>CM066037.1:395328574-396630633 GCA_033557465.1 Ichthyophis bannanicus
ACTGTGACTCATAATAAATCTGATAAAGGGATTATTTTCAGATTGTATTACTTATAAAATTCATTACCGGAGATGCCTTGGCTTGCTTGGACAAATGATTTTAGGATTACACTGAGCAAGAAAGATTTGAAATGGAAAAGGCCCGAAAGACCATTAGTGCCGATGTCTTATATTGGCACACTTGTGAGTAGGAAGGGACTTACCTATGTTGTGGTGCTTCCTTGCAATTCTGAAGTTTTGGAAGAAAATTTGATGGTGCATTAAACACTTTACAGGAAGGGATATTGCACTGTATCCACAAATTGGAGTTTTGGATCTTTCAATTGTTAAGTATACTTTATTTTCAATTTGATATTTTTCTTTAGAGGAAGGAACTGAAGAAATAACAAATTATATACTCAGTTATTAATTGGAGCTATATTATTAATAGCAGCTATCTGGATGTTGATTCAAGATCCATTGATCAATGAATGATTAAATAAAGTTTGGGTGAGTCTACCAATGGAAAGATCAATTGCCTTGCAAAATAGTGCATAAAGTTTTTTTTTTAAATTGGAAATATTTCTTTGATAAATAACCTGTTTGTTCTACTTAAAATCTCAGATGTTTTTGGTATTTTTCCAGAAAAAATGATAAATTGCATATTTCTCTTCTTATTTTAATTCTGGTGTTTTGTTAATTGGTGGTATCATATCTCTTGCTGTATCCAAAGATTATTTTGTATTATTTTCTCTTCTGCATCTTTATTTTCTACATTTGTAATAATTTGTTATTTAAATTCTTATAAAATGTAAGCTACACTGGACATTCTTGTAATCTACACTTAACATCCTAGAGTATCTTATCTGTGAAATGTTTGATTTAGAGCTAACATGAATTTCTTCCCATTTTTGCAACCCCACGAAAAAATACATTAAAAATAATCTGAATAGTTAAAGTTCTAGTTAATTTGCTATGGTAGAAATCATCAGTACTGCCTTGGAGATACTCTTCAAAGAGGAACTATAGTCTTTCATATGAAACAGTGTTTGTAAGTAACAAAAGCAAGAGTAATATGGAAAATGAAGTGACTGCCTAAAGAGACTAAAACAGTAAGCCTGCAAATAGGGATGGGGAAAATGGAGATAAAATATAAAAGCAAGGGAGCTTTATGTTCTTTTATACAAGTTCATGTTTTAGCACAGCTATAAATTAGCAGATTTTTTTTTTTTAGAAAAGCACAATGGATGGAGAAGGTGGGGGCATGTTGAAATAAGACTCCTTTTTAATAGACATGCATAAACCCAGTCCTTGTTTACCTCAGTGGCCTCTTTTTGTCAGGCACATCGCTTTCTCGTCTCTGCAACTTCCTAATTTTTGTTCGTGCGTTCTCTATTAGAGAAAAAAATGCCTGCTCTATTCTTGTTTTTCTAGATGGAGAAGGAAAGCTATGAATATGGCACCCTCATAATGATTTAACAAGTGCTTAATGAAATTTTCATCACAACCTGCTGTTCATTTTAATGGCCTTTGAAAAACAATGGAACAATAGCTAGAGGGAAGAAAAGATTTTCCATGGCATACATTTGTAAGCCCAACATTCAGTTGCTTTCTCTTTTTTCGCCTCTCATTTTCAAAGAGCTCTAGATCTTTTGTTTGTACATTTTCACTTTGGCAGAGCTGAAATAATGCATAGAATCTAGCCATTCTAATGTCTAAGTGTAACCTTTGCTAATGGAGTCTCTGGAGCATGTACAGCCTCCAACTCAATCCTGTATCCTTATATACTGCCAATAGTTTCTTTTCTTCTTTCTCCACAACCTTGTCTTCACTTTTCCCTTTCTTTTCAGACACACACATGTGGTTTGGCCTGTTTAGAAAATGTCATTAAGTCAAAGAAACTAGCTAAAACGTCTTTTCAAAATAAACCAGAACATTGTGTCTTATATAATAACATGCAATATTTATTGTTCTATGAGATATACATGTCACATCTAGTTGCATTACATATACTCAGTCTGCAGGGTTTGGTAATGATTTGCAATATGGATTGATGCCATCATTCCCTGAACAAGTGACAGCAGAAGGAAGACGGGCCCAAGTCAGTTAACATAGAGGCAACAACAGTAGAAGGATGATTGACTAGAGAGGCCTGGCATGGAAGGACTGCAAGTAGGAGGAAGATCAGCCAGTCAGGGCTGACAGAGAGGCAGTGGAAGTGGTAGGAAAATCAATCTTCATAGAGATAGTAGTGGCAAAAGTGAGATTGGCCTGTAGGGATAGAGTAGTTACTCACCTGTAACAGGTGTTCTCCAGGAGCAGCAGGAATCAGTCCTCACATATGGGTGACGTCGGCGCCGACGGAGCCCTCACGGAGCAATTTCACCAGCTTTCAAAGAAAGCCTTTGGGAATTGCAGCGCGCATGCGCGGTCCCCTTCCCGCTCAAGGGTGCCATCTTGCTCAGTCTGATGACATAGCTAAAAGACAGCAAAAAAATTAGCAAAAACGAAATGAGAGGACTGCAACTCCAAGGGGAGGAGGGAGGGTTGTGAGGACTGATTCCTACTGCTCCTGGAGAACACCTGTTACAGGTGAGTAACTACTCTTTCTCCAGGACCAAGCAGGAAGTCAGTCCTCACATATGGGACTTCCTAGCTTAAGGCTACCGGAGACCTCAAGCGGAAAAATGAGCTCCCTCCAGCTCAGTAGCACAGAAGGAAGGAATCTTCTCTGAAAACGCCCCCGACCAGTAGCCCAACACCAGGGCCGGAGGGTAGGAGTTGCCTAAACCTCAAAGAGATTATGGAGGACTGTCTGACCGAAAGCACTGTCCCTGCGGGACTCCCTCTCCAGGCAGTAATGGGCCGCAAAAGTCTGGCTTGAAGACCAAGTAGCGGCCCGGCAGATGTCTGCCAATGGAACAGAGCGGAGATCAGCCACTGACGCAGCCTTCGCCCTGACACGATGAGCCGTGACTCGACCCTCCAACGAGAGGCCGGCTGCCCCATAAGCCCAGGCGATACAGTCAGCTACCCATATGGACAAAGTACGCTTGGAGACAGGTAGCCCCAATTTATTGGGGTCAAAAGAAACGAAGAGCTGAACAGCCCTCCTATGCTCCCGCGTACGGTCAAGGTAGAAGGACAAGGCCCTCCTACAGTCCAGGGTGTGCAGGACCATTTCAGCCCGGCTGGAGTGCGGCCTGGGAAAGAAGGTCGGAAGAACCACCTCCTGGTTGAGATGAAAAGGAGAAACCACTTTTGGATGAAACTTAGGGTGAGTCCGTAAGACTACCCTATTCCTGTGGAACATAGTGTAAGGAGGATCAGACACTAGGGCCTGCAGTTCACTAACGCGCCTAGCAGAGGTAAGGGCTACCAAAAACAAGGTTTTCCAGGAAAGAAAATGAAGAGGGCAGGTAGCCATAGGTTCAAAGGGCGGACAGGTAATCCGCTGTAAGACCACATTCAGATCCCATTCAGGGGCTGGAGGGCACAAAGGAGGCTTAAGGAGAAGGAGGCCTCGGAGAAAACGAGCCACCAAAGGGTGGTTGGAAAGAGGCCTGCCATCCACCGGTGCGTGATGTGTAGAAAGAGCACTGAGGTGGACTCTGACAAAGTTGGACTTAAGGCCCAGATTGGAGAGGTAAAGCAAATATTGCAAGACCACTGCCACCAAGCAGGAGAAGGGATTCTCAGACTGCTGAGCACACCACACGGAGAACCGACGTCACTTAAGAGCGTAGGACTTCCGGGTGGAGGGCCGCCTGGAGACCAAGACGACATCTTCCACCTCCCGAGGCAGCAGGAGGGGAGCAAGGACTACCCTTTCAGCAGCCAGGCCATCAGATGAAGGGACCGGAGGTTGGGGTGCAGGAGAGTCCCCTGATCCTGTGACAGGAGATCGGGTTGAAACCCCAGAGGAAGAGGAGTGTCCACCGCCAGCTGCATCAGAAGCGGGAACCAGGGCTGTCTCGGCCACCGGGGAGCCACTAGGATCATCGAGGCTCTGTCTCTGAGAACCTTGAAGAGTGTCCGAGACACCAGTGGCATGGGAGGAAAGGCATACAAGAGGCCTGTGGACCATGGGATCAGAAAAGCATCCACCGCTACTCGGAGAGGATGTGGTTGTCGAGAGCAGAATATGGGAAGCTGCCGGTTCAGAGGACTGGCAAATAGATCCATGGTGGGGAGGCCCCACTTGAGAAAGATCCGCTGAACCACCAACGGATCCAATCTCCACTCGTGGGGTTGGAGGATCCTGCTCAGCTTGTCTGCCAGGTAATTTTCTTGACCTGGGAGATAGACAGCTTTGAGGAGGATGCCGTGAAGGACGGCCCAAGAGCACAGTTTTTGTGCCTCATGACAGAGAAGGAAGGAGCCTGTGCCCGCTTGTTTGTTGACGTAGAACATCGCAACCTCATTGTCCGTCTGGACCAGCACAGACAGGTGAGAAGTGAGGTGGGAGAAGGCTCTCAGAGCTAGGCGGATGGCTCTGAGCTCCAGGAAGTTTATCTGCTGAGCAGACTCCCAAGGAGTCCAGAGACCTTGAGTACATGTCCCTTGGCAATGTGCTCCCCAACCCAGGAGAGAAGCATCGGTTGTCAGCACCTGAGTAGGTGGAGGAGATTGAAAATCCACTCCCAGCACCAGGTTTGGCAGATGAAGCCATCACCGCAGAGAAGAGACCAGCAGGTCGGACATCTATACTGAGTCCGCCAGGCTCCCCGTGGCCTGATGCCATTGAGTGCGAAGGCACCACTGAGCAGGTCGCATGTTCAGGCGGGCATTGGGGGTCACATGGACCGTGGAAGCCATATGACCGAGCAGTCTCAGAAATTGCCTGGCAGAGACCAGGGAATTGTTGTGAAAGTGGCTGGCGAGATCCATGAGCCTGTGGGCCCTGTCTAGAGGCAGGAAGGCTCGCGCCTGAAGTGTGTTCAACCTGGCGCCTATGAATTTGAGATTTTGAGAGGGGAGCAAAGTGGACTTTGCGAAGTTTAGGACAAATCCCAAGTGCTGGAGTAGAGTCACAGTGCGATGAGTGGCCTGAGTGGCCTCTTGGGAAGACTGGGCTTTGATGAGCCATTCGTCCAGGTATGGAAACACAAAAAGGCCTTGAAGTCTTAGATAGGCCGCCACCACTGCTAGGCATTTGGTGAACACCCTGGGGGCGGAGGATAGGCCAAAGGGCAGGACTCTGTACTGGTAATGATTTCCTCCCACAACAAACCTGAGATATTGTCTGTGGTCTGGATGAATAAGGATGTGAGTATAGGCATCCTTTAGATCCAAGGAGCATAGCCATTCTCCCTGCTGGAGGTAGGGCAGCAGGATTCCAAGAGTAAGCATCTTGAACTTTTCCCTTGCCAGGAACTTGTTGAGGTTTCACAAGTCCAGGATGGGTCTGAGGCCTCCTGTTCTTTTTGGTATCAGAAAATACCTGGAATAAAAGCCGTGACCTCTCAGGTGGTGGGGTACCGGTTCCACAGCCTGTTCCTGAAGAAGACTTGTTAACTCCTGAAGGAGTAAGTCCCTGTGCAGAGGGAGTCTTGGAGGCTCCCCTGGAAAGTAGAAGGGAGGTACCTGGTGAAAGTGTAGAAGATAGCCTTTCTGAACTATATGAAGCACCCAGGTATCTGAGATGATGGCCGACCACCTGTGGGCAAAGTGGACCAGCCGGCCTCCTGTGCTGAGAGAAACCAGCGAAGGGGAAGAGGCTATGCTGACGGAGTCAAAATCCCCCACCCTGCTGAGCAGGGGCCGGAGTTGTGGGCTTGGGGGCCTGCTGCCTACGGGACCCATTACCCCATCCCTTGGCCTGCTGACCCTGTTGGGGAGCTGCTGAGGCCTGATAATGAGGGTAGTGTTTATAGGCAGCCGCCTTCCTCGGGTAAAAGGGCTTTTTCCCTGAGCCCTTCTTCTTCTGAGAAGGGGCAGAGGTCTTTCTGGACAGCCGAGTCCTGGTCAGAGTCTCGGTCTCGATCTGTGCAGCCTTTTCAGCCATGGGCTTGCCAAAGAGGTTTTCACCTCTACAGGGGACATCGACCAACTTGTCCTGTACCCATGGCTCGAGGTCGGATGACTGAAGCCAAGCCTGTCGGCGGGCACTGATGCCGGCTCCGGCTACCCGAGCCGATGCTTCGAAGTCATCGTAGGCTGCTCGAGAGATAAACTTCGAGCACTCCCGAATACCAGTGGACAAGGCCTGGAACCTCTGCAAAGGTTCCTCGGAGAGACCAGCAGACAACCCGGCAATCTCCTTTGCCAGGTCTCGGAGATACATGCCCATGTAGAGCTGGTAGGTCTGGACTCGACAAGCAAGCATAGAGCCCTGGAAGCACTTCCTACCGAGGGCATCCAGGTTCCGGGCCTCCTGGCCGGGAGGCACCAAGGAGTGCATCTTCTGACTCTAGAGTCGATGCATGGCCTATTCCACCACCATGGAATGGTGCAGTAGTTGTGCCTTTTGGAACCCGGGGCTCTTGTGGACTCGATAAATGGAATCGACCCGCTGGCTTAACACTGGCGCCGATGCTGGGCTCTCCCACATGCGGAAGAGAAGTCGCTCCAGCATCGGAGGAACCGGTACAGTAAAGGCCTCCTTCGGGGGAGAGTCATACTGGAGGGCATCGAGCGCTTTGGTCGAGGCTCCTCCTCGGGATCCGTGGGGAATGCCAAGGCCTTGGCCATATCCCGCACGAAGTCCGAGAACCGGGTGTCCTCCGGGGGGGGGGGACCGTCTCCGAGGTTCGGACTCGGGCGACTCTGATGGGACGCACCAAGTCCGAAAAGTACCTGGGGACTCTTCGTCCTCCGTCTCCCAGCCCGACTCCTCGGTGGAGGAATCGAGCAGCTCCGGTCGGGCGGGCACTGATGCCCTCCGCCCCGACGCCGAGGCTGGCATCGATGACCTCGGTCCCGAACGGGAGGCCGAGGGAGACCGTGACCGAGGATCGACTCGAGCTCACATGGACTCGAGGATCGCTCGGTCTCCGGGGTCGACTTGGACGTCGACGTCCCGGTGGTCGGGGCAGATGCACCGTCGAGGCCAGCGATCAATGCCCGCTGCTGGTCCATGAAGACAGCGAAACTGCTCTCCAAGACCGTCAACCTGAGTCCGAGCTCAGGAGACCCAGCAGCCCCCGACTCGGGCCCAACGTCGGCTCCTTCGGAGGCGAGTCCACGAGGACTACAGTACTCACGTGTCCAGGAGACTCCATCTCGAGACGAGGATGTTTCGAAGGCCTCTCCGACTCCGAGGACCCGGGACGGCTATCGGGGCTATGCGACCTGGCCCTCGAGGAACCAGGAGCGTCCACCGACACCGCCCTTGCGGGTTTCTTCTTCCTATGATGTTCCCGGGCAGGAGACCCCCGCTCAGAGGAACTCCGACAATGCTCAGGACCGGAGTCCCGGGACGTCGAAGCCTCTGACGAGGTCCGGGCCCGGCCGGACGCGGAGTCAGAGAAGATTCGTTCTTTTTGATGCTGCCGATTCCTCAACGCTTTTGAGGACATTTTGCCACACGGACCACAGATCATCGGGTCATGATCGGGTCCGAGGCAACGGAGGCAGCAGTCGTGTGTGTCGGTAAGAGACATAAGTTTCTTACAGCGATTACACTTTTTAAAACCGCTGGCAGCCATCGGGGGAAAAATGGCCCCTGCGAGGTCAAAAGACAGGGCTGCCAGTGAAAAAAGAAAAAATGGCGCGAACGCTAGTCAGGAAGGACAAAAACCTAAAAATAACGAACGGACTCGATACCGGCATATCGGGTCCGGGCGGGAAAAGGATCCGGCGTCAAACCGAGAAAAGAATAGTAAATAAAATCAACTTTTTCAGCGGCGATCACAAACAGCGTCTGTAGGGCTCCGCGGAAAAAAGAAGACTGAGCAAGATGGCACCCTTGGGCGGGAAGGGGACCGCGCATGCGCGCTGCAATTCCCAAAGGCTTTCTTTGAAAGCTGGGGAAAATGCTCCGCGAGGGCTCCGTCGGTGCCGACGTCACCCATATGTGAGGACTGACTTCCTGCTTGGTCCTGGAGAATGGCATAGATACATTGATAGGAAGGAAGAAGTTCTGCCTCATGCTGAAGGTGAGGAAAGAGGCAGTGACTGGAAATAAAGATTGACTAAGGGAAAGTGGAGAGTGAATGAGAAAGGGAAGGAAAGAGTGAAGTTGGTAGTGAGCATGAGTTAAATAGAGATAGGGTAGTAAGTTTATGTATCCCTACTCCTTCAACAAGTCTAAACAACTAAATACAAAGATAGAGCAGGATCCAACTGTGGGATGGTGCTATCCAGTCTTTTGTATTGAGTGCCACATTGTGATTATTTTCCAATTGGTCAGAAGTCATATGTGTGCACTCAGTGCAAAGAGCTCTTAACTCTTAGAGAATGAGTCCAATCTCTGGAGGCTAGAGTAGCAGACATGGAAGAGCTGAGGAAGACAGAGGGGTACTGTATATAATGCCTGATATGATGTCTATATATATGTAAATAGTTACCCTGGTTATCCAAGTTGAATCACCTGTTAATTGTAAATACGGAATAGATTCTGCGCCGTATAAAACTCTTCTGTTTCATGTAAACCACACTGATGCCGAATAGCGTGGTATAAAAGAGACTGTAAATAAATAAAATAAGAGGACACCTACAGGGATATAAAAGAAAAGTCCCGCCTCCAGTCCAACAGCTTCAGTGATGGCTTGGAGAAGAGAGGTTATCTGGAAGGAGAGAATGACCTTGGGATGGCCTCTCCTTCTGGGCATGCAATATCCTCTCGTACTGAGAATGTGTCTCCAGGGATTCTGCCCAGGAGGAAAGGGGTGATTCGAACATTAAGCATATAGATAGTTGGGTGGCTGGTGGGTTGAGGACTGCTTGCTCAGTTGCCTGCCCAGTGCAAAGGTGGCAGATCTCACACATCACTGAGATAGACAACTTTTCCTCAGCACTGTCTAGAATCCTATCTTGATACATGTGGACATCAATAACATAAGAAATGTGGGATAGAAATTCTAGAAGCCAAATTTAGGCTTTTAGGAAGAAAGTTGAAATCCAACACTCCAGGATAGCATTTACAGAAATGCTCCCTGATCTAAATGCAGAACCCAAGAGGCAGGCACAGAGCTACAGAGTCTCAATGTGTGGATGAGATAATGGTGCAGGGAAGAGAACCTATATTTGTAAGGAACTGGGCAACATACTGGGGAAGAGGGAGCCTTTTCCAGAAGGACGGGCTTCATCTTAACCAGGGTGGAATGAGACTTCTGGCACTAACCTTTAAAAAATGAGATAGAGCAGATTTTAAACTAGATATTGGAAGAAAGCAGACAGTTGCCCAGGAAGGCATGGTTCAGAATAATGTATCTTTGAAGGATACTTTCAAAACAGGGAGGTTAGAGTATCCCTATAGAAAAGTTGCAATAAAGGTATATAATGGGGTATATATAATGCTACCCATCCCTCTCCAAGGGGATTATCAACAGTCTCCTTTAAGAAAGTCTGCAGCCCAGAGTTCAGGGCTGTGAAGGTGTGTCTCACAGGGAGAGGTTAAGAACCCAGCAGGCTGCAGGAGGGAGAGAGGCCCGTTGAGTGAGAGGTCCTTCCAAGGCAAGTCGTGCAAAGGAGTTCTGAGGTAGGAACTTTAACTGGGGCTGGAAGAAGGGCTAGGAGAACCAGCTTGTGGAGGTTTAACAAGCTAGGACAGAAGTAAGCTTTGTTGTCCCTGAACTTCTGTCTGACCTGAGTTTTAAAGAAAACCCCTTCCCACCACACATCATACTACCACAAGGTAAAAGTAGTCCTGGTACCCTTAAGCAACAGCAGACAGAGTTGAAAGAGTCTAAATTATCCTGTCAACTGATTAGTAGGTTGTCAATATGAAGTAAAATATACTTTGAAATGCCAGTATACAAATGCAAGGAGTCTATAAATGAAGGGAGGAAAGTTAGAAAATATAACACTGAATGAAGAGGTGGATATAATGGCATCTCAAAGAAATGGTGGAAGAAGGATAACCAATGGGACACTATGATAGCAGGGTACAAATTATATCGCAATGACAGGGTAGGTCAAATTATTGGAGGGGGCATAATATGTTACAGAACATCGAGTCATACAGGATAAAGGTTTTGCAGGAAACAAAATGCATTGCAGAATCATTATGGACAGAAATTTCATGTAAGAAAGGGAAAGGAATAGCAGTGGAGGTGTACTACCATACGTTTGACCAGAATGATCAGACAGAAGATGAAATACTAAAAGAAATTAGGGAAGCTAACAAAATTAGCAACACAGTAATAATGGGTTATTTCAATTACCTGGTATTGAATGAGTGAATGCCACATGAATGGGATATAGCCATAGCTAGCTATAATCCATTTAGAAGAGAGAGAGAGGGTAGAAAAGGAAGAGGAGTAGCCCTATATGTCAAAAACAGTATTAAAGCTGCTGAAATGCAGGGGACGTGGGGAAAAGAAGAAGCGCTGTGGATTGGGTTGGAAAGAGGAGATGACACTGTCGTCCATACTGGTGTAGTCTACAGCCCTCCAACTCAAACCGAAGAAATGGATAGTGAATTGATTATTGATATTGCAAAGATAGCCATGAAGGGAGAAGTGATCATATTGGGTGACTTTAATCTACCCGGTGTGGATTGGAGTATTCCTTCTGCAAATCTGGAAAGAAGAAAAAATATTGTGGATGCCTTCCAAGATGCACTACTTAGACAAATGGTGATGGAACCGACCAGGGAAAGCTTTATACTGCATTTAATACTTACCAATGGAGATAGCGTGTTGAATATCTGGGTAGGTGCTCAGGTGAGCAGCAGTGATCATCACACGGTGCGGTTTAAAATCAAAGCTAAAGTGGAGTCCAATCACAGCAAGCTCAAACTCCTAGACTTCAAAAAGACTGACTTCAGTAAAATGGACAAGTGCCTGAAGGAGGAGTTGGCAGGGTGGAAGGGGATTAGGGAAGTAGAATTGCAGAGGGCTAACTAAAGGAGGCAATAAAAGGAGCAAAAGATACATATGTAAGGAAAGTAAATAAAAGCAAGAGGAAAAGGAAACCTATTTGGTTCTCCAAAGAAGTGGCTGCACAAATAAAGGCAAAAAACAAAGTTTTCACAAAATTCAGAACTTTGCAAACAGAGGAACACAGAAAAGAATACAGGATAAAACTAAAAGAGACAAAATGAGAAATAAGGATAGCAAAATCCAAGGTAGAAGAAAAGATGGCTAAAAATGTGAAATATGGCGACAAAACGTTTTTCAGGTATATTCGGGAGAGGAGGAAAATCAGAGGTGGACTTGCAGGAATCAAAAGTGCTGGGAACAGATTTATGGAAGGGCTGATGTGGTACCTCTTCACAAAAGTGGTAATAGGGAAGAAGTGACAAACTACAGGCCAGTAAGCCTTACCTCGGTGGCTGGAAAAGTAATGGAGGTGCTCCTGAAAGAGCGAACAGTGGAATTCCTCGAAACCAACAGGTTGCATGATCTGAGGCAACATAGTTTTACCAAAGGACAATCTTGCCAAACAAATCTGATTAAGTTCTTTGACTGGGTGACCAGAGAACTAGATCAAGGGCATGCGATGGATACCTCAATTTCAACAAAGCCTGTGATACTGTTCCTCATAGGAGGCTTATCAATAAACTCAACAGTTTGGGGATGGGTTCCAAGGTGGTGAACTGGATCAGAAATTGGTTGACTGACAGATGACAGAAAGTGATGATAAACAGAATTCACTCAGATGAAAGGAAGGTGATTAACGGTATGCCTCAGGGTTCAGTCCTTGGGCCGATACTGTTCAATGCATTTGTAAGTGATATTGCTGAAGGACTGATGGAAAAGTCTATCTCTTTGCAGATGACACAAAAATTTGCAAGAGTGGACTCCCCTGAGGGAGTGGAGAACATGAGGAAATATTTACAAAAGCTGGAAGAATGGTCTAATGCTTGGCAGTTAAGATTCAATGTGAAGAGGTGCAGTGTCATGCATTTGGGAAGCAGAAATCCAAGAGAATTATATGCGATAGGGAGCAAGAGGTTGATGTGCACGGACTAGGAGAAGGACCTCAAAGTGATTGCTTCTGAGGATCTCAAAGTAGTGAAACAATGTGACAAAGTGGTAGCAAAAGCCAGAAGGATGCTGGGTTGCATACAGAGAAGTCACTGGTGAGGCCTTACTTGGAACATTATGTTCAGTTTTGGAGACCATATCTCGCAAAGGATATAAAAAGACTGGAAACTGTTCAGAAAAAGGCAACCAAAATGATTTGGAGCCTGCGTCAGAAGACATAAGAGAAGAGACTTGAAGACCTAAATATGTATACTCTGGAGGAGAGGAGGGACAGGGGAGATATGATTCATACCTTTAAATATTTAAAGAGTATAAATGAACAAACAAACCTCTTCCAAGGAAGGGGAAGCTGTAAAACCAGAGGGCATAAGGTGAAGCTGCAAGGGGTAAACTGAAAGGCAACATCAGGAAATAGTTTTCCACTGAAAGAGTGGTGGATGCTTGGAATGCCCTTCTGATGAAAGTGGTGGGAGCAAATACAGTGACAGAATTCAAAATGGCATAGGGCAGACAAAAGGGTCCCTTTATAGCAACTGCATAAAATCAAAATAAACATAACTCTCTCTTATTTCTCAACAAATAGGATGACCTACAAGGAGAGGTGGGTACACACCCAAACAAAGGCATGGGGATGGGTAACCTGCACATAGCAGCAGATGCACCTACTCTTACCGCCTCGCTGGGCAGACTAGATAGACCATACTGGTCTTTATCTGCCGTCATTTACTATATTACTATGTTACATCAGGAAATGCTATGGAGATAAAGTTTTTTGATGAAATAAATGACCACTTTATGGAGCAGCTGGTTCAGGAACTGGCATTAAGGTATGCTGTTTTGGACCTAATCCTTAGTGCAACACAGGACTACCATGGTATGAGAAAGGACAGTATTGGGACCACTTGGCAATAGTGATCATAACATGATCAAATTTGATTTAATAAATGAAAGGAGAACATCAAGGAAATTTACTGTACTAGTATTTAACTTTCAAAAGGACAACTAGGAAAAGTGGAGGAAAATGGTTAAGAAAAAAGAGGAGTAGCTGCAAATATTAAGGAGCCCTTTTACCAAAGGATGCTAGCTGTCAGTGCAGGTCTAGTGCATGCTAAAGGAGCATGTTGGACATGCATTGACAGCTAGCACAGGGTCATGACAGCACTGTATGGATTAAGGCACTGTCTATGGCATGTTAGTGTTGCAAGTAAGAGGGTTAGGGGTAGAGAGTGAGGGGGTGAGCTCCACACACGCAGTGCATCTATGCTATCTGCACACCAAGCAAGTAGCACAGGTGTACTAAATGCCACATCCATAGGTGGCATTGAGTGCACTCGCGATATTGTCTTGCTGCAGCAGGGCCGCATGTACTGTGGTAACTACAAGAATATGCTTCCCATACTTCCAACAGTTAATGTTGTGACGTTGCTCTAACACACCATGGATTTTCATGTTATCGACATCTTTGGAGGAACACTGCATTACCCTTTAGTAAAAGGGCCCCTATGAGTTTACATCAGGCCTGGGCATTGTTTAAAAATACCATCTTTGAAGCCTAGACCAGATGCATTCTACACTTTGAAAAAGGTGGAAGCAAGGCCAAATGATTATCAGCATGGTTTAAAAGTGATGTGAGAGAGAGGCTATTATAGCCAAAAAAGCATCTTTCAAGAAATGGAAAAAGGATCTAAATGATGAAAAAGGACACAACATAAGCACCAATTTAGATGCAAAGCAGTGATAAGGCGAGTAAAGACAGAATTTGAAAAAAAGCTTGACATGGAAGCAAAAAACTCATAAAAAATCATTTAAGATACTTTCAAAACAAAAAGCCTGTGAGGTAGTCAGTCGCACCATTAGATAATAGAGGAGTAAAAGGGGCACTAACAGTGGACAAGGCCATAGCAGAGGGACTAAGGGGGCCATTTACTAAAGTACGCTATGCAGTTAACACATCATTTGGTAAGTGTTAACTGCACGCTTGTTACCAAGGCTGAGAAGCATCCATGACAGAGAGAAATACATTAATGAGATGGTTCTTGAGGTGTCCAAGCTATCTGACAGAGGTGAAGATGGTATGCTACAGAATGAAAAGAGAGTTGGACACAAGTCACCAGAGACTGCAGAATCAGCAATCCAACTCCTCCAGCTCTCTAAGTAAAGAACAAGTATGCATCCCTGGAGGTGGAGGAGGTGAAAACATCCCAGGAATGGGAAGAAGCAGAGCTCATACACCCCAAAGTTGCAGAATCAGTGACCACAAGGAAACGAAGAGTAGTGGTGGTTGGTGACTCTCATCTGAGGGGCACTGAGACATCCATCTGCTGACCAGACTTGACGTCCTGGGAGGTGAGCTGCCTGCCAGGTGCCAAAATTTGAAATGTTATGGAGAGTTTGCAGACTCATCAAGCCTACTGACTATTATCTGACAATGCTTATCCATGTTGGTACAAAAGATACTGCTAGGTATTCCTCTGAGCATATCAAACATGACTTCATAGCTCTGGGACAGATAGTGAAGCAGATAGGTGCGCCTTCCTTTTGAAGATAAATGCCAAGTCAGAGAAGTTTGCATCCTGGAGATGAATGCATAGCTGCATGGATGGTGTCATCATGAGTGTTTTTCCTGGACCATGGGATGATTTTCCAAGGACTGTAGAGCAGAGATGGTGTCCACCTATCCAAGAAGGGTCTAAGTGTCTTTTGAAGAGGGCTTTAAACTAGATTCATTAGGGATAGGTGAAGAAAGCTAGGTAAGTAGAAGCCCTCAGGTAAATGAAACATTTAACATCTCTGTAGAAATGGGCAAAAAGAGCAATGACTGGAAAGCAGTGTGCATTAATGTCCATAGTACGGGAAATAACACAGATGTTTATTTATTTATTTTATTTATCGTTACTTTTATACTGCTCCTTTCTGAGATCAGGGGCGGTGTACAATGAACATTATTACATAGAACAAATTTTTACATTCTAAAATTCTAACAGGCAGAACTATGTACAAGGCAGGGTGTGTGCTTTTAAGAGCATTCTTGCAGTCAGAACTATGTACAAGGGATAGCATGTGAGACTATTTACAATTGGAGCAAAGGTGAGTGTCATTGTATGGGTTGAGTTTGAGGTGATTTGAGGGATGAACCATTGCCCTGATTGAGTTCTCCAAAATGTTGAGTAAACAGGAAGGTTTTTAATTCTTTCCTAAATGTAGAAAGTCCGGGAGGTCATTCCATAACATAGGTGCAGCAAGAGAGAAGGCTCGGTTACTTATAATTTGTTTTGATTTGCGATAGGTGGAAGGGATTGCAAGGGTGTTCTGAGAGCGTTCCCTTCTCGATCTAGTGTTAGTGAGTTGGGTGATTAATGTTGAGTGGTAGGATGGAGCAATATTATTAGTAACCTTGAATGTTGTCATTATTGTTTTATATTTAATTCTGCTAATTATTGGTAACCAGTGTAAGGTGTATAATATTTATTTATTTATATTCTCTTATATACCGTGCTATTCTGCATCAGTGTGGTTTAAATTGAACAAACTGAAATTACATTGAACAGGGCATTATAACTTGGAGATAACTATTTTACAGGGAACATGGGCTATGGAGGGTTAAGTGGCTTGCCCAAGACCACAAGGAGCACCAGTGGGACTAGAAACCCCAGTCCTTCTGGCCCAAGGTTGCTGTCCTCTAGTGGGATTTGAACCGCTGACCTTCTGGCCTGAAGTACCTTGCCCCAACCACTAGGCCACTCCTCCTCTCAGAGAGTCAGAGTTGGGCTTTGCATACGATTCTTGCGGTTACATTTTGTGCAGTTTGAAGTTGCTTTGGGTACTTTTTGGGAATATCGTAGAGGAGGCTGTTACAAAAATCAAAGTGGGGGGGTGATCAGAGCATGAACCACTGATCTGAAATCGTGTGTCAAGAAGGGGTCTGAGGTATTGTATTGTTCTTAATTTGAAGTAAATAGATTTAGTTAGTTGTTTTATGTGTGCAGATAGGGTGAGAGATTGATCCAGTATAACACCAACATACCTTACTTCTTTTTTAACCGGGAGGATTGTGTTAAGTATTTTGAATGTTTGTGGGGAAGTAAAATGAAAGAGGCTGACTTAGATTTAGTGGCGGATACAGAGACATGGTTCACGGACAACCATGACTAGGCTGTAATTATACCAGACTATACTATATTCAGGGAGAAAGGGTAGGAAAAACGGGAGGAGACATAGCCTTATATGTAAAAATCATATTAAAGCACAGAATTACAGAGCTTACAAGGGGAGGAGGAGGCACTGTGGGATAACTAGAAAGAGGGAATGGGGAATCCATATGTATCGGTGTGATATATAGATCTCCTTCACAGGCAGAAGTGGACAGAGATTTAATTGAAGACATTTGCATTATTGTCATGAAAGGAGAAGTGCTACTGATAGGTGATTTCAATATGCCAGATGTTGGAGTGCTGAATGGGCAGGTTAGGAGTGAAGAGTGGGCATGGTGAACACATTGCAATTAGCATGGGAGGACATACAACAAGCTGTTAATATTGCAATTAGGTTGGGTGCATTTATCTCCAACTCAACAGGTGGAGACAGTACATGCGTGATAAGAGCACCATGAGTTAGCACCCACATCTGCATGTTAACTGTCGGTAAGATGCTGGTAATGCCCACAACAGTTACCATTGAAGCTTTGCATTTAACATACATTAGTTTTTTTATTCTTAATGCCTGTTTAGTGTGAAAAATAATGTACTTTAGTAAATAGGTCCGTGAATTAATTAATTTCTTCAGTCTTTACTTTGAGGGCTGAGGGGAGATATGCTCAAGGTCTTTATAATAATGCCTGAGTGGAATGAGTAAATGCGAATTGGTTGTGTACTCTCAAAAAATACAAAGACTAGGAGATCAGAAGCTGCAAAGTAATACATTTAAGACTAATTGGAAAAAATATTTTTTCGCTCAGCATGTAATTAAACTCTAGAATTCATTGGCAGAGGATGTAGTAAAAGATGTTAGTTGCAGTTGAGTTTAAAAAAGGAACAGTCCATAAACCATTATTAAAGTGGACTAAGGGACATCCACTGTTTACCCCTGGGATAAGCAGCATAGAATATGTCTACCTTTTGATATTCTGTCAGGTACTTATGACCTGGATTGACCACTGTTGGAAACAGAATACTAGGTTTGGTGGACCATTATTCCAACCCAGTATGGCAAATCTTATTTTCTTATGTTCTTATGAAATAGGCGCGACACATGTTCTTATGTGCTTCACAGTTTAGGCACCCTGTTATAAATGACCTTTCCTGTTTTAAAATAGCTGCAAAATGTCATTCAATAATAGAAAAGCTTTTTTATTTTAAAGAAATGAAAAACACATTTAAAAGCGATTACAAGAAAACACCAAATCCATTGTGTCCTTGTCATCTGCAAGCACCTACTCATGAAATAACATTGTAAATCAAAATTTAACTCATTCTTTGAGCTACTGTATTAGAATACTATAGTCCCATTTTGGCATAAGACGATGATGTAGCAATGAACACACTATTTTAAAGTTGAAATCATTCCTTGAAATAAACTTTTTGAATATATGAGGTGAAAATTTCGAGTAATTCATCATCCTTACCTTCAGGTTCACTTTTGATTAGCTCCTCCATCTTTCTTTGCTTTAGGGTATCCACAACATCCGCTAAACTTCCCTTGCGTCTTTCAGGAGTACCTAAGGTTAAACTGGACAATGACTCGCCACTCTGACGGCCACATTCTTCTGCCTTCATGGGTGAGGTAGCTGAATTGTGCATGGCAAATGAAGACATCACTTTATTGCCATCAACTTCCTGTAAGGGACACAGAAAAGATAGATTATTCTGTTTGAACAGCTCATCACTATCTTGCAGCTATCTTTGGCAATAATGTAATGTGCTTTTATCACAGGTCACATGGATAATTATAGCATGCTTTATGCTGGTTCAAGTCAATCACAACTAGAAATACTTCAGTTAATTCAAAATACAGCATCCTGAATTCTATAAACACTAAGGGGGATTTTCAGCAGTGGCAGCCAGCACAGATAAAGCAGCTGGCCATCACTGCTTTAACTTTGCCCGGATATTCAATGATGGGATCATAGTAGGGCCCCAGAACTGAATATCTGGGTTGCCCGGATTGCGATCTTGCAATCTGGTCAGTAGCAATATTCAGCTGCTGATTGGATGTAAAACCGGCTAAAGTTAGGACAACCCCAGTGCTAGTAGACTAGCATCAGGGTGTGCAGTGGCAGCACCCAGGGATATTCATCGACACTAACTACATTTTTTTTTTCTTTTAGTGCCATCAAGTCAATGTTGACTCTTGGCGACCCATCTGCCTCTGGGTTTTCTTGGCAATGTATCACTGGAAGTAAATTTCCAGGCCTTTATTTCTGAGGCAATAGAGGGTCAAGTGACTTGCCCAAGGTCACAAGGAGTGCAGTGGGAATAAAACCTTGATCTTCTGGGTACTAGGCAGTTGCTCTAACCACATTAGTGCTGCTGAATATTCTGGTGACCATGATTATCGCAGCTGTCCCATCATGCCATGGCCAATTACCATGTGTTTTAACGTGGAATTGCTGGCATATGCCCACATTAGTTTTCCCAATGGCCAGTTGCCACGCAGTACAATAAACGTTAACCGGTTACCAGGCTTTTGTAAAAGGGTCCCATATCTGTTAAGATATAACATCTAATAGTTTGAAAAATTATATTTTTCTCTCCATTTTAAAATGTCCTCTTTTGTGTTTTATTATAGGAATCATTAGAGTCCTATTTATTTGTAATTTTCTGTTAAATGGCTATTAATATACATTATTATATATTATTTTAGAAGATCATGCTTAATTAATTCTGTGGTCACTGCCCCCATAGTACAGCACTGTATGGAATTTAAACATAAATGGGAACAACTTCATTGGCTTGTGATTGATGGTATTCAAGACATTTGTGTGGACAATATGGAGCAACGATTGGTTCGTTTTGAACAAAAATGGATTTTTTCTTTGAATACGGTTCAGCCAGTCGGGCTCAATGAGACACTGGAATGGCTAACAGCATTGTAATGTGATTGGTGGAAATTTGCTTACATGTTTGATGTCTCCGGTTAAATGGCCACTAGTGTTGGTGATACTTTTATCCCTGAAGGCGCAGATCATCAGCTGGCGCAACCCATATATTGTACAGGTGAAATTCGAGTTGACTGTAGTCATCCAGCGTTCTCCTCCCTCACTATTTTGAGGCTCACTGGGCATACAGCTAAGTGGTTTTCAGTTATTTAAATGCATCTAAAAATTGTAAAAACTTATAGACTGTATGAAGAGGCCAATGACTGAAATGCAAGGGCATCATCTCAGTGCTTGTTTTAGCATGCACAATTGGTACCGCTAGTCAGTTGCTAGCCCGAGCATTGAGGCCTCTATTATAATAATATTATTGACCCAGTGTCTCTGTTGAGTAGGGTGATTTTACCTGAAAACTAGCTAAGGTTGATAGTATCTTTATATGCCTAAGAAGAAGAATCATTTATTTTCACCTTCCGCTTTTTTTTTTTTTGAGATGTATAAACAGCATAGTATAGGGGGAGAAAGGAGTACATGTGTAAATGCAGTTTTAGAAAGCTGTTATTTACATATGGCAAGCCATACTACCTACAAATTTCAAGGAAGCATTGTGCGGGAATAGTTTAGCCATGGATATCCAGTGATATGGCCAAAAACATCCATGCTGAACCTTACTCTTGCTAGGAGGTACCTAGGTTTTTTAACAACTGCTTGTTTCAGGTAGGCCTTTACATCAGGGATTAAGTCTCCTTAATCCTCCATTCATAGTTTCCTCCTCCAAAATGTAAGTTACAAATTGTGAGTTCTCTACTTAATTAGTAGGTCTTATATGCATAGGCTTCTAAATTGCCCACTTACACATAGAAGAGGTTGATCTTACAAGTGGAACTTGCAAAATCACCACTTCCACATGGAAATGTTGGCATTTCTATATAGAAGTTTTCCTTTGTATTGACTGATTAAAAAATGCTTCTTGCCCTTGTGTGTGGCGGCAAATCTATGTGCACTCCTGCATATCTTTATACATATTTTACCAGCAGCTCTGCATTTGAAAGAACCTTTCTGAAATACAGTGCAAAGTTTCCACATCTTGACCTGGATGTCTTAATTCCCCTCTATATGTCATATCTAAAATTGGCTTTCACATGAGTAGAATTTCAGTTGCTTTTAAAAAACTGCTACTTTTGGATTCCAGCTGAACTTTGCTTTATCATATTAAAGATTCCAGGATATTCAAAAAGTACCAGTCCAATCACAAAACCATGTCCCTTACTGATAATAAAAACCTATAAAAAATATCTATGGTATATTTGATGTGATATGGCATTTTAGAAAGGCCATGTAGGAACAAGCTGGGACATCCAGGGTGAAACATTCAAAATACTGGGGGAGTGGCGGCAATGAAGGGGGGCACATATAAGTGCTTTCTGAAATCACTCTGCCTCTGCCCTAAAATATGCACATCCCTGCAACTAGTTCAAGAAGTGGGCTTGTGCATCTAGTAGGAAGGGTATTTGCATGGTTCCAGTCAATTTTAGAAAGGTGAACATTCCCAAAATTCATGGCCAGAGACATGGGTGTATGGACATGCCAGCAGAGGTATTCCAGCACTGACTACAACTTATGAGAGAAAAGGTTTATTGAGATACCATTTTTGGAATAATTTATGGATGCAGCATAACCTATACAATACATAACTATCAAAAAATTAGGGTACATACAATATACACTTATGCTACTGTACAATAATAACCTTTTTACAAATTCTGTAAGAACCCCCAATTCGAGACACACAGCCTGTAGGTGAGGCCGTCAAAGCCCCATCCCTCGCCTCAACTCTTTCCATTCTCATTATATGCCACCAACAAATACATGGCTTATATGATGTACCAACTGGGGGGCAGCTGTTAAAGCGTGCCCCTGCCCCTTAATCACAGCAGGGTTTCACCGTCATGGTTTGGTCCAACCTATCAAAGGTCGATACTGAACCCTGCTTGGGTTACTGATGCCTCATTGTCACCCTCCCTCCCCCCGCCATCCGAGCATCACTCTCTGGTCCTGCTGCGAACCTGTTGACTCTAAATCAGGGAGTGCAACTTCCTTTTTGGTCACTCCCCTTAGGCTGTCCTGTACGGCTGTGTTCTTGGTCCGTACCCCTTCAAATCCTGGCCATGCCCCTCCAACAGCGACTCCTTGCTTGTTGCAGGGGGCCCCCACCTGAGACTTAGCTTTGGTTAGCCCTTGCCTTGTTCAACAATACCTCAACCTCATCATGTATCATGCACAGGAACATGTCCATGTCAATATCCAACAGGTGTGTTCTATCTGCATGATACATGCCCAGCCATGTTTCTTCAATGAGGTCATGGCATACGCAGTTCCCCCTGATGGCCTCCATAAACTGGGTCATCCATCTATTCACCTTGCATCGGGTTTTTTCAGCAGCACGGTATGATCGCTCGTCCCTGCAGACACTTCACGGTATGATGTGTGACCATACTAGCCGACAGCTGGGGAAATTATCTGCCAGTGCTACGAGGTCCTTCTGTATCTTCCTGGCAAGCACCATACTGGGAGTGTTCGGCAGGTCATTCCCCCCCAAGTGCACGACCAATGCCCAAGGGGTCCCTCCTGCCCTCCTTTTGTGTGTAAATGTCAGAACGTGCTTGTCCCACATCATACTATGAACACTCATCCATACTATGGACACTTCCACTGCACTTAGGCCCAGGTTTAGACCATGAGGTCTGGTCCATGCTCTCTGTTGGGCCCAATGCACATAGGAATGTCCACCGATCCAGACCTTCAGGGGGCCTCGTGCAAAACCTGCACCTAGGACAGATCAACCAAGACAAGGAAATACAGAAAACAAGTTAGTTAACAGCCATAGCATTACATGACATGGGAACCATCATGCCCTTCCTTCTGGGTGAACATAGAGCTGGTAGCAATCAGAGCACCATCGGCCAATGGACATGATCTGTTCCCGCACCATGCTCAACCCCACCGCAGTTATAGCTGCCCCAATGCAGAATGAATGTGTGCCATAGTAGCCCACCTCCAGTCCTACCTGGGCCAATGCCAAGTTCAAGACCCTGTCAAATTGAAAATGTGACAGGAGTGTGCCGCATGCATGAATCAGCAGTTGTGTGCCACCAGGCAGATGGACATGACTGTTGTCTCTGAAATTCTGAACCAGGCACCTGGTATCCGCTGGGAGGGGTGACAGTAACAGGGCCCCCCAATCCTTGGGGTCCATTTTGGATCAACATATATGCAATGCTAGCATGCCACCGCTTAAAACAGAGGGCAGCCCGCAGCGGCCCTAGAAATAGCTGGCCTAGGCCCACCCTCCTGCCCCCACCACCTTAACTCTTGCCTGTCCCCCTGCCCCATTGTGCCCGGCAACTGCTAATCCAGCCAGTCAGGTCTTTTTATTTACATGCATTTTCATTTGACCACATCCCCCTGTTAGTGTTGCTGCCATGAACAAGTACCTTTTTACTACCTATTTATGTTTATGTTTTATGTTTATGCAATTTATTGATATACTGCCCAGGCTGAAGGTCATCAGAGCAGTTACAATCACTACAAACATGTACTGGATACATTTCCTCATCCCCAAAGGGCTCACAATCTATGTGTACCTCAATCAATGGAGGGTTAAGTGGCTTGCCCAAGGCCACAAGGAGTGCCTATAGGACTAGAAACCCCAGGAGCAGGTATAGGCATGGACATGTCGGCATTCAGGTCCAGACGTGCACAGGCAGTTCTGACGTCATGCAGCAATGTGTGTCTCCATAAGACTGCCCAGGCCATGCCTCTACCATGCCCGCTTGTGACAGAATGTGTTCCACAGGGAATGGGTATATCACCGGCTTTCTACAATGGAGATGTTTTTGTGACTTGCATGTCTGAATGGCCATTTTCAGACGTGCAAATCATGAATAGAGCTTTTAAATGGCCCTCCTACAGAATTTTACTCTACTGGCTCTATAAAAGGCCAAGGTGTTTTAAGACAAAACTACAATAGTTAAACACAGTTGACAGCCTAATATATAGATATTACAAAAGAAAACATACAACATGAATCGTCCATATATACTATCACAGAAAAAATGGTTGAATTGGCACAAATATGAAACTAATACAGTAACATCATCAATGAAACTACAAAGTTATGTTGCTGTTTTGCATCTCTCAATGTGCTACATCTAAAAATCAGGAAAACTTTTACTGTGCTTAGCAGCATTTTCTTTCCCCGCATATCTTGGTTGCAGAAAGTCTTCCGTGTAAAATAAGATATAGGAGAGCAGAGTTATTCAAAAGCATTTACATGGTTTGCAGATCTGCAAACTGTGGAAATACCACTGAGCTGGACAATCAATGGCACTAACGCGGTTAGTGCCCCTGCACATATCATGCATGCACACACACACACCTTCATTCCCTCACCACACACAAACATTCACCATCTACTCTCATAAGCAGCACATAATTTTAGGGGAATTTACAAGTATGATTGTCTCACAGGTTATCATGCTTCTATTGCTATTCCTGAAAGAATAAGCCTTGTGTAAATTTACTGTTTGTCCTGATGCTAAATAAAAGTTGTATTGCTTGCAAATAAGATGCACACACACTGTGTCTCCTATACAAATTTCATCCTCAATTCAGGAATATACTCACATACCCTGTTATAACAATCCATGCACCTCTCCTCTCCCCCTCAGTTCCTCATCCCCCCATAAACAGAGTAACACACACCTTTGTTATCTCCATTTACACATACCCTCAGTCCCTCACCTTGCACAAACAATTCCTCCCCCATCTTCCTTCACATATGCCAAGTTAGCATCAGCAATACATAATTTTAGGGGACATTTACAAGTATGATCAGCCCACAGTTCTCTTAATTTTATCACTTTTTCAGAAAGAACAAGCATTGTCCAAATTTACTGTTTGTCTTGATGTTCAATAAAATTAATTTCACATAACGGTTTCTTGTCTTTGTTTTAATTTTTTAATTTTTTTTTTTACTTATGCATTTTATACAAATTACAAGCACAATTACTTGCAAGGATATCAGCAAAATACAAAGGAAAAACAATATACATTAGGAAACATAATTCCTTGCCCCCTTCACTAGCCCACTAGAGAGGGGGAAATCCCAGCTAAAGAAATTACAGAAACCAAAATTGCGAGGAAACAAGGCAGGCGGAACAGCCATGCACTTAAAATTACAGAGACCCAGAATCGTCCTTAGTCATAACCAACAACTAAGCATTAATGAAAAGCAGAAAATTGAGAGAGTTCAAAAAAAATATGTAAGTGATTGAAGCTTCAGTATACACTTCCAGGGATATTTTAAAAGAACAATCCCCCAGCTGTTGAATTCCCGGATGAAGCAAGAGCAATTTCTATTGCTGCATTGAGTTTCTCTTGCCAAGTCTGGATATACGTATATGAACCATAAGGTCCCTAAAGGGAGTGTTCCTTTTCCTAAAAAACAACCGGAGAAGACCCTCTCTGTCTGAAACTAAAGCAAATGTCACTAATAGGATCCACAGTCCCAATATCAGAATTTTCTAAAAGAGCCGATACATTCAAGGTATCAACCTGCTGCAGACCAACAACAACGGCTGCAGCAGGTGATCTCCTAGCCGCTGGTAAATAATATAATTTAACTAAAGGAGGGTGAGACTCAGCAGGAACCCCCAGAGCCCCAGACATATATACTTTGAACATATCTTTAGCAGAGACAATACTAGAATGAAGAAAATTAGTTACACACAAATTAGCTAAATGAGAAGTATTTTCTAAATGCTCCACTCTAAACTTTATGGTAGAGACATCCTTTACATAAAAGTCTGTAACAGTCTCAAGTGTAGTAACTTGACCCATCAACTCAGTAATAGAAGACCGGACAGTGTTCAAATTCTCAGTATTAGAGTTAACATTAGTAGCATTCGCTTGAACCAGGGCTGCCAAGGCCTGGACCTGGGAGCTAAGTAATTGTCATCCATATGGTCTTGATGGTGCATTTTTCCATTTGAACAGAGAAGATGAATGGTGAAGATATCATTGTGTTTTACCCAAAAGATATACTGGCTCCAGCCATGGCTACTTGATCCTGTGCGTCACGGACTTCCAATGCCGCGACGTGCTGCATCTCCTGAGGAGGGAAGAGTTATCTCACAGGGTCAGAGAAAGTCAATCAACCACCGCCAGGACCTGGAGAATCACACACCACCTTCAAAGGCCACTTCTGCTCAGAAAAGGAAAATTGAAGGCCCAAGTAAGACGCCGAGTCCGCCAACTCTGACATAAAACAGTTGGGCACATCTCTTCTGCAGGCTCGCTTGTCTATCGCTCCAGACATTGCATAAAGTAATCAAGGGGGCTGATGGCTCCCGCTAAAGAAGGTACTTCAGAGGAACATTGTTCGGCTGCTGAAGGCTGCTTGCCCATTTCTACCTTCCTCTTCCCTTATCAGGATAGAAGCATCGGAGCACAAATCATCTGCCCCCTTGTCTTTGTTTGAATTTCATTCATCAGGCTGACCTTTCTCTCACAGTCAGCGCTAAGTGCCTAAAATGTAGCACAGAGAGCGAGTTTATTGAACTGTCCCTTCTGCAGCATATATGAAATGGCATTTTCAAAATTCTTCATTGCATCTGCCTTCATTTTCTCACTCACAGTTAATTTAAAGTCCACATACTGATTATGCAAATTCCTGATGTTCCCTGAGATCATCTTTGATCTTCTGGGTACTAGGAAGTTGCTCTAACCACTAGGCTACTCCTCCAAAAATAAAAAATAAAATAGGAGAGTTAGAACGCATAGCACTAAATAAGAAGATAGATATGAATGGTATCTCAGAGAAGGACAACCAATGGGACACTATAATACCTGGGTTCAAATTATATCACAATGATAGAGTAGATTAGATTGGCAGAGGGGTTGCACTCTATTTTAGAGAGGGCATTGAGTCACAAAGGATTAAAGTTTTGCAGGAAACAAAATACAGTGTAGAAGCTCTATGGAATGAAATTCCATGTAAAAGGGAAAGGCAATGGCAGTGGGGGTGTACTATTGACCATCTAGCCAGAATGTACAAATGGATGATGAAATGCTAAAAAAAATCAGGGAAACAAAAATGTTTCAGCACAGTAATAATAATGGATGATTTCAATTACCCCAGTATCGACTGGGTCATTGTTACGGCAGGACATGCTAGGGAGATAAAGTTTCTAGAGGAAATAAACGACTGCTTCATGGAACAGCTTGTTCATGAACTGACCAGAGAGGAAGCCATTTTGGACCTAGTCCTTGGTGGAACACAAGATCTGGTGCAAGAGATAAGGGTGTTGGGACCACTTGGCAATAGTGATCATAATATGATCATGTTTGATTTAATAAATGAAGGAAGGACGGCAAGGATATCAACAGTACTACCTATTAACTTTCAAAAGGAAAACTAGGATAAAATGAAGAAAACCGTTAAGAAAAACTGAAAGGAGCAGCTGCAAATATTTATATCAAGCATGGGTGTTGTTTAAAAATACTATCTTGGAAGCCCAGATCAGCTGTATTCCACGATTTACGAAAAGTGAAAGGAAGTCCAAAAAACTGCCAGCATGGTTTAAAGGTGAAGTCAGAGAGCATATTGTAGCCAAAAAACATCTTTCAGGAAATGGAAAAATGATGAAAACTGGAAACAACATAAGCACTGGCAAGTTAGATGCAAGGCATTTATAAGGCAGGCAAAAAGATAATTTGAATAAAAGCTTGCTGTGGAAGCAAAAACATAGAATAAAAACTTTTTCAAGTACATTTGTAGCAAAAAACCTGTGAGCGAGTCAGTTGGCCCATTGGATGATAGAGGGATAAAAGGGGCATTAAGAAGGGACAAAGCCATAGTGGAGAGACTGAATTAATTCTTTCCTTTGGCCTTTTCTGTAGAAGATATAGGGAAGTTAACCATGCCTGAAATGGTATTTAAAGCTGATGCAGCAGAAGAACTGAAAGAAATATCAATAAACTGGGAAGATGCATTACAACTATTTGATAAACTGAAGAGTAGCAAATCACCTGGACTGGATGGTATACATCCAAGGGTATTTGTTGAAAGAACTGAAATATGAGACTGCAGACCTACTATTTCTAATCTGTGAACTAATCATTAAAATCATCAGTAATACCTGAAGACTGGAGGATAGCCATTGTAATGCCAGTTTTTAAAAAGGGTTCCAGGGGTAATCCAGAAAACTACAGACCATGAGCCTGATGTCAATACCAGGAAAAATGGTAGAAACTATTATTAAAAACAAAATTTGGTTTAATGAGAGACAGCCAACATGGTTTTAGCCAGGAAAGGTCTTGTCTTACTAATCTATTTATATTTTTGAAGGTATAAGTAAGCAGATAGACAAATTTTCAGAAAGCCTTTGACAAGGTCCCTCATTGGATACTCTTGGAAAAATGAAAAAGTCATGGGATAGGAGGCAGTGTACTATTGTGGATCAGGAACTGGTTAAAAGATAAAAAGCAGAGGGTAGGACTAAATGGTCAATTTTCCAAACGGAGAAAGGTGACTAGTGGAGTTCCCCAGGGATCTGTGCTGGGTTCGCTGCTTTTTAAAATATTCATAAAGAGCCTGGAAATGGGAATAATGAGTGAGGTAATCAAATTTGCAGATGACTCAAAATTATTCAAAGTTGTTAAAACCCCAAAAGATTGTGAAAAATTGCAAGATGACCTTAATAAATTGGAAGACTGGACATTCAAATGGCAGATGAAATTTAATGTGGACGTGCAAAGTTATGCACCTAGAAAAGAACAACCTAAACTATGGTGACATGATGCAAGGTTCCACATTAGGAACCACCGCCCAGGAAAAAGATTTAGGCGTCATCGTGGATAACACATTGAAACCCTTTGCTCAGTGTGCAGTGGCGGCCAAGAAAGCAAATAGAATGCTAGAAATCATAAGGAAAGGAATGGAGAATAAAACAAAGGATATTATAATGCCTCTGTTTCGTTCCATGGTGCGACTGCACCTTAAATATTGTGTGCAATTCTAGTCACCGTATCTTAAAAAGGATATAGAAGAATTTAAAAAAGTACAGAGAAGATCCATCAAAATGGTAAAGGTGATGGAAGGATACCCCTATGAGGAGAGGCTAAAATGTTTAGGGCTCTTCAACCTGGAAAAGAGATGACTGGAGGGAAGATATGATAGAGGTCTATAAATTAATGAATGAAGTGAAATTGGCAAACGTAGATCTGTTGTTTATGCCATCAAGCGGCAGAAAGACTAGGGGACATGCAATCAAGCTACAGGGTAATCCATATGACTAATAAGAAAAAATATTTTTTCACTCAATGCATAATCAAACTCTGGAATTCATTATCGGAGGAGATAGTAAAAGCTGTTAGTGTAACTGGGTTTAAAAAAGGTTTGGACAAGTTCCTGGAGGAAAGGTCCATAAACTATTACTAAAGGGGACAAGGGAAATCCACTACTGTCCCAATACAAGCATTGTGGAACCTGTGTTTTCTGGGGAAACTGCTCAGTACTTGTGACCTAGATTGGCCACTGTTGGAAACAGAATGCTGGGCTTGATGGATCTTGGTCTGACCCAATATGGCATATCTTATGTTCTTATAATAACTCGGCAAAGAGTTCCAGAGGGACAGATCACTATGACACGTTGATTCATAGAAGTTAAATGTTCTCGTTTGTAAAATCATGAGAGGGGTGGTAAGATTAAATAGGGAACAGTTATTTAGCCTGTCAAATGGTGCAAAAACAAAAGGACACTCCATAAAACTAATGACAAGCAGACCGAAAACAAATCATAGAATTTTTTTTCACACATAGCATTTAAGTCATGGAATCTGTGTCAGGAAGATGTGGTCAAGGCAACTGATATAGCAGGATTCAAATGATGTTTGGCAAGTTTCAGAAGGAAAAGTCCATAAAAAATTATTAGTCAGGTAGACTTTGAGAACCACTGTTCATCCCTGGAAATGAATTGTGAAAAACAGATCTACTTCTTGGGATTCGCTGGGTACTTGTGACCCAGACTGGCCACTGTCAGAGTCAGAATGCTGGGCTCGATGGACCTTGGTCTGACCTAGCATGCTTTTTAAAAATAATTTTCTTATGTAAATCTGTGCCCTGGCTAAAGAGAATGAAAAAACATCTTAAGAATTGTGGCTTCATTATTAAGGCTTGTTATAGTAGTTAACAAACTTCAAAAAGCCCTTAAAACTTTAGCATAGGCGCACAACATGAGAGCATTCAGTCAGCTAACATAAGTAGTAAGCCAAAAAATTTCCAGTCGTTATTTCACCAGATATTTTTCATTTGCTATGCTAAGTGTGCTAAGTAGTTAACATGCACTTTCATATGCAGTAACTGCCTATTTGGGCCTGCGGTTACTGTTGCCACAGGAGCATGACAGCTACCGTATGCTAAGTTACATGCTAAATGCTACTCATGTGTTGGGGTGCTGAATTGATGGGGGTATGGGCAGAGAGTGGGCTTTGTAAGCACACTGCAATTAGCAAGGAGGGACATTTCATGCATTAATTGTCAATACTGCCTTTAGCGTGGGTGTACCTAATACTACCACAATAGGTGGAATTAGATGTACCCGCAGTACTTCTGTGTTAGGGTACGGATCCATGCATTAACTGACGGTAACATGCGGTCTCAGCTCTGACAGTTACTATGAAGGCTTTGCATTTAATGTACTTTAATTTATGCGCTAAACCCATGCTAGGTGCAAAACTCTAACATACTTTAGTAAAAAGGCCCCTCTATTTCACTACATGGAACTGTCATAACTTTAGATTTATAAAATAATCAACTGCTTTATTAAGAATCTTTCATTATTCCACTGTGTATTTTTACAATTACTTTCCTGTTAACATATATATTAACCTGTTATGCCATACAGCAAGCTTTTTATTTCTAGATTTAATAACTGAGATTGTACCTACTACTACTTCTAATAATATGCTCTATTTTCTTCTGCCTGCAGTCAGAAATCCATCAAAATCATGTTCACATGCATAAACCAGTCTTTTAAAGTCAATCTTCAGACAAAAATATCTTTAATGTAGCAAGCTATGTGCAAATATGCATTTACCTGAAGGAGCAACTACATTTGCATATGGACTTGTCTCAATAGAGGCACATTTGCTTCAAGAAAATGATAAAATAAGCTCTAAGCATGCCAGAATGAATTCAGCATGCTTCCCCTGTGAATTTTAGGCAAGCATTACTTAATCCCATTCTCATCTTTATGACCAGCAAAACAGTCATATTGGTTGATAATAGATAATTATTGAACCTTTTTACCTATATTACATAAAAATGATGTGTTTCAGGGATAAAAACTACTTTCTTTGCTATCACATCAGAAAAAGGTCCTAAAAGCAAATGGATTTAAGAGGAGTACAACATAAAATTCACTAGCAGCAGTTGGTGAATTGCTGTGAATCTCTTGGAGGGAGAAAGAATAAAGCTAACTCCTCAAAGTCTCACTGAGTACCTTCACGTGATGACCCCGTTGTATAAAATCTATACTAAATTTCAGCAAGGTGACTCTACAGTTGAAGTATGGTAGGAAAGAAAAAGTAAAATATATAATGGTTGCATGTCACCCAGGATTTTAAAGGTGTCCACCCATAGCTTACACACCAGGGCTAACAATGGCAGTAGCGATAATGCAGACACTGCAGATATAGATAACATCCCTGCTACAGATAAAGGCCATGGTGAGCATGTTCATGGATCCACTGTGGCAGGAGATGCACCACAGAAATTAATGAAAATGTTAAAAGGATTAACTACAATTAAGTGGACTTCAGCAGATAAAGAGGAGATAATGTACTGCTACATTTATGCTACAAACTCTATTTAAATTGAGAGCGTAAGAAAAGAGAATCCACCAAAAATTGGAAGAAAGAGGAATATTGCCAAAGAAAAACTGCAAAAAGCAACTGATGCAAATTTAAAACCTTTAATTTCACAGATCAAAGTGACTATTTCCATGACAAAGTCCACAAGATTACACTCCAATTCCCCACAAGATCAGCTCCATCACCTCTTCCCCCTGTTCACTCCCAACTCTTCCCCTCATCCTCTGCCACCCTTTCTTTTCTTTTTTTTTTAACTTTAAATATTTATTAAAAGTTTCCAAAACAGAACCACCAACAAATACACACCCCACGCCCTCGTCCTCCCCACATGTCACCGTCCACTCAAAGTTTGTACTTGCTGCTCTACACCCTCCACTCGCCACTCTCCATCCTACCGCAGTCCTAGTCCTGTTCCCCCCATCACCTCCCCCAGTCCCATACCCCATTTCACTGGGCTGCTACCGCCTCAGTGCAGCCTTCAGAGTCGTCAGTCTATTCATCAAATATAGAAATCCCAATCTTCACACCCAACCCGACACCTCTGGGAGCCTGGGTTGGTTCCAATGTGCTGGTATTTCACATTGCCCTCCCATTATGCAGTGCCCCACCACCTCCTGTAGTTTCTCTGGCATTGCATCCACCCTTTGGTATAGAAGAAACACCTCCAGGCAGCGAGGTATCAGGACACTGAGCATGTCCTCCATGAGGGCAATTATCTTGTTCCAGTACCTCTGCACTTCTGGACATGTCCACTGTGATCCCTCCCCTTTCCAGTACCCGTAGGTAGGGGTTAAGGAGTTTAAGTTCCTTCTTTAAACCAATGTTCTGCTACTTCCTGGAGCAGTGCTCGTAGGGAATTGTAGTTTGCCACCAGTTCAAATGAAGAATAGTGTGACTCAGAATGTTTGCAAGCAAAAAGGGATTTATTTCCCCTCCCGGGGTTGGACTTCACAAGGATAAAAAGGTAACACAAAATATCTGCTCTCTGGCAGCAAAAAGGACAAAATAAGAATAGCTTCCTTCAGCGTGAATTAAACATTTTCTTTCCAGCAAGTTGCAATTCAGCACATGGTTTCATACAGCTCTGTTTCCCTCACAGCCAGCTTGTATTTTCTTCACCATAAATTCCTAACATAAAGATATTATCTGTTCAGATAAAGTAATCGTGCAATCCATTTCTTCTGTGGGATAATTCATACAAGGTGGTTCTGTGTCCATAAGTTCCACCTCTGAGCTAGGATTAGTTTGGTCAGTTCTTTCTAGGGCCGCGCCCTTTTCTCCCACCCTGAGCCTTTCAATACATTCAGGGTTTAAGTATTGCCTAAGGCCAGTACCGTAGCCCCAACCTTCCAGGCTGTTAAATTCACATGGATTCCTGTAATCCCAGCCCTTGGGCTTACCTGGGGACCTGGCTGTGGAGGCCTTTCTCTGAGGTTTAAAAATACCAGTTGGTTCCCTGCTGAACCTGTGTGAGGCAGTTTCCAAATGCTTTCCTGGCTGCTTGTAATCCCGTGTATGCTTCAGCTGGTCTGGTCTGCTCCTTTGATAGCTCTCAGCCGGAGCCTCTGACCTCCCTTCAGCTGAAAACTCCTTCCAACTTCTCACCGGAAGTCTGCTTTCCTCTCTCTCCTCTCTCTCTCTGCCTGCTGGGGCCTCCTTATGAGACAGCCTTCCTGGGTAGGGCCTGGCTCCACCCCCTAGCAGGTGTTCAGACTTTCCCCGTGACTCTTTGCTAAACTGATAGCAGGGGCGTGTTTCCTTCTCTCGTGCCTTGTTTCCCTGACAACTGGTAGCCATGTGCCTTTGTTTACCTTGCAGCCCTGCACTTTCTATCTGGTTTTTAAGCCTTTCTACTGGGCCAGAAGGACTTGCTATATCACACCACTACATGTGGAGATAGATACCCTGTTCCCCACACTGTTGGCAACAAGCCACTAATGATACCACCCTGGCTTTAAAATAACTACTCGGGTGTCAGGTACCAGTGCATCAGCACCTTATAACCATTTTCCACTAAATTTCCAGCTACCAAAACCTTAGAATTCCCCTGAACTAGCCGTTCTCACTCCTCATCCATCCACTGCTTTCCCAAATCCCTCTCTCAGTGCAGCATATATTTAGCTTTTAGTGGTTTGTTTCTATTTAGCCCTCTATACAACTAGAACAGTACTCACTTCTTCCCCATTGCTCCCCCACACAGCATCTCATACCATGTTTCTCCTTTGCTAGGACGGCTCAAACTGACTTTTGTGAAAAAAGGTGGCTGACCTGCATGTAGTGGAAATAATCCTGTCCCTCCATCTTAAAATCCCTCAACCCTTCAAAACATCACAGCTTCCCCTTGTGAAGCAGTTGGTGTACCCGGCACAAGCCGCACCTCTCCCACCTCCTCCAAACTTGTGGGCTGTGGCCCTTCCCTCTAAGGCAGCAAGTGGAGATTGCCATCGCCTGTGAGACTTGTTCCCCTGCCAGCAATTCCCATCTGTCTATGCCATACTGCCAATGTATGTTCCTCTAAGGGGTTCTTCTCCTGTTACCTCCCTTCCCTGACACAACCATTCCTCCAATGAGTCCCTCATTATGGTCTCCCCTCTATTCTAACCCACTGCTTCTGGGACTCCCGAAGTCATGATGCCACCCCTTTAAGTTGTGCAGCATTATACACTGAAGAGCCGGGCGTGCTAATCCCCTTTCCCCCTAGACTGTTGAAAGACCTTCCCAACCACCCAGGGGGCCTGGCCATGCCAAACAAACTGTTCAATTTTCCTTTTCATCCCTTTCAGGACACTAGTTGGTACTTCTACCAGTAGCATTTGGAACAAATATAAGAAGTGCAGGACTAGCATCATTTTCACCGCAGCTATTTGACCGAGTCAGGATAGCCATCCCTACCCCCACCTTCTCAGGAGACCATCCACTTCTCCTAATAATCTCTGGTAATTCATAGCAAACAGATTGTCTACTTGGCTCCCCATCTGTACCCCAGATATCTAGTCCCTTTATATGCCCACTTAAAGGGAAGACGTTTCTTTAGCCGTGCACGTTGCTCCTCCAGTACTGTAAGATTAAGTATCTCAGATTTGCCCCAGTTGAGATGAAAGACCAACAGTCTACCAAATTCCTGCAGTTCCCAGATGATTATAGGCAAGGCAACCTGTGGATGCATCACTGCCAAAATAACGTTATCAGCGAACAGAGAGATCCGATAGTCCCTACTCCCCACATTGACTTCCTGAGGTCCCTGCTCAGCTGACTATGTGCCGCTAGTGGTTCCAATGTCAAAGCTAATAGCAAGGGGGGGAAAGGGGGCACCCCTGTCACATTCTCCTTTATTAAGGAAAAGAACTCTGAATATCCTCCATTCACTTTGACACACACTCGGGGTTGCTCATACAGTGCCCGCACACAACCACAAAAACTCTCATCAAACCCATCTTCTCCAATACCCTAAACATAAACCCCCAGGAAACATGGTTGAATGCCTTTTCAACGTCGAGGGATAGAAGCAGCACTAGTTCTTTATGCTTCTGAGCGATCCAGATCAAATTAGGGATCTTCCGCACACTTTCCTCTGCCTGCCTCCAAGGCATGAACCCTGCTTGGCTATCATGTATCAGCCCCTGGATCACCCTGTTTAAGCAAGTGGCCAATACTTTAGCTAGCACTTTCGCATCCAGATTTAGCAAGGAAATCGGGCTGTAGGATGCACACATCTGCGGATCTTTCCTTTCCTTAGGAATGAGAGTAATTCCTGCCCATCCCATGGTCCCTGCCAGCCTACCCCCATCCCTGTGCAAATTGAAGATGTGCTGCAGTGGCTCCGTCAGCTTTTCTCTAAATTTTCTATAAAACCATGCTGCCAGGCCATTGAGCACCAGCGCTTTATCCACCTTAAGAGCTGTCATGGCTGCCCTTATCTCATCTACCCAAATCTCCCTCTCTAATCCTTCCTTCAATTCCTACTCCAGCTTTGCCAATGGGAATGAGTTTAAGAAACCATCTATCTCCACTTCAGCTGTTTATAAAACTCTCTAAAGGCACTTCGCAAGGAGGATGCTCCAAGGTCCTTTAAGTGCCACTATCTAGGAGTGCAACGTCCTCTTTCTGAGGCTCTTCATGAGACACTTCCCTACCTTGTTGCCCTCTTTGAAATTCCTGCTGTGTCTGGTAACACATCTCATCCATGTCCAGAGCATTAAGCTGAGCCCAAACCTCCACCACTTGCCCTTTGAGCCGAGCTGTCCCATCCTGTGCATCCGCATCCTGTAGTTGCATCAACTTATTATAGAACTTTAACTGCTGCACTCCTTTCTCTTTCCTCCTTCACACCTCCCACTTCACAAGGAGACCTCTCAGTGTGGCTTTAAACCCATCCCATACTATTTCCCTGCCTACCTCCCCATTGTTGTTGAGCTTGAAATATTCCTCGATGAGGGCCTCCACCTATCGTACTACCCAGTCATCCTCTAGTAAGGATTCATTCAGGCGCCAAAACCTTCTCCATCCCTCCTCCCCCATCATTTCTAATGTCATTTCAATGGGGGCATGGTCTGATCAGGTGATGATGTCCATCTCTGCTCCCCTGATCTGCCCCACTCCCTCTTTCCCCAGCCAGAACACGTCAATGCTGGAGTAAGAGCCATGAACTTGTGAGCAGTACGAGAACCGCCTCTCACTTGGGTGTATCAATCTCCACCCCTTGGTCTTGGATGAACTGTTTGAATTGGGCTCTGTCCCTCTTCCTCCCCTCCCGTCTTCCCATGTTATTCCTTCCAGAGTCCCAAGTCATATTAAAATCCCTGCCTATCAGAAGGAGGCCTCCTCCCATCCCCTCCAGTTTTGCCCCCACTTCCTTATATAAATCCCCTTGCGGTCTTGCCAGGGTGTAAATGCATATCCGTTTAAATCACTCTGTTCCCAATCACAGTCTGGCCAGTAAGTAAAATCACGCACGGTCTTGGACCACCTCCCCTACTTCCACCCTGAAGCCTCCTTGGACAAATAGAGCCACTCCCCCTTTCTTGCGTTCTACTATATTTGATGCATAGTCGCAGTCCATAATGTTTGGGTTGCACCAACTTTTCATGCATTTTTCAATAAATGGGTCTCCTGTATAAAAAATATTGAGGTCCTTTGCCTCGCCATTTCCCGATATAGCTTCTGGTGTTTGAGGAGCGAGTTGAGCCCTTGCACATTTCATGAGACCATCTTAAGTGTTACTGCCATGATTCTCTAACATCCCTCCTAACTCCCCTCTCGCATTCTCCACCCTTGCCCCCTTCATCCCCCCTGCCCACCCCTCTCCAAAGACACCAGATACATTGAGGCTACCGCCATCACTGCTGACTGGTCCAGCCTTCCTCGCTTCCTATGCCGGGTATAGCCCCTTCCCACACCCCTTCCCCTCTCTTTCATCCACTTGTCTCCATTAGGTCCTCCACCCCCCCCCCCTCCAAAGCCTTCCCATTTATCCCCCAACCAATCTGAACCGACATTCCCTGTAAAAACAAACCCCTATCAAACTCCCCGACAACAAACAATCACATTAGAAAACCACTTCCCCCAATCACCCCTCATATCAAACAATACATAATACAAATGCTTCAGTTCCCTGTATCCCAGAGCTCTGAACTACTCCATCCAATGTTAGTGCTCCAAAACATACAAGTCCCAGATTGCCAATGGGTCTTACTCGATCACCACTTCTCGTCAATGTCTGCCTTGCAGCCCTCTTAGGAGTTCTCTGTCATCATGGGTATGCAGCTGACATTGGCCATGATTTACTTGCTGCCATCTAGAATGATCCTTTCTCTGCATCCCTACAGGCCCTGATGTGGAGACCAGTTCCTTTAGTAGAGCTCACACTGCTTCCTCCCCCGTGTGTACTCTCCATCGCTTTTGCTTAAGCGTAAATGTCAGTCCAAAGGGAAATGTCCATCCATAGCAGACTCCTTCCTCTCTCAACTTGAACACTAAATCATGGCGTCCCTACCGCTTCTGGAGCGTGATCTGGGCAAGATCCATGTAGATCTTTATGCTGCAGCCCTCCCATCAAAGAGAACCATGAGTTCAAGCCTTGGCTGCCATGAGCTCCTTGGAGTCCATAGTCATGAAAAAGGGCAATGCTGTATTTTGGTTTATTGCCCTGTCCCACTGGGTCTGCCATCCGATGTACATGGTCTATCTGCAGATCCTATCCCTCCACTTCTAGCCAGCCTTTTGCAAGATGGCTTTAGTGATCTGCTGCACCACTTTGTGGCAATCTTTGAAGGCGTCATCTTCAGGGATCCCCCTAAATCTTAGGTTACTCTGGCAATAACTGTTTTCCAGGTGCTCTACCTTGTCCTCCAGGTCCATATGTCCTTGTTACAGAGCCACCAACCTCTTGCCAGTTGTTCTGCCACCTCTTGCTGCTCTTCCACTCGCTCCTCTACTTCAGAGAAGAGCCACCAAAATGTTAAAAGGGATGGAAGGATACTCCTATAAGGAAAGGCTTAAAAGGTTAAGGCTTTTCATCCTGGAAAAGAGATGGCTGAGGGGAGATATGATAGAGGTCAATAAGTTAATGAATGGACTGGAATGGGTAAACATAGATCAGTTGTTTATGCCATTAAAATGTAGAAAGGCTAGGGGACACACAATGAAGCTACAATGTAACCCATTTAAGACTAATAAGAGAAAATATTTTTTCACTCAGCACGTAATCAAAATCTGGAATTCATTATTGGAGGATGGAGTAAAAGCTGTTAATGTAGCTGGGTTTAAAAAAGGTTTGGATAAGTTCCTGGAGGAAAGGTTCATAAACGATTACTAAAGCGGACCTAGGCAATCCACTGCTTGCCCCGGGACGAGCATTGTGGAATCTGTATGCCTTTTTGGGAACCAGACAGATACTTGTGACCTGGATTGGCCACTGTTGGAAACAGGATACTGGGCTTGATGGACCTTGGTCAGACCCAGTATGGCATTTCTTAAGTTCTTATGTTCCTCCACTCTGCAGCCCAGATCACTCAGATTGGCATCTAGGACCTCGATCTGATCCATCACCTATTCATGCACCTGGGAAATATCCCCCTTCTGGTCATGGAACTACACCCAAATTTCTGCTCTAAGCATCTGCTCACCAGCTGCATCTGCCAACTGGACTGCTCCCCCAACTTTGTCTCCTCTTTTGGGCCCCTCCAACGCTTTCGGGCTTCTTCTACCACTCCTGCTGCTGTTTGCTGCCATTGCCGCCATCCCGTCTAGCGGCCGTTTTGGTACTGCCACAGCCCCCATAAAGGCAACATCCCGCAAATCTGCTTTCTTCCCCCTCACAGCCATCCTGATGCTGTGTGCCACCTTATTTATCCTTCAGTGGGCCAGATTGCTCATTCTGGGGTTGGTATGAGTTCTTTTTCGCGAGGAGATGGCTGGAGCTCGAGCTTAGGTGGCCATCTTTGCTGATAAAATCAGCAGCCTCCCCCTTTCTTTCTTTTCTATGATCTCTGAGGAGGAAACCACACTTTTTTCCTCCTCCAAACTTACTACCTGCTCCTCTGATTTTATTCCCACCCATCTCCTAAACTTCATCTCCTCCACTTTCATCCCTTCCATCTCTCATATTCTCAACCTATCACTCTTCACTGCTACTGTTCCTGCAGCCTTCAAGCCTGCTGTGGTTACATCTCTCCTCAAGAAACCTTCACTAGACCCTACATAAAGTGTGGGCATCTTTGACTCCTCCATCTCCTTCTCTACACACATCAAACTGAATGCTAAACCTATTGTTTCTTTCTCCATGACATCAGCAAAATGTGCCCCTTCATTTCTGAACATACTACTAAGATACGTATCTACTCTTTAGTCACCTATCTAGACTACTGCAACCTTTTTCTTGCTGGTCTCCTTCTGAACCATCTCTCTCTCCCCTTCAATCTGTTCAAAACTCAGCTGTGTGGCTAATCTTCCACCAGCCTTGATATGCTCATATTACTCCTCTTCTCAAGTCACTTCACTGGCTCCCTATCTGTTTCCATATCCATTTCAAACTTCTCCTACTGACTTATAAGTGCACTCATTCTGTTGCTCCTCAATACCTTTCCTCTCTAATCTCTCCCTACACCCTTCCTCGGAAACTCCACTCTTCTGGCGGATTGCTTCTGTCTGTGCCCTTCTTTTCCACTGCCAACTCCAGACTTTGATTCTTTCACCTTGCTGCTCCTCATACCTGGAACAAACTTCTTATCAGTTTCTATGCTGGTGGATCCTCCTCTACTGCTATCCTGCTCACAGCTGGTGCACCCCAAAGGTCTGTCTTGGGCCCACTCCTTTTCTCTCTCTACACCCAGTCTCTTAATGCACTCAACTCCTCCCAAGGTTTTCAGTACTGCTTTTACACTGATGACTCTCAAATCTACCTCTCTGCACCTGAAATTTCTCTGGCAATCCAGGCTCGGATCTCTGCCTGCCTATCTGACATTGTTTCCTGGATGTCTCAGAGCCATTTGAAATTTAAGATGGCCAAAACAGAGCTTCTTATTTTCCCCCCTAAATCCACCTTCCCCTTTCTCCTTTCTCAATCTCTTTGGATAACATTCTACTAGTCCCTGTTTTCTTGGCTCGCAACCTTGGGGTCGTCTGACTCCTCCATCTCCTTCTCCACACACATCCAACTGATAGGTAAAACCTGTTGCTTCTTTCTCTATAATATCAGCAAAATTTGCCCCTTCTTTTCTGAACACACTACTAAGACACATCTACTCTTTAGTCACCTTCCATCTAGACTATTGCAACCTCCTCCTTGCTGGTCTCCCTCTGAATCATCTCTCTCTCCTTCAATGTGTTCAAAACTCAGCTGCGCGGCTAATCTTCCACCAGCCTCGATATGCTCATATAACCCCTCTTCTCAAGCTGCTTCATTGGTTCCCTATCCATTTCCATATTTAGTTCAAACTTCTCCTACTGACCTGTAAGTGCACTCATTCTGTTGCTCTTCACTACCTTTCCTCTCTTATCTCTCCCTACACCCCTCCTCGGGAACTCCACTCTTCTCAACAGATTGAGATGCAGTTTGCTATAATATTCATTTGGTAAGACTTTCAATCCTTTGTCAGATTTAAACAACAGCCAAAAAGGATGGTTATAACCTGTTTATCCCTCTGTTATTGCAGCATTGCCGATTAGTACTGCGAAGGCTCTACTCAACTTTCTAGCGGTACGAGGCTACAGGTATTTATACTTCTCTTTGGCTTCCTCCATTTTGGTCTCACAGTGTTTCAAGGTATACACATGTCCTTTTGGTCCTTTGCATCTCTCTTTCCCTTTAGTTTGGTGATCCTCCACTAGGCAAGCTTCCTTAGTACAACATGGTTTCACTTGTGTTCTCATTGCATGCACTGTCTTATTTATTGTGTTTTATATATTATCATTATGCTGTATCACCTTAGTTTTATATTGGTTCAGATATGTTTATATTTTGCCATTTTTATATCATTTTTTATATGTTTTAACCCCAAGTCTTATTTTTTATTTCATATACTTTTATTTGTTATATTTGTATTCACATAAGTTTAATTGGCATGACTATTATTGTTTTTAATGTTTATTAATTATTTATCTATTTTTTAATGTATTATTTCGAGGTTTGTCTCACCCTGAGGAAGGCTTCAGTGGCCGAAACATGTTGGGCTCAATAAAACCTGTTTTACTACCAATTGATGTACCAGCTCCTTTGTCCCCAGTACTTCATTGCAGGTACTTTGTGCTCTCCCTTTGGTTTTCCTTTTCAAATCCAGGTTGAAAACATACCTCTTCAATGCTTTTGGATCCTGATCCGCTTAATCTCCTATGGCCCTCATTCATGGTTGCAGGTTGCGGGGCTGTATATCCCGCCAGGACGTGCATCCCCGCAATCTGCATAAACCCTATTCCCTCACTTGCTCTCCCTCTACGTCCTGTGCTGAAGGATGGGGAGAGCCGGCGGGGGGGGGGGGGATCATGGGCGGAGTGGGGGCGGGCCACCCAGCAGCACATACAGGGTTGATTCAGGTCACGGCCCTGTACATGCTGCCGGGCTTTTTGAGCCATACTGCTCATACCACCTCAGAGGTGATATAAACAGTATTTTCCACAGGGATGGGGCATGGCAACCACCCATGTAGCCGGGGCCGGGTGCAGAGGAGTCCCTGCCGCCCAATCCAAGCCATGGGAGGCCAACCGTGGGTCAGGCGGCAGGGATATCAGGGGCCAGAGCCACAGTTTTCTGGGGTACCTGCGGGGAGGACATCCCCACAGGTAGAGGGGGCATGCCGTGTCATCCTTGGGCCCGATTCTGGCTCCTGTGGGAACATTTTGTTCCCCTGGACCAAAAGTCGGGTCATAGCAGCCCCATTTTCAGCAGAGATGTCCAAACAACCTGGATGTCCCGCTTCAAGAATCGGGCTCTATGTGTCTCCTTACCCTTTCACTCAATGTATCCTTGTCCTCAGCTGTTGTGTTGACTGTCTTGACTAAATTGTAAGCTCTGAGAAACAGGGGCCATCATTTACATGTGTCTGTACAGTGCTGTGTATGCCTTGTAGCGCTATACAAATGATCAGTAGTAGTAGTAGTAGTAGTAGTAGTAGTAGTATTAGTAGTAGTAACAAAATACTTAAGTCTATATGTCAGGCTTCATCTCTGGCCCTTTTCAAATCCAGACTGAAAATTCACTTTTCGTGGCTGCTTTTGGATCCTGATCCGCTCAGTGTCCTATGTGTTTCCTTACCATATCCTAGATATATTCTTGTCCTCAGCTGTTGTACTGTCCATCTTAACTAGATTGAAAGCTCTGATATGCAAGGACCCTCTTTAACATACGCCTGCAAAGTGCTGCGTATGCCTTGTAGTGCTATACAAATGATCAATAGTAGTAGTGAATGATAACATCTTGAATCAACTAAGGAGTTCTGTGGAAAAAGAAATAGGGAGAGGAGGAGCCAGAAGAAAGGTATACACAGAAAAAGAAAGAACGGTTGAGATGAAGAATGAGCTTAGAACATTAAGATCATCCGAGATATTGAGAAAGATCCAAAACATCAAGCTGAAACATGCCGCATTGACAGAAGGCGACCTTAAATTAGTTCCAACTATAAATTAAAAGTAGCAGCAGAAGCGCAAAAACTGCAGAGATATGAAGAAAATGGAAAAGAAAGATATCAAAATAAACTATTTAGAGAATACCCAAAAGAGTTCTACAACAAATTGGGAAAAGAGCATTAATATGGCAAAAATATCACCAACCAAAGATGGAACAGAATCTTTCTAGGGAAAACTATACAAGGACCTTCATAGAGCTCAATCAAGAAACAGAATGGTTCCCCTGAATATGAGAAAATTTAGATAAACCAAACATCAAACCTATGGAATGGCCTGCAGTAACATCAAAAGAGCTGGAAAGCAGGTTAAAAATAGCCCCAGACTGGAACAACCCTGGCCCAGATGGAGTGGCCAATGTTTGGCTCAAAGAGTTATCATCACTCCAGCATGACCTGATGAATTGTAAAATCCAATTGATCAAATAGCCAGACTTATAACAGGAAGAACATTTCTGCTTTCAAAGGGGGACCCAAGTAACATTCACAAAAATTACAGACCAATAACTTGTCTACCCACAAATCTACTGTATAAGCTGTTTACTGCAATAGAGGCCGACAGACTGTATGATTGCAACAAGTTTGATAACATCATGGCAATAGAGCAAAAGGGCAATAAGAGAGGAACATATGGAAACATAGACCAGTTAATGTTGAAAAGGCCATCATGGCTAGTATGAAAAAAGTAGAAATCTCAGTATAGCATGGATATGACAAGACCTGCCTTGAATATAAGAACATAAGATATGCCATACTGGGTCAGACCAAGGTCCATCAAGCCCAGTATCCTGTTTCCAACAGTGGCCAATCTAGGTCATACGTACCTAGCAGTTTCCCCAAAAGACACAGGTTCCGCAATGCTTGTACTGGGTCAAGCATTGATATCCTGGGTCCCTTCTTAATAATGGTTTATGGACCTTTCCTCCAGGAACTTGTCCAAACCTTTTTTAAAACCAGCTACACTAACAGCCTTTACTACATCCTCCGGTAACAAATTCCAGAGTTTGATTACACGTTGAGTGAAAAAATATTTTTGTTTATTAGTCTTCAATAGTTTACCCTGTAGCTTCATTGCATGTCCCCTAGTCTTTCTATATTCTGATAAGGTAAACAATCGATCTACGTTTACCCGTTCCACTCCGTTCATTAATTTATAGACTTCTATCATATCTCCCCTCAGCCGTCTCTTTTCCAGGTTAAAGAGCCCTAACCTTTTTAGCCTTTCTTCATAGGAGTATCCTTCCATCCCCTTTACCATTTTGGTGGCTCTTCTCTGAACCTTTTCTAAAATCGCTATATCCTTTTTAAGAGACGTTTTAGTTATCGAGTTATTGACCCGATATTGGAGATCCCATAGTGTTAAAATCGACTTAAAGTGATCTAACAACCTTTTAAATATACGGGTATTAAAAATAAGATAAGCTAAGGAGGAAAGCATAATAAACCTCTGGTTAAAAATTAAAAACAACAGCGATGTTCACAGGTCATTGATGTATGAACGGCGCGTTTCACTGCATCATACAAGTAGATCCAGTGAGTAGCTGAGGTTAAATCTGAGACCTGATCGCTAATTTAATTAAATCAATATTAGCTAACATCAATAAATGTAGGGAAATTTTATGATAAGGTGGTCACAATAATTTAGGATAAATAGTGGAGCTTAATTAATATTTGCAGCTATGGAGCAGAACTTTGGCAGCTGTTTGTTCAGAGAACTGGCAAACAGATCTATGGATGGAAGTCCCCATTTCAGGAAAATCTTCTGAACCCCCAAAGGATGAAGCTGCCACTCGTGGGGTTGCAGAATCCTGCTCAACTTGTCGGCCAGGTAGTTTTCCTGGCCAGGTAGATACACAGCCTTGAGGAGCATGTTGTGCCTGAGAGCAAACAAGCAAAGGTCCTGTGCTTCCTGACAAAGGAGCCTGGACCCAGTTCCGCCCTGCTTGTTCACATAAAACATGGCTACCTGGTTGTCGATTTGAACTAGGACAGACTGATAAGCCAGGGTTGGAGAGAAAGTCTTGAGGGCTAACCGAAAAGCCCTGAGTTCCAGTAGATTGATTTGCTGTGCGGCTTCCCAGGGAGACCACAGGCCCTGGGTGCACTTGCCTAGACAATGAGCTTCCCAACCCTGCAGGGAGGCATCCGTGGTCAACACCACTGTGAACCCAGGCATCTGAAAGGGTACCCCTTGCAGCAGATTGGGTGGGTGCCGCCACCAGCTGAGGGAGTTCAGAAATTGTCTGGACACCCTTATCCTGTCTTGGAGGCTGCCTGTGGCCTGTGACCACTGAGTCCGAAGGCACCACTGTGCAGGCCTCATATGGAGCCTGGCATTGGGGGTCACATGTACTGTCGAAGCCATGTGGCCTAGAAGCCTCAGGCAGAATCTGGCAGAGACTAGTGACCTGCTGAGAAACTGGTTTGCTAAGTTTATCAGTCTTTGGGCTCTGTCTTCTGGCAAGAATGGCTTTGCCAGCAGAGAGTCCAACCTTGCCCCTATGAACTCCAAGTTCTGGGAGGGGAGCAAAGTGGACTTTGCAAAGTTTATTACAAACCCCAATCTTTGAAGAAGAGCAATAGTTCTGAGGGTGGTCTGTCGGGCCTCCTGGCACGTCTGACCTCTTATGAGCCAGTCGTCCAGATAGGGGAAGACAAAGACTCCCTGATTTCTCAGGTAGGCCGCCACCACTGCCAGGCATTTGGTAAAGACCCTGGGAGTGGAGGTGAGGCCAAAAGGCAGTACTCTGTACTGATAATGGTTTCCTCCCACAATGAACCTGAGGTACTTTCTGTGGTCTGGATGAATGAGGATGTGAGTGTACGCATCCTTTAGATCTAATGAGCATAGCCAATCTCCCTGCTGGAGGTAGGGCAGAAGTGTTCCAAGAGTAAGCATCTTTAACTTTTCCTTCTCCAGGAACTTGTAGAGGTTTCTGAGGTCTAGAATAGGTTGAAGGCCATCGGTTCTTTTGGGTACCAGGAAATACCTGGAGTAGAATCCTTGACCTTGCAAGTGGGGGGCACAGGCTCCACTGCCCTGTCCACCAACAGACCTTGGAGCTCCTGAAGGAGAACATCTGTGTGCAGGGAGGCCTTGGAGGCTCCCCTGGAAAGTATGGAGGAGGCAGTTGTTGTAAGTGTAGTAGATATTTTATTTATTTATTTATTTAGACAGTTTTGTATACCGCCTTATCCTTCAATCAAAGCGGTCACAACACAATTGGGGGATACATTTTAACACGCAGGGATGTGAGACACATACACTAATACTTACAGGGAACATGGGCAATGGAGGGTTAAGTGGCTTGCCCAAGACCACAAGGAGCATCTGTGGGACTAGAAACCCCAGTCCTTCTGGCCCAAGGTTGCTGTCCTCTAGTGGGATTTGAACCCCCGACCTTCCGGCCTGAAGTACCTTGCCCCAACCACTAGGCTACTCCTCCCCTTGTGGACTATGCTTAACACCAAACTGTCTCCAGTGATGAGTGGCCACTGGTGGGCAAACAGGGCGAGGCGACCTCCTGTGCAGGGTTGGGAGAGCAGGGACGGAGAGGCTATGCCTAAGGAGTCAAAAAACCCCACCCTGCTGAGTGGGAGCAGGGGCCGGAGGCTTGGGGGTCCTCTGCCTACGGGGCCCATTACCCTGCCCCTTGGCTTGCTGACCCTGAGGGGCAGCTTGGGCAGCCTGGTACTGTGGGTACTGTTTGTAGGCAGTGCCCTTCCTTGGGTAAAAGGGCTTTTTACCCAAGCCCTTCTTTTTGTGAGAAGGGGCAGAAGTCTTCCTAGACAGCCTTGTACTTGTGAGGTGCTCGGTCTCGAGCTGTGCGGCCTTCTCGGTCATGGGCTTGCCAAAAAGGTTCTCACCTCGGCAAGGGACATTGACCAACTTGTCCTGAACCCATGGCTCAAGGTCCGATGACTGCAGCCATGCCTGGCATCGAGCCACAATGCCGGCTGCCGCAACACGGGCCGAAGCCTCGAAGCCATTGTAGGGAGTGCGGGACATAAACTTGGAGCATTTCTGAATCCCCAAGGACAAGGACTTGAACCTCTGCAAGGGTTCCCCGGAGAGACCAGCAGAGAACCCGGCCAGCTCCTTGGCCAGGTCTCGCAAGTACATGCCCATGTACAGCTGGTAAGACTGGACACGGCAAGCAAGCATCGAGCCCTGGAAGCACTTTCTACCAAAACCATTGAGGTTCCGGGCCTCCCTGCCAGGGGGCACCGCAGAGTGCATCTTCTGACTTTTCAGGCGATGCATGGTCGATTCCACCACCATGGAATGGTGTGGTAGCTGCACCTTTTGAAAGCCAGGACTCTTCCGGAGTCGATAGATCGAATCGACCCACTTGCTTAGAACCGGCGCCAAGGCCGGTGCCTCCCACATCCGGAAGAGGAGCCGTTCCAGCATCGGAGGAACCGGACCAATAAAGGCCTCCTTCGGAGGAGAGTCGTACTGTAGGGCCTCGAGCTCCTAGGCTCGATGCTCCTCCTCGGGGTCCGCAGGGATAGCCAATGTGGTGGCCATATCCCGGATGAACTCCGAGAACCGGGTATCCTCTGGGGGGGATCTACTCCGGGGCTCAGACTGCAGTGAGTCCGACGGGACGCATCGAGTACGGAAGGTGTCGGGGGACTCCTCGTCCTCCGTCTCCCAGGCAGACTCGTCCGATGAGGAATCAGGGTCTGACCGCGCGGGGCCTGTGAGCACCCGCCCCGACGCCGAAGGCACCGGCGTCAATGCCCTAGGTCCCGAACCGGAGATCGAGGGAGACCGCGACCGAGGTCGACCTCGAGCCTTTATGGTCTCGAGTATCGGCTCGGTCTCCAGGGTCAAATTCGATGTTGATGTCCCGGTGGTCGGGGCAGATGCGCCAGACAGGCTGGCCATCAGTGCCCGCTGCTGTTCCATGAAGGCAGACAGTCTTCTCTCCAAGGCTGTCAGCCTGACACCCAGCTCAGGAGACTCAGCAGCCCCCGACTCAGGCCCCGGTGGTGCCGGGCCCGACGTCGGCTCTCTGGGAGGAGAGTCTAAGAGGACTACAGGACTTACGTGTCCAGCAGACTCTGGCTCCACTCGAGGTACTTTGGAAGGCTTCTCCTGTTCCACAGACCCGGGGCGACGGTCGGGGGTCTGAGACCTAGCTCTCGAGGAGCCAGGGAACTCTTCCGACGATGCCCTCGCGAGCCGCTTCTTCCTCTTTTGTTCCCGGTCGGGGGACCCCCTGTCCGAGGAGCCCCGACGGTGCTCAGCATCCGATTCCCGAGATGTCGAGGCCTCAGACGAGGTCCAGGCCCGGCCGGAGGCCGAGTCAGAAAAAAGCCTTTCCTTTTGGTGCTGACGACTTCGAAGTGCCTTGGAAGACATTTTTCCACATGGTCCACACGTCTTAGGATCATGATCAGGACCGAGGCACCGAAGGCAGCAGTCATGTGTGTCGGTGAGAGACATCAGCTTCCTGCACCGATCACACTTTTTAAACCCACTGGAAGCCATCGGGGAAAAAAGAGTCCCCGCGAGGTCAAAGGACCGGCCTTCCAGGGAAAAAGAAAATAAGGGTGCGAACGCCAGCCACGAAGGGCAAAAACCGAAAAAAGAAGATCGGGCTCGATACCGGTGTACCAAACCTGGTGGGAGGGGAACCGGCGTCGAACCGGAGAAAAAAATAGCGAAGGATCACCAAAAAATCTAACTATTTTCCGGGAGGACTAGGACACACATCCGGTGGGCTTCACGGAAAAAAAGAGACTGGGCAAGATGGCACCTTTAGGCGGGAAGGGAACCGCGCATGCGTGCCTGCATTCCCAAAGGCTTTCATGGAAAGCTGGGGAAATGCTCCGCAAGGGCTCCATCGACGTCGATGTCACCCATATGTGAGGACTGACTTCCTGTTTGGTCCTGGAGAATCCCTACTGCACCTCACCTGCTTTCAGCGGCCTTTGTGTGGTGATCCCCTACCTCCCCTAGCTTGGGGGGGGGACTTATTCCACCTCTGGGGTGGAATAAGTACCCCATCTAAGTCGGAAGTCCTGGACATACAGCGCCATGACCAGACTCAGCCCTGTACATCTGGGATCAGGGTCACACCTCTGCCTCGCCCTCACTCCTCCTCTGGCCCGCCACTTCCAGCCCCCATCCTGAGATCCCCACACAGGGCAGGGAGTTCAGGATCGGCAATTGGCCCCTGGACTTTAGCTAGGATGTATGGCCAAACCAGACGTACATCTCTGCTAAATGCTGCTGTGAATGACCCCCATAGTGTAGCACCATGTAATTCCATCCGTATAAGATTTTTATGCAATTCCAATACCTCAAACCAACTAGTATCACTTTTAGCTGAATCCCCCTCTTGCAACAGTGATACTTTTTGCAAAATATTGGACATTTGCTCTTCCATATATCCAAACACTTGCCATGACTTATTCTCTGTCGCCATAATCAGGATACAAAATACTATCCCAAAATATCACCAACAATGATCTCAATTAATATAGGAGTAACATAAATACCATACTACAATTAGAGTTCCATATATCAAAAGTACTACAATTACACATGCAAGGAAATAGAAGCAGAAACTATTAGAGGAAGAACAAGATCGGCTTTCCTAAAGCTAGGAGAGTTAAAGAAAAAAATCCAGCCTCAAATTGGAATGTTACAGGATGCTCAAGATTCTATGTTGAATGATGCTGAGAAGATCAAGAAAAGGTGGAAAGAATATACAGAGTTTTTTTATGATAAAGATCAAGTGGACCAACAGCCATTTCAACCTGTACATTATGATCCGGAACCATTGGTGATGAAAGAAGAAGTTGACGCAGCATTGAAAGCCTTATTAAAGAACAAAGCACCAGGCATTGATGGCATTCCCATAGAAGTATTACAGCAACCTGATGCAGCTGTTACCATACCTACAAGGCTCTGTCCAAACTGAAAAAGATCTGTGTTTATACCAATACTAAAGAAAAGTGATATAACTGACTGTGGAAATTATCGCACAATTGCTCTGATCCCACATGCCAGCAAGATACTACTAAAGATTATTCAACAGAGACTACAACCATACCTGGAACAAGAACTACCTGAAGTGCAAGCAGGGTTCAGGAAAGGGCGAGGAACGAGAGACATCATTGTGGATATGAGATGCATCCTTGAAAAGACTAAAGAAAATCAAAAGGATATCTATTTGTGCTTTATCGACTATAGCAAGGCTTTTGACTGTGTAAACCATGAGAAACTCTGGGCCACATTAAGAAGCATGGGTATACCAGAACACCTGATCTTTCTCTTGCACAATCTGTACATTGATCAAGAAGCAACAGTTTGAATGGAACAAGGAGAAACAGAATGGTTTAAAATAAGCAAAGGTGTAAGACAAGGCTGCATTCTTTCCCCCTACCTGTTTAATGTATATGCAGAACAAATCATCAGAGAAGCAGGATTTTATGAAGACAACAGAGGCGTGAAGATTGGTGGAAGACTCATCAGCAACCTTCGCTATGTTGCTGATACCACATTATTGGCTGAAAGTGAAGATGATCTGAAACATTTGCTTCTCACAATCAAAGAACATAGTCTCAAAATGGGCCTGCACCTTAATGTAAAGAAGACAAAGATCATGACAACTGGCAAAATCAACAAGTTCATCATTGAAGGAGAAGAAGTTGAAATCATGGACAACTTTAACCTACTTGGATCAACTATCAATAAAGAAGCAACAAGCAGTCAAGAAATCCGACGACGCAGTGCTCTTGGCAGAATGGCTATGAAAGACCTAGACAAGATTCTCAAGAGCAGAGATGTCTCTCCATACAAAGATTCGACTTGTTCAAGCCATGATATTTTCAATAACATCATATGGATGTGAAAGCTGGACAGTGAAAAGGATAAACAGGAAGAAAATCCATGCCTTTGAATTATGGTGCTGGCGGCGAATACTGCGTATACCATGGACTGCCCGAAGAACAAACCAGTCAGTACTAGAAGAGATCAAACCTAAGCTTTCTTTAGAAACTCAGATGACAAGAATTCGACTTTCATACTTTGGACACATCATGCGAAGAGAGAGATCATTAGAGAAAGGCATCATGCTTGGCAAGATAGAAGGTCAACGCAAAAGAGGAAGGCCAGCAATGAGATGGATCTATACAATAACAGCAGCTACAGGTGCCAGTCTGTCAACAATGAGCCGCCTGACTGTACACTGAACACAATTTAGGACAACTATCCAGAGGGTCGCCATGAGTTGACATCGACTCAACGGCACTTAACAACAACAATATCAAAATGACTAAATCCTTAATACTACTAGATTTTTTTTAAATTACTCACACCTTTGAAACAAATGGAGAAACCATCAGACACTTGTGGGACTATTAAATGGGTGTAACCATTCGTTAGGTCTTTCCCATATCATTCATCAGTCTCATGCATTTTACCATGCATGCAAAACCACAATTATCAAAGCACTACATAAATTTTGCATCAAAAGATAAAAAATATCATCATAACAAAGTTTTACTTAGCTAAGATTCATGAAAACCAGCTAAATCAACTAGTTAACCAGCAGGAGGGAGAGAGAAGCCCATGGAGCTAGGCGTTCTTTCAAGGCAAGGAACTTTGACTGGGCAAAGAAGGAACTCTAACTGGGCTAAAGGAAGGGCTAGTAGACCAGCTTTCTGAAGGTTTAACAAACTGTCTGAATAAAACATGTTTTGTTTTCCCCAAAAAAAAACCTTCCACCACACACAACACACTACCACATATGATGGTAGCAGTGGGACGTTCTCTTCCACGTGACTAAGGGCAAATCCATGTTCCTCTAGGCTGGGCCTTTACAGCAGGTCAGGGGTTTTTTGTTTACTTGTGTGGGCTGAGGGATAGCCTCGCCCTAATTAGGGAGCTTTAAGAAGGTTTAATTAGTGCTGGAGAGACAGGCTTTGTTTTGGCCACTAGAGGCCACTAAAAATTTGTTGGAGCTGGAATAACTCAGCTGCAGAAGAGGAAGCGGTGCAGTGTTGCAAGAGAACAGTGACAAGCCAGGATGGAGCCGCTCCTCCAGATTCTGGGAGAAGTTCAGCAGCAACAGCAACAATATCAGCAGCAACAATAACATCACCAGCAGCTACAAAATCTTATTCAGGTACAAGAGAACTTACAGAGGAGTTCCCTGACTGAAGCTCTACACTGACCGCCACTCCACCCTCCAGCACATGTGCTACTGAAAATGATGGCAAAAGATGAATTTTCAGTGAATTGTCCGCATGGCCAGAGGCAACATGGACCACTTATTTGGGGAATCTGCTGATGGGTAGCAGTCAGGCTGCATTCTAGGATGCCAACCCTGAATGGCAAACTACATATGCAGCTGTTAAGGCCACTATATTGGAATAGGCTGTCTGTACACCAGAGGCCTACTGCCAGCAATTCAGAAGAGAGGGACTCCAGATAAAAGAGAGCCTTGGAGGTTCCTCTGCTGATTGAAGGAGTTTGCATAGAAGTGGCTGCAACCGGAGGAAAAGACCAGGCCTGAGATAGCCAAGATTGTACTGTTAGAGCAGTTTTTGGAGGGCTTGACCGCCATGATCAGACAGTGGGTACATCAGCACCCCAAGCTTACACTGGAGATCCGTGGAATAGTCTCCCAGTGGAGGTGGTAGAGATGAGGACAGTAACTGAATTCAAAAAAGCATGGGACCAACACAGAGGATCTCTAAAGGTAAAAAGTGGACTGTTGTAGTTGTGTTATGGAAGGACAGACTAGATGGGCCTTGTGGTCTTTTTCTGTCATCATGTTTCTATGTTTCTATGGAGAGTGCATTGGAAATAGCGAAGGGGTACTATGAAGCCCAGCTGGTGACTGAAGATGATAGTGAGAAGGGGAAGAAGTCATCCGTTAGCCCAGGAGGACAGAAGGGGAAGCTGGAACAGATGTTGGCTCCCATGTTTCGAACCCCAGAATCATATTCTAAGCAAGGTCAGGGCTTCAGTCATGACCCCTTCACCTGTTTTAGGTATGGAGCTTGGGGACACTTTGCTCGAGAATGTCCTCTCAGATGAAAGAACCCATGGAGGTCAGCCTAACCACCCCTCAGATGAGTGCTTTTGTGGACAATCCACATGCAGGGGCACAGAACTTTGTAATTCCTGTGGAGCTCAAGGGGACCCGCCTCCAATCTTTGATGGACTCTGGGAGTGTGCAGACCATCATTCACCAGGAAGCTGTAACCCGATTTCAAATTGACAATCCAAAGACAGTAACACTGGCCTGTGTGCATGGAGACCAGAGATGACCAGTTTCCAACGGCACAAGTTTTACTTAAGACTCCAGCCGTGCAATCCACATTTGAAGTTATGGTGCTGCCCTGGCTCTCATATACAGTGGTGATTGGCTGAGACTACCCAAACATCAGAGCGATATGGGCCCAACTAACTGATGGCTCTGCTAAGTTGGACCAGGAAGATTTCCCAGAGATCTTCCCCCTGGAAGACCCAGATCTATATGTCAAGACTCCCAAGCTTACTAAGTCCCAAAGTCAGCATCACCAGGAAAAATTACACTACCAATGGAATCTGGGGGCGGCTATGGGGGAGGGAATCCAGGTAAGGGGAGTGTATAGAAGAAACCCCTGGGGATAGCTCAAGGCTCAGTGGTAGTGACCCAAATACAAATGGCCCCTTCTCAGAGTGGGGACTGGGGAAAAACCCAGTGAGCTTCAGGAGGGCCCAGGCAAGAGGATGAGTCCCTTAAACATGCCCAAGAATGGGTTTTGGAGATGGATGGGGTTCCAGTAGTGAATGGAGAATCCCCTGCAAAAACCTTTCTTTATTTTGTGCTAAAGGGAGATTTATTACATAGTGTAGAGGAGTGGGCCCTAGAGGGGGAAGAGGTAGAACAACTTATAGTTCCCCAGCCCTATCGTCAGCAGGAATTATCGTTGGCATATAGCCATTTATTAGGAGGATGCCTAGGGGTGGGGAAAACACTAGAGCAAGTTTTAGCATTATTTTTCTGGCCCTAGATCCATAAACAGGTGCAGTTACATTGCCAGTGATGCCCCACCTGCCAACTTCATAACCTCACCAAAGTCCGACCTGCCCCTCTAGATCATTCAAATCCCATTTGAAAGAGTGGCCATGGGCCTGGTAGGTCCCTTGGAGTGAACTGCCTGAGGCAACAAGTATATTTTAGTCATACTAGATCATGCTACTTGCTACCTGGAGGCCACTGCTCTAAGGAATATGAAGACTAGTACGATCACAAATGCCCTCTGGGAAGTATTCTCGCGGGTATATCACCCACAGACGAATGGCCTTGTTGAGCAATTCAATAAAACTCTAAAACAGATGTTAAAAAAGCTCATGCAGGAGGACTGGAAGAATTGGGACATTCTCCTACTCTATTTGATGTTTGCCATCCATGAGGTACCTCAGAGTTCCACGGGGTTTTCACCTTTTGAGTTGCTCTTTGGAAGATGGCCAAGAGGCATATTAGGCATGGTAAGGGAAACCTGGGAGGAAGAACCCTGTGCCGGGTGTAATTTGGTGGAATATGTTATACAATTGCAAGACTGGCTGAGGAAAGCTGGAGAGGTGACCAAACTCAGTTTGGAAAAAGCCCAAGCCGAGAAAGCCAGGGGCTACAATTGGGCAGATATGCACCACATCTTCCAATTGAGAGACAGAGTTTTAGTCTTGCTACCCTTATCCAAGAACAAGTTACTCTGTAAATGACAGGGGCCCTATGAGGTCGAAGATTGCCCAGCCAGATCAATGAAAGAAAGCCAAAATTTGCCATATTAATCTATTGAAAAAGTGGACTCCAGTGATGGCTTTGATGGTATGTGGAGATAATTTTGGGCCAGAAATTTCAGCCTCAGTGGATCCAGTTCAAGTCCCGATTGGAGACCAGCTCTGTTCTGCCCCGAGAAGAGATCTAGAAGGTTTGATCCACCAGAACCTAAAGGTGTTCTCCACCCACCCAGGACGAACCCACCTCATTTGTCATGAAATCATTACTGACTCTGGGATGGTTATCTGGCAACAACCCTATCGGATTCCAGAGGCCTGGCAATAGCCATCGCCAAGGATCTGGAAGAGATGCTTAACTTGGGAGTTATAGAAAAGTCCATGAGTGACTGGTCGTCACCCTTGTCCTAGTTCCTAAACCCATCAGAAGCATCAGATTCTGCATTGACTTCTGGAGGGTCAATGCAGCTTCTAAACTGGAAACATATCCCATGACCAGAGTAGATGAGCTAATCGAGCGAGTCGGTGGACCATGCTTTATATCAATCTTGGACCTGATTAAGGGATACTGGCAGGTGCCCTTGACTATGGCGGCCAGGGACAAAACTTCTTTTTCGACCCTGCAAGATCTGTTCCAGTATACAGTGCTGCCCTTTGTATTACACGGGGCTCCCACCATGTTTCAACACCTAGTCGATCACCTACTGAGACAGCACCAGGAGTATCCAGTGGCCTACTTTGATGACATCGTCATCTACAGCAGAAACTGGACCACCCATCTAACCCAAGTACAAGCCGTATTGACCAGCCTGCAGAAGGCCCAGTTGATGGCCAACCCCAAGAAATGTTTTCTGGGAGATCCCAATGTTCTATACCTGAGGTATTTAATTGGGAATACCAGATATGACCTCAACTATGGAAGTGGTTGCCAATTGCTCAGGTCCCCAACACAAAATCGAAGAAATAGGTTCGGACCCTCCTTGGACCAAGTGGCTATTGCCACTGGTTCATCCCTAATTTTGCAGAGGGGGTGGAGCCATTACCAATCTCCTCTGGAAGAGAGCTCCTGAATGGATCCAGTGGTCACCAGACCTGGACCTGGCCTTCCAGCATCTCAAGAAAGCTGTTTGTTCTGAACCCATCTTGAGAAGCCCTGATTTCTCTCTACCATTTATTGTGCAAACCAATGCGTCAAAGGTGGGCATAGGTGCCATTTTAGCCCAGAAAGTCAAGGAAGAAGAACATCCCATAGCCTTCATCAGCAGGAAACTGTTTCCTCAGAAGAAGCATTATGTAGTGATTGAGAAGGAGACCCTCAATGTGAAGTGAATGCTTGAAACCTTCAAATATTTATTTTATTTATTTATACTAACTGCTCGGCCATCTGTTAATTCTAATAATGGATCACCAACCCCTCAAGTGGCAGGCTAGGCAGAAAGAGTCCAACGGCTGTATTATGCAGTGTAACAGTATATTGTGGTAGGCTATGGCCTAGCATGGCCTGCTACTATGAAAGGCCTGTAAGTTAGGCCTGGATCCTAACTCCCATTATAGCTAGAAAAGAACCAGAAATCTGTGAAAAATGAGAAAACTGTTTTAAACTGCTTAATAAAAAGTTTTTATGAATTCATAAGTCTTTCATTATTCTCTTGTGTGTGAAAGAAAAGAAATGTTTCAAAACATGCATTCCTGGAGCTAGGGATAACCTTGCAGTAGAGAAGTAACAAAATCAAGAACTGCACCATTGTTAGAGCAATCCTAAGGGAGGGGGCTGGTTGCTAGGCTCCGGAGGGATTTCTAATTGGACAGGTGCAGGGAATGTAAAACCAATGAGAGGTTTGCATGTATCGAGTTGGAACCAATAGAAAGTTCTCATGTATCAAACTGAAAAAGAGGTATAAATGGTTATGTCTCTGTAAAAACGTTTGCTCAGTTCCTTTTGAAGCTTTGACTGACTGGGCCTGTGCACAATAAACTGGCTTGGACCCTGTCAATTGACTCCTGGATTTATTCATTGATTGCACTTTGCTACAGCATATTCTTGGTGCGTTGGCCTTGAAGTGCGAGTGGTAAATGGTATTCAAGTGAATAATCCACGCAATTCGCCTTGAGGTTAGGCCCGGTTGGAACCGTGTCTGTCCGACCGCGGGGGAAATCTCAGGCGCCATTGGCCCCTTTGTGCCGGAGAGGGTTCCGCCTGCCTTGGCGGGCCATCGGGTCCAGCTGGTCAACACCTCCGACCCAGGGGAGTCCAGGTTCCAACTCAGAAGCTGGTGTGGTATCGGGGACCGGATCCGGTGAGTAGACATTTTTGTGATTCAATAGTCAGAAAGAACAGCCTGGGACAATGTCTTGCTTGCGCAGGACTGATTTGGTATATTTGGTATAGACTAACTGAGAAATCTCACATGAGTGTGTGCGAGACAAGGGAGCCTGATCACCTCCCATAAGGGCGGTCCTAGTAAGTTCCGCGTAAGAGAAAGCGGAAGCCGAAGCCATCGACCCTTCTTGTTTGAACTAGTCAGTTAGTCAGAAAACCTGGGCACTTGAAAAATGATTTCCTGTTGAAATATGCATGCTTGTGTGAATGAGAGGTCTTGAAATACAGACCGAGCGAGAGCGAACTCCTAAGTAGCACAGTTCCTGGCCGGGCGACCGCGCCCAGGTCGCGAACAGGAGGAAGCGAGTGGCGTTTGTCCCCCCCTGTGTTCTGTGGGCTGTACGGACCCCTTACCTACAGCCATACTACCTAACCTTATTGCTCGTTGTCTTGTACGTCATTACGTGTACGTAGAATACGTAGAGTACGTAGGTAGTGTACATAGGTAGTGTACATAGGTACGTTCAGATTATGGGAGGGATGGAGTCCACGCAAACTCCGTTGGCATGTATGATCAAGAATTTCTGTAAAGGATTTTCGGGTGATTATGACATGAAAATGACTCCGTCCAGATTAAAAATGTTATGTGAAAGGGAGTGGCCCGGGTTAGCTGCTTCATGGCCCCGTGGGGGCACCTTTGATTTCGAAACAGTTTTACGAATTCATCAGCTTATACAAAGAGTGTATCCTGACCAGTTCCCCTATATAGATTCCTGGTTAAGTGTGTGTGAACAGCAGCCCTCATGGATGAAGAGCTGTTATGAGGAGCGCTGTAAAATATTTGTAGCTACTACTAGGGGAACCAGAAAAGTTAAGGAAGAGAAGCCGCCTGTGTATTCTGCCCCAGAGTCCCCAGATATTCTGGCTAGGTTACCCCAGCACCCACAGAAGTTAGTTCCCACAGCACCACGACCTGAAGTAGAACCAGATGAGGAGCCCCAGAAAATACCGCTGCAGCAGCCTAAGAAGCACCCTATCCCGAGTGAAAGTCCCGAGTCAGGCCCCAGCACGATGGGGGGACTCGAGTCCTCTGATGAGATAGAAAGCGGAGGCTCTCCTGCCAGTTCAGGGTCACCCACCAAGGAGACTTGTGCCCGGGAGCCTTATGATCTAAGAAGCGTAACTCCCAAGAAGAAGGATAAAGCAGGGCACCTAATGCCATTACGCCAAGTGCCTGGAATACCTGTTTTAAATGATCAGGGTCAGATGGCACCAGGACCAACCAGCTTAGTTTATCTACCCTTTTCCACCACAGATTTATTAAACTGGAAAACGCATTATGCATCCTATACAGCCAAGCCTCAGGAATTAACAGAATTAATGTCTAGCATTATGCAAACCCATCAGCCTACCTGGGCCGATTGTCGCCAGCTCCTGTCTACCCTCTTTACTACTGAGGAGCGAGGGCGAATCGGGCAAGCAACCCTCCGTTGGTTAGAAGAGAATCCTGTAGAAAGGGGAGGAATAAATCCCCCACAAACAGCCGCTGCAGAATACCCAAATGAAGATCCCGGGTGGGACCCGAATGATGAAAGGGGGGCGGCGGCCCTAACCAGATTTCGCCAGGCCTTATTGCAGGGCCTGAAGAAGGGAGGCCAGAGGGCCATGAATATCGGGAAAGTATCGGAAGTTCTCCAGGGTCCAGATGAGAGCCCAGCGGCCTTTTATGAGCGGTTGTCTGAAGCTTATAGATTGTATACCCCATATGATCCCGCCGCTCAGGAAAATTTACGCATGGTAAATGTGGCCTTTGTTAGTCAGTCCCAGAGAGACATAAAACGAAAATTGCAGAAATTGGATGGATTTGCGGGCATGAATACAGCACAGTTAATGGAAGTTGCTCAGAAAGTATTTGTGAATCGTGAAAATGAACGAGACAGAGAAAGTGAACGAAAGATGAAGAAGAAGGCAGATCTTCTTGCTGCTGCTATAACCGAACAACGTGGAGGAGGTTTTCCTAATCAAAGGACCAGAGGACGTGGAAGAGGCCGCGGAAGTGAAAGGCCTCAATTGGGTGCAAATCAGTGCGCCTACTGCAAGGAAGAAGGACATTGGAGAAATGAATGCCCGCATCTGGACTCCACCCCTGCGAGGGGAGGAAGGAGTCCCTGGAGGCCAGGAGGACGATTTCGAAGGAGGGGAGGAATGAACCGAACACAGTTCCAGCAAGAGAGGGAGGAAGCCATTGAGGGAGTGGCAGTAGCAACGGGCTATGACCTGGATGACGTGGATGAAGACTAGGCCAGACCAGGCTCTAAGTTCACCCTGGGTCCCCAGGAGCCTATGGTCAGTAATGTGGTCCACTGCCATAGGGGAAAAAATAAAAGTAGGAATGTCTTTGCTCCCTGGCCTGATTCTGGTTCCATTTATGTAGAAAACAATGTGTGCAAAGTTTGAAGCCAATCAAATAATATTTAGGGGTGGCTCAAGGTCCCTATCTATCAGGCCCCTGGATCCCCCCCAGGGTTCGTCAGACCACTGGGTATTATCCGCTCATAGACGGGGGTATCATGCTTGCCAAGCACTCAATGTGGTCCAGATGCTAGTAAGGACTTTGACGATGTGGGGAACATCTTACGGTGTTGCGAGACAACACCCAGAAGGAACTGGAGTTGCTCTTCTTTAGTGGTGTGTCGGCCGTTGAACTCCTCAATGAGTTTGACCCCTCACTCAGCCACATCGTTGATCACTGGAAGATTTTTTTACTTTCTTCAGACCGTCTTTGAATGATGCATTCTCTTCCCAGTCTTCTGGGTCTGCATTAAGAAAATCACTGTTGATGTCGAGGTGTTTCAGGAAACGGATTGACTTGCGAGTTGCAAAAGATTCAAGTGGTGGAATCATGGAACTTTTCAATTCGACCCGCTTTGGGGGATCTTCGTCTTCGTCATCATTCTCATCGCTTTCATCTGATTCTGCCGGGATCATGGCCGACACTATGGCCCGCTTTGTCGGTGCTGAAACAGCTTCATCGAACAATGACAGTGCCACAAGCTCCTCTGACACATACCACAGATGCTGTTGCAGTTTGTCTCTGGCCGCTCTTCCAACACGGTCATTGTGGTAAGAGTGTAGTTTCTTCAGCATCTCCAAATCTGTTCGAGGAGCAACTGCGGCATCAGGGGCAGAAAACCAGGCTTCCACATGAATCAGGATGGAGAAAATGCTCATATCACGAACACAGGACTCCTCCCGTTGGGTAAGATCTTTGAGTTGTCCTCGAAACATCCAAATCTTGAGACAGTACAAGACTTCTGCCATCCATCTGGCATGATGGAAAGCTCCGGGTTTCTTGAAATTGAAACTAGGAAGATTCCCTCCAAGGCAAACAATCGTTAACTCCAAGAATTCCAGGTAATCATCTCGGTGATTGCCCTGTGCCAACTTAGATTCCGCAAACTTCATGATGCGATCCCTGTCAGGTTGCAGCACCTCCAAGTCTTTTCCAGTTTGATAGTTGGACTTGTCAAGGGAGCCCCAATTCTTTTGGAACCAGCGAAAGAGTTGGACATCGGGACCCGATGAAGCTCCAGAGCATGTAGAGAATACTGCACCAAGAATTATTTCGTAAATGCGATGGCGGCATGCCAAATGAAGGACTGTGCGACGGAGTCTCTGTTCTAGAAGAATGCATGCTCCTGATCGACGTCCCGTGTTCGATGCAGTTGTATCAAAGCAGAAGCCTGCAACCTTTTCATCCAAACACCATTCCTGTAACAGTTCATAAACTGCTGCAGCTTGATTCTCGCCCGTTCCTGATGTCAGTTTTGGTACACCAAGAAGTTGTGTTTCTCCAGTGGAGACAGCCGTTATCAAAACTGGAAGGCGGTCAACGGATGTGGTTGAACAGAGGAGAGATGGCAATAACTTGCTATCCCAATGCACAAAGCATGTTTTGCCTTCGGCTTTGAATGCGTTGTGCAGGTCCGTCCATTGTTGCTGACGGTGCTTTTCTCTATGGCGCTTGACGCTGGAGCGGCTGATATTGAGCTCCCCAGGATAATGTCCCAGACTTCTGGCGGTTTCAGCTACCACAAACAGAGCATTGCGATCCGTTGTCCCTGTCCAATCCAGGGCTGCTGTAAGCTCTGGGGTCCAGACATTGTTAGGTCGAAACTGCTTCGTTTGTGGAGTTGCTTTCTTCTGTCCGTTATCTGAATCCGCAGATGTCGACGAGTCTTCACCTGACTCTGCTGAGGAAGAAGATCCTTCCAGCTGAACTTGGCTTGTAGTTGCCTCGGCTTCGGCAACATGTTTTTGTCTGCGCCTTTTCAGTTCTTCTTCTCGCTGTTGCGATCTTGCTTCCGTGTTGGCCAGTTTCTTGTCCATCGCGCACATTGAGCCGCGGCGCCCTGGTTCTCGTTGCGCTATTAAGAATTCTTTGTCTTCTTGAATATGAATTAAAGACATTGCATTGGCATGCGCCACATCAAATAGGTTTTTCATTGCAACCTGGAATTCTTTTTCATTTGCCTCTTGTTTCCCTCCTCTCCCTTTGTTTTTCTTCAAAAGTTTCCACTGATTGAACAATTTCTTTACTTTTTCTTGAATTTTGTCATTTCTTTGAACAGGAAGCCTGGCCTTTTCCCAGTAAGCTTCTACTTCACTTGTTACAATAGATGCACTTTCACTAACGCCTTTGTTTAATGTCATATGGTGATGTAAAAATACACTTAACACTTGCTCCTTGCTGGGGAGCTTGGCCCCCAGAATTGTGGTGGACATTTCTTCAATGAGATAAATCCACATTTTTTCGCCATCTGAAAAGAATAAAGATACAAAGATAATAGTACAATGTCTTTGCCACCTCTCAGAGACGAGATTAGTTCAAATATGACGCAATCAAATGTAATCAGTGTGGAACTGAGTGGATGATACAAGATGATGCAACATTTCGTCATCTGCTCCCAGGGGGAAATCTCAAGACTTGTTGAGCCACCCCTAAATATTATTTGATTGGCTTCAAACTTTGTACACCGTGTTTTCTACCTAAATGGAACCAGAATCAGGCCAGGGAGCAAAGGAATTCAGGAATTCATGGTCAGTTTAAAGATAGGGGACCAATACATGGAATTTATGGTAGATACAGGAGCAGAACATTCAGTAGTAGCCAAGCCAGTAGCTCCTTTGTCCTCACGATCTGTCACTATTGTTGGAGCCACTGGAAATAAAGCCACAAAGTCATTCTTACAGAACCGCATGTGTGAACTAGGGGGACAAAAGATAACGCACCAGTTCTTGTATATGCCTGAGTGCCCTATTCCACTACTGGGCCGAGACATGCTTGCAAAGCTCCAGGCACAAATATCCTTTGCTGAAGGGGGAGAAATGAAAATGACTGTGAACCCAAAGCCTGCTGGATTGATGGTGCTCACTGTTCCCCGAGAAGAAGAGTGGCGGTTCTATAGTGCACCTCCAATTAAGTCAACAAGTCCCTGTATACCTACCAACCTCATAGCCCCACCTGAAGTATGGGCAGAAGATAATCCACCTGGCCTAGCGAAGAACATAGCCCCTGTCATTGTCACCCTCAAGCCAGGAGTGGAACCATTGCATGTGAAGCAGTATCCTCTCCCTCGAACAGCCATTGAAGGAATCCACTGACATTTAATGAAACTACTGAAGTATGGACTACTCAAGGAATTCCAGTCACCTTGTGAAGTATGGGCAGAAGATAATCCACCTGGCCTAGCGAAGAACATAGCCCCTGTCATTGTCACCCTCAAGCCAGGAGTGGAACCAGTGCATGTGAAGCAGTATCCTCTCCCTCGAACAGCCATTGAAGGAATCCACTGCCATTTAATGAAACTACTGAAGTATGGACTACTCAAGGAATGCCAGTCACCTTGGAATACCCCCCTTCTCCCAGTAAAGAAACCTGGGACAGGGGACTACCGCCCAGTACAAGACCTAAGGCGAGTAAATGATGCAGTTGAAACTATACACCCTGTAATACCAAACCCTTATACTCTCTTGGGACTGATCCCCGCTGAGGCTACTCATTTCACCGTCCTGGACCTGAAAGATGCCTTTTTCTGCGTACGCCTAGCCCCCACCAGTCAACTTTTATTTGCTTTTGAATGGCAAGACCCCACAACAGGAAGGCGGGGCCAGCTCACCTGGACTAGATTACCCCAAGGATTCAAGAATTCACCTACTCTCTTCAGTGCTGCCCTGAATCAAGATCTCTCAAGTTGCCCAGTGGACCCAGGAAAGAGGGTTCTTCTTCAGTATGTAGATGACTTGCTTATAGCCACCAACTCAGAAAGTGAATGCCTACAAGCTATTAGTGAACTTTTGTACCTAATCAAAGAGGCTGGATACAAAGTCTCAAGAGCCAAAGCACAATTATGCCAAACTGAAGTCAAGTATTTAGGATTCCAGTTGTCCAGTGGGATCCGACGTCTGGGACCAGAACGCAAAGAAGCTGTATGCAGTATCCCCATTCCAACCACTAGGAGGCAAGTAAGAGCCTTCCTGGGGGCCGCGGGATACTGTCATATATGGATCCCCAACTTCACGCTAATTGCAAAACCACTGTACCAAGTCACCAAAGGAATGGAAAAATCTCCACTAGAATGGGGACCTGAACAAGATGTAGCATTCCAGACTTTGAAAAATGCCCTGATGTCATCCCCAGCTTTGGGTCTTACAGATGTTCAGAAGCCTTTCCATCTTTTTGTCCATGAGTCACAAGGAAACGCATTGGGAGTATTGACTCAATCTCTTGGATCTTGGCAGCGACCAGTAGCCTATCTGTCAAAACAATTGGATGTAGTTGCAAAAGGATGGCCTCCTTGTTTGAGAGCTGTTGCAGCAACAGCCCTCCTAGTGGGCGAAGCAGAGAAACTCACACTGGGACAAACTCTTCAAGTCACCGTGCCACACTCTGTTCTGACTCTCATGGAACACAAAGGAAACTTCTGGCTAACCAATGCACGAATGTTGAAATATCAAAGCATGCTGTGCGAAAACCCCTGGATACAGTTGAAAGTCAGTCAAGCTTTGAACCCTGCTATGTTGTTTCCAATTGGTCCTGGGCCCCCTGATCATAATTGCTTAGAAACCATGGACACTGTATTTTCAAGTCGCCCTGATTTGACCGACGTCCCTCTAGAGGACCTTGAATGGACTTTCTTTGTGGATGGAAGCAGTTTGGTCATCAATGGACATCGTTGTGCTGGATATGCAGTGGTGACCCTTGATCTGGTAGTTGAGTCCTCAGCCCTGACCCCAGGAACGTCTGCACAAAAAGCTGAATTGATAGCCCTCACCAGAGCCTTGCTATTAGGAGAAGGACTCCGCATAAATGTGTGCACAGATTCCAAATATGCTTTCACCACTTTGCATGCACATGGAGCCTTGTATAAAGAGCGAGGGTTGATCACCTCAGGGGGTAAGGCCATTAGGTATGGGCCCGAGATATTGATGTTATTAGATGCTGTGTGGGCCCCCAAACAAGTAGCAGTCATGCACTGCCGAGGTCATCAGACAGGAGCAGGAGAAGTCACCCGAGGGAATAGATTTGCAGATGCCACAGCCCGGAAGGCAGCCACCACAGGACAAGTTAGGGCCCAAGATACTGTAATGCAAGCAGCTATATTCCCTGTGCCCCTCAGTTCCTGGGCACCCCGATACACTACAAGAGAGTTAGACTATTATTGTGAAAAGGAGGGAGGAGTCTTGACAGAACAAGGATGGATAGTGTTGCCACCCCCAGAAGGTAGTCCACCTCCAGGTCCAACAGTCATCCCTAAAACATTAGGGCCAGCCTTTGTTCAAGCTTTTCACCAAGCCACACACTATAGAAAAACAGCTATGGAAAAAGCCCTGAGACCCCATTTCTGCATTTCACTGCTAGGATCCCTGACCGCCTCGGTGGCACAGCAATGCCTGATATGTGCCATAAATAATGCCAAGCAAGGTCCTGTTCCACCCCAAGAGTTCAGTCAGTAGGGGTGACCCCAATGAGTGATATACAGGTAGACTTTGCTGAAATGCCCCGTGTAAATGGATATCACTATATGTTAGTGTTAGTCTGTACATTTTCGGGATGGGTGGAAGCCTACCCTAGTGACTTCTCGGGACTGAGAAAGCCCGAGAAGTCACTAGGGTATTGCTTCATGAGATCATTCCCCGATTCGGAATACCATCAACTATAGGGTCAGATAATGGTCCATCATTTGTATCCCAAGTGACCCAACAGTTAGCTTGAGCTCTGCAAATACAATGGAAGTTACACACTGCTTACAGACCCCAGAGTTCAGGAAAAGTGGAACGTATGAATAGAACCTTGAAAACTCAGTTATCCAAACTTTGCCAAGAAACACACCTGAAGTGGCTCCAAGTTCTCCCTATTGCCCTTCTTAGGATATGTTCAGCTCCCACCAGATCCTTAGGAGTCTCCCCTTTTGAGATTTTGTATGGGCGACCTCCACCCATAGTGCAGGGAATAAAGGGAGACATGAGACAGATAGGATCTGAAATAACTAGACAAGAACTATTAGCTTTAGGTTCTGTCTTGCAGAATCTCCAAACGTGGGTGCAAGATCGACTACCTATCAACTTGACCGAGCCCCTGCATCCCTTCAAGCCAGGAACGTCCGTGTGGGTGAAAGAGTGGAGAAAGACCCCGCTGGCGCCGCATTGGAAGGGACCATACGTCGTCATCCTGTCAACCCCCACTGCAGTGAAAGTCGCAAAATTTGAACCCTGGATCCACCACAGTCGAGTGAAGCCGGCAGCTGCTCCTGATCCTGGCCAATGGACATCCGTGAATGATCCCGAGACTCCATTGCGACTCACATTGAGGAGACAGCCAGCATTATAGAGAATCTTCAGAATCTACCTTCGTCACGCAAGAGTGACCATCACAGCAGAAACAGAAGAAAACTCAACAAGTTCATCATACCCAACTTTCCAGTTAACCTCCAAAAACTGTAATCACAATGTTCTTTCACTATTGCCTTGTGGGAGTGGTGATCCTGGGAATCCTGGAAAAGACTTTTGCCCTACCCTCTTGTGCAGCCTGCATAACCACCACCCGAACAGGACAAAAGATTACTCAGACTTTGCTCTATCACTCCTACTATACTTGCACTGGTACAGTCAGCCGGTGTATTTATAATGGCACCGAACTGAATATTTGCACAAAGGGGAAAAGTAAGACTTGTTATAACCCCTGACAAAACCCTTCATATTATACATTTGAGATACGTTGGAATGATGAAGATGGAGCCATCCTAAATGCGACAAAACCTCTTGCAAACCCCACAAAACCTATTATCTTGAACTTTGATGTTTGTGATGCAATTAACAGAAATGCTTACCACAGATGTGGGTCATGGAAGCGAGCATACCACCATGATGATAAATATATGTGTCCAGAAGGAGCCTATGGATGGGGACGGTGTACAGGAAAGAGTTCTACAGCCACCATTTACACCACTACATCTAAACATGATTACTTTTGCCCGAAATGGGACTGCGTGTATTTTGCTACCTGGAAGAATGCACCTATGGGACGAGATGGAGATCACCGCAAAGGCAACTTGACAAAGATCAGACTACCAGAGCCCAAGAAATGCCAGAAAGGTGCCTGTAATCCCCTGCAGCTTCTCATAGTCAATCCCAGCCAATGGAAGCAAGGATATAAGTTTGGGTTGCGTATAGCAGGAGGAGGTATAGATCCTGGGACTATCTTATATCTGCAATTAAACACCAAGACCCATGTATCCTCACCCTATCGTATACATCACTCCTTCTATGAAGCCATGAAAGCAGAGTTTGAAATTCCTCCGGCCTCCCAGAACTTGTTTCTTGAGCTAGCGGGAGCAGTTGCATCCAGTCTCCGCGTCTCAGACTGTTTATTTTGTGGAGGAACTACAATGGGAGACCAATGGCCTTGGGAGGCACAAGAACTGAACTATTCTGTTCCATATAATCAGACCAATATACACAATACCACAAGTGAATGGGTATTGGCCCACTCCATTGTGGGTAACTTATGTTTTTCTCGCTATGGACCATTGTTTAATATGGAAGTGGGGCAGCTGGTCTGTCTCAATCAGAAGTTCTACAACAGTACCACTAAGAAGACGTCTTGGTGGTCAGGAGTCAACGCTACTGAACCTTCCAATCCTCTAGTTCAGTTTCCCAAACTTGCCAGTATCTGGACTAACTTAGCAGCATATAATTCCTGGCAAGCACCACCTGGACTGTACTGGATTTGCGGAACCTGAGCATATGCTAGGCTCCCTCACCATTGGGGAGGTGCATGTGTATTGGGAACCATACGACCTTCCTTTTTCCTTTTGCCTACATCCCAGAGAGAACAACTGGGATAGCCTGTGTACAGAAGTCGACAGCTGAAGGAGGCCTTGAAGATAGGCCAATGGGACAAATGGGATGCGACATCTGAGGAATGGCCACCTGAAAGAATTATCTCATACTATGGACCTGCTACTTGGGAGCAGGATGGGACATCGGGATATCGTACTCATGTTTATATGATTAATTGAATAATACGTTTGCAAGCTGTTGTTGAAATAATAACTAATGAAACTAGCAAAGCACTAACCCTTCTGGCAAAGCAAAGTACGCAAATGCGCACAGCCATTTATCAAAATCGTTTAGCTTTAGATTATATGTTAGCAGCTGAAGGTGGGGTATGTGGAAAGTTGAATTTAAGTAATTGCTGTTTACAGATTGATAATAATGGGCATGTAGTTGAAGATCTAGCCACCCAGATGAGAGAGCAGACATTTGTGCCGGTCCAGACCTGGCACAGTTTGAAGATGGATGGGTGGTTTGGTTCATTATTCTCATGGATTGGTGGTCTAAAAACCCTTATGTTTATTGTACTATTCATATTAGCTATGTGCTTATTGCTCCCTTGTCTCCTACCCCTTTGCTTACGCATGGTAACTTCAGCAATTGATAACACTATAGAGAGGAAGGCAGCGAAGGTATTAGCTATGTGGCAATATTACCCTATACCCCACGATGATGCTATTACACAGTATAATGTGTTGAATGACTAATGAGTGATTTAATTCTCACCCTTTCTCACTTGCGGGTGAGAATAATCAAAGGGGGAATATGGTAGGCTATGGCCTAGCATGGCCTGCTACTATGAAAGGCCTGTAAGTTAGGCATGGATCCTAACTCCCATTATAGCTAGAAAAGAACCAGAAATCTGTGAAAAATGAGAAAACTGTTTTAAAACTGCTTAATAAGAAGTTTTTATGAATTCATAAGTCTTTCATTATTCTCCTGTGTGTGAAAGAAAAGAAATGTTTCAATACATGCATTCCTGGAGCTAGGGATAACCTTGCAGTAGAGAAGTAACAAAATCAAGAACTGCACCATTGTTAGAACAATCCTAAGGGAGGGGGCTGGTTGCTAGGCTCCGGAGGGATTTCTAATTGGACAGGTGCAGGGAATGCAAAACCAATGAGAAGTTTGCATGTATCGAGTTGGAACCAATAGAAAGTTCTCATGTATCAAACTGAAAAAGAGGTATAAATGGTTATGTCTCTGTAAAAACCTTTGCTCAGTTCCTTTTGAAGCTTTGACTGACTGGGCCTGTGCACAATAAACTGGCTTGGACCCTGTCAATTGACTCCTGGATTTATTCATTGATTGCACTTTGCTACAGCAATATGATGGCAGATAAAGACCAGTATGGTCCATACTAATGGTTCTTGAGTCTCTAACCCTACCAGTTCTAGATCTGCCATAGCGCTGGTCGGACTGAGACGAATGCAGACTTCCATTTCCAGGTGGGGGTCCTAGGTAAGGCAGGTGCTCAATGGAGCATGGTTGAGCTGAAGGGAAGAGTGTACAATGGTATCTATAGAGTGTTGCCCGTCTTTCTCCAGAGGGATTATCAACAGGCCCTTTTAAGAGAGCTTGCACTCAGAGTTCAGGGCTGGGAAGGCGTGGCTCATAGGAAGAGTTTAAAACCCCAGCAGGCTGCAGGAGAGAGAGAGAGACTTGTGAAGTCAGGAGTTCTCCAAGGCAAGCTGTCCAATAGAAGGAACTTTGACTGGGCAAGAAAGGGACTTTAACTGGGCTGGAGGAAGGGCCGGGAGACCAGCTTTGTGTAGATTTAACAAATTGGCTCTGAATAAAACATGTTTTGTTTTCCCTGAACTGATGTCTGTTTGTTGTTTTAACAGAAAACCCCTTTCCACCACACGCTATGCTATCACACAAGCATTATTTTATTGTAGGTCCCGTTTTATGCAATGGGACCTAGTTAGCAATAATACACGTTAATGGTGTAAGCATTCATTTAGTTTTAATTATTAAGATTTATTAACCACCTTTATGAAGTCAGTCACCTAAGGCAGGGCACACATTACATGACTCAAAGAGGCCCTTTTACTAAAGTGTGCTAGAGTTTAGCAACTAATGTGTACTAGGGTTTAGTAACTAATGTGGGGGTGGAGTTAGGGCAGGCAGTGGGCGGTCGGTGGCCACAGACATACAGGGCCGATTACAATGTCACACCTGTATGTCTGGGGCCGGTGGCCTGAATGGGGAACTTAGGGTGCAGAAAAAGCAGGGGGAGGGGGGCAGAGGAGATTCCCCACAGCCCACCCTGGCCTTGGGAGGCCAGATCGGGGGTCAGACAGCAGGAAATGAAGATTTCAGTCTGGAAGCCTGGGATCATGACTCCTGAATGGAACTCTGACTGAGTTAGCTGGGGAAGGCCTGCACATGCAAGCCGATCAGAATCGGGGTCCCAGCCTGCACGTATAGGCCTGGACGCGATTCTGATCCTGCGGGGCTAGACGTGTCCTGCAGGATCAGAATCCCAGCTCACTATGTACGTCCGGTTCCGACTGGGCACACAGAGAGCCGGAACGTCCAAATCAGAATCAGGCTCTAAGCGATTCCCACCTTGGTAATGTATCCTTTATATTTTCTTTGCTTTTAATTCGTCTGTCTATCGTATCTTATTTTTCACTTTGTATTTACAGTATATTGTTTTTTTATTTTGTATTTATATCACTTTTGACCCTTAATTTCTATTATGATGTTCATGTACATTTGTCTTATGCTTTATAACATTTTTTATATTTTTGTGTTTTAGATCCCTGATGCAGGTGAGTTTGCCAAAACTCAGCTGAGTTGGGTCTTACACACATTTCAATAAATGATATATTTGGCACAGCATCTACCTCCATTCCTGCTGTTTTACCTCATCTTTTTTGGAGGTTCCTTCTCCTTTGTTTTGGGACATTGGGTGAGAGTAGAACAGCTCATAAATTGGATAGCACAAAAAAGTGCCTCTGTATGTGGAGGGGTTGATATTAGATAATGTAGAATTACTGGGTATGGAGGGGAAATATACTAAGCTGTTTACCTGGTTGCAAACAATCATGGATAGAACCTGAACAGCCTTTCTATTGGAGGTGGAGACATGGGATATTTCAATTAGTCCAAATGGAAAAAATGGATGCTTTTGAAGAGCCCTTACATACATGGGCATTCCTGTCAGTGAGTGTATGTTCAAACCTTTCTGCCCAGAATGAGAAACAATGACATTAGTGAATGATTGGGGTAGGTGCCTTGAATGGTGTGATGTTCTGTGGGATGGAGGGAAGGAACACAAGCAAAAGGTGCCTACTGGAACACTCTTGATCATAATCTGGGGTTGCTTAGAATTGATGCAACACGGATATCTGATTTTTCAAATTTCAGGGGCCTTAGCTATCAGGGAAGGGAAAGTGGGGTAGAGGAGAGGAAACTTGAATTACTGTTGTTATTGCTTTATTCTTTTCTTCAGAATTACGAGAGAGGCTGAATGTTTGTAATTTGGACTACTAATGCCTGTCTGAATATATGTAAAGTCATAGAGATGTCTACTCTACTGAGGGGAGATATGATAGAGGTCTATAAAATAATGAATTTAGTGGAATGACTAAATGCAGATCTGTTTTTTACTCCTTCAACAAGTAGAAAGACTAGGGGACATGCAATGAATCTACAATGTAGAACATTTAAGGCTAATCAGAGAAAATAATTTTTTACTATGTGTAATCAAACTCTGGAATTCATTATCGGTGAAAGTAGTAAAAGTTGTTAATGTAGCTGGATTTAAAAGACTTTTTTTTTGGGAGGGGGGGCATTTTCAGAGGTGGTGGCCATTGCTGCTAAAGCAGATGGATGTTACCATATTAAATTAATCCCATATATTCAGTGCCATGGCATATCCACTGACTGGCACTGAATATCTAGTTTCGCCAAATTGCTCATTTACAATCTGGTTGACAGCAATATTCAGTCAGTAATTGAATTGTAAAAGTGCCTTAAATTAGGACAGTCTTTCACCTGTCCTAACTTTGTGGCTGAATAGCACTGCTAACTGACTAGCTAAGGGCAATATGCCCAGAATGCCCTATCGATAACCAGATAGCAATAGGGCATTTAAACTACTTGGGAGAGGGATATTCAGTGGCACTAAATGAGTTAGTGCCGCTGAATATCTCAGAGGGATTTATGCAGTTTGCACGTCTGCAAAAACCACATAAATCCCTTTAAATATGCCCTCTCAGATTTTAAGTAGGTACAAAGATTGAGTTCCTGGTGGGTAGAGGGGCATATGGTCCCTGCAGGTAGCTGAAGTTCATGAGAAAATATGTGTTAGAGTTCCGAACCCTTTTTCTCTGACAAATTCCATAATAGCAAGTTCTAATAGATAGAATAAAGTAGGGCTTGGTTGATTAATGTTCAGCAAATCAAAATGTGTTTTGCTAAATGATTTATTAGTGGATAATTCTTTAGTGTATTGACAATTTCTCTGGACTGCCTTTCACAGGTAAATAGATCAAAGCCGTTTACATTATTAAACGGAGAAGAAGAGAAGAAAATAGAAGCAAGATGTAAGACTCTAGCTTACAGCACCAATGGAAATCCAGGGACAACCAGACCACCAGCGTCATCACAAATTATAGATCTGCATAAAGAAGGTCTCATTCCTTTAAACAAGAAGGTTCACATTCCAAAGGGAGGGGGCTAGGTAAAGAAATGCAGAAGGGCAGAGATTTGAAGTCACAGCTGTGAAAAGAAAGGAACAGTCAATAAATTGTCACTGACAGATCAAAGATGTCACCATGGTGTGTATGGGATTAGGAAGGAGACAAATATGCTCGAATCTCACCATAAAAGGCTTTGGGACTTATTTAGAAGGCTTTCTTATGATTTCCATGTATGTCCTTACTATGTAGAAGTTGGAAGCATGGCTGGGTGGGTCAAAGATTTACAAGTGTATTTCTCATTTCATATAGGGAATATACGTGTTTAACCAAAATTGTCCACGTCAGGATTTATTCCTGCTCCCTGGCACCTTAATCCCCCTTGTTTATTTCTTCCTCCAAATTTAGATAAAGTTAATGGCCTCTGTAGTTAATTGGTGGCATTTACATGTGTAGGTTTGCAAAATGGGCAACTACATGTGCAAGTGCCCACACTTACATGTGGAAGTTGCTATTTCATAAGGTGAAGAGTTGCCTCTGATTTTTCCCACATGTAAGTTTGTAAAATAGCTCCTCCGATTCCAGATATTGGCACATATAATCCTGCACCTTCTTCTTCATATTTTAGAAAGGATTCAATGTTTGGCAGTCTTTTCTAAAATATCAGCAGAACTGTGTACTTTGCAGCCAGTTGTCTCAATTCTGATCTCCATGTAGTATCTAAATCGTAATATCTAAAATGTGCCTTCATGTGTGTTAGCCTTAATACCTTAAATTTGATCTGATAAGAAATAGACAAGCACGTTTTTTCATGTAAGTGCAGTGTAATGCAGTTGGGTTTGCTGATACCTCTTAATGGAAAAAAGAGAGGCCATGGAAAATGATATCAAAAACTGGAAAAGAGTTTTTAGATCATTGTTTTCTATCAAGGAGAAAAAGTGAATGTTTATGTTTATTAAAACTTTATATACTGCCCAATACAGTTAGCATCTGGGCAGAGAGAGCTGTGAAAGAGAGCCAGAAAAGGAACGCCATAAAATCAAAGAAAAAAGGATAGAAACAGAGAAACAGATTGGGGGGTAAAGATGGGTAACAAAAGGGAAAAGAGAAGGGGACAGCAACAACAGAGAGTAATGTAAGACAGGGGTAGGGGTATGCTGTCATAGGCCTAGGGGGGGGGGGGGAAGATGGGGCCGGGAAAGGAAGGTTAAAGGCAGAACAGAAGAGATGGGTTTTGAGGTTAGCTTTAAAGGACGGGTAGGAGGTTTCTAGACATAAAGAGGGGGGAAGGGAGTTCCAGAGCCTTGGACCAAGAAAAAAGAAAGCGGAGGATCGAGTAGATTCTAGGTGTGCTTGGGAGGGGGAGGGTAGAAACATACGGTTAGCGTGAATAGAGCGGAGAGGACGATGAGGGGTAAGAAGGTGGACCTGGCTGGCAAGATACAGGGGGATACCTGAATGGATCACCCTGTGAACAAAAATAAGAATTTTAAACTGAACACGAAAGACAACAGGAAGCCAATGAAAATGTATTAACAAAGGGGTGACATGATCAAACCGTGAAGCATGGGAAAGGACACGAACAGCAGCATTTTGAACACGTTGAAGGCGACAAAGTTGGGATTGGGGGAGACCAGCAAGACAAACATTACAATAGTTGAGACGAGACATAACAAGGGAGATAATGAGAGTAGTCATGGAAGAAATAGTAAGAAAAGGACGTACGGCACGGAGTTGTTTTAAGGAAAAGAAGGAACGTTGGACAACTGAGGAGATATGTTCTTTAAATCTATCCTAACTTCAGAAAGCAAGTTTTTATAAGAAATGAATTATGCCTCTCAAAAGAGCTAAAAATTAATACAGAAACTGCAGAAAGACAGAAATTCACAAAGCAAGATCAAGACACCACAAATTGAAGGCACCAAAGAAAAGGTGATTAGCCAGAGATCCACATTGCCTCTGATTTAGAAGGATTAAGTGTTAGTCTGTTGTTACTAAGCCAGCAAGTCACTGCTTCAAGATAACAGGTTCAGGGCACTGATATCTGAAGTAAATAGATCAATATCGTTACTGCTGATACCTCAACTCCAAGGAGTAACCAAGGGACTGATAGAAATTGAAAAGTGCCTGAGCTACAGAGCCCTGAGATATTCCACACTGCAGAGAGTGTTCATTAGAAAAATAATCTGACATTACCTTGAAGAACCTGTAATTCAGAAAGGAGCTGAACCAATTACATATAGTCCTGTTAATCACTGTCTCAGAGAGTTGGAATAGAAGCAGTTGATAATCAACAAGATTACAGTAAATGCTTGTAGATATACTGAATGACACTAGCCTGAGTCTAGCCTGAATGAATCTTAGCATAACATAAGAAATGCCATACTGGGTCAGACCAATCCATCAAGCCCAGTGTTCTGTTTCCAACAGCCAATCCAGGTTCCCAAAAAGACAACCAGATTCCATAATGCTTGTCCCGGATGGATTTCTAGGGTCCTCTTTAATAATGATCTATGGACCTTTCCTCCAGGAACTTGTCCAAACCTTTTTTAAACCCAGCTACAATAACAGCTTGTACTACATCCACCAGTAACAAATTCCATAGTTTGATTATGCGTAGAGTAAAAAAAATATTTTCTCTTGTTAGTTTTAAATGCATTACATTGCATTTAAATTTAAATTTTAAATTGCATTACATTGCATTAAATGCATTACATGCATTGGGGTTTCTAGTCCTGCAGGTGCTCCTTGTGGTCTTGAGTAAGCCACTTAACCCTCCATTGCCCATGTTCCCTGTAAAATAGTTATCTACAAGTTATAATGCCCTGTTCAATGTAATTTCAGTTTGTTCAATGTAAACCGCCTTGATATCATGAAAGGCAGTATATAAGAAATGTTAAATAAATAAATAAAATAAATTACATTGTAGCTTCATTGCGTGTCCTCTAGACCTTCTACATTTTGATGGCGTAAACAACCGATGTACGTTTACCTGTTCCACGCCATTCATTAATTTATAGACCTCTGCAACACCCCCTTAGGTGTGCTTCTGGGTCTGGAACTGGCCTGACTGGAGTCACCTCAATGGCAGGCTCTGATGGTCCTTGTCTGTTTGGTGCCTGGTGCCTCCACCTGGGGAAGAAAGGTGTTAGCAGGTAGGATTTCCCTCCTTTCACCCCAGGAAACCTCTCCAAAAAAACACTGCTGTGAACAAGGCTGGCTTAAATAGTATTTACAATTTATTTACAAAATATATGCATCAAGTGATAAAATATTGCAGTATGTTCAACCCGTGTTATAATAAGTGGTTCAAGCAGGTAAGGTGAAATAGCAAAGGCAGTTCAAACAATCAATAAGAAGTGCATTAAGTAGACCTTTAAAGATTATGAATTTAACCTTATCAACCAGTCTCCTAACACCCCTCCCATTCCCTTTGCCCACCAACCCCAAGTCTCACCCACTGCTGGAGCTCTGGACTAGTGGATGCTTGTGAAAGGAAAGGTTTTGTAGTTCTGTCCAATTACTGAGGCTGTACCTCCAATCTGGAGAGGGTTTTGAACTCCTGTCCAGTCAGGAATAGCTGTTGTAACTCTCCCTTGAGCTGATCTGCTGCTGGAGCCGCTGGGTCTTGTGGCTCCTAGTCTGGCATGAGCTGCAGTCTCTCAGGAGCAGATTCTGCTGCTGTAGCTCCCCCTGGAGCTGATCCACCACTGTAGTTCACTATGGAGCTGATTCTCTGCTGCAGCTCTCTATGGAGCTGATTCTGACACCACAGCTCTCACAGGAGCTGATCCACATTCTGCCACCGCAGCTCCCACTGGACCTGATCCGATCTACCGCTGTAGCTCCTTCTGGAGCTGATTCTATCCACCGCTGTAGCTCCCTTTGGAGCTGATCTGCCACTGGACTCCCAAGCCTGGATTAGGCTGTCCACTGCCATCTCCACTCACTGGGTTGGGAAGAGATCATCCACCCCCATCTTCACTCCTATCCCTGACTGGGTCTGTAGAAAGCTTTTTGCTCGGAGCCTGTCTAGGCTCCTAGGAGACTTTCCAGCACCATCTTCAAGAGAAGTTCCCTCTATCCCTCTCAGATGAGAATTAAGTTCTTTTAAAGAGGCTGAAGCCTCTAAATCCCAAGCAATTGTTCTCCAAACTCTTTTTTGCACAGGTCTGCTGATACCAGTGTGAAGTGATACCATTTCTGTTAGGGTGAGCAATTTCCACTGCCTCCCCCTCCTCCCCCAGTATTTACTTCTCTACCCTCTGTCTAGTGTATGCATTTTTTCTCCTACACTATTCCTAATAAATGTAAGGTTAAATCTTAATACTAGATATAAATGTGAGCAAATATTACCCTTGCTCCTTCAGCACAGACAGTGATTTGCATGTCCCCCCTAGATATTTACTTTCCAGCCTAGTGACTGTTACTGCAGGCTGCTGTTTTAATGTTGCCCCCTCATCTGACCTTTCCATCATCCAACTCTTCAGCAGCACAGTGACCATTTACCTTGGAGTCTACATTATTCAGCACACTCTCAAACACTCACCTTTTGGGGGGGGGGGGGGCGGATCACTTCTATCATATTCCCTTCAGCTGTCTCTTTTCCAAATTGAAGAGCCCCAACCTTTTAAGCCTCTCCTCATAGGGGTATCCTTCCATCATCCCCTTTACCATTTTTGCCTCTCTTCTCTGTACCTTTTCTAATTCTGCTATATCCTTTTTAAGATATGGCAGCCAGAATTGCACACAATATTCAAGCTGTGGTCACACCATGGAACGATACAATAGTCTCGGTACTATGGTCTGGTATAAAACATGGAGGTGAAGAACATTCTTTTTTTTTTCTCCAGGAATATCAAATAATTTGGCTGATGCAATTTCTGACATACTTTTCAAGCGTTACTACCATGTGCTACTATATTAACACACATTAATGCTATTAATGCATGTTATTTTACTGCAGGTCCCGCTTTTTGCATAGCACTTAGCTATTAATAACGCACATTAATGCAGCAGAGCATGTTAATAACTCTAGACAATTGTGTTTTACATAACTCTGGATGATGGATTCCAATAATGCTCTTTTGGGTCAGTTTTTTCCCCCAGGCTATCATGTATTTGTTCAAAATAGGTTATCAACAAAGAAGTGAGGAATGATGATAATTATAAAAGAAGAGTTGCAAGTAGTACAGGTTTTTGTAGAACAGCTTTTGTGTTTGGAATGCTTTTTATCTTAAACTACAAAGACTACTGTAGTTCCTATTACATTGCTGTTAATTTAATATAAACTAAATAATTCACAGAAAACATTAGCTCTACTTAGTCAAATGATTTTGACTATTTTCTGGTCATCCTAATTCAGTTATTATTCTTGGAGACTTTAATATTCTTTGTCATCATTTGGCTTCAGCTGCTCTGGTGGATTTTATAGCTGCACTGGTATCACTGGGGCAATGGCAAATGTTACAGGGCTCAACAAATGTATGTGGTGTGTGGGGGGGGGGGGGTCACACACTGTATCTAATTTTACTTCCAGACCCTATTGATACCTCATTAATACTGGATACACCTGGATCCTGAGTCATAGAATCATCAGATCACTCTCTCTTATCATTTAATTTGTTTAGCACTGCAACAGTGAAGCGTAGTTACTCACCTGTAACAGGTGTTCTCCAGGAGCAGCAGGAATCAGTCCTCACTTATGGGTGACGTCGGCGCCGACGGAGCCCTCGCGGAGCAATTTTCCCCAGCTTTCAAAGAAAGCCTTTGGGAATTGCAGCGCGCATGCGCGGTCCTCTTCCCGCCCAAGGGTGCCATCTTAGCCAGTCAGATGACATAGCTAAAAAAGACAGCATAAAAATTTGCAAAAAAGTAAAGCAGACGATTGCAACTCCAAGGGGAGGAGGGAGGGTTGTGAGGACTGATTCCTGCTGCTCCTGGAGAACACCTGTTACAGGTGAGTAACTACGCTTTCTCCAGGACCAAGCAGGAAGTCAGTCCTCACTTATGGGACTCCCAAGCTCAAGGCTACCGGAGACCCTAAGCACAAAATGAGCTCCCTCTAGCTCAGCAGCACAGAAGGAAGGATCTTCGCTGAATAATTACCCACCGGTAGCCCACATCCGGGATGGAGGGTAGGAGTTGCTCAGACCTCAAAGAGATTACGGAGGACTGCCTGTCCGAAAGCACTGTCCCTGCGGGACTCCCTCTCGAGACAGTAATGGACCGCAAAAGTCTGGCTCGAAGACCAAGTAGCGGCCCGGCAGATGTCTGCCAGCGGAACAGAGCGGAGGTAAGCCACTGACGTGGCCTTTGCCAGAACGCAGTGAGCCGTGACTCGACCTTCCAAGGAGAGTCCGGCTGCCCCATAAGCCCAAGTGATACAGTCCGCAACCCAGATGGACAGAGTACGCTTGGAGACCGGGAGCCCCAATTTATTGGGGTCGAAAGATACAAAAAGCTGAGCAGCTTTACGGTGCTCCCGCGTACGGTCAAGGTAGAAGTTCAGAGCCCTTCTACAGTCCAGGGTATGGAGGACCGTTTCAGCTCGGCTGGAGTGTGGTCTGGGAAAGAAGGTTGGAAGTACCACCTCCTGATTGATATGAAAAGGGGAGACCACCTTTGGAAGAAATTTTGGGTGAGTCCGTAGGACTACCCTATTTTTGTAGAACCGAGTGTAAGGGGGATCAGACACGAGGGCCTGCAATTCACTTACGCGTCTAGCGGAAGTGAGGGCTATCAAGAATAGTGTTTTCCAAGAAAGAAAACGGAGAGGACAGGTAGCCATAGGTTCAAAAGGCGGACAGGTGATCCGCTGCAAAACCACATTCAGGTCCCAGTCAGGTGCTGGCGGGCGCAGAGGTGGTTTAAGTAGAAGAAGACCTCGGAGAAACCTCGCTACAAGAGGGTCGCTGGAAAGAGGTCTGCCGTCCACCGGCACATGATGTGCTGAAAGAGCACTGAGGTGAACTTTGACGGAGTTGGACTTAAGTCCTAGATTAGAGAGGTAGAGCAAGTACTCCAGGATCACCGACACCGGGCAGGAGAAGGGATCCTGAGACTGTTGGCCACACCAAACGGAAAAGCGACGCCATTTAAGGGCGTAGCATTTGCGGGTAGAAGGTCGCCGAGAAGCTAGGACGACCTCCTCCACTTCTGCCGGCAGGAGAAGGGGAGCGAGGACTACCCTCTCAGCAGCCAGGCCATCAGGGTGAGAGACCTGAGGTTGGGGTGTAGCAGAGACCCCTGATCCTGAGTGAGGAGATCTGGTTGTAACCCCAGAGGGAATGGATCCTCCACCGCTAATTGCAGCAGGAGCGGAAACCACGGCTGTCTGGGCCAGCGAGGGGCCACCAGGATCATGAGGGCTTTGTCTCGGAGAACCTTGAAAAGAGTCCGGGAGACTAGCGGGATGGGAGGGAAAGCGTACAGAAGGCTCCCCGACCAGGAGAGTAGAAAAGCATCCGCCGCAACCCGAAGGGGGTGTGGCTGACGAGAGCAGAAGCGAGGAAGTTGCCGGTTGTGAGGACTGGCAAAGAGATCCATCGTGGGGAGGCCCCACTTTAGAAAGAGCTTCTGAACTACCAAGGGATCCAGACGCCACTCGTGCGGCTGAAGGATCCTGCTGAGTTTGTCCGCCAGGTAATTCTCTTGGCCTGGGAGATAAACTGCCTTGAGGAGAATGCCGTGACTGACGGCCCAAGAGCAGAGCTTCTGTGCCTCCCGGCAGAGGAGGAAGGAGCCCGTGACCCCCTGCTTGTTCACGTAGAACATGGCAACTTGATTGTCCGTCTGGACAAGGACGGACTGGTGAGAAGTCAGGTGGGAGAAGGCCTTGAGAGCCAGGCGGATCGCCCTGAGCTCCAGGAAGTTGATCTGCTGAGCAGACTCCCACGTGGACCAGAGGCCCTGAGTACGTGCCCCTTGGCAATGTGCTCCCCAGCCCAGGAGGGATGCATCTGTCGTCAGCACCTGGGCCGGCTGAGGTGACTGAAAAGGCATGCCGAGTACCAGGTTCGGCCGATGAAGCCACCACCGGAGAGACGAGATTAGCGGCTCGGAGACGCGCACTAGGTCTGCTAGGCCGCCTGTGGCTTGTCGCCACTGCTGGCGGAGACACCATTGAGCAGGCCGCATATGCAGGCGGGCATTGGGGGTCACATGGACGGTGGAAGCCATATGGCCGAGTAGTCTCAGGAAGCGCCTGGCGGAGACCAGGGGCTGGCTGCGAAAACGGTCGGCTAGGTCCATGAGCCGTAGAGCCCTGTCGAGCGGTAGGTACGCTCGTGCCTGAGGAGTGTGCAGCCTTGCGCCGATGAACTCGAGATCCTGTGATGGGAGCAAAGTGGACTTTGCGAAGTTTATAACAAAGCCCAAGTGCTGCAGAAGAGTCACCGTGCGGCGCGTGGCGTTGGTGACCTCCAGAGCGGACGCTGCTCTGATGAGCCAGTCGTCGAGGTACGGAAAGACATAGAGGCCGTGAAGCCGGAGATGGGCCGCCACCACCGCGAGACATTTTGTGAAGACTCGCGGTGCGGAGGACAGGCCAAAGGGCAGTACTCTGTACTGGTAATGATTTCCTGCCACCACAAACCTTAGGTATTGTCGGTGGCTTGGGTGGATGAGGATGTGCGTGTAGGCATCCTTTAGATCCAAGGAGCATAGCCAATCTCCCTGCTGGAGGTAGGGCAGAAGGATTCCAAACCACATCAAGAACAATAACGACATCACATCATTTAAGAAACAGCTAAAGACAATCCTATTCCGTGAACATCTTTCAACGGAAACGCCACCATGACCTCACACTTAGATTTTAGAAGTAAATCATGTCCATGTCCTCCCATAATCATTTAATTGTTGACCCTGGTGATGGCCCCATCCTAAAAGACATTACCCCTCCCTATGTTACATGTTACACCGCTTTGACCCGGTGAAAAGCGGGATATAAATGCAGTTAAATAAATAAATAAATAAATAAAATAAAATAAGCATCTTGAACTTCTCTTGCACGAGGAACTTGTTGAGGTTGCGCAGGTCCAGGATGGGTCTGAGGCCTCCTGTTCTCTTTGGTATCAGAAAATACCTGTAGAAGACCTGCTAACTCCTGAAGGAGTAATTCCCTGTGCAGAGGGGGTCGTGGAGGTTCCCCCGGAAAAAAGGAGGGAGGGACCTGGTGGAAGTGGAGAAGATAGCCTTCTCGCATGACTTGAAGCACCCAGGCATCTGAGGTGATGCTGGACCACCTGTGGGCAAAGTGAACCAGCCGGCCTCCGGTGCTGGGAGGAACCAGCGGGGGGGGAGAGGCTATGCTTAGTGAGTCAAAAACCCCCACCCTGCTGAGCAGGGGCTGGTGGTGCAGGCTTGGGGGCTTGCTGCCTACGGGACCCGTTACCCCGTCCCTTGGCCTGCTGGCCCTGTTGGGGAGCTGCAGGGGCCTGATAATGGGGGTATTGTTTGTAGGCAGCCGCCTTCCTCGGGTAAAAGGACTTCTTTCCCGAGCCCTTCTTTTTCTGGGAAGGGGCGGAGGTCTTCCTAGAAAGCCTAGTCCTGGTGAGAGTCTCCGTCTCAATTTGTGCAGCCTTTTCAGCCATGGGCTTGCCAAAGAGGTTTTCGCCTCGGCAGGGGACATCGACCAACTTGTCCTGCACCCAGGGCTCGAGGTCAGATGACTGAAGCCAAGCCTGTCGGCGGGCACCGATGCCGGCTGCGGCCACTCGAGCCGATGCTTCAAAGCCATCGTAGGCTGCTCGGGATATGAATTTTGAGCATTCCCGAATACCAGTGGACAAGGCCAGGAACCTCCGCAAGGGTTCCTCGGACAAACCAGCGGAGAAGCCGGCTAGCTCTTTAGCCAGGTCTCGGAGATACATGCCCATGTATAGCTGGTAGGTCTGGACACGACACGCAAGCATAGAGCCCTGGAAACACTTCTTGCCAAGGCCATCCAGGTTACGGGCCTCCCTGCCAGGAGGCACCGAGGAGTGCATCTTCTGGCTCTTAAGACGATGCATGGCCGATTCCACTACCATGGAATGGTGTGGCAGCTGTGCTTTTTGGAAGCCAGGGCTCTTGCGGACTCGATAGATAGAATCGACCCGCTTGCTCAGGACCGGCGAGGTGGCCGGACTCTCCCACATGCGGAAGAGTAGTCGTTCCAGCATGGGAGGAACCGGTACAGTAAAGTGTTCCCTTGCGGGAGAGTCATACTGGAGGGCGTCGAGCTCTTCGGCTCGAGGCTCCTCCTCGGGGTCCGCAGGGAAGGCCAAAGCCTTGGCCATATCCCTGACGAAGTCCGAGAACCGGACATCCTCCGGGGGGGACTGCTTCCGAGGCTCGGACTCCGGTGAGTCCAAGGGGACACACCGAGTCCGGAAAGAATCAGGCGACTCTTCCTCTTCAGACTCCCAGACCGACTCCGACGAGGACTTGGTGGGGTCGGCCCGGGCAGGGCGCGGCGCCTGCCGCCCCGACGCCGAGGGAGTCGGCGTCGGCGACCTCGGTCCCGAACGGGAGGCCGAGGGTGACCTCGACCGAGGATCGACTCGAGTTCGCATCGACTCGAGGATCGGCTCGGTCTCCGGGGTCGACTTGGACGTCGACGTCCCGGCGGTCGGGGCAGCGGCGCCAGCGAAGCCAGCGAGCAGTGCCCGCTGCTGGTCCATGAAGGCAGACAATCTGCTCTCCAAGGCCGTCAACCTGAGTCCGAGCTCAGGTGACCCAGCAGCCCCCGACTCGGGCCCCGACGGCGTCGGGTCCGACGTCGGCTGTCTCGGAGGCGAGTCCAGGAGGACCACAGGACTTACCCGAGCAGGCAGCTCCGACTCCAGGCGAGGTCGCTTCGTGAGATGCTCCTTCTCCAAGGACCCGGGACGGCTATCGGGGCTATGCGACCTGGCCCTCGCGGAGCCAGGAGCGTCCACCGACGCCGCCCTCGTGGGTTTCACCTTACGACGATGGTCCCCGGAGGGAGAACCCCTGTCGGAGGAACTCCGGCGACGGTCCGAGCTGGAACCTTTGGACGCGGAGGCCTCCGACGAGGTCCGGGTACGGCTGGGGTCAGCGAAGATCCTATCCCGCTGATGCCGCCGACTTCTCAACGCTTTGGAGGACATTTTGCCACAGGGCCCACAGATCAGTTCTTCATGATCCGGGCCCAGGCAGCGGAGGCAAAAGTCGTGTGTGTCAGTTAGTGACATATTTCGGTCACACTGACCACACCGCTTGAAACCACTGGCAGCCATCGGGGGAAAAAGGGCCCCGGCGAGGTCAAAGGACCGGGCTGCCAGGGAAAAAACCGAAACGAAAAACTGACTAAGTCAGAAAAACCGAAAAATAAGAAGAGGACTCGAGACCGGCGTCGCGAGTCCGGCGGGAAAAAGACCGGCGTCGAACCGAATGGAAAAAAAGAGAAATTCTGAAGAAAAATCAACTTTTTCGCGGGGACACGACGGGTACATCTGTAGGGCTCCGCGGAAAAAAGAAGACTGGCTAAGATGGCACCCTTGGGCGGGAAGAGGACCGCGCATGCGCGCTGCAATTCCCAAAGGCTTTCTTTGAAAGCTGGGGAAAATTGCTCCGCGAGGGCTCCGTCAGCGCCGACGTCACCCATAAGTGAGGACTGACTTCCTGCTTGGTCCTGGAGAAAGAAGGTTATTTTGGTGGATACTAGGTTTACAAATTAGAATAATTTGACTGTACCTAATTCTTTTTAGGAGAGTAAGTGATGCAAACTTTTTTTAATGAAGGCAGTGTAACAGATTTAGTAGAATAATGAAATAAAGATTGACTTGTATGTTTGAGAAACTGTCTCCAATAAGGCAATGGAGAACTTATGAAACTTTCCCCTGTATACAGAGGAGCTGCATCAGATGAGGGTAGGGCATCAGTTAGAAAGAAGGTAGAAAATGTCTCCCACGGATATAGATAAGGTAGTGAATCATACTCACTTGAAAAAGTATAGTGAACAAATAAAAAATACATGAAGGAAATTTTAAACTGCTATGATTTCTAGGACTCAAAATGCCTCCAGGCATTATTTTCTCTAGTGCAGAATTTTCCGAAAAAAGGAATTGTTAGTATATAAACTAATGATAATGAATTGTTGCCTAGTAGTGAGGAATCTGTTATTTTATTTGTTGAAAGAACAATTCTATACTTCATTCTGAACAAGACTCAGGGTCAGATCTTTGTGTTTTTATCTGTAGTGTCAGAGTTCTGAAATGGAATTTATCATTATTCTTATTGTTTACTGATCAGTGAAAGAGGCTGTATCAAGGGCAAAAGCCTCTAACTGCTGTTTGGACCTTTGCCCTTCTTGGTCATTGTCTTTTACAACCAATATAGAATACTGTCAATGCTTCTTTGATGGAGGGCATTTTTCCCATTATTTTAAACACATTATTATTCAACTTCTATTAAAGAAGCCATGTTAGGTCCAAAGTGAGGTTATCTGGTTTCTCTGGGAAAAGTAATTGAGCAAGAAGCGGTGGCACAACTAATACAAACTCTGAAGGATAGTGACTAAATCCAAAGCAATCAGGCTTTCAGAATGGTCATAGTACAGAAACATCATTACTTTCCTTGTCAGTTGATCTTAGAAAACATTTGACTACAGATTATGAGATAGTGGTATTTTTGCTGGACCTTACAGTAGCCTTTGTGAATTATGAGCTTCTTTTATGCTGTTAATTGCCATTGGTATCAAGGATGTCATACTGAATTGGTTCAGGTCTTTTTTTCAGTAGGACCCCGCTGCTTTTTGACATATTCATAAATGACCTGGAAAGTGGAATAACGAGTGAGGTTATCAAATTTGCTGATGACACAAAACTATTTAAAGTTGTTAAAACCCAGGAGGATTGTGGAAAATTGCAAGAGGATCTTGATAAATTGGAAGACTGGGCATCAAAATGGCAGATGAAATTTAATGTGGAGAAGTGCAAGGTTATGCACCTAGGGAAGAACAACCCAAACTATGGTTACACGATGCAAGGTTCCACATTAGGAACCACCACCCAAGAAAAAGATTTAGGCGTCCTTGTGGATACCATGTTAAAACCCTCGGCCCAGTGTGCAGCGGCGGCCAAGAGAGCAAATAGAATGCTAGGTATGATAAGGAAAGGAATGGAAAATAAAACAAAAGATATTATAATGCCTCTATATCGTTCCATGGTGAGACCGCACCTTGAATATTGTGTGCAATTCTGGTCGCCATATCTTAAAAAGGATATAGCAATTTTAGAAAAGGTTCAGAGAAGAGCCACCAAAATGGTAAAGGGGATGGAAGGCTACTCCTATGAAGAAAGGCTAAAAAGGTTGGGGCTCTTTAACCTGGAAAAGAGACGGCTGAGGGGAGATATGATAGAAGTATATAAATTAATGAACGGAGTGGAACGGGTAAACGTAGATCGATTGTTTACCTTATCAGAATATAGAAAGACTAGGGGACATGCAATGAAGCTACAGGGTAAACTATTTAAGACTAATAAAAGAAAATATTTTTTCACTCAACGTGTAATCAAACTCTGGAATTTGTTACCGGAGGATGGAGTAAAGGCTGTTAGTGTAGCTGGGTTTAAAAAAGGTTTGGACAAGTTCCTGGAGGAAAGGTCCATAAACCATTATTAAGAAGGGACCCAGGATATCAATGCTTGAACCAATACAAGCATTGTGGAACCTGTGTTCCTTGGGGAAACTGCTAGGTACGTATGACCTAGATTGGCCACTGTTGGAAACAGAATACTGGGCTTGATGGACCTTGGTCTGACCCAGTATGGCATATCTTATGTTCTTATGTTCTTATGTAAGATGTTAAGGGGGTAATTTTATAAGGAGCAGTGTAAATGTATGTGCCATCAAACCTTGCAAATCACCTATTTTCAGTGATTTACCTGCGTGATTAGCTTTATCAGCATACTTTAGCTAGCCACCCACCCCTAGCGAGTAGTCTTGCTTTATAGGGCACCTCCCCATTTGACAAAGCACAGAGAATTGGACCAGCACCTTTTGAAAATAATTAAGGAGATTTAACTGCTTTTTCTCTGAAAGGACAGCTGGGAAACCGGCTGGTACTTGGTAGATCTCTCTCTTTTGCTTTAACAGATACCTAAGCTCCACGAACAGAACAATGGCTGGGAAAAATCGTATCGCTAAAGCTGTTGCCCCCGTTACAGCTTCTGCCTCAGTCCAGACAGAGGTCCTAATGCCAGTTGAAGGACCGGTTCCATGTGCAGGGTGCCTGCATGCTGAAGCTCTAAGGAAACAAGTGGAGGAACTCAGAGAGGAGGTGGCGAGGCTGAGGAGCATTCAAGACAGTGAGAAATACATTGATGAGATGCTTCTTGCAGCAACCAAGCTCTCCAGCAGAGGAGATGATGGGTGCCAACAGAATGTCGATGGTTGGACACAAGTCACCAGGGCCTGCAAAATCACCAATCCAACTTCTCCAGTCCTTGAATTGAAGAACCATTGTGCAGCCCTGGAAGTGGAGGAGGTGAAAGCATCCCTGGAAAGGGAAGAACCAGAGCTCAAGTACCCCAAAGTTGCAGAATTAGTAACCACAAGGAAACGAAGGTTAGTGGTGGTTGGAAACTCTCTTCTGAGGGGTACTGAGGCGTCCATCTGCTGACCAGACTTGATGTCCAGAGAGGTATGCTGTCTGCCTGGTGCCAAAATCCAAGATGTTACGGAGAGTTTGCCGAGACTCATCAAGCCCACTGACTATTACCCAATGTTGCTAATCCATGTTGGAACAAATGATACTGCCAGGTATACCTCAGAATGTATCAAAAGTGACTTCATGGCTCTGGGACAGAGGGTGAAGCAGTTAGGTGCACAGGTGGTGTTCTCTTCAATCCTCCCTGTTGAGGGTAAAGGCCAAGGCAGAGAGGCTCACATCCTGGAGATGAATGCATGGCTACACGGAGGGTGTCATCGAGAGCATTTTGGTTTCCTAGACCATGGGATGTTGTTCCAAGGGTTGCAGAGCAGAGATGGCATCCATCTATCCAAGAAAGGTCAACGCGTCTTCAGTAGTAGACTGGCTAATCTACTGAAGAGGGCTTTAAACTAGATTCGTTGGGGATGGGTGAAAAAAGCCCCCAGGTAAGTGAAAGTCCCCAGGTAGGTGATACATTAAATAACTTTATGGAAATGGGTAACAGGGGTAACATATGGAAAGCAGTGTGTATAAATGCCCGTAGCATGGGAAATAAGATCCCTGATGTTGAAGCTTTGGTGGGAGTGGCTGACTTGGATTTAGTGGCAGTTACAGAAACATGGTTCACAGAAAACCATGATTGGGATGTAACTATACCTGGCTATACTTTATTCAGAAAGGACAGGGTAGGAAGTAGGAGAGGAGGAGTGGCACTATATGTAAAAACTACTATTAAAGCTTTGGAATTACAGAGCTTAAAAGGGAGAGGGGAGGCATTGTGGGTTAAACTAGGAAGAGGGAAAGAGAAATCTATTTACATTGGTGTGATATACAGACCTCCCTCACAAGACGAAGAGGTGGACAGAGAGTTAATTGAAGACATGTGCAGCATTGCTAGGAAAAGGGAAGTGCTACTGATAGGAGATTTCAATATGACAGATGTTGATTGGCACATTCCTGCTGCAGTATCATCTAGAAGTAAGGAGATCCTGGATTCTCTACAAGGAGAACTATTCAGGCAATTGGTAACAGACCCCACACGTGAAGGGGCCATACTGGACTTGGTGCTTACCAATGGTGAAAGTGTTTCTGATGTTGTAGTGGGAGATCATTTTGCATCCAGTGATCAACAGATGGTGTGGTTCAGTATTAGGACTAGGGCTGTTAGAATCCATTCAAAGGCGAGGATCTTAGACTTTAGGAAGACTAACTTTGCGAAGATGGGCCAATACCTCAGGGAGTCGTTAGTTGGATGGGAACAGCTGAGGGATGTAGAAAAACAGTGGGAAAATCTGAAAGGGGATATTTTAAGGGCAACCAACCTTTTTGTTAAAATGGTAAATAAAGGTAAAAGGAAAAGGAGACCGCTATGGTTTTCGAAAGAAGTAGCTGAAAAAGTGAAGAAAAAGAGGGAGGCCTTCATGAAATACAAGAGTTCACAGAGAGAGGAAGACAGGCATCTGTATTTGGAAAAACTTAGAGAAGCTAGCAAAGTAGTCAAGAAGGCAAAGATTCAGAAGGAGGAGGAAATAGCCAATGCAATAAAATGGGGGGATAAGACATTTTTCAGATATATTAGTGAGAAGAGGAAGGGCAAGAGTGGTATTGTCAGACTCAAGGGTGCAGGGGAGGAATCTGTAGAAGCTGATAAGGATAAAGCGGAATTGCTTAACAAATATTTTTGTTCTGTGTTCACAGATGAAGAACCAGGAGCAGGACCTCAGAAAACACCCACAAATAGGAACAGAAGCAAAGGACATCTTGAACAATTTTCAAAAGACTGTGTTCATGAGAAACTATCTCAACTTAAAGTAGACAAAGCGATGGGACCGGATGGGATACACCCGAGAATACTGAGGGAACTTGGAGACGTTCTAGCAGCTCCACTGACTGACCTTTTCAATGCCTCGTTGGAGTCGGGAGTGGTGCCAAAGGACTGGAGAGAGGCTCATGTGGTGCATTTACACAAAAGCGGAAGTAAGGATGTGGTTGAAAACTACAGACCAGTTAGTTTAACTTCGGTGGTGAGTAAATTGGAAACGCTGCTGAAAGTGAAAATAGTGAGGTTTCTGGAGTCCAGCGGATTACAGGATCCGAGGCAGCATGGATTCACTAGAGGCAGGTCTTGTCAGACAAATCTGATTGATTTCTTTGACTGGGTGACCAGGGAGTTGGACCGAGGGATAGCCCTAGATGTGGTGTATTTAGATTTCAGTAAAGCCTTTGACACTGTTCCTCACAGGCGACTTATAAACAAACTGAGCACCCTAGGGATGGACCCTAAAGTTACTGCTTGGGTTAGAAATTGGTTGGGTGGGAGGCGACAAAGAGTACAAGTAAATGGAGCTCACTCTGAGGAGAAGGATGTTATCAGTGGTGTGCCCCAGGGATCTGTCCTTGGTCCGATTCTTTTTAACATCTTTGTTAGTGATATAGCGGAAGGGCTTTCACGTAAGGTTTGCCTCTTTGCGGATGATACCAAAATCTGCAATAGAGTAGACACCCAGGAAGGGGTAGATAACATGAGGAGGGATCTAGCTAAGCTTGAAGAATGGTCTAGAATTTGGCAGCTGGGATTTAATGTTAAAAAATGTAAGGTCATGCATTTGGGCTGCAGCAATCCAAGGGAGCAATAGTATAGGGGGTGAAGTACTTTTGTCCACTAAAGAAGAGCGGGACCTAGGCGTGGTTGTGTCTGATGATCTTAAAGTAGCTAAACAGGTAGAAAAGGCGACGGCAAAAGCTAGAAGGATGCTTGGGTGCATATAGAGAGGAATGGCTAGCAGAAAAAAAGAGGTGATAATGCCTCTGTATAAGTCTTTGGTGCGACCTCTTTTGGAGTATAGTGTGCAATTCTGGAGACTGCACCTTCAAAAGGATGTGAACAGGATGGAGTCGGTGCAGAGGGTGGCTACTAAAATGATTAGTGGTCTTCATTATAAAGCATATGAGGACAGACTGAAGGATCTTAATATGTACACCTTAGAGGAAAGGCGGGATAGAGGTGATATGATTGAGATGTTTAAATACCTCAGTGGCATAAATGTTCAGGGAGAGAGCCTCTTTCAATTGAAAGCAAGTTCTGCTACGAGGGGACATGGGATGAGGGTGAAGGGAGATAGATTCAGGAGTGATATGCGTAAATATTTCTTTACGGAAAGAGTAGTGGATCCGTGGAATAGTCTCCCAGTGGAGGTGGTAGAGATGAGGACAGTAACCGAATTCAAAAAAGCATGGAACAAACACAGAGGATCTCTAAAGGTAAAAAGGGGACTGTTGTAGTTGTTATGGAAGGACAGACTAGATAGGCCATGTGGTCTTTTTCTGTCGTCATATTTCTATGTTTCTATGTTTCTATAACTATGTGCATCAGGCCGATGGCATGTACTTTTACTGTGGGTGTGCACATGGATGGAGCATGGCTATAACATAAATTTGTGTACATAAATTATAAAATACTAGCACTTTTATGCAGGTTCTTGAGACATCTAGGCATGAGCATTTACACCAGCCCTGGGGCTGGAGTTAATGATCACACCTAGATTTGCTACATGTATCCACCCTTTATGTTCCACTTTGTAAAGTCAAATATGCTATTTATTAAATAGGCACAGTTGATGAGTATTAAACCATGCATTAATGAGACACGACTTTATAAAATTACTCTCCATCTGTTCAGATAGGAGATCTGGTTTCAAAACCTTGGGTAATGAGCTATGCAGTTCCACAGAGATCTGGATTATCCCCTATTCTTCTTAATATTTACAGTATTTGCAACAGTTGTGTATAATTAATAGGAAATGGAATGCATCCTTTTATTAGGTGGTGCACATTTGTGAGCATACATTTCATTGGATGGAAGCCTAAAAATTGAAAGTGTGCACAAATCGCTTCTATGCACATATATCTACAAATCAACATCATATAATCAACTGTGTGTTTTAATCCCTCATGTATATTAGTTCAATCCCTGTTATCCAAGTTGGTATTCCTGTTCTATGTAAAACCAAACAGTTTGTGTTTGGGTTGTTTTTGTTATACTGTAAACCGCGCTGATACCGAATAGTGCGGTATATAAGCAACTGTAATAAATAAAATAATAAATAAATAATAAAAGGTTTTTGCATGTATAGAATGAACACCTAAAATGACTAGAAGAAACACAAATCTCAAGAAAAAATAATTTTAAATGAATCATACCTTTTATTAGCCTTGCACATCCCCTACCTTTTATACTGTATATATATAGAAAATGTTCAACTCCTTTGCAGAATAGTTCAAGATAGCGAGGCTGACTTAAAAATTCTGCAGGACTCTATGACTTAAATCAGTATATGGTTAAGGGCAAATAGCTTGAAACTTAATGCCACGAGAACTGAGATTGTAGAGACTGGTATTACCGATCAGCTTTGAGTTGCAAATTTTGGGGCTTGTGTTTGACAATGAACTTATTATGCAAAGTCATATTTCTAATGTTGTATGGCCCACTTTTTTCAACTGTGCATTACTCAAAATCTTTGACCATATCTGGTTAGAGAGGATCTGTTACCGTGGCTCATGACTTAAAAACAAGGAGAGAGGAGTGGCTCAGTGGCTGGGACAGGTTACCTCAGGCTGGAGGGCCACGGGCTCAATTTCTGCATGGGGACAAGTAACCTCAGGCTGGAGAGACTGGGGTCTCTAGTCCCATAGCCACTTCTTGTGGCCTTGGGCAAGCCACTTAACCTCCATTGCCTCAGGTACACTTAGATTGTGAGCCTTTTGGGGACAAGGGAATAAAAAGTACCTTTCATATACATATATATGTAAACTGCTCTGATGCACATAGTAAAGGGTGGTATATCAAGTGCCTAAACCATAAAAGGTATACACTTGCACTGTGATATAATGACACATTTACCCCATTTGTAGAATTAGGCATGTGGAAGGTTCATGTATGTGTGTGTCTATGCGTCATTGGGAGTGAGACAGTGGGGTGTGTGGGTGTTAAGGTGGTTGCTGGAGGGTGTGTGTGTGTCATAAGAGCTATTGGTAGGGTGCGTTCATGTGTGTGTGCCATTGGGGTTTCTCACCCATACCTTCAACAAATTCCCTCTGGCAGTCTCTCTCTCTTTCCTCTAGCCATGTACTCATCCCCCTGGCTACCAACCAATATTGCACTCTTTCTCCTTTCACTCCCTCACTCGCACTCTATTTCAACTCTCAGCCCCTCCTTTAAACCTGCCCCTCCCCAATTCCTTGACCCTTTTCTCCCTCCCTCCTTTCCAGCCCCACCCATGTACTTATGCTTTCCCTTCCTTCTCCAACCCCACTGTTTCTAACCATGCTCTGCCCCTTACCCATCCCTTCTCTTCATGTTCCATCTCTTACCTGCTTTCAGCCAGTCAGGCCACAGTCCCACTGTTTTTAAGCTGCAGCCTTGCTCTTCAGGCTGGCAGGACCCAAAGACTCCAACTGGCCTTTGCTACCTGCAGTATCACTCTAACAGCTGGTGGGACCAGGACTCCCACCAGTTCTTCTATCTGCTGCATACAGATGTGTGCAGACAGACAAACTACAACTTTGCAACACTGGCTGGAACTTCCCAATAGGCACTATTGCTTTTGTGAAACATTCCTAATATGATTGGATTATTGCAATTTACTGTATGTTGGACTGTTCAAGAGGCAGTTAAGCAGGATGCAATCTGTTCAAAATACAGTAGGGAGTCTGTTTACTAAAACGCGTTAACAGATAATGAAAGCAAAATTCAGATAATGCAGCAGTTTTCTGTACTATCTGCAGAATGTGCATATTTGCATTAGCAGGTGGGATAGGGGTGGAGAGTGTGTGTATCTGCCATGCGTGCTTATCATAGGCTTCAAAAGCATGTGGTATCCATCGAATTTGTAGATAGCAAAGATGCTACTAACACCACCTCAATGGGTGGTGTTTGATGAATCCAGGCTGCTGTTCCACCACGTTCGCTGAAAATTCAATGCATTATCTGCTGTCAGGGCCAGCCCATCCACTAGGCGGGATAGGCATTTGCCGAGGGTGGCAGACCTCTGTAGGTGGCACGGCACAGCACCCATGACAGGCCATGTGCTTCAAGTGGCAGGCCATGTGTGACGAAGCACATGGCTTGCCGTGGGCTGCTGCCACCATGCCAAGCTGAGCTTTCCCTCTCCACCGACCCCGCAAATGGAATTGGCAGCAGTAGAGTGGAGGAGTGGCCTAGTGGTTGGGGCAAGGTACTTCAGGCTGGAAGGTCAGGGGTTCAAATCCCACTAGAGGACAGCAACCTTGGGCCGGAAGGACTTGGGTTTCTAGTCCCACAGGTGCTCCTTGTGGTCTTGGGCAAGCCACTTAACCCTCCATAGCCCATGTTCCCTGTAAAATAGTTATCTCCAAGTTATAATGCCCTGTTCAATGTAATTTCAGTTTGTTCAATGTAAACCGCACTGATGCAGAATAGCACGGTATATAAGAGAATGTAAATAAATAAATGGGGGGGGGGGCTACATGGCTTGGCTCGAAAAGAAGGGGCAGCTCAGCTTAGAAGTGGGGGTGAGTCGAGACTCGGAATGGAGGGCAGCACAGCTGGGGCTTCTGCCTGGAGTGGCAGAAACCCTTGAGCCAGTCCTGTCTGCTGTGGAAATGTTGTGCATGCCCCCAGCAGATAAGGCATGGTTTTTACATCTAACACCATGCTATCTGTATTTGTTTACCGTGTTAGCTGCAAAGTCCTAACACATTTTAGTAAACAAACTTCAAAGTATTATTTACAAGTTCAGAATCTTTATTCAGCTCAGGATACCTCTTTATGCACCCCTTCAAAGAGGATGTTAAGCGGGGTGCAACAAAAAGGGCTTGTCACATTTAGGCCTGAACTTTGGAATTTAGGGCCAATATTCAGCAAGCCACTAAGCGGCATAATTACTGGATACAAAAAGCTGCATAAAAAAACTGAGAATTTTCAGAAAGAAAACACTTAAACAAATAGCTGCTGGAAATACACGGAGAGGCATTTGCAGCTATCGGCACATAAATGTCCCTATGTGCACTGTTAAAAATCCTGTTGACTGCCAAGATATAGCTAGGAATTTAAGCCATGGTACCTTTATCGCTCTGCTTGTATGTGGCCTCATTTGAAGAGAAGTTTGTATATATGTCCCTGTTTTAGCAGTATATACAATTTTGATAAAGATTTATAGGTGATTTTTTTCATATGGATCTCCGTTGCAGTGTTTTGTCACTGTCACATGATTAAATATGGGATATTAATTTGCAATTTTCAAGTTATTTTGATTGCCAAAATATCCCTTTTCTTAATCTAACTATCAATATACAAGCTCGGAGCTTTAAGACAAAAACATATTGTAATCCCAATGACAGTAATAATTTGCTATATTATGAAAGCTATCATCCTAGAGTGCTCAAGAACAATTTTTATGATTGCTGCGCTTATGTAATATTGAATCCGATTTTAAGTTAAATGAGCAAGACATGTTTTTATGATTCTTACAGAAGGGTTATCCCTTTCATGTGTTGAAGTGTGTTTATATAAAAACTTGATATGCACTTTCGGTATGGGGCGTGCACAGAGGTGGAGTTTGTGCAAAGTGATGCGAATACAAGTGGCTCTTACTCCTAAACCAGGAGGAGAGTCTAAGTCTGTCAAAGGAACTCTTTCCTGGCCTGATAAAAGGCCTCATGTATCGAAATGTGAACTGACTTTGCAAAAGTGTACTTCATGTGAAAAGTACTACAAAAAGCAAGGAAACATGCAATAATAACAAAAATTAAGCATTTTGTGCTATTTTTCAGGCGAAGTTGCACTAGTAAACATTCGCATGAAATCTGTTTTATGCAAATGTGTATTTATTTACATTTGGCATTAATAGGCTACTGTTATACAAATTCATGTAATACAGCCAATTAATGCCAAAATTATTGAATTTCCACTAGGGGGCAGGTAGGGCTGGCCCATCCACTAGGCAGCCACCTAGGGCAGGTCATGTGCCCATTCACTAGGCATCCATGGCAGGTCATGTGCTTAGGCACATATGGCCTGCCGCTTCTGACCCCCCTGCGACAGGAAGCTGTGTTGGAGGGGGGCCAGAAACAGCAGGCCATGTCTACTGAAGCACATGGCCTTCTGCGGGCCACTGCCACCACTGCACAACCCACCAACCCTGATGGAAATGGCGGCAGAAGGGGGCAGCAGCATGGTTCAGCACAGAAGGGGAGGCTGTGGCATGGCTTGGAAGGTGGGGCGGTATGGCTCAAAAGGGAGGGGGGCAGCACTTCTCAGTATGGGAGGGGGTGGCAGAATCTCTTAGGCCAGTCCTGGGGGCAGGTGACAACACTTTCCAAGATGACACAGCAAGAGCAGGAGCAAATGGAGATTACTCCTTTCCCCAATATCCCCAGGACCTCTCTAGGAAACTGAAGGGGAAGGTGCCTAAAGGGGGTTATTTTAAATACAGAAACATAGAAACACGATGGCAGAAAAAGACCACATGGCCTATCTAGTCTGCCCTTCCATATCAATTGTAATAGTCCCCTTTTTACCTTTAGAGATCCTCTGTGTTTGTCCCGTGCTTTTTGAATTCAGATACAGGGTCATTCTGAGGCACGAATAGCGGGGATAGACATCCCATTGGGACGTCCAACCTCACTATTCAGCCTCTCTGCCAACCCCGATTAACTTCCCCGTACGTTGTACAGGGAGGTTAGATGGGGGCAGGAAAGGGGCGTTGCGGGGACGGAGTTAGGGTGGGCAGTGGGTGGGCAGCGGCCCCGGACGTACAGGGCCGATTCCAATGTTGGCCCTGTAAGTCCGGGGCCTGGGGCCTGAATGGGGAACTTATTCCACCTCTGAGGTAGAATAAGTTCCTCTAGTCAGCGGGGACGGTGGGCCCGGGATGCAGAAAAGGCGGGAGAGAGTAGAGGAGATTCCTCACAGCCCGACCCTGGCCTTGGGAGGCCAGATTAGGGGTTGGGCTGCAGGGAATGAAGATTGCAGTCCAGCGGCCGGGGATTGTGGCTCCTGAATGGAGTTGCAATGTCATGGCAACTGGACGCCTTGGCGCTGCGGCTCCATTCCAGGAGCCCTGACTGAATTAGCCAGGGAAGGCTTGTATGTGCAGGTCGACCAAAATCGGGGTCCTGGCCTGCATGTACAGGCCTGGACGCTATTCTGATCCCGTGGGGCTAGATATGCTCCGTGGGATCAGAAACCCAGCTCACTCTGTAGTCCAGTTCCGACCAGACGCACAAAGGGCTGGCACATCCAGGACTGAATCGGGCCCATACTGTCCTCATCTCTACCATCTCCACTGGGAGACTATTCCTGGCATCTACCACTCTTTCCATTAAGAAATATTTCTGCATATTACTCCCGAGTCTATCCTCTTTCACCCTCATCCTATGACCCTGCATAGCAGAGCTTGCTTTCAATCTGAAGAGACTCTGCTACTGTGAATTTGAGCCACGGAGAGATTTAAACATCTCTATGATATCTCCTCTGTCCCGCCTTTCCTCTAAAGTATACATATTAAGATCTTTAAGTCTGTCCTCATATGCTTTATAACAGAGACTACTTCCATTTTAGTAGCCACCCTCTGCACCGACTCCAACCTGTTAATATCCTTTTGAAGATGTGGTCTCCAGAATTGCAAACAATACTCCAAACGAGGTTGCACCAGAAACTTATACAGCGACATTATCACCTCCATTTTTCTGCTGGCCATTCCTTTCCCTATGTGCCCAAGCATCCTTCTGGCTTTTGCTGTCGCCTTTTCTACCTGTTACTTTAAGACCGTCATACACAATCACACCCAGATCCCGCTCTTCTTTCATGGACAGAAGTACTTCAACCCCTACACTGTACCGTTCCTTGGATTTTTGCAGCCCAAATGCATGACCCTGCATTTTTTAGCATTAAATCTCAGCTGCCAAATTCTAGACCATTGTTCAAGATTAACTAGATCCCTCCTCATGTTATCTACTCCTTCCTGGTTGTCTACTCTATTGCAGATTTTGGTATCATCTGCAAACAGGCAAACCTTACTCGACAGCTCTTCTGCAATATCACTAAGATGTTAAAAAGAACTGGACCAAGGACAGATCATTGTGGCACACCACTGGTAACATCCTTCTCCTCCGAGTGAGCTCCATTTACCTGTACTCTTTGCCGCCTCCCACTCAACCAATTTCTAACCCAATCAGTAACTTTAGTATTCATCCCTAGGGTGCTCCGTTTGTTTATAAGTCGACCTTGCGGAACGGAGTCAAAGGCTTTACTGAAATCTAAGTACACCACATCTAGGGTTCTCCCACGGTCCAACTCTCTGGTCACCCAGTCAAAGAAATCATTCAGATTTGTCTGACAAGACCTGCTGCTAGTAAACCCATGCTGCCTCGGACCCTGCAATCCATTGGATTCCAGAAACCTCACTATGCTCTCTTTTAGCAGTGTTTCCAACAATTTGCTAGAGTAACCAGCCTGTAGTTTTCAATCTCATCCTTACTTCCACTTATATGTAAAGGGACCATATATGCCTCTCTTCAGTCCTTTGGGACCACTCCTGACTCCAAGGAAGCATTGAAAAGGTCATTAATACCATTAATGCCATGGGGATTTCTTACAGGTGACTCAGTAGCCCCGTTAAATTTAGTCACTGCCACAAGAAGGGGCTACTTTTTCAAAGATGTTTTGCATGTTTCCACAGCTAGGAATGTATGATATTTCCATTCATGGCCAGACAAGAAAAATGTTTTGCAGTCTCATCTCCTAGCTAAATTTCACAAAAATGGGCAGTGACTCACAAAAATTGTTATGGGTTAGTATAGAAAGCCCAAAGTAGGCAAAAATTCCCAACACCCATCTAGGAAAGTAATCAATAGTGGCATAAGAAAGGTCTCCTTCTGTAGCACTGCCCCAGTAAAAACAGAGTGGTTCTAGTACAGTTATGTATTGAGACCAAGTAGCAAAACCCCAAATTGCCTTAACTGTGTAGCATCAGATACCCACAAGATCATTTCCAGTCTGTCTGTATGCATAAATCTACAAATAGATCATGACCATTATCAAGATGTCTTATTAATTGAATAACTTAAATCTTTATACCCCTCTAAGAGAGTTCTCAGAAGTATAGGTCATTTAGATTTGTATCAAGTGACTGCGAAACAAGTCGTAATGTATATAATCAGATGACATTGATCCACCACTAACCTGGAAATCTTGGCCTACTTGAGTAGTAGCTCCTTTACATTCAACTTGTAGGCTGGCTTACCCCTACCTCCTGCTTGGGAAAGAGTGATAAACCTATGATGTGAGAAGTCATTGTTGCTTTTGAATGTTTAAGCACCTTGACATACATCTCTCCATGGGTAACATGTTATTTTTCCCATGGAAATGGGCTTTGTGATTAATGCCCACCTTATATGTGGATAAAAGTTTACAATAATGCCACCAATATGCATATTTCTGCTCAAATGTTTTAGGAGGCATTCCTAGGGTAAGTTAAATTGAGGGAGAGAACCAGATCTGTAGTAATTGCTTAATAAAAAACTATGTGCATATTTTTGCCTGAGAAAAGTATATGCATCAAAAGCAAGCAGAAATCTGTGCAAAATGATTTTCATGGTGCAACAAGCAAATATGTCCACATATTGTACTGTACATCTGACTATTGCAGCAACTTATTATACTGATAGTGGGGGCGCAAATAGCTTTACAGTTTGGTTCACAATCTGGATAACAGTAACAAATAAGTCCAAACATAAAACAGTACAAGTTTAACACAAGTTAGCATAATCAGAATAATTTAAAAAAGCTATTGAGTGAGAGCCTAGAAGGCAAGTGTTATATTGGGGCTTATTTTAGACCTATCTGTGCTTTTGATGTCTGAAAATGGGCACAGAGATGTCCAAAGCATGGAGATGTCTCCAGAGACATTTTAGAAGCTGGGTCTGTGGACCACCCCAGCACGAGGACATCCAAGTCTGAATGGGGGCATTGTAGAGGTGTGGCCAGGGCATTCCCAAGAACCTGGACATCACTGCCTGATCTCAGAGATATCTGGATGTCCAGAGTCATGTCTAAGGTTATACATGCTCAAAGTATGAATAGGCATCAGGAAAGTGCTCATTTTGGGCATAACATATCCACAAAGATGGCACTCCACCATCCTCAGTATTCTCCTCAATCACAGTGATAGCAGCAGTATGATTTGAACCTTGGCTTCCCTAGTCCTAGCCCACTAACCATTAAGTTATTCTTGGACATCCACAGACTGGAACACTATTCTAAGGACTGGACGCCCCTTCAAACGGCCATATTGAGCATGCCCATGTTTGTGAAATCGTGCTTGCACTTGGATGTGCCTGCTTTTTTTTCCGGACATTCTATGCACTTGGACGTCATTTGTACAATGCCACATCACAGGGAAAGTGATGAATAAGACAACAATATTATCCAAATACAATTATATGAAAACTAAAGACTGGGCCACATAAGGGGGGAAGGGGGTGTACAAAATTAATTAATTTGTGCAAGTAAATTAAGGGATTGCCCGCACTGTTAAAAGTGAGACCGGAAACTTTCTGTCTCTTGCGCAAGAGACAGGAAGTTCCTGGTTTCACTTTTAACAGCACAAGTAAAGCAATCCTGCTGGCAGCTGTAGTTTAGTACAGCCGCAGGACCGAAGCAGAAAGGTCCCGCAGCTGTGTGGTGACTGTGAGTGCCATGGAGAGGTCCAGTCCACCGGGAGACAGGAGGATAAGCGGTGAGTAACTGAAGAGGGATGGACTGCTGCTTGGGGGGGGAGGCATGGAAGGACTGTTGCTGGGGGGGGGAAGCATGGAAGGAAGGAATGCTGCGGGGGGGGGGAGGCATGGAAGGAAGGACAGCTGCTGGAGGGGAGGCATGGAAGGGCTGCTGGGAGGAAGATATGGAAGGAATGCTTCTGGTGGGGAAGGCATGGAAGGACTGCTGCTGAGCAGGGTGGGGGGAGGGAGGCATGGAAGGACCGCTGCTGAGGGGCAAGGACTGGAAGGGAGTTGATTCAGGGAGGGCCAGGGACTGAAGGAGAGCTGATACTGGGAGGGACAGGGATTGGAATGAAACTGATGCTGGTAAGGGCTGGGGCAAGAAGCAAACGCATGCTGGGAGAGACAGGGACTGGAAGGGAGCTGATGCTGGGGGGAGCTGAGACCTGGAAGGGGGTGATGCTGGGGAGCTAAAAGAGGACAGATGCTGTGATCAGGGTGGAGAAAAAGGCTAGGGCAGTGAGGCTGGTGAGGAGGACAGATATTTTGTGAAAAAGGGAAGAAACAAGGAGGAGGAGTAGCCTAGTGGTTGGGGCAAGGTACTTCAGGCCAGAAGGTTGGGGGTTCAAATCCCACTAGAGGACAGCAACTTTGGGCTGGAAGGACTGGGGTTTCTAGTCCCACAGGTGCTCCTTGTGGTCTTGGGCAAGCCACTTAACCCTCCATAGCCCATGTTCCCTGTAAAATAGTTATCTCCAAGTTATAATGCCCTGTTCAATGTCATTTCAGTTTGTTCAATGTAAACTGCACTGATGCAGAATAGCATAGTATATAAGAGAATGTAAATAAATAAGGTGGATGTAGATAGAGAGAATGGAAAAAATAAGAGACAAGAGATAAATGGACAGCAGACAATGGAGAATTAGCAGAATATATGAAGAAAGCAAAAGAGAGAGACTAGGGCAATTATAACTGAAAAGTAGAATGCCCAAACAACAAAAGATAGAAATTATTTTATTTTGAATTTATTAACTGGAATATGTCAGCTCTAGGAAATGTACATCACTGATATATTTATGTTTGTTCAGTACAAAAGGAAATACATATATAGTTTTATTCCACCAGTGTTGTGGTGCATTCCAAGTTTGACTTTTGGGGTTCCCAGTTCAATCATTGCCTTCATATTTCTAAATTGTGATCCCTTGTTTGATGATAGTTTGTCTATCTTTTGCATATATGACCGAGCTGTTTGTGTAGTTTCTATGTAGGAGTCCTACTTGTTCTCTTTTCCCAGAAGATGTATTGGCTTTTTATGAGGTATACTGATTTTATATTTTCAGTGCTGCCTTTTTATTTATTTATTTGTTTGTTTGTTTGTTTGTTTTTATATACCGCGCTATTACAGATCAGTGCAGTTTACATGAAACATATGAACGTGTTTTACAAATAACATTTGGTTTACATATAACATAATAACTAGATTACATCAAAGAGGTTACATATGACAAATTTGCAACAAGTTGGTATAACTAGGAACATATTTACATTACAGGAATTATAATTAGGAACGTATTTACATTACTGGAGCATATTTACATTAACACAGGATTAAGTTGGCATCATTAAGAGTTTGTTTGTATGACGTTGGCATTAACATGAACAGTTGAAAGTGAGCATTAAAATGGAGTTAAAGCAGCTTGGTTTTATCAGGGGTTAAAGCTAAGTGCTTGTAATGAGCTGTCAGCTGTTTGTGCGGCTGATCTAGGGTGGATGGTTATAAGTTAGTTGGAAGAGGTAAGTCTTCAATGCCTTCCTAAAAGATGTAAGATCCGGGATGGCACATATCATAGGGGGTAGGGAATTCCATTGGGTTGGCACAAATAGAGAAAAAGTGTGGTTCTTAGTTGATTGGGTACAGGTTCTTACTGTTGAAGGGGTCATGAGAGAGTTTACCATGCATGTTCTCCTGGTCCTGGTCTCCGGCGTTCGTTGTATAAGTTCTGAGAGCGAGGTTGCCGACATTCTATGCAGGGCCTTAAAAGTGAGAAGCAGTGCTTTGTAGGTCAGGCGACTTGCTATGGGGAGCCAATGAAGCTGAATCAGAAGAGGAGTGATGTGGTTGTATCTGGATGCAGATAGGATTGTGCGGGCAGCTGTGTTCATGGTGAGTTGTAGTGGCTGGAGAGTGTGCTTCGACATACCATGAAAGATGATGTTGGAATAGACCAGATGAGGATGAGAGCTTGTGCAACCGAGAGGAAGTCTGAGGACTCGAGGAGAGGACGTAAGTGCCAGAGGGTTCTCAGTTTATGGTAGACTGTTTTGGAGATATTTTGAATGTGGGTCTCCCAGCATAGGCGTTGGTCGATTGTTATTCCCAGATAGTGGACTTCTTGTTTGGTTTTGATGTCGAAGTCTTTCACTTTGAGGGAGGGCAGTGGAGTAAATGTGGGGTCTTTGGATATGAATAAGACCTCAGTTTTATTGGTGTTGATCATCAGGTTGTGTGTCATAAGCCAGTCTGAGACTGTGTTGAAGCATTCAACTATAGACGAGTAGTCCGGCTTATCGATGAGGAATGGAGTGTACAGTAACACATCATCGGCATAGATGTGGTAGAGTATGTTGAATGATTGAATGATAGAACAGATTGGCTGCATGTAGATGTTAAAGAGTAGGGATGAGAGGGAAGATCCTTGGGGGACCCTTTGTGTTTGTTGGAAAGGCCTGGATGCATGGTTATCTATGCGGACTTGTTGTCGGTCGGATAGGTAGGATTTGAACCAGTCTAAGGCTAGGCTTCTTATGCCTTTTTGATACATGTATATGTAGAGTTTAGTGCTGTGTGAATCCTGGTAGTGATGTTATGATGTGGCAGGTTTGGTATAGGTTCTAAATGAGAAGGGTTTTGTAGTATTCCTAATGTACCGGGCACTGGAGGATAGTAATGTAGAAATATGGTAGTCTTTCTTTATATTCACTGTCCATGCAAATGGTATTAAGACACTCAGTTATAGGCATGTTTACTAAAGGTTAATGCGTATTCACAAATGTTGACATGCACTAAGTGCAGCAGCACCCATTTATTTCTATGGGTGTAGTGACATTTAATGCACATTAATGTTTAGTAAACATGTCCCTAATTCATTCTTGGGACAAAAAAGAGGTTTGTGAAGAGCTCCTTTGGAAGCCTCCTAAAATTTGGATGGGCTGAAAATAAATTTTAAAATTAAATATATACAAATGAGCCCAGTGGGTATTGTGGGGGGGGGGGGGAGGGCGCCTGGTTTGCAAGTTGCACAGGATGCAGTTATAGCTTGGTATGGCCCTGATGGGAGCTGACCTAAGTCCAGAGGAAGAACATCAAAGATAAGAGGAATAGATGTTTGGACATTTAGAGGGGTGGGGAGTTGGGGTTTTAATGGTTGTTGTTATCTGTTATACCATTTTACACTGTTTCAAAAAAATACAATAAAATAAAATGACTAAAGTTAGGCAGAAAAAAGCTGGACTGACTTTAGCCATTTTAGCTATCTGGTCAGCAACTGAATATTGCTGCTGATCAGTTAAATTGCTATCCAGTCAGACCAGATATTACAGAATCAGAAACTACAAACACTACACGGCTTTGGGATGTTAAGTTCAAAAATTAGTACTGGCCAAAAAGCCTCCTTCCAAGAACTGGGTAGCCTGGCAGATTTGAATTTATGAGAAACAGATGGGAACAAAAGATAAAATCTGTTATTGAGTTAACGCAGTATCAAACCGATTCTGTCAAATGTATATATTTTAGATGGAAATGATCTATGCTTCCAAAAACTATATCTGAATCATTGACATGTAGGAATTCTATGTGGTTTCTAGTCACCCTAGTGTGATACTGGCTAGTTGTTTCAAAGAAATCCAAAGCATTAATAACTTTGCCAAACCAAAGAATTTTCTACTTTCTTCTCAAAAGAATGGAAATTGAGTTCATGTTTCATTCTCCCTTGGCTAACACAGCATGGTTTAAAAATGTTTCCATGATTTAAAAACTTTATTATGGTTGGATGTGAGGATAAGCATTAACCAAGTATTAATATTTCTACCTGCAAGGGTGTCCAAAAAGTATCCCTTACTAGATATATCCTTGTTCCTTTTGAGAATGGTTTATGAGATCAGAAAATAGGAGTTAGAATTATCTCAGATACTCCACAGTAGAAGAATACTTCAAAAATGTGTTTCTATAAAGCTCATGTGTCCACTTTGGCTCAGGTTCTTTCTCCTTTCCTAACCTGTCCTAGGACTCTCCTGAAGCTCAACGGAGGAGCTTTTGGATTCCCCTCTATGGGTAAGAGAATCAACAGAGAGCTTTATAATTTCGCATTTTGCTAAGCTTCTTAATTGTGTTTGCTCTAACATTTTAGTTTATTATTATTTATTTCATTGTGTGAGTTTGTGTGTGTTTGCATTTATTTATGTGTGTTTATTTATAGTTTCTTCTGCTTTTTAAGGAATATGGGCTGCTCTGCTACTAGTTACTTTCTGCTTTCATTCTAGTTATTTGCTGAATCTGCTAGTTCTCTTTACTTTTATCTCTCTGCTTACTCCCTAAATAGAACTTGATACATTCTTCTGAACTGTTGACTGTGAAGTCCCTCCTTTCCTCCCTCCTCCTCCCCCTCGCCCACAACACTCCAGGGCCTGAATTTCAAATATGTTATTCATCTAGGGTGTAGTGTGAACTATAAATGGTTTTAAGTAAATAAATAAATAAATAAATATATGCCTTTCTGTGATTCATTAACAGTATTATTACCAGGTGCACTCCAATTATTTCTGGGGGAATTCTGCACAAATGCACAACACAGAATTTGTGCAAAATTCCCCACCAGCGCAGAATTCTGCATTTGCTGTGCAAAATTCTGCGCAGGCACCTGCCAACCAGTGAGGCAGGATCAGGCACACAAGCTTTAAGAGCACTCAATCCTGCCTCACTGTTAGCGGCAACACAGCCACGGGAGCACTTCTATTTGCTCCTGCGGCCATGTTACAGTCCAATGCCAGCATGTTTTGAAAGGTACACTTCCTGTGTACCTATGAAAACGTGCCGGCATCAGACTCTAGCATAGCTGTAGGAACAAACGGAACTGCTCTTGTGGCTGTGTTGCTGCGATCAAACTACTGGTGAGTTGGGGGGCTGGCTGGGGGCAGGAAAAGGCTGCTTGTGTGTGGGACGGATGCTGATGAGCAGGGGGCACTGCTGGTGAGCAGGGGGGTAGCTGGTGGCAGGAAGAAGGGTTGCTGGGGGCAGAAGAGCTGCTGGGGGCATAAGGGGTGAAGGTAAGTGGAGAGGGGCTGCTGGTGAATCGGGGGTGGGGGGGGGAGACTGCTGGTAAATTGGAGGGGTTTCTGGGGGCTGGAGATGGAGGCTTGTAAATCAGGGGGTTGCCTAAGGGCTGGAGATGGGCTGCTGGTGTTTCGGAAGGTGGATGGGGGTGGCTGGGGGCAGAAGAAGAGCTGCTGTTGAGTCAGGGGGTTGCTGGGGCTGGAGATGGGCTGTTGGTGAGCCAGGAGTGGCTGGAGGCTAGAAGTTAGAGGTAGAGGAAACAGGGCATACAAGGATGGGTTGGGGCAGAACTGTGATTGGAACAAGAGAGCTAAGAAGGTCAAAGGTAGGGGAAATTTCAAGTCTAAAGGAGGAGTTAGGCTTTATGAAGGGGAATTCTACGCAAAACTTGAGGAATAAAGCATGCAGAATTTTAAAATACCACACACAGACCTTTCAAACTTTTTGTGCAGAATTTAAATTTTTTTTTTTGCGCAGAATTCCCGCAGGTGTAACTCCAACCCACTGAGGTTTCTCCTGCCTTACCATATCATATATCTGTTCAGATCAATAATTTCTCTTCCCTATCCAACGCCATGGCTTCATATTACTTTTTCCTCTTGATGCTCTCTCTCTCTCTAAATCTTTTCCCTTCATTCACACAATTTAAAACTCCAAGTCCAAATCACCAACTCCCTACTTTCTTCACCTTACCAGCTATTTTGCCCTCTACCCTCAATATTTTCTCTCTCTCATTAGTGTGCAATTGCCAGTTAACATACGTTTTCACGGCCTGCAGGTGGAATGCCCATGCATTAGCATTCACCACAGCCAGCTACCGCATGCTAAAATGTATGTTAACCAGTTTGCAGTATTTAGTAGAAGGACCCATTAGTTACTTAGGGGCAAGTTTACTATCTTGCACTAACCATTAGCGTGGAATTTGCCATGTAGTAAGTGTGCCATGCTAACAGCATGGAGCTCTGTGCTAAAAATCCACAGTGTGACTGAAAAAGGACTGGGCAGCTTATGGGTTAGCGTGGGAATTTTGTGCACAGGAATATTGCTGTTAGCATAGGTGCTCTGAACACCACCTCAGTGGTTGGCGTTATGTGTGCCTACATGCCGCTTAGCACAGTGCGCACGTTAGCAGTGTGCTAATGGCAGGGGGACAGATGCATGTGACTCCTAAGCATGGGCCTCTGCACTATTTCATGGCTCAAATATGTGCTATTGGTGCATGCTTTAGTAAATATCATCAATAAAAACCAATATGCACAATCCATTAAGCAATATCAGATAGGACAAAACACATTAAATACTGATTGCTGGGCTTACAGTTTTTAATTTCCAAAATTTAAGGCTCTTTGGTCAAGCCTGGAACTCACAAACCAGACTCTCTCTGCTTGGGGGCCCTCAAGATAGACATCAGTGTCCCTGAATCCCTAGGCCTAAAACTCTTTACCTGTGGACTGCTGAGTTAACAGCTCTGTCCCTCAAACCTTAGGAGCACCTCTTCAAAGTCCTGAAATAGAGGGATTCTGCACCAGGATCATTGAGAAAGATGAACTTTATCTCATGATCCCTATCCATCTACCTACCTATCCCTCTCCCAGTGATGAACCCTAAATGATATACCTACCTACACTAATCCCCTCAGTAACCCATCCCACCCCTTCCAGACACTTTCTAACCCAACGTACTGGCTTGCCTTATATTTATCATCCTGGTGGAAATGTTTATGTTGTCTTCCTGATGCTTCCTGGTTTTCCGTTTAAATGGGTGAATAAAACCTTTCAATACCTGGGTATACAGCTCGGAAACTCGCTAGCATATCTAAGGGAATTGAATTATTCTTCATTCATGGAGGCTATCTGATGTGATTTGTATAAATGGAAAGGGCAGCACCTGACTTGGTTGGGACACATTGCGATAATAAAAATGAATGTACTCCCTAGGATTCTGATTCTTTTTGCATCCTTATCATGCGATGTTCATAGGATTTTTCTTAAGAAACTGCAAGGGGTGGTTAAGGAATATATCTGGGAAGGGCAGACACTGAGAGTTTCTTGCTGGATAATGTACAAGCAGCGCAAAGAGGAGTGGTTAGAAAGCCCCCAGGTAAGTGAAACATTAAATACCTCTGTAGAAATGGGTAAAAGCGGTGTGTATGAATGTCCGTAGTATGGGAAAAAAGATCTCAGATGGGAAGAGGATGACTTAGATTTTGTGGCAGTTATGGAGATATGGTTCATGAAAAACCATGACTGGGATGTCATTATACCAGGGTATACTTTATTCAGGAAAGACAGGGTAGGAAGAAGGGGAGGTGGAGTGGCCCTACATGTAAAAATAATATTAAAGCTATAGAATTTCAAGGCTTAAAAGAAAGAGAGGAGGCACTGTGGGTTAAACTAGAAAGGGAAATCCATTTGCACTGGAGTTCTATACAGATACCCCTCACAAGGAGTAGAGGTGGACGAATATTTAATAGAAGACATAAGCAGTATTGCCATGAAAGAAGTGCTACTGATAGGTGATTTCAATATACTAGATGTGGACTGGAAAATCCCTGCTGTGGGGTCATTCAGAAGTAAGGAGAACCTGGATTGTCTACTGGGAGAACTATTCAGGAAACTAGTAACAGAACCCAGATGGGATGGGGCCATACTTGACTTATTGCTTATCAATGGGGAAAGTATTTCTGATATTACAGTGGGAGATTATCTCGTATCCAGTGATCACCAGATGGTATGGTTCGGTATTAGGACTAGGGATGATAGAATCCATTCAAAAGCGAGAGTCTTAGGGGTATGTTTACTAAATGGCGCTAATGGCGCAGCTGCGACGTTATCGCACGATACATGACATTATTGCACGATAATGGCGCTTTACCGTGCGAGAACGTCACGTATCACACGATAATGTCTGTGGCGGTGTTAAGGGGCACAGAGGGTGGAGGAAGGCTCCTCAGAGGGTGGAGTAAGGCTCCCCAGGGGCGGAGATGAGGGGTCAATGGGCATAGAGTGGGCGGAGATGAGGGGTCAATGGGCATAGAGTGGGCGGGGAGAGGCCCCATGCACACTAACACCATGAAATGAAGCTCTGAAAATTAGCGCCAGTGAAAACCTCGCACTAGAGGCACATTTGCAGGAAAGAGAAACCATTTCAGTCAGCAATGTACAGCAAAGCCAGGGAAACCCAGAAAAGTGATAGTAGTGATAAATGTGCATGAACCAAAAAGGCAAATAAACATATTAAATGACCAGAACCACATTTCAAATCCCCATAACCAAGCTGGCCAATAGTGCTACTAATGATAAACATAAAGCAACACTACTGACAAAGCGTAAAAAGGAAGATATCATGTTTGGAAGGGGCTATGCTCTGTCCCCCTACAAAGTGAATGATCCCACAGTGAAATAGCAGTGAGCAGGGTTTTCTCCTTTATATTGGGCAGGCTTGTTATGCTGTGGTCCAGATGGGGCACATTGTGGACTAGGCAGATGCCTAGGTGACACATAGGAATGGCGGAACTGTAAAGCAGCAAGACAGCAACTGACGAGGGTCCAACATGGGCACGAGTGTGTGTCCCACAGTGTCACAGGGGATATTACCCAGCAGGTACCCCCAAGGGCACAGAACATTGGCAGGCGGTGCCAAGGGCAAGTGTACATGTCCATGTAGGCACCCCTACACGAGAACTCACATCATAGGCAGCTGCCTACCGGCACACTGGATGGCCTGGGACTGCACACCACCAGCACCACTGGTATAAGGGCATGTCAGCATGGTGGCGGAGGGTTGCAGGTGGTGGAGGGGGCAGTGGCATCTGCCCACAGCAGACCAAGGCCAAGCCCTGTTTAGGTGGGTGCCGTATGGTGCAACAGACAAGGTCTGTCCAATGAGCACTAATGGTAGCCCCAGGGAATGATGTGCTTCTGTGATAACAGTTTGGTGCAGTACACACAGCCAGTCACAGGTTCAAGCCCCAGCTGTGGCTCCTGCAAACCATGTCCCCATATTTTACCCAGTACTAAACCGTGGTAATACACATGGAACTGTTATTGCAGATTAAATAAACAATCCATAAATGCCTATATTTTACCCTACAGGGCACAGGCACCATAAACTTGTGCAATCCCTAGAGCAGAGTTTCCCAAATGCAGTCCTGGAGGGCCAAACACCATTCAGGTGTCATGCTATCCCTAATAAATATGCCTGTGCTGCAATTGTATGCCATGCCCCAATTGTATGCAAATGTATCTCATGCATATTCATTAGGAACAGCATGAAAACCTGAACAGTGTTTGGCCCACCAGGACCGGAGTAGGGAAACTCAGCCCTAGAGCAGCAGCCAACAGGGGCATAAACACCCACACCCACAGGCTCCACTATCCAAAGCCTCATGGAGAGTCAGGCTGTTGGGCCCTGCGTGGAGCAGCATCTCCCAATACATTCCCACTTGCATACCTTAGCAATGCTGCCCTTAACTTGGGAACACGTTACACATATATCAAAAGGTTGCTATGATTAATGGCAGATAACAAATCCTAAGTTAAACACAATTTGTTGACAGAGCTGCATCATAGCAACCTTTCTGATATCTGTGGAGTGTGTTTCTGTTTTGGTTTCTGACAGTGTTTACCACCCCGGGGAGTGACCCCAACAGTATTGCGTACCATAGCCATGTCTGCACTGTGCCCAGGACTGGTGTGGTGGCGTGGGATGCCAAAAACCTCTATATTTGCACAATGCTGGCATAGGTGTGGGAGTGTGTGTCTGTCTATCCAGTGTGTTGTGGCTGCCTACACTTTTCTGAGCCCACACTGCTTGCACTGTTTCCAGTGTTAGCATGCCAATGTGCATAACGAGGAGCAAGGTACTGTGGGTATGGGCCGGACAGGGTGGCCTGGGCAGGGTGCATCTGCACAGGGCATAGGGCAATGGCTGGGACATTGTAGTGGCCAACCACCACCTGCAAGGACAGGGTGGCCACAGCATGTCATGCTGGGAGGTCACTCTCACCCTCACTGAGCAGTGACCATGGCATGGCTAGGTTCCCCCATAGTGCTATACAATATTTTTTTCAGGTGATATGTAAGGATTTCTTTTTCTGGGGCCCAATCACTGACATATCTGCTTGGTATGTGTGTTCACATCCCATTTTTGGGTACATACAGTTCCTGCAGGAACATGCACTATGTACTAGCTAGCAGACTGTCTGCTGTTAGTATGTGTATGGCCGGAACACCTTGCAGGGTGCAGTGAGTGGAGACTGACTGTGCCCTCTGCTGGTGAATGTCAGATAGTAGTGGGGGGACAGCTGAGCTTTTTCCAGCTTTCTGTCTGCCTGCCATTGCCTTATTGATGTGTACAGATCTGCCTTGACTGCCTTGTAGGGTGCCCATTCCCCAGCAGGACTGGGGTTCATGGTCCCCTCTACTGCCACCATTGCAGAGATGTAGAATGTGGATCTGTTGTGGGAGATCCCGTTCCCCCACCCTGAGCCACAGAGGGCTGTTTGGTGGGCGCTACATAGTCTGCTTTTGGGTCCAAACACCCCACTTCACTTATACCATGTGACCATGGCACCCACACAGGATATGCACTATTCTGGGTGCATCATAGTCCACAAGGACTAGACGTGACTGGGAAATAGAGATGGACACAGGTGTATCCTAGGTGTATCTGCAAGGACTACCTATCACACACTAGCACTGATGGGGACCTGCAGCATAGATTATCTCAGCCAAGCCAGGTGCTGCGGACCTGGTGCTTGGCACCCCACCTCACCCTCAGGGTGATCACACCACCAGCACAATGTCATGGTCTGTAGCTACTCTGTGCCAGTAACACACACGGTCAGTTCCCCCTACCAGGCCGAGGAGCTGTGGGGGTGCATACCCCATCTTGTGATCAGCTGTAGACTGTTGATCTGCATGTGCAGTACATCATGGGTACGAGTGGGTTTACCTTATCCTGGTAACCACACCAGACAGTTTGTGTGATGCCCTGCAGTATTCTTGTATGCAGCCTTTGCTAATGACCTCACATTGGTGGTGTGGCCTACCGGTTTGTGCATTGACATTTGTGCTAATGGTGATAGGTTTGATTCCTCTCTGTTCTCTTTCATTTGTATGCCTGTCCTGCGCAGCTACTTTTCATTCCTGTGACAGTCATATCTGTGCAGATCTGTGCTGTTAGCACATTGTACCCTTATCACAGTTGCCAACCATCCTTCTGTCCATCTATGTGTGTCTGCCAGCTGTGTGCCGCCCTGCCCTGATGTGCATGCTGCTACCCCATGTTCTGCACTGATACACATTTCTGCATTGCAGCTCTTCCTGGTTGCCTCTCCTGTGTGTGCTCTGCATGGCACTGCTACTTCTCTGTCCTCCTGTCATTACACCTATCCTGCCACCTCTACCTCCTCTGCTGGACATGTCTTCCCATCCTCTGCCACACACTGTCATTGTTGCATGGTACATTAGCATCACCCTGTGCATCGCTACAGCTGCCCCTGATATGTTTGTCCATTTTTCCAACTGCCACATGGGCTGGACGCAGATTTGTCTGGTCCATCAGCTCAGATCTACTTCCTTCCATTACTTGTGCATTGTCTTTCCTTGGTGCTCTGTGCAGTTTTAGGGTTACATCTGTGTTTGGCCCATACCTTTCTTGCTTTGCCAACATTTTTTGAGTCACCTATACATCTTTGGGCCATCTTAAGCCACACCTTAGAATAAGCCAGCTTATGGGGTGCCTACTATGGTGCCTTGGGAGTTGACAACCTTTCAACATGGCCTCTGGGGCACATTATAACCCGCCTTGGCTGATGTGGTGGTTTAGGATGTGCCTTCTGGTTCGCCCTAAAAGGTGCATTATTTTATGGCACTGGGGTGCTGGTATTTTTAGCTGGCAGCACAGATTGTTGGACTGTTTCAAGCAGGAAAAGGAATTGCCTTGGCCAACTTTATTCATTAAGCACGGCTCCCTCTATCACGCGATAATGGGCATGGCGCACTTTATCGTGTGATAACCCGCGATTGCTACCTTAAGACCAGAACGCCCACTCCTTATACGGCATCCTTCACATTATTGCTGCAACCAGTGCCGGGAACATTAAGACGCTTTAGTAAACATACCCCTAAGACTTTAAGAAATCTAACTTTGTCAAGATGAGACAATAACTCAAGGACTCATTAGCAGGATGTGAATAGCTGGAGAATGGAGTGGAGGAGTAGCCTAGTGGTTAGAGCTCTGGCTTGGGAACCCAGAGACCAGGATTCAATTCCCACTAGCACTCCTTGTGGCCTTGGGCAAGTCACTTAACCCTCCATTGCTCTGAAAAAATATCCAAGTTTTCAATGTCTCTGTTTAATGTGTGTTTACCAAGTTTAAGTTACAATGTAAACCACTTTGATTGAAATAATAAAGCAGTATAAAAAACTGTTAAATAATTAAATGAAAAATGTGGACAAAACTGAAAAGGGATGTTTTAAGGGCAACAAACCTTTTTCTTAGAAAGATAAATAAATGTAAAAGGAAAAGGAGGCCAATATGGTTCTCAAAAGAAGTACAGTAACTGAAAAGGTACAGAAAAAGAGGGAGGACTTCAGGAAATACAAGAGATCACAGAGATGGGAAGACAGGCATCTATATTTGGAAAAACTTAGAGAAGCTAACAAAGTAGTCAGGAAAGCAAAGATACAAAAAGAAGAAGAAATAGCCAATGGAATAAAATGGGGGGGGGGGGGGAATCAGACATTTTTCAAAAATGTTATTGAGAGGAGGAAAGGCAAAGTGGTATTGTAAGACTCAAAAGTGAAGGGAAGGAATATGTAGAAACTGATGAGGTAAAGCGGACATGCTTAACAAATATTTCTGTTCTTTGTTCACAGATGATGGTTCAGGAGCAGGACCTCAGAAAACACCCAATAAGAACATAAGATATGCCATACTGGGTTAGACCAGGGTCCATCAAGCCCAGTAAGCACAGTTACTTACCTGTAATAGGTGATCTCTGGGAACAGCAGGAATTAGTCCTCACATATGGGTACGTCGGAACCGACGGAGCCTGCGCGGGAAAGCTCCCCAGCTTCCCAGAAAGGAAGCTTTTGGGGCCTCCCACTGCACATGCGCGCTGCCTTCCCGCCTTCCTGAGCAGCTCTCCTCAGTTCGAGTTTATAGCTGAGACAATAGAGAGAGGAAAGGAAGATAGATAGAAGATACAACTCCTAGGGGAGGTGGGTGGGTTGTGAGGACTAATTCCTGCTGTTCCCAGAGATCACCTGTTACAGGTAAGTAACTGTGCTATCTCCAGGAACAAGCAGGAATAAGTCCTCACATATGGGGACTCCCTAGCTAAGATGCCAGGGAGATCCCCTTCCAAGGATTCGCAATCTTCGTATGGATCTCAGGCATCCATCCTGGGAAGGTGGGCAGGAGTTGTTCAAGTATGGAACAGGTGTTTGAGGACAGCCTGACCAAACAAGGCATCCCGGCGGGAGTCCTTGTCCAAACAGTAATGGGCTGTGAAGGTATGAACCGAGGCCCAGGTGGCGGCTCGACAGATCTGATCTATGGATACAGAGTGAAGATGAGCCATAGAAGTGGCCATGGCTCTCACATTGTGAGCTGTGACATGACCTTCCAGAGAAAAGTTTTTACTCTGGTAAGCAAAGGAAATACACTTAGCAATCCAATTGGAAAGTGTACGTTTGGAGACTGGAAGTCCCAAATGAGAAGGATCAAAAGCCACAAAAAGTTGGGAAGACTTCCGATGTGGCTGAGTCCTGTTGAGGTAAAAGGCGAGAGCTCTTTTACAATCTAGAGTATGAAGGTTCCTCTCTGCACTGGATGCATGAGGAGCCGGAAAAAAAACAGGTAGATATACCTCTTGATTAAGATGAAAAGGCGAGACCACTTTGGGCGTAAAGTGGGGATTCGTCCTGAGGACCACCTTATCATGATGAAACCTAGTATAAGGTGGATGAGCCACTAAGGCCTGTAGTTCACTGATGCGGCGAGCCGAAGTGACTGCAATAAGGAAAAGGACCTTCCAGGAAAGAAATTTCAAGGAGGTAGAAACCAACGGTTCAAAAGGTGGCTTCATAAGCTGACCTAGAACTAGGTTCAAATCCCATGCTACCGGAGGAGGTCGGATGGGAGGCTTAGTTAGAGTCAGGCCTCTCATGAACCTTGCAATAAGAGGATGAGAGGAGACAGGTTGTCCATTTATAGGTTTTAAGGATGCTGCAATAGCACTTAAATGGACTCTGACTGAATTCGTCTTAAGGCCTGCATTAGAAAGATGCAGGAGATAGTCTAGTAGAGAATTCAAGGGAAGTGCCAGAGGGTCAAGACCCTGTTGAGCACACCAAATGGAAAAGCGTTTCCATTTGAAAGCATAGGAACGCCTCGTGGAGGGTTTCCTAGAGGCATGAAGGATATCTTGCACTGGTTGAGAAAGATTGAAGTCATGAAGGCTTAGGCCTTCAGTAACCAAGCTCTGAGGTGTAGGGACTTGGGGTTTGGGTGCCACAAAGTCCCCTCCTCCTGAGACAGAAGGTCTGGCCCAGCTCCCAGGTCCAGGGAGGGTCCCTGGGAAAGATGCAGAAGTAGAGGGAACCACACTTGGCATGGCCAGCGTGGAGCTATGAGGATCATCGATCCGTGATCCCTCTGGAGTTTGAACAGAGTCTTGGGAATCAAAGGAATGGGTGGAAAGGCATATAGGAAGTCCTGACCCCAATGTAGGAGAAAGGCGTCGTTGGCCTGAGCTCTCTGATACGGAGTCCTGGAACAGAACCGGGGAAGTTTGGCATTGCACGGACTTGCAAAGAGGTCTATGTCCGGGGGTCCCCATTCCTGAAAGATTTTGCGTATCTGGTCCATATGAAAGGACCATTCATGTGGAAGCAGAACTCGACTGAGTCTGTCTGCCCGAGAGTTTTGAACCCCTGGAAGATACACTGCCAGAAGATGAATTTGATGCTCTCTGGCGAAGGCCCATAATCTGAGAGCTTCGTTGCAAAGCGACAGAGAGCCTGTCCCTCCTTGTTTGTTTACGTAGAACATGGCCACCTGATTGTCTGTTTGAACTAGGACGGTCAGGTTGACAAGGAGGGTATGGAAGACTTTGAGGGCAAAGAAGATAGCTCGCAGTTCCAGGAGGTTGATGTGAAGGGTGGTCTCCTGTGGAGACCAAGTACCCTGAGTGGAGAGGTGTTGTAGATGGGCTCCCCACCCTGTTTGGGAGGCATCTGTTGTGAGGGTTGCTTGGGGCAACAAAGGTTGGAAGGGGGACCCCAACAACAGATTCTTGGTGGACATCCACCATTGGAGGGACCAAAACAGACGCTTTGAGGTGAGTATTTGGTCGGAGAGCGCTCCTGATGCCTGAGTCCACTGGGTGGCCAAGGTCCATTAAGCTGCTCTCATATGAAGACGAGCGTAGGGCACCACGTGTACCGTGGAGGCCATGTGGCCCAGAAGTCGCAGCATTTCTCTGGCTGTCAAGTGACTGCTGGACTGAGCTTGGGAGGCCAAGCACACCAGACGTTGGCCCCGGACTTGAGGTAGGTAGGCCCTTGCAGTGGTGTTGTCCAACTGGGCCCCTATGAATTCCAGAGACTGAGTAGGGATAAGTTGAGACTTGGGAAGGTTTATCACCAGTCCCAGATACTGCAGAATGTGCCTTGTGCGGTCCAGGGAAATCTGGGCCTCTGACTGAGATGGAGCTCGGATGAGCCAGTCGTCCAGATATGGGAATACAAAAATTCCCAGACCTTTTAGAAATGCGGCAACAACTGCCATGCATTTGGAGAACACTCTTGGAGCAGAGGCTAGACCGAAGGGAAGTACTCTGTACTGGAAATGTTTTCCCTGAAACAGAAATCTTAGATATTTTCTGTGGGATGGGTGGATGAGTATATGTGTGTACGCATCCTTGAGATCTAGAGAACAAAGCCAATCCTGACTCTGAAGGTATGGAAGGAGAATGCCTAGAGAAAGCATTTTGAATTTCTCCTTGTACAGAAATCTGTTCAATTCTCTCAGATCTAGGATAGGTCTGAATCCCCCTGTCTTCTTTGGTATGAGAAAATAAGGGGAGTAGAATCCTGTCCCTTGTTGAAGAAGAGGAACCTCTTCTATTGCCCCTTGGGCGAGGAGAGAAGAGATTTCCTGACCCAACAGGCCCAGGAGAGATGGGGGAGAATTGAAGTGCCTCACCATGGTATATGGAGGAAGGTTGGAAAAATAAAGTTTGTAGCCCTCTCTGATGATAGAGAGGATCCATTGCTCTGATGTAATTTGCCCCCATCTGGGAGCAAAGTGAGCTAACCTTCCGGGAATGGTGAGGGGCTCTGGTTGTTCTAGAGCCAGAAAGGTTAAGTTCTCTAGGGGCAAGTCAAAACCCCTGAGGGGGTTGAGCCTGCTGAGGAGTGGCAGACACTGCAGGCTTTGACCTTGCCTGTTTAGGCTGCTGACGTTTAGCAGCAAAGCGAGGCTGAGAAGATTGTTGGCCAGTATTTGTGGAAAATCTGGCCTTCTTGTAGTAAGGCCTCTTGAAAGACTTTTTCTTGGCAGGAGTAGAGGTAGACTTAGAAAGTCTATCTAATGTAGCATTTTCTGCGTCCATTTGAGTGGCTTTAATTTGCCAGTCTTTACCAAATAAGTTCTCACCTGTACAGGGCAGATTCCATAAGCCATCCAGTACCCAGGGTTCTAGGTCAGAGGCCTGGAGCCAAGCAAGTCGTCGGGCTGCAATGGCAATGCCCGAAGCTCTACCGGCACCTTCAAAGGAATCAAAGGCTGCTCTGTTGGAGAACTTAGAAACATCTAGAAGCTGTTTCACCAGAGAAATGAACTCCTCCTTTCTATCCTCAGGGATAAATGAGGTAAAATGCCGTACCTTTAGGGCAAGTTCCCTTAGAAACATGCCCATATACAGACTGTATGAATTAATCCTGGCTATAAGCATACTAGCCTGGAAGATTTTCCTACCAAAAGAGTCTAGGGTCTTACATTCTCGCCCTGGAGGGGTAGAAGAGTGCCTTTTGGTACTCTTAATCTTTTTCAGCGCAGACTTCACCACAATGGAATGGTGAGGCAGCTGAGTTTTTTGAAAACCAGGAGAAGGAGGGACCCGGTACATGGTGTCCAACCTACGAGAATGAGGAGACAACGTTAGAGGAGCCTCCCATAAGTCCATCAAGTGTTCTTGAAGGATTTCATGGATAGGCAGGGTGACTGCCTCTTTAGGAACCTTAGGGTATCCTAAAATATCCAATTTCTTTGATCTAGGTTCTTTTTCAGAGGATGTAGTAATAGAAAGTCCTTTAGTTACTTCTATAATGAAGTCTTGAAAGGACAAATCCTCTGGTGGAGACATTCTCCTCTTTGGGGAAGAAGGCTCTTCAGGAAGAACCAGAGACAGCTCATCAGAGTCATCAGAGGAGTCAAAATCCTCAGAAGAATCAGAGAATCCTCTATTTGCTTTCAACGCACGATACGCATACCGATCGGTATCGACATCGGGCGTACCGGGTATGGGATCGGTATCAGGTGAAAACCCGGATCCGGCATGCCGAACCGATCTGCGTTTGGAAGATGATGGTCTCGGTTCCGGTATGGAAGACAGTACCGGAACCGGACCCGGAACCGCTAGATGCGGTACCGAGGGCGTCGCAGCTTTAATGAAAGCCAGAACGGCCTGCTGCATGGTCTGGACAGTATTGCCCATAGACGCCACTGCTGCCTGGATGTCGGTACCGGCATGGGCCGGTACCCCAGAGCAGTCTAACAGGTGATCAGTCGAGGCCATGCCATCGATGTCAACCTGTAACCCCACAGATAGTGCTTTGGAAGCCAGAGCTTTCCGCCGGGGTTGTTTGGCTGGGGCAGGATCCTCAGATTCAAAAGTGAGAGCCTCTCGATGCTTTGAAGGAGATTTGCTCTTTGAGGACCTGCTCGAAGAAGGTTTGGTTACCTGAGATCCATCCGGAGAGGAAGACCTGGATGACTGTGATGCTGGATTATCTGAAGCAAACAGCACATGGAATTTGTTGGCCCGGTTCTGCAAACCATGTTTAGACATCTTGGAGCAGGATGGGCAGTCCGGAATGGAGTGGTCAGGCCCCAAACATTTAAGACACCAGTCATGGGTGTCTGTAACAGAAATAACAGCACTACACTTGGTACACTTCTTGAAACCAGGGGCTGGTTTCTCCATGAGGAGAATTTGTGTAGGCCTGAGGCCTAACCGAAGTCACCAAGTTGCTAAATAAAAGTTGTTGTTTTTTTTTAAAAGAAAAGAAAAGAGAGACCGGCGGTACCGGTTTCGGTATGGGGAAGGCAGGTACGCGGTCTAAAGAAACAAACTAAAATAAGAATTTCTTCAGCGGTGACAGGAACACGACCTGCTGGCTCCGCGGAAAAAGAGAAACTGGGGAGAGCTGCTCAGGAAGGCGGGAAGGCAGCGCGCATGTGCAGTGGGAGGCCCCAAAAGCTTCCTTTCTGGGAAGCTGGGGAGCTTTCCCGCGCAGGCTCCGTCGGTTCCGACGTACCCATATGTGAGGACTTATTCCTGCTTGTTCCTGGAGATTCCTGCTTCCAACAGTGGCCAATCTAGGTCACAAGTACCTAGCAGTTTCCCCAAAGGACACAGGTTCCACAATGCTTGAACTGGGGCAAGCAGTGGATATCCCGGGTTCCCTTTAATAATGGTTTATGGACCTTTCCTCCAGGAACTTGCCCAAACCCTTTATAAACCCGGCTACATTAACAGCTTTTACTACATCCTCCGGTAACGAATTCCAGAGTTTGATTACACGTTGAGTGAAAAAATATTTTCTCTTATTAGTCTTAAATAGGTTGCACTGTAGCTTCATTGCATGTCCCCTAGTCTTTCTATATTTTGATGGCGTAAACAATCGAGCTACGTTTACCCGTTCCACTCCATTCATTAATTTATAGACCTCTATCGTATCTCCCCTCAGTCATCTCTTTTCCATGTTGAAGAGCCCTAGCCTTTTTAGCCTAGGGGTAATAGGAACAGAAGCAACAGGGATTTATTTTATTTCTTTCTTAACAGTTTTTCCATACTGCTTTATTCTTCGTCAAAGCGGTTTACATTGTAACAGAACATTATACATAGAACAGGGAGATCAACTTAGAATTAACATTAACTTAAGTTTGTAGGTCTATGGTATCATGAAATCATTAGGGATCTCGAATGATTTTCAGAAGAATGTGTTCGTGAGGAACTAGCTAAATAAAAGTAGACAAAGCGATGGGTCCAGATGGGATACATCCAGGACCACTGAGAGAAATTGGGGACGTACTAGCGGCTCCACTGTCTGACTTTTTCAATGCTGCTTTGGAGTCAGGAGCGGTGCCTGAGGACTGGAGAAAGACACATGTGGTACATTAACACAAAAGCAGACATAATGATGACATTGAGAACTATAGATTGGTAAGTCTAACCTCTGTGGTTATTAAATTATTCGAAAGGGTACTAAAAGAGAGAATAGTAATGTTTCTGGAGTCCAATGGATTGCAGGATCTGAGGCAACATGGGTTTATCAGAGGCAGGTCTTGTCCGACAAATCTGATTGATTTCTTTGACTGGGTGACCAAGGAGTTGGTCCAAGAGAGGGCCCCAGATGTGGTGTACTTAGATTTCAGTAAAGCCTTTGACACCGTTCCGCACAGGTGACATAAACAAACTGAGCACCCTAGAGACGGACACTAAAGTTACTGATTGGGTTAGAAACTGGTTGAGTGGGAGGCAACATAGGGTACAGGTAAATGGAGCTCACTCTGAGGAGAAGGATGTTACCAGTGGTGTGCCGCAGAGATCTGTCTTGGTCCAATTCATTTTAACATCTTTATTAGTGATATTGCAGAAGAGCTGTCAGGTAATGTTTGCTTGTTTGCAGATGATACCAAAATCTGCAATAGAGTAGACACCCGGGAAGGAATAGATAACGTGAGGAGGGATCTAGCTAAGTTTGAAGAATGGTCTAGAATTTGGAAGCTGAAATTTAATGTTTAAAAATGCAGGGTCATGCATTTGGGCTACAAAAACCCAAAGAGGCGGTACAGTGTAGGAGGTGAGGCACTTCTGTCCACAAAAGAAGAGCGGAACTTAGGTGTGATTGAGTCTGATAACCTTAAAGTAGCTAAACAGGTAGAAAAGACAATGACAAAAGCTAGAAGGCTGCTTGGGTGCACAGAGATAGGAATGGCCAGCAGAAGAAAGGAGGTGATAATGCCTCTATATAAGTCTTTGGTGCGACCTCATTTGGAGTATTGCATGCAATTCTGGAGACCGCACCTTCAAAAGGATATAAATAGGTTGGAGTCAGTGCAGAGGGTTGCTACTAAAATGGTAGTGGTCTTCATTATAAAGCATACGAGGACAGACTTAAGGAGCTTAATATGTATACTTTAGAGTTAAGGTGGGATAGAGGTAATATGAGTGAGACATTTAAATACCTCCATGGCATAAATGCATAGGAGGAGAGCCTCTTTCGATTGAAAGCAAGCTCTGCTACGAGTGGACATATGATGAGGATGAAAAGGGATAGACTCAGGAGTAATATGCGGAAATAATTCTTTATGGACAGAGTGGTAGATGAGTGGAGTAGTCTCCCAGTGGAGGTGGGAGAGACGAAAACAGTATCTGAATTAAAAAAAGCATGAGACAAACACAGAGGATCTCTAAAGGAAAAAAAGGGCACTATTATAGTAGATGGAAGGGGCAGACTACATAGGCCATGTGGTCGTTTCCTACCGTAATGTTTCTAAAACTCTTGAATACAGGGTATGGGTTCCCCAGTGGAGGCTGAACAGGGAGGGGAGGGGAATCTCCACAGGGCATTGACCATGAGAGTGTGGAATAAGTGTAGGAGCCGGATAGTGGAGAGAAGAGGTATTCAAGGAGAGATTTAATAAGAAGGTTGGGAGATTTTGGTCCATGAAGGAAAGGGGGCACATTCCGAGAATGGGAAAGAAGGGACTTAAGACAACTAGTGAACAAGGAGGGTGGCTTGATAACATTTGAGGTGTGGAGACGACTTACGGATTAGAGCAGTGCTTCCCAAACATTTTTTCTGGTGTGACCTCATTTTAGCAGCTGAAAATTCCCGTGACCCCAGATAGTATTCAAATAAAATTATCACTCAAATAGCATAAATATAAATATATAAATATGTAAAATCTGTGCTTTTTCAAGTAATTATCTGATATACTCAACTCACCTAACATAGGCCTGGAAGTTATGTCACAGCTTCTTGAACATATGCAGTGTGTAGGCTAAGCATTTCTGGGGGCAGTGTCTGCTGGAGGTTAAGCGTCTGGGGGCAGTATGTATTTGTGGGGAGGAGGGGGTTGAATGTCTTGGGGCAGTGTGTGTGTGGGGGGATGGGTGTTTGCATAGGGACTCACTGTTTGGGAGTACTATATGTGCATGGTTGTGTGGGCTAAGTGACCGGGGGCAGTGTGTATGTTTGTATGTGAAGAAAGCACAGCCTGATAGTGGGTTCTGAGGTCTTCTCCCAAATTTTTGTCTCAAGCTGGTCCCCAAAACCACACAAAGAGCAGAAGGTGATGGGTGGTCACTAATGCTTTATTAATTTTAAAACATTCAAGTTTGCTGCTCATGCTAAACGGCGCGTCTGTGGACATTAGACACAAGCGTTTATCTTACAAATACGGTCTTATTGGGTGCTGTGCAATCTATAAAGAGTGTTGATCGTTTTTACTTTTCTCAGCCCCCTGACGAAGGCTCTGCCAAAACGTGTTGGGGCGTTTTTAAATTAATAAAGCATTAGTGACCACCCATCACCTTCTGCTCTTTGTGTGGTTTTCTCAGCTACTGCGAGAGGTTGCTCTCCTTGTGTTGCCCTCAAGCTGGTCCCCAGCCATATTTAAAACTATTCCCATGAGATGTGCATTTCAAAGGTTCACATATTCCAATCACTAAACAGAAAATAAAATTATTTGTTTTACGTTTTTCTCTGGTCATTTTTCTAATTGTGTTGGTCCCAGAGTCTGGTTTCTGCTTTTCTCTGCCTTCTTTTAACTCTTGTTTCCAGTATCACCTGACTATTTGCCATTTCTTCTCTCTCCTCCTATCTTCACTTCATCACATAACAATCTGTAATACTGATTTCTTCTTTTCCGTTTTCTTCCTTCTGCTTTTCACTGTATTTGCCCACAGCTTTTCATCACTTTCCATCATTCAGCTCTCCCATTCCCCTCCCTATCTCCTTCCCAAGCCTCTTATTGCCCACTCTTTCACGAACTCTCCCCTGTCTCTCCTCCCACCTGTCCTGCCATCTCCCCTCTCACCAGGGCTTCTTTATCTCTCCCATGTTCAGTATCTCCTGTCTGCCTCCCTCATCTCTCCCACACATCTCCCGTATCTCTTCTGTCTCCCTAGTACCCCCATGCCCAGCATTTCTTCAGTGTCCCGCCCTCTCATGTCCAGTGTCTCCTCCTCTGCCATTCATACTATTCCAACTCTCATCATGTCCAGCTTCCTCCCTATTTCCCCTTCCCCTGTTAGTCCAATCTCCAACATTCCCCCCCTCCTCCGCATTTCCACTCCATCTTTGTATGCCCAGTGCCCAGCATCTGTCCTCCCTCTCAACTCTCCCAATGTCTAGCAAATCACCTGTGTGTGTGTGTGTGTGTATCTCTCTTTCATTCCCCCCTTGCAGACATCACCCATGTGTGTCTCTTTCATTCCCCCCTGCAGCCATCAGCCACGTGTGTCTCTCTCTTTTATTCTCCCCCTATAGCCATCACCCATGTGAGTCTCTCTCTTTCATTCCTCTCCCCCCTCCCGCAGCCATCACCTTAGTTTATGTTTGTTTATGTTTATTTTTATTTGATTGACCGCCCTTCATGGGGACAACAGAGCGGTGTACAAAAATAAGAAACAAAAAGAAATGAAAGGAACTGCAATAAAAACAGGAAAGGAGGGGAAGCATTTAAAACATTATTCATACATTGGGGAGGTAAAAACAACAGGAAAGGTGAAAGGAGGATTGAAAGCGGAAAATTAGGGAGTAAGATAACTAGGAAGGTGGGAGTTTATGAGCTATATTGAAAAGATATTTTTCAGTAGATCTTTAAATTTGGGGTATGTGGGAAGTGGGTGCAAGGAAATCGAAGGCAGAGGAGCGAGTAGTTTTGAGATTGACCTGAGTTACTGCAGGGAGGTGGACATAGAATGGATGATGTGAATAATGGAGTAGAAGAAGATCAGAAAGGTAACAGGGGCAGCCAGTATGAAGTGCGTGATGAACCAGTGTCAAGAGAATGTATTTCAGCCCGTATTTAAAGGGAAGCCAGCGGTACTGTATCAAGAGTGGAGAAACATGATCATATGGGAACCATGAGAAAGGATATGAACAGCGGTATTTTGGATGTTTTGAAGACGACGTAGTTGATATTGAGGAAGACCAAGATAGATGATATCGCAATGGTCAAGTCGAGAATTTACAAGAGACAGAAGGAGAGTGGGTAAGAGAGGAGAGAACCAGAAAAGGCAAATAGCATTGATTTGATGCAGGGTAAAAAAGGAACAACAGACAATAGGGAGGAGTATAGGGAGGAGTAGCCTAGTGGCTGGGACAAGGTACTTCAGGCCGGAAGGTCGGGGGTTCAAATCCCACTAGAGGACAGCAACCTTGGGCCGGAAGGACTAGGGTTTCTAGTCCTACAGATTCTCCTTGTGGTCTTGGGCAAGCCACTTAACCCTCCATTGCCCATGTTCCCTGTAAGTATTAGTGTATGTGTCTCATATCCCCGCGTGTTAAATGTATCCCCCAATTGTGTTGTGACCGCTTTGATTGAAGGATAAGGCGGTATACAAAACTGTCTAAATAAAATAAATAAATAAGACAATAGAGGACAAGTGAGCATGGGATGTGAGGGAGTCATCAAGGGTGACTCCTAAGTAACAAATGGTATCAACCAGGGGAATGGGAGTGCTGGGTAAGGAAGGGAGAATGACAGGTGAGGGATTTTGTTGGGTTTAGGTGAAGAAAGTTGTCAGAAAACAGGTTAGCATAGCGGAAAGACAAGAGTTAAGGGGCGAGAGATCAGGGGATGAAGAAATGGTATGATGAACAAGAAGAATGTCGTTGGCATAGTAATGGGCTGAAATACCATGTTGCTGGCCCAGAAGAATAAAGGGGGGGGGGGGGGTGAGGAAAATATTGAACAACATTGAAGCCAACACCGAACCTTTGGGAATGCCACAAAGTGTGTGTCTCTCTCTCTATATCCCCTGCAGCCATCACCCTTGTGTGTGTGTGTCTCTCTCTCTTTCTCATTAACCCCTGCAGTCATCACACGTGTATCTCTCTCATTACTCCCCCTGCATCCATCACCCAATGTGTGTCTCTCTCTAATTGCCCCCCACAGCCATCACCTGCTGCATGTGTCTCTCTCATCCCCCCTGCAGCTATCACCCAATGTTTGTGTCTCTCTCATGCCCCCCTTGCAGCCATCATCCGATGCATCAGTCTCATCCCCCATTCCCCCATGTATTTCTCTCTCATTTCCAACCCCCTCCTCTGGGCAACTAGGCTTACCGTTCTTGACTTTGCTGTCCTCTACTGTGATCGGCTCTGTGCAAGCAGCTTGAGCCGTGCAGTGACAGACGTTTTGCAGATCACGTTACTTCAAGTCTCATGAGATCAGCAAAACTTCCTCCACCATGGGGCTCAATCTATATGCACAGAGCCAATCACAGTGGAAGTCTGAGCATAGTGAAGAGCCCTTGAAAATCAGAGCAGAGCTTTGGAGTCCATGCACATGCAGAGGTGCTGCGTGCGCATGTGCTTCAAAGCCCCATAGTGATTTTTAATGCTGGCATCTCCCAGTCCTGGGCCAGCCCTGGTGGCCACAACCCTAAAAGAGAATTTTGCAACCCCATTTGGGGTCACAAGCCACAGTTTGGGAACTGCTGGATTAGAGGATAAGGATTATTTTGCTTACCTCCAGCTGCACCATTACTTATAACAGAAGGTGGTTCAATAAGACTTGAGGGCTAAACCCACATTTTTTGAGGGCCTTATGGGGAGGAGTGAAATCCAGAGGAGGTTATTGTCATCCCTGAACTGGAAGATGATGATAGGAGAGGGAGTTACATTGGAGTGCCACAGCCGATGGAAGGAGGAGATTTCTGCCCACGGGATAAGGGAGGTGGAGGGTTATCTAAGAGAGTGCTAGGAACTGCTTTCCTGGAAAATAGTCTTAAAGTTTGGCTGCACATGTACTGGACCCTGGTTAAGATATAGATCATTTACAAAGATTCGACTGGGGAATGTTGAAAGGGCTGTGGGGGACGGGGGGGGGGGGGACTTGAAACACTTACTATGGGATTGTCCTAAGATGCAGAGATTGTGTGTGGGGGGGAGGAGCTGGAGGGATTCTATCATGACATAACTAAAGTGCAGGTAAAGTTGGTCCCCACCATGGTGATGCTGAATGAGGTGTGCGTAGGGCATCCTACAGGACTAGAAATCCCAGTCCCTCAGGCCGGAGGGACTGGGATTTCTAGTCCTGTAGGCACTCCTTGTGGTCTTGGGCAAGCCACTTAACCCTCCATTGCCCATGTTCCTTGTAAGTATTAGTGTATGTGTCTCATATCCCCTCGTGTTAAATGTATCCCCCAATTGACCGCTTTGACCCGGTGAAAAGTGGGATATAAATACAGCTAAATAAATAAATAAATAAATGAGGTGTGCGTAGGAGGAAAAAGACCTTAACTGCATGGTGGAAACAACAGGAGGTGCCCACCCTAGGGAAGGTATTGCATAAGCTGAAACAATTGTGTTTTTTATGCGATGTGACGGCTTACAAGAACCATGCCAAATACGCATTTTCTGACATGTGGCGATGGATAAGGAGTGGCGGAGGGAAGATCTGGAGGTGGCCATAGTGAAAACATAAGGAAATGTTAGGGGTGTAGGAAAGGGAGGGGTAAATGGGGGGTGGGTGAGTGAGTGGGGGGGGGGGTAGGGAGTAGGGGCTCAGAGGTAGGGAAAGGTGGGGTTGGGAGGGAAGGGGCCTTCGACCTTGTGGATCATCGCACACTCCTCACCCGTCTCTCCAATGCCGGCCCCAGCATTTCTGTGCCTCACTGGTTCCACTCTTTTCTGTCCACCAGGTCTTTCTCAGTCTCCTCTGGTGTCTCCTCCTCACCCAGCATTCCTCTTCCCCGCAGCATCACCAAGATGTCTTCAGGCTCGAAGTAGCTTGCGCCATTCTCTGGGCTGTCTTGGGGTGCATCTTTCTCTGTTCTGTAGTAAATCCAACATATCAAGGCACATCTATTCAAACAACAAGGTGAAGGGGAATCCCAGCGATATATGATAGATCTCACTTGCAACAACTGGATCAGGGATTTGAAGCTTTTCCTCTACTCTAGTGTGTGCAGAGAAAGATTCTGAAATACCTGAACCTCCTGGCCCAGGAATGCTATGGATCTTTTCCCTCTAAGACTGCGAAGAAGGCAGATTTTATTGTCAAAAGAGTGCAAATACACAATAATGGGGTGGGGGGGCCTGAACTGGTTTTGGACCCAAGGCTGTGATGCGCGCTCTCGACCTTGACTGGACAGGGGCTCCCAGGATGCAGAAAGTGTATAGTTGTTGGATTAGCTCTTCGGTGTTCTCCTTGCCTCCGACATGCTCCAGGATGCCCAAGACTCTGATCTCGTTTCTCCTCTGCTGGTTTTTGAGATTATCATGGTGTTCTTTTAAGTCTTTGGTGAGCAGATCAAGTTTATGAATTTTAGATTTTAAAAGAGTTGTCGTGTCTATTTTTCACTGATGTTGATTTCGTTCTGAGTGACTCGGTCATCTAAAGTCTTGATTTTGGCTTTTATATCACTCATCGCTTTGGAGAAGTCCAGGCGAAAGAGCTTAAGTTCATGTAATATCTACAAGAAATTTGCTTTCATGGCTGGTGGAGATGAAGCGACAGAGTCCTCAGGATTGGAGGTAGGGCCCCAAGCAGGGTCTGGAGGTAGCACAGCTGAAGCTGCAGGATCTGTATTGCGGGAGAATCTAGAGAGGGCGGCAGCATACACTATGATCTCTTTTCGGCCATGATAAGCTTTGGTCTCTCCTCTTTGCCCCTGTTAGCTGTGTAGATATGGCTCCTACTGTGAGTTGATGGTACAGATGAGCTCTAGTGGATACCCCAGTAGAGGGGCCACTTAGTGTAGATGGAAGTTCGATTGAACTGCACTACTATTCTCTTGTACCTTTCTTTTATTCCCCCTGGCATTCCTTTTATTTTCTTATTCAGTTATTATTTTTATCTGGTTTATTATTATTATTCTTTTTTCCTCTTTTCCATCTTAGTTGAATATTTATATTCATTCAGTTTCTCAGCCTTCTGTCCTTTCTCAACTCTGCTGATCAGCATTTCTGCCTCAAAAGTTCTTTGTTTCTTTTCCCTCCTACCTGTTTAAGCAGCATATATTTGCATTCACCCAGGGGTACTCACACACTCTCTGTGATCCAAGGCCAGTTCCCCGCAAGGATGTAGGTCACTGACAGGCTTCTCCTGAGCATGTGCTGAGCACACCACCTGTAAAGAAAAGCCTGCCCCGATCTCTCTGCAGTCTCTGTTGCCCTCTGCTGATGAACACCTATCAATCAAAAGCTGTCAGAGGCGGTAAAACCCTCTGGGGATCCGGAAGGAGCAGCATCCACAACAAAGGGATGCTGGGCAGTCAGCAGTGGCATACCAGGCAGTGGAAGGCCACACAATCCAACGACATCCAAAGGATCACATGCTGCAGGCATCAGTGGCCGTGGCGCTCCCCAGTCACCGCCGGAGTGAACAGAGCCAGGAGCATCTGTAAGCAGAGTGAGGAGACACACAAAAAGCTGGGAGCAAAGGTGCAAGGCGCAGATGGGAGGGCGGTCAGCAGGTCTGGAACTGAGCAGGATGAGGCAACCAAGGGCTGGCCAGCATCATGAAGCCCAATTGGAGGGCCACCGCTTCTGAGAAGGCATCGGGTGAGTGGGTTGACAAGCAATCAGCTGATGATTCACAAACTTGTGGAGTCCCGATGTTGAAAGGATCATGTTAGTTGTAAATGTAGAGTCAGCTAGAGGCATAGACTGTGGAAACCACAGTTAAAAGGGTTGAAGGGTGGAGAGCTGCGGTCTCACATGGCCTACTGCTAGTAGTGGAAAGTGACAGATTAAGGACATGACAGATAGAAGGGATGACAATGGAAGAAATAAAGCTTAGTAGACAGTTGGGAATGGGAACACAGGAGCAGGTAGTCAGGAATTTAGCCACTATTCAGGTAAGTTATGTATTTAATTTAGGTCTGCAGAATATCAGGCCTAGCCGAAACAGATAATACAATGATCACGCCATTACTCTGTGTATATTCATTGCACTATCTATATGGATAGTGACACAGAAAGCGTAGTTACTCACCTGTAACAGGTGTTCTCCAGGAGCAGCAGGAATCAGTCCTCACATATGGGTGACGTCGGTGCCGACGGAGCCCTCGCGGAGCAATTTTCCCCAGCTTTCAAAGAAAGCCTTTGGGAATTGCAGCGCGCATGCGTGGTCCTCTTCCCGCCCAAGGGTGCCATCTTGCTCAGTCAGATGACATAGCTAAAAGACAGCAAAAAATTAGCAAAAACGAAAGCATATAACTGCAACTCCAAGGGGAGGAGGGAGGGTTGTGAGGACTGATTCCTGCTGCTCCTGGAGAACACCTGTTACAGGTGAGTAACTACGCTTTCTCCAGGACCAAGCAGGAAGTCAGTCCTCACATATGGGACTCCCAAGCTTAAGGCTACCGGAGACCCTAAGCACAAAAATGAGCTCCCTCAAGGTCAGTAGCACAGAAGGAAGGAATCTTCTCTGAATATGTCTCCAACCGGTAGCCCAACATCCGGGACGGAGGGTAGGAGTTGCCTATACCTCGAAGAGGTTACGGAGGACTGCCTGTCCGAAAGCACTGTCCCTGCGGGACTCCCTCTCCAGGCAGTAATGGGCTGCAAAAGTCTGGCTTGAAGACCAAGTAGCGGCCCGGCAGATGTCTGCCAATGGAACAGAGCGGAGGTAAGCTACCGACGTAGCCTTCGCCCGAACACGATGAGCTGTGACTCTACCTTCCAGCACGAGGCCGGCTGCCTCGTAAGCCCAAGCGATACAGTCCGCAATCCAGATGGACAGAGTACGCTTGGAGACAGGGAGCCCCAACTTGTTGGGGTCATAAGACACGAAGAGCTGAACAGTCCTTCGGTGCTCCCATGTACGGTCAAGGTAGAAGGTCAACGCCCTTCTACAGTCCAGGGTATGCAGGACCATTTCAGCTCGGCTGGAGTGTGGCCTAGGAAAGTAGGTCGGAAGTACCACCTCCTGGTTGATGTGAAAAGGGGAAACCACTTTGGGAAGAAACTTAGGGTGAGTCCGTAGGACTACCCGGTTCTTGTAGAACCTAGTGTAAGGAGGATCAGAAACCAGGGCCTGCAGCTCACTAATGCGTCTAGCAGAAGTGAGGGCTACCAAGAACAAGGTTTTCCATGAAAGAAAACGTAGCGGACAGGTAGCCATAGGCTCAAAAGGCGGACAGGTAATCCGCTGCAAAACCACATTAAGATCCCAGTCCGAGGCTGGCGGGCGCAAAGGTGGCTTAAGGAGAAGGAGGCTTCTGAGAAACCGAGCCACCAGAGGGTGGCTGGAAAGAGGTCTACCATCCACCGGCATGAGATGTGCAGAAAGAGCACTGAGGTGGACCTTGACCGAGTTGGACTTAAGTCCAAGGTTAGAGAGAGAGAGCAAGTATTGCAAGACCACTGATGCTGAACAGGAGAAAGGATCTTGAGACTGCTGAGTACACCAGACGGAGAACCGACGCCACATCTGGAGGTAGCTGCAGAGGAGCAAGGACTACCCTTTCAGCAGCCAGGCCATCAGATGAAGGGACCGGAGATTGGGGTGTAGGAGAGTCCCCTGATCCTGCGACAGGAGGTCGGGCTGAAATCCCAGTGGAAGAGGAGTGTCTACCGCTAGCTGCATCAGAAGCGGGAACCAAGGTTGTCTCGGCCACCGGGGAGCCACTAGGATCATCGATGCTTTGTCTCTGAGAACCTTGAAGAGCGTCTGAGACACTAGTGGCATGGGAGGAAAGGCATACAAGAGGCCGGTGGACCATGGAATTAGAAAAGCATCCGCCGCGAGGATGCGGCTGTCGAGAGCAGAATCTGGGCAGCTGCCGGTTCAGAGGACTGGCAAACAGATCCATGGGGGGGAGGCCCCACTTGAGAAAGATCCGCTGAACCACCAGCGGATCCAACCTCCACTCGTGTGGCTGGAGGATCCTGCTGAGCTTGTCGGCCAGGTAATTTTCTTGACCTGGGAGATAGACAGCCCTGAGGAGGATGCCCTGGCGGACTGCCCAAGAGCATAGCCGTTGCGCCTCCTGACAGAGGAGGAAGGAGCCTGTTCCGCCTTGTTTGTTTACGTAGAACATGGCAACCTGGTTGTCCATCTGTATCAGCAGCGACTGGTGGGACACCAGGTGAGAGAAGGCTTTGAGCGCTAGGCGGATGGCTCTGAGCTCCAGGAAGTTTATCTGTTGAGCAGACTCCCAAGGAGTCCAGAGTCCTTGAGTACATGACCCTTGGCAATGTGCTCCCCAACCCAGGAGGGAAGCATCGGTCGTTAGGACCTGAGAATGTGGAGGGGGATGAAAAGCCACTCCTAGCACTAGGTTGGGTAGATGAAGCCACCATCGCAGAGAGGAGACCAGCTGGTCGGAGATCTGCACAGAGTCTGCTAGGCTCCCCGTGGCCTGATGCCATTGATTGCGAAGGCACCACTGAGCAGGACGCATGTTCAGTCGGGCATTGGGGGTCACATGGACCGTGGAAGCCATATGGCCGAGCAGTCACAGAAAGTGCCTGGCTGAGACCACCGCATTGCTGTGAAAGTGGCCGGCGAGATCCATGAGCTGCCTGGCCCTGTCCAGAGGGAGGAAGGCCCGCGCCTGAAGTGTGTCCAACCTGGCGCCGATGAACTCGAGATTTTGAGAGGGGAGCAAAGTGGACTTTGCGAAGTTTATGACAAAACCCAAGTGCTGGAGCAGAGCCACAGTGCGATGAGTGGCTTGAGCGGCCTCTGGTGAAGATGGGGCTCTGATGAGCCAGTCGTCCAGGTATGGGAACACAAACAGACCTTGCAGTCTCAGATAGGCTGCCACCACTGCGAGGCATTTGGTGAACACCCGGGGTGCGGAGGATAGGCCAAAGGGCAGCACTCTGTACTGGTAATTATTTCCTCCCACAACAAATCTGAGATATTGTCTGTGGTCCGGATGAATGAGGATATGAGTATACGCATCTTTCAGATCCAAGGAGCATAGCCAGTCTCCCTGCTGGAGGTAGGGCAGCAGAATTCCAAGGGTAAGCATCTTGAACTTTTCCTTTGCAAGGAACTTGTTGAGGTTTCGCAAGTCCAGGATGGGTCTGAGGCCTCCTGTTCTTTTTGGAATCAGGAAGTACCTGGAGTAAAACCCTTGGCCCCTCAGGTGGTGGGGCACCGGTTCCACGGCTTGTTCCTGAACAAGACTTGCTAACTCCTGAAGGAGTAAGTCCCTGTGCAAAGGTAGTCTGGGAGGCTCCCCTGGAAAGTAGGAGGGAGGTACCTGGTGAAAGTGAAGAAGATAGCCCTTTTGAACTATGTGAAGTACCCAGGTATCTGTGGTGATGTTGGACCACCTTTGGGCAAAGTGGACCAGCCGGCCTCCTGTGCTGAGAGAAACCAGCTGAGTGGGAGAGGCTATGCTGAGGAAGTCAAAAACCCCCACCCTGCTGAGCAGGGGCCGGTGGTGCAGGCTTGGGGGCTTGCTGCCTACGGGACCCATTACCCCGTCCCTTGGCCTGCTTACCCTGTGGGGGAGCTGCTGAGGCCTGATACTGAGGGTAGTATTTATAGGCAGCACCTTTCCTCGGGTAAAAGGGATTTTTCCCCGAGGCCTTCTTCTTTTGAGAAGGGGCAGAGGTCTTCCTTGAGAGACGAGTCCTGGTGAGAGTCTCCATCTCGATTTGTGCAGCCTTCTCATCCATGGGCTTGCCAAAGAGGTTATCACCTCGGCAGGGGACATCGACCAACTTGTCCTGTACCCAGGGCTCGAGGTCGGACGTCTGAAGCCAAGCCTGGCGGCGTCCACCGATGCCGGCCGCAGCTACTCGAGCCGAAGCCTCAAAACCATCATAGGCTGCTCGAGATATAAACTTGGAGCACTCTCGAATACCAGTAGACAAGGTTTGGAACCTCTGCAAAGGTTCGTCGGAGAGACCAGCAGAGAACCCGGCTATTTCCTTAGCCAGGTCTCGAAGATACATGCCCATGTAGAGCTGGTAAGTCTGGACTCGACAAGCAAGCATAGAGCCCTGGAAGCACTTCCTACCGAGGGCATCCAGGCTTCGGGCTTCCCTACCAGGGGGCACCGAGGAGTGCATTTTTTGACTCTTAAGTCTATGCATGGCCGATTCCACCACCATGGAATGGTGCGGTAGTTGTGCCTTTTGGAAGCCGGGGCTCTTGCGGACTCGATAAATGGAATCGACCCGCTTGCTTAACACCGGCGATGACGCCGGGCTCTCCCATATGCGGAAGAGAAGTCGTTCCAGCATCGGAGGAACCGGTACAATAAAGGCCTCCTTCGGGGGAGAGTCATATTGGAGGGCATCGAGTTCTTCGACTCGAGGTTCCTCCTCGGGATCCGCGGGGAAGGCCAAGGCCTTGGCCATATCCCTCACGAAGTCCGAGAACCGGGTATCCTCCGGGGGGGACCGTCTCCGAGGTTCGGACTCGGGGGAGTCCGAAGGGACACACCGAGTCCGAAGGGAACCAGGTGACTCTTCATCCTCAGATTCCCAGGCCGACTCCTCGGAGGAGGAGTCGAGCGGCTCCGGTCGGGCGGGCACCGATTTGGAGGTCGACGTCCCGGCGGTCAGGGCAGAAACACCGGCGAGGCCAGCGATCAATACCCGCTGCTGGTCCATGAAGGCAGTCAGACTGCTCTCCAAGGCCGTCAACCTGAGTCCGAGCTCAGGAGACCCAGCAGCCCCCGACTCGGGCCCCGACGGCGTCGGGCCCGACGTCGGGTCCTTCGGAGGCGAGTCAACGAGGACAACAGTACTCACGTGAGCGGGCAAGTCCACCTCGAGTCGAGGATGTTTTGACGGCCTCTCCATCTCCGAGGACCCGGGACGGGAATCGGGGCTATGCGACCTGGCCCTCGAGGAACCAGGAGCATCCACCGATCCCGCCCTCGCGGGTTTCTTCTTCCGATGATGTTCCCGGGTAGGAGACCCCCTTTCAGAGGAACTTCGACGATGCTCAGGACCAGAGTCCCGAGACGTCGAAGCCTCTGACGAGGTCCGAGCCCGGCCGGAGTCAGAGAAGATACGCTCCCGCTGATGCTGCCGACTCCTCAATGCTTTTGAGGACATTTTGCCGCATGGCCCACAGATCATGGAGTCATGATCGGGTCCGAGGCAGCGGAGGCAGAAGTCATGAGTGTCTGTAAGAGACATGAGTTTCTTACAGAGATCACACTTTTTAAAGCCGCTGGCAGCCATCGGTTGAAAAAGGGCCCCTGCGAGGTCGAAGGACCGGGCTGCCAGGGAAAAAGGAAAAAGGCGCAAAATCTGTCACGAAGGACAAAAAACCGGAAAATAAGGAACGGACTCGCAACCGGCGTCGCGAGTCTGGGCGGGAAAAGAACCGGTGTCGAACCGAAGAAAAAAGAGAAAAAATAGAGAAAAAAATCAACTTTTCGGCGGGGATTCACAGACAACGTCTGTAGGGCTCCGCGGAAAAAAGAAGACTGAGCAAGATGGCACCCTTGGGTGGGAAGAGGACCGCGCATGCGCGCTGCAATTCCCAAAGGCTTTCTTTGAAAGCTGGGGAAAATTGCTCCGCGAGGGCTCCGTCGGCGCCGACGTCACCCATATGTGAGGACTGACTTCCTGCTTGGTCCTGGAGAATACACAGATTAAGTTAAATGGGAGGATGGCATGTAACAAGCCAGTGAGCTGAAAATATACCCGATTGTGCAGCTTGAACTGCAAGATTGGACCCAAGGGGGCGGGGGGCGCAAAAGCAAAAGATGGCTCAAAGTGCTATAACCCCTTGAGCTGGGCCTGCCCCATGCATTGAGGCTTAATACCTAATTCTTTTATTTACATGGGGTTAGCCTAGAGTTTCACTAATTTTTAGTAACTATATTTATTTCCATTTTCATGCAGCTTTATTGTGCACTTAAACCTTATTAAATGAAGCCACGTCGAAAGGAGTTTAAGGAATATAAAATCCTTCCTTTCACTCACTAAGTAGCTGGGATGCAATGTCATTGCTTAAAAAGGGAAAAATCCTGGATCCTGCTATTATGCCTTTATTCTCACAGGATTAGCTTGTTTTTTAATATATACATTCTATCATTACATTAACCAAGCAATCAATACTTTTACATCAAGTGATATGGTGTGATAATGTAAAAGGAAATTCTAAATTGAAATAAAATAGACCCCCGTACACTTTACTATTATTATGTATTTATTATTTTACAGGTTTTCTATATCACTTATCATTTCAGTTGAAGCAGTTTACATTATAACTTAAACTTGGTAATGTACATTAAACATTTAGTAACCTTCTACATTGCACAATTTTTGTTGCTTGTGAACCGCACTGAAGATGAATAGCGCGGTATAGAAAAAACTCTAAATAAATAGATAACCTACTGTACTGTAGTTTAGTGCACAATTGAATGGAGGGAAAATCCACACAGAATATTAGCAAGCAAATGAAAATGAAAGGAAAACACATGACTTATGAATGACTACCATCCCCTAGAATCAAAAACAACATCAGCAGCCAATATTGTTAGTTAACTAGATATGTGCATAGGAAATATGAACATTTCCTTTGTTGTTTCATATTCTTTTTAAACTGAACATGACATGAATGCTGTTTTATATCCCATGTTGCTGAACGTGATCAATGTGGTACCACTGTTCAGACTCTTAGGCACCATCTTCAGTGTCTCTGAAGCTTAGAAACAAGTAGAACAAGCACTGCTTTTTTCTGAATTCATTGAATTTGAGCAGAACCAGTATGATTCATTCCCCTGACACAGTCAAGACATTGACAAAACTTGTCAAGTGGAAGTTCTGCTTGAATAATAATTTCAGAGGACTTAGACCAGTAACGAGACATGGACAGTGAATACACAAGTTTTGGCTACCTATTTATTTAAACTGAATTCTGTGAGATTGATAGAATGTACTATTAATTGTTTTGATTTTTGAGAACAATTGAACATTTTTCTGGATTAAGTCTTGTATTAAAGGATATGAAAGACTGATTATTTTTATAAAAGTTTTTCAAATTAATAAAATAAATGTGGAGAGCCACTGATAGAAGGCAGTGTAAGCTGCATTAGCATTTGGTAGATGCTAGCAGCCACAGCATAACCGAGGAAGGTCGGACCCGATGCTCCTCACCCCTCACCCACCTTCAAAACCTTGCCCCCACACCCATTTTTACCCCACCCACTCTTACCTACAAACAAAATACAATTCTTTGGGAAAACAAACTGGTTGCAGTTTTATTAACCTTTATAACATATTGAACATTACAGTCCAACATAATCCACTTAACAATCCCAATAGCGGAACAATACCTCACCAGCCATGCAATTAGCAATGTAACATCGCCTCCGCTTCTGCCGCGGTCATGCCAATGGCAATCTTACCTACCCCCTTTTCCCCAACTTCGCCATGTAATTAGCAAATGTCGGCCAGGGGTTGTCCAGGTCGGGGGCACCCCATCCCAGGCCCAAGCATAGCCTAAGGCTCCAGACCCCGGAAACCTCCGGGATCCCACCACCGGCACATGTGACCTCAATGTCCCTGCGCTGCCCCCCCACCACCAAGCTGCAACCAGTGAGCATCCCGTCGGACCACATATTCCAAGGCCTCCTCCCAGTTGTTAAGTAGCAAATCTATACCAACCGGGGATAAGTGCACTCCATCCCGCCTATACAATCCAGCACAATCAACCTCTACCCAAGAATGCATGATTTGATAACATCCTTGCTCACAGATCCAACGGCCGATCTGGCGATTAATTTTTGTTAATCCCCGTGACCAACGCCGCTGGTCCCAACATGCAGGCCTTGGAATAATATCCGACCACATTAAAACCACACCCTGGAACATTAGAAGTATCTCCGCAAGATCCCCCTTCGCTGCTCTTATCAATTGTTTGCAAGTCCATGATGCCATGTCATTGCCCCCCAAATGTAGCAATATCAATGCAGGCTTAGTCCTTACGCGCCCGTGGTGCCGGAGCAAAGGCATAAGTTGTGTCCAATGGAGACCACACTTGCCCAGCCATAAAACGGACACCAACGCAGGATCCAGTCCCAGATTAGGCACAACCAGCCACACTGCTGCTCGCTGACCAGCCCAATAAACGAAGGAGTGACCAATCAGCCAACAGCCTCGAGGACTCTGCCCCTCATCTGGAAAAAAAAAATATCAGTTAGAAAACCTAGCTTGCTAGCCCTTTCCCCCTCAAAAACGCACATAGCCCAGAAAAGCCCGAGAACGCCATGTGCCAATGCGTTGTATCTCTTATTCCGGCATTCCTGCCACAGCCGCACTAGTTGCTGTGCCGATGTGGAAGGAGTGTGTGGCAAACAGACGTGGATCTTCGCCAATGTGCCGAAGTGCCATATGCAGCACTGCTGAAACCTGAAAATGTGTCAACGGTTGTGAATCCTCATGTATGAAGAGCCATCCATCTGGCAACAGTCGCAACTGCAAGTACGCCCTCAGTGTAGCCACCGGGCATGTTCCACCAAAATAAAAAAAGCAGTATGCCACGTAAGCAACACAAACCCATTCCAAAAATGTGGTTTAAAGGAAGGAATACTTTATTTTGTGTATCTCTTACACCATGATACCCGACACAGGCCGTGTTTCGAAATGACTTCTTCAGGGGAACTCTGGTGTATTACATGTATAAAAATATAAATATATAAATATATGAACAAAGACACAAACATATGGACATATTGTACAACTTTTCTTATATAAATAAATAAATATTGTAAAATATGGCCAATTTTAAATAAAACAAAACGTAATGATATAATAATAAAACCATACATATTCATGCCAACCAATAAATTAAAAACTAGAAAAATAAAAATCTAAAAGACTAAAAGCCATTAAAACAAACATGCGCCTTGCAAATAAATCATAAAAATAAATACATATATATCATTCATAAAAGAAATGTATACATATTTGTAAAAAATTTTATAAAAACATCACAAATCCTCATATAAGTGAAAGGGTGAGTAACTATTTAATACCTCAATATCTCTATTGCTAGGTGGATTCTACTGTATTGATCTTGCACTACAAGGGAAAAAAGGAAAGCATCAATCAAGTCGTATCTGTTTCTAAAACTTGATGACAACAAAGAAGCAGGAGTGAGTCTCTATGGCATGGATTGCCTGCATTATAGCTTAATTTAATTATTATAAAATTTGTCCTATTAACACACAGTGTACCCACTTGGGATATATTGTGATGACTAATGTGATAATCTAACTAAGTTTTCATCCTTAAATTAGGACTACTGAGAGGAGCTGCTCTTGCTGGGAAGGATTCTGCACTTGTATTTATCTGCTGGGATTTTCTCAAACTCTTGGGTTAAAGCAAATTCTTTGGGTTTAAAATGGTAACATCTCTGTATATTTTCAAGTTTTGTGTTTTATAAAACCAGTAAGGGCACTGTGTAGCAAGCCAGATTTTACTTTGTGTTCTTTTTCCTCCTACCCACCATGACTCCTACCTACCACAGGCATAATCTTAGATTTGTAGGCTCTTAGACCTACTAAAGGGTTAGAGGTGGTCAAATTCACTTTCAGGTTGGCTGGTTATCCTCATCAGGAATAGATTAATTAATAAGGCTCTGAAATTAATCTTGAGGTGAACAAACCTATTAGGTATAGTTGTATTGGTACATTAAGTATCCCTAACAACTTTAAGTAAGTAACAACTTAAATAAATAAAGAAATTCTTAAAACTAAGATGCAGACAGCAGTTCAGCAGCAAGATGGGTGCTATCCAGTCTTTTGTATTGAGTATCACATGTACAGTTTTCTCCCAGTTGCTGAGAGGTCTTATGTGTACACTAGGTACAAGGAGTTCTTTGCTCTCAGGGAACAAATCTGATCTCTGAAGGCTAGAGTATCAGACTTGGAGGAGCTAAGGAAGACAGTGAGTACATTATATAGACAAGATCTACAAGGAGGAACTATTGAAGTCCCACCTGCAGTCTGGCAGCCTCTCTGTTGACAGGAGGAGAGAGGTCATGTGAAAGGACAGCATTACCTTGATGTGGCAGGAAGAGATCCTGTAGCTAGGACCTTTCCTCCAGATGATGTAAAATCATCTCGTACTGAGGATGTGTCTCCAGGGCCAGGTTCCCAAGAGGGAAGGGTTAGGAAAGCCAATATAATTGGTGATTCTGTCATTAGGCATGTAGATAGCTGAGTGGCTGGTGGATGTGAGGACACCTGGTAATAATGCCTGCCTGGTGTGAAGGTAGTGGACCTCACGCACCACCTAGACAAGATTATAGATAGTGCTGGGGAGGAGCCTGCTGTCTTGCTACATGTAAGTATCAATGATATAGGAAAATGTGGGAAGGAGGTTATGGAAGCAAAATTTAGACTTTTAAGTAGGAAGTTGAAATCCAAAACTTCCAGGGTAGCATTCTCTGAAATGCTTCCAGTTCCACGCGCAGGACCCCCAAAAGGCATGCAGAGCTCCGAAATCTCAATGCGCGGATAAGATGATGGTTCAAGGAAGAGGATTTTGGATTTGTTAGGAACTGGACAAATTCTGAGGAAGGGAGGGGCTTTTACGAAGGGATCGGCTTCACCTTTACCTGGATGGAACCCAGCTGCTGGCATTTACCTTTAAAAAGGAGATACAACAGCTTTTAAACTAGATAATAGGGGAAAGCCAACAGTTGCCCAAGAGTCCATGGTTCAGAAGGATGTATTCTGGAGGCATACTAGCAAAAGAGAGAAGTAAGGGCATCCTAACAGAGAGGTTCCAATAAAGATAAAAGTAACCCAGATGCCCTTAAGTACAGAGCAGACAGAGCTGAAAGATTCCAAATTACCCCTATCCACTCATAACTAGATTAATATGAATAAAATACAACCTCTAAAATGTCTGTGTGCAAATACTATAAGTCTAAAAAATAAGAAGGGAGAGTAAGAATATATAGCACTAAATAAAAGGTTAGATATAATTGGCATCTCAGAGACCTGGTAGAAGGAGGACAACCAATGGGACACTATGATTCCTGGGTACAAACAATATCACAATGAAAAATTTGCTGGAGAGGTTGCGCCCTATGTTAGAGGACATTGAGTCAAACAGGATAAAAGTTCTGCAGGAAATAAAATGCACTGTAGAATCTCTATGGATAGAAATTCCATGTCAAAAAAAGAAGGTGATGATAGCGGGGGCGTACTACCGACTGCCTGGCCAGAATGAACAAATGGATATTGAAATGCTAAAAGAAATCCAGGAAGCTAACAAAAGTTATAATACAGTAATAATGGGCGATTTTGATTACCCCAATATCGACTGGGTCAATGTCATAGCAGGACATGCTAAGAAGATAAAGTTTCTAGATGAAATAAACAACTGCTTTTTGGAGTTCATGGAGTGACAAGAGGGGAAGCTATTTTGGATCTAGTCCTTAGTGGAACACAGGATCTGGTGCAAGAGATAATGTTGTTGGGGCCACTTGGCAATAGTGATCATAGCATGATCGCATTTGATTTAATAAATGGAGGAAGGAAGGCAAGGAAATCCACTGTACTACCTTTTAACTTTCAAAAGGGACACTATGATAAAATGAGGAAAATAGTTAAGAAAAAACTAAAAGAAGCAGCTGCAAAGGTTAAAGGTTTATACCAAGCATGGAGTTAAAAAAAAATACTATCTTGGAAGCCCAGACCAGATGTATTCCACACTTTAACAAAGCTGGAAGGAAGGCCAAAAAACCGTCAACATGATTTAAAGGTGAAGTCAGAGAGAATGCTGTAGCCAAAAATGTATCTTTCAAGAAATGGAAGAAGGAGCTAAATGATGAAAACAGGAAACAACATAAGCATTGGCAAGTTAGATGCAAGGCATTGGCAACACAGGCAAAAAGACAATTTGAAAAAAAAATCTTGCTGTGGAAGCAAAAATGCACAAAAACATATGCTGGTGACTCAGGATGCAGCCTGCCTGCACAGCCTGCCCATGTGCACCCCCTGCTGCCAGCCACACAGCATTGTGTGGGGGCTGCCATCGGGCAGAGTATTCTGTAGCGATGGGTGGACGTGTTGGTGCCATGACAATGCGATGCCAATGCACCAGCACCAGCACATCAGCTGGTATGTTCTGTGTTGGGGACGTCTCCCTTCTTGGAATGCTGTGCACGCTGGGCTATCAACCCGATTCCATAATCAAGGGTGCATATAGCTCCCGCAATTGTGGAATTGGGTCCAGATAGGCCCCGTCCATGTTCTGGGCATTCACACGGCCAGGCATGCACAGTTGGGAATCGGCCTTACTCGGGGTCGTTTCTCCTAATGAGTTAGTTATGCGGATACCATGGCAGCCCTGGTGGCCGATGACAGGCTTAAGGGGAATAATCCTGATGTACTTATAACATGGGTGCATTGTATATGCAACCATGATCTCCAGAGTGTACCGTGAATCCCCACTATTCAGAAGTGGAAGAATGGCAGAAACAGTGGTCATTTTTAATTTTCCCTGAGAAGAAATCAGCTGAGACCCCTGAAATCCAGGAAAAGGCATAAGTCCCCTCTCTTATTTGGGATGAGAAAGTACCTGGAGTGAAAACCTTGATTCCTCTCTTGTGGTGAAATGGGTTTCATGGTGCTGCATTGGAGCAGAAGAGTCACTTTCTCCTTAATAGGCTAATATGACAGAAGGAAAGATGAGTCGAGAATGATGGATGATCCAAAATCTGGCTGAAAAATCAGAGGCAGTAGTCATTTTGAATTATGCTGAGGACCCAGCGATCCATCATGATTTTCTGCTAGGTTGGAAGAAAATATTGAACCCAAACCCCCCCAGGAAGGGTAGGATGAATATTTTGGAGGACCAAGAGGGAAGGCCTGTCCAGTAGTCAAAAAGAAGGCTAATGCTTGGGCTGAGCAGAGGAAACTGGCTTATGTGCATTCCTTTCTCTCTGTTTTGGCTTTTGCACAACAGGGCACTGCACTTGTTGAGGCTGTTCGGTAATAACACCTCTTATGGTAATAGAAGCCTTGGTCATATTGGTTGAATGAAATAGACCTGGACTACAAAAAGAATTTGAAGCATATGAGTAAAGCAGTGGTTCTTTATCTTATCTATTGTTTCCTTTACTTTCTTCTCCAAAGAGGAAATCTTCCATAAATGGGGAAAGATCAATTTGGAGTGAACATCCCTATGCAATCCAGAGGCTCTTAACTATGTAAGGCCTCTGATGGCAACTGCAGAGGAGGAAATTCTGGAAGAGTTTTAAAGAAATCATAAGCAGTAAATATAACATTAGTGCCACACTTATTGACCTCTGTTAGTATGGCCGCTAACTATGTTTGAGCCCTGAGAAGAAAGACTGGACTTTCTGAAAGATGGTATGCATACTCGTACTGAACCAAGTTGAGATGATAGGCAAAAATATGTGAAGCAATCATGGTTCCCTGTAAAAAAATCTTCCCCAATGATCCAACATATGAAGGTCTTTTCCCAGAGAAATATTGGAAAAATCTCTATGGGCCTGATATTCAAAGGCATTTACATGGTTTACAGACCTGTAAACAGTGTAAATGCACTGAATGGGATATACCGCTGAATATCCCCTACTAATGCGGTTATATGCCCCAATGCTAACTGCTTAGGCTGAACCTTGTATTTTATATTCATCTTTTTGGAACTGTAAATGAATTTTACTAAATACAGTACCGTTAGAACATAAGAACAAGATATGTCATACTGGGTCAGACCAAGATCCATTGAACCCAGTATCCTGTTTCCAACAGTGGACAATCTAGGTCACAAATACCTAGTAGGTTCCCAAAGAGGCACACAGGTTCCACAATGCTTGTCCAAGGCAAGCAATAGATTTCCCAGTCCTCTTTAATAATGGTTAATGGACCTTTCCTCGAGGAATATGTCTAAACCTTTTTTTAAACCCAGCTACACTAACAGCTTTTACTATATTCTCCAGTAATGAATGCCAGAGTTTGATTACATGTTGAGTGGAAAAATATTTTCTCTTATTAGTCTTAAATGGGTTACATTGTAGCTTTATTGCATGCCCCCTAGTCTTTCTACTTTTTGATGGTTTAAAAAATCGATTTACATTTACCCATTTCACTTCATTCATTAATTTATAAACCTCTATCATATCTCCCCTCAGCTGCCCCTTTTCCAGGTTGAAGAGCCCTAACCTTTTAAGCCTTTCCTCATAGGGATATCCTCCCATCCCCTTTACCAATTTGGTGGCTCTTCTCTGTATCTTTTCTAATTCTGCTATATCCTTTTTAAGATACGGTGACCAAGCTTGCACACAATATCCAAAGTACAGTTGCACCATGGAACGATATAGAGGTATTATAATATCCTTTGTTTTGTTCTCCATTCAAGTCCTTATGATTCCTAGCATTCTATTTAATTTCTTGGTCACTGCTGCACACTGGGCAGATAGTTTCAACACATTATCCATGATGATGCCTAAATCTTTTTCCTGAGTGGTGGTTCCTAACATGAAACATTGCATTGTGCAACCATAGTTTGGGCTGTTCTTTCCTAGGTGCATAACTTTGCACTTGTCCACTTTAAATTTCATCTGTCATTTGAACATCCAGTTTATCAAGATCCTCTTGCAAATTTTCACTATCCTCGTTTGTTTTAACAATTTTGAATAATTTTGTGTCATCTATAAATCTGATCACCTCACTCATTATTCCCATTTCTATTTTACATTGAAAAACCAATATATCCTAGACCAGGACCCAGCACAGATCTCTGGGGTATTCCACTATTCATCTTTCTCAATTGAGGTTTAAATGTAAATTAAAAGTTCTCTGGGACTACTGACTGAGGTTTAAATTAAAAGCTCTCTGGGACCACTGACTGAGGTTTAAATTTAAGTTAAAAGCTCTCTGGGGGTAATGAGAGAATTTCCCAGAAGTAAATAAATACAAGTGCAGATTTCTTTCAAGCAGTAGCAGTCCGTTTTGGTAGTCCTTCAAGACTGAGAATCACAGAGCTGTTTGACCTATTCATGCCTGTGCTTCTAAGGTAAACTCTTACAAATTTCCTGGGTGATTCACACAGCCCTTGGTTTGAAATAGGGAGCCTTTCAAATTGCCTTTTTGATTTTCCTATTACTTGATTTTAACACCTATTTAAAACAGTTGCCTTCTAACTGCCTCTTAACTGGAAGGCCTAATTGTAAAGGTTTCTAGAAACTAATTATTTCTTTCCAGACAAAGAATTTCTTTTTTTATTAATGAATTCAAAAAAGTTACATAATAGACATCAAGAAACAAGGAAATCAATTCTAGTCCACATTCAGGGGAGCATTATATAAGAAAACTGGCTACATAAGAAAAGTAAATTTACAAAATAAGAAATTATGCACGAAGAGGAGCTGCTGTCCTGAATTTACACAAACTCTATCAGCCTATTGACATGAAAAAATCCAAGATTATATATCATGCCTATGGACCATGATTCACCAGAAATGTTTCTAAAGACGATGTCTCAGAGAAAACATACTTGGTGCCCCCTAATGTAACCAAACATTTACAGGGAAATTTAATGAAAAACGTTGCACCAATAGCTAAGACACGAGGCTTTAAAGACAAAAAAGCCCTACGTCTAAGCTGAGTTTGCCTAGAGACATCGGGAAACATATTAATTTTCCCCCCACAAAATTCAGCATTCTTATTAGAGAAATACAAACGCATTACTGAATTCTTATCAACCTCGGAAGAAAAGGACACCAAGAGAGTGGCCCTAGTAGAGATCACATCCTGAGAAGATTCAATAAAGGCAGAAACATCCAGGGAATCCAAAGAGGATAAAGGAGGGGCTCCCAATGGAACTTCACCTGGAGTCAACCCCACCTGAGGCAAATAAAACAATTTAGTAACAACAGGTTTAGTACTATCTTGATACCCCAAGATTTCTGTCAAATATTTATCAAACAAAATATGAGGGGACAATAAACGAGTACGAGGAAAATTTAAACATGTAACATTCATAGCCCTCAAATTATTTTCAAGCAATTTTTGCTGAGTATGCAAAATAAGACTATCCTTAATAAATGACATAGAAGTATTCGGTAATGCATTACATTGAGATTCCAATTTCTGACACTTATTATCCAAAGTAGTTAATTGAGAATCATGCTGGGCTAATTTAGCCACAGAATCTTTTGAAAATACCAAGAATTGAGACACCACACAGAAAAATGAAGCCTCTATATGTGAAAGAACACGCCACACATCAGATAAGGAAATATCTTGTGAGTACACAGGCAAAGCAGGCAAACCATCCTGTTGAGCCAAAACGAGATCCTCCGGTACCTGCAGAACCCGTGGTAAAGAAACAGCCACAGGGTCCAAGGAACTCACAGGAGGAACTACTGGAGATAATAAAACCAGGCATTGAGGCTGCTCCTCCAACAAAGGTGAAGAAGTCACTGAGGCAGAAGGTACAATGTCAACAGGAGGGGCAGAGTTAAAAAAACCCAAAATAGACGAAGAGCTATCAAATGGAAGCTGGGAACTGGCAGCGGCAGCCAAATTGACCTCCATTTTTTTCACTGCAACAACATGCCGATCCATAGGACACAAGACTTTTACCAACTTGGTGGGATTCACAGTACTCACAATTCAGATGACGCTTTCTACGTTTGCCTATTCCAGAACTCCAGCTCCATGGCTCCTCGAGCACCGAAGGAGCGCAAAAGGGGCTTATCAGACCCCTTTAGAACGCGCCCCTTCAGAATGCGACCACTACCGCGTCCCGCGGGGCAGGCTGCATTTTTAAGGCCCCCTGGATGACATCGGGGCCAGGCGCTGCGTGGATGGACCGGGTACTTCCAGCTGCCTGCGGAGAACAGCAGCAATGCGGTGCACAAGGTCGGGCTGCAACCTCCTCTCCTCACACGCTCCCCCAGTCAAAGAATATTTACTCTATTCTTCTTTCTATGCTAAGAAATACTCTAATTTGATTTAAATTAGAAGTTCTTTGGGGCTACTGACTGAGGTTTAAATTTAAAATAAAAGCTCTCTGGGGTTACCGACTGAGGTTTAAATTTAAGCTAAAAGCTCACTGGGGCTACTGACTGAGGTTGAAATTTAAATTAAAAGCTCTCTGGGGCAACTCTCTGCAGTTTAAATTGAAATTAAAAGATCTCTGGGGGGCTGCCAGCAGGAGCAAAAGGAACTACTCCCTGCTCCGACCCACTTCTGGACTTTAAATTTAAACATGCTCAGGGCACGGGAAGACCAGCTGCCAGAGGGAGCAAGAGGAAGCTTGTCTCTGCTCAGACCCACCTCTGGACTTTAAATTTAAATGTGTTCCGGGCGTGCCTGCACCTGGCATGGGCGTGCCTGAGGTTCTCGCTAGAGGGAACCTTTGGCGTGGCCCTTAAGAGTGGAACTAGGCAGAGAGTTTGGTGTTTAAAATCTTTAAAGCTGAGGCCAGTAGGGGGATTCAAATTGGCAACGGAGTAGTTCGTCTTGGTGTTCACTTCCCACTGTCCATTTTTCCTCAATGCCTAAAAGGAAGGCCAAAGGCAAGGGAATTATCCCCTCCATACCTGCCTTAGTTTTAATGGGACAGCACACCGTGGACAACTTCACATAGGCAAAGCATTTGGGCGAACCTGCTGTCATGGCAGGAGAGAGCCCTGACTTGGGCAGCGGTGTTTTGTTGAGCCTGGCTGGCCCATCCACTCCTCCTGCACCTGGGGTAGCTGAGTGCAGTGCATCTGGTATTGGAATGGATGCTGGAACTCAGCATATCTCAGTGTCAGCATTGGTTTCATTGACGGCTGAAAATAATGAGATAAGCAATCTCCAGGAAGGGGGTTTATGCTCTGTTTGAGACAGTGTAGCAATCCAGGAACCTCTCCGTTTGTGCGACCTAAGGAGATGACCCTGGACTCCATTTGGGACACAATGCAGTCTCTTTGTCAGGTATGTGCTGGTGTGTTGCAGGCTTCGGCTTTGTACCCTCCTAAGTTGGAGAGTCTGGAGAAGAAGGTGCACCACCAGCAAGGACAACTGGCTGGGCTCACAGTTATAATTCAACATTTACAGGAACAGCAAGGGGTCCTGGTCTAGGATATAATGGTTTTTCAATGTAAAATAGAAAACTTGGAAAACCAACAGAGAAGTTTAAATCTTCATTTACTGAATTTTCTACGGGTTTCATTGTGTTCTCCTAGGGACCTGTTTATCCAGTTCCTTAAGGAGTTATTTAATTATCCTGAGTATCTCTCCACTTCAAAAGGTTTATTTCCTCCCCTCAACATTTACTAAAGATGCTTTGCAGAAAGCCGATACTTCCTTGGTGAGATTTCTTCTGACTCCTTGGACTTAGGGAACCTGTCTGTCTGAGTTGTTAGAGCAGTTCACCGAGGCGGTTGAAGCTAGGGCTACATTGTTGGTGTCTTTTGTGTTTCTCCAGGATAAGGAAGGTTTATTATGGATGTATTTTAAAATATCTGATGTTTCTTTTTTGACAGGTAGGGGACAGATCTTCCCAGGTGTGTCCAGATGGACACAGGCCAGGAGGAAGACGTTTTTGGAATATTGTGCTGAAGCTTTGGCTTTGGGTGCGAGTTTTCAATTAAGATTTCCCTGTAAATGTGTACTTATCAGAATAAGACTTTTCATTTCTTTGAGCCCCCTCAGTTACATTTCTTTTTGGATGCTAAATGATTGTGAAGATACCCTGTGGTATTAATGAGGGCTTATTAGGTGTGCTTCACTATACACCCTACTCTTTTCTTTTTTCCTTGTTATTTCTTTTTCTTTACCATTCTCCCATGGTTTTTTGTATTTCTTGAATCCTCCTTTTTTCAGAATGGTGGACTATTAGCATTTTATCATATTCTGCTTATATACTTTTTGTTTCCTATAATTGTGGGATGCATGATGGAGTGTGATATTTTGGATCCAAGGTTTCCTTGGTTTAACGTACAATTCAATAAATATATAAATAAAAAAGTTTAAAAAAAAGTTCTCTGTGACTACCGACTGAGGTTTAACTGTAAATTAAGAGCTCTCTGGGGCTATTGACCTAGGTTTAAATTTAACCTAAGAGCTTTCTGGGGCTACTGACTGAGGTTTAAATGTAAATTAAGAGCTCTCTAGAGCTACTGACCTAGGTTTAAATTTGACCTAAGAGCTCTCTGAGGCTACTGACTGAGGTTTAAATTTAAATTAAAAGTTCTCTGGAGCTACTGACTGAGGTTGGTCTTGGGGCAGGCCATGAATAGGAACAACAATGGTTGTTCTGAGAGCTTCTATATATTTGAAAAGGCTGAGGACCTCTTCTGAACACATTTTGGTCCAAGAGATATCTTCTTATGAGGATTCATTCATCATCAGTGGAGGGGAAGAGTTGGATAAAATCCTTGTAGAACCCTCCTCCACAATATCTGGAATAGGTGGTAGCCTATCCAAGGAATCTAAGAGGCCTCTACATGAAAAGGAATAGACTCTGGAAAGGATGGAGGAAGCAAATGTGCAGGCTCCTGCACCAAATCAGAATTAGATAATAAAGATACAATAGGGTTTAGTGACCTAATGTCTCTCTGCACTGGCATAAGGCCTGAAGAATAAAGACTCTTTCACAGGCTGCTGCTAACAAATGTTGGATAAGTTCTTGCAATAGCCCTTCACAGTGTGCCAGAATCTCCAGATATAGATAGGATGAAAACTAATCAGCTACAGTAACCAAACATCAAAGTCCAAAGAACAAGGTGATGCATAGAGGTTTACACAGAGGTGGACAGCTCTGAGCAGTGGGTTGCACATGTGCTCATACTGTATTGAGGCTTTTGCACAGAAAGAGGGTTCAAGTGATTGCTCTTGGCCTGGGGAGATACTGCACTGGTATGCTTGTGTTACTGCAACACATTAGAAGGGATTAAGGAAACCACCTTGCACTCAGACTACTGAAGGCACTCCAAAAGTAGATGCACTGTAAGCCTGGAAACCTCAGGTGGTGTACACTTTTAAAGATATCTGGCAGTCCCTTTGGGTGCCTGGACTCTTAACGTCACTGTACATGTAGGCTAAAGTCAACTCTATGGAAGATTCTTGACTCATATGCATATATTGCTGGCAGTTTTCTGCACAGAGAAGCTTCTCTGAAGTTTTTTTGAGAAGAATCCTTTTCTCAACTTTGTAATGTTCATGGAGGTGATCCTGATGATCTCTTTATTCTCTTGGAAATATTTAGGCAAAATGTTTGTAGTCTTTCTGATTTTGATCAGGACCCAACCATAGAAGATACCTGGGATTAGTGTCAAAGTTCTTGATTTATCTGTTGCACTTTGGGAAAGGACTTTGGTGACATTTGTTTTCTCAAATAAAGACAATTAAGTAAATTAAAAGCAACACTAAACAAGACTGCTTTTAAGTGATATTGAAAATCTTGATGGGAGAGCTTTATTTCACATCTGTTCAGCAGGGATAACTAATAAATTTGTATTTAACGAGAGAAGGATTACAAGAAGAGTAGTAAGAAATGAGGAGTGCAAGTATGCAGGGAGATCGGAATAATAAGTGCAGTGCATCAAGGTTAGGATTCTGGTCGCCATATCTTAAAAAGGATATAGCAGAATTAGAAAAGGTACAGAGAAGAGTGACCAAAATAGTAAAGGGGATGGAAGGATACTCCTATGGGTAAAGGCTAAAAAGGTTACGGCTCTTCAACCTGGAAAATAGAAGGTTGACGGGAGATATGATAAAGGTCTATAAAATAATGATTGGAGTGGAACGGGTAAACATAGATCAGTTGTTTACTCCTTCAAAAAGTAGAAAGACTAGAGGAAACACAATGAAGCTACAATGTGGCACATTCAAGACTAATCAGAGAAAATACTTTTTCTCTCAGCACATAATCAAACTCTGGAATTCATTACTGAAGGATGTAGTAAAAGCTGCTTGTGTAGCTGGGTTTAAAACAGATTTGGACAAGTTCCTGGAGCAAAGGTCCATAAACCATGGACCATGTGTCTTCTGGGGAAACTGCTAGGTACTTATCTTATGTTCTTATGAAATTGGGAGCCAGTAATGATCATGAAGCAATGGGGTGATGTGTGCATACTGTTTGGCCTTGTAAATAAGTTCTACTGTGGTGTTTTATATGATTTGGAGTCATTTTTTGCTGAATCTGGATGATGCCTGCCAAAGGGGAGTTACAGTAATCAATTCTGTTGATAACCAGTGCATAATGAAGGACAATCTTTAGGGCTGAGGTGTTGAGGTAACACAATTTTGAACAGTTTTAGAGATAAAGGGTCAGAATGGGAGGTGAGCATCTACAAAACTCTAAGGGAACGAATAGAGATCGGTGTGGAGGAGATGCCCAGGTAATAAGGAGGTGGGTTATTGTTGTGGGACAAACACAGTGCTCAGTTTTTTGGGGGTTTAAGATCATTTTACGCAAATGGAGTCAGTCTGCTATAGACTTGAGTTTAGAACCAAGTCCCTGTTGAACTTGGGAATCCCAAGTGTCATAAGAGATGATGAGTTGGATGTCGTCAGCATAAAAGTAAGTACTGATATTAAGATCCTGAATAAAGAGAGCAAGAGGGGAAATGAATAAGTTGAAGAGGGTTCGCACAAGGGACACTGTAGGACTGAGGGAAGGAGTTTGAGAAGTGGACATTAATACAAACCTTGAAAGTATGATGGGACAGATAGGAACGGAAGCAGTTAAGGGCAGTGGACACTACTCCTGAGTCTTTAATGTGATTGAGCAGAAGAGTGATCGATTACGACAGAGGCAGCACTTAGATCTAATTGGATTATCAAAACATTGTAAAGGCTATTTAGGTGAGACACTACTTCATTAATTAGGCCTAAGAGTGTGGTTTCCATACTAGGTCTTAGTCGAAAACTGGACTGTCGAGGGTGAAAGAAGTTGCTTGACTCCAAAAATCTTGATATTTGCTCATGAACTGCCTTTACGAGAAGCTTCCCTAAGGTCAGTAGGTTAAAGATGGGGTGATAGTGATGAAAAGATGGGTCAAGGCTTTGTTGTTTAAGAAGCAGACAGATCATGGAATGCTTCCAGGGTAAGGAGACCTCTACATCTGCAAGACTGGTGTTGATAACTTCCAGAATTGTTGGCACAAAATAATCCCAGGCATCTTTTAGGAGCTAGGATGGGCTACACCAGCCAAGGAATTTTACAGGTTTAATGATGCAAACAACTTTGAAAAGTACTAGATTGAAAAGTACAAGATTGAAAAGTACTTGGTATTTAGTTGCTAGTTTATGAAAATAAGAAAGAGTTGTTTAGAAAAGTTACCATGACAGTGAATGAGGTTATTCTAGTGACTTCTTTTGGCAAGGAGGATATGATGCTCATATTCACACAGAAGTGAGTGACAGGAAGCAATATTGTCTGTGATTGGTGCTTTATGCCAAATGCACTCTGCTCTCCTGAACTTTTTCTTAAGTTCCCTTAGCTTGGAGGAAAACCAGGAGTTGAATTACTATTAATTCACCTAAGCAGGGCATGAAAATACAAGGATTTTTCTAGCTAAAAATTCCAGATGGAAATATTTTTGTCCAAAGGAAAAGAAGGAAAGTCTAGGGAAAAATCAAGGCAATCAGCTTCGGATTTATCTAACTCTATATTCTTGATGGATCGAAAGATATGGGAAATCCGCTGATTTTTTGGAGGGAATAAAAGACAGGTGAAGTTTGAATAGTATAAGATAGCGATCAGACCAAGAGATGGGCAAAATATTGCAAGAATCAGGAGGGGGACTGCAGTCACAAAATAAGACCAAGTCTAGGCAGTGTCTGGATGTGTGGGTTGAGTCACTCAAATGGACAGAGAAGCCAGTCAGTTAAAAAGGAGATGAAGTCCAAGCTGGTAACAACAGTTGTGTTTTTTTATACCGCTTTATCATTTCAGTCAAAGTGGTTTACATTGTAACTTAAACTTGGTAAATGTACATTAAACAGGAAAAATAACCCCAGTCACCAAAATACCGTATGCCTTTATAAAAAATTTGAAAATATTAATTCACTATCTTTTTGTTGGAGTAACCAATCAAAAGGAGAAGGGATTCTACCTGTCCCCTCGCCGCGGTCACTCCTTTTTAATCATTTTAATTGCTCAAAAATTGCATAAAACTTATCTGTAATCCAGCCAATATATGAATTCAAGTCCAAAAGTGGACTTTGAATTCATATATTGGCTGGATTACAGATAAGTTTTATGCAATTTTTGAGCAATTAAAATGATTAAAAAGGAGTGACCGCGGCGAGGGGACAGGTAGAATCCCTTCTCCTTTTGATTGGTTACTCCAACAAAAAGATAGTGAATTAATATTTTCACATTTTTTATAAAGGCATACGGTATTTTGGTGACTGGGGTTATTTTTCTTGTGTATGATTATATTTACCCAGTGTGGGGAGTTATTTTCGACTGTACATTAAACAGGGACATTGATAACTTGGATTTTTCTGAGCAATGGAGGGTTAAGTGACTTGCCCAAGGCCACAGGGAGTGCTAGTGGGAATTGAACCCTGGTCTTTTGGTTCCCAAGCCAGTGTGCTAACCACTAGTTACTCCTCCACTGCAAAGGAAGAGGGTAGAGGAAGAGGAAGATGGGTCATTGAGGTGAATATTAAAGTCACCAAATACTAGTAGGACTCCAGGAAGTATTGCAAAATCAGATAAGAGTTGTAACTCTTCGTAAGCAGGAGAACAACATGAGGAGCTAGATATAAAACAAGGCAGTGAAATGGAGTGGGTGTTTAAAAAAAAAATCATTCTAGGTATGCCAAGGTGAACGTTAAGATTTCCTTTGATTGCTAATGTGAAGGGACCAGAAGGAATTGTTCCACCTTGTCTGAAAGGGTGGCTACCAAAATGAGCAGAGAAGTGATCTGGAAGAATTTGTTTTAGGTGTGCGATATCACCATCTTGAAGTCAAGTTTCACAAATGGCTAGCATTTGCAAATGGTAATTACTAAGGTGCTTATGAATTAGAATAGATTTATTCTTAATACTGCGAGCATTGATGACTCCTACCCGAAACAGCTGACTAAATGGTAAAGGTTGAGTGGCTGCTCTTGTGGGACAGGAACCAGGACTCTGGGATTAAGGTGGAAAGAAGAAGGAGAATAGTGGCATGGAACAATGGATTGCCAGCAAGAATGACGCGATAAGATCGAAATAGGTTGGGAAGTGGAATTAGTCATGATCAGCAAAGTTGTATGAGAAAGTAAAACAGAGATGGCAAGGAGGAGGGACAACAACATTGCGAATGGAGGTGCACAAAGGAGATGTGCAAGGAGCATGCTAAAGAGGACGCTCCTTTGGCAAGCACCAGAGGCGGCTGCATGCCATGTTCTCTTGCAGTAAATAGTATTGTTCCTATTGTTCCATCACTTCTTGAGATTATGAGACAGAAGCAGAAACTACAAGTCTCTTTAAATGTGAGAATGAACACAACATAATAGGAAATAGAGCCTCTCATCTAGAGTCTCCTGGTGCATAGCCAACAATAATTTCTGTTTTTCCTGGATTGCACATGCCATGTTTCAATATTTCCAAATACACTTCCCAAGAAAAAATTCTTCTTTTAAAATATAATTATAGAACCATAGCTATGTTCTGGTCAAAAACAAAGCTTGCCATAAGAGTATATCTCTCCTGCACTTCAGATACTATAGATTCGAACAGGTGGAAATCTCCAATGTGTCTGCACTAGGCAGCTCTTGACTCCTGTCGAGTCAAAGATCATAGAAGGAATATTCAAAACTCAGACAAATACTTCATAAAGCTATCGAAAGGAGAGACACATACCGCAGGGGCATGTTTACTAAGGTTAATGCGTGTTAATGAAATTAATGTGCGTTAAGTGCCACTGCATTCATAGAAATAAAAGGGCTATGGATATTTAACATGCATTAATAAAACTTTTAGTAAACTGCTCCATAGAATTTTAGGAAAATTCAATATATGAAGATTCAAATGTCTCATCTGATTCTCAAAGATCTCAAATTTACAATATATCAAGGCATCAGTTCTAGCTTTGGAATCTTTAATGACATTTTTCGAAGTACTTATTTTCTTTTGAATTTCTTTGGTAAGAGACTCATTTTTGGGTTGGATTTCCTACTGTTCATAAAAGGTGAACTTATATCAATAGAACATTTAGAAACAACAGAATCTAGCTTAACCTGCATTTCTCATATTACATGCAAAGTAATTTCTTGTGCTTCTAATTTTGGTGTCCCTTGTTTACTCAACTTACTTAAAATTTTCATCAAAGCAAGTTCCAAGGGTCTTCTCAAGACATGTTCTTCACAAGTGTTCTTCTCTGCCAGTTCTGTGGCTTTAATCCGTCATGTTCATGGAGTTAATACATAGGTCATGGCAGTTTCTGCTGCCTGTGGCTCTCCATGAGTAGAATGCAATATTCTTTCCATTCCTGAAAATACCTCTTGTCAAGAAGTAGTGTAGAGTGTAGTTGTGGGTGTAAAGTTGTTTTGCCCCCAAGAGCAGCTATCTTTACACCTCTAGGCTGACTGGTGGGGATTTCGCTCATGAAAAATAGCTTCCTGGAGGAGAACCATAAGTGCCCATTAATCCACTGCTGTGATGGATCCAGACAGGCAATTTTAGAAACCTTTGCCACCACCTTTCCCTTCTTCTTAGGGGCCAATTGGAAAAGTAAAGCATAAAATTTGCAGTAATCTAAGGGTATGCTAGGGACACACCACTTCAACTAAGTAAACGTGATCTGGTGTGATTTTTGAGATCCCAACAACTTCATAAGGATCATTTACTAGTGATTTTAGTACCCCAGGAGGTACATTGGCATACTTTTCCCAGCATCCCAGCAGATTATTCAAAAAGACATTACAAACCATCTAGGCTCCAGCTTCCATTAGCCACACCCACCTTCCAGCAGCAGAAAACCAGAGAGCTCATCTACATAGTTCTCACAGCATCAGCAGCACAATACTCCAGAGGATACTGTGAACCACAAGTCCTGCACTCCTTTCTGCAAAAGAGGACCAGACGTTTCATCTGCCAGCAGCCCCGTCAGAGAATTACAGAAGATTCCACGACCTATCTAGGCTTTGGCTTCCACCAGCCCCACACATTTTCCAGCAGCAGAGCACGAGAAAGCACACATCACACACCTATGTCTTGTAAATTACTACATCAAATTTGAGATACTTTTAACAAGAGTCATTTACTATTTATATCCGCAAGTGATTAGCTCTGTTCTTAGCATGAGATTAATTATAATTTTTTTTCAAGAGCTGTTTTGGTTATTCCACGTAATCTTTATGTTTTTTGGTGCGCTGAATCCGAAAATGACCTCCATTTTGTCATAGGACATCACGTTTCCTGACAATTTAGGTAACTATGTTAAATAAGGCAATACCTCAAAATAAATGGAAATAGACTTATAAAATTAAAGTTTTATTACAATATTTTCATGAAAATCCTTTTTTGAACTGAAATGAGCTCACCTACACACAATAAACTCAATTCTTCCTCCTTGTGAGGCTCCTCTTGGTGCATTTATGCTTGTGAGTAGCATCTGGAATGTCTCTCTGAAGCATCCAACAGTAGTCTGCCATCATTGTAATGCTCCATTTTCCCTGGTATCTCCTTTCCATCTCTTTATTGTCTTGGTGGAATCTTTCACCTTGATCCTCACTCACAGCTCCCAAATTTTCAGGAAAGTAGTCAAGGTGGGACTGGAGGAAATGCACTTTCAAACTCATCAGGCAGCCTAAAGTTTGAAATGCTTTCAGCATTTGTCCGACAATCTTTTTGTAGTGAGGATCTTTGTTATTGCCTAAAAATTTCTGTACGACTTCTTTAAATGCAATCCACCCTTCTTTTTGAGGATCCATCATGGTATTGACAAACTATTGATCAACTATAAGCCTTCTAATGTCTGGTCCGACGAACACACCTTCCTTCAATTTTGCCTCCGACAGGCCTGGAAACTTGGTGACCAAGTATTTGAAGCATTCTCCATCTCTTGGAAGTGATTTTACGAATTGCTTCATCAATCCCAATTTTATGTGGAGAGGTGGTAGAAGAACTTTATGGGAAGGTTCCAAAGTTTCTCGGAGGATATTTTTTTCACCGACTGTTAGCACCCTCGGCTGCTAACTCTTCTTGGTCCAGTGATTTTGTCGGTCTCGACTGTCCCATAGACACAGAAAACAAGGATATTTGGTATACCCAGCTTATTGCCCGAACAGCATGCACAAGACCTTCAAGTCCCCACACACTTGCCAACCATGGTCTTCATATTTAAGTTTACGAAGAACCAATTCCAAGTTCTCGTAGGTTTCCTTCAAGTGTACGTAATGACCTACAGGTATGGAAGCGTAAAAACTGTTGTGGAGTAAAACTGCTTTGAGACTTCTTTTTGAAAAATCTATAAAAAGACGCCATTGCTCTGAATCATATTGGATTTTAAATTGACCATCAGACCTTTGACATTGATGCAATAAACCAACTTGTCTTCCTGGGCGAAGTAAGGAACGAACTCCTTTTCACGATGTCTGAACCATGAAGATGACACTCCTGGCAACAATAAATTCCTGCTTTTCAGCCTTGATCCGAGTAACTCAGCAGCGTCTTTGGGAAGATTCAAGTCTCTTACCAAATCATTCATCTCCTCCTGAGAAAACAACTTTGGTCTTGTATCATCTTCAAAGTCAGAACTTGATTCGTCATCTGGTTCATGTATGACTTCACCTTCATCGGAGCTAGGTATCTCTTCCAAGGTAGCAGGGGTCTTGGGTACTGGTATATCTCTGCCATGGGGGATGGGACGAATTGCCGAGTGAAGATCAGGGTATGAAATGGAATGCTTCCATTTGGAATTAAACCCTTTCACATCGCATGAACAAAAGTAACAGTCATCACTATGGTTCTTTTACTCTCGCCATACCATAGGAATCCCATAACGGAAAGATTTTTTCTTACCCTTGAACCGGTTTGGGAGGTCCTCAACACACCGTTTGCACACTTTATGAGGCGCCCAGACTTTATCTTGATCTCCAATTTTTAGTCCAAAGTATGCAAAGTATACTTTTGTCACAAAGTCTGTAATATTCTGCTGTTGCTTCAACACTGTATATTCACCACAGATGAAACAGAAACTGTCTGGCGAATTACACTTTTGCAGAGCCATAACATAAAGGTTGAAGAATGACGAGCTAACACGAATTGCGATGAAAAAGTGTGAACAGCCTAGAACCAAGAACCTGATGATGATTCGTGCACAAGTGTGGCATGCAGGAGAGAGCAGCTCTGTGTCTGTACACGAGATGTCACAGTGCTGGCCACGCCCCCCTGCACTGACCGGAGCTGCTGCTCTCTGCCCTGTGCCTCCCTCCCACTGGATTCTTCAGGAAAGATTAACCCCTTCTACCATTAGAAGCACGGACTTGAAACTTGCTTAGCTTATGTATATATTGCTGACTATCAGATTTACAGTGCTATTTTTTTTTTTTTTACATAACTCGGACAACCCCTTTAAGGTTTTTTTGGCATTTTATATCTTAAATGCACTTATGTGAATTAATTAATAGTAATTTGAATTAATTAATAGTAATTTGAATTAATTAATAGTAATTTGAAAAAAAATGATAAATTTGAAGACAATTTTGCATGTTGTGGCAAATCATGACGACTAGGAGTTTTTCCAATATTTTATTTGTTTTCAGCACACCAAAATACATGGAAATTAGATGAAAATAATCAAACAGCTTTTTAGTCGCAGGCCTGTGTTATAGTCCCTTCACAAATCATTGACAAACTAACACAAAATGCACCAAGAGAGCTTGTTGTAAAAATTAAAGTTGCCCAAGTGCTTTACATTAGGTTAGTGGATATTTGATGAATTTTCATATTACATTCAGATAAGTCTTTTAATGTTTTTGGAATAAATGTTAGTGTTTTAACAGTTTTGGGAACTGAATAATGAAACTGATGGGAGATATGGTAAAAATATAAACCAATCCCTTACTGATGGTTCTAATTTTTCTATAGTAATTTTTGTGAAGATATGATTGCTAGTTAAAGCAGCCTCTACTACTTGAGAGTTTATTATTTGATATGCTGGATATTCTGGAGTAACAGAACCTTATAATTTGAATTACATTAATTTAAGCATTCCTGCTTCCTTAGCAATTTTAAATAACAACCCACTGAAATAAGATGCAAACTCAAATCCTGCACTAGAGGGGTAGGTCTATTCAGTCTTTTGCAATGAATTCCACATGTCTGATTATCTACCAGTTCGTGAGAGGCTGTATGAGTACACTGGGGACAAGGAGCTCCTAGCTCTCAGAGGATGAGCCCAATCATGGAGGCTAAAGTGGCAGATTTGAAAGAGCTGAAACAGATAAGACTGGCTTATAGAGGAGACTTTCAGGGACATAGTAGAACAGTCTCACCTCCAGTCTAGCAGCCCCTGTGCTACCATGGAGGGGAAAGGTCATTTGGATGGAGAATACCATCTGACAGGAAGTGATCTTGTAGCTAAGACCTGCCCTCAAGGTGATGCAATATCACTTGCACAAAGAGTTGGTCTCGAGAGGCACATGTCCAAGAGGGAAGGTTAGGACTGTCATTGTAGATGGTGATTTGATCATTAGGCATGTAGACAGCTAGGTGGCTGATGGACATGATGGATTGCTTGGTAACTTTTCCTGCCTGGTGCAAAAGTGGCAAATCTGATGTATCGCCTAGGCAGGCATTTTGACAATACTGGGGAGGAGCCAGTTGCTGTAAAACATTTTGTACCAATAACATAGGAAGATTCAGGAAGATGGCTATAGAAGCTAAAGTTAGGCTATTAGGTAAAAGGTCAAAATTCAAAACCTCTCAGAAAAGCTTCCTGTTTTGCACACAAGACCCAAAAGGCAGGCAGTGCTCTGGAGTTTCAAAGTGTAGATGAGACAATGCTGTGGGGAAGAGGGTTTTAGGTTTCTTAGTAACTTGGCAACATTCTGGGGAAACAGAAAGCTTTTTCCAAAAGATTGTCTCCACCTTAGCCAGGGTGAACCAGGTTGTTACTGCTACTAACCTTTAAAAAGGAGATTGAGCCGTTTTTAAACTAGATTATGGGGGAAAGCCAACAGTTACTCAAGAATGCATATTTGGAGTAAGGTATCTTCAGAAGATTTTGACAAAATGCTGAAGTTAAAAAATATTCAGATGGCGCTTTGAAGGAGTGTGCCAGTGACACGGCGATCCGTATTGGGAAGAAGCGCAAGCCTAGGGAAGCCAAACAGCCATCAACGGCACCCCAGGCTTCTACACCATTACCTTTGATAGTTTCGGGTCCGATGGACGCCTTTGTTTCGCCTGTGCCACGACAGTCAGCGTTAGATGGGGAGAGTGGCTCGGCTGAGCGGCGGTTGGAGGTGGAGTCCTTGCTGTCCGCCTCGGGCAGTGATTCTTTCTCCCCTGGCTTAACCCGAGTCTCCAAGGTCCCTCGGTCAGATGCTGGCGTTGTGAGCAACCCGGAAGAGGGAGCTGATCTGCTGGATGCTATCTTGGAGCGGAGAGTTGTCTGCATCTGTGACCAGGACCACCTGGCCCCCCCGGATTTGTGTTCGGGTGGGGAGTCAGTGGAGAGACATGCAGATGGAGGTGTGGGTGTGAGCCTTGTGCCTACCCAGTCGGTTCCTGCCCCAGTATCGGGTGGATTGCAGAGTTTACTAGTTGAACAGCATGTCTCTGTTTCTGTTTCTGCTTTGGCACAGGAAGTCCCAGAAGTGGTGACCCTGAAGAATATCTGGGCCGCGATTATGCAACTACGAGATGAACTGGTTCCGAAGATTAACAGTTTGGTGACTCAGGTTTCGAGTAATACTGATAATATACGGGAGAATGTTGAGAATATTTCTCTGCTTCGGACTGAGATTTCAGACGTTCATGCAAATAATGTGTCTTTGGAGCGGGATATGGAGTGTTTCAGGAAGAATGTTGCCCCAATGCGGTTTAAGTTGGAGATGTTGGAGAATGCGATTCGAGCTACAAATATTCGCATGATTAATTTTCCTAAAGTAGAGCTGGTTTCTCCTAGGGATATGTTTCGTTCTTATTTAGTAGAGAATTTAGGTATCCCTCTTGAGTCCCACCCCCCCATTGTTAAAGTATATTATCTTCCCACTGGGAAAAGAGTAGTGGGAGGTGGGGTGGTTCCAAGGGTGGTTTGTGCTGATGTCCTAAATGTAACTGAAATTCTGGAATCTTCTCAGGAGCAACATGCAGTTCCATCTACTTTACTGATTACGTTAGCTTTGTTGTCTGATAAAGAATGGCTTATGAGGATGTTTTTTAAGAAACGGCATATGTTGTTTAAAAGTTTAAAGGTCTCTATGTTTCCAGATATATCCAGAGAGACTCAGAAGAGGCGGCGTGATTTCCTCTTATTAAGACCTGGGGTTCAACAGTTGGGTGGGCTCTTTTTTTTGAAGTTCCCCTGTAAGTGTCTGATTAAATATCAGTCACATTCTTATATTTTTTATGAGCCTTCCCAATTGCTGGACTTCATTAATGCCCGACATCCTGAGGCTGGACCGGATCCTCCTTCAGTTTAGGATAAGCGTGATTTAGGATCTGACTGTATGGTACACTCTTTTTCCTTCGTATTTTGATGAATGTTTATTTCTTTCTAGGTATCCCCTATATGGTGGGCTAGGATCAGTGGGGAATGTTTATATATGTTACCTGTATTAACTTGAGGGACTTAATTGACTCTTGATGTATTTTCCTTTTCCTGCTGTAATTTCTTTTTCAAGATGTATTTCTTGATTAATTGTGTATAAAGTTATAAATAAAAAAAAATAAAAAAAATTATTCAAAAATAAAGCTTGTTGTAAAGATTAAAGATGCCCAGGTGCTTTTAAATAAAGAACAGACAAAGATAAATGATTCTGAATTACTGCTACTACTACTTATCATTTGTATAGCACTAAAAGGCATATGCAATATAGATGTAAGAGACAGTCCCTGCTCATCAGAGTTTACAATTTCATCAAGATGAATGGCATCGCAAAACTGGGGACTAGAGTATTGTAAGATACACATACAGTTGCAGTCAACATTACCGGCCCCCTTGCAGTTCAGTCTCTTAGGGGGTTATTCCGAGGCACGAATAGTGGGGAAGGACATCCCAACGGGACGTCCATCCATGCTATATGTGACGACTGCTACCCCCCAACTAAATTCTCCGCCGGTTGTGTAGGGAAGTTAGTTGAGGGCGGGGAAGAGGCAGCCCGGGGGCGGAGAGTGGGCAGTCAGTGGGTGGTCACCGACCCTGGACATACAGTGCCGATTCTGATGTTGGCCCTGTACGTCCAGGACTGGCGAAATGTCCGGGGAAATTACTCTACCCCTTGGGTGGAATAACTTTCCTGGACATGTCTTTTCGGCAGCTCTGGGGCATGTAAGGGGCTGGGGAGCAAAAGTGAATTCCCTTCAGCCTGACCCTGGCCTTAGGAGGCCGGATTGGGGGTCAGGCCGCAGGGAATAAACTTTTTGTGCGGCGACCGGCATCGCAGCATTTAAATGGAGCTGCGATGCCATGGCAACATGATGCCATGGTGCCGCAGCTCCATTTAAATGCCCTGACTGAGTTAGTTGGGCTTTGCTGTACGTGCAGGCCTGGACTGAATTGCAGTCCCAGCCTGCACATACAGTGCTGTTCGCGATTCTGATCCCGCGGGGCTAGACGTGCCCCATGGGATCAGAATCGCAATCTCCTTTGTACATCCAGCTCAGCCCGGACGTACAAAGGAGATCTATGTCTGGGACAGAATCGGGCCTTATAAGGTCCAATATCTCCTTAAAAAAGTGCCCAGTGAATTGGATTTGGACTGTATATGCACACATATTTGACACATAAAAAAATCAAATAAAACAAGACCAATTAAAAAGGAAATAGTAGGAAATAGTATAAAAACTGGGACATTGTCAGTAAATGATTATTGGCACTCTTATAAACAATTCAAATCAGTTTGAACAGAAGAACCAGATTCCCATTGCAGTAAAATTAGATGAACCCATGATCAACTGTCAGTACTCACATGACTTGAATCAACCAATGAATGATGGCTGGCAGGCAGATTTTATTCCATGTGTGAAAAATGCAGTTTGTAGTTGTGCATGAATGAATGGTAAGATCTTCCATGTTTGGGTACCTAATCTTATAAATTGTGTGAATTTGCATAACATAACAAAGATTAAGAAGAAACATTATAAAGATGTTTAAAAGAAAAGTTACAAGTATACAGCTTTGCTAAAATGTATACAACCTTGATTAAAGCAAATTGTAAAAAAGAGTAAAAGGAAAAGAAAATTAAAAAAGGAAGGTATACAGTGTATTCAGCCTCGGGGTGCAGATTGCCCTGTGCATTTATGTCATAGCACTTGTCGTGAAGATTTGATGGTTTGTTTCAATTTCATGATTTATTTTTATTTCTTATTGTGCAGGAAGCATAGTGATGCGTGTAACATTACAGAAAATATGTTAGATTAGGGATTTAGCTTTTACAAGTCACAAATAATGACTGATGAAACTTCATTCTAACAAGTGAATTAAGTAATTAAACCAAAGTGGTAAGTGTATGTTGTAACGTTTTATTTTTATATTAGTAGATTAACTGAAAATCCTAGTGCATATCACATCCATGAAAGTGTAAGAGACTGCAGAGTGGCCAGCCCAGTCTGTTTTAAACTGCTTGTAAGAGTCTATTGGAAGAATAATCTCAAATTCTCATATGTGTTTCAGTTTGTTATTATGGAAAGACCCCTGCCTCCTAATATCACAAACACCAAGACTAATTGACTAAATTAGTATCACTGATTTAGGTAGATTCTAGATGTAAATAAATTTATCTTCTGCAAGAGATTAATTGACCCTTTACCGCTGTGCTATTTTGTGCTGAAAACAGTATAACAAAGAGAAGTACTAAGCAATGACAAATGAATTTCTATGGTTTACACACCTTTCTCAACAACCGTTTCAGACTACTCAAGAATCTCAACCTGCTTCATCGAAATAGTCAATTGGCACAACTCCGGAACCTGTCAACTTTAACAAATCAGAAATCATACACGTTACAAGAGACCCTAGATTCACATCCCCCCCTACCTCTATCAGGATTGGCAACACGGACCTACAGTTCAAGACCTAAGTCAGATAACTTGGCATCATATTGGAACAACAACTATGCTTCCAAGCCCAAGTACAGTACACCACCAAATCTATTTACTGCAAACTCAGGATTCTGCAAAACCTACATCCCCTTCACACCACAGAAAACTTCCACTCAGTGTGCCAAGCCACCATCACCCCCTTACTCAGCTATTGCAACTTGATATACCAAGGACTACCCAAGCACATCTTCCTCCCACTACAACTCACCCAAAATACTGCTGCATGAACCATTCACCGGGCATCCAGACAGACTCATGTCACATCCATCTTAAAATCCCTCCACTGGTTACCCATCATCTCAAAAGTTAAGTTCAAAGCCCTCATCACAATTCACAAAGCACTACGCAAAATCACCGCTGAATAGCCTCAAACATTAATCCACACTCCTAACACCAACAGACCAAGAAGAACCAGTACACAGAATATCCTCAAACTACCACCATCAGGGTGTTCTCACTTTACGCTCCTACCCTCTGGAACATGTTACCCCCGACACTAAGGGACATCAAGTTGAACCAGGACTTCTGAATGAGTCTAAAAACCTACCTCTTCCAGGAACACTATGGCACAGATCTCCAACACCATAACGCCATACCTTAGCACCACTTAAGCACACAGTATCTCGCCAAATCCACCTCCTTGAATCCCCCCATCAAGGGCTCTGTCCCTCCCCCATTATTAGAAACCCCTCTCCATCCTCCCACAGCCCCCTACTACCCATGTAAATATGCCCTAAGCATTGTAACTGAACCTCACTTATCAGAGCTTGTGTAACCCAGTGCAACTGTTCTATGCACTGTACCCTATCCTTACTCAGTTAAGTTAATGTAACCCCAGTGCATCTAAATGCACTATAAAGTGTTTTGAAGTTGTTAGTCCCCTTACTTGTCTGTATCATGTCTGATGTAACTTAATTGAGCCTGTAAGTTCTATGTTTCACTATGTTCACTGTAGACTGTTTTGACTGGTAGAAAAACAGTTTAGCAAAACCAGTTAAATAAATAAATAATTGGTTTAAATTCTATGGACCCGATATTCAGTTGGGTAAGCTATGTCCTGCTATGGTACATTGCCTTGCTTGCCAACCCTTAACCCCAGACATTCAATGCCAGGGTCATACGTGACCCCAGCACTGAATATCAGGGGATCGCCGCACATGCCAGAAGCCGCAGTAGCTAACCAGGCGTCAGTGATATAGCATGCTGCCTGGTTAGCTCCTGCACCTTAAATATATGCAAGGGTTTTTCTTGCCTAACCTTTAGGGGCAGATCGCTAACCAGGCAGCATGCAATATCACCGCTGCCCAGTTAGCAATAATCTCTGCCTCTGCTTCACCCCGGAACACCACTAGCATGCCCCAATGCTAACCGCATAGCATCGAGGTGTGTAGCCATGTAAGTGCAATTGAATATCCTGATTAAAGGCATTTATACGGCATTTACAAGGTTGTATTGGAAGAAAGCAATAAGTCTCTACATAAGGTGAAAAAGCAAAAATGGCCAAAATGGATGACTGAAGAAACTCTGAAAATTGTCCAGAAATGCAGAGAAGCTAAAGCCAGAGGAGAAAGAGAGGAAATCACAGAACTCAACAGAGATTCCCAATGTGCAGCAAGACAAGACAAGGAGAAGTACTACAATGATGCATGCAAGGAAGTGAAATCAGAAGCTATTAAAGGAAGAACAAGTTTGGCTTTTCTAAAGCTACGAGAGTTAAAGAAAAAAATAACAGCCTCGAATTGGAATGCTACAAGATGCTCAAGGATCCATGTTGAATGATGTTGAGAAGATCAAGAAAAGGTGGAAAGAATATACAGAGTCATTATACCATAAAGATCAAGTGGACCAACAGCCGTTTCAACCTATACCTTATGATCAGGAACCATTGGTGATGAAAGAAGAAGCAGAAGCAGCATTGAAAGCCTTAGCAAAGAACAAAGCACTGGGCATTGATAGCATTCCCATTAAGTTATTACAGCAATCAGATGAAGCTGTTACCATACTTAGTTGGAAGACAAATTCATGGCCAACTGACTGGAAAAAATCTGTTTTTATACCAATACTGAAGAAAGGTGACCCGACTGATTGTGAAAATTATCACACAATCGCTCTGATCCTAAATACCAGCAAGATTCTACTCAAGATCATTCAGCAGAGACTACAACCATACCTGGAAAGAGCTGCCTGAAATGCAAGCAGGGTTCAGGAAAGAGAGAGGAACGAGAGACATTATCGCGGATGAGAGATGGATCCTTGAAAAGACAAAAGAATACCAAAAGGATATCTATATGTGTTTTATTGACTACAGCAAGGCTTTTGACCCTGTAAACCATGAGAAACTCTGGGCCACATTAAGAAGCATGGGTATACAAGAATACCTGATCATTCTCTTGCACAACCTTTACACTGATCAAGAAGCAACGGTTCGAATGGAACTAGGAGAAACAGAATGGTTTAAAATCAGCAAAGGTGTACAACAAGGATGCATACTTTCCCCCTACCTCTTTAATTTATATGCAGAACAAATCATCAGAGAAGCAGGACTGTATGAAGAGGTGTGACGATTGGTGGAAGACTCATCAACAACCTTCGCTATGCTGATGATACCACATTATTGGCTGAAAGTGAAGACGATTTGAAACATTTGCTTCTCAAGATCAAGGAATATAGTCTTAAAATGGGTCTGCACCTTAATGTTAAGAAGACAAAGATCTTGACAACTGGCAAAATGAATAAGTTCTTCGTTGATGGAGAAGAAATTGAAATAGTTGACAACTTTAACCTACTTGGATCAACTATCAATAAAGAAGCAACAAGCAGTCAAGAATTGCGATGACACATTGCTCTTGGCAGAATGGCAATGAAGGACCTAGACAAGATTCTCAAGAGCAGAGATGTCTCTCTGCATACAAAGATTCGACTTGTTCAAGCCATGGCATTTTCAACAACTTCATATGGATGTGAAAGTTGGACAGTGAAAAAGATAGGAAGAAAATTGATGCCTTTGAATTATGGTGCTGGCGACGAATACTGTGTATACCATGGACTGCCCAAAGAATAAACCAGTTAGTACTGGAGGAGATCAAACCTAAGCTTTCTGTAGAAGCTCAGATGACAAGACTTTGACTTTCAAACTTTGGACACATCATGCGAAGAGAGAGATCGTTAGAGAAAGACATCATGCTTGGCTAGGTAGAAGGTCAATGCAAAAGATGAAGGCCAGCAATAAGATGGATCGATACAATAACAGCAGCTATGGGTGCCAGTCTATCAACAATGAGCCATCTGACTGAAGATTGAACACAATTTAGGACAATTATCCAGAGGGCTGCCATGTGTCGACACCGACTCTACTGCACTTAACAATATAACACAGGTGCAGACAGTGCTCAGCTTAGTCATGCAAAGAAAAATATTATGTCTCAATTTTCACAAACAGTTTCAGCCCAAAATATAATCTTGGCTTCTATAACACATATCTCTCCAGTGCCGTTGAATATCCCCATTTAAGTCCCCTATGTACCCCGATGCTATCTGATTAGCACTGGGGCGTGTTGGGGGCGTTCTGGGGCAGAGCAGAGGCAGAGAATGGTGCTAACTGGGCAGCAGCAATATTGGATGCTGCCCGGTTAACGATCTGTGCCTTAAAGATAGGGGAGGAAAACCCTTGCCTATCTTTAAGACACAGGAGCTAAACACGCAGCATCCAATATCGCTGCTGCCTGGTTAGCTTGGGCAGCTTCCAGCTTTTGCAGTGATCACCGAATATTCAATGCCATCACTGCAGTACTGAATATCTAGTTTAGAGGTCGGCGGGGAAGGCTATGCGCAGATGAGGCGCATAGCCCTTCGAAGATCTGGACAGCTGAAAATTGGGCCCATAGTATTTAGCTTCATCTGTAAAGCAGAGGCATGACATAGAATGATAAGATAATTTTGTACCATGTAGCAGTTTTTTTCCTAAGAAAAGAAGTACTATGGCCTAGCTGGAGTAGGAATTATGGAAAAACTGCTCACGTTTAGAGGCCCAAATTCCTCTGCTTAAGCTTAAGAAGAACTGTTATGATATAATTTTCTGTGTATGTGTGAATTCATTCCTTTCTTGAATATAGGGAATTGGAGCCAAAGAGCTGAGGTTGGATTTTGCTACCTGATGAGTCCAATCAGGAGTAGCACAAGTATTCAGAAACCAAACATGAGCTCTTTGACAATGCAGACTAGCGAAATATTTATAGGCGAAGAAATTAAGCTTATAAGGAAAAAAAACACCTTTCCAACAGTTAAATATGGTGGAGATTCCTTAATGTGGGGCTGTTTTCCTGCCTCAGGAACTAGAGGCCTGGAATGTATTAAAGGTATCATGAAGTCAGAGGACTACCAAGGTATTTTGGAGTGAAATGTGCTACCTAGTGTCAGAAAGTTAGATCTGGGTGAAAGGTCATAGGTCCTCCAGCAGGGCAATGACCCAAAACATACATCCAAAAGTACAAAGGAATGGATAAAAAGAATAAAAGGACTGTTTTAAACGAGCCAGCAATGAGTCCTGATCTCATTCTAATTGAGAACCTTTGCAAAGAGCTGAAATCTACCATTGATAAAAGGAATCCTGGAAACATTCATGACCTGTAAGAAACTGCAGTTGAAGAATGGGAGAAACTACCAGCAGACAGATGTACAAAACTTATAGATGGCTGCAAGAAACATTTTGAGGCAGTCATCACTGTAAAGGGTTGTGCAACCTAATATTAGTCAAGGTGCCATTAATCCCGCCCAGGTCATATTTAGCTTTTTTCTGAGAAATTACTACATCTAAATTGTACAGACATCTTTTTTGTTGTATACCTTTGAACATACTATTAAAATATTATGATGAGATACAGTTGGAATATTTCCAATTATCTCTCAAGATACTGTACACAATATACCTAAAATGCAAGGATGCCAATAATGCTGACACAACTGGAAATGGAATAAGCAAGTGAGAGGCATCAGGATCCAAAGGAAGTCTCAAAGAGAAGGTGCTTTAGCCTGGATTTGAATAGGACTAGAGAAAGAGTCTGACATACTGACTCAGGCAAATGGAGCAGCAAAATGTAATGAACAAAGTTGGAGTTGATAGTGGCAGAGTAGGGCACAGATAAAAAGAAATCTGCCAGAAGAGCAGAATTCCAGAGGAGGGGTATAGGGTGAGAAGAGAGGAAAGGTAGTGAGGCGCTGAAGAATGAATGCACTTATAGGTCGGTAGGAGAAATTTGATATGGGTATGGAAATGGATAGTGAGCCAGTTAAGTAACCTGAAAAGAGGGGTTACATGAGCATAGTGATACTGGCAGAAGATAAGCCGTGCAGCTGAGTTTTGAACAGATTGAAGGAGAGAGAGATGATTCAGAGGGAGAACAGTGAGGACCAGATTGCAATAGTCTAGACAGAAGATGACTAGACAGTTAATAAGGGACTTAGTAGTGTGTTCAGAAAGGATGAATTTTGCTGATGTTATACAGTAGAGAAAAAAGCAACAGGTTTTAGCTATTTGTTGAATGTGTGCAGAGAAAGAGAGTCAGAGATGACCTCAAGGTTGAAAGTTGAAACAGGATGGATTATAGGCTTGTCCACAGAAACAGAGAAGGGTGGAAGGGGGGAAATAGGTTTACAGGGAAATATAAGGAGCTCAGTTTTGGCCATGTTCAATTTCAGATGGAGGTGAAACATCCAGGCAACAATGTCAGATAAGCAGGTATAGATCTGGGCCTGGATTCCTGGTGAGATTTCAGGTGCAGAGAAGAAGATCTGAGAGTTATCAGTGTAAAGATGGTAATGAAAACCATGGGAAAAGACAAGTGCACCAAGAGACTGAGTGTAGAGAGAGAAAAGGAGAGGTCCCAAGACAGTACCCTGAGGTACACCAACTGAAAGTGGGTTGACAGTAGAGGAGGATCCACTAGAACACACACTAAAAGTGCGATGGGAGAGATAAAAGAAAGCCAGGACAGAACAGAGCCCCTAAATCTAAGTGAGTACAGGGCATCAAGGAGATGGCGGTGATCAACAGTGTCAAAAACAGCAAAAAGGTCAAGAAGGATGAGGATCAAGTAAAGGCCCTTGGATTTGGTGAGGAACAAGTCACTGGAGACTTTGGCAAGAGCAGTTTTTGTAGAAGGTAAAGGATGAAAGCCATGTTGTAGTGATCCAGAACTGCTCTGAAGTTTCTGAATATAAACAACAAACATACTTTAAGTTGTCTATATACAAATGTCAAAAGTTTAAAAATAAGATCAGAGAGTTAGAATGTAAAGCACTAAATGAAAATGCTGACATAATCATTATCTTAGAGACCTAGTGGAAGGAGGATAACCAATGAGACACTGTAATAACCTGGGCACCAATTTATTCGAAATGATACAGTTCATCAAACTGGTGGAGTGATGGATTTATATGTAAAAGATGGCATAGAATCAAACAGAATAAAATTAAGAACATAAGAACATAAGATATGCCATACTGGGTCAGACCAAGGTCCATCAAGCCCAGTATCCTGTTTCCAACAGTGGCCAATCTAGGTAATACATACCTAGCAGTTTCCCCAAAAGACACAGGTTCCGCAATGCTTGTACTGGGTCAAGCACTGATATCCTGGGTCCCTTCTTAATGGTTTATGGACCTTTCCTCCAGGAACTTGTCCAAACCTTTTTTAAACCCAGCTACACTAACAGCCTTTACTACATCCTCCGGTAACAAATTCCAGAGTTTGATTACACGTTGAGTGAAAAAAATATTTTCTTTTATTAGTCTTAAATAGTTTACCCCGTAGCTTCATTGCATGTCCCCTAGTCTTTCTATATTCTGATAACGTAAACAATCGATCTACGTTTACCTGTTCCACTCCATCCATTAATTTATAGACTTCTATCATATCTCCCCTCAGCCGTCTCTTTTCCAGGTTAAAGAGCCCTAACCTTTTTAGCCTTTCTTCATAGGAGTATCCTTCCATCTCCTTTACCATTTTGGTGGCTCTTCTCTGAACCTTTTCTAATAACTCTATATCCTTTTTAAGATACGGCGACCAGAATTGCACACAATATTCAAGGTGCGGTCCCACCATGGAACGATATAGAGGCATTATAATATCTTTTGGTTTATTTTCTATTCCTTTCCTTATGATACCTAGCATTCTATTTGCTCTCTTGGCCGCCGCTGCACACTGGGCCGACGGTTTTAACATGTTATCCACAATGACACCTAAATCTTTTTCCTGGGTGGTGGTTCCTAATGTGGAACCTTGCATTGTGTAACCGTAGTTTGGGTTGTTCTTCCCTAGGTGCATAACTTTGCACTTGCCCACATTAAATTTCATCTGCCATATTGATGCCCAGTCTTCTAATTTATCAAGATCCTCTTGCAATTTTCCACAATCCTCTTGGGTTTTAACAACTTTAAATAGTTTTGTGTAATCTGCAAATTTGATAACCTCACTCGTTATTCCACTTTACAGGTCATTTATGAATATGTCAAAAAGCAGCGGACCCAGCACAGATCCCTGGGGTACACCACTATTCACCTTTCTCCATTGGGAAAATTGGCCATTTAGCCCAACCCTCTGCTTTCTATCTCTTAACCAGGTCTTGTTCCACAGTAGTACACTGCCTCCTATCCCATGACTAGTTTTGCCAAAAGTCTCTGATGAGGGACCTTGTCAAAGGCTTTCTGAAAGTCCAGATACACTATATCAACCGACTCACCTTTGTCCACCTGTTTATTCACACTTTCAAAAAAACATAACAGATTAGTAAGACAAGATCTTCCTTGTCTAAAGCCATGTTGGCTGTCTCCCATTAGGCCATGACTATCTACATGCTGAGTAATTTTATTCTTTATGATGGTTTCTACCATTTTTCCCGGTACTGACGTGAGGCTCACCAGTCTGTAGTTTCCCGGATCACCCCTGGAACCCTTTTTAAAAATTGGTGTTACATTGGCGAACCTCCAATCTTCAGGTATTAGAGATGATTTTAATGATAGTTCACAGATTACTAATAGCAGGTCTGCAATCTCATATTTCAGTTCTTTCAACATCCTTGGATGTATACCATCCGGCCCAGGTGATTTGCTACTCTTCAGTTTATCTAATAGTTCTAATACATCTTCCCGATGTATCGATATTTCCTTCAATTCTTCCGCACTTTTAAATACCACTTCAGTCATGAGTAACATCCCTACATCTTCCTCAGTAAAGACTGAAGCAAAGAATTCATTCAGTCTCTCCGCTATCGCCTTGTCGCCTCTTAGTGCACCTTTAACTCCTCTATCATCTAATGGACCAACTGACTCTCTCACAGGTTTTTTGCTGCGAATGTACTTGAAAAAACCTTTATTTTGTGTTTTTGCTTCCACCGCAAGCTTCTTCTCAAATTCTCTCTTTGCCTGCATTATCAATGCCTTGCATTTGATTTGCCAGTGCTTGTGCTGTTTCCAGGTTTCGTTGTTTGGCTCTTTTTTCCATTTCCTAAAAGATGCTTTTTTGGCAACAACAGCCTCTCTGACCTCACTTTTAAACCATGCTGGCAGTTTTTTGGACTTCCTTCCACTTTTCTTAAAGCGTGGAATACAGCTGGTCTGGGCTGCCAAGATAGTATTTTTTTTATTATTACAATTTCTTATTATTATTACAATTTCTTATATACCGCGCTATTTAGCATCAGCGCGGTTTACATCATAACTTAACGACCATAACACAAGCTGTCAGGTTTTACATCGAACAGGAGTACAAACTTGGATAACAGGGTTAACTATATACATAAGCTATTTACACTGGAAGGATAGGTAAAAGTCAGATAATGCATGTAAGGGCCTTTCTTTCTAAATTGGGTCATTTCCTGAGAGGTATATCTAGGATCAATTGCTGTCTGGTAAGTGTTGGAGGAACAGGTGGGTTTTGAGAGCCTTCCTGAACTGATATAGGTTGGCTATGGCCCTAATGTCAGGGGGTAGAGCATTCCAGCATTTGGGCACATAAAAACTGAAAGCCCTGTTTGTGGTTGTCTTGTTGGACTTTGTCGAAGCCTTTGGTATTGCAAGCAAGTTGACAGCTGTCGTTCTTCTGGATCTGTTGGGAGGGACAATGTGGATAATATGTGTGAGTGAGGAGGCTGAAATACCTTTGATTGCCTTGAAAGCTAATAGGAGGGTTTTGAAGGTGATCCTCCCATGGATCGGTAGCCAGTGCAGCTGTTTGAGAATGGGGGTCACGTGGTCGTTTCTGGATGCTCCGTAAAGGACCCTAGCTGCGGCATTCATGGCCAACTGTAAGGGGGTTAGTGTGGATTGGGGGAGACCTTGTAGGATGGCATTTGCAAAGTCAAAGTGCGGCAGGATCAACGCTTGATATATGGTTCGGAAGTCATCTGGGTCCAACAGGGAGCGTAGGTGTTTGAGTGAACGGATTTTGAAATAGACAGCTTTGACTATGTTTCAACAACACCCAAGCTTGATGTAAGTCTTTAACCTTTGCAACTGCTCCTTTTAGTTTTTTCTTAACTATTTTCCTCATTTTATCATAGTCTCCGTTTCGAAAGTTAAAAGGTAGTACTGTGGATTTCCGTACTATCCCTCCTCCACTAATTAAATCAAAGGCGATCATGCTATGATCACTATTGCCAAGTGGCCCCAACACCCTTATCTCTTGCACTAGATCTGGTGTTCCACTAAGGACCAGGTCTAATATGGCTTCCCCTCTGGTCGGTTCATGAACCAGCTGCTCCAAGAAGCAGTCATTTATGTAATCTAGGAACTTTATCTCCCTAGCATGTCCTGCCGTGACACTGACCCAGTCGATACCGGGGTAATTGAAATCACCCATTATTATTACTGCACTGTAACTTTTGTTAGCTTCCTTGATTTCTTTGAGCATTTCATCATCCATTTGTTCATTCTGGCCCGGTGGTCGATAGCACACCCCCACTGCCATCGCCTTCCCCTTTTTACATGGAATTCCTGAAGAAAACGAAATGTAATGTGGAATCTTTATGAATAGCAATTTCATATGTGATAAGGAAGTGGATGAGATATACAACCATCCAATTGGACAAAATGAAGAGGCAAGACGGTGAAATGCTGAAGGAAATTAAGAAGATTAACAACTTTGATAACACAATAATGATGATAGATTTTAATCAGAGCCGGCCCTTCTATCAGGCTAGATAGGCAATCACCTCGGGCAGCACCATTTTAGGAGTGCAGCTGCAGCAGAAGGCAACCAACATGGCCACTGCTACCACACTCTGCCCAAACCTTCCAAAAGCAGCTCCTTTCTTTTTGCTATTTCTGAATGTCTGCACCAAAAAGGTTATTGAAGCCACCACAGAGCACAAGAGTTCAAGAGCACATAAAGTCCATGCCAGTCCTGCCCCTATAGCAGCAGAAAGCGAGGCTGCTTCGTTTACTTTTTCACTGCCAACATTTAAAAACAACAGAAAAAAGGAGCAGCTCCTGAAAGGTTTGGCTAGTGGGGAGGCTGATATCCTGGGGTTAGCCCTGATTTTAATAACATTTATATTGATTGGATAAATGTTTCAACAGGTCATGCTATGGATGTAGTTTCTAGATGCCATAAATGATTGCTTCATGGAGCAGTTGGTCCTGTAACTAACATGAGGGGGCACTACTTTAGATATAGCCCTTACTGGAATGCAGTACTTGGTGAAAGGGGTAACAGTAGTGAGGCCGCTTGGCAATAGTGACCATAATGCAATTCTAATAGGGTATACAGAATGCTATGCGTACCCCTCCAAAGGGATTATCAACATTCCATTTTAAGAGAGTCTGCAGCCCAGAGTTCACGGCTGTGAGGACATGGCTCACGGATAGAGGTTAAGAACCTAGCAGGCTGCAGGAGGAAGAAGGCCTGTGGAGCCAAAGGTAGGAAATTTAACTGGGACTGAAAGAAAGGATAGGAGAACCAGCTTGTGGAGGTTTAACAAGCTGGGACAGAAGTAAAGCTGCTTTTGTGTTTCCCTGAACTGCTGTCTGTTTTGGGTTTTACTTTGTGGAGGTTTAACAAGCTGGAACACAATAAAAATTGCTTTTGTTTTCCCTAAACTGCAGTCTGGCCAGTGTTGTAAAGAAAAGCGTAGTTACTCACCTGTAACAGGTGATCTCCGGGAACAGCAGGAATTTAGTCTTCACATATGGGTATCGTCGATACCGACGGAGCCCGCGTGGGAATGCTCCCCAGCATCCAATAGGAAAGGTTTTGGGAGCATCCCACAGCGCATGCGTGCTGCCTTCCCGCCTCTGAACCTCTCTCACTTCAGTTGAGTTTATAGCTGAGACCAAAGGAGAGAAGTAGAGTAAAAGAGAGATAGAGACAAACTCCTAGGGGAGGTGGGTGGGTTGTGAAGACTAAATTCCTGCTGTTCCCAGAGATCGCCTGTTACAGATGAGTAACTACGTCATCTCCAGGAACAAGCAGGAATGTAGTCTTCACATAAGGGACTCCCTAGCTCCCAGATCTCTGAAGAGTTGGACTGGGTCAGAAAGTTGAATAAGATCATTTGAACCTAGACTTCCCTGCCAAGTAAATCTGGCAAGAACTGGGCAGGGGTAGGAGTTGTTTCTATGTCCCAAAGAGATGTTGAAGGACCGCCTGGCCAAAGACAGCATCCCGGCGGGAGTCCTTGACCAAGCAGTAATGGGTTGCAAAGGTATGGATAGAGGACCATGTAGGAGCTCGGCAAATCTCGTCAATGGCTACTGAAGTAGGTTGGCCACAGATGTTGCCTTTGCTCGGACATTATGAGCATCAAAATGACCCATGAGGGAAAGTCCTGCTTTGTCGTATGTGAGAGAAATACAATCTGCTATCCATCTAAATAGTGTTCAGTTAGTTACTGGAAGGACCAGGTGAGTAGGATTGAAAGAGACAAAGAGCTGGTATGATTTCCTAATGACCTCTGTCCTTTGAAGATAGAAGACTAGAGCCCTTTTATAGTCAAGTGTATGTAGGGTTGCTTCTGCCCGAGAACCGTAAGGTCTTGGGAAAAAGACCATCAGATAGAAAGTGGGGATGTGTCCGAAGGACGACTTTGTCATGATGAAAGCAAGTATATCGAGCATGAGCCACAAGGGCCTGCAACTCACTGATGCATCTGGCCGAGGTCAGGGCAACGAGAAATAGAACTTTCCAAGATAAGTATCATAGGTGTGTGGTTGCTAGGGGCTCAAATGGAGGTTTGAGGAGTTGAGCCAATACCACGTTAAGATCCCATGCTATCGGAGGTGTCAAAGGGGTGGCTTGGTGAGGAGGAGGCCCCTCATGAAATCTGCCACAAGAGGAACTGTGTAGATAGGCCTACCATCCACAAGCCAAAATAGCACTGAAGTGTACCCGTACTGAATTTGTTTTGAGTCCTAGAGAGGACAAATGCAAAAAATATTGAAGAAGAGTGGATACAGATGCTTCAAAAGAATTTTGATTATTTTGAGTGCACCAAGATGCTTATTATTGCCATTTGAAAGGTTAGTAACATATAGTAGTAACATATATAGTAAGTGACAGCAGATAAAGACCAGCATGGTCCATCTAGTCTGCCCAGCAAGATGGCAAGAGTAGGTGCACCTGTCGCTCTGTGCAGGCCACCCCTCCCCATGTTTTTGTTTCTGTTTAGGGGTGAACCCACCACTCCATGTAGGACACCCTTATTTGTTCAGACGCTAGATAGTTCAGAAGTTAGATGGTACCGTTTATTTTGCTTTTATCCTGTTGCTGTAAAGGGATCCACTGTGTTTGTCCCATGCCGTTTTGAATTCCATCACCGTGTTTGCCCCCACCACTTCCATCAGGAGGGCATTCCAAGCATCCACCACCCTTTCAGTGAAGAAATATTTCCTGACATTGCCTTTCAATTTACCACCTTGCAGCTTCATGTTATGCTCTCTAGTTTTACAGCTTCCCCGTCTTTGGAAGAGGTTTGTTTGTTCATCATTTCTCTTTAAGTATTTAAAGGTCTGAATCATATCTCCCCTGTCCCTCCTCTCCTCCAAAGTGTACATATTTAGGTCTTCAAGTCTCTTCTCATAAGGCTTCTGACGCAGGCTCCAAATCATTTTGGCCGCCTTTCTCTGAACAGTTTCCAGTCTTTTTACATCTTTTGCAAGATATGGCCTCCAAAACTGAACACAGTATTCCAAGTGAGGCCTCACCAGTGACTTGTACAGTGGCATAAGTACCTCTTCCTTTCTGCTGGTAATCCCTCTTTGTATGCAGCCCAACATTCTCCTGGCTTTTGCCACCGCCTTGTTGCACTGTTTTGCCACCTTGAGATCATCAGAGATAATCACACCAAGGTCTTTCTCCTGAACCATGCATACCAACCTCTCACCCGCTATTGTGTACTTTTCCCTTGGATTTCTGCTACCCAAGTGCATGACATTGCACTTTTTCACATTAAATCGTAGTTGCCAAGCATTAGACCAGTCTTCCAGCTTTTGTAGATCTTTCTTCATGTTATCCACTCCCTCGGGGGAGTCCACTCTGTTGCAAATTTTTGTGTCATCTGCAAAAAGACAGACTTTTCCATTCAGTCCTTCAGCAATATCACTCACAAATATATTGAACAGTGCCGGGCCCAGGACCGAGCCCTGAGGCACCCCGCTAATCACCTTCCTCTCATCCGAGTGAGCTCCATGTACCATCACCTTCTGTTGTCTGTCAGTCAACCAATTTCTAATCCAGTTTACTATCTTGGGACCCATCCCCAAGCTACTGAGTTTATTGACAAGCCTCCTATGAGGAACAGCATCAAAGGCTTTGCTGAAATCCAGATAGAAGACATCCATTGCATGCCCCAGATCTAGTTCCTTGGTCACCCAATCAAAGAACTCAATCAGATTTGTTTGGCAAGACCGTCCTTCGGTAAAACCATGTTGCCTCGGATCTTGCAACCTGTTGGTTTTGAGAAAGTTCACTATTCGCTCTTTCAGGAGCGCCTCCATTACTTTTCCTGCCACCGAGGTAAGGCTCACGGGCCTGTAATTTGACACTTCTTCCCTGTCACCACTTTTGTGTAGAGGTACAACATTAGCCATTCTCCAGTCCTGAGGAACCACTCCTGTTTCCAAGGATCTGTTGAAGACATCCTTTAATGGTCCTGCAAGAACCTCTCTGAGCTCTTTCAGTATCCTGGGATGTATCCCATCTGGTCCCATGGCTTTGTCCACTTTCAGTTTAGCAAGTTGTTCTAACACCTCATCTTCTGTGAATGGTGTGGTATCTACTTCAGTCCTATTTTTATATTTGGGAGTCACAGCTGGTCCATCTCCAAGAGGATTGTGGAAAACTGCAGGAGGATCTGGATAAATTGGAAGACTGGGCATCCAAATGGCAGATGAAATTTAATATGGACAAGTGCAAAGTTATGCACCTAGGAAAGAACAACCCACACTATAGTTACACGATGCAAGGCTCCACATTAGAAACCACCACCCAGGAAAAAGATTTAGGAGTCATTGTGGATAACATGTTAAAACCCTCCGCCCAGTGTGTAGCGGCGGCCAAGAAAGCAAATAGAATGCTAGGTATCATAAGGAAAGGGATGGAGAACAAAACAAAGGATATTATAATGCCTCTGTATCGCTCCATGGTACGACCGCACCTTGAATATTGTGTGCAATTCTGGTTACCGTATCTTAAAAAGGACATAGTGTTATTAGAAAACGTACAGAGAAGAGCCACCAAATTGGTGAAGGGGATGGAAGGCTACTCCTATGAAGAGAGGCTAAGAAGGTTAGGGCTCTTTACCCTGGAGAAGAGACGGCTGAGGGGAGATATGATAGAGGTCTATAAATTAATGAATGGAGTGGAACGGATAAACGTGGATCAATTGTTTACGCTATCAGAGTATAGAAAGACTAGGGGACATGTAATGAAGCTACAGGGTAAACTATTTAAGACAAATAAGAGAAAATATTTTTTCACTCAATGTGTAATCAAACTCTGGAATCTGTTACTGGAGGATGTAGTAAGGGCTGTTAGTATAGCTGGGTTTAAAAAAGGTTTGGACAAGTTCCTGGAGGAAAGGTCCATAAACCACTATTAAAAAGGGACCCAGGATATCAATGCTTGACCCAGTACAAGCATTGTGGAACCTGTGTCTTTTGGGGATATTGCTAGGTACGTATAACCTAGATTGGCCACTGTTGGAAACAGGATACTGGGCTTGATGGACCTCGGTCTGACCCAGTATGGCATGTCTTATGTTCTTATGTTCTTAGGATCTTCTTTAGTAAAAACAGAGCAGAAGTATTCGTTTAGCAATTTCTCTTTTTCAGTGTCACTTTCCACGAGTCCTTTCCCAGCACTTCTGAGTCCTGCAATTCCAACTCTGATCTTCTTCCTTTCCTGAATATACCTGAAGAAAGTTTTGTTGCCCCCTTAATATCTTTAGCCATCTTTTCTTCTGCCTTTGATTTTGCTATCCTTATTACTCTTTTAGACTCTTTGAGTTGGATCCTGTATTCATTTCTGTGTTCTTCTGTTTGCAAGCTTTTGAATTTTGTGAAAGCTGTGTTTTTTGCCTTTATTTGCGCAGCCACCTCTTTGGAAAACCAAATAGGTTTCCTTCTCCTCTTGTTTTTATTTATTTTTCTTACATATTTATCTGTTGCCCCTTTTATTGCCGCCTTTAGTTTAGTCCATTGCAATTCCACTTCCCTTATCTCCTTCCACCCCATCATCTCCTCCTTTAAGTACTCTGCCATTTTATTGAAGTTAGTGTTTTTGAAGTTTAGGACTTTGAGCTTGCTATGATTGGCCTGTACCATGGCTTTTATCTCAAACCACACCGTGTGATGGTCGCTGTTGCTCACAGGGGCACTCACGCAGACATTCGACACGTTATCACTGTTGGTAAGCACTACATCCAGCGTTGAGCTTTCCCTGGTTGGTTCCATCACCATTTGTCTAAGTAATGCATCTTGGAGAGCATCCACAATTTTTTTGCTTCTTTCCAGATGTGCAGAAGGAGTAATCCAATCCACATCAGGTAGATTAAAGTCACCCAATATGATCGCTTCCCCCTTTGTTGCTATCTTGACAATATCTATAATCAATTTGTTATCTCTCTCTTCAATTTGAGTCGGAGGTCTGTAGACTACAGCAATATGGGTGACAGTGCCATCTCCTCTTTCCAACGCAATCCAGAGCGCTTCTTCTTTTCCCCATGTTCCCTGCATTTCAGTAGCTTTAATACTGCTTTTGACATACAAGGCTACTCCTCCTCCTTTTCCATTTTCTCTGTCTCTTCTGAATAGATTATAGCCAGCTATGGCTATATCCCAATCATGCGATTCATTAAACCATGTTTCCGTAACGGCCACGATATCCAAATCCGTTTCCACCATTAGGGCTTCCAGGTCTGGAATTTTTTTGGCTAAGCTTTGAGCATTTGTGCTCATTGCTTTCCAGCATTTACCTGGCTTGTGTTTATTTTGCATTGATTTTATTCTGCCCACTTCTTCCCACTTGTTTTTGATGTGAGGTTTAAGAGTGTGGTTGTTTCTGATGTTGTTCTGCTTTTGTAGGGGGTGGCATGCAGATGTTGACCTTCCACATCCGTCACCCCCTTTTCCTAGTTTAAATGCATATCCACATGCTGCCTGAATTTTTCACTTAGGTTTCTTTTCCCTGCGACAGAGAGATGTAGTCCATCAGCACAGTATAGTCTCTTGTTGGTCCATCTGTTGCCCCAGTTGCCAATAAATCTGAATCCTGTCAGGTTGAAGATTTTCTGGAAGAAAGGAGAATATCCTTTACGGCACTAGATAGTGATAGATTCTGATAGATTATGCTCTCAGCATCCAGGCTGTCAGATGGAGTGACTGCAAATTGGGATGGAGGAATGTTCTGTTGCCCTGAGACAGAAGTCCCGGCCTGGATACGAATGGGATTGGAGGAGTTTGTGTCAGTTGACAGGGCCATCAAGGGGCTATGAGGATCAGAGAGCCCTTGTCTGTTTGTAGCTTGAGGAGGGTCTTTAGAATCAGGGGTATGGGAGGGAGGGATATTTAGGAAAGCACTAAAATATCACCTTTTCCTCATATACTACCCACCAAACATTACCCCCAGCAAAAGCCCCCCCAAATAAGAGACACGCCTTATCTTCAAATAGCCTCTCCCACTTTCTCAGTAAGATTACTAGGACTTTTGTGTTGTCATGATACCTTTTATATAATCATGTTTGTAATAAGTTAACCTTATGTTACCCAAGTTTATATACCTGTTTGCTGTAAACACGGAATAGCCTGTTATTCTGTTGATGTTGTTGTATGTGAACCGCGCTGATACCAAATAGCGCGGTATATAAAAGATTGTAATAAATAAATAAAAATAAATAAAATATATAAAGTAGTCCCTGACCCCAGTGGATTATGAAGGCATCGGACGCTAGACTGAGTTTGGATGGTATCCTGGAGCAGATATGTGGGAGCTGAGAGTTCTGCAGAGTGGTTTCCCAGATCTGAAAAAGTTTTGCCACTGCTGTCGGATCTATGGACCATTTGTGGGGTCGTAGGATTGGACTCAGCTTGTCTGCCAAGTGATTGGATTCTCCAGGAATGTAAACTGCATGAAGATGCATGTGGTGGAGAATGGCGAAATTCCATAAGTTGCAGGCTTCCTGGCATAGGAAAAGGGAGCCTGTTCCACCTTGTTTGTTTTTGTAAACATTGCCACCTGGTTCTCTGTCCTGATTAGGATCTGACTGTTGGAGAGGTGGTGCTGGAAGACTTGGCGGGCATTCATCACTACTCGAAGCTTCCTTGTGTGGAGATGGAATCCATATATGCTCCCAAACTGAGCTTGGAGGCATTTGTCGTCAGCGTATGCTGAGGTTGGGGCATCTGAAAAGGTGACCCTACGAGAAGATTTGTTGGGGTGCACCACCATATGAGAGATTCAGCCAGAGGGCGGGTTACTTGGATGATATCCCACAGATTCCCTGTGGCCTGGGTTCACTGGGTTGAAAGAGTCCACTGTGCCTGTCGCATGTGTAGTCTCGCATAAGGAAGTACATGTACTGTGGAAGCCATGTGTCCCAGAAGGCATAGGAAGTCTCGAGCCATGGCAGTCTGTTGTTGGCACATGTGGACGACTAGGTCCATTAACCTATTCATGCAGTCCACAGGAAGGAGGCTCTGCAGGGTTTTGTGTCCAGCACGGCTCCTATGAAGTCCAATCTTTGAATCGGAGTGAGGTGGAACTTTGGGAAGTTTATCACAAAGCCCAGATACTGTAGTAGAGCAAGAGTTCTTTGCCAAGATGCACAGAGTTCTCCAGGACAGTCAACTTTTATTAGTCAGTCTAAGTAAGGGAAGACCAAGACTTTGCTGCTTCGAAGATATGCTGCTACCATGGCCATGCACATCATGAAGACCCTTGGTGCAGAAGTAAGACCGAAGAGAAGGACCCTGTATTGGTAATGGGTGTCTTGATAGGTGAATTGAAGGTACTGTCTGTGGTCTGGGTGAATCAAGATGTGAGTGTAGGCCTCTTTGAGGTCTAAGGAACAGAGCCAGTTGTATTCCTGTAGGTAAGGAAGAAGTTTTCCCAGAGAGATCATCTTGAATTTCTCTTTTACAAGGAATTGTTTAGCTCCCTGAGGTTGAGAATAGGCCTGTAGCCTCCTGACTTCTTTGGAATGGGGAAGTAGGTGGAGTAGAAGCCTTCTAGCAGTTGGTTTGGGGGAATTGCTTCTTTGGCTCCTTGAGAAAGGAGAATGTTGACTTCCTACTTGAGCACGGCATCCAGGAGAGGTTTGGTGGGAAAGTCTCCTCTGTAGTGGTGAGGAGGAAGTTCTCAAAAGTTTAGCTGGTAACCCTTCTGAACTATGGACAGAGTCCATTTCTCTGTAGTGATGGACTACCACTGTTGTGCAAAGTGAAAGAGTCTCTCTGGGATGTTGGAGGTTTCCTGTATGTGCAGGAGAAGACTGACAGTGCTCCATATGTGCGAGTCAAAAACTTGGTGTAGTTGGAGCTTGGGTGGCTGGCTGTAGCTTAGCCAATCTGAGCTTTTTTGCCTGCTTAGGACCCTGTTGTTTTTGTTGGGTCTGATAAGCCGGTTGGGAGTATGAGGGGTAGAACCTTCTTTTCTTAGGGTAGAAGGGTTTTTTAGCTGCTGCCTTTTTCTTGGAAGGGTCAGCTGTCTTCCTAGAGAGTCTCTTAAGGGTTGTGTCACATGTTTTGAGCTCTCCAGCCTTCTCCCTCCAGTTCGTCCCAAAAAGATTCTCCCCAGTGCAGGGAATATTGCCCAATTTATCTTGGACCTATTGTTCTAAGTCTAAAGCTTGGAGACAAGCCAGTCACCTTGTACCAATAGTGATAGAAGAGACCCTGCTGGTTGACTCCAAGGCTTCAAATGCTGCCCTACTGACAAACTTTGAGACATTTTGGCTATGTGCCAACAGCTTGAAAGGCAGGCTATTTCTCTTCTGGCAAGAATGAAAGGAAACCTTCCCAGTCTTTGCTGAGTTCCTTTAGGAACATCCCCATATAGAGGATGTAAGAATTTATCCTGCTGAATAGCATGGATGCTTGAAAAGAATGCCGGGCAAATGAATCAAGATTTCTTGATTCCCTTCCTGGAGGAATTGAGGCATGGCTCTTGCCACTTTTTATGTGATGCATCACCGATTCAAACACCATAGAATGGTGTGGAAGCTGTGGCTTCTGGAATCCAGGACACTCAGGAACCCTGTACCTAATGTCTAATCAGTGACTGATTGATTAGAGGAGTTTCCCAGATCTGGGAGTGGAGGAGTAGCTTAGTGGCTAGAACACTGGCTTGCTAACCAAGGTTCAATTCCCACTAGCACTCCTTGTGACCTTGGAAGAAAGGCCTAGCAAGCTGCTTCTGGTCACACTACCAAGAAAACCCATGAGCTTCTGGGTCACCAGGAGTCAGCACTGACTCTAAGGCACACATTGCATTTTGCCAACATCTGGAGTATTAAGTTATGTAGGATCCGGTGTACAGGGAGGATTGCAGCCTTTTTCGGAGCTGTGGGATCCTGGAGTATCTCCAGCTCCTCTGCTCTCGGTTCCGGTTCCGATGCTGCCAGAATGGACAGGCCAGCTGCCATGTCTCGGATGAACTCCTGAAATGACATGATTTCAAGAGGGGATTTACGCTGAATACTAATGGATGGTGGTGAGGTTTCTGAGGCGACGTCTTGGAGGTCATTGGAACTGAAGGACCGATGATCAGAATCAGAGGAATCTGGATCCGATACCGGCGAGTATCAATGATGCTGTTGACAGCATGACCAGTGTCGATGCTCAGCAATGTCCTCAGGACCTAAGCCCGGTGTATACCAGGGGTTATCAGTGGCCGATACCGATACTGGTGTTGGTACCGAGGCCTCATTTCTCAGTGTAGAGTGCATCGGTGCCAAGGGTAATACTGATGTGGAAGCCTGCACCGGAGTGGATGGAGTCATCGAGGTCAATGCTCCCAGCTGCATTCCTGTGGCTGTTGGTGTGACAGGAACCAAAGTTACGAGGAGAGCCACTATAGTCCTCTTCGAGGACTGCATCCACTGATCCAGGGAGGTACCCTGCATCTGGTCCAATGAAAGAATGGGGCTGGGCGCCACTGTACCAGAGGAAGGCATCGGGGGCTGTCCATAGGACGAAGCCTCGGGTGCCTCTTGATTCCCCATGAGGGCTTTGGAAGACAAGATCTCCCGCTGGGGATGCCTGGACCGATGTTCAGAGTCGGAAGAAGTCCTGGATGATTCCTGGTGAGTAGTTCGGGATCTTTCCTTCGATTCCTGAGACTTGCCCAAGGAATCTTTGGACTTTTCCTTTGGTTCCTCAGCTTCTCTGAGGAGTCTTGGAGTTTTACCTTATCTTTTGAAGATTTTAAAGGAGACGTGGTTTTCTTGGTCTTCTTTTCTGAGTATCTTGACTCCTTTGAATGCTTTGAACCGTGTGAGTATGAAGATGCTCTGGAGGAAGTGGTGTTTGCAGAGGGAGCATTACTGGGGTATATGGTCAGGACCAAGGCATTTCAGACACCAGTTGTGTTTGTCTGTTACCGAAATGATACTGGAGCACTTGGTGCATTTTTTGAAACCATTGGAGGGTTTCTGCATCTTAAGATGGTGGGCAAGGCCCGGTGGGCACCAGGGCCCTGAGGAAAGGAAACATTTTGGGTTTTTTCTTTTTTTTTAGAGAGAGAAAAATTGAAAAATCTAAAGAAAAATATAAGGAAAAAAAGGGAACCAGTATTGAGGTGATACCAGTGCGGTTAGGCAGAGTGATTTAAGAAAAGTTTAAAAGTTCTTTTCTCCAGTGAGAGGGTGATGACCTGTTGTCTTCGCGGAAAAAGAAGAACTGAGGAGAGGGTGTTGGGAGAGTGGGAAGGCAGTAGCGCAGGCGCAGTGGAGTGCTCCCGACTTTCCTATTGGTAACTGGGGAGCTTCCTGTGTGGGCTCCGTCAGTACCCGATGTCACCCATATATGAAGACTACATTCCTGCTTGTTCAGGGCACACAGCATCATCAGCAGTCTCACTCCTCATGGGAGGAGTGGCCTAGTGGTTAGGACAAGGTACTTCAGGCCAGAGGGCCAGGGGTTCAAGTCCCACCTGGGGACAGCAATCTCAGGCCAGAGGGACTGGAATTTCTAGTCCTGTAGGTACTCCTTGTGGTCTTGGGCAAGCCACTTAACCCTCCATTGCCCATGTTCCCTGTAAGTATTAGCATATGTGTGTCATATCCCCTTGTGTTAAATGTATCTCCCAAATGATCGCTTTGACCCAGTGAAAAGTGGGATATAAATACAGCTAAATAAATATGCACATTTGTATAGACAGAGGCTGATGGCCTTGGGCATCTAGTAGTGCTGTTTGCATTGGTGCATGCACTCAATCTGAGGGTCCCTATTTAATGTCAGGGATGTGCTCTGACATTTAGCTGTAGAGAACCATTTCTGATTTCTTCTGACCCATACATAGCATTGTACAGACCATTGTCAGAGATGACCAATGCAAGCACAACTAAAATGTTCACCTACTGCCATGTATGTTGTGCTGCAAGGTATGTCAGGGCACTCATATCACTTTCTACTTGCCGCTGTAACACTTTTGAGTGCACAGAGATCAATTTTCAGTGTTCTGGTCATGGAAAGGACTAGCTTATATGGTCTGTTTTGCATCAGCACATCTGTATCATCCATTTTCATGGGTAGTTGGCATAGGCATCACACCATCAGTATGAGCAGCAGCAGCGAAGCCATACAACTTTTCAGAATTTTCCAAGGGCAGGGACATCCATGCTGCTTGCTTCGTATACTCATGCCCTGGAGTTAGGCCATGCTGCACCGAATACGTCTCTGTCCCCAATTCCGGACCCGTAAACACGTCCAGACCCGTATATGCAGAATTAGGGTCAAACGGGGCCTGTTTTTCATTTAGACATGTCCGCAGGCTAGACGTGTACGTTATGGAATTGCGCTCATATTGTGAGGCTAAAGGGCAGAGATACATGCATTTTATACCCAGCCCCTTCCACACAGTTTATAAAATGCAAGTGTCCATTTAGAAGGCCCATTTTCTGATATACTCCTCTACCTTTTCAACCTATATAAAATTAACTCATACCGTAAATGTGTTTTCACTGTTTTTATTTCCTTCTTTTATATATATTCTGCACTGCAAGCATAAAGTCCTTATATGGAGAGGTTTTTTGCATCTATATTATTTATTACATATTACAGTCAGTAAGTAAAACCACCTGCAAAAATGGTTCAAAGTCTGTGAAATTTAATTGCATGCTAATTTGTGAACTGTAAAGTATTCTGTGTTTGCATAAATATTTATTTATACTGTATGTGGGTGCACTTAAGAGAAAGAATGCAACTCCATTTGTACAATGAAACTGCTGGGTAATGATTGCAGTGAGCTGTGCAGAGTTTTATTTATTTATTAAGGTACTGTATATATATTTCCCTTGTTCCTGAAGGGCTCACAATCTACGTTTTCTGTACCAGAGGCAATGGAGGGTTAAGTGTCTTGCTCAAAGCCACAAGAAGCACCTGAGGACTAGAAACCTAGTGGGATGTGAACTGCTGGCCCTCCATCCTGAGGTAACTTGCCCCAACCACTAGGCCATTCCTCCCTTAGTCCCACAATATATTATACAAACTATTAGTAGCTCAGTAGTTTAAGAACCTCTGAAAATAGCAATTATAAAATAATCTAGGCTTGGAGCAAAATATATTTAAGAAATCATCTCTAATTTTAAAAATTATTTCATTTGTTGAAAAAAAGGTTTATGCTCCAACATATAATTCAAAATTGGCCAAGAAATACAAGACAGTAAGGACCAGATATTGTGTTGGGAGGCTATCTGCCACTATAGCGAAAAGCCCTGCCTGCTGACCCGTAACACTGGATATTCAATGCTGCAGCGACAACATTGAATATCTAGCATCACTGCACATGCCCCGGAGCCGCCAAGGCTAACCGAGTAGTGGCGATATTGCACCACTACCCAGTTACCATCTACGGCTAACACTAGGCGAGCCAAAAGCTGGCCTAGTTTTAACTGTGGCTTGCTAAATGGGTCGTGGTGCAATATCGCCGCTACCTGGTTAGCAGCAGTCTCCACCTCCGCTCAGCCCTGGAATGCCCCAACATGCCTTGATGTAACTGCAGAGCATCAGGGCATATAGCGGGCTTTGAAGGGGATAAGCGCCATTGAATATCCCAATCTAGGGCATTAACATGGTTTACTGGGCTGTAAACCGTGTAAATGCCCTTCGAATGTCGGGCTCTAAGTGGTTAAAGTTTAGAGAATAAGGACCACTTTTACTAAAGCCCGCTAAAACTTTGCACTTAATGCACCAAATAAACACACATTAAGTGCAAAACCTCTGCTGCAACTGTTGGGGGGCATGACCAGCATGATCCCAGCAGCTAATATGGGATAGACTTCCCTAACACGTGCTCCAGTAAGACAGGTTCACTAAACACCCATAGAGCTGTCATTAGGTGAACTTGCCTTAACAACCACATTGCTAATGAGCACCCATACTCTGCCCATTCCCAACCTCATTCCATGATCTCCGGTTAATGAGCGTTTTACCATGCGGTGGCTGGCATGCTCCTGTGTTAGTGTTCCCGGCTATGAGTTAGCACACATTAAAACACACATTAACCAGCTAACAAGCTTTAGTAAAAGAGGCCCTAAGCATTGCATCTCTGTAAACTTATCCAAATAAAAGGTTAATTTTTATGACTAAAGTGGCAACTAATCAAATAACAGTGATTTAATTGCATTTAGCAGCTGGCTGTTATTTTCTGCAAAAAATGTATTTTTTTATTTTTTATTTGAAAGCTCTTCTTAACAAGTTATCCCAAAAATACCTAGAGGCCTTAACAGTGAAAGAGAGAGAGAGTCAGTCTTAAATACCATCTCTCCTCTAGGCAGCAATTTTCACAGATAAAGAGGTCACCACTATTTAACAGTGTGCTGCCACATTAATTTAGTATGACAAGATAAAGCAGTAATCTCTGTTCGAAGAGGTTGTAAGCTGCCTGCTATCCAGGGACATGCTCCAGTCAGTTTGCACTGTATATCACTTTATACAATTGCCATGACAAAGCCGCCTGAGTTCTCTCATGTAAATCTCTTTCTCTCTCTTTCTCTGACAACTTCACTACCAGTCAGAGAGCACAGGATCAGCAGTCAGCTATGCAAGCACACAGTGTTACACATGCCAACAGGCCCAGAAATTCCCCCACCATAGCCCATATTTAGTACTTAGATACTCCACTGATCCCACTTTCATATTATCTTGTATTTTCAGTTTGTCATGCTAAATTGTCAATGTGCCAGGTTTTGCTTAAGCAAGGTGATGAGAATTTTTTTGTTAGCATAAATCTGGCAACCAAATCATAAATTAAGTAAAGACATTTAAATGTATTCAGCATTGGAAATATAAGACTATACAAGCTAGCAAGAATTTACAGTGTTTTTAACTTTTCATTTGTGAATAGTTTTGTGCAAAAATCAAAATACAGAGGTAGCTCATCCCAAAGAGTAGCACTCCATTGAGTGAAACTGAAGGCTAATGAGTGAGGTTTTTTCTTGCAGTACATTTGAGGTATAAATTTGGAAAGATCTGCATGTTGTATTGTTTTGCTAATGAAAGGAGCATCACAACATATTAGCTTGAATTCAGTACTGGGGGGGGGGGGGGGGGGATTTAAAACCCATGGAGTAGGTGCCCATTGTAAAATCTCTTCTGTAAGAAAGACTCACAGAACGTAAAGCCAGCCATAGTTATCTTGGTGGAAGGGCACGGAGGTTGCCAAATGGTTTCAGATTTGCCCAAAAGGGTTGATCCAGTCCTGGTTTATCCTATTCCAGGCAGGAACTTGTAGTTCTTACTATATATCCTGAGTCTACAAGTACCTGCACACAATGAAATAGACTCATCACTGGATTAACCACGTCAGGAAAATCTGAAGGTAGGTATACACTAGCACACTACTGCATACAGTCACTCCAATATTAACAGCAACACACACTAGCACTTAAACATCACTGGACACACAAACTATCTCCAAACTCTCAAGAAATACAAACTCAACAAGGAAGGAAATCTTCCCATGAACAATTTACAACAGTTGCCCATTAACTAACCCCTAAGGAACCAAGAGCAAAAGAGTTACAAAAAGTGAGTAGAAGGAAAGGATTCAGTAACAGAGGCAGGGAAACAGAGAAGATGCGGTCATAAATATTAAAACTGTTGGGACACAGAAAGCATGCTTTGCATGCCAAGAGAGGAACAGGTCTAGGATGTCCCTTCATTTCCTGAAACAAAGCAAAAATGCAGGGGTTTTTTTAATTCTTGAGCGAGATTGAAATCTTTCAGCAGAAATGCAGCCCTTCTCTACTTTCACAAAAACCTCCACCTGAAGTGTTCTGCCATGTGGGAGAGAAGAGCAACAAACACACCAGCAAAACCCAACCTCAAAGTAAGCCCTCTGACTTTCCGCCTTTTATGAGGGCTCCAGATTTGAGCACAGATCTGCGGCAGACACCAACTACCAATCTCCTTTGGAAAGGAGCTCAATTGATCCACCAGATATAGCCCCCCACTTGTTCACAATGCACCTGGCAATTCTTGCAAAAATAAGAGGACTTCTTTCACAACCAAGGCTGCTGTCCAGGCCCCACACCACAGCCTTGCTTGTAAATAACAGAAAACAGGAAAAGCCCTTGCAAAGCAGTCAGATCAAAGCGAAAAATATTCTACAGACTCTCTGTTTTGTTTTTAACTTTTCTGCTTTCTTATTTGGGGGGGGGGGGGGCTTGTCTGCTTCTTTGTCCCATGAACCACCATCTTCTCTTGCAAGTAACATACAGCATTGACAGCTTTGCTTTGAGGTGGCACAAGACCCTAAAGCAGTGGTTCTCAACCCAGTCCTTGGGACACACAGCCAGTCAGGCTTTCAGGATAACCACAATGAATATGCTTGAGAGATTGGCATACACTGCCTCCATTATATGCTAATTTCTTTCATGCATATTACATAAGAACATAAGAAATGTCATACTGAGTCAGACTAAGGTCCATGAAGCCCAGTATCCTGTTTCCAACAGTGGCCAATCAAGGTTGCAAAGTACCCAACAAGGCCCTTAGCATGTCATTTGGACCTTGGCAATTACTCATTGGCACCTACTGGCACCTGAACTTGACGCAACATTAATGATTATCTTGCACTCCCTGCAATGCTCAGTCAATGCCCACTTTTCACCCCAGCCTCATCCAAATCCCATCCTATCACATGATGTGCAGTTAATACACATTTTATCATTTGGTAATTGTCCCACCTGCATGGTAACACTTATCATGGGCCCAAGAAAGCAGTTAAAACATGCTGAAATGCATGCTAACCGCATAACGTCCTTTAGTAAAAGGGCCCCAAAGTTATGAAGTGAACAAAAATGTAACAGGAATATGTACAAAATCCCTCTGGCTAGCCCACTAACATTATAACTTGACAAGGGCTTTGAAGTAGAAAGAAGTCATAGCTTTACTGGTAATTGTAACAGTCAGCATTGAGACCTCTCAAGGAAACTATATTAAACTGTTATTTGTTTACCATTAAAAGAAAGAATGACCACTCTTTATAATATGTCATTTTAAATGTCTATGTTTTATGAAATGCAATAAGAGATCTCATTTTTCTTATTTGTAAAGTGCCATGATTGTATTTAGAACAGAAAGGACATTATATAAGATTTTATAAATACTGTAAAGACCAATTTTTATTAGCCTGCATTCCAAATAAAAATAAGGCTTATTAGATCAATATGCATGTTTGTGTCCCTCATAACTTTTTTGTCTGGAGTCTTATCAATATCAGATTTTCAGGACTTAAGGATTGGCATGAGCTCCATGCATATGTGCAGACCATAGATGCACGCATGTGCACTTCCAGTGAAATAGGCTCCTTTAGTTCTGGATGGAACCAGGGGAGGCTCAAGACAATCTGCTACCTGAGGCGAAGGATGAATGGCACCTCCCCACCCCCACCTCCTGGTAGAGGGTGGAGGGGCTTTATCAAAACTCCAGTCGATTAGATTATATGGAGGAAATGCAAGCTGTTTGCACACCAAGGAACTAAAAGAGAGCACGAACCACAGCACGGTTTATAAAACTAAATTATAACTCATTTTATTTTGGTTTTATAAACCGTTTCATGATTCTTGCTTTTTCTTTTTGAACATATATTTTGCATCCACAGAACTCCCTTCAACAGTGGGTGCAGAGCAGAACCAGGACATTCACCCACAGAACTCAATATCTTAAAAAGAAAATCTGATTCTGATCATCTCACTAACAACTACATCAAACATTCTCCAGTACCAGGCATATTATGAACTAATGAACTAAAACAAACCCCTACAACAAAGTAACTGAGTATCTATAGAGCAAATCTACCATAAGAACATAAGATATGCCATACTGGGTCAGACCAAGGTCCATCAAGCCCAGTATCCTGTTTCCAACAGTGGCCAATCTAGGTCACAAGTACTTAGCAGTTTCCCCAAAAGACATAGGTTCCACAATGCTTCTAATGGGTCAAGCAGTGGATATTCTAGGTCCCCTTTAATAAGGGTTTATGCACCTTTCCGCCAGGAACTTGTCAAAACCTTTTTTAAACCTGGCTACACTAACAGTTTTTACTACATCCTCCGGTAGCAAATTCCAGAGTTTGATTACACGTTGCGTGAAAAAATATTTTCTTTTATTAGTCTTAAATAGGTTACCCTGTAGCTTCATTGCATGCCTCCTAGTCTTTCTATATTTTGATAGCATAAATAATCAATCTACGTTTACCTGTTCCACTCCATTCATTAATTTATCTCCCCTCAGCCGTCTTTTCCAGGTTGAAGAACCCTAACCTTTTTAGCCTCTCTTCATAAGGGTATCCTTCCATCCCCTTTACCATTTCCGTGCCTCTTCTCTGTACCTTTTCTAATAAAGCTATATCCTTTTTAAGATACGGCAGCCAGAATTGCACACACTATTCAAAGTGCAGTCGCACCATGGAACGATACAGAGGTATTATAATATCCTTTGTTTTATTCTCCATTCCTTTACTTATGATACCTAGCATTCTATTTGCTCTCTTGGTCGCTGTTGCACACTGGACGGAGGGTTTTAACATGTTATCCATGATGACGCCTAAATCTTTTTCCTGGGTGGTGGTTCCTAATGTGGAACCTTGAATTGTGTAACCATAGTTTGGGTTTTTCTTTCGTAGGTACATAACTTTGCACTTGTCCACATTAAATTTCATCTGCCATTTGGATGCCCAGTCTTCCAATTTATCAAGATTCTCTTGCAATTTTCCACAATCCTCCAGGGTTTTAACAACTTTGAATAGTTTTGTGTCATCTGCAAATCTGATTACTTCATTTGTTATTCCCATTTCCAGGTCATTTATGAATATGTTAAAAAGCAGCGGACCCAGCTCAGATCCCTCGGGTACTCCATTATTCATCCTTCTCCACTGGAAAATTGGCCATTTAGTCCTACCCTCTGTTTTAGATCTTTTAACTAGTTCCTCATCCAAAACAGTAAGCTGCCTCCTATCCCATGACTTTTTAATTTTGCTAAAAGTCTCTCATGAGGGACTTTGTCAAAGGCTTTCTGATCAGCACCAATTTCCAAAACTTACATAAGGCGCCCATCAAAAAAAAAAGCATCACTGTAAATATTACAGTGGGCCCTGGAACATCCAAACATCTATTTGAAAAGCTGAACAATTCAGATTACAATACTACAGATACCTACATACAAACTCCATGTTAACAGAACACCTGGTCTTGGTCACACACTCATAACACAGACCCTTACCAAGTACAGAATAAGTGACCATAGCCTAAAAATAAACACATGTAGATAAAAATTAAAACTACAACCCCAAGAAGCCAGATTCTGCATACAGTGCAATACCCAAGAAATAGAAAGAGATGCATTTCCAAGTACTGTATAAAATATAAAGGTAGCACCAAGTCAGATAATTACATTGAAAATAAAATTCTCTTTGAACTTTGTTGTCTGATTAATTTATTCCCTGATCATATAGGTCCCAATCTGAGGTTTCTGCTTTCCTCTATCTCCCAGTGATGCAGGACCATGTGCAGAGATCACTACGGCATCATGTGCATAAATTTAGCATACTTTATTTTAAATGTATATGCCACCCATTTAAAATTCTAGGTGGCTTCTAACCATACGCACGCAATTTAGTATAACAGACTTTACAATAAAACACGCTGCTAAATATGCCAAACAAGAGGGGCTCAACAGCATCCATGCAGCATCTCCCACAAAAACAAGAGTGCTTGGTGCCCCAAAACAGCACTTCCCACCCTCTGAAATTCAAGAGGGATTTTGTGATCCCAACACAACACCTCCCACTCCAACATAAACACCAAGAAGGGCTTAGCAACACTACCATAATTCCCAAAACTGCACACTGGACCAGCAGGATATTAATGTAAATATATATTCTGTAAAAGACAAGGAAATGCAAGATGCTCACACACGAAGGAACTAAAAGAAAAAGTGAGAGCCACAGCACAGTTTATAAGACCAAATTATAACTCATTTTATTCAGTTATAAACTGCGTTATGGTTCTCACTTTTTCTTTTTGAATATATATTCTGCATCCACAGAATCCTCTCCCTCGACAATGGGTGCAGAGCAGAAGTAAGACATTCACTCACAGAACTAAATACAAGATATTTTTAAAAAATCTGATTCTGGTCATCTGACTAACAAACAAACATTCTCCAGTACCAGGCATACTGGGAGCTAATATAAAACTCTACAGAAGTCACCTAAGATCTACAAGGCCAATTCTACCATACCATACCAGCATACATTTCCAAAACTCATACAAGGGACCTTCCCAGAAAAAAACAACACTATAAATACTGCAGCAGGCCCTAGAACATCCATACACTGATTTATAAAGCTCAACAAGTCAAATTACTACAGTACAGATCCCTATGTACAAACCCCATGTTTATTTATTTAGACAGTTTTGCATACCACCTTATCCCTCAATCAAAGTGGCCACAAGACACATATACTAACACTTACAGGGAACATGGGCAATGGAGAGTTAAATGGCTTGCCCAAGACCACAAGGAGCACCTGTGGGACTAGAAACCCCAGTTCTTCTGGCCCAAGGTTGCTGTCCTTTAGTGGGATTTTGAACCCCTGACTTTCCAGCCTGAGGTAACTTGCCCCAACCACTAGGCCACTCCTCCACAGAACACCTAGCCTCACTCACACACTTAGAACCCAGACTCTCACCAAGTACAGAATAAGTGACTACAGCCTAAAATAAAAATATGTAGACAAAATTTAAACTAAAGTTCCAAGAAGCCAGACTCCGCATGCAGTGCAACATCAGATAAATAAGAGATGCAGTTCCCTATATTGTGTAAAATATAAAGATAGCACAAAGTCCAATCACTAAAATGAAAATAAAATATTTTTTTCTATCTTTGTTATCTGACTATTTTATTCTTTGATCATGGTGGTCCTGATCTGAGGTTTCTGCTTTCCTGTCTTCTCTTAGCTCTGTTTTTCTCGTCTATAGTCCATCTTCCATTTCTTATCTATACTTTTGTTTTCTTCACTTCCTTCCATCAGCCTATTTCCAGCCCCGGTAACCCTTTCCAGTATCAGCCCCCTTTCAAGTCCTCCCCTCCCAATACTTTCCAATGTCAACCACCTTGCATTCCCAGGACTGCCAGTGGTGTCCATTCCCTTCCAATCCCCCTCCTTCCCCACTGTCCAGCCCCTTCTAGTCCAAATACCATCACAGTTATCAGCTCACTTCCACCCTCAGTTCCAACCCCCCTCCCATCAGCTCCCTTCCAGTCCCCCTACCCTCGGTACATCCCCCTTCCAGTGCCATCTCCACATTTCAGCTCCCTTCCAGGCTCCTCCCCATTACCAGCCACCTACCAATCCCATCCCCAAGTGTCAGCTCCATTCCAGTCCCCCTTCAGTACCATCCCCAGGTGTCAGCTCCATTCCAGCCCCTCCTTCCCCCCATATCAGCTCCCTTCCAGCCCCTTCTTCCCCCGTGTCAGCTCCTTTCCTGCCCCCTCCTTCCCCTGGCAGGCCCTATCAGCATCTGCTCCCTTCCATTCCTATTCTTCCATCCCACCCCCCACCCCCCCGCATTAGCCCATTTGTAGCCCTAGCCCTTAGTTTTCTTACAGGGCCAGCAGCACTCTCCTTCCATCCCTTCATCAGCCCATTTCCAGTTCTAGCCCCCAGTCTTCTTCCAGTGCCAGCAGCTCTCTCCTCCCCCCATCAGCCCATTTCCAGTCCCATCCTATTTCCAGTCCTATCCCCCTTATCAGCCCACTCCAGTCCTAGCCCCCCATCAGTCCATTTCCAGTTTTAGCCCCCCCCCATCAGCCCATTTCCAGTTCTAGCTCATTTCCAATGCTAGCCCCCAATCAGCTCATTTCCAGTGCTAGCCCCCCATCTGCCCATTACGAGTCCTACCCTCCCCCCCGATAAGCCCATTTCCAGTCCTTGCCCCCCAATCAGCCCTTTTCCAGTTCTAGTCCCCCCCTGCTCAGCCTATTTCCAGTTGTAACCCATTTCCAGTCCTAAACCCCATCAGCCCATTTCCAGTCCTAGCCCCCATCAGCCCATTACAAGTACTAACCTCAATCAAACTATTTCCAGTGCCAACTCCCCCCCCCCCAGCCCAGCCCAGCATCAGATCTGCTCAGCCGATTTCCAGTCCAAGCCCCTCCAGGGAAGAGCCCTGCCATTGCCTGACCGACGCCCCAGCTCACCTTTGCAGAGCTGCAAGAAGGTACAGCATTTCTCTTCTTTCCCATGGCTCTGTTAAAGTTGAGCCCACCATCACTGAGGGTCAGGCAATGGCAGAGCTCTTCCGGGGGGGGGGGGGGGGGAAACACTGCGTCAGCTTGCCAGCACTTTTCTAAAAAGATTTTTGAAGGCCGAATGAGGCGGCCTTTTTGGTGTCATTTTTTGCCTCCCAAAAAAGGTTGCTGCCTGAGGCCACCACCTCACTCAGCCTCATTATAGAGCCGCCCCTGGATGGAACTAATCAAAGGAGGGGTAAGGCAGGGTAGGGGCCCAGTGATAATGCAGCTATTCAGACCAACAAACAACAGGTCCATATATTTCAGGTCAAGCTGGTCAGAGACTCCACCAGACCAGACCTGTCATATTGAGGGCAATTTTGAAATAGGTCACCTAGGTAGGAAGTCCAATAGATACCTATTTTGAGACGTGAAGGCATATTTTACAAAGGATGTATAAGTGCAATCTGGGAAATCAAATCCAGAACGTCTGAAAAAAAGGCAGGTACATGCAAGGTCAGGCATGATTTCAGAAACATAGACATGCCCAATATGGATGTCTATAGAGATGTCTACACCTCAGAACATGGGCATCTAATAGCATAATGGTAAAGTAGTGAATTAGCAGTAAGGTGGCCCAGGTTCAAATCCTGGTGTGGAACTTTGTGATCTTAGGCTAGATACTTAATTCTTCATCTTCTCTATACCGGTTGGCTGTATTACGGCCACAGCAAGCATTTTCCTGATATCTGTTTGTGCCTGGAGCAGCCATAAACATGGGAGTGCCTTCAGATGTCCCCAACTTTCTCTACAGTTGACTTCCAAACAATGTCAGAGTCAATGCACAATGAGTCGACTCTCTTCCACAGGTGGTTCCACCACCTCCTCTTTTTACTCTCCCTCTACAATATAGATATGTTTTTATGTCTTCTATGTTTTTATTTTATACTTTCATTTCTATGTATTATCTATCCTTGATGGGCTTTTTATTGTTCATCTCAGGTGGTTTGTTTTTAATATTTTACTTTTACTTTGTAATTTTATTATATTAGTTACAATCCCTTTTATTTTGATCCTTCCTCTATTAGTTATTAGATATTATTTCCAGTGTTTACTGCTTTTTGTTTTTTATCCTTATCTCCTATTATATGCCAAATTATTATAAACTATGTCCTCACAGTTCCTGGGTTTATTTCCCATGCTGTTCTTTGTACATTTGTACTATTGTGAACTAAAGGAGCTGGTACACTGACTGGCGGATTTCAGGTTTTTATTAAGCCCCTATGCGTTTTGCTGGTAAGACCTTCTTCAGGGGGAAATAAGGATAACAAACCTTGAAAAAATACAATAAAAACAAGGAGAATACATAATAATTATAATATAAATACAATATTAAAACATATTATAAAATGACTGACAAAACTATAAAAGATAATAATGCACAGTAATGTAAAAACATATAAAAACATCCTAGTAAGATGTAAACCAAATAAAGAAAAAGGACCAATAAAACAAATAAAACACATATGTGAATAGTGTGGACATTGGATATGTTGCATAGTGAGCTATATCAAAACAACTATCAAAAGTGGGTCACCGATGGTGTCAATAAAATAGTAACTGCCCCCAAGGGAGGGAAAAGGAGATGAAGAGGACCGAATATATGTGTAAAGACATTCCTGAGAGGATTCAAATACCTTTTAAAATCCTGCCATTGTATAAAGACAATTATCGCTGAAAAACAGAAGTGTAAACCCGATCATGTCTGAATTATGTCCGATCCTATTGAGAGAAGAATGGTATTGAAATTATAAAGGAACCTACCATACAAAAGCGGTTTTTTCGAGGTTTGTTATCCTTATTTCCCCCTGAAGAAGGCCTTACCAGCCGAAACGCGTAGGGGCTTAATAAAAAGCTGAAATCCGCCATTCTGTGTACCAGCTCCTTTAGTTCTCACTATTACGCTGAAGGTACTTGGTTGCTCTCCTTTGGTTGTTCTTGCATTACTTTTATTTTTATCTTACCATGATTATTTCATATTACTTTTATTTATATTGTTCATAGTTCCTCTTTTGAGTTTCCATTTTAGATTTATGATTTATACTTTAATTTTTTAATTGATTGTTATAATTGTTTTATATTTGCTTGTCTGTTGAAAGACTGCCGCCGAAACATGGACCTTGTATGATAGGACCATCAGATGCCTAATAAAGTCCCTTAGAATTTATTTCTATCATTTTCTGTTGGACTTTTCACCTTGCTCTATATGTGACTTACACATGTATCTTGTCCATTTTCCAAATTTATCCAAAGGAGAGCACAACCACCTATAGGCAAAGGCAGGACAAATGAAAACAGATGTTCCAAGACAGTGGTAGGTCAAGCAGTCTTTATGACGCCTTCTTCATGAAGAATATACCTCAAATAGAAATTGAAAACATATACAAATGAACACTAACCTAACATTTAAAAACATAGCTTAAAAGAATTAAAAATAATAAATAAACTATTGAAACAATAAATGAACCCAAACAATGATAAAAATCATATGATAAGCAGTAAAAAGGTGTTAAAAACTCATATAATGAACTACAGACAACAAACCATGAGCAAAACAAGCCATGCACAAAATAATTCACCAGGGTGCAAACAGGAGGGACGAGGAGGACTGCATGTGAACCCCTTGGTTAAACTATGTGCTACATGTGCTGCATTGTAAGAGCAACCTTCATCAGAATTATTAAAAAAATGAAAGTAAGATGTGCCCAAGAGTTAAACAGTATCAACCCCGCTGTGCCATTGTGAGACAGCAACAGTCTTGCGATATTTAATATTGAACAGTGTTGAGAGAGCAGGAATCAGTATAAATTTTGGGTGAAAAACCTTTCTTAGTTGCTGCAAAAACAGACTTTAAGCAATGACCACCAAAAACTAGAATCTGACAGGAGGAGAAAACACCCGATTAAACCTAGTAAAAGAGGCAAATTAAAACAACAAATTGTTGCAATATAGGATCAAGTATTGCCTGTGAATTGAAAAGTGAAACGGAACACTTGCCTTGTTGGTACACCAGCATCTTCCAAGCAGGCACAATACTGGCATTATGAACGGTCCTGTCTCAAACAGCCTTTAAATCCTTGAAAATGGTGCCAAAAGATTGAGGTCAAAAGTGTATGGCAAAGTAATCCTTATTTTTTATCCAGATCAATGTTATTATTTATATATAGTTTATCATCATAAAACTACCAGAACGGGATGAGCGAAGGGAATTAGACTCAAATGTGAAAGACAGAAAGTGAGATCGCCAGAAATGCAAATATATCCATTCAAATGAGGCTATGTAATAACAATTTGGACAAGAAAGGCAGGATGAAAGCACTGTCATTATGCTATCTACTTAACAGAAGCCTATATATATATAATAGAAACCTATATTTAAAAGGAATTTTATATACCTGATGGAAGCCTATATATATGTGATATTCTCCAGTGTGTATAAGCATCAGATCAGAGCTGAAACGGACCACATGATTGATTTAGACATGCAAGTGTGAGTGCTGGTATTTCACAACTAACACATGTAAAGTCAATCACTTATATGTGCATATGAGCACATATAAGGCATGCACGGGGCTACTTCAACCCCTTATGGGGCCAGAGGCAAACTTTTACAGTGGGTTCTCCTCATCCATGGGCCCTCCTCTCATCTGTAGGACCCTTCTCCAGCCGCCACTTCTGACCCTCTCCAGGACATGCAGTGACAACAATTCATTAACAAGGCACTGCAGCACCACAGTTACCTTCTATTTTGGTGCCGCAGTGGCGTTCGTGCTTCTGCTTCCTCCCCCTTTCTGATGAATCGGATTTGCTGCCAATGAATCAGAAGGAGGTGGAAGCGTGAAAGTAACTCCGGTGCCGCGGTGCCTTTTCTATCTATTACTGCCACTGCACGTCCTGGAGAGGCAGCAGCGATAATGCTCCCAGGAGCAGAAGCAGGGTTGCTGTTACTCATTGGCAGCAGGGCAGCTGGGCTCCATTGTGCAGGGGCCTAGGGCAGATGCTTCTTTTGCCCATAGGTAAAAGAAGCCCTGAACATGTAGATGCTTTTATTAACTACACCTCAATCCCTCTTATGAAGGTTTGGCCTCAATGCACACTTTTTAAAAAGCTACATGCGCCAGGGAATAGGTGTAAATCCCAACATGGATAATTTTGGGCTTACACATGTTTCCTCTATTTGAAATGGGGGATTCACTGTTAGATTTTTATCCCATCCAGGCCATGCCCGGACCAGACCCTTGATTTGCCCCCTCAAAACTTCCTCATACTAAGGATATCTTATTAAATGGCCATTTACATGGGGATGCAATTTACACATGCATATGCCTGCTTATTCACCTGTAAATCACAAATAACACTTCTAAAATAACCTCCATAGACACCTATGGGGATTATTTTAGAAGCCTTATTTCTGATTCTATGGGGCTTATTTTAGAAGTCTGGTTTGTGATTTCTACTTGGAAATTCTGACATTTTTTACATGTGGAGGCCCTTAATATGAAGAAATTACAAGGAAGCACAATGGAGCCATGGTTTAGGCATACCTTAAATGGATTAAAAATTGACTTGTAGACTTCCGGTGATATCACTGAGCCTCATGGATGGCTGAAAAAGAGCTCCGCCGTTTATCCCCGCAAAAGTAATTAATCTCCCCCACAAACAAAGCGATACAACTACCCCAAAGAGGATTGGATTGGGCAAAGGGTGTGGAGGCTGGTGGAATGACAACAGCAAGGAAAAAGACGGCAGACATAAGAGAGTATACGTTCACTGCTGTCAGAGGTGAGCAGAGAGAATGAGGAAAAATGGGAGGGAAAGCAAAAATAGAGGCTGAGTCTGAAGAGCAGATGAGTACCTTGGAATAGGCGCAGAGTAAAGTGCCATAGTGCAGATTTCTAAGGAAGAACTCTGGTCCTGGTTCAGTGAGCTGCGATCTGAAATGGCAGGATTCAGAATAGACATGGAGGCAGCCATAATGGAGTTTCGCGCTGATGTGCAGGAACTGTGGAAAAGAGTGGAGGAGGCGGAAGGGCAAGTGGAAGAGGTGCGAATCAATGTGAGTGCAATAAACAAAGTAGTGGACAGTTTGGAAGCTGCGAAGAAACAGATTGAGTTGAAGCTTGAATATTTGGAAAATCGGGTGAGAAGGCAAAATCTATGAATAAAGAGGGTGCCAGAAAATGAAGAATATAGAGATTGTGAACAGATGGCACGAGCCATATGTATGGCAGTGCTGGAGGAGCCTGAGGATAGAGGGAAGGCACTGGAAGTGAAAACAGACATTATTATATGCCTCCAGGAGTTTAAAATTAAAGAAAAAATAATAAATAAGGTGAGGGGAACAGGTCCCCTGGAGTGGAAAGGAAACAAGGTGGCAATTTTTGTGGACTTGGCTGCAGCCATGCTACAACACTGAAGAGAATGGAGAGGACTTACAATTGTTTGAATTTGTCTGCAAACTTGCTGCCAGGGAGGGACTCTTGAATAGTGGACTTCCTGCAGACACCTGGTGGAATCTGGGCTCCACAGCTTCTCCTACAAACAGATAAGCTTATAGCTTTATATCTTTTAATAAGCTTGCAGCTTGGTATCTCTTACCTATTTTCTTACCTATCCTGTTGGATGTGTAGCTGATATAGAATATTTAACTGCTGTTGGGTTTACCTATCCTGGTGGTTTTGTAGCTAAGTTAACTGCTGGTTTTACATTCACTTCTGGGAATAATCTGTCTGCTTACATTCCTTGTGTAGCCCTCCAATCAGAAATCTAAAGGTGCCCTCGGTTCAGGTAAGGCCTGCTGGCCAAGGACACTTAGAGTCCCACCCCCCACCCCTCACCCCACCCACCCCGGGCTGCATTGCTTATATAGCGGTCATATACATTGCCATCTATCCTCTTAATTCGACCACACATGTCTTGTATTCAGTGCAATAATTGTGGTGCCTTCATTCTGAGACAAATCATCTGGAACCTAAGAGCTTGCCCTATATGCCTCAAGTTGGCAGCCATACATAATGAATTGACTCTATTAAGGGAAGAAGTAGCTGCAATGAAACACACCTCTTCTAGGATACAAACCAAAAAAGTCCCCCACCACTCCCACAGAGACTCAAACATCCCAGGAACAAATGGATCACAGTGGGCTGTGGTAGACTACGTCCAGTAATGCAGAAACACCCGGTACATCAAGAGATAGTGCATAATGCCTTCTCTGCTTTGGTTAATGAGGATGCCCAAGCCAGGGAAACTCAAGGGCCCTTAAATGAGATAGTCAATGCCCAATCTCCTGATAAAGCACCAAATATGAAGAAAGACTCAAGGAACAGAAAACTACTACTACTTGGTGACTGCATCATCAGAGGCACCAACTTGGAAACACAGTTCAAAGGAGGGAAGTTAGTCAAATGCCTCCCAGGCTCTTCATCTAGCAAGAATACAAACCAAATTGTTGATGCACTTAGCGCTGAAAGTGAGCACGCCAAAATTGATGTTATCATCCACTTGAATACAAATGACCTGGCTAGAAACAGTGCCACTACAGTTCAAATGGACTTTCAAACTCTGGGGGAGAAACGAAAGCCCATTGTTAACACTGTAGCATTCTCAGAAGTTCTACCTGTTCTTGGTAAGGGGGCAGAAAGGCTAAATCGCATAAACAGCTTTAACGCATGGCTCCAAACCTGGTGCAAAGAGGAAGGATTCAGATTTATAGGCGAATGGGGAAACAGATGGACCAACAAGAGACTATACTGTGCTGATGGACTATATCTCTCTGTCGCAGGGAGAAGAATCCTAAGTGAAAATTCAGGTAGTATGTGGATACGCATTTAAACTAGAAAAGGCGGGTGATGGATGGGGAAGGTCAAGTTCTAGACGTCACTCCCTGCAAAAGCAGAACAACATCAGAAACAGACACACTTTTAAACCACACATCAAAAACAAGTGGGAAGAAGTGGACAGAACAAAATCAATGCAAAACACACGGAAGCCAGTTAAATGCTGGAAAGCAATGAGCACAAATGCTCGAAGCTTATCCAATAAAGTTCCAGACCTGGAAGCCTTAATGGAAAAGGACTTGGACATTGTGGCCATTACAGAAACATGGTTTAATGAATCGCATGATTGGGATATAGCCATAGCTGGCTATAATCTATTCAGAAGAGACAGAGAAAATGGAAGAGGAGGCGGAGTAGCCTTGTATGTCAAAAGCAATATTAAAGCTACTGAAATGCAGGGGGCATGGGGAAAAGAAGAAGCGCTTTGGGTTGTGTTGGAAAGAGGAGATGGCACTGTCATCCATACTGTCCCATCGCCTTGTCCACTTTCAGTTTTGCAAGTTGTTCTAACACATCATCTTCTGTGAATGGTATGGTATCTACTTCATTCCCATTTTTATATTTGGGAGTCACAGGTGGTCCTTCTCCAGGATTTTCTTTAATAAAAACAGAGCAGAAGTATTTGTTTAGCAATTTCGCTTTTTCAGTGTCACTTTCCACGAGTCCTTTCCCAGCACTTCTGAGTCCTGCAATTCCAACTCTGATCTTCTTCCTTTCCTGAATATATCTGAAGAAAGTTTTGTTGCCCCCTTAATATCTTTAGCCATCTTTTCTTCTGCCTTTGATTTTGCTATCCTTATTACTCTTTTAGACTCAAATCGAAGAGTTAGATAACGAATTGATTATAGACATTGGCAAAACAGCCACAAAGGGGGAAGCAATCATATTGGGAGACTTTAATCTACCCAATGTGGATTGGATTACTCCTTCTGCAAATCTGGAAAGACGCAAAAAAATTGTGGATGCTCTGCAAGATGCGTTACTTAGACAAAAGGTGATGGAACCAACATGAAAGCTCAACACTGGATTTAGTGCTCACCAACGGTGATAGTGTGTCGAATATCTGGGTGGGTGCACCTGTGAGCAGCAGCGATCCATCACCCGGTGTGGTTTGAGATAAAAACCAAGGTACAGTCCAACTATAGCAAGCTCAAAGTCCTAAACTTCAAAAACACTGACTTCAATAAAATGGCCATGTACCTAAAGGAGGAGTTGACAGGGTGGAAGGAGATAAGGGAAGTGGAATTGCAATGGGCTAAACTAAAGGTGGCAAGAAAAGGGGCAACAGATAAATATGTAAGTAAAGTAAATAAAAACAAAAGGAGAAGGAAACCTATTTGGTTTTCCAAAGAAGTGGCTGCTCAGATAAAGGCAAAAAACTCAGCTTTCGCAAAATTCAAAAGCTTGCAAATAGAGGAACACAGAAAGGAATATAGGATCAAACTCAAAGAGACAAAAGAGAAATAAGGATAGCAAAATCAAAGGCAGAGGAAAAGATGGCTGAAGATGTTAAGTGTGGCGACAAAACTTTCTTCAGGTATATTCGGGGAAGGAAGAAGATCAGAGGTGGAATCGCAGGACTCAGAAGTGCTGGGAACGGACTCATGGAAAGGGACATTGAAAAAGCAGAATTGCTAAACAAATACTTCTGCTCTGTAGATCTCAAGGTGGCAAAACAGTGCGACAAGGCAGTGGCAAAAGCCAGGAGGATGTTGGGCTGCATACAAAGAGGAATTACCAGCAGAAAGGAAGAGGTTCTAATGCCACTGTATAAGTCACTGGTGAGGACTAACTTCGAATACTGTGTTCAGGTTTGGAGACCGTATCTTGCAAAGGATGTAAAAAGAATGGAAACTGTTCAGAGGAAGGCGACCAAAATGATTTGAAGCCTGCGTCAGAAGCCTTATGAGAAGAGGCTTGAATACCTAAATATGTACACTTTGGAGGAGAGGAGGGATAGGGGAGATATGATTCAGACCTTTAAATACTTAAAGAGAAATAATGAACAAACAAACCTCTTCCAAAGACGGGGAAGCTGTAAAACGAGAGGGCATAACATGAAGCTGCAAGGTGGAAAATTGAAAGGTAATGTCAGGAAATACTTTTTCACTGAGAGGGTGGTGGATGCTTGGAATGCCCTCCTGATGGAGGTGGTGGGGGCAAATACGGTGACAGAATTCAAAATGGCATGGGACAGACACAATGGATCCATTTATAGCAACAGAATAAAATAAAAATAAACTGGACCATCTAACTTCTCAACAAACAGGGGTATCCTGCATGGAGCGGTGGGTTCACCCCTAAACAAAGACATGGGGAGGGGTAGCCTGCACAGAGTGGCACCTACTCCTGCCATCTTACTCCAGCCATCTTACTGGGCAGACTAGATGGACCATACTGGTCTTTATTTGCCGTCATTTACTATGTTACTATGTTACTATGAGGTTAAGGGAAGAGAATATTAAATATAAATGGCTGTATCCCGCAGGAATTGTGTTTACCAGCCAAGGCATCACAAAGTGGGCGTTAACAGCAACTCAGTTGGTGGCAGAGATGAAGGAATCAGGAGTGACACGGTTACCAGAGGTGGGAAAAATGAAAAAAACAGTGAATGGACTGACAACAAGATGGCAGAGAGTGGATAGCAAAGAGAGAAAGGACATGGGACTGAGCAAATAAGCAGAGGAGAGAGAAATGGAAAAAGAACGGAAGACAACAGCAAGGTTGAAGAAGCCGCAAAGTTGGACTGTGTATATGAGATGAAGGGGGAAGAGGGGGCAAGGTTAAATGGAGATGAATGCATGACTGCGTGGATGGTGTCATCGAGAGCGTTTTGGTTTCCTAGACCATGGGATGCTGTTCCAAGGGTTGCAGAGCAGAGATGGCATCCATCTGTCCAAGAAAGGTCAACGCATCTTCGGTAATAGACTGGCTAATCTACTGAAGAGGGCTTTAAACTAGATTCGTTGGGGATAGGTGAAGAAAGCCCCCAGGTAAGTGAAAGTCCCCAGGTAGGTGATACATTAAATACCTTTATGGAAATGGGTAACAGGGGTAACATATGGAAAGCAGTGTGTATAAATGCCCGTAGCATGGGAAATAAGATCCCTGATGTTGAAGCTTTGGTGGGCGTGGCTGACTTGGATTTAGTGGCAGTTACAGAAACATGGTTCACAGAAAACCATGACTGGGATGTAACTATAGCTGGCTATACTTAATTCAGAAAGGAAAGGGTAGGAAGAAGGGGAGGAGAAGTGGCACTATATGTAAAAACGACTATTAAAGCTTTGGAATTACAGAGCTTAAAAGGGAGAGAGGAGGAATTGTGGGTTAAACTAGAAAGAGGGAAAGAGAAATCTATTTGCATTGGTGTGATATACAGACCTCCCTCACAAGAGGAAGAGGTGGACAGAGAGTTAATTGAAGACATACGCAGCATTGCTAGGAAAGGGGACGTGCTACTTATAGGAGATTTCAATATGCCAGATGTTGATTGGCACATTCCTGCTGCAGTATCATCTAGAAGTAAGGAGATCCTGGATTATCTACAGGGAGAACTATTCAGGCAATTGGTAACAGACCCCACACGTGAAGGGACCATACTAGACTTGGTGCTTACCAATGGTGAAAGTGTTTCTGATGTTGTAGTGGGAGATCATTTTGCATCCAGTGATCACCAGATGGTGTGGTTCAGTATTAGGACTAGGGCTGTTAGAATCCATTCCAAGGTGAGGATCTTAGACTTTAGGAAGACTAACTTTGCGAAGATGGGCTGATACCTCAGGGAGTCATTAGTGGGATGGGAACAGCTGGGGGATGTAGAAAAACAGTGGGCAAAACTGAAAGGGGATATTTTAAGGGCAACCAACCTTTTTGTTAAAATGGTAAATAAAGGCAAAAGGAAAAGGAGACCGCTATGGTTTTCTAAGGAAGTAGCTGAAAAAGTGAAGAAAAAGACGGAGGCCTTCATGAAATACAAGAGATCACAGAGAGAGGAAGACAGGCATCTGTATTTGGAAAAACTTAGAGAAGCTAGCAAAGTAGTCAAGAAGGCAAAGATTCAAAAGGAGAAGGAAATAGCCAATGCAATAAAATGGGGGGATAAGACATTTTTCAGATATATTAGTAAGAAGAGGAAGGGCAAAAGTGGTATTGTCAGACTCAAGGGTGCAGGGGGGGAATATGTAGAAGCTGATAAGGATAAAGCGGAATTGCTTAACAAATATTTTTGTTCTGTGTTCACAGATGAAGAACCAGGAGCAGGACCTCAGAAAACACCCACAAATAGGAACAGAAGTGAGGGACATCTTGAACAATTTTCAGAAGACTGTGTTCGTGAGAAACTAGCTCAACTTAAAGTAGACAAAGCGATGGGAACGGATGGGATACACCCTAGAATACTGAGAGAATTTGGGGACGTTCTAGCAACTCCACTGACTGACCTTTTCAATGCCTCGTTGGAGTCGGGAGTGGTGCCAAAGGACTGGAGAGAGGCTCATGTGGTGCCTTTACACAAAAGTGGAAGTAAGGATGTGGTTGAAAACTAGAGGCCGGTTAGTTTAACTTCGGTGGTGAGTAAATTATTGGAAACGCTGCTGAAAGAGAAAATAGTGAGGTTTCTGGAGTCCAGCGGATTACAGGATCCGAGGCAGCATGGATTCACCAGAGGCAGGTCTTGTCAGACAAATCTGATTGATTTCTTTGACTGGGTGACCAGGGAGTTGGACCGAGGGAGAGCTCTGGATGTGGTGTATTTAGTTTTCAGTAAAGCCTTTGACACTGTTCCTCACAGGCGACTTATAAACAAACTGAGCACCCTAGGGATGGACCCTAAAGTTACTGCTTGGGTTAGAAATTGGTTGGGCGGGAGGCGACAAAGAGTACAAGTAAATGGAGCTCACTCTGAGGAGAAGGATGTTACCAGTGGTGTGCCCCAGGGATCTGTCCTTGGTCCGATTCTTTTTAACATCTTTGTTAGTGATATAGCGGAAGTGCTGTCGGGTAAGGTTTGCCTCTTTGCAGATGATACCAAAATCTGCAGTAGACACCCAGGAAGGTGTAGATAACATGAGGAGGGATCTAGCTAAGCTTGAAGAATGGTCTAGAATTTGGCAGCTGGGATTTAATGTTAAAATATGTAAGGTCATGCATTTGGGCTGCAGCAATCCAAGGGAGCAATACAGTATAGGAGGTGAAGTACTTTTGTCCACTAAAGAAGAGCGGGACCTAGGCGTGGTTGTGTGTGATGATCTTAAAGTAGCTAAACAGGTAGAAAAGGCGACGGCAAAAGCTATAAGGATGCTAGGGTGCATACGGAGAGCAATGGCTAGCAGAAAAAAGGAGGTGATAATGCCTCTCTATAAGTCTTTGGTGCGACCTCATTTGGAGTATAGTGTGCAATTCTGGAGACCGCACCTTCAAAAGGATGTGAACAGGATGGAGTCGGTGCAGAGGGTGGCTACTAAAATGATTAGTGGGCTTCATTATAAAACATATGAGGACAGACTTAAGGATCTTAATATGTACACCTTAGAGGAAAGGCGGGATAGAGGTGATATGATTGAGATGTTTAAATACCTCCGTGGCATAAATGTTCAGGGAGAGAGCCTCTTTCAATTGAAAGCAAGTTCTGCTACGAGGGGACATGGGATGAGGGTGAAGGGAGATAGATTCAGGAGTGATATGCGTAAATATTTCTTTATGGAAAGAGTAGTGGATCCATGGAATAGTCTCCCAGTGGAGGTGGTAGAGATGAGTACAGTAACTGAATTCAAAAAAGCATGGGACCAACACAGAGGATCTCTAAAGGTAAAAAGTGGACTGTTGTAGTTGTTGTTATGGAAGGACAGACTAGATGGGCCTTGTGGTCTTTTTCTGTCATCATGTTTCTATGTTTCTATGTTTCTAAAAGGGGAAAAGTTACCAAGCTCTATGGAAGTAGCTAGAGTGGTAGTTGTACCCAAACCGGGAAGGACCATGGAAAGTGTGAGTCATATAGACCCATTTCACTTATAAATTTGGATGCTAAGATATTAGCTAAAATATTGGCAGCTAGATTGCAGAAGTATATTCCAAGGCTAATAAAGGAGGACCAAGCAGGGTTTAGCCCGGGTAGACAAGGGAGTGCACAGACTGGGAGCGCACAGACCGGGACTCCTGCTACCATCTGAGCTCTCCTGAAGCAAAGGTCAGTGCTCTCTCCAGCTCCAACAACAACGCTGCACCTCTACAGTACAAAAAGAGGTGAGATCGCTGCCTGCAAAAGATCTGCTTCCTCCTCTTACTGTGCCATGCGGTTGCTCTTGCTCCGCCTACAAGGGGTTCCCCATCTACCTCTGCGTGCCGCAGGCACACCCGTGCCTGGTGGACCTGCGTCTGAGGGCCTCACCAGAGGGTCCTTTGGTGTGGCCCTTCGGTGGGGTACGGAGGTAAGACAAATAACTCTTTTGTGTTAGTTGCCACAAATATCATATATACTAGCTATAAATAGCTTTTGTAAATCAGAAAAGTACCCCTGTTAATACCGTAAGAAACCAGTAACCTTGTGCATTGTAGCTTAATTTCCTGTACTGCTGATTGTATAGCTTTTTGCTCACTCACTTTAACTTCAACTACTCAACGACACATTTCATTGTTATTTATGATCTATCTGGAATGGAGCTGAGAAAAATGTTTGCACTCTCCCTGAATGTAATTATCTACACTATTGTACTGCTAACCACTTCCTTCCCCCTCTCCCACACTCTCCCCCCCCCCTTGGATCTACCTGACTCTGCCTTCATCCATATCATCCCCTACTGCCCCAGAAATGACTATCATAAGCATTTTAATGGACCTCCACTCATGGCTAGAACACTCCTGTATCAGCATACATGTAATGAGAGGTTAATCCACATTAAACCAACGCCAAGGGAGAACTTTAAGAAAATCTCTAACCTCCTTGCACACCTAAAATTCATCCTCATCAATGTCAGGTCCATTAGAAATAAAATCCCAATTATAGTTGACCTCATCACTGATGAGAAGCCAGACCTCCTTTGTATCTCTGAATCTTGGCTAACCGAGGCTGACTCAGTCTTACTAAATCAACTACAAATACATGAATACAGCATTTCCAACTGCACTAGAGATCACAAGAGAGGTGGTGGAGTACTCACAATAGCAAAATCTCACCTCAATCTCACCCCCACCATCTGTGATAATCAAGGTGGTATGGATATCCTAAAGATAGAAAATACAAATTTAGCTATATATAGACCTCCCACATCTAGTCCTCAAAACATAGACACAATACTAGAATCTGTCTGTAACTCATATTTAAGAAAACCACATATTATTCTGGGAGACTTTAATCTTGCATCCCTATCCAACAATCACGAAACATCATTCCTTGAATCAATGGAGGAAATGGGTTTCAGACAAACGGTTAACCATCCAACACACATCAAAAGCAACATCCTGTATCTGGTATTCCTCCCAGTATACTATACTGAGCTATCCCAATATAGCCCACCCACCATAACTCAGGTACCCTGGTCTGATCATTATTTGATTTGTTTCTCTGTACATTTGCCACATACTGCCACACATCATACCAGTACCACTCCTCAGGGGCAAAGATTCTGTCAATTTAACAAGGATAAATTCCTGGAATCAATTTTTCCAAAGTTAGACGATTCAGAAAACCTCAACAAACTGGTAACAAACTGGAACTCTGCTATTTTGACAGAAGCCAAAGTCTCTCCTCCAAGGAAAGCTTCTCAACAGAAAGCTACCGAAAAATGGTACACTCCGGAACTAACCACTTTTAAGAAGGAACTCAGGAAATTAGAATCTAGTTGGAGGAAGAAAAGAACCCCAGAGCTCAGATTGCGCTATTTTGCAACCCTCAAGTCCTATAAGGAAACTATAGACACCGCCAAAAAGCTGTATCATACAAAAACTCTTATCGATAGCCATTAATCGTCCAAGAGAGCTATTTGAGATCATTAAAACCTTAACTAAATCTCCAGCATCCAACTCCCATAAGATACCTGTCGACCCTCAGATCCTAGCTGATCATTTTTCTAGTAAGCTTAAGCAGAATAGCCCTTCAGCACTATTTCATTTATTTCCTTCAGCAGATAACCTTAACGTATTGAACACCTTTCATACTATTAGAAAAAAGCAACTGCTAGAGACCATTACAAAACTTAATATCTCCTTGGTCCGATTATTTTAACTTCTTTGTTAGTGATATAGCGGAAGGGCTATCGGGTAAGGTTTGCCTCTTTGCGGATGATACCAAAATCTGCAATAGAGTAGACACCCAGGAAGGTGTAGATAACATGAGAAGGGATCTAGCTAAGCTTGAAGAATGGTCTAGAATTTGGCAGCTGGGATTTAATGTTAAAAAGGTAAGGTCATGCATTTGGGCTGCAGCAATCCAAGGGAGCAATATAGTATAGGGGGTGAAATACTTTTGTCCACCAGAGAAGAGTGGGACCTAGGCGTGGTTGTGTCTGATGATCTTAAAGTAGCTAAACAGGTAGAGAAGGCGACGGCAAAAGCTAGAAGGATGTTTGCGTGCATATGGAGAGGAATGGCTAGCAGAAAAAAGGAAGTGATAGTGCCTCTGTATAAGTCTTTGGTGCAACCACATTTGGAGTATAGTGTACAATTCTGGAGACCGCACCTTCAAAAGGATGTGAACAGGATGGAGTTGGTGCAGAGGGTGGCTACTAAAATGGTTAGTAGTCTTCACTATAAAGCATATGAGGACAGACTTAAGGATCTTAATACGTACACCTTAGAGGAAAGGCGGGATAGAGGTGATATGATTGAGATGTTTAAATACCTCCGTGGCATAAATGTTCAGGGGAATAGCCTCTTTCAATTGAAAGCAAGTTCTGCCACAAGGGGACATGGGATGAGGGTGAAAGGGGACAGATTCAGGAGTGATATGCAGAAATATTTATTTACGGAAAGAGTGGTGGATCCATGGAATAGTCTCCCAGTGGAGGTGGTGGAGATGAGGACAGTAACTGAATTAAAAAAAGCATGGGACAAACACAGAGGATCTCTAAAGGAAAACAGGGTACTGTTGTAGTTGTTGATATGGAAGGACAGACTAGATAGGCCATGTGGTCTTTTTCTGTCATCATATTTCTATGTTCTATGTTACATCACTCTTGGATCCATGTCCAGTTTAAGGCAGTAAAATCAGAATTAGCCCCTTACATCTTAAATATAGTGAATCTTTCACTACTTCAAGGCTATATGCCAAATGACCCTAAGCTTACAGTACTCCGCCCTCTACTAAAAAATAAATCTCTAAACAAATAATGACCCCACCTCTTATCGCCCCATTGCTAGTATACCTTTCTTCGCTAAAATTATCGAGAAGGTTGTTCAATTTCAATTGCAGGACTATATAGATACAACTGCTCCTCTAGATGAGCATCAATACGGTTTCCGCCCTTTTCATGGTGTAGAGACACTACTCTTAGTTCTCTTAGACTCACTTATCAAAGGCTTGGACAACATTAAGCAAGCCTTTATTCTTATATTTCTTTATATCTCCTCAGCGTTCCACAGTGTAAACCATGTCTCCCTCATTTCTAGACTCACACAATTAGGCATAAAGGAAAAAGCCCTTGATTGGCTTAATTCCTATCTGGCTAACAGAATCCAATACATACAAATGGATCAAGTTTCCTCATGGCCATTCACACAAGAACAAGGTATTCCTCAAGGCTCCACCCTTTCTGCCCTGCATTTAAACTTTATCTCCAACCTATCTGCTTCATATTCAAATGCCACAATATAAACTACCACAACTATGCGGATGACATTATGATATTCTCGCCATTTGACATATCTAACCCTAACCATGACAGCATAGCAACCTATCTCGCTGAGGCCAAAATATGGCTTCATTTAATGAACATGAACATTAACTTCAAAAAGAATAAAGTGCTCTTCGTATCCAGAAACTCTAACTTTACTCTCCCTTCAGCTTAGGAACCATATCCTCCCAGTTAAATCAGAGGTAAAATGCTTAGGAGTGACCATTGACAGAACACTCAGATTAACCTCCCATATAAAACAAACGGCTAAAGCTATCTTCTTTAAGCTCCGGACCATTCAACAGCTCAGACCCCTCATAACCACAGATGATTTCAGGACAGTTGTCCAAGCACTTATAACACCGCAGCTAGACTACTGTAATGGCATACTGCAAGGCACAACCAAGAAAAACCTACATATACTACAAATGGCTCAAACTGTCACTGCCCAGATTATTTTTAAAGCCAAGCTATCGGACCACAACTCCCCCATTCTATACTCCCTTCATTAGCTCCCTGTTGCGAGTAGTATTCAATATTTATTTATTTATTTATTTATTTAACAAGTTTTTTATACCGCCTTTTCCTTCAATCAAAGCGGTCACAAGAAATACAAGGTATAAACAAAGGAAACAAACAGTATAGACATGACAACATATGGTAATGTAGGAAAAATAACAAGGGTTAACAAAATAGTGGATTATTTATAAAACATATACAATAGATGATATCTTAGTCATTTGTTGATCCATAGTGCTCAATAAAAAGTAAAGTTTTTAATTGCTTACGAAAGTCACTTAAAACATCAATTGCACGTAAATCAGGGGGGAGAGAGTTCCAAATCAAAGGGGCAGCCAAAGAAATTGCTCGTTGTGATGTACATTTGCGTGATTTAGCGAAGTTTCTTGGGGTAGTGAGGGTGTTTGAGGTGGATAATCTTCTAGGTCTGTTGCTGGTATCACGGGATAAGAGGGCATGGAGGCTGGTTGCAGAACTGTTGTGCTTCATTTTGAAGATGTTTATGATTAACTTATACTTTATGCGAAGGGTTATAGGGAGCCAGTGGAGATCTTTAAGGATGGGGGTAATGTGGTCATGATTAGTGGAACCGTTAATTATTCTGGCTGCTGTATTCTGTGCCATTTGAAGAGGTTTGAGAGCATGTTTTGACAGCCCATTGTAGATAGGGTTGCAAAAATCCAGAATGGGGGTAATAAGTCAATATAAAGTCATAGTGACCACCTTCAAGCTAATTAACAAAATAGCCCCCTCTCATCTCTCAACTTTAATCCAAACCCCCCAAGTAAACAGGTCAAGAAGAAGGACAAACCTTAACATGCTGCTAATTCCTGACTCTATTCGAAGAACAAAGCAGATAACGAGCAATTCTGCATTTTCAAACTTTGCACCTGTTCTATGGAACAATCCTGGAGCCTCGATAATGCTTTGGAAGCCGAAGCCTCCCGCCGGGGCAATTTTGCTGGTGCAAGACCCTCAAGGGCAATGCCAGAGGCATCTCGATGCTTGGAAGGAGATCTACCCTTTGAGGACCAGCCAGACTTATGTTTAGTTACCTGAGATCCATGGGAGGAAGACGAAGCCCTGGAAGACGTCGATGCCACAGATGCTGCATCGGAGGGAAAAAGGGTGCTGACCCCTCTTCAACATCATCCCACAGGCCATACACTCCGAGATGGAGTGGTCAGGACCTAAACATTTAAGGCACCACTCATGGGTGTCGGTGACGGAGATGGTACCGCCACACTTGGTACACTTTTTGAAACCCAAAGCGGGTTTTTCCATAGTAAGGAAATTTTGGGCCTAGTGCCCAAAATGGTGCGTGCACCTGAAGAAGAAAAAGTTTGGAAAAAAATATTAGATTTTTTTTTTTTTAAAGAAAGAAAGAACCGGCGGTACCGGTATGGCGTGAGGAGAAGGCAGACGCGACCACAAAAAAGAAGGCGAATATAATAATTTTCTGCGGTGACAGGAACGACGACCTGCTGGCTCCGCGGAAAACGAAGAACTGGAGAGAGGCAGTTGGGAAAGGCGGGAAGACAGCACGCAGGTGCTGTGGGATGCTCCCAAAAGCTTTCTAATTGGACACTGGGGAGCGTTCCCACGCAGGCTCCGTCGGTACCGACGATACCCATATGCGAAGACTACATTCCTGCTTGTTCCTGGAGATGACCCAACTACATTACAGATTTGATGTGGAAGAATAGGGAGGGGAGAGAAAGAGGCCTAGTTAAGAACCTATACATGATAAGTACATTTAGAGCCAGGGACTGGAAATATAAGATGCTAACACAAATGGGAGGAAATATTAGGGCACAGCGGATCACACAATGTGAGGGTTTTTTGGTGGGAGAAAGTTCTGGGATATTCCAAAGATGGCAGGAGAAAGGGTTACAGTGTATGGGGCAGGTAGTATCCGAGGTAGGCCAATTCAGGCCGTTTGAGGAGCTCCAGTGAGAGTTCCAAATAGAAAAGAGTGATTGGTTGGGTTATTTTCAATTGGCACACTTTTTAGGGGGAAAAAATATAAAAGAAGGCCTGAGAAGCAAAGGGACACCATTTGAGAAGATGCTTAGGGTGGGGGATGTATCAAGGGGTGTGATCTCTAGGCTATATAGGGCATTGAGTAGTCCCATGGATCAAGGAACACATATGCAGGTCTGGGAGGCAGACTTGGGGGGTCATTGCGACTCTCAGAGATGGGAAAAAGTATATAGTGGGGTTAAAATCCCGATGGTCTCGGCAGCAATCCAAGAACACTGTTATAAGATGCTGTTCCGAATGTATTGAACCCCAGTAAGATTGTGTAAGATGGGGAGATATAATGATGTGCTGTGTTGGAGGGGGTGTGGAGAGGGGGGAGTATATGCATATGTGGTGGCAGTGCTACAGCAAACGTGGTTGGTGGCTGAAGGATCTTATGCGGGAGATGGTGAGCTGGATGGGAGATATCACACCAGCTGGAGTATTAATGAATGAATGGGGGGGGGGGGATCTGAAAAGTGATCTGTTGTATATGTTGAAGTATATATGGTAAAGTAATGTAAAGTAAAGATAGAATGGTAATCAGGTAAATGTTGGGCTGATGGATATAGTTGGATGCAGGTTATGCTATTGTTTTGTAAAGGAGATAAGAACATAAGAACATAAGGTATGCCATACTGGGTCAGACCAAGGTCCATCAAGCCCAGTATTCTGTTTCCAACAGTGGCCAATATAGGTCATATGTACCTAGCAGTTTCCCCAAGAGACACAAGTTCCACAATGCTTGTACTGGGTCAAGCATTGATATCTTCGGTCACTTCTTAATAATGGTTTATGGACCTTTCCTCCAGGAACTTGTCCAAACCTTTTTTAAACCCAGCTACACTAACAGCCTTTACTACATCCTCCGGTAACAAATTCCAGAGTTTGATTACGCGTTGAGTGAAAAAAATATTTTCTCTTATTTGTCTTAAATAGTTTTACCCTGTAGCTTCATTGCATGTCCCCTAGTCTTTCTATATTCTGATAACGTAAACAATTTATCTACGTTTATCCATTCCACTCCATTCATTAATGTATAGACCTCTACCATATATCTCCTCAGTTGTCTCTTTTCAAGGTTGAAGAGCCCTAACCTTTTTAGCCTCTCCTCATAGGAGTAGCCTTTCATCCCCTTTACCATTTTGGTGGCTCTTCTCTGTACCTTTTCTAATAACGCTATATCCTTTTTAAGATACGGCAACCAGAATTGCACACAATATTCAAGGTGCGTTCGCACCATGGAACGATACAGAGGCATTATAATATCCTTTGTTTTATTTTACATATCTTTCCTTATGATACCTAGCATTCTATTTGCTCTCTTGGCCGCCGCTGCACATTAGGCGGAGGGTTTTAACATGTTATCCACGATGACACCTAAATCTTTTTCCTGGGTGGTGGTTCCCAATGTGGAACCTTGCATCGTGTAAGCATAGTTTGGGTTGTTCTTTCCTAGGTGCATAACTTTGCACTTGTCCACATTAAATTTCATCGGCCATTTGGATGCCCAGTCTTCCAATTTATCAAGATCCTCTTGCAATTTTCCACAATCCTATTTTCCACTTTAAATAGTTTTGTGTCATGTGCAAATTTGATAACCTCACTCATTATTCTCTTTTCCAGGTCATTTATGAATATGTCAAAAAGCAGCAGAGCCAGCACAGATCCCTGGGGTCACTGTTCCCTCTAAGCTGTGCGCGTGTGCGTGCGCACACACCTCGCTGAGCGAGCGCACATACTTTACAACAGAGCGCACAGGTTCTGATTCTGATAGAAAACACAGATGACTTAAAATTTAAAAGTTGTGATTGTAATTAGTAGAAATTTTCAGCTTTGTTTAGTAATCGTCTATTTTCATTTAATGTTATTAAAATCAATTTGGTGTGCATACTGTATTCTGATGTGTAGTCAAATTTTAAAGTATATAACTCCGAGTGTTGTTATGTGGCACACAAAAAATTAACCTTCCTTCAAAAGCTGCACAGCTGATATTTTATGCGCACACAGCCTACAGAAAATTAGAGGGAACATTGCCTGGGGTACTCCACTATTCACCTTTTTCCATTGGGAAAACTGGCCATTTAGCCCTACCCTCTGCTTTCTATCTTTTAACAAGTTCCTGTTCCACAATAGTACACTGCCTCCTATCCCATGATTTTTAGTTTTGCCAAAAGTCTCTGATGAGGGACCTTGTCAAAGGTTTTCTTAAAGTCCAGATACACTATATCAACCAACTCATCTTTGCCACCTGTTTATTCACACCTTCAAAAACACATAACAGATGAGTAAGACAAGATCTTCCTTGTCTAAAGCCATGTTGGTTGTCTCCCAATAGGCTATGACCCTCTACTTGCTGAGTAAGTTTGTTCTTTATGATGGTCTCCACCATTTTTCCCAGTACTGACATCAGGCTCACTGGTCTGTAGTTTCCCGGATCACCCCTGGAACCCTTTTTAAAAATTTGTGTTACACTGGCGATCCTCCAATCTTCAGGTATTACAGATGATTTTAATGAAAGTTCACAGATTACTAATAGCAGGTCTGCAATCTCATATTTCAGTTCTTTCAACTCCCTTGGATGTATACTATCCGGTCCAGGTGATTTGCTACTCTTCAGTTTATTAAATAGTTGTAATACATCTTCCTGGTGTATCAATATTTCTTTCAATTCCTCTGCAGTATCACCTTTAAATACCACTTCAGTCATGGGTAACATGCCTACATCTTCCTCAGTAAAGACTGAAGCAAAAAAATTTATTCAGTCTCTCCGTTATAGCCTTCTCCCCTCTTACCCCTCTATCATCTAATGGTCCAATTTATTTTATTTATTTATTTACGTTCTCTTATATACTGCTCTATTTTGCATCAGTGTGGTTTACATTGAACAAACTGAAATTACATTGAACAGGGCATTATAACTTTGAGATAACCATTTTACAGGGAACATGGGCTATGGAGGGTTAAGTGGCTTGCCCAAGACCACAAGGAACACCTGTGGGACTAGAAACCCCAGTCCTTCTGACCCAAGGTTGCTGTTTTCTAGTGGGATTTGAACCCCTGACCTTCCAGTTTAAAGTACCTTGCCCCAACCACTAGGCCACTCCTCCACTCCAATTGACTCTCACAGGATTTTTGCTATGAATGTACTTGAAAAAAGTCTTTATTACATGTTTTTGCTTCCGTAGCAAGTTTCTTCTCAAATTCTCACTTTGCCTGCCTTATCAATGCCTTGCATTTAACTTGCCAGTGCTTGTGCTGTTTAAACTTTTCGTCATTTGGTTCTTTTTTCCATTTCCTGAAAGATGCTTTTTTGGCAATAACAGCCTCTTTGACCTCACCTTTAAACCATGCTGGCAGTTTTTTGGACTTCCTTCCACTTTTCTTAATGTGTGGAATACAGCTGGTCTGGGCTTCCAAGATAGTATTTTTAAACAACACCCAAGCTTGATGTAAGTCTTTAACCTTTGCAACTTCTCCTTTTAGTTTTTTCTTAACTATTTTCCTCATTTTATCATAGTCTCCCTTTCGAAAGTTAAAAGGTAGTACTGTGGATTTCCTTACCATCCCTCCTCTACTAATTAAATCAAAGACGATCATGCTATGATCACTATTGCCAAGTGGCCCCAACACCCTTCTCTCTTGCACCAGATCTGGTGTTCCACTAAGGACTAGGTCCAATATGGCTTCCCCTCTGGTCAGTTCATGAACCAGCTGCTCCAAGAAGCAGTCATTTATTTCATCTAGGAACTTTATCTCCCTAGCATGTCTGGCCGTGACACTGACTAAGTCGATACTGGGGTAATTGAAATAACCCATTATTATTACTGTGCTGTAACTTTTGTTAGCTTCCTTGATTTCTTTGAGCATTTCATCAGCCATTTGTTCATTCTGGCCAGGCGGTCGATAATACACCCCCACTGCCATCCCCTTCCCCTTCTTACATAGAATTTCAATCCATAGAGATTCTGCAGCAAATTTTGTTTCCTGCAAAACTTTAATCCTTTCTGACTCAATGCCCTCTCTAACATAGAGCGCAACCACTCCACCAATTTGATCAGTTCTATCATTATGATGTAGTTTCTAGACACTGGTTGTCCTCCTTCCGCTGGTTGTCCTCCTTCCACCATGTCTCTGAGATTCCAATCATATCTAACCTCTCATTTACTGCTATATATTCTAACTCTCCCATCTTATCTTTTAGATTTCTAGCATTTGCATACAAGCATTTTAGAGACTGTATTTTATTCATATTAATCTGGCTACTGGTAGGCATGGGTAATTTTGAATCTTTAAGCTCTGTCTGCCCCATACTCAGGACACCACCACAAAAGGCAAATAATCACATATACCAACAAACCCAGTCCAAAGTGTGATTATGTGGAAAAGACAGAGTTTTATTTAATACTCTTATTGCCAATTAATAAAATGAGGAAAACAGTTAAGAAAAAACTAAAAGGAGCAGTTGCAAAGGTTAAAGACGTACATCAAGCTTGGGTGTTGTTGAAAAATACTATTTTGGAAGCCCAGTTGATATTGTGTATCTGAACTTTCAGAAAGCCTTTGACAAGGTCCCTCAAGAGAGACGTTTGGCAAAACTAAAGAGTTATGGGATAGGAGGCAGTGTACTATTGTGGATCAGGAACTGGTTAAAAGATAGAAAGCAGAGGGTAGGGCTAAAAGGCCAATTTTCCCAATGGAGAAAGGTGAATAGTGGTGTACCCCAGGGATCTGTGCTGGGTCCGCTGCTTTTTGACATATTCATAATTGACCTGGAAAGTGGAATAACGAGTGAGGTTATCAAATTTGCAGATGACACAAAACTATTTAAAGTTGTTAAAACCCAAGAGGATTGTGAAAAATTGCAAGAGGATCTTGATAAATTGGAAGACTGGGCATCAAAATGGCAGATGAAATTTAATGTGGACAAGTGCAAGGTTATGCACCTAGGGAAGAACAACCCAAACTATGGTTACACGATGCAAGGTTCCACATTAGGAACCACCACCCAGGAAAAAGATTTAGGCGTCATTGTGGATACCATGTTAAAACCCTCGGCCCAGTGTGCAGCGGCGGCCAAGAGAGCAAATAGAATGCTAGGTATGATAAGGAAAGAAATGGAAAATAAAACAAAAGATATTATAATGCCTCTATATCGTTCCATGGTGAGACCGCACCTTGAATATTGTGTGCAATTCTGGTCGCCGTATCTTAAAAAGGATATAGCGATTTTAGAAAAGGTTCAGAGAAGAGCCACCAAAATGGTAAAGGGGATGGAAGGATACTCCTATGAAGATAGGCTAAAAAGGTTAGGGCTCTTTAACCTGGAAAAGAGACGGCTGAGGGGAGATATAATAGAAGTCTATAAATTAATGAACGGAGTGGAACGGGTAAACGTAGATCGATTGTTTACGTTATCAGAATATAGAAAGACTAGGGGACATGCAATGAAGCTACAGGTTAAACTATTTAAGACTAATAAAAGAAAATATTTTTTCACTCAATGTGTAATCAAACTCTGGAATTTGTTACCGGAGGATGTAGTAAAGGCTGTTAGTGTAGCTGGGTTTTACAGTCCGGGAGCTGAGGCATCACTTTGACCAGCACAGGGCAGAGTGATTGTGAGAGGTGCAGCACCACTGGCTATCTCAAAGGGGCCGGCGGGAGGGACGGGTGGGGAGTGGAGTATGGGGGGTGGGGGGGAACAGGGGGGGAGGGGGAGGGAGGGTAAAAAAACTTGTTAAATGCCACCCTATATTGTCTCGCCTGTATACCCGGGGGGGGGGGGGATCAGAGTACACCCCGCCCTCCCGGGGCTCTTTGTTTATTTGTACTGTGTTGTACTGTTTTTGGTGGATTATAAATAAACTATTTAAAAAAAAAAAAAAAAAAGGTGAAGAAAAAAGGTTTGGACAAATTCCTGGAGGAAAGGTCCATAAACCATTATTAAGAAGTGACCGAAGATATCAATGCTTGACCCAGTACAAGCATTGTGGAACTTGTGTCTCTTGGGGAAACTGCTAGGTACATATGACCTAGATTGGCCACTGTTGGAAACAGAATACTGGGCTTGATGGACCTTGGTCTGACCCAGTATGGCATATCTTATGTTCTTATGTTCTTATGCCAACCCGACACAGGCCATGTTTCGCACACTTTGTCAGGGGTTGATCAAATAAATAAAACTAAAAACATAAATACATAATTATGAATCGTAATGTATACATATAAATCAATAAAACAATGAAAAGACAGATGTTGCAATCAAAATCCATAATACATATAAAAACATCTAATTACTATTAAAAACATATTACATATATAAGGGTTAAAAGTGTGGATAAAATATATCAAATCAATAATCAATAAATACAGAAATACATGGGTAAATAAATAGCAAAACATAAAAAGCTCCTCTGACGGGAACTTTATACATATAATTAATATAAAAAGAGATATCAAAGGGAAGGAGAGGAGATAGAGTGTGACAAACTACATTTATAAAGGAATAAATACCTCTGTAGCGATTACTGAGGATACCTCTCTGAATGACCTTAATATAAAGGTAATTCTTATGCAACTAAAAATAAACATAAAATTCATAATTGTTAATAGAAACTGCATCAAAACAAGACTTATGTGTACTTTATTATTTTAATGGATGACCAGAAGAGACCAAAAGAAGAAAACGTGGCAAGAGCGTGTGGTGAATCTAAGTTCTAAGGTCAATAAACCATTATTAAGAAGTGACCGAAGATATCAATGCTTGACCCAGTACAAGCATTGTGGAACTTGTGTCTCTTGGGGAAACTGCTAGGTACATATGACCTAGATTGGCCACTGTTGGAAACAGAATACTGGGCTTGATGGATCTTGGTCTGACCCAGTATGGCATATCTTATGTTCTTATGTTCATCTGTCTTTTCATTGTTTTATTAATTTATATGTATACATTATGATTCATATTTATGTATTTATGTTTTTAGTTTTATCTGTTTGATCAACCCCTGACGAAGTGTGAGAAACACGGCCTGTGTCGGGTTGGCAATAAGAGTATTAAATAAAACTCTGTCTTTTCCACATAATCACGCTTTGGACTGGGTTTGCACCATACTCAGGGGCATTTGGGCTACTTTACTCTTTTTTGGAACCTCTCTCATTTTGGTAGTATCTTTCAAGGATACCTTCTTCCGAACCATGTGCTCCTGGGCGACTGTCGGCTTTCCCCTATTATCTACTTTAAAAGCTGCTCTATCTTCTTTTTAAAGGTTAATGCCAGCAGCCTGGTTCCATCCTGGTTAAGATGAAGCCCATCCCTTCAGAAGAGCCCCTCCTTTCCCCAGAATGTTCCCCAGTTCCTAACAAATCCAAACCCCTCATCCTTGCACCATCGTCTCATCCACGCATTGAGACTCCGGAGCTCTGCCTGCCTTTTGGGTCCTGCGCATGGAATGGGAAGCATTTTGGAGAACGCTACCCTGGAAGTTCTGGATTTCAACTGTGTTACTTTGTACTGTACCAAATAAAAATCAAAATTATAAAAAAAAATCTACTTGTATTCCCCATTTTATAAAAAGAATCCACATGTATGATCTAAAATTTTCATGTTGGGATTTAGAGCTGCTCCTCAATACAGATAGGTTTTGAAAAGATGCTAGTCTGCATATGTCTTCAATTAACTATCCGTCTACCTCTTCCTCCTGTGGAATCGTATAATTTCTAATGTTCCAAATATCCTCTTGTTCTATGTTGAAACTAGTTGAAATCTGTTAATATGCAATGTTTCTTAACTATTATCTTTAAATTGCTTTGATTCTGCTGAAAAGCAGTATATAAATACAATAAATAAAATAAAATAAATAAATAAATAAATATCCAGGTATAATTTGAAGTGAGACTAGCTAGCCACCTTTAACAGCACTGGCTGTCTCCATTGAACATATCTCCCTAAATATTTTAAAAGTTATAAGTAGTTTAGTCAGTTGGGTAAAGACATTTGAGGAGACTTTGAGATGGAAACCTTTGCAAAGCTAGATGAGTTTTGAAATATAAAAATCCTAAAGAGATCTTAATTATTTAGAAATAAGCTGCAAAAGATAGCAAGTAATTTCAGTGGCCTGGTTCTGGCAAAAAATTAGAAGCAAGCACCAAGAAGGAAACAGTCACCCATCCCTTTCAGTATGTGGAGTTTCAGCTTTGTAGAGAAGACATTGGACCAGACACAGAAGGACAAAGATTGCAAAAGTCATCTCCTACATTGAAGTGAATTGATTAGTTTAATCACAGAAATTGTGCACACTGAATTTTATTTCTAAGTTGTTATCTTGTGAAATTTAACAAGGTTCATATTATATTATTTTACATGCATTTATGATGCAATAAAAATCAATCTGTTGGTGTCTTAATTCCCCTGAGTACCAAATGCACTGTATGCTTAAAATAAGGGACATTTTGTCATCTTGCAAAATTTGCTGCCAGATTAATAACCCAAATACAAATTCTCCCTGTATCTCCTGCCTGCTTGGGCAAAGAAAGAAGATGGGTTTAGAAGGAGGTTATACTGATGTTTAACTTAAGCTGGTAATCACATTAGCTGAAAAATTGCCTACATGTGCTTAAATTTCTTGGCAGGATTTGAATTTCCTCTATATCAGGATCTAGCATTATTTGGCATCAATGACTTTGCTATGTTGGCTGCAGTTCCGAGAGAATGAAGCTGGGGCAGCACTGCTCTCCACACAAGAGTCAATCAACGGACGCAAATAGGTGAGAACACAGCAAAACAGTAAAAGAGAGAGAGAGAGAGAGAAGAAAAGCTCAGAGGAAACATGGGAGAGAGCTCTAACAGCTTTTCAGAGAATACACCAAACTTTTAAACCCATACTAGAGGAATATGTCAGTGGTCACCACCTCTAAAGGTCCAGAATTGGAGCTGGCAAGTGCTGGCTCTGTCCTAGAGGCTATGCCATGCATACCACATGTGAAGAAGCATTTTAGAAAAGATGTGGAGATCAGAATTGAGACATCAAGGTTGTGAACTTTACAATTCCAGTGCAATGCAGGAGAGCACATAGATATGCTTCCACGTGCAGAAGGAGATACTACAGTATTTTACAAGCCTAAAACAATGGAAGAAACACAGCTACAGAAACATAATTGCTGGAACATACATGTTTAGGCCAGTAATTTGCATCTCACATTCTTGCATGTACATGGGAGGAATACTGTAAGCATGTGTAAATGGAAGCAGTTAACAACAGATACTGCTATCTTTTTCTAATTTCAACATGGAGAAGGACATAAACAACACAGAATTAAGGAGGGTAACCCCCTTAAGTTCCCCCTGTAAATAAGCACTTTTTTAAAAATCTGAATGTACCATGGAGCTGGTGTAAATCCAGACAGGGAAATGTTTGGTTATAAACGTGTATTCCTCATATGAAATGAAGAATACACATGTAGGTTTTTTAATCACATTGCCCATACCCTAACCACACCCCTGATATGCCTGCTTGCAACATTCACAGAGTTAGAATATCTGCATGTAAACCAAACCTTTTCTAAAATGTCCATTCACACACGGATAACACAAAAAGAAGCAGAAGGACAACCACCTCTGGAAGAACTGAGCTTTATTGGTGTCAAGATCTTCCCTATACATGTTTCGGCTGTCTGGCCTTCTTCAGGGAACTATGACTTGTGATAAGGAAGCTTATCAAAGCTCAGGGAGTAATGACAAAAGAGGAGAATTTACTCTGATCAAGGGACCTGTGCTGGCAGGTTATATAAATAAGACAGCTTGTTTGGCTGCATGTTCCAGAATGAACCAGTTTGCAGGAAGTCCCTAGGGGAGCTAGAGTGGAAAAGCATGAGTCTAATCAGAGAAAGCATTATGTCATCCCTAATCAAACAGCCCCTAGGAGAGTGCTTAATCCAAAACACCTGAAGAGTGCAAGGGAGGAGTTGCAATCTAAGCCCTTTAAAACTAGAGGGGAATCTTCAGGAAGACAGATGGAGACGGAGAAGGAGAAAGAGAAGGGGAATCAGAAGAACAGAAGGAAGAACAACCGGAACCTGAAGGAACAAGGACAAGGAAGCAGACGGTCCAAGAGAGGAGCTCAGAGCAGTACCTATGCCTGGAGAGATACCTGGGGGAAAGAATCTTCAGAGGACTGGAGGAAGCCAGAGGTCTGTAGATCCACAGTCAGGGACCCTCAAGCAACACCTACGAAGAGGTCTGTTTCAGCTAAGGAGAAAAGGAGCCCAAATACCTCTTGCAGGACGTTTGGAGAAAGGATCCAGAGTTCCAGAGATACCAACTGGAGGACAGGACACAGAAGCTCTACTGTCTACTGGCCAGAATACCAGAAGAAGCAGCCTGACGCTTGCCTGGATTCAGGTAGGAACTGTGAACGTTTCTCTAGCTTTGAGCAGTGCAAACAGCAGGGAAACAGTTTCTCTCCGTATAGAGGTCAGTTCCTAAAGCCCTCTGAGTCAGACGGAGAAACTGAATCTTTGCCATTTCAAGAGCAAGGTTTAATATCTGATACAGAGGATGATTATATGGACTGTTCTTTGAGTAGGTTGTTATTTTAGGAAAGTTCTAAATATAGGAGAAAACATCAAAAGGAAACATTCTAAATATTGGCTTCCCATAAAGGTTTGCTGAAAAGAAAAAGCTTTGTTGGAAAGTTTGCACGAGTGCTGAAATCAAGCTACTGATTGCAGTTAATTGTCACCTGTTGGTGGAGGAGAGCCCAGCACAAGCCGTGCACACGTGGGGTTTAAAAGTTCTTTTCCGTATGGAGAAAGTGAGCTATGTTTTTGTGTAAAGAAGTTTTCCTCTTTGATTTATTTCTGTCTCAGCACTGCTAAGGAGTTTATTAGCAATGGCTGTAAGGAAGCCTTTCTGTTCCATAAAGGACTTTGATACTTAATTTGCATAAGATTTTCAGTTGCCTTATTTTTGTTGAATAAATCCTGGAGAAGTTATCTGGATGGTGTTACCAAGCATATCTGTGTGTGGAATAATCACCCCATAAATAAACTCTAATTTTGCCTTACACTCGACCAACTACAAGAGTTTTCATTTATTTTAAAAGGCAAGCTTGTGTGAATGGACTTCAATAACCACAATCCTTTGCAAGACAGTTAATTTACATCCTTGCCAAGATGATGGTACCTTCATAACAAGCACCCCCTTTTACAGACTTTAAAACAAACACATATGAGTACATAAACACGAAATAATAAAAACATAAGGATGAGAATGCAATCACAAAGAAGTCATGCACGAAGGTAGATAATCTTTGAAAAGCCTCTCATGAACTGTACCACAATAAATGTTGTTGTTGTTAAGTGCCGTCGAGTCGGAGTCAACTCATGGTGACCCTCTGGATAGCTATCCTAAATTGTGTTTGGTCTTCAGTCAGGTGGTTCATTGTTGACAGACTGGTACCCGTAGCTGCTGTTATTGTATCAATCCATCTCATTGCTGGCCTTCCTCTTTTGCGTTGACCTTCTATCTTGCCAAGCATGATGTCTTTCTCTAATGATCTCTCTCTTTGCATGATGTGTCCAAAGTATGAAAGTCGAAGTCTTGTCATCTGAGCTTCTAAAGAAAGCTTAGGTTTGATCTCCTCTAATACCGACTGGTTTGTTCTTTGGGCAGTCCATGGTATACACAGTATTCCCCGCCAGCACCATAATTCAAAGGCATCAATTTACTTCCAGTCTATCTTTTTCACTGTCCGGCTTTCACATCCATATGATGTTATTGAAAATACCATGGCTTGAACAAGTCAAATCTCTGTATGGAGAGAGACATCTCTGCTCTTGAGAATCTTATCTAGGTCTTTCATAGCCATTCTGCCAAGAGCAATGTGTCGTCTGATTTCTTGGCTGCTTGTTGCTTCTTTATTGATAGTTGATCCAAGTAGGTTAAAGTTGTTCACAATTTCAATTTATTCTCCTTCAATGATGAATCTGTTTATTATGCCAGTTATCATCATCTTTGTCTTGTTTACATTAAGGTGCAGGCCCCTTTTGAGACTATGGGGTATGTTTACTAAACTGCGCTCAAGTGCTGTGATAAGGAAGCTTATCATAGCTCAGGTAGGAGCTATAGAAAAGATGATGTGACTCTGAACAAGCAACCTGTCAGTTTTGGTAGAAGTAAGAAAACAGAGTTTTCACATAAAAGACTACCAGTCCCAGAATGCACCAGGTTTCCAGCAGCCATGAGAGGGGCTGAAGTGAGAAAACGTGTGTGCAATCAAGAGAGCTATGAGGTAATCCCTAAGCACTCATCTCAAAGGGCAGGGCCTGATTCAACACAGCTGCGCTGTGTTAGGGAGGAGCACACATTAGAACAGAATAAGAATAGAGCTTATTCTACAGATAACAGCTACAGAAAGAGTTACAGAGACAGATACAGCAACAGCTTCAAGCTCAAGCACCAACATCATCTCGAGAAGCAGAAGCCAAGCCAAGCGGATAGAGAGAGAAGGAAACTCTCTGGAAGGAAGAGAAGAAAGGCCATTGGAAGGTCTGGGAGGTATTCCAAATGCCAGCAGAGTCCATTGGACTGGAGTCAGCCAGAGGAATGGAATGGCAGAGATAGGAATCACCAGTGGCTACCTGGAAGAGAGAAGACTGCACGTGGAAAGGACTTTCAGACCTATGCCAGAAGGTATGTGAGAGAGGATCCAGTGTCCAGGGATCAAGATTGGAAGGCTGGACATCAGAATTGGATTACATACTGGCCAGGCTATACAGAGAGGAATTATGATAGCAGGAGAGGCTCAGGTATGAACACTGATCCAGACCCTATCTATAATAGAGAATGGCAGCAAGGGAATAAGCATTCTCATGATAGTGCCTTAATGAAAGACTCGTCTGTGCCAATGTATGATAGTGACCCTATGCTGATTGATGAAAGGGGGAGATACAGCAGATGAAACTATTAATTACATGGACTGTTCTCTATCTAAATGCTATTGCTAGCTTTCTGTGAGCAAACACATCAGCCATCACAAAGAAACCTAACTTTGTTCTTTATTTCCACTGCAAACAGCTCTTAAAGCAGGATTTGGGTTCACACAGTAGCAGCCAGCCAGCTAAAGGGTTTCAGTTGGTTAATTGATAGTAATTAAAGCTGCACCTGATTGTGTGTGTGAGCAAGGGAGAATCACTGCTGGGATCTGCGTGGAAAATAAGCAGAAGTTAACCTAACAAGCAAAGTTTATTCATTTCTTTGTGCCTTTTTATTTGGTAATTATTTGCTAAGAAAACATTAGCTAATTGCCTGACAAGCTGAAGGTTGTTTTCTGATTTGCTTTGTGACTTTATGTTATCCATTTAAACACTGCAAGCAAGTAACCTCATTTATATTGCTACCAAGCATATTTGTGCTGGGTGAATTAAACCCCATCAATAAAAGAAGTATTTTATTGGCCTTACCACTGGTTTCACAACTCAATTATTGTCTTCAGCTGTGTTTGAGAGTGAATGAACTACATTACCCACAATACCTTGCAAGAATCATATGAATATATGCATCGTCAAGATTGTGTAAGTTCTCACCCTAGGCAGCCGTCTGACAGTGCGCGGCGCACAGTAGCGTACGCTAAGGTACCTTAGCGCACGCTAATGATGTGCTTTTGTGCTCCGCACACGTGCATGCCTCACTAAAGTGCCCGCTTATGTGCGCGGCGCGCTGATGTGCGATAGAGGCGTGGAAAGGCTCTTGGAGGGCGGAGGAAGGCTCCCCAGGGGCAGAGAGAAGGGGTCAGTGGGTGGAGAGTGGGAGGGGAGAGGCTCCCCGCACAGGAGCGGTGCTGAAATTCAAGTAAAAAAATACCGCGAGTGAAAACCTCGCGGTAGAGCCGATTTAAAGGGAAGAGAAACCATTTCTGTAAGCAATGTAACTCAAAACCAGGGAAATCTACAAAAAGTGAGCAGTGTGATACATGTGCACGGAACAAAAGGGCAAATAAACATTAAAAATGACCCCACAAAATATAAAAAAATCATAATCAAGCTGGGCAATAGTGATAGTAATGGGAAACATCAAAAAACACTCCCAAGAAAGCCGCAAAAAATAAATATGAATTTTAGAAGGGTCTACGCTCCGTCCCCATACAAGGTGAATGATCCTGCAGTGAAATAAAACTGATCAGGGTTTACCTCTCCATTGGACAGGTTACCTATGGCATGCACATGTTCCAAAACAGCAGGGCGGGCAGGTCGGAATGGGCAACTGGACAGATGCTGGGAAAGGGGATACAGAGGGCTGCAGGTGGCACATGCTGTGGTGCAGCTGGGGCACAGTGCAGACTAGGCAGATGCCTAGATGGCACTTAGGAATGCTGAAACTGAACAGCAACCAGACAGCAACTGATGAGAGCCCAACATGGGCACGAGAGTGTTTAGCACAGTGTCACAGGGGATAGTACCCAGCAGCTACCCCCAAGGGCACAGAACATTGGCAGGCGGTGATTAGGGGACGTGCGAACAGATATACAGGCTCCCCTATCCCAGAACCCGCACCATAGGCAGCCGCCTACCCGCACACAGGATGGCCTGAGACTGGGTACCACCAGCACCATCAGCAGAAGGGCATGTCAGCATGGTGGCACAGGGGTACTGGAGGTGGAGGGGGGCAGTGGCAGCTGCCCAGAGCAGACCATGGCCTAGCCCTGTGTAGGTGGGTGCAATGCACTGCAACAGACAGGCCCTGCCGGACAAACAGTCATGGTATCATCAGGGAATGCACTGTCTCTGTGGCAACACGGTGGTGCAGTGCACAAAACCAGGGTGTTTGGAGACAGAAGGTCACAGGTTCAAGCCCCAGCTGGGGCTCCTGCCAATCCAGTCCCCATATTTTACCCACAACTATATTGTGATAGTAAAGACGAATCTTTATTGCAGAGAACATAAGCATGGCTCAAACACCTCTATTTTACCCTACAGAGCACAGACACCAGAAACGTGCACATTACCTAGAGCAGATTCCCCCAAATGCAGTCCTGGAGGGCCACAAATCATTCAGGGTTTATGCTGTCTCCAATCTAAGGATGGAGCGGTACTGGTGGTGGAGGTGGCAGCAGCTGGTGGCAACAGCAGAGCATGGCCTAGCCCTGTCCAGGTGGGTGCCATGCACTGCAACAAACAGGCCCTGTTGGATGTACAGTCATGGACTCCCCAGGGAATGCAGCATATCTGTAGCAACACGGTGGTGCAGTCCACACAGACAGTGTGTGCAAAAACAGAAGGTCACAGGTTCAAAGCCCAGCTGGGGCTACTGCCAATCCAGTCCACATATTTTTCCCACAACTAAACCGTGATAGTAAGGACAAACCTTTATTGCAGAGAACATACGCATGGTTAATACGCCTATATTTTACCTCACCGAGCACAGACACCATAAAGAGCCGCATTACCTAGAGCAGAGTCTCCCAAATGCAGTCCTGGAGGGCCAAACACCATTCAGGTTCCATGCTGCCTCTAATAAAGATGCTTGTGCTGCATATCTACGCACCACCCCCATGGTATGCAGATGTATCTCATGCATATTCATGAGGGACAGCATGAAAACCCGAACAGTGTTTGGCACACCAGGACTGGAGTTGGGAACCTCTGCCGTAAAGCAGCAGCCAACAGGGACAGACACACCCACACCCACACACACAGGCCCCATTGGCCAATGCCTCCTGGAGAGGCAGGACATTGGGCCCTGCGTGCATCTCCCAATACTAGCACTTGCATACCTTAGCAATGCCACCCTACACCTGGGTATACGGTACACAGCTATCAAATGTTTGCTATGATTACTGGCAGATAGCAATTCCTACTTTAAGCACAGTTTGCTGATTGAGCTCCATCATAACAACCTTTCTGATGTCTGCGGTGTGTGCTTCAGGTCTGGTCTCTGACAGTGTTTACCACCCTGGGGAGTGACCCCCAACAGTATTGCGTACCATATCCATGCCTGTACTGTGCCCAGGACTGATGTGGTGGCCATGGCTGCTAAACTCCTCTATAGTAGCACAATGCTGGCATAGGTGTGGGTGGGTGTGTCTGTCTATCCAGTGTGTGGTGGCTGCAAACACCCTCCACAGCCCACACTGTCAGCACTGTTGCCAGTATTGGCCTGCCAATGTGCATAATGAGGAGCAAGGTACCATGGGTATAGCCCGGACAGGGTGGCCTGGCCAGGATGCATCTGCACAGGGCATAGGGCATGGGCTGGGCCATTTTAGTGCCCAGCCACCACCTACACAGACAGGGTGGCCTCAGCATGTCATGCTGGGAGATCACTCTCACCCTGACTGTGCAGTGACCACAGCATGGCTAGGCACCCCCATAGTGCTATATAGCATTTCTTTCATGTGATATTTATGGGTTTCCTTTTGGGGTCCAGTCACTGACTTATCTGCTTGTTGTGTATGCTGACATCCCAGTTCTGGGTGCACGCATTTCCACCAGGAACATGCACTATGGACTAGCTAGCAGACTGTTTGCAGCTGGTATGTGTCTTGATGGAGCGCCTTGCAGGGTGCAGCGGCTGAAGGCTTGCTGCAGGAGAATATCAGATAGTGGTGGGGTGCAGCTTAGCATATCCAGGCCTAATGTCTGTCTACTATTGCGTTATGGATGTGTACAGAGCTGTATTGACTGCCCTGTAGGTTGTCTGTTCCCCAGCAGGACCAGGGTTGCTGGTCCCCTCTACTGCCACCATTGTAGGGAGGTAGAATGTGGATCTGTTGATGGGAGACCCTGTTTACCACCCTCAGCCCTGGAGTAGGAGGGTGGTGGTACATAATCCTCCTAGGGGTCCATAGGGGCTACACCTGACTGAGACAGACAGATATATCCAAGTTATTTCTGCAAAAACTAACTACCTCACACATTAGCACTGCTGCGGACCTGCAGCATGGCCTATTTCTGGCATGGAAGGTGCTGTGGACCTGGTGCTGGGCACCCCACCGCACACTCATGGTGAGCACAGTACCTGCACAATGTGACGGTGTGTAGCTACTCTGTGCCAGTAACTGTCATGAGGCTGGAGCTAGGGAAGAAACAGCCTTGAAAAAAACTCCTGATTTGCATGAATCTCAGAAAAGGCAGAGAACGCAGTTCCAGTGTAGCTCAGCCAGAGGGCGCATGAACAGTTACACAGTACCTGAAGCAACGTGCTCAAGCACTGAGTACCTTAATGATAAGTGCTTTCACCTGTCCTCAAATTCACAGCGTGCAAGCCGGAAATCCCTTTATAAGGGAAATCAGATGAGCAGAGAAGGAGTCCAACAGAGAGCCCGGCAAGGAGTCCAGCAAAGAGACCAGGGGCTCCAGCAAGGAGACCAGGGGCTGCAGCAAGGAGACCAGGGGGTCCAGCAAGGGGACCAGGAAAAGGACCAGCAAAGAGAAGGAAGGAGAAGAACGGACACAGACAGAGGCAAGGTCAGAAGGACCGGCAGCACAAGCTCTGAGAGAAGCCTGGAACAGGATAGTTTCCAGCTGCGGCCAGCTCTAGGTGGCAGGAGCCAAAAGAGGTATACTCCATGGGATAAAGCCCAGAGAAGCAGCCTGCCTGTTGAAAGAAGTTCTCCAACTCCAAGTAAGTCCTTTAAGCCAAGCCAGAAAGGCACAAGAATAGGAGGTTCCTTTTACATTGATCCTCTTACCCTGAAAGATAGAAAGGGGAAATCCACGTCTGGTTTTCCTAGCAGCCTGGATTGTGGAGCAGTGCACAAGACAGTGTGTCAGCAGGAAAAGCTATGTTGTAAGCTGAATCATGGGCGTGGCGCTCCTCGGAAGCTAAGGTATGAAAAGCCTTTCATTCTAAAAGGAACTCTAAATGAGGAAAGTCTTATGCAAGTAGATAAACCTCCGTATCATAGAAGAAGTAAAGCGAACTATTTAAAACCACTTCCTAAAAGTGTTTTAAGAAAGTTATATGAGAAGCCAGGGAACTTCTGTGAGGAATTAAGAGACTCTGAAGATATTCTTAACCCTGAAGAGGGTAGCGATCCAGAATCAATGGACTTGGATTATAGCTCCAGTGTTCCCATGCCTCACAACGAACCTATGGAATGTAACTTTTGCTTAAGAAGTAGTTTGCTTGCCAGGCTAATTATATAGCGAAGAAATAAGCCTGCATATGGTGAAGCTGATAACCATTTTGTTCTGATATTGTTTTCTATTGTTTTGGAAAATCTCCTAACCCAGCTAAACAGTCAATTGTAAAGCTTACAACCTTTAACTGTTTAGTCCATGGTGGAACTTTATTGTTTGAGGAAAGCATTACCTCCACTTTATGTTGATGTCCCATTGAACCTAGAGCATTAATCGGGGAAATAAAGCCTTATTTACCCTACACTTGGCGTAGTTATTCTTTCCAGGGAGTTCTACACTACAAGGACCACAATCCTTTTGGTCCTTCAGCTTGAACACTCTCTGATACAAATTAAATGTCCCCGTCGCCCTTACGTTACAACGCCAGTAGGGGCGACGTGGTGACATAATGGCGTAGTTGTTGGATGTTGGGACAACGCCCTAAGACTCTAAAGTGGAAAACAAAGTAAGAAACCACCATTACTGGGTGGGAAAACCCGAACCAGACTCTGAGAAAACCCGGAGTGGAGTCTGAGAAAACCCGGAGTGGAGTCTGGAAAAAAAAATCCTGATTGGGTTCAAGAGAAAAAAAAATCCAGGACCAAGACAACACCAGGAGAGGAGTTCGTCTAGTGTGATCAGCAGTCGTAGAGGCTACGTCAAGGAGCTGCTGCAACCTCTTACTGGAAGCATGAATCTACTCTGCTACCAGGTAAAAGGTAGAGGGGTAGACTGGTCTGGATACGGGTAGAAAAAAAAAAACACAGTAAAGGGAGAAAAGGGCTAAGTGTTGTAGAACCACACTTGGTTTTGTTTCTTTCTCCATTTTTTCTAGGTAAAATCCATCATCATAGAGCAGAAAGAGCTACTGGAGTGGATGATGATGATGCAGTTTGAAAAGCAGAGGGAGCTTGCTGCTCACACACAACAACAAGCTATCCTAGCGCTACAGGAGCAGCAGAAACCCATTCTTCAGCTAATGGAGGCTTGGGCCACCCAGCAACAGAAGATGTCAGGGGGAGCCTCCGGCCAACAGGAACAGGTTTCTGGACTAGGCAACTGGTCACTAGGGCCAGGCACCTTTGACTCTTTGTGCTTAGGAAAACTGTCACCCACTGATGATGTTGACGACTTTGACTCCTTTGAAAGGATAGCGAGTGCAATAAAGTGGCCAAAAGAGCAATGGTCAATTAGGCTAGCTGCTTCACTTACAGGGGAGGCTCTATCCGCCTATCGGGCGATGCCAACTGCATTAGCTGCAGATTATACCGAGGTGGTAAAAGCCATTCGCGAGCACCTAGGCTTGACCCCACTCGTATATAATCGCATGCTGCGAGCTGCTCACCTTAAGAGGGGTGAGACTCCAAAAGTATTAGTCCACAGGCTTAAGAGCTTAGCGGAAAAATGGCTAAGACCTGTTGGTAAGAATGTGGAATCAATTATGGACGAAATAGTCCTAGAACAGTTTATGCATGCAGTGCCCAGCAATGTGCAGAGCTTTCTAATTCTCTAAAATTGTAGTACCATGGCACAGGCCATCAGCCTAACAGAAAGATATTTGGAAGCAGATTTGGCTACCCAAAATTCTAAAAATGTATCTGAAAAGGCATTGGGTACTTACAAACAGTCCTTAGGAGCTCTGTCTCATTCTAAGCCACACAGTATAAAGTGTAAAGATGATTTATCAAAGAATGTTGTTAAAAGATGTTTTGCTTGTGGAAAAACAGGTCATATGCGAGCTGAGTGCCAAGCACGCATGGTTCTCCTAGGAGAAAACCGAGAAGTGCCATGCGAGGGTTTAGTCTTGGATGTGTTTGTGCAAGGAATTCCAACCAAGGCACTACTTGATTCTGGTGCGGATCAAACAATGATCTCTCGCAAGCTTTGGTCCTTAGTCAAAGAGCGAGAAGAATCCGCACCTGATCAACCAGAACGCCAAGTAAAAATAAAATGTGTTCATGGCACGGCAACATTGTATCCTGTGTATAACCTAACTGTAAGAGGTTTGGGAACAACTAAAAAAATGTTGATAGCTGTGGTACCTAGGCTACCACGAGGCTTAGTCTTAGGCCGGGACTGGCCTCACTTTGAAAGAGCGTTAAAGGAAGGATTACGTCCTCAGGAAGTTTTTGTCTCCACGCGTTCCCAGGCAGAAACTTCAGAGAAGCCTTCTTGCTCCCATAATACAGGTTTGGGGGACCTCCCTTCACATGATGATTTAATAGGGGAGTCCTCAACAAAAATAAAGAAGTCAACGGCAGAGAAGCGTAAGGAGAAGCAACACCGCTCTCAAGGCCGGGCAGACTTGGAAGCAGGGAAAGGATTACCCTGGATCCCAGCAGAGCTGGTGGAAAAATTCCCTTTGTTTATAAAGGAACAAAGGGAGGACCCCGCACTAAGGCGTGCGTTTGAATACGCACGGGAAAAGAGAAATACCTTTCCAAGATTCATAATAGAGGAGGAAATACTATACAGGGAAGCCATCAACCCACGGACCCAAGAAGTGCGAAAGCAAGTAGTAGTTCCAAATACCTTCAAGTCCACGGTGCTTAGGTTGGCTCATGACCACCCAATAGGCGGTCATAAAGGCACACAGGGAACACTCGACCAAATATTGGCCAGGTTTTATTGGCCAGGAGTGTTCAAGGAAACCTCTCAGTTCTGTGAATCCTGTGCCTCCTGCCAGCGGGTGACCTCTCTGCGTCCACCGGAGGTACCCTTACAACCGATGCCAATAATCTTGGACCCTACGCGAAGGCTGGCGGTCGACATAGTGGGACCTCTAGTCAAAACTCCCAGAGGATTCCAGTATATACTGGTTATCATAGATTATGCCACACGGTTCCCGTGGGCAATGCCCTTAAGGAATATATCCGCAAAAACCATTGCTAATGAGCTCATAAAACTCTTTTGTGAGATAGGATTTCCTCGAGAGGTGTTGTCAGACTGAGGGAGTAATTTTATGTCCCGATACCTGGCGCAGGTCTGGGACGCATTTGGAATCCGTCATTTGAAGACGTCGGCTTACCACCCACAGTATAATGGATTGGTCGAATGCATGAATCAATCCATAAAACAGATGTTGTGTCGGTCATTAGATGGCGAAATGACTGAGTGGGATGTAGTCCTCCCGTTCATTCTGTACGCGTGCAGAGAGAGGACGCAAAGTTCATTGGGCACATCCCCATACGAGCTGTTGTATGGGAGATCACCTAGAGGACTGCTGGACATTCTCTAGGAGCAGTGGGTGGAACCCATGGAAAATGAATGCGGCGTTCCACAATTCTTGAAACAATTGAGAAGCCGTTTAAAACGGACTTCCAAGCTGGCTGAAAAGAATTTGAAAGATAATCAGCAAAAGCAGAAAAAATATTATGACAAGGGTACTATGCCCAGACAACTTACTGCTGGTGATAGAGTGGTAGTTTTATTATCCGGGCCTACCCCAAAGTTTGAGGCCCAATGGAAGGGACCATATGAGATTGTCAAACCACTTAGTCCTACCTCTTATTTGGTAAGAGACACAAACGGACGTGAGCAGACATACCATATAAACGTCCTGAGGCTTTGGCGTGAGAGACTAGCCCTGTGTACGTCAGTCAGGAAAGGACCTCAATACAAGGTATGGCACTCACGTTTCCATATCCAGGAGTTTAGAGACAAAGAGCAGCCTTGTAAGGCAGTTGAAGAAGCTGCAATTACAAGCTGTAGTGAAACTGAACACTCAGCTTGTAATATTTTAACTCGGGGGATATGTCATGAGGCTGGAGCTAGGGAAGAAACAGCCTTGAAAAAAACTCCTGATTTGCATGAATCTCAGAAAAGGCAGAGAGCGCAGTTCCAGTGTAGCTCAGCCAGAGAGCGCATGAACAGTTACACAGTACCTGAAGCAACGTGCTCAAGCACTGAGCACCTTAATGATAAGTGCTTTCACCTGTCCTCAAACTCACAGCGTGCAAGCCGGAAATCCCTTTATAAGGGAAATCAGAGGAGCAGAGAAGGAGTCCAACAGAGAGCCCGGCAAGGAGGCCAGCAAGGAGTCCAGCAAAGAGACCAGGGGCTCCAGCAAGGAGACCAGGGGGTCCAGCAAGGGGACCAGGAAAAGGACCAGCAAAGAGAAGGAAGGAGAAGAACGGACACAGACAGAGGCAAGACTCAGTTCTGGGGAAGTGCTAAGGACAAGGTCAGAAGGACCGGCAGCACAAACTCTGAGAGAAGCCTGGAACAGGACAGTTTCCAGCTGCGGCCAGCTCTAGGTGGCAGGAGCCAAAAGAGGTATACTCCATGGGATAAAGCCCAGAGAAGCAGCCTGCCTGTTGAAAGAAGTTCTCCAACTCCAAGTAAGTCCTTTAAGCCAAGCCAGAAAGGCACAAGAATAGGAGATTCCTTTTACATTGATCCTTTTACCCTGAAAGATAGAGAGGGGAAATCCACGTCTGGTTTTCCTAGCAGCCTGGATTGTGGAGCAGTGCACAAGACAGTGTGTCAGCAGGAAAAGCTACGTTGTATGCTGAATCCTGGGCATGGCGCTCCTCGGAAGCTAAGGTATGAAAAGCCTTTCATTCTAAAAGGAACTCTAAATGAGGAAAGTCTTATGCAAGTAGATAAACCTCAGTATCATAGAAGAAGTAAAGCGAACTATTTAAAACCACTTCCTAAAAGTGTTCTAAGAAAGTTATATGAGAAGCCAGGGAACTTCTGTAAGGAATTAAGAGACTCTGAAGATATTCTTAACCCTGAAGAGGGTAGCGATCCAGAATCAATGGACTTGGATTATAGCTCCAGTGTTCCCATGCCTCACAACGAACCTATGGAATGTAACTTTTGCTTAAGAAGTAGTTTGCTTGCCAGGCTAATTATATAGCGAAGAAATAAGCCTGCATATGGTGAAGCTGATAACCATTTTGTTCTGATATTGTTTTCTATTGTTTTGGAAAATCTCCTAACCCAGCTAAACAGTCAATTGTAAAGCTTACAACCTTTAACTGTTTAGTCCATGGTGGAACTTTATTGTTTGAGGAAAGCATTACCTCCACTTTATGTTGATGTCCCATTGAACCTAGAGCATTAATCGGGGAAATAAAGCCTTATTTACCCTACACTTGGCGTAGTTATTCTTTCCAGGGAGTTCTACACTACAAGGACCACAATTCAACTATAAAAAAACCGAGGTACTGATAATCACTAAAAACAGAGAATTCTCACCCCCTGAGACCCTAAAAGTACGGGATGCAGACCTCCCAATCAAGCCCTCCATAAAATACCTTGGAGTAATACTGGACCATCGCCTGGACTTTAAAGAACATATCAACCGCACGGTGAAAACCATTTATTTCAAGATAAGGACCCTACGCCATCTGAAAAACATGCTTGAACCAGACAGCTTCAGAACCATATTCCAAACCATAATCACACCCCACTTCGACTATGCGAACATAATACTCCATGGTCTTCCTAAAAACACCCTAAATACTTTACAACTTGCAATGAATGCCGCAGCCCGGGTACTATATGGCGCTTCAAAGAGCGAACATATAACACCCATCCTAATGGAACTTCACTGGCTCCCCATATACTGCAGAATAGCATATAAAGCTCTTCTCATGACATTTAAAGTGATAAACAATTTAGCCCCTTCTTCAATGTCTAAACTCCTCCATCCCACCCCCGACATCAGAGCCAGGAGGTCAGCAGCGACAAACACCCTAGTTACACCACCTGAGACCACAAAATGCAAACGTTCAACTACAGACAGGGCCTTTGCATACTACGCTCCTAGATGTTGGAACAACCTACCCCCCAACATAAGAGCTATTACTGACCTCAAGCATTTCAGAAAAGCCATAAAGCATCACCTCTTCATTCTGCATTTCCAAGGCTCATTATCATCATTCTAAAATGCACAGTAAAATTGTAAATACCTCATACTAAGAAATTCTATCCTTTGTATATAGATTCTTATTTATAAATATGTACAAAGTTTCTCTAAGTATAAAAGTTCTTTACAAATATGTACTAAGTTTTTTACAAAGTTTTTACAAATATGTACAAAGTTTCCCATGGTTAAATTCCTAGTTGTATTTGCCTGTTATATGTAAACTCATTACAGTCTGTTGCGTGCAATGAGTATTCTGTTTAATGTAAACCGCGCTGACGAAAAAGAGTGCGGTATAAAAGAACTATAAATAAATAAAAATAAAATAAAATTTGGTCCTTCAGCTTGAACACTCTCTGATACAAATTAAATGTCCCCATCGCCCTTACGTTACTACGCCAGTAGGGGCGACGTGGTGACATAACACACACGGTCAGTACCCCCTACCAGGCCGAGGTGCTGTGGGGGTGCACATGGTCAGTTCCCCCTACCAGGCTGAGGTGTTTATCTGTGGACAGCTGATTTGCATGTGCAGTGCATCATGGGTACGGGTGTGCTAACCCTATCCTGGTGACCACAGCAGACTGTCTGTGTGGTGACGTGCACTCCCTCTGCAGCCAGCCAGGGGCTTGCTAGCAGCTATAGAGCTGTAGCCCAATGGTTACTTCACTGTCTGTGGAGCCAAAGGTTGTGGTTCAAACCCACAGTGGGGTTATTTGATAGGGCTGCCCAAAGCATTATCTCTTTTTCATGTACATTATTGCTGCCAGCAAATACACTCTCAGCGTACTGTACCCATAAGGTGCCTCTGAGGGCGCTTTATAGGGCACCTTATGGTTACCGTCCATATGAGGTGCACTATACGTTATCCTGTGGAGCGACTTATAGGGTGCCCTATATGGGACATTTTAGGGTGCCGTGGCGGACAGTGCACTTTATAATGTGCCCTATGGAGTGCCTTATAGGGTGCCTTATGCGGCACCTTCAATTACGGCACGTGAAGGCGTGTTTGCTGGCAGCAATTAATAAAATACAAATAAAGTGCTGCAGGAAACAATACATACATTGCAAAGCTGATGCTTCTGCCAGCCTTACATATTAGGCACACTGGGGAGCAAACTCATGATCTCTGTATCAGCAGTCAGTGCCTTAACCATTGTGCTACACTGCTGTTCCTCTTTGCATGTCAGCGCACCTACTTATGATTTTCATTCCTTAAACTGCACAGTGCTGCCATCAAAAACAGTGTTATGACCTTGCTGTGCCTCATAGGGCACTCTATATGGTGCCCTATAGGCCACCCTTTCAGCAACATTGTAGGGTGCCGTAGCGGACAGTGCATTTTAAAATGTGCCCTCTGGGGTACCCTATGAGGCGCCTTATGCAGCACCTTATGTTACAATACTTTGAGGGTGTGTTTGCTGGCAGCACTATTTAAAATAAAAATAAAATGCCCCCTACAGCAATATTACCTATAACAGGTAATGCCTCAGCCAGCCTTCTTCTTTAGGCACAGTGGGGGATTGAACCCATGACTCCTGCATCATTGGGCAGTGTCTTAACCATTGTGCTACACTGCTGCTCTTCTTTGCATGTCAGCGCACCTACTTATGATTTTCATTCCTTAAACTGCACAGTGCTGCCATCAAAAACAGTGCTGTGACCTTGCGGTACCTCATACGGCACCCTATAAGCAACATTCTAGGGTTCCTTGGCGGACAGTGCACTTTAAAATGTGCCTTATGGGGCGCCTTATGTTAACACGCTTTGAGAGTGTGTTTGCTAGTAGAGATAATTAAAATAAAAATAAAATGCCTCCTAAAGCAATCTTCCCTGTAATAGGTAATGCCTCAGCCAACCTTCTTCATTGGGCACAGTGGTGGATTGAACCCATGATCCCTGCACCATTGGTTACTGTCTTAGCCACTGTACTGTGGCTCTGTTCCTGTGCTTGCACATCAGCACGCCACTTATGCTTCCCACGCAACTTTCTCATGCGCTAATGTGCGGGGCGCACATGAGCGCAGCACACATTAGCATATGATTAATCCCGTTTTTGCTTTTTTCTGACTGGAACACCCACTCCTTATATGGTATCTGCACACTAGCGCACCGCGCACCCTAACGGGGTTTTAGTAAACATACCCCTATGTTCTTTGATTGTGAGAGGTAAATGTTTCAGATCATCTTCACTTTCAGCCAGTAATGTGGTATCATCAGCATAGCGAAGGTTGTCGATGAGTTTTCCACCAATCTTCACACCTCTGTTGTCTTCATACAATCCTGCTTCTCTGATGATTTGTTCTGCATATAAATTAAACAGGTAGGGGGAAAGTATGCAGCCTTGTCTTACACCTTTGCTTATTTTAAAACATTCTGTTTCTCCTTGTTCCATTCGAACTGTTGCTTCTTGATCAATGTACAGATTGTGCAAGAGAACGATCAGGTGTTCTGGTATACCTATGCTTCTTAATGTGGCCCAGAGTTTCTCATGGTTTACACAGTCAAAAGCCTTGCTATAGTCGATAAAGCACAAGTAGATATCCTTTTGGTATTTTTTAGTACGAGGTATTTTCAAGGATCCATCTCACATCCGCAATGATGTCTCTCGTTCCTCGCCCTTTCCTGAACCCTGCTTGCACTTCAGGTAGTTCTTGTTCCAGGTATGGTTGTAGTCTCTTTTGAATTCAGTAGAATCTTGCTGGCATGTGGGATCAGAGTGATTGTGCGATAATTTCCACAGTCAGTTGGATCACCTTTCTTTAGTATTGGTATAAACACAGATCTTTTCCAGTCAATTGGCCAAGATGTTGTCTTCCATATTTCTTGGTAGAGCCTTGTAAGTATGGTAACAGCTGCATCAGATTGCTGTAATACTTCTATGGGAATGCTATCAATGCCTGGTGTTTTGTTCTTTGATAAGGCTTTCAATGCTGCTTCAACTTCTTCTTTCATCACCAATGGTTCCCGATCATAAGGTACAGGTTGAAACGGCTGTTGGTCCACTTGACCTTTATCATATAAAAACTGTATATTCCTTCCACCTTTTCTTGATCTTCTCAGCATCACTTAGCATAGAACCTTGAGCATCTTGTAACATTCCAATTTGAGGCTGGAACTTTTTCTTTAACTCTTGTAGCTTTAGGAAAGCCAATCTTCTCCTTCCTCTAATAGCTTCTGCTTGTATTTCCTTGCATGTGTCATTGAAGTACTTGTCCTTGTCCTGTCTTGCTGCACGTTGGAAATCTCTGTTGAGTTCTGTGATTGTCTTTCTTTCTCCTCTGGCTTTATCTTCTCTGCGTTTCTGGGCAATTTTAAACGTTTCTTCCGTCATCCATTCTGGCCGTTTTTGCTTTTTCACCTTTTGTAGAAACTTCTCGCTTTCTTCCAACACAACCTTCTTGATGTCACTCCACAACTCTTCTGGAGCTCTGTCATTTGTATCTGAAGCAGCAAATCTATTTTGCAGGTGGTCTTTAAATTTTAGTGGTATATTATCAAGGTCATATTTTGCTGCATTCATGAGTGGTTTGCTCTTTTTCAACTTTAGCTTGTGTTTGCATACTAGCAGTTGATGATCTGTACCACAGTCAGCTCCAGGTTTTGTGTTTGTTGATGTTACAGAGCTTTTCCATCGTTGACTTCCTCAGATGTAGTCAATTTGATTTTTATACAATCCATTTGGTGAAGTCCATGTGTACAGTCGCCGCTTGTGTTGCTGGAAGAAGGTGTTTGAGATTAATAGATCGTTGGTCTTGCAGAATTCTATCAGTCTTTCTCCAGCTTCATTTCTGTTGCCAAGTCCATGTTTTCCAACTACTTTGCCTTCTTCTTTGTTGCCAACCTTTGCATTCCAGTCACCCATGACTATCAGGATATCCTGTTTGCATGTTCTGTCAATTTCAGCTTGTACTTGTTCATAGAACTCTTCAATTTCATTCTCTTCTGCAGCTGTTGTTGGGGCATATACTTGAATTATAGTTGTGCTGATAGGCATTCCTCATAGACGAATAGAGATTAAGTGTTCGCTGATTGCATTGTATTTCATTACAGTTCTTGCAAGTTTCTTCTTTATTATAAATGCAACACCATTTCTTCTTTGTCTTTCATTTCCAGCATAGTAGACCATGTGATCATCTGATGCAAAGTGCTCGATGCCAGTCCATTTCAGTTCTCTGACACCCAACAGATCAAGTTGTGCACATTCCATTTCATTCTTGACCACCTCCAACTTCCCTTGGTTCATGCTTCGTACATTCCATGTTCCAATATGTAAGACATCTTTACAGCTTCTGACTCTTATTTCATGCGCAGCTATATCAGCAGTCAGACGTCCCAAGGGCTTTGATCCAACCACATCATAAATGCTGGCTTTTCTGTGAAAAGTCTTCAGCTCTTCCCCAGTGGCTAGTTGAGTGCCTTCCAACCTGGGGGTCTCATCTTCCAGCACTATAGCACAATTTGTTTTGTTGTAACTATCCATTGGGTTTTCATGGCAAGATACAGAAGTAGATTGCCAGGCCTTTCTTCTCCGCAGTTTAAGTTTGGTGTTGTTGCCATTGTCTCAGAAATGTGATCCTCTGCCATCAACACTATCCCATTCTGCTGCTGCCCAGATGGGTGGTTTGTCTTGGTCTGGCACCTCAGCTGAGACCTGTCCATCTTGGGAGACCCTGCATCACTGATGCACACAAACCCTCACAGCATGACAAGCTGCAAACCAAGTGAGGGTCACAATAAATAATAAACCAATAATATAATAAAAGCTGTAAAACCAATAATAGAATAATTAAATTAAATAAAATAATAAATAATAAATACATTCAGTTCTGGACAAATTGCTCTACAAAAAAACCACATACTACATCTAATGATATGTATGACAAACCAAAACTCACCCTATTAGAGACAATCAATCGTAAGCTCTAAAATTTTACATCTAAGTGGTGAAACTGAAAAGGAAATAAAAATAAAAATCATATCAGTACAACATATCTTAACCTAACCTTAAGGTAGAAGATGACTACAGATTGGATATAGGATTACTTTGCCTTAATCATTCTAAACATGCATATCTAATTTGAGGGGTAAAAGGAAATAAAGATAATTTGTAGTATTCTATTATATCTGGGAGTATCAATAAGCATGTTGCTATCAGAGGGGAAAAAGACTCAAATCACCTGATAGGAATGAAGGCAGCACTAGTAATAAGATGCTGTATTCCATCTGTGCTGCCTCTACTGCCCACCGGAGCTTGCTGCCGAGACCGGAAGTGACGCGATCGCTTTCCCGCGGTCGCGGTCTCTCCAGGTCTTCTGGTCCTGTATTCCATCTGTGCTGTATTCCATCTGTGCTGCCTCTACTGCCCACCGGAGCTTGCTGTCGAGACCGGAAGTGACGCGATCGCTTTCCCGCGGTCGCGGTCTCTCCAGGTCTTCTGGTCCTGTATTCCATCTGTGCTGTATTCCATCTGTGCTGCCTCTACTGCCCACCGGAGCTTGCTGCTGAGACCGGAAGTGACGCGATTGCTTTCCCGCGGTCGCGGTCTCTCCAGGTCTTCTGGTCCTGTATTCCATCTGTGCTGTATTCCATCTGTGCTGCCTCTACTGCCCACCGGAGCTTGCTGCCGAGACCGGAAGTGACGCGATCGCTTTCCCGCGGTCGTGGTCTCTCCAGGTCTTCTGGTCCTGTATTCCATCTGTGCTGTATTCCATCTGTGCTGCCTCTACTGCCCACCGGAGCTTGCTGCCGAGACCGGAAGTGATGCGATCGCTTTCCCGCGGTCGCGGTCTCTCCAGGTCTTCTGGTCCTGTATTCCATCTGTGCTGTATTCCATCTGTGCTGCCTCTACTGCCCACCGGAGCTTGCTGCCGAGACCGGAAGTGACGCGATCGCTTTCCCACGGTCGCGGTCTCTCCAGGTCTTCTGGTCCTGTATTCCATCTGTGCTGCCTCTACTGCCCACCGGAGCTTGCTGCCGAGACCGGAAGTGACGCGATCGCTTTCCCGCGGTCGCGGTCTCTCCAGGTACTCGGCCACCTATTTAAACACACTGCCTGCGGCGGTCTGAGTTGTTGCTTTGCTTTGCTGTATTGTGTCTGCTTGTTACCTATTGTTTGCTCCCTTCAGGTCTTCTGGTCCTGTAATCCATCTGTGCTGTATTCCATCTGTGCTGCCTCTACTGCCCACCGGAGCTTGCTGCCGAGACCGAAAGTGACGCGATCGCTTTCCCGCGGTCGCGGTCTCTCCAGGTACTCGGCCACCTATTTAAACACACTGCCTGCGGCGGTCTGCGCCGCTGGTGCGCGCCCAAGGAGCAGGTCCTGCCCCTTGGACGAGCTCCTTGGGGCGAGCGGAGGGCGAGGACCGGACCGGCTTCCTCCTTTCTATCTTCATTATTCCATTATGTATCAGGTTTGTTTTTTTCTTTGAATCACTTGCTTGGTCATATTAGGTTACCGTCTTCTCGTCAGTTTTTTGTCCCCTGGTTTTGTATTTGCTTTCTTTTGTCGTTCTACCTGGGCTCTGCGTTATATTCCTCTGAGAATATGTCCACTATTCCCATCTTCTGGGGTTTGCATCCTGCACCCCCGTCGATGGTTCCTTCTGGCCCTCTGGCACGCTGCCCCTCTAACTTAATTCCTTGTGGCCCTTCTGTTCATTGCTCCATACGCCCTCTCTCCCCCAGCCTATCATCTGTAGCTTCTACAGTAACACTTAGTCTGGCCCTATTAAATTGCCGGTCTCTTCGGTCAAAGTCCCTGCTCGTTCAGGATCTTATCTCCTCTCACTCTCTTGATCTCTGTTTCCTTACAGAAACCTGGCTGAAGGAGGGCGATAGCCCCATTCTATCTAGTTCTCTTCCCTCTGGGTTTGCTGCAATCTCGACTCCCAGATTAGGGAGAGGTGGTGGTGGAGTGGCCTTGCTCCATCGCACATCCATTGATATTGAGGAAGTTTCTTCTTCCTTTGTCCTGTATTCTGAGTCTCTTCTTCTTCGCCTTCGTTCCTCCCCTCCCCTTTACTTTCTGCTTCTCTACCTTCCTCCTTCCCTGACAGCTGCTCGTTGGGACGCACCTCTCCAAACTATCTCTGACGTCACTGTTCAGTTCTCCAATCTTATCATCTTGGGTGACTTCAATGTCCATGTTGACCATCCTAGTAGGCAGAAAGACCGTGCCTTTCTAGATCTATTATGTGATATCCCTTTACGACAACATGTGTTTGGTTCTACGCATATAGCTGGACATACACTAGATTTGATTCTCTCCCTTTCCACGCTGCTATCAGTAATTTCTCCCCCCACTATGTTTAGCTTCCCCTGGTCTGATCATTTTTGTGTCCTCTTTTCTGTCTCATCTCCTTCTGCGTTACCTTCTGATCCCATCACACTCCCTTTGTCTGATTCCATCCGCCGTCGTATCACCCCTGACACCCTTAGGTCGTTTCCATCCGCCCCTTCCCTCTTTCCACCAGACTTTACTATGCTCTCCTCTGATGAACAGGTTTCTCTTTGGAACTCCCTTCTTTCGGATGCTTTAGACAACCTGGCTCCACTTCATCCAGTCCCCAATCATTCTAGACCCCCTCACTCTTCATGGTATCCTCCTGCTCTTCGCCTTCAGCGAACCCAGCTCCGGCACTTACAACGTCGTTGGGCCCGCCATCCCTCCCCTGATTTACGCCTTCGTTTTAAGCAGCTTTTCTCTGAATATCGCTCGGCTATTCAAGCTGCCAAACGTGATTTTCATGCAACTGAGATCACTACTGCTGCAAATTCTTCTAGACAACTTATCGCTATCTTGCGTAAACTTTCCACTACTGGTCCTGTTCATCGGCGAGTGTCCTTGGCCCCCGACCCTCAGTCCTTAGCCACTTTCTTCTCGGATAAGGTTCTCAATCTTCGCTTATCCTTCTCACACCCTTCCCCTCCACCGCCCTTATCCCCATCTTGTTCTTTCTTGCCATCTGTTTCTTCTGGTCCCCTGGCTGTTGTTCATCAACCGTCATTGCCCCCTTCTCCACCCAACCTTGCCCTAGCTCATTCCTGGTTTTCCTTCCATTCAATCACTCCTGCTGAAGTTTTGCAGATCCTAGCAAAATCTAATAAGACCACCTGTCACTTAGATCCGATTCCGTCCTACTGGTTGTCTGAACCTTCCTTGCAGTTCATACCTTTTATTACCTCCATCATTAATACTAGTCTTTCTACCGGTCACTTTCCCTCATCCTGGAAGTCAGCTGTTGTTCGTCCCATTCTGAAACAACCCTCTCTTGATCCCTCTGTTCTATCTCACTGGCGTCCTGTTTCAAATCTCCCTTTTCTGGCTAAACTTTTGAAACGTTTTGTCTTTGATCAACTTAACTCTCATGTCGAATCTACTAACACCCTCCACCCTCGTCAAGCCGGCTTTCATCACGGACATAGTACAGAAACGGTTCTTCTTGCACTCCTAAATGATATGCATGTTGCTCACGACCACGGTAATATCACTCTTTTGGTTTCCCTCGACCTCTCTGCGGCTTTTGATTTGATTGACCACCGTACTCTTCTTTCTCGTTTATCTGATGTGGGGCTTCATGGTACGGTTTGGCAGTGGTTCTGTTCTTTCCTCACAGCTCGTTCTTTTTCTGTTCACTCTGATGGTCAGTCTTCTGCTTCTTTCCCTCTCACTTGCGGGGTACCGCAAGGTTCTGTTCTCTCCCCACTCCTGTTTAACATTTTTCTGGCTCCCCTGTCACTGGTGATTCAACAGTTCCCTGTGTCATTTTACATGTATGCTGACGATATCATCTTACTTTTTCATACTTCGCCTCTGACTCTGGATATTACTCAGCTGAATCTTTGTCTCTCCCAGATCTCCTCCTGGTTATCCCATAATTTCTTGCACCTAAATCCATCTAAGTCCACAGCTATGTGGGTCTCACTGAGTGGTTCCTGCCCTTCTTTAGCTCCCTCGATTGACTCCATTACTCTCCCTCTTGTGTCATCCTTCCGCTATCTTGGGGTAATTCTTGATTCTACGCTTTCCTTTCACCAGCACCTTACCTCCCTTATTCGCCGTTCCTTTGCTGCCTTACGTCAGATCAGGGCAGTTCGTTCCCTTCTCCCCTCCTCTTCCTTAGTCACTCTTGTCCTAGCCTTAGTTATAAGTCGCTTAGACTATTGTAATGTTTTTCTTGCCAACCTCCCTAAATTTCAGCTGCTACGTCTCCAGCGCATCCAAAATGCCGCCGCTCGTCTCATCACATTCTCACACCGCTATGATCATATCACCCCTATTCTTTTCCGCCTGCATTGGTTACCCCTCCGTTTTCGTTTTCAGTATAAGTTCCTTATTCTGATTTATCGCGCCCTTCACACCAACACTCCCCTATATCTTGCAGACCGTATCTCGCTTCACACCCCCTACCGTCAGCTTCGTTCTCTCCACGCCAATCGCCTGTCCCTCCCTTCCCCGTCACAAGCACACCTCGAACAAACCCGTCATGCAGCTTTTTTCTTCTTAGGCCCAGTACTATGGAATGCATTACCACCGTTTCTCCGATTGGAACCTTCCTATTCTCAATTTAAAACACTACTCAAGACCCATCTGTTTCAGCAAGCCTTTCAACTTTCACCCGATGGTCCTCCCTGATGTTTTTTCAGTTCATATGTGTTGCTGTTTGTTTGTATATTTGTCCTGTCATGTATTTTGTTTACCCATAGTCTGTTTTGTTTTCCCCAATATGGGCCTATTATTCTTGCTGTAATTTTTATGTTTTTAGTAACCTTATGCTTTTAAAATATTGGCCCTTTTGTTTTGTTTTGTTATGTTCTGTCCATTTTATCTGTTATGCTTTTATACTTTTACTTTCCTATTTTGCTCTGGCGTTCTTTTCCTTATTTGTGCATTGCCAACCTTTTATTGTACACCGCTTTATGTTTCGATGGAAAGCGGTTTATCAAATTTTAAATAAAGATAAAGATAAAGAAATACAAATGTGAAGCATTGTAACACAAGGATGTAAAATGTGGGACCACAATGTAACGTGTGACCAATGGTGTGAGACTGGTAGTTAGGGAGTCACTCACCCTATATTGAAATAGAAAACTATCAAACATCCAGTAATGTGCATGGGTGGACATGAAGTTAACTAATGTCACATCAGGACTATAGGGAATAGAGACATCAATATGCAACAGCTAACAAATCCATGTAAATGTAATAGCCTGTAGATTGCAAGGTCAATGCAGAGTAGAAATACCAACATGTGCGACAGTGTATGCAAAATAGAAATGCCCAACATATTCGGCAGTGTGTGTAATCGAGATAGCAGCATCCCATGCGATTGAAGCTGTATGTGTAAAATAGCAGGACATCATGCAGATCACAACATTAAGGTGTTCAGTGGTCGCCAATCAGAACTGATAAAACCAGCAGATAAAATTGGCGATACTGACAGCATAAATCCTTATAATTTGAATCAGTGGCCAGAACATCGCATGATCAATGCAGAAAGGCAACATGGTCAAAAATAGATACAGTGCAGATAATAACGCCTTATGAGAAATTTGGCTAATACGGAAGCGAAGGTGGTAAACTCCACATAGGAATAACAGAACAACCATGAATAGCACAACTTAACATATCCTGGGATTCTCATTCAAAACTGGAAAATGCAGAGGTGCCATTAGCAATATAAACTTTCATAATTTAAAACAGTTATAATTTGAAGCAATGGCAAGCAAAATACCATCACTTAATAGAGAGGAAGTCACAAGATAAGAAAATTGTGACACCATACTCGTTCCATTGGAAACAACTGTAAGATCAAAAAGGGTGTGAAACAAACACCAGTGATATAAAAAGACCATTGGAGAGCATCACGGGCTCATCATAAATAGTTAGCCAAATTCATCCAAAAAGGGGATAGAACAGAATGATTCCAATATGAAAATGGATTAAAGAGATAAACATCATGTGGCAATAAAGCTACTCTTGAAAGTTAGAACATAAGCTGTTGAAATCTTTAGTTCACCCTGAATATACAGTAAAGCAGTAATGAGGGATATAAATATGGAAAGTGAACCCATAATTAAACCAGTTAACACTCTCTCAAAGAAAAACCAAGTGATCAAACCCAACTCAAATGGTGGCGAGGGGAGCACCACAGAGCCACAATAATTTTTTGACACACACGAAAAGACATCATGAAGGGCAACTTCAATACACTCAGAATAGAAGCAAAAATAACAGAAAAGATGAGGACTGGTCAATACAACAATTAGGCACTCAATCACAACAATGACAATGAAAAATATCATCCAAAAATCACAGACATGGTCCTTTTGGCCACTGGGGCAGAAGAGAAGAGACATGGGGTGGCAACCACACATATGGAAATCAAAAATTATAAAGTATGACAAAAAAAGCCCTAAAATCAATAGAATGAAATAACAATTATAAAAAATAATTATAAAAACTACAGTCATAAAAGTGATAAGCAATAAATAATAAAAAAATGTTGCATCTCCTGTTAAAAATGGTTGATTAATGATGTAATCATCCACATAAAAATCATTTGTAAACACAACCAGCGAGTCCAACATAATAAAACAAAAACTGCATAGTGGATGAAAACAAATACAAAATTAATACAATAATAACAAGTAAAAATTAAAATTGATTGACATAATATAAAATGAGGTCTTTAGGCTCATGGCAGATTGGTGGAGGACGGATGAGGTGTAGCAACCATTGGGGGTAAAAAATAAGAGGATGTGGCTAAAACCCCAAATTAATAAAATAAATAATTAATACCAAATGTGATTAATAAAAAGTGATAAAAATATGAATATGTGGTATCCCATATTAAAAATGATCAAATCATTAAAACAAAATAAAAATAAAAAGTAAAATTAGTATAAATGACCACAGTGGGGGTAGCAAAGAAAGGAGAACCAAGGGGGTCACAGAAACATCATAAGATCAAATTCCTGATTCAATCCTGAGAGATGCATTGTATTAAATTGAAAAACAAGCTTCTGCTCCATACGCATCAAAGTCTTATTCGTGTCACCTCCTCACCAGTGTGGATGGATTTGCTTGAGAACCAACACCAAGGGCTTTTGTGGAACATTCTTCTTAATATAGCTGCACTGTTCAATAAAGCGCTTCTTGACGCTCCTGCTGGTTTTCCCAATATACATTAGCTTGCATGGGCAGATGACAGCATATACCACATTTTCAGATTGGCAATTGGTAAATTGCTTTTCTGTGTCCACCATTCACACATGGATGCCATTTCCATATGTAGTTGCATATGTAAATCATGAATAAGTCTTCTATAATAGTCCCCATAATTGTTACTGCTTTATTTGCTATGCTTGTTGTTTAAATGTTTGTGTTTTAATGATAAAACAATCAATGTATAATGAATGCTTTATTGCATGCCGCCTATAACTGCTAGAGAAGATAGGCTATAAATACTTCTAAAGTAATAAATAATTTTAAAACTTCCCCCTGAAGCTGGCATTCTTTGCCTAAACATAGCTTTATAAGAACTTCAATTTTATCTTTGCACCAGTTCTTTTATTTTTTTCAGTTTTTGATCTTTGTTTTGTTGATTTGTATTTATGCTCAAGGCCTCAGGGCCGGGTCCCGAGGCTGACAGTAACCGGGTTCCTGGGGCCCGGCCTCGTCAAGTAGTGGAGGGAGGGGGGCATGTTGATGGGAGGAGCGAGCGTCATTTGAAATCGCTCCACGTCAAGGCGTGGAGCGATTTCATTGGTGCTCCTGATGGGTCGGGGTTAAGGAGCCATCTGGGAGCCGCGTGAAGCATTTGCTTCACAGCTCCTTGTCAGCGGCGGTGATTCTGGTCAGTGGCAGTGATTGCTCTGGCAGTGGCGGCGGGGATAATGGCCTGGCTCCTTACTGCGGTGGGGAGTGAGGCTCCGGCGGAGGTGGCGGGGGCTGGTGACCAGGAGAGACGGTCGGCAGGCATTTGGCAGGTGGTCAGCAGGCTCGGGCAGTCAGGTAGGCGGCTGTCGGTGGAGCGAGGCTACGAGGGAGAGGCGGTATGTCAGGTGGGCAAGCGGGGCTGTAATCGCTGCCGGAGGGGGTGAGACTGCGAGGGTTTTGTCGGGGGGGGGGGGGGAAGGAGCAGGTAGGTGTGGGCAATATTGATTGGGGGGAGCCATTAAGCCTTGGGTTCCTCATTGGAGGTAGGGGGGGTGTCAGTGTGAGGGGGGTCAAAAAAGGCTATGAGGGCTTGCTAATACAGGTCTGCGACTAAAAAGCTGTTTGATTATTTTCATCTAATTTCCATGTATTTTGGTGTGCTGAAAACAAATAAAATATTGAAAAAACTCCTAGACGTCATAATTTGCCACAACATGCAAAATTGTCTTCAATTTTTTCAAATTACTATTAATTAATTCACATAAGTGCATTTAAGATATAAAATGCCAAAAAAACCTTAAAGGGGTTGTCCGAGTTATGTAAAATAAAATATAGCACTGTAAATCTGATGGTCAGCAATATATACATAAGCTAAGCAAGTTTTAAGTCCGTGCTTCTAATGGTAGAAGAGGTTAATCTTTCCTGAAGAATCCAGTGGGAGGGAGACACAGGGCAGATAGCAGCAGCTCCAGTCAGTGCAGGCAGCACTGTGACGTCTCGTGTACAGACACAGAGCTGCTCTCTCCTGCATGCCACACTTGTGCACGAATCATCATCAGGTTCTTGGTTCTAGGCTGTTCACACTTTTTCATCGCAATTCGTGTTAGCTCGTCATTCTTCAACCGTTATGTTATGGCTCCGCGAAAGTGTATTAATTCGCCAGACAATTTCTGTTTCATCTGTGATGAATATACAGTGTTGAAGCAACAGCAGAATATTACAGACTTTGTGAAAAAAGTATACTTGGCATACTTTGGACTAAAAATTGTAGATCAAGATAAAGTCTGGGCGCCTCATAAAGTGTGCAAACGGTGTGTTGAGGACCTCACAAACTGGTTCAAGGGTAAGAAAAAATTTCCGTTATGGGATTCCTATGGTATGGCAAGAGCAAAAGAACCATAGTGACGATTGTTACTTTTGTTCATGCGATGTGAAAGGGTTTAATTCCAAATGGAAGAATTCCATTTCATACCCCAATCTTCACTTTGCAATTCGTCCCATCCCCCATGGCACAGATATACCAGTACCAATGTTCCCTCTAATTTTCTGTAGGCTGTGTGCGCATAAAATATCAGCTGTGTGCAGCTTTTGAAGGAAGGTTAAATTTTTGTGCGCCACATAACGACACTCGGAGTTATATACTTTAAAATTTGACTATACGTCAGAATACAGTATGTACACCACATTGATTTTAATCAAATTAAATGAAAATAGACGATTACTAAATGAAGCGGGAAATTTCTAGTAATTACAATCATAACTTTTAAATTTTAAGACGTCCGTGTTGTTTTCTATCAGAATCAGAGCCGTAATTTTTGTGCGCTCTGTTGTAAAGTATGTGCGCTCGCTCAGCGAGGTGTGTGCGCGCGCACACGCGCACAGCTTAGAGGGAACAGTGACCAGTACCCAAGCCCCCTGCTACCTTGGAAGAGATACCTAGCTCCGATGAAGGTGAAATCATACCTGAATCAGATGACGAATCAAGTTCTGACTTTGAAGATGATACAAGACCAAAATTGTTTACTCAGGAGGAGATGAATGATTTGGTAAGAGACTTGAATCTTCCCAAAGATGCCGCTGAGTTACTCGGATCAAGGCTGAAAAGCAGGAATTTATTGTTGCCAGGAGTGTCATCTTCATGGTTCAGACATCATGAAAAGGAGTTTGTTCCTTACTTCGCCCAGGAAGACAAGTTGGTTTATTGCATCGATGTCGAAGGTCTGATGGGTCAATTTAAAATCCAATATGATTCAGAGAAATGGCGTCTTTTTATAGATTCTTCAAAAAGAAGTCTCAAAGCAGTTTTACTCCACAACGGTTTTTACGCTTCCATACCAGTAGGTAATTCCGTACACTTGAAGGAAACCTACGAGAACTTGGAATTGGTTCTTCGTAAACTTAAATATGAAGACCATGGTTGGCAAGTGTGTGGGGACTTGAAGGTCTTGTGCATGCTGCTCGGGCAACAAGCTGGGTATACCAAATATCCTTGTTTTCTGTGTCTACGGGACAGTCGAGACCGACAAAATCACTGGACCAAGAAGAGTTGGCAGCCGAGGGTGCTAACAGTCGGTGAAAAAAATGTCCCCCGAGAAACTTTGGTACCTTCCCATAAAGTTCCTCTACCACCTCTCCACATAAAATTGGGATTGATGAAGCAATTCTTAAAATCACTTCCAAGAGATGGAGAATGCTTCAAATACTTGGTCACCAAGTTTCCAGGCCTGTCGGAGGCAAAATTGAAGGAAGTTGTGTTCGTCGGACCAGACATTAGAAGGCTTATAGTTGATCAAGAGTTTGTCAATACCATGACGGATCCTCAAAAAGAAGGGTGGATTGCATTTAAAGAAGTCATACAGAAATGTTTAGGCAATAACAAAGATCCTCACTACAAAAAGATCATCGGACGAATGCTGAAAGCATTTCAAGCTTTAGGTTGCCTGATGAGTTTGAAAGTGCATTTCCTCCAGTCCCACCTTGACTACTTTCCTGAAAATTTGGGAGCTGTGAGTGAGGAACAAGGTGAACGATTCCACCATGACATTAAAGAGATGGAAAAGGAGATACCAGGGAAAATGGAGCATTACAATGATGGCTGACTACTGTTGGATGTTTCAGAGAGACATTCCAGATGCTATTCACAAGCGTAAATGCACCAAGAGGAGCCTCACAAGGAAGGAGAATCGAGTTTAGTGTGTGTAGGTGAGCTCATTTCAGTTCAAAAAAGGATTTTCATGAAAATATTTTAATAAGTCTATTTCCATTTATTTTGAGGTACTTCCTTTTTTAACAGTTACCTAAATTGTCAGGAAACGTGATGTCCTATGACAAAATGGAGGTCATTTTTGGATTCAGCACACCAAAAAACATAACCAAAACAGCTCTCGAAAAAAAAATTTATAATTGGAGCCTGGGTAAGATTAAAAAAAAACAGAATTAGAGGAATAATCCTAGGATTCTGACTGGAGTTTAGTGGCTTAATCTGGGGACATGGTGCGCTCGGGGAAGGGGCAAATTGGGCGAGAGCAGAGTGGGGGTACAGGGTTGCGACCCGGGGGGGAGAGGGGGCAGGTCACGGAGGGCAGGGTCACCTGGGGGTTCTAGGACAGGTGGGCTGTCTGCTCGATGGGCGAAAGTGGTGGCAAGACCGGTTTCTCGGGGGGGGGGGGGGGGGGAAGGAGAGGTAGGTCAGTCTCTGAGCCGGGGCGGGGGTTGTTGAGTAGGGGGTTGGTCAGTGGTGCTGTTGCGGAGTCCACACGGCCGGAGCAGGGAGGCCTGGGGTCTGTAGGGGTGGATGCGGTTGGTATGACCGTACCAGGTATTGATGGCGCTGCGGGGCAGTTGGCTGGTGTGGGTGTGTTGGGTGGGGGAAGGGGGAGGCTGGGGGGGATCACCGGAAGCGTTGGGGGGCCCGGGGGTTGCATCAGATGGGTTGAACCCAATGGGGATCCCATCAGCTGTGAGTTTTCCAGGCAGTTATATTCCGTGGTGTCAGGGGGAGCAGTTTATGCAGTATGTGCCTGTGGGGGGGGGGGGGGGCAGGGAATTGGTCAACTGGGGCAGGTCAGCATGGAGCATTGGGGCCATGGGGGTATGGCTGGGGGGTAATGGTGTGGAGTAGGATTTCCGGGTGGGGGGTCAGCAACTGCGGCAGGGGGGGCCCGGTGAGCCACGGGGGGTTTAGGCACTTCTGCTTGGAATTGGGGTAGTGGGGCGGATGGAGGGGCCTGGGGGCTTGGGGCAGTTTCTGCTGGTGTTGGTACTTCTCTCCCTGTGCAGGTGCCGGTGAGACGAACTGGGAGGACCGGTACAGCTGACATGAGCCAGGCATCGATGGTGCGGATCCCGGACCTGTCCAGGCCTGCGTTGGAAGCGGCAGTTTCAGGCGAGCGAGTCACTGGCAATGCTGCGGATGGTGAATGTGTGGGGGTGGAAGGTGGCATAGGCAGAGTGGTGGCGTCTGGCGGAGAGGTGCTTACGGCTGGCTGCAAGGCCAAGGCAAAGCGGAAACATGGGCGTCGATGTCGTCGTAGTTCGTCATCGTCATCCTCCACTTCTTCGGGGAGTTCCTTGGCAGGTTCAGCTGAGGCAGTTGGCGGTAAGGGAGATAGGGAAGCACCTTCAGTGGTTCGTTGTGCGGAATTGTGGGAGGGTATCCCGCGTAAACTGAGGCGTAGGATCAGGAAGCGTAGGTACATTGATATATTTCGACTGTTGGACAGGAGAAAGCACTCGGGTGAGAGCAGGAAGAAGTGCAAAGAGGATGAAAAGGCGGGTAGGGTGCGGAAGGTTTCCCGCAATACCCTGAATTGGACTCGGGCTTTTTTGAGATGAGCAAGTGTGTGTGGGCATTATGACCCGGGCCAGTATGGTGCTTTGTTGGCCTATGCGGATGCTATATTGGCAGCGTCGCAAGCTCACGAGTGTTGGGCATGGCTCAACTATGATGAAGACTTCCGTGATATGATGGAAGAGAATATGCAGTTATCATGGGGAATGAAGGATATTAATTTGTGGCTGACTCAAATGTCTGCCAAAAAAGATATGGTGGGTGGTGCAGGTGGTCCGGTTAAGACAGCCGGGCAAACATTCTGCTGGCGATTTAACAAATCGTCCTGTCCCTTTCCAGATTAAAAGTTCCGGCATGCCTGCTTGCTCTGCGGGGGGGGGGGGACACCCTGCCACGAAGTGTAGTCAGAAAGGAGTGGCTGGGGTTGCGGTTGGGGGCAAATGAGGATGGGAGTTCGGAGTTGGCGCCTACTCCTATCAAGATCAAGGCGTTATGGCCTTGGTTGGCAAGTTTTGGAAGAAGTCGGCATGGTAAGGCGTGGAGGCTGTTAGGATTGAGTTTTATGGAGGGATTCCATATACCTTTTATGGGTGAGGTGTATGATGCGGTTGCCAAAAATACCAGCTCAATTCGGTTGCTGGGGGAAGTGGTCTGTAAGAAGATCACGGCGGAATGTGCGTTGGGTAGAATAGCTGGTCCCTTTGGCAAACCGCCATTTTTGCCTTTTACTGTATCACCTTTGGGGGGCATTCATAAAATAGAGCGGGGGCACTTCAGGCTGATACACAATTTGTCATTTCCGCCGGGGACTCGGTTAATGACCATATACCTCGTGAGTTGTGCTCGGTGCAGTACGCATCATTTGATGCTGCTGTTGAGTTGGTGTGCCAGTGTGGTGAAGGTGCTTTTATGGCAAAGGTGGATATTGAATCTGCCTTCCGGCTTTTTCCGGTTCACCCGTCAGCATTTCCATTGCTGGGATTTAAGTTTGATTCACAGTTTTATTTTGACAAGTGTTTACCTATGGGCTGTGCGATATCGTGTGCTTATTTTGAGGCTTTCAGTTCGTTTTTGCATTGGGTTATGGTGCAACGGTCGGGGTGCCAATCCATTGTGCATTACATGGATGATTTTTTGTTTGTGGGTCCAGCACAGACTGCGACTTGCGCTACATTACTGAGGCCCTTTCAGGAGATGGCTAGCGGCATCGGCATCCCATTAGCGGTGGAAAGGACGGTGGAGCTGGTGACATGCCTTACCTTTTTGGGAACTGAGAAAGACTCTGCGGGATGGGTGATCCGCCTGCCAGCGGATAAGGTAGAACGGCTTAGGGAATTGGTGGCGGTGTTGGGGTCTTCTTCGAAAGTGCTTGCTTAAGAACTTGTAGTTGCTAGTGGGTCACCTTAATTTTGCTTGCCGGGTTATTCCAATGGGGAGGCCTTTTGTGCAGAGTTTGTCGCTAGCAATGGCAGGGGTCCGACGTCCATATCATCGTATTAGAGTATTGTCAGGGATGTGGGAGGACCTGTGGGTTTGGGATTCGTTCCTGGCTGATTTTAATGGCTGCTCGGTGGTGCAATTTCCAGAACTGTCAAATATAGACTTGCAGTTGCTTACTGATGCTGCGGGTAGTTTGGGTTTTGGCATATACTGTGTCAAGGGTCTTGATGTGCAGAGGTTTGGCTTCCCGCTTGGAAAGAGTCAGGGTTGACGCATAATGTGGCATTTTTGGAGTTGTTTCCCATTGTGGTGGCCTTGTGGGTCTAGCCTGAGAAGTTATGGGATAGAAGGGTCATGTTTTGGTGCGACAATGCGGCGGTAGTGCAGATTATTAATAGGCACTCGCCCAAGTGTCCGCGAGTGGCGGTGTTGATGAGAGTATTTGTGCTAGCTTGTCTGCGTCTCAATGGCACGGCCAGGGCACGCCATGTACCAGGCATGCAAAATTCTATTGCGGATGCTTTGTCCTGTTTTCAGTGGTCACAGTTCTGGGTGTTTGCCTCGGCGGTGGAAGAAACAGCGTCGGTGGTTCCGGAGCACCTGTGGCAGATTGGGACCTTGGAGTGACGGCACTGTTACGTTCATCAGTGGCTCAAGGTACGTGGTCATTGTACCTGTGCGGTTACGCCAAGGTGCATGACGTTTTGTTGGGGAAGGGTTGGAAAGGGGGGAGAGTAGTTGATCAGTTGTTAGGTTTGTTCGTAGTGTGGGCAAAAGACGAAGGCTGGTCTAGGTCGGCGATTCTTGCAGCGTTGGCAGGGTTCTCCTTTTTTAGCAAGGTTGCGGATTGGGGAAATCCCAGGTCATTTTTGGTGCAGCGGCTGTTGGCGGGGTGGGCGAAAGCACATCCCAAGTTGCAGGATTGGCATTGCCCAGTATCGCACGGGTTGCTCTTGCGGATATGGGAGGTGTTGTCGGGCGTGGCGGTGTCGGAGTTTGAGACAGTGTTGTTTCGTGCTTTGTCGTGCTTTTTTTCGGGGCTTTTCGGGTCAGTGAGTTAGTTCTATGGTTAAAAAAGCAGGGGGCCTTCGGAGGTTTGGATGTTAAACATGTAGTCCTGAAGGCGACGCAAGTGCAGATTTTTATCGTGCAGTCCAAGACTGACCAGCAGGGGACAGGAGGGTGTGTGCCGCTTAAAGCAATCCCGGCGTTGAGTTCCTGTCCAGTGCAGAATTTGTTTACGTACTTGCACCAGTGGCCAAAGGTGGCAGGCTATTTTTTTCGCCATAAGGATGGTAGGCCTGTCACGCAGTTCCAATTTACTGCGGTTCTGCATCTGGCCTTACGGCAGTTGGGTTGCGATGAGACACAGTTTGCGTCGCAGTCATTCAGGATTGGGGCTGGTACTAGTGCGGCGGCAGCTAGGCTGTAAGGGGATGTGATTCAGAGGACTGGTCGATGGCATTCGGGGGCATATGCGAGTTATGTCCGACTCGAGAAGTTGTGATTTAGAGTCCAGGGGAGGGATTGAGGGGGCGGGGTTGGGGGTGCACTGGGGGGTGTGGGGGGCATTAATGATGTTCTTCATGTTGCAGGGTATCAGACGGGTTTCAGACCATGGATCTGAGTGGCAGGTGGTGACTAAGCTGGCGAATGGTGGCTCATAGGACATTCATTTGTGTATTGGGTGGAACGGAGGGCGATGTCACGTCCTCTAGGAGTGCACTTGGGCCTGGCAATCTGCAACACTCGGTTGATCTGGATGAGCGAGCGAGGTATGAAATGGTGGCAGCTTCTTCCATTGGTGCAACGGCAAGCCGACCAGCAACAGCGACCTGTGGGATTGGTGCTTCACTTGGGTGGCAACGATCTCTCCAATTGGACTTGTAGACAGCTCATTCATGCTGTCCAGCGGGACATTAGCTTGCTTTGGGAGGGGTGGTCAGAGGTGGGGACTGTCTGGTCTGACATCATCCCATGGCCTGCCTGCCAGTTGCAACGTCAGTGGTCGCGGGGCCTGGTAAAGGTCAACCGGCAGATCGGACGTTGGGTGCAGCAGACTGGCGGTTAGCAGGTGCATCATATCTTGGCGGAGGTGAAGTGTGTGGGCTGTACCATACAAATGGGGTTCACCTGTCTCCAGTGGGTCAGGATTTATTATTAAATGATTGGCAAGAGGGGTTGGTTGGTCACAGCTTTATAGGTGGGGGGCAGCGTGAGGATAGGAAGACTACCTTGCGCCGGTGGCGGGGTAGAGAGCTAGCGCTCGCCGAGGCAGCAGGTCTTTAACAGATTAAGGCGCATTGGGGGGAGCTGTTTCAGGGGCTTCGGGAGAGCAGTGATTCTCGATGGGGGTGAGAGCAGGAGCTCCCCCTTCCTCCTTATGCCGCCAATCAGCTGCCATGAATAACGGCACAAAAACCGCCGTTTCAGGGGCTTCGGGAGAGCAGTGATTCTCGACGGGGGTGAGAGCAGGAGCTCCCCCTTCCTCCTTATGCCGCCAATCAGCTGCCATGAATAACGGCACAAAAACCGCCATTTCAGGGGCTTCGGGAGAGCAGTGATTCTCGACGGGGGTGAGAGCAGGAGCTCCCCCTTCCTCCTTATGCCGCCAATCAGCTGCCATGAATAACGGCACAAAAACCGCCGTTTCAGGGGCGTGCCCGCGCCTGAGGGCCTCGCCAGAGGGCCCTTTGGCGTGGCCCTTAGGCGTTAGTCCGTGGCGTCTGTTTCTGGAGTTTCGCTGATGGCATGGTCTGGGTTGTCGTGTCTATATATCATGGTAACTTGCTGTTCTGTGTTCTTCTCTCTCTTATCTGTATGACTATCTCTGTCCCCTATTCTGTCCTATCAAATAAATGGCGTTCTTTTCTTATTTCCTTGAATGATATAGTATTGTAAACTGCTCTAATGCCTTTTTGGCCTGAGCGGTATATCAAATTTAAATAAACAATAAACAATAAACAATCCCGGTTGAGGGTCTCGGACTGGTATGGGGGAGTGGGGCCGGCCTTTGCTACTAACATGGCAAGGTAGGCGGCGGGGTTTGGGGGAGGATGATGCTCCACCTTGCTAATAATATGGCTGGTAGGGGCATTGTCCGGAGTTTGGGGTGGGGGGTTGTGTAGGATGTTATAAATGTTGGGCCCGTGTTTGGGCCGGTGTTTATATGTGAAATAAAGCTGCAACCAAAGTTCTTCCATAAATGGTGTGCGGGTCTTTTGTTATGCTGAAATGTGGGGTGTGGGGGTATGTGGCAAGAAAGGGGCGAGGAGGAGGCCTCCGGGATACCCTGGTTACTTTACAATATTTATCAAATGGTTATTTACAGTGTTAGTTTTGTAGCACTATTTTCGTGCTTTCAAAATTTCCACCACTTTTCATTTGTTCCACACATACTGCCAGCCTTGAACTGAACAGATCCTGGCCACCTGACCTTTTGCCCTTATGTGGGGTGACTGAATGGATAGGCATCTACCTAAATGTATAACAAGGCAAAACAACATTATACTGCCCTAGTACAAGAACCAAGGTTGAAGGTACAATACAGAAACACAATGGGGTATGTTTACAAAGCAGCGGTAGTGGCCTCTGTGCGATATCAGAGCTGCGGTCCCATTGAATTCAAAGGGGCCGTGGCTCCGATATTGCACGGAGGCCACTACCACTGCTTTGTAAACATACCCCATAGTTCTTTTGCTTTGGATTTTTGACTTTTCAAGATGGACCACATCATGACACACTAAAAATTCTCTCTATACTAAACACGAGCAAGAAACCTATAGACAAAATAAAGTGTTCCCTTATTTAGCAGTTTGACTCACAGTGGTAATACCATTTATTTATTTATTTAATTAACTGTTTTTAGTTTATACTGCCTTTCGCCAAGTCAAAGAGATTTACAATTAACATAACATTTGGAAACAGTAGAACAAGAACCATGAGACTAACACTAGGGAGATTTCAGTTCTATTTCAAACCCAGGCACAAACAGGGCAGGAACAACTGGGGGCCAGGGCATACTAAGGGCAGAGCAGTGAATGTGGCCTACCTCAGGTGCTGGATGGAAGGGGAGTGCACCTCTGCCGGGCCCACATGGTAGAGCCAGCATGGCAAACTTAACTTAAAGCCTTGGGTGGCTTGCCACACCGCCTCTGTTCCAAGATTGGAAACTCTTCACTCTCATTCACCATCTTGCAAGAATTTTCTAGCCTGTTGTACCATTCAGGCTTTGTGCTGCATGGCAATCACTGCATCCAGGATTGAAGCACTTGGGCCACCATGCCTACACAAAGTGCTGCTTGAGTTCCCAAGGCTAATGCCATGAAGACATTCTTGAGGAGGGCTTCCACCATCTATCATGAGTCTCCCTCAGTGCAGTGCCATCTTCTCTGGTTGTAGATTTCATCACTGCCATGAGCAAGGACTCTGAAAAGTTGTTCCATATCCTCTTGGGCTAGAAAATATAGCCAAACCAGGACCTCATTACCCCTCAGCCTAGTTCTGGTGTTTCCCAATGAGAAAAAAATGAGCTTTTACAAGGTCTCAGGTAGGGGAAAAGAAGCCAGAGGATCATTGCAATTCCTCTATGATAGCGTCCACTTGTGAAACCTCCATTGGAGAGGACTCCATAATGCACAGAGCCATCATTGCATCCTGAATAAGAGTGGCAAATTCATCCCTAAGAAAAAGAGGGATTATTGACAGATCCTCTCCCTCTGCCCAGAGAAGTTCCTCTTCCAATGGTGACTTACCCATTCTAGACAGAGAGTCCTCCTCCCCTGCCTCCTCTCAGAGGGAACATGACTGAGTCTCAGAAGAAGGGACAGGCAAAAATGAAGGGCAGGGACCTTTAACCTCCTTGCCACCAGGTGGAGAAATGCAAGAGTTCTGTAAGTTCTCCACAGGGCAAGTCAGAGCCTTAGACCCAATGAAGGGGGCTGGCATGCAGCTACTAGAAACTGAAAATAGCCAGTAAACTGTTTCTGGAACTGCTGATCAAAGTTGGTTGAGAAAAGGGTCTTGAAGGAACCCTTCAGGTGCTGGTGGCTTCAGCCTGTGGCCATCTTATCACTCTCTCCTTCAGGTGGGCCCATGCTGTTCCTGCCAGTAGGAAAATCGTGAAAGATGTGACAGAGGGAGAAAAATTAGCATTAGGCTCCAGGCCACACAGTGGGGGGGGGGGGGGGGGGGGGGGGGGGCAACATTGCTGAGAAAATGTGCCCAGAGGCTTATCCATTACACTTGGGGCAAAAAGAACCAGCCGTGGAGCCTGCTCAATGGGAGACACAAGCAGCACAGTTTTGTGCATCTGGCTCACTGACAGAGCTCAAAAGTGGTCAAAGAAAATAAAACATGAAAGAAAAAAAAACATTGGAAAAGAAGACCGCAGCAAAAAAGAAGCTCCCAATCTGTAAGGGAATCTCTACACCTGTCAGACCAACTGGAGAAGCCCAAGAAGGGCCTCCTCAGCCACCCACACAGCCCTGGGAAGGCTCAGCTTCCTGAAATGATTTTTTTTAAGTTGCTTTATTCAAGAAGCTAAGACAAATAGCTAAATAAATGTTAAATCTAACCCTCCAAATGTGATGTGACAACTTTGATTGTAGGATAAGGTGGTATACAAATCGGTCTAAATAAATAAACAGGACAAAAGTTTTAAAAAAATACAACATGCAGAACATACCACTCTGTTGCCTCCATGAAGGTCAGTATATAAAGTGTTAATAAACAAACATAAATATGACAAAATAGGGCAATGAGAAGGAAAGGGGGCCCGGCACACAGATGTTGGACATAAGGCAACTATTGGCTAAAGGAAATAATGGGTGTACTCAAGCTACAAGCAAATATTAGGCCAAGTTCTCACTCACAAGACCGGGTTAGGGGTCAGGGGAGACAGGCCTATTTACACTACTGCAGCAGTCTACACATTTTGCCACCTGCTAGAAGCAGACGGTGCTATCCCAGCAAATAAACAAGTGATGACATCTCTGAAAGTTGCTCTGGTCTGTATCTACCTGCTGGCTGGGAAGCATAACCCACTCAACTGAACTAGTCTAACAGGATAAATATGAACATCCTATTGCAGTTTAGACTCCATTGTATCTGACTTCATTAAATACTGGAAACAGTGCTGTGGCTACAATGCATTATACGCTTGTCTTTGGAGTCAGGCTTTTTTCCCACATTTTTAAAATCAAGAATTTTCTCTCTGTGTTTAAAATAAGGGTTCAGGTTGGACATAAATTTACCATCTTTTTATAGAATATTTCATAGCTGTCATTTTTTGGTAAATTCACTGAAAAATTCATATACCAATAGTGTGTAGATTTTTCTGAAAACATTAGGGTATTGCATCCTTTCCAGCTGGGATGTAGAGAGGTCTACAGTATGAGACCAAAACAGTCTTAACTTCTTAGTGACATCCTTTTGGCAGCCAACCAAGAGTATGGCTTCTTATTAATAACCCTAGATCTTACAGCAGGATTAGATACAACAGATCCAATCGGGCCAGACTGAGACCAACTAAAAGGAGCGCCATTCGGGCGCATCTGCCTCTTCGCTCCTGCAACTCCAGGCGGCCATCTGCTCTCCTCTGGCTGAGGATCGAGCCCGCTGGAGCACCGGACCGCCCCTCCTGCACGTGCAGCCCAATCGGGGCAGACTGAGACCAGCTAAAAGGAGCGCCGATCAGGTGCGCCCGCGCCTGAGGGGCCTTTGGCGTGGCCCTTAGGCGTGAGCCCTCCCTAACCCCGAGCACAACCAACCCAGCAGTCCAGACCATCAACCTCAACACCCCCTTGGAAACTCTTCATCGCCTCTTCACTCGATGCATCCCTAGGGAAGAGTAATAAATGCTCCGGACCACGAGGTAAATCAATGATTCGAAGTGGACACCTCTTCGTATGACTTTTATATTTATACTGAACTCTAAACTGCTGCCTTGTGTCCCTTTTAAGTTATCCACCTGCATAGCTGTTTATGTTGAGACTCTCCCACTAATAGTCTCTCTGTTGATACACTATTGCTAACCCCTGCAACATTTGCTTTAGACCTGCCACAATTGTCTCAGTGTTGATACATTTCAGACAAACTGTTGATACATTGTTGTCTTCTATAACCTTGCTCAAACCTGCCTTACCGTTCTGTTCTCCATAATCTGGTACCTAACCTGCCACTCTATACCCAGAGTACGTCTCCTTACCCAGTACTCCCCAAAATGCACCTAACACTGCCCTTAACCCTTATCCTCCTTACCTCCTGGGCCCCCAACCTAGCCCATGCACTTAACCCTGGCATCAATCACATCCCGATCCTCCATAACACCGGAGGAAGATGGTCTGAAACCCCTCATCACACCACTACAAGAACCAATATATTCCATCCACACCTTCTGCACATCCCTCTGCAGAGCTTTAAGAAGAACCAATCCGAGAAACACAATCACCAGTGCCTACTCAAGTGTGCACTTATAAATGCCAGATCAATACGCTCAAAATGGCCTGTAGCCAATGACCTGATAACCTACCATGACCTCGATATGCTAATGATAACTGAGACATGGCTATCTGATTGCGACAATGTTCTCATCAACCAGATGTCACCACCAGGATACTCTCTCTATGCCTGCCATAGGGCCAATCAGAGGGGAGGCGGTACACTCATCCTGGCTAGATCCATACTCCAATTTAAACTAAACAACACCACCAGCACAACCCACCTGGACACGCTCTCCATATCAAACGGGCACTGTACAATCAACCTACTGTACCGAGCTCCAACTCCATCACCAGATGACCTATCGTCCATAATCGACCTTGCCTGTAACTCCACCAATCCACGCTCCCTAAATTGGCTAATAGGTGATTTCAACCTGCCTTCCCTCCAAGACACACATTCATCAGCCTTCCTTGAAGCAATGAACCAGTTGGGCTATGAACAAATCATTGACTCTCCCACCCACAGTAAGGGGAGTAAACTGGACCTGATCTTCGCTCCCCAGGTTGCTGTCAACTCAACCCAAAACCTCTTGATCTCAATAACACCTGTACCTTGGTCCGACCATAACCTACTCCTATTCCACATTCCCACCAACCACCGCAGCGATAGCAGCAATAAAATGTGTGTCCCTCCCAGAACCATAACATCACGTTTTCGGCCCCTTGATAAGGATAAAGCTCTCAAGAAGATCCTTCCTCTCCTCTCCAATGCCTCCCTAGAACCAGATGAATTGGTAGCCAACTGGGATGATGCTCTCAGAGCCGCCGCCTCTCTCCCATCCACCAGCAAGAAACAAATGAAACGGGAACACGCACCATGATACTCCCAAGACCTACCAACATCACTTCTCCACCTACGCAGGCTCGAGAGAAAGTGGCACCACACCCGGACCTCCGAGGCACTTTGTGCATACTCCTCACACCTACAAACACACCGACAAAAGACGATGGAAAAGAGAAAACAATACCATTCAGAGATACTAAAGCGGTCAATAAATAAACCACATGACCTATTCTCTATTGTAAAGTCCTTAACAGGTGATCCAACCCTAGGTCAACCACACATGCCCCACCTGCAAGACTACTCCAACTATCTACAATCGAAGATGATCCAGACTAACATGAATGCTACCTCCATATCCCTCTTCACCTTGCACATCACTTCCCAGCCAGCCGCTCTGCTGAAATTCTGCGAGGTATCCAACAAAGAGATTGAAGACATCATTTCCTCCATTAACCTCACCACTGCACCCAATGATCCCTGCCCAGCCAGTTGGATTAAAGAGCTGCGCCACACCCTCAGTCCAACCATAAGTAGAATCTTGAACCAATCCTTCTCAACAGGATCCTTCCCAAAGAGCCTAAAGTACACATCAATCCGCCCACTACTGAAAAATAGCAGACTCGACCCATCTAAAGTCGAATCATTCAGACCAATTTCGAGCATCCCCTTACTAGCCAAGATCATCGAGAAGGTAGTCCAGCGACAAATTCAACAGCATGTCAACACCGAAGCATCACTTGACCCTTCCCAACACGGCTTTAGAGAAGCACATGGTATTGACACCATCCTCACAACCCTCTTTAACAACCTAGTCACAGGACTCGACAACATTCATCAAGGATTTGTCCTCATCTTTATGGACATTGCAGCCACTTTTGATTCGGTCAACCACGAGACACTACTACTTTGCCTCAAAGACAAAGGCATGCAAGGCTCAGCCCTAACCTGGTGCAGATCTTACCTGTGCAACAGATGGCAACAAGTCAGAGCAGGCTCCGCTTCATCAGAACCTTTTACACTGAAGCAAGGTGTACCTCAGGGATCATCCCTATCTGCACTTATGTTTAACATCTATATGCAGCCCATCTGTGCTTTGATTCGCTCTTTCAATGTCCAATGTCTGGCCTATGCAGACGACATCCTGATGTACACACCTTTCAAGATTGAGCAACCAGACTTCTCACCAATAATAAGATGCTCTGAAGCAGTAGCAGACTGGCTCCTCACACAAAACCTACGTATTAACCACAGCAAAACTGACATTCTATTCGTCAGGAGAAATCAGAAGTTTACGCCACCTCCTTCACTTCAAGTTAACAACACTGAACTGAAAGCCACATCCACAATTCGCTATCTGGGTATTACACTCGACCAACGTCTTGACATGTCAGCACACGTCAAAAACACCACAAAAGCAATTTATCACAAGATCCGAACACTGCGCCATCTCCGACCGTTACTTGACTTCACCGACTACCGCTCAATCTTCCAAGCCTTGGTTATTCCACACCTTGACTTTGCCAATATCATCCTCCACGGACTCCCACAGTCAACAATAAGCCCACTCTGACTTGCTATGAACTCAGCAGCAAGGGTACTTGTAGGAGTATCAAGGTCAGACCACATAATGCCAGTCCTGAAGAACCTACACTGGCTACCTCTGCAGGCCAGAATCCAATACAAGACTCTAGTCCTGACATTCAAGGCCTCAAAGAATCATCCCCCCACGCCCATCACTGAACTTATCCACAGCACGCCAATCAACAGGAACAGGAGGTCTTCATTTTTGAACACACTAGAAGTCCCTAAGATGTTGACGAAATGCTCAAAGACAACTACCAGCAGAGCCTTCTCCTTATTCGCACCCAGAGCTTGGAATGCCCTCCCATCTGAAATCTGATCTATCACAAACCTAATGCTATTCAGAAAGGCCCTCAAACATCACCTGTTCCTAAAATATTACCCTGATTCCAACCCTGAAAGACTCACAGCTGTTACCCTGCCCTCCTACTCAGACTGCCCCATAGCCCAGCCCCCTGTAGAAAATGGTTAATCAGTCCTCCCTTCCCTCCACCATGTCCTACATATACCCTTCTGATAAACACTCCACATATGTCTCTCGCATAAAGTCTACATTTTGTACTTAGTTACCATAATGTATACCCAAGTTATTATACCTGTTTCACTGTAAGCACAAATCACGAAATTGAGATGTGCAACTCTTATGTTCATTGTAAACCGCACTGATGTCGAATAGCGTGGTATAAAAGAGACTGCAAATAAATAAATAAATAATATGTAAATAGTTCCCCCGGTTGGGTCCATGTTTGCTACCCCTGTTTACTGTAAACCCAATGTGGCCTGTTACATTGTGGTGTGTTCTGTTCAATGTACACCGCACTGATTTTAATAGCGCGGTATATAAGAAATGTAAATAAATAAAAATAAATCTAGAATATTAAACCAATCCTCTTATGATGAAGAGGGTCATCTTGTTAGGGGATAATCTTATCATGAGTTTTGTGCATATTCATGTCAAAGACTGTTAGTTCTCATAGCAAAAAAAGGTGTGCTGAAAGTGGCATTTTCTACTTTTAAATTATTTTTATAGCAACTAAATTAGTAACAAGGTATAAAGAACTGGTGAAGCATTTTTAACATGACTAATGGTCCTGTTCTTGTACTCAAAAGGGTATAAAGATTTTTCCATCTCTTATAAAATTGCATGGCGGAATATGAATGTTTGTGCACTTGCTACATATGGATATTTCCAGGGCCATAAGGTGGGTAGAGCTGGGGCAGACTTACAGTGTGTGCGTGTATTTAATAAAATGCCTGATTATACAGATAGAGCACCTGCGTACATTAACATCTTCTTTGAGCAGATGTAAATTTACTTGAGAGCATTTGTGCACTGTAATGCTAACTCCTGGTGACCCAGCAGCTCCTGGGTTTTCTTGGTAAGGTGTGAGTGACCAGAAGTAGATTGCCAGGCCTTTCTTCTTAGACAATGGAGAGTAAAGTGACTTGCCCAAGGCTATAAGGAGTGCCAATGGGTATTGAAATACTGGTTTCACGCGCAGTTAACGAAATATGTGCATGGCCCCAAATATTGCCATGCACATATTAGAGGCCTATTTTATAAAGTGTTGCATGTGTGTATACTTGACTTTATAAAATAGGGGTATAAAGATGTGCCTCATTCTAGTTGTGGCAGATACTCCTGCTCTGGAATAGGCATAAATGCCCAGGCCTAGATTTTTCAAAAGCACATGTGAGTTATAGTATTTTATAACTTACACATGTAAATTTGTGTTCTACTTATGTTCTTCCCCCGTGCACACCTATACCGAAAGTGTGTACAATAGGAATTATGCGCATGCTTACAGCATAGTGACTGCCAAAACCATGCGTGTAAGTGCTCACTATCTACATAAGTCCTTTAAAATAGGGACTCTCAGGCATAAATGGTGTTATCTTTATGCAACTCCCTTATAAAATCATCCCTATATGTGGATTTCTATTTTAAATTTGGGTCACCCAAACAGATAATATTGGCCAGTTAAATCATTAACCAGCTATGTTATCCATTTTAAAATGAGATGTGGTTTTGGTTGGAGCAGTTTCCACAAACTTAAGAAGCTGAACAGATAAATTATACATTTGCATAGAAACACAGGGCCTGATATTCAAAAAAAGCTCCTAGATTTGTGCCCTATTTTCAGCCATACTTAGAAGTCTATGTTTTCAGCAGAAAATTCAGCCTAATTTAGGGGCTTAAAATTGATGCTCCTAATTTAGGCCTTCCATTAATTTGCCTAGATTTTATGAGCCTAATTTAGGCGCCTTGTGCTGAAAATTTGTGCTAAGCTGATAAGCTGATTTGTGCTAAGCTGCCCTAAATCTGCCCCTGCTGCCACCCACTTTCTATGCTCTTAAAAATTTCAAAACAATATAGGTGCTCGACCCTAGAAAATTTTCAGAAAGGCCAATTTAGGAACAGATATTGTACAGAGATTACTATGCGCTGATACGGTGCACAGCTGTTGCCACTGACCTCTAACCCCGGATATTTAATGCCGGAGTCATAGGTGGCCCTGGCATTGAATATCCAGGGTCACCACACAGACTCCAATGCCGTAGGAACTAATCGGGAAGCGGAGATATTGCACTGCTACTCCGTTGGCAACCACGGGTACAACTAGGCCAGCTTTTGCTTCACTTACTTTTACCCGCAGGTCGCTAACCAGGTAGCAGTGCAATATCACTGCTGTCTGGTTAGCGACCATCGCCACCCATGACACGTCCCGATGCTAAGCGGTTGGCATCAGGGCATATAGCAGCATTACTTGGGGATATTCAGCAGCACTATGTTAGTGCCATTGAGTATCCCATTCAGCAGCATTTACACAGTATACAGGTCTGTAAACTGTGTAAATGTCTTTAAAATATCGGGTCCATAACTCTCAAAGTTAAGAGCAAAAATACTTTCAATATCAGCCCATAGAAAATAACAGCAGACTATAGGGTTTATCCAATCTGCCTCCATAAGAACTATTAAACTCTTCAATCCCTTAATCTCCATCAGAGATCCTTTGTACTCGTCCCATGCTTTCTTGAATTCAGATGCATTTCTCATCTCCAGCCCCTCCATGGGAAGGCTGTTCCACACATCCACCAGCCTTTCCATTAATAAATATTTCCATAGATTACTCCTGAGTCTACCCATTTTCACTTTCATTCTATGATCCCTCATTCCAGAGTTTATTTTCCATTGAAAGAGGGCCATCTCCTGTGCATTTATATCATGAAAATATTTAATTGTTTCCGTTTATTATTTAACATTTTTTATATACCGCCTTTCATGATATCAAGGCAGTTTACACTGAACAAACTGAAATTACATTGAACAGGGCATTATAATTTGGAGATAACTATTTTACAGGGAACATGGGCAATGGAGGGTTAAGTGGCTTGCCCAAGATCATCATATCTCCCTTCTCCCACCTTTCCTCCAAAGAAGTCCATCACCATAAGCTTTACGATGAAGATCATTTTAGCAGCTGCCCTATGGATTGACTCCATCCTTTCAAAGGTGGTTTCCTGAATTGTACACAATACTGCAAATAAGGTCTCACCAGAAATTTACAGAAAGATGCTGTCTTCATTTTTTTCTGCTGGCCATTTCTCTCCCTATGCAACAAAGCATCCTTCTTGCTTTCACCATTGACTTTTCTGTCTGTTTGGCCGCTTTAGGATATGATCACCTCATGTTTCGCTCTTCTTTAATGCACTGAAGTACTTTACCCACTATAGCACTACTGTACTGCTCCCTTGCATTTTTTCAGCCCAAATGCATGAGATGCATTTTAAGGCATTAAATCTTAGCTGCCAAATTCTTGGCCATTCTTCAAGTTTCATTAGATCCCTACTCATGTTACCCACACCTTCCAAGTTGTCTACTCTGCTGGGGTTTTGATATCATCTGCAAAGAGGCAAATCTTTCCTGTCAGATCTGCAATTTCAATTCTAAAAACATTAAAAAGATGGGACCAAGGGCAAATCCCAGCAGCACAACATTGGTACTGCCCCTATCGTTAAAGTGAACTTCATTTAATATTACCCTCTGTCACCTCCCACTCAACCTGTTTCTTACTCAGTCAGTCGCCTTAGGGTCCATCCCAAGAACTCTCAGGATATTTAAGTTGCCAGTGCAAAGCAGTGTCAAAGACCTTCCTGAAATATGCCAAATCTAGTGCTCTCCCATGATCCAATACCCTGGTCACCCAGTCAAAATATCAATCAGATTCATCTAACAACACCTACTTCAAAGTAAAGCCATGCTGTCTCAGATACTGTAACCCTTTGGATTCCAGAAACCACACTATCCTCTGTTTTTCAGACTAACTAGCCTGTAGTTTCCAGCTTCTTTCTTACTTTTGTGGAAAGCGACAATATCCATCCATCTCCAGTCCTCCAGGATCACTCCCAACTCTAGAGAAGCATTCTAAAGGTCAGACAGTGGAGCCACCATACTTCCCTAAGTTACTTCAATAAACCTCAAATGAATCCCATCTGCTTTTAGTTTAACTAGCTCCTTATGAACACAGCCTTCTGAAAATCGTTTGAAATCTACCTCCTTTTTGTGTTTGTTTTCTGAGGTCCTATTTCAGGCCCTTAATCTGTGAACACAGAACAGAAATATTTAAGCAATTTCCCATTATCCTCACCAGTCTCCACATTCCTCCCTGTCACCTTTCAATCTCATAATGCCACCTTTGCACATCCTTCTGTCATATACATACCAAACAAACCTCTTGTCCCTTTCTTTTACCGTATTGGCAAATTTTTCTTCCATTTACATCTTTGCTTTCGTGACTGTCTAACCAGTTTTCCTTAGCTTCTCCAGATATTCTAGTTTGTTTTTTCTTCCTGCAATCTCTTATAGTTTATGAAGAATAACCTCTTTACCTTATCTTTTCAGCTCCCTCTTTTGAAAACCATAGTGCCATCCTTTTCTTCTTACTTTTATTTACTTTTTTAACAAAACAGGATTGCAACCTTAACCCTGGGAGTACCGATGGGGTCAAAAGTGACCCCACTGCAAGTTTCATAACGCGTATCTCGGAAACTAGTTGTTCAAGAATGCAATCTTTTTATGACTTTTCGCATGTCAATATTCTCTTTATATTGCGCCATGAGGAATAATTTTCATCCGCTAGGTGACGCTAGTGATGAATTGCAGCACAGAGTACCAGTGGGGTCATTTTTGACCCCAGCTGCTTACGTCCGGTTTGAATCGTGATACAATTTGCAGTTTTGTGAATTTTTTGATCTGACAAAGGTATTTATCATTAATTATGTATCATTTATTTTTTGTACTCTTATTTTATGAAAATTACACATTTTCTGTAATTGATATCATACATTCTCTCATTATTTCCAATGAAATCTAAAGGCTTTCAGCTCGTTCATCACGATTATTGTACACCTATAGTAAACTGCTTTGCGTTTTATTCAACTTTATCTTTGTTTATTTATTTTAGGTTATTGTTTATGATGTCAAAACGAAAGTATTCAGCTGCCCAAGTAAGAGAAATATTGCAACGAGATACTGAAAGTGACGGCTCTGAGTCATCTGATGATGCAGCATATTCAGCAAGCGAAGAAGCATATCAGCCAAGTTCGGGCAATAAATCTGATGATGACAGTCATGATTCAGATGGTGACAGCAGTTGGTCGCCAAGTGAATCTGAGACTGATGTTGAGCCGGTAACATTGCCTGCAGCAAAGAGTCAAGTTACAGGTCGAGGCAAAGGTCGAGGCTGTGCTGGACCTTTGCAGTGTTGCAGTGTTGGGGCCACTTGGCAATAGTGATCATAGCATGATCGCCTTTGATTTAATTAGTGGAGGAGGGATAGTAAGGAAATCCACAGTACTACCCTTTAACTTTCGAAAGGGAGACTATGATAAAATGAGGAAAACAGTTAAGAAAAAACTAAAAGGAGCAGTTGCAAAGGTTAAAGACGTACATCAAGCTTGGATGTTGTTGAAAAATACTATCTTGGAAGCCCAGACCAGCTGTATTCCATGCTTTAAGAAAAGTGGAAGGAAGTCCAAAAAACTGCCAGCATGGTTTAAAGGTGAGGTCAGAGAGGCTGTTGTTGCTAAAAAAGCATCTTTCAGGAAATGGAAAAAAGAGCCAAATGACGAAACCTGGAAACAGCACAAGCACTGGCAAGTCAAATGCAAGGCATTGATAAGGCAGGCAAAGAGAGAATTTGAGAAGAAGCTTGCTGCGGAAGCAAAAACACGAAATAAAGACCTTTTCAAGTACATTCATAGCAAAAAACCTGTGAGAGAGTCAGTTGGTCCATTAGATGATAAAGGGGTTAAAGGAGCACTAAGAGGCGACAAGGCGATAGCGGAGAGACTGAATGAATTCTTTGCTTCGGTCTTTACTGAGGAAGATGTAGGGATGTTACCCATGACTGAAGTGGTATTTAAAGGTGCGGAAGAATTGAAGGAAATATCGATACATCGGGAAGATGTCTTACAACTATTAGATAAACTGAAGAGTAGCAAATCACCTGGGCCGGATGGTATACATCCAAGGGTGTTGAAAGAACTGAAATATAAGATTGCAGACCTGCTATTAGTAATCTGTGAACTATCATTAAAATCATCTCTAATACCTGAAGATTGGAGGATCGCCAATGTAACACCAATTTTTAAAAAGTGTTCCAGGGGTGATCCGGGAAACTAGAGACCGGTGAGCCTGACGTCAGTACCGGGAAAAATGGTAGAAACCATCATAAAGAATAAAATTACTCAGCATGTAGATAGTCACGACCTAATGGGAGACAGCCAACATGGCTTTAGACAAGGAAGATCTTGTCTTACTAATCTGTTATGTTTTTTTGAAGGAGTGAATAAACAGGTGGACAAAGGTGAGTCGGTTGATATTGTGTATCTGGACTTTCAGAAAACCTTTGACAAGGTCCCTCATCAGAGACTTTTGGCAAAACTAAAGAGTCATGGGATAGGAGGCAGTGTACTATTGTGGATCAGGAACTGGTTAAAAGATAGAAAGCAGAGGGTAGGGCTAAATGGCCAATTTTCCCAATGGAGAAAGGTGAATAGTGGTGTACCCCAGGGATCTGTGCTGGGTCCGCTGCTTTTTGACATATTCATAAATGACCTGGAAAGTGGAATAACGAGTGAGGTTATCAAATTTGCAGATGACACAAAACTATTTAAAGTTGTTAAAACCCAAGAGGATTGTGAAAAATTGCAAGAGGATCTTGATAAATTGGAAGACTGGGCATCAAAATGGCAGATGAAATTTAATGTGGACAAGTGCAAGGTTATGCACCTAGGGAAGAACAACCCAAACTATGGTTACACGATGCAAGGTTCCACATTAGGAACCACCACCCAGGAAAAAGATTTAGGCGTCATTGTGGATACCATGTTAAAACCCTCGGCCCAGTGTGCAGCGGCAGCCAAGAGAGCAAATAGAATGCTAGGTATGATAAGGAAAGGAATGGAAAATAAAACAAAAGATATTATAATGCCTCTATATCGTTCCATGGTGAGACCGCACCTTGAATATTGTGTGCAATTCTGGTCGCCGTATCTTAAAAAGGATATAGCGATTTTAGAAAAGGTTCAAAGAAGAGCCACCAAAATGGTAAAGGGGATGGAAGGATACTCCTATGAGGAAAGGCTAAAAAGGTTAGGGCTCTTTAACCTGGAAAAGAGACGGCTGAGGGGAGATATGATAGAAGTCTATAAATTAATGAACGGAGTGGAACGGGTAAACGTAGATCGATTGTTTACGTTATCAGAATATAGAAAGACTAGGGGACATGTAATGAAGCTACAGGGTAAACTATTTAAGACTAATAAAAGAAAATATTTTTTCACTCAACGTGTAATCAAACTCTGGAATTTGTTACCGGAGGATGTAGTAAAGGCTGTTAGTGTAGCTTGGTTTAAAAAAGGTTTGGACAAGTTCCTGGAGGAGAGGTCCATAAACCATTATTAAGAAGTGACCGAAGATATCAATGCTTGACCCAGTACAAGCATTGTGGAACTTGTGTCTCTTGGGGAAACTGCTAGGAACATATGACCTAGATTGGCCACTGTTGGAAACAGAATACTGGGCTTGATGGACCTTGGTCTGACCCAGTATGGCATATCTTATGTTCTTATGACGGGGAAGAAGGCAGGAGTCTTTGGTGTCAGTATCATCTGTGAGGAATCTTAGTTGTGGTCATAGAGGAGCTAAGAGGTCATCAACTATAAGCACAAATGTTGCCATTGAAGCCTATGTATCTAAGAATGCCACATCATGGAACAGGAAACCTATAAAGCAAGCTGCTGGAAGATACGCCAGAGCTAATGTCATGCCCATACAAGGTCCTACAAGGTATGTTGTACGAAATGTTGATGGCCCTCTCCTCTCTCAGCATTCCACTTGTTCATGAGGAAGAACTTATTGAATGAAATCATGATGTGGACGAGCAAACAAGGAAGACACATTTATGACAACACCTGGAAAGATTTGACAGACGGAGAATTTCAACGTTTTCTTGGACTTCTGATCCTCTCAGGCGTGTACAAGTCACAAAATGAATCCATAGTTCAGTTGTGGAACCTTGAAGATGGTCGTTCTGTTTTTGGCAAAAATATGGCCCGTAACCGTTTTCAGCAAATTTCTTGTGCTCTCAGATTTGTTGATGCAACCAACAGACATGAACAACGAGGCGTGGATAAGTTTACTCCAATGAGACATGCTTTTGATACCTGTGAAGCAACTCTAAGTGACGCCTTTGTTCCTGGTGAAAAGGTTACCGTGGATGAGCAACTGCTTACATTTCGTGGCCGTGTTCTGTTCAGACAATATATTCCCAGCATACCTGGGAAATATGGCATAAAGCTATGGATGTTGTGTGATACTGCAACGTCATATGTTCTGCATCTTCAAATATATATAGGAAGGGAACTCAGACAAAACAGGGAACAGAATCAGGGCAAAAGGGTTGTGCTGCAACTCACTGAAGGTTTGACGCAATCTGGCAGAAATGTTACTGTTGACAATTTCTTCTGCAGTTTATCCCTGTCACGGAAATTACTAGAAAAACAAATGACACTTTTGAGGACAATTTGAAAGAACAGAAAAGAATTACTTCCAGAATTTGTAATAGCAAAGGGCCGAGAGGTATTCACTTCACTGTTTGCCTTTCGCAATGACGCCACTCTGGTTTCCTATTGCCCGAAGAAAGGAAAAGTGGTTGTTCTTCTGAGCCATTTGCGTGATCAAGAAGAAGTAGATAACACATGTCCATACAAAAAAAACACCCATGATCTTGGACTATAATTCTAGTAAAGGTGGAGTAGACACGGCAGATCAAATATTGCGCACGTATATCACAAAACGAATGACAAGACGCTGGCCAGTGACAATCTTCTATAACATGTTGGACATCAGTGCTTTGAACGCCTTGTAAATGAGGGTGCTGGTCGTGAATGTCCACAGTCTTGGCAAAGGCAAAATATTATTATGACTTGCAAAGGAGTGTGGGAGTTGTAGTTCATTCATACCAGAATCAGCCGTTCACAAAATGAGTTGTGATGCTCGAGTGTAAGCAAAGAAAAACAGATTTTATTCATGGGGTTAATTCTCCCACACAGATTTACTTGGTAACACAAAAGGACACTTGCTTCAAGTATTGTACTCAGGAAAAACAAAACATGTTATAAGGTAACTGAACTTCTTAAGCAATAAATCAATAAAGACCTTGATGGGAAACAGAAAAGGTCTTTTTGATGGCTCCTGCTAATGACATTCTTAGCAGTGCTTCAAAAGGCAAAAACAAACCCAAAAGTAGAAAAAAACTGTTCTTTATCAAGGATAACTTTCTTTTATTCACACACACAAGAAAGAAGTTTCCTTCTAGAGCTCACGTGCACTTGTGCCTGGCTCAATTACAAATAATTAGCCAGCTCCAAACCCCTTTGCTGGTTCACTCTCTCTACGTGGCTCAATCCTACCCTAAAGCTTTCTTGCAGAGACTTTTCTGGGTAGATAAAAGAACAAGTTACAGTTCCTTTTGGTGGTTGTTGTATTAGTGAGAAACTACTTTAAAACAGCAGCCTAGACAGGGAGCAATCCATGTATTCCAACTGATCATTTGATATATCTCCTTCTTCCTCAAATATCATGGAATCAATATCATGGTCTGGCTCAGAGGAATTCCTTAATTGATCACTCTCAGGATAATATTTGTTTCCCTGCTGTCTTCCAGATGAAGAGCTAGGGCATAGATCAAAGTTCATACCTGAGCTTCCTTTGCTGTTAGGTTTCCTCTCCAGGTATCCTGGCCAGTAAGTAGTCCAGCTTTTATGTCCAGCCTTCCAATCAAGATCCCTGGACACTGGGTCTCTCTTCACATACCTTCTTGCACCGGTCTTAGGGCCCCTTCCAAATGCAGCCGTCTCCCTCAAAGGTGCCGTTTGGGAATTCCTGGCTCTATAACCCCAATCTTCTGGCTTCCTCCAGTCCAATCGAGTATGCTTGCCTCTGGAATCACTACTAACACACGTACTGCTGTGGGCTCCTTCTTTAGACCTCCAAGAAGTCTTTCTGTTCTTCCTTCCACGTTGCTTCCGCTGTTGTAGTTCTCTCTCTTCTTTCTCCAATGGCTTCTGTTTCTGGATCTGCAGCTTCTGCTTCTCCCTGTGCTGTTTCTCCCTGTTCTGTCTCTGTGTAGAATATCTTTTACTTTTAAAGTGCTTAGAGGGAAATTGTCTGTGTCTCATGCAAATGACTGTAATACTTTACTGTGTTCATCAAGTGCATGCAAAAACTGCTTTCATGGCAACTCTTCTTCATGTAATTTTATGATAAAGCATTAAATTTCAAAACTTTAACCTTCATATAAAGCACAGTTACTTACCTGTAACAGGTGATCTCTGGGAACAGCAGGAATTAGTCCTCACATATGGGTACGTCGGTATCGACGGAGCCTGCGTGGGAACGCTCCCCAGCTTCCCAAAAAGGAAAGCTTTTGGGAGCATCCCACAGCGCCTGCGCGCTGCCTTCCCGCCTTTCCTAACCAACTCTCCTCAGTTCGCGTTTAAAGCTGAGACAACAGAGAGAGAGAGGAAAGGAAAGACAGAGAGAGATACAACTCCTAGGGGAGGTGGGAGGGTTGTGAGGACTAATTCCTGCTGTTCCCAGAGATCACCTGTTACAGGTAAGTAACTGTGCTATCTCCAGGAACAAGCAGGAATGAGTCCTCACATATGGGGACTCCCTAACTAAGATGCCTGGGAGATCCCCAAGGGTATGAGACCCTGAAGGGTTCCTCGTCTTCCTATGGATCTCAGGCATCCATTCAGGGAAGAAGGGCAGGAGTTGTTCAAGAATGGAACAGGTGTCTGAGGACAGCCTGACCAAACAAGGCATCCCGGCGGGAGTCCTTGTCCAAACAGTAATGGGCTGTGAAGGTATGAACCGAGGCCCAGGTGGCTGCTCGACAGATCTGGTCGATGGACACAGAATGAAGATGAGCCATAGAGGTGGCCATGGCCCTCACATTGTGAGCTGTGACATGGCCCTCCAGAGAAAGGTTCTTACTCTGGTAAGCAAAAGAAATACACTGAGCAATCCAATTGGACAGTGTTCTTTTAGAGACTGGAAATCCTAAATGAGAAGGATCAAAAGCAACAAAAAGCTGGGAAGACTTTCTATGTTGCTGTGTCCTGTGTAAGTAAAAAGCAAGAGCTCTTTTACAATCTAGAGTATGAAGGTTCCTCTCTGCACTGGATGCATGAGGAGCTGGAAAAAAGACAGGTAAATATACCTCTTGATTAAGATGAAAAGGTGAGACCACTTTAGGCATAAAGTGAGGATTTGTCCTAAGGACTACCTTATCATGATGGAACCTTGTATAAGGTGGATTAGCCACTAAGGCCTGCAGTTCACTGATGCGGCAAGCAGAAGTGATTGCAATAAGGAAAATAACCTTCCAGGAAAGAAATTTCAAGGAGGTAATGGCTAAGGGTTCAAAAGGTGGCTTCATAAGCTGACCAAGAACCAAGTTTAAGTCCCATGCCACCGGAGGAGGTAGAATGGGAGGTTTAGTTAAAGTTAGGCCTCTCATGAATCTTGCAATAAGAGGATGAGAGGAAATAGGTTATCCATTGAGAGGCTTAAGGGATGCTGCAATAGCACTCAAATGGACCCTTACTGAATTTGTTTTAAGGCCTGCATTGGAGAGATGCAGGAGGTATTCCAATAGAGAATTCACAGGAAGTGCCAGAGGGCCAAGACCTTTTGAGCACACCAAATGGAAAATATTTTCCACTTAAAAGCATAGGAACGCCTAGTGGAAGGTTTTCTGGAAGCATGGAGGATATCCTTCACTTGCTGAGAAAGATTGAAGTCTTGAAGGTCTAGGCCTTCAGTAACCAAGCTCTGAGGTGAAGGGACTTGGGGTTTGGATGCCACAAAGTCCCTTCCTCCTGGGACAGAAGGTCTGGTGCAGCTCCCAAGTCCAGGGAGGGGGCTTGAGAGAGATGCAGAAGTAGAGGGTACCACACTTGGCGTGGCCAGCGTGGAGCTATGAGGATCATAGATCCTTGATCCCTCTGGAGTTTGAACAGAGTCTTGGGAATCAAAGGAATGGGTGGAAAGGCATACAGGAAGCCCTGACCCCAATGAAGGAGGAAGGCATCCTTGGCCTGAACTCCCTGACACGGAATTCTGGAACAGAACCGGGGAAGTTTGGCATTCCACGGACTTGCAAAGAGGTCTATGCCCGGGGTCCCCCATTCTTGGAAGATTCTGAGTACCTGATCCATGTGCAGGGACCATTCGTGTGGAAGCAGAACTCGACTGAGTCTGTCTGCCCAAGAGTTTTGGATTCCTGGGAGGTATACTGCCAGGAGATGGATTTGATGCTCTCTGGCGAAGGCCCATAATCTTAGAGCTTCGTTGCAAAGCGACAGAGAGACAGTTCCTCCTTGCTTGTTTATGTAAAACATGGCTACTTGATTGTCCGTATGAATGAGGACTGTCTTGTAGCTGAGGAGGGTATGAAAGACCTTGAGAGCTAGGAACACTGCTCGAAGTTCCAAGTGGTTGATATGAAGAGAGGTCTCCTGTGGGGACCAAGTGCCTTGGGTGGAGAGATCTTGTAGATGAGCTCCCCAACCTGTTTGGGAGGCATCTGTTGTGAGGGTTGCTTGGGGTAACAAAGGTTGGAAGGGGGACCCCAGCAACAGATTTTGAGTGGACATCCACCATTGGAGAGACCAAAAGAGACGTTTGGAGGTTGCTATTTGGTCTGAGAGAGCTCCTGAAGCTTGAGTCCACTGGGTGGACAAAGTCCATTGAGCTGCTCTCATGTGTAGGCGAGCATAGGGTACCACATGTACTGTGGAAGCCATATGGCCTAGCAGCTGTAGCATCTCCCTGGCAGTTAAGTGGCTTTTTGACTGAATCTGGGAAGCTAACTGCACTAGACGTCGACAACGGGCCTGAGGAAGGCAGGCCCTTGCAGAAGTGGTGTCCAACCAGGCCCCTATGAATTCCAGGGACTGTGTGGGGGTGAGCTGGGACTTTGGGAGGTTTACCACAAGTCCCAGGTATTGCAGAATGCGCCTGGTGCGGTTCAGGGAGATCTGAGCCTCCGACTGAGTTGGAGCTTGGATGAGCCAGTCGTCCAGATATGGGAAGACAAATATTCCCAGAGTGCGTAGAAATGCAGCAACTATTGCCATGCATTTGGTGAACACTCTTGGAGCAGAGGCTAGACCGAAAGGAAGCACTCTGTATTGGTAATGTTTTCCCTGGAACAGAAAACGTAGGAATTTTCTGTGAGATGGATGGATGAGGACATGAGTGCACGCATCCTTGAGATCTAGAGAACAAAGCCAATCCTGACTCTGCAGGTATGGAAGGAGAGTGCCTAGAGAAAGCATCTTGAACTTCTCCTTGCATAGGAATTTGTTCAATTCTCTGAGATCTAGAATGGGTCTGTATCCCCCTGTTTCTTTGGAATGAGAAAATAGGGGGAGTAAAACCCTGACCCCTGTTGAAGAAAGAGGAACTTCTTCTATGGCCCTCTGGGCCAGAAGGGTAGTCACCTCCTGATCCAGAAGGTCGAGGAGAGATGTGGGAGAATTGAAGTGTCTCACCATGGTGTAGGGAGGAAGGTCTGAGAAATGAAGTTTGTAGCCCTCTCTTATGATGGAGAGGGTCCACTGCTCTGATGTGATTTGCTCCCATCTGGGAGCAAAATGAGCTAACCTTCCTGGAATGGTGAGAGATTCTGGCTGTTGTAGAGCCAGAAAGGTTAAGTTCTCTAGTATCAAGTCAAAACCCCTGAGGAGGTTGGGACTGCTGGGTTGTAGCAGTCCCTGCAGGTTTAGGCCTGGCCTGTTTAGGTTGCTGACGCTTAGTAGCAAAGCGACCTGTAGAAGATTGTTGGCCAGAAGTGGAAGGAAATCTGCTCCTTTTGTAAAAAGGCTTTTTGAAAGGTTTTTTCTTGGCTGGAATGGAGGTTGACTTGGAAAGTCTATCCAGAGCAGAATTCTCTGCATCCATTTGAGTGGCTTTTATTTGCCACTCTTTGCCAAAGAGATTTTCACCTGTACAGGGGAGATTTCCTAAGCCATCCTGAACCCAGGGCTCTAGATCAGAAGCCTGGAGCCAAGCAATTCTGCGAGCAGCTATGGCAATGCCTGAGGCTCTGCTGGCACCTTCAAAGGAGTCAAAGGCTGCCCTGTTGGAAAACTTTGAAATGTCTTAAGTAAGCTTAAGTCAAAGTAGGAATTCATCCCTTTTATCCTCTGGAAGAAAAGGGAGAAAGTTGTGCAGCTTTTGTGCAACTTCCTTTAGAAACATACCCATATAAAGGCTATATGAGTTGATTCTGGCAATAAGCATGCTGGCTTGGAAGATTTTCCTACCAAAAGCATCCAAGGTCCTGCATTCTCTTCCTGGAGGAGCAGAAGAGTGTCTTTTGGTACTCTTTATCCTTTTCATAGCTGACTGCACCACAATGGAGTGGTGAGGAAGCTGAGTTTTCTGAAATCCAGGACAAGGAGGGAAACGGTACATAGTGTCCAATCTGCGAGAATGAGGAGAAAGGGTGAGAGGAGTCTCCCATAAGTCAATCATATGTTCATGAAGAATTTCATGAATTGGCAAGGTGACTGCCTCTCTGGGAGCCTTAGAGTATCCTAAAATATCTAATTTTTTTGCTCTAGGCTCTGTTTCAGAGGTTACTGAAATAGAGAGTCCTTTGGCCACTTCTATTATGAAGTCTTGAAAGGACAAATCCTCTGGAGGAGACATTCTCCTTTTTGGAGAAGTAGGCTCCTCAGGAAGGGTAATGGATACTTCAGGAGACTCATCTGATGAATCAGAATCATCAGAGGAATCGAAGTATCGTCTGTCCGCTTCCAACAATCGATACGCGTATCGATCGGTACCGACATCGGGCGTCCCCGGTACCGGATTGGTACCGAGAAATAGCCCTGGACAAGGAACCGGAGTCGGTATCCTGGCCGATGTCGATGCAATTGGTACCGGTATCGGCGCTGGTACCGGTACCAGCGCCGGTACCGACAACGGAACTTGTTGCGGTACCGTCGGCGTCGCAGCTTTAATAAAAGCCATTATAGCCTGCTGCATGGATTGAACAGTGTGATCCATGGACGCCACGACTGCCGATGTCGGTACCGGGAGAAAGTGCCGGTACCCCACAGCAGTCTAACAGGTGATCAGTCGAGGCCGTGCCATCGATGTCAACCTGTAACCCCATAGGAGGAGCTTTGGAAGCCGGAGCTTCCTGCCGGGGTTGTTTGGCTGGGGCAGGATCCTCGAGGGCAAGCCCGGAGGCATCTCGATGCTTAGAGGGAGATTTGCCCTTCAAGGACCTGCTAGGTTTATGTTTGGTTACCTGAGACCCATCAGAAGAGGAAGACCTGGAAGATGTCGATGCCACCGCCGGTACATCCGTGGGAAACAGCACATGGAGATTGGCTGCTCGGTTCTGTAACCCTCATTTAGACATTAGAGAGCAGGACTGGCAATCCGGAATGGAGTGTTCAGGACCCAAACATTTAAGACACCATTCATGGGTATCTGTAACAGAAATTGTACCGCTACACTTAGTGCATTTTTTGAACCCGGAGACTGGTTTTTCCATGAGGGAAAATTTTCTTGTGGGTCTGGAGGCCTAAGAAGAAAAATACACCAAGTGAGGCAAAAAAATATCTATATTTTTTTTTTTTAGAAAGAAAAGAAAAGAAAAGACCGGCGGTACCGGTCCGGCGTTGGGGAAGGCAGACACGCGACCAAAGAAATAAATAAAAATAAAGAAATTCTTCAGCGGTGACAGGAACACGACCTGCTGGCTCCAAGGAAAAGAAGAATTGAGGAGAGTTGGTTAGGAAAGGCGGGAAGGCAGCGCGCACGCGCTGTGGGATGCTCCCAAAAGCTTTCCTTTTTGGGAAGCTGGGGAGCGTTCCCACGCAGGCTCCGTCGGTACCGACGTACCCATATGTGAGGACTCATTCCTGCTTGTTCCTGGAGATTAAATAATTAATTCAGAATAATATTTTGTCTATTTAGTTTAAATTTTTCATGGTTAACAATTAAAATTCATCGTGGGGTCATTTATGACCCCAACGGTATTCAGTGTGTGCAAAAAATCTCGGTAATTCCAGGGTTAAAATATGTGAGTCTTGAAGGACTACCAAAAGGGACTGCTAAAAGAAATCTGCATTTGTAAATATTTACCTGCTGGGAAATTCTCTAAATCTTGGGGAAAAGGGATTTCTTTTGGTTAAAGCTGATAAATCTGTGCATTTTGGATTTCAGTATTTTTGTTAAGTCAGTCAGGGCTTAATAACAGCAGACAGATTTTCATTTAAATCAAAATCAGAGTATAGCTTAGCATAAAAGGTAGAAAAGGATAAATATTCTTCAAGTATAAAGAAATAAATTGTTTCTAAAAACATAACATAAGAACATAAGACATGCCATACTGAGTCAGACCAATGTCCATCAAGTTCGAACTGTGGCCAATCAAGGTCACAAGTACCTGGCAGATTCCAAAAAGATACGCAGGTTCCGCAATGCTTGTCCTGAGGTAAGCAGTGAATATCCCTGGTCATTTTTAACAATGGTTAATGGACCTTTCCTCCAGGAACTTGTCCAAACCATTTTTAAACCTAGCTACACTAACAATTGTATTACATCCTCCGGTAATGAATTCCAGAGTTTGATTACACATTGTAGCTTCATTGCGTGTCCCCTAGTCTTTCTACCTTTTGATGGCATAATCAACCAATCAACATTTACCCTTACTACTCCATTCATTAATTTATAGACTTCTATCATATCTCCCCTCAGACGTCTTTTTTCCAAGTTGAAGAGCCCTAACCTTTTAGGCCTTTCCTCATAGGTGTATCCTTCCATCCCCTTTACCACTTTGCTGGCTCTGCTCTGTACCTTTTCTAATTCTACTATACTTTTTAAGATATGGTAACCAGAATTGCACACAATATTCAAGGTGAGGTTGCACTATGGAGCGATACAGAGGCATTATAATATCCTTGGTTTTATTCTCCATTGCTTTCCTTATGATTCCTAATATCCCATTCACTTTCTTGGCTGGGGCAGACACTGGGCAGACGGTTTCAACGTATTATCCACGATGACACCTAAATCCTTTCCCTGGGTGGTGGTTCCTAATATGGAACCTTGAATTGTGTAACCATAGTTTGGAGAGGCCGCGGGGCAGGGTCCCCAGCGGCCGAAGGTAACCAGGCGCTCGGCCCGGTGCGGGGACCCTGCCCGCGGTCAGGGAGGGGAGGGCCCTGGCAGGCATAATTCAAACTCATTGGTTCGCCCCGATGAAGAGTTGGGTGCGAGCCAATGAGCAGTGCTGGGCAGAGGGGGGTTAAAAGGGGGCGCGCGGCGGCGACAGTCTCTCGGGAGACCAGCAGCGGGGAGAGAGGTCCGTCGTCGTCAGTCTGTGGGAGATCCAGCCTTCGTTCCTCGAGCGTTGGGGTTTGCGTTGCCTGGAGAGGACCTTGGACGGTGGGCGGCCTGCGTCGGGGTGCCCTTGGCAACATCCGGGTAAGGGCTGTAGGTTGTGCGCCGTCAATAATCAAAAATAAGTTAAGTAAAATTAAAGTGAAATTGAAGGGTGAATAATTGAATGTTTAAATCAGCATTTAATTGAAGGCTTGAGGTTCCGGGTGGTCGGGAAGCAGACGGGGCCGGCCTCCCTTCGGGCGGGCGGTCTGAGCGGCACACGTTTCTCGGCGTTGGAGTGGTGGGAGCATGCCGCCGCGGAGAGGCCGGCAGGCCCGCAGTGTACCACGCGGTCGGGGTGAGCATGGCCAGGGGAGACGACGCGGGCAGCCTGCGCCTGCTAATTCTGGAGCCACGGCTCGATCCCCTTCACGTGGGACCGAGGCATTTAGGCCGGGAGTGGGAGCGGCTAGAGGTGCGACAGGAAGGGGGTTGGGGCGGAAAGGGACTGTGGGGGCCAGGGCCAGGGGAGCTAGAGGTTCTGGAGGGGCTCAGGCTCAGGGGGGCAAGGCTGCAGCCTCAGCAAGAGGGCAAAGAGGGCGGGGGGGCAGGGTGGAAGGAGAGCTGGGAGGGGGACCGATAGGGGTGGAAACTGGGTCCCAGGAACACAGGAGGGATAGGGCGGCGGGGGGGGGCAGTGGGTTTGGGGGAAAGGGGGGATGTGGGTTCGGGTGGGCACGGAACTGCAGGGTGGGGGGCGGCTGATATGGTGAGTAGCAGTTGGGAGGGACCGAGGATGGGGAGTTGGGCTGGGGGGGAGGGCCTTTCTTCCCCGGGTGGGCTTCTCCCTGGTTGGGAGTGCAGAAGTATGGGCAAGGGCCCTTTGGCCATGGGGGTGTCGCCGGGAGCACGGGAACTCCGGGGGGCTATGCACCGTGGGACCACTTGCAGGGGGGGGGGCCAGGGATCTTCCCGGGCTGAGTGGTTATCCGCTTGGCAGCCGGGTGGTTCCCCGGTCGTCCCCTCTCCCCCCTCTTCTTCTCTTTTATCTTCACAGGTCGCCTCCTCGGTTCTGGTGGCAGTGCAGCGGTCTGGCGGGCTGCGAACGGCAATGGCAGAAGGCTTGGGAGCAGGCACAAGGGAACCCCGCCAGCGTGAGGCCCGCCCGGCGAGCTTGATGGGGGCGCCAGCAGCCTGTATGGGGATGCACGAGCCGGAAGGGTTGCTGCAGGATTCGCCGGCGAGCGTCGGAGGTGCTGGGGGTGAGTTGTTTGGGGGCAATGGTGGGGGGGCGGGGCGGAGCAATTGGAAGGGCACGACAAAAGCGGGCGGAAGGCTAAGCGTAAGCGCAGGCACGTGCGACGTCGTCGGCACAGTTCGGAGTCTTCTTCGTCGTCCACGGCTTCCACATCATCATCCTCGATTGAGCCTTCCCGTGCAGGGCAGGGTGGGGAGCCGGTGCCTTTGGGACCCTCGGGCGGAAAGGGTGTTCCTTCGACGGTGGCATTCACGGAGTTGTGTGAAGGGGTTCCGCGGCATCTGCGACGCAAGATATGGAAGAGGAGGTATATCGATATATTTCGATTGCTTGAGGGCCGGAGGCGGTCTGGTGAGAGTAGGAAAAAGCGGAAGGAAGACGAGAAGGCGGGTCGCGTTAAGAAAGTGTCCCGGAATGTCCTTAATTGGGTTCGATCATTTTTAAGGTTGGCGAGCGTTTGGGGGCGGCAGGCTCCAGAGGATTACGGGATGCTGTTGGCGTATGCGGACTCTATTGTAGAAGCTCTCTCTCACTTGGTTTGCAGCTTGTCGTGCTGAGAGGGCTTGCGTGCATCAGTGATGCTGAGAGCTAAACTATCGGTAGTTTAACTACTGGCAGGGTCTCCCAAGATGGACAGGTCTCAGCTGAGGTGCCAGACGAAGACAAACCACCCATCTGGGCAGCAGCAGAATGGGATAGTGTTGACGGCGGAGGATCACATTTCTGTGACAACGGCAACAACACCAAACTTAAACTGCGCGGAAGGAAGGCCCGGCAATCTACTTCTGTATCTTGCCATGAAAACCCAATGGATAGTTACAACAAAACAAATTGTGCTATGGTGCTGGAAGATGAGACTCCCAGGTCGGAAGGCACTCAACTAGCTACTGGGGAAGAGCTGAAGACTTTTCAGAGTAAAGCCAGCATTTATGATGTGGTTGGATCAAAGCCCTCGGGAGGTTTGACTGCTGATGTAGCTGCGCATGAAATGAGAGTCAGAAGCTGTAAAGATGTCTTACACATTGGAACATGGAACGTACGAAGCATGAACCAAGGGAAGTTGGAGGTGGTCAAGAATGAAATGGAACGTGTACAACTTGATCTGTTGGGTGTCAGCGAACTGAAATGGACTGGCATCGGGCACTTTGCATCAGATGATCACATGGTCTACTATGCTGGAAATGAAAGACAAAGAAGAAATGGTGTTGCATTTATAATAAAGAAGAAACTTGCAAGAACTGTAATGAAATACAATGCAGTTAGCGAACGCTTAATCTCTATTCGTCTACGAGGATTGCCTATCAACACAACTATAATTCAAGTATATGCCCCAACAACAGCTGCAGAAGAGAATGAAATTGAAGAGTTCTATGAACAAGTACAAGCTGAAATTGACAGAACATGCAAACAGGATATCCTGATAGTCATGGGTGACTGGAACGCAAAAGTTGGCAACAAAGAAGAAGGCAAAGTAGTTGGAAAATATGGACTTGGCAACAGAAATGAAGCTGGAGAAAGATTGATAGAATTCTGCAAGACCAATGATCTATTCATCGCAAACACCTTCTTCCAGCAACACAAGCGACGACTGTACACATGGACTTCACCCAATGGATTGTATAAAAATCAAATTGACTACATCTGTGGAAGTCAACGATGGAAAAGCTCTGTAACATCTACAAAGACAAAACCTGGAGCTGACTGAGGTACAGATCATCAACTACTAGTATGCAAACTCAAGCTAAAGTTGAAAAAAGAGCAAACCACTCATGAATGCACCAAAATATGACCTTGAGAATATACCACTGGAATTTAAAGACTGCCTGCAAAATCGATTTGCTGCTTTAGATACAAATGACAGAGCTCCGGAAGAGTTATGGAATGACATCAAGAAGGTTGTGCTGGAAGAAAGCGAGAAGTCTCTACAAAAGGTTAAAAAGCAAAAACGGCCAAAATGGATGACGGAAGAAGAAACTCTGAAAATTGCCCAGAAACGCAGAGAAGCTAAAGCCAAAGGAGAAAGAAAGACAATCGCAGAACTCAACAGAGATTTCCAACGTGCAGCAAGACAGGACAAGGAAAAGTACTACAATGACACTTGCAAGGAAATAGAAGCAGAAACTATTAGAGGAAGAACAAGATCGGCTTTCCTAAAGCTGCGAGAGTTAAAGAAAAAGTTCCAGCCTCGAATTGGAATGTTACAAGATGCTCAAGGTTCTATGTTGAATGATGCTGAGAAGATCAAGAAAAGGTGGAAGGAATATACAGAGTTTTTATATGATAAAGATCAAGTGGACCAACAGCCGTTTCAACCTATACCTTATGATCAGGAACCATTGGTGATGAAAGAAGAAGTTGAAGCAGCATTGAAAGCCTTATCAAAGAACAAAGCACCAGGCATTGATAGCATTCCCATAGAAGTATTGCAGCAATCTGATGCAGCTGTTACCGTACTTACAAGGCTCTGCCAAGAAATATGGAAGACAACATCATGGCCAACTGACTGGAAAAGATCTGTGTTTATACCAATACTAAAGAAAGGTGATCCAACTGACTGTGGAAATTATCGCACAATCGCTCTGATCCCACATGCCAGCAAGATTCTACTGAAGATTATTCAAAAGAGACTACAGCCATACCTAGAACAAGAACTACCTGAAGTGCAAGCAGGGTTCAGGAAAGGGCGAGGAACGAGAGACATCATTGCGGATGTGAGATGGATCCTTGAAAAGACTAAAGAATACCAAAAGGATATCTATTTGTGCTTTATCGACTATAGCAAGGCTTTTGACTGTGTAAACCATGAGAAACTCTGGGCCACATTAAGAAGCATGGGTATACCAGAACACCTGATCGTTCTCTTGCGTAATCTGTACATTGATCAAGAAGCAACAGTTCGAACGGAACAAGGAGAAACAGAATGGTTTAAAATAAGCAAAGGTGTAAGACAAGGCTGCATACTTTCCCCCTACCTGTTTAATTTATATGCAGAACAAATCATCAGAGAAGCAGGACTGTATGAAGACAACAGAGGTGTGAAGATTGGTGGAAGACTCATCAACAACCTTCGCTATGCTGATGATACCACATTACTGGCTGAAAGCGAAGATGATCTGAAACATTTGCTTCTCACAATCAAAGAACATAGTCTCAAAATGGGCCTGCACCTTAATGTAAAGAAGACAAAGATCATGACAAATGGCATAATCAACAGGTTCATCGTTGAAGGAGAAGAAATTGAAATTGTGAACAACTTTAACCTACTTGGATCAACTATCAATAAAGAAGCAACAAGCAGTCAAGGAATCAGACGACGCATTGCTCTTGGCAGAATGGCTATGAAAGACCTAGATAAGATTCTCAAGAGCAGAGATGTGTCTCTCCATACAAAGATTCGACTTGTTCAAGCCATGGTATTTTCAATAGCATCGTATGGATGTGAAAGCTGGACAGTGAAAAAGACAGACAGGAAGAAAATCGATGCCTTTGAATTATGGTGCTGGCGGCGAATACTGTGTATACCATGGACTGCCCGAAGAACAAACCAGTCGGTACTAGAGGAGATCAAAACCTAAGCTTTCTTTAGAAGCTCAGATGACAAGACTTCGACTTTCATACTTCGGACACATCATGCGAAGAGAGAGATCATTAGAGAAAGACATCATGCTTGGCAAGATAGAAGGTCAACGCAAAAGAGGAAGGCCAGCAATGAGATGGATCGCTACAATAACAGCAGCTACGGGTACCAGTCTGTCATCAATGAGCCGCCTGACTGAAGACCGAACACAATTTAGGATAGCTATCCAGAGGGTCGCCATGAGTCGACTCCGACTCGACGGCACTTAACAACAACATTGTAGAAGCTGCGCAGACCCATGGCGGTTTTGCGTGGCTGAATTACGATGAGAAGTTCCGGGACAAGATGGAGGAGGGTAAGGGGCTGTCCTGGGGAACACAGGATATCAACTTATGGTTAACCCAGATGTCAGTAGGGACGGGTGGGGGTGGGGGGGCAGGGGGGCGAGGGGTGGGGAGCGGCTTGGGGGGTGCTGGGCGGCCCTTTCATGCGAACAGTGGTTCAGTGCAGCAGAAAGCGGGGGGGGGGGGGGGGCAAGGGGACATCTGTTGGCGTTTCAACAGGTCCTCGTGCCCTTTCCCTGACTGCAAGTTCAGGCATGCATGCTCGGCCTGCGGGGGCGGGCATTCTGCACTCAAGTGTTTCAAAAAGGGAGGGGTCCCCTCCCCTGCCCCAGCCGGCAAGTAATTACAATTTGGCGGGGTTGGCTCCCTCTCCACTTTCCCGGGCGGTGATTAGCGAATGGTTGTGTGCTTATCCGCGGCGGCGGGAGAAGGCAGTTTTGGAGCGTGGGTTTTTTGAAGGGTTCCATATTCCGGTGCGAGGTACTATAGCGGGTAGGGCTGCGCGCAACTCGCCGTCAGTGCGGCGCTTGGCGGCGGTGGTTCGGGAGAAACTGGCGGGCGAGTTGCGTTTGGGTAGAATAGCAGGTCCGTTTGCGGAGCCGCCGGTGGAGAATCTGGTGGTTTCCCCATTGGGGGTAATCCCTAAGAAGGAGATGGGGAAATTTCGTTTGATACATAACCTCTCCTTTCCATTGGGGGACTCGGTGAATGATCATATTCCGAGAGAGTTGTGTGCGGTCCGCTACGCGTCCTTCGACGAGGCAGTGGGTCTGGTGCGACGTTGTGGCCCAGGGGCTCTGCTGGCAAAAGTGGATATTGAATCTGCTTTTCGTTTGTTGCCGGTCCATCCGTCTTCGTTTTATTTACTGGGGTTTTCTTTTGAGAATGAATTTTACGTGGACAAGTGCATGCCGATGGGCTGTTCGGTGTCTTGTGCATACTTTGAAATGTTTAGCTCCTTTTTGCACTGGAATTTAGTTCGGCGGGTGGGCGTTAGGAATGTTGTTCACTATCTGGATGATTTTCTGTTTGTGGGGGCGGCTGGTTCTGGGGAGTGTCAGCAGTTGATGGACGGTTTTCTAAGCATGGCTAGGGCGTGTGGGCTCCCGCTGGCAGAGGATAAGACAGAGGGTCCCGCCACTTGTATCACTTTCTTGGGGGTGGAGATTGACTCGGTCGGAATGGTGGCGCGCCTCCTGATAGACAAAGTGTCGAAGTTACGGGTCCTGGTGGCGAATGGGTTAGCATCTACCAAGTTATCTTTGAAGGAATTACAAAGATTGATGGGATCGTTGAATTTCGCGTGCAGGGTCATTCCGATGGGCCGGGTGTTTATGCGTCGCTTGGTGGCAGCCACGGCGGGGGTGCGCAAGCCGCATCATCGTATTCGCATGACGCAGGTCATGAAGGCTGATTTGAAGGTTTGGGATGTTTTTCTTGAGGACTTTAATGGGGTATCTGTGTTGATGGAGGCGGAGGTATCCAGCGTGGATTTGCAGCTTTATACGGACGCGGCAGGCAGTGGGGGTTTGGGGATTTACTTTGGAGGTGACTGGTGTGCGCCACAGTGGCCCCAATCCTGGCACGCATCGGGCCTGACTAGCAACATTACGTTCTTGGAGCTGTTCCCGTGGTTGGTTGTCTTGCACTTGTGGCCTGAACGCTTGCGGAACCGCAGAGTGGCATGGTGGTGTGACAACGAGGCGGTGGTGGCGGTAGTTAACCGGTACACGCCGCATTGCTCGCTGGTAGCGGGGTTAATGCGGGACATAGTTTTCGCTTGCTTGCGTTTAAATGTCGTGGTGAAGGCGTGGCACATTCCGGGTTGCACTAATCGAATTGCTGATGCTCTTTCTCGTTTCAAGTGGGACCTGTTCCGGACGTTGGCGCCGGAGGCGAGCGAGGAAGGCATGGAGGTTCCCGAGCATTTATGGACGATTGGCCAGCAGAGATGGTACGAATGTTGAAGAGTTCCCTGGCACCGTCGACTTGGGTGGCTTACCAGAAAGGATTCGACTCTGTATTTGGCTACTTGGAGTCGCACGGCTGGCGGCCCGGATCTGGGGTTGACAGTTTGCTAGGACGCTATGTAGTGGAGGCGAAGTGCGTGGGCACGTCCCGGGCATCCCTGCGGAGGCGGGTGGCGGGCTTTACATTCTTTGCCAGGGCGGCGGGCTGGGTGTCAAGGCAGCCTGGGTTTTTGGTACAGCGGTTATTGCGAGGCTGGGATAGAGGGAGCCCGCCGCCCAGGGATGCTAGGTTGCCTGTGACACATGATCTGTTGGTGCGTCTGTGTGAGGTACTACCGAGGGTGGCAGCTTCTCGCTACGAGGCGGTTCTGTTTAAGGCATTATTTTGCTTGGCTTTCTTTGGGGCCTTTCGGGTTGGGGAGCTGGTGGCTAGCTCGGGCAAGGCAGAGCGGGCTGGGGGGCTATTGTTGAAGCACGTGCAGCTTGGAAAGGGACAGCTGCGGGTCAGGCTGGCGAGGTCAAAGACCGATCAATTGGGCAAGGGATTGTGGGTGGTGATGAGGGAGGTGGTATCCCTGCCGACTTGCCCTGTGGAGGCTGTGCGGGCCTATTTGGCTCTGCGTCCGGTAGCAGATCACTTGTTTTTCTTGCACGAGAATGCAGGTTGGGTGACCCGATTTCAGGTTGCCGCGGTCTTGCGGTTGGCCATTCGGAAATTGGGCATGGATCCGACACACTTCACTCCGCATTCCTTCCGCATTGGAGCGGCGACAAGTGCAGCTGCGGCCGGACTGTCTGAGGTTGCGATTCAGAGCATCGGCAGGTGGCGGTCGCAGGCCTTTAAAGGTTATGTCCGTTTATAAGGGAAAGGGGGGGTTCTGCTAATAACATGTGTTTTCTTTTTCAGATGCTGTGCGGTGCCCGCAAATATGCTGGATGATCGGGCATTCATTTGTGCATTGGGCGGGACTGCAGGCAGCTGAACGACCACTGGGGCCTAATTTGGGACTTGACCCGGCTGTGGTGTCGCTTCTGTGGCTGGGTGAGCGTGGTCTGCGGTGGCCACAGCTGTTACCTTTGCTTCGACACCATAGCCGGGTGAGAGCGGAGCCCGCTGTGATCCTGCTGCATGTTGGAGGGAATGATCTGAATGGATGGACCTGTAAGCAGATCATTCGAACAGCAAAGCGGGATTTTGCAATGGTGTTTAGACTGTTCCCACAGGTAGCTTTAATGTGGTCAGACATCATTCCAAGGCCTGTTTGCCGGCAGCAACGGCGCTGGTCCCAGGGATTGGCAAAAGTCAATCGACAGATTGGGCGATGGGTATGTCAGCATGGGGGGTATCAGATTATACACCCCTGGGTGGATGTGGAGTGCGCTGGGCTCTATCACACGGACGGCGTGCATTTATCACCAGTGGAAGTAGACCTCCTGTTAAATGACTGGCAGGAGGCCTTGGAATGCATGGTCCAGCCGGAGTCTCGATGGTCGCAGCTTAGGGGGGGGGGCGGCGTAGAGGCGCAGATGGGCCCTACGCCGGGTGGCGGGATCCCGGAGGTTTCCGGGGTCCGGAGCCTTAAGCTGGAATTGGGGCGGGGGCGGTCGCCCCCAACCCGGATGACCCCTGGCCGGTCTTTGCTAGTAATATGGCGAGGCCGGGGAAAGGGGGGGTTGCCTTTGCCGCTGGCTCGGCTGCGGCGGGAGTGGAATGAGGTCACCTTGCTAGTAATATGGCGGGTGAGGGCTCATTCCGCTCGGGGGTTGTTAGGTAATGATTGTATGGTTTAATCAATGTTTGGAATGTTATAATTTGGTTAATAAAGCTGCGACCATTTCGAGCCAAGTGATTGTCTGGACTGGTTATTGGGTGAGAAAGGGAGGGGGGAAGGGGGGGAGGGGGGAGGAACAGGGTACCACCGGGTCCGACCTGCCTTGGTTATGGAGAGGCCGCGGGGCAGGGTCCCCAGCGGCCGAAGGTAACCAGGCGCTCGGCCCGGTGCGGGGACCCTGCCCACGGTCAGGGAGGGGAGGGCCCTGGCAGGCATAATTCAAACTCATTGGCTCGCCCCGATGAAGAGTTGGGTGCGAGCCAATGAGCAGTGCTGGGCAGAGGGGGGGTTAAAAAGGGGGCGCGCGGCGGCGACGGTCTCTCGGGAGACCAGCAGCGGGGAGAGATGTCCGTCGTCCCACCCGCCCGCCCTTGCTGTTGTGTGGGTACCGGGTAGGGTTGTCGCAGCTGGTGGGGGGGCGGGATCCTGGAGGTTTCCGGGGTCCGGAGCCTTAAGCTGGAATTGGGGCGGGGGCGGTCGCCCCCAACCCGGATGACCCCTGGCCGGTCTTTGCTAGTAATATGGCGAGGCCGGGGAAAGGGGGGGTTGCCTTTGCCGCTGGCTCGGCCGCGGCGGGAGTGGAATGAGGTCACCTTGCTAGTAATATGGCGGGTGAGGGCTCATTCCGCTCGGGGGTTGTTAGGTAATGATTGTATGGTTTAATCAATGTTTGGAATGTTATAATTTGGTTAATAAAGCTGCGACCATTTCGAGCCAAGTGATTGTCTGGACTGGTTATTGGGTGAGAAAGGGAGGGGGGGGAAGGGGGGAGGGGGGAGGAACAGGGTACCACCGGGTCCGACCTGCCTTGGTTATGGGTTGTTCTTTCTTAGGTGCAAAACTTTGCACTTCTCCACATTAAATTTCATCAGCCATTTTGACGTCCAGTCTTCCAAATTGGCCATTTAGCCCTACTCTCTGCTTTATATCTTTTAACCAGTTCCTGATCTACAATAGTACACTGCCTCCTGTCCATGATGTTTTAATTTTGACAGGAGTCTCTCATAAGGAACCTTGTCAAAGGCTTTCTGAAAATCCAAATATACTATTTTGACTGGCTCACCTTTCTCTGTTTATTCACACCTTCAAAAAAATATAACAGATTAGTAAGATAATACTTTACTTGGCTAAATCCATGTCGACTTTCTCCCATAAATCATGACTATTGACATGTTTAGTCATTTTTTTCTTTAGAAGGGTTTCTACCATTTTGCCTGGTACTGACATCAGGTTCACCGGTCTGTAGTTTCCTGGATCGCCCCAGAACACTTTTTAAAAGCAGCGTTACACTGGCCATTCTCCAATCTTCAGATACTACAGATGATTTTAACGATAATTCACAGATTACTAATCGTAGGTCTGCAATTTCATATTTCAGTTCTTTCAACATCTTGGATGTATACCATTCAGTCCTAGTGATTTGCTACTCTTCAGTTTATCAAATAGTTATAATTCAGCTTCCCAATTTGTCAATATTTCTTTCAATTCTTCTGATACATCACCTTTAAATACCATTTCAGGCATGGGTAACCTCAAATTCATTTAGTCTCTCTGCTATGGCTTTGTCTTCCCTTAGTGCCCCTTTTACCCCTCTATCATCTAATGGCCCAAATGACTCTCTCACAGGTTTTTTGCTACAAATGTACTTGAGAAAGGTTTTTGTTATGCATTTTTGCTTCCATGACAAGCTTTTTTTCATATTCTTTCTTTATCTGCCCTATAAATGCCTTGCATCTAACTTGTCTGTGCTTATGTTTCCCATTTCTGTCATTTGACTCCTTTTTTCAATTTCTAGAAAGATGCCTTTTTAGGCTACAACAGCCTCTCTGACCTCACCTTTAAACCATGCTGGCAATTTTTTGTCCTTCCTTTCGCTTTTCTTAAAGTGTGGAATATATCTGGTCTGTGCTTGCAAGATACAGAGGAGAGCCAACAAAATGGTAAAGGAGATGTAAGGATACCCCTATGAGGAAATGCTTAAAAGGATAGGGCTCTTCAACTTGGAAAAGAGATGGCTGAGGGGAAATATGATAGAGGTCTATAAATTAATGAAAGGAATAGAACCATAGACCAGTATTAAAGGAGACCTGGGAAATCCACTGCTTAACCCAGGACAAGCAATGTGGAACCTATGTACCATTTTGGGAACCTGACAGCTACTTGTGTCCTGGATTGGCCACTGTTAGAAACAGGATACTGGGCTTGATGGATCTTGGACTGACCCAGTATGACATTTCTTATGTTCTTATGTTGTTTCCATTGTTTGTTTGTTTTTTTTACTACCCCCAGATGTTCCCATCAGCTCACACATCCTTGATCCCTCATCATGACAAAGTTAACTCTCCTGAAGTCTAGGGACCCTTGTTTTTGCATGAACCATCTCTATCATATCATAATACTCTAGCACATCATCCAGTGATCACTGAATGCCAGAAGAACACCAACTACAACATCAGAAACACTGTCCCCATTTGTAAGCACTATGTCCAGTATCGCACTCTCCCACATGGGTTCTGTTATCAATTCCTGGAATAGTTCTCCCTGTAGAGTATCCAGGATCTCTGTACATCTGGATGACACTGCTGTTGGGTTATCCCAATCAGCATTTGGCAAATTAAAATCTCTGGCCAATTGCTCTTCACCTTTCATAGCAATTTTGTGAATAACTTCAGTTCAATATTTTATCTCTTCTGCCTGCAAGGCAGTTCTATATATCATACCAACATAAATAAATATTCCATTCCCACATTCCAGACTAACCCACAGCGCCTCCTCCTCCTTCCCACAAAAAAACTGCAGTTTTGTGGCTTTAATATTATTTTTACCACATAGCGCCACTCAGAAAGATGTCACAAACTAATGCTACCCTTTGCTTCCTAGTGGTTGCTGATTCTATAACTTTGGGGTTTTGTGCCCTAGCACTCCTATTCCTGGGATGTTTTTGCTTCTTCCACTTCCAAGATGGAATACCAGTTCTTCACTTCTAGGGAAAGTGGACTCAGGGTGTTGATTCTGCCTGCTCTTGTGATCTGTGTCCAGCTGTCATCTTTTTGTTCAGTCATCTTCCCTTCTACAGGAAATCTTAGATGTCTCTAATGTAACTCTCATTTTCACAGATGCTTCTTAGCCTCAAAACCTACTCTCTCAGTTCCTTCACTTGTTTCCTGAGGGATTCAACCTGCAGGCATGTTGCACACTGAACTGGTTCCATGCCTTGGATCTGGCTGTGCATCTGCAGATATGCTGAAGGGTGATGGAGGAGACAGCTTTGGTACCACAGTATTTCCCAGCCATACTTCTGCAGCTGGGAGTTTGAAAGAAAAAAGACCTACCAAAGGCCTTTACCTGTCCTCAGCTGTCCTGTAAGTAAAAACTGGTCTTTTTATTTGAAAACTACTACCTCTGTTCAGATTCTTTCTGTGTAATCCTACTTGTTTGCTCACTTGTTAATGGGGCCTGCAGTAGTTTACTTTAAAAGTTGTTTATTTATCTGGTCTGTGTAGTATAGGTGTACCCTTTGTAGAATTACTTCAAATATGTATTAAGCTATTATTAATCAAAGGACCATGAAATATACTTTATTGTTCTAGTTTCACAGATAACCCAAATTTGATCCATTTGCTTAAATACCTAATTTTCCATCCCAAAAATACAATTATCTAAGACAGCCACCTTAATTGGGAGATTCAGTCTATATAGGAAGATTCATCACTGAGATGGATGGGAACTGGGGTGGGAAGGGAAGGATCCAACACTTCAGCAGTGCAGTGGCTTCAAAGAATATTAGCTGCCTTCACATCTCTTTGAATTTCTAAAACCTAAAATGTAGAAGGAAAAAAAAACCCCAGAAGCAAAAAAGCCTTGCCTAAAACAGAAACATCCCTTTCTGCAGTAGCATAACTAGCAGGTATAAATTTAAGGGAGTGATTTTATAAAGGTTTTAACCACATGTAAAGTTTGTTTTATAAGTAGAAAATAATTATAAAATTTTGAACCTATAAAAAGTAAATGCACAGAATGTGTGTCTACATTTACATGAGCTACATGTAGATATTCTCAGGAGTGTAGTTTGTAAATCTGTTTCCAATACTGTAAAATTAACCACACTGTACATCATTCACAAGTAATTACATTTCATGCAAGAATGTGGAAATATGTTCTCCACTAAACAATGAAACTCTGATCACTGGAACAAGTAGATTAAGAGGATAATTTTTATAACAGGAACCCTAGGTAGGCAAGGCACATGCACAGATGTAAATTTTAAGAACAAGTGCATATGTGCATATTTTATAACATATATGCAAGTATAGACCTTGCCCAGCTTCATTTATACACTGCCCCGGGTACAGCAATACATATATTGCACTATTGTATGTGTCATGTGTCCTAGGGTATACTTCTCTGCATGTATGCCCCCTCGCAGTTTTATAAGAACCTATGTATGTATGTAGATAACTGTTACACATGCATAGGTTGCTTATAAAATGATTTCTAAGAAGTTATTTTCCCTGGCTAAAACAGCTTGCCTTAAAACTGCCTTTTTCTCTGTGCATAAAAGTATGCATCAGCTTTCATAGCATGTGCACTTTTAGCCAGTTTGTAAAGAAGCATTTTTGGGGATGAGGGTCGGATATTTAAAAAACAAAGCAGGGTAAAACACCATGTGTACATTTGATTTTCAATATTTTGCCCCTCTTCAGCTATCAGCAAAATAGCATTTGCAAAGTGCATGGATGATCGTATTGTACTTTATGGCTGCTAATTCCCTTTCAAAACAAGCTGCAATGTACATAGACTAAAAGTGACTGCATATATTACATACAACCTTCCTAGACTATTCAAAACTGCCCACCAGAATTCATTGATACTTATATCCCTCAGTACTCTAACTGTTATAAAACCTTATGGCAAACATAAGGTACACTCGATCATAAATAGGACTGCTTTTATAATTAAAACCTAAAACAGAATAAAACACTATGGGGTATGTTTACTAAACTGCGATAATCGTACATAATGCGCGTTATGTAACGTTAACGAAAGTTAGCGCATCATAACGCGTGTTATGATGCGCTAACGATCGTTAACGTTACATAACACGCGTTATGATGCACTAACGATCGTAATGCCCCGCGGCGCGGTAAAACACCGCAGAAGGTGGAGAGAGGGCGGAGAGAAGGGGTCAGTGGGTGGAGATTGGGCGGGGAGAGGCTCCCCTCACACTAACGCGCTGATTTCCAGAGCTGAATTCCAACGCGAATGAAAACCTGCCGTTAAATGCACATTACAGGGGAGAGAAACCATTTCAGTGTCAGCAATGTACAGCCCAGGCAGGGAAACAAAATAAAAGTGATAAGTGTGATATATGTGCACAGAACAAAAGGGCACAGAAACACTGAAAATGACCCCAACAAACTGGAAAAAAACAATAACCAAGCTGGCCAATAGTGGTATCAATGAGAAACATCAACCCCTCCCCTCCCGAGTAAGCTCCATAGAACAGATATAAATCGTGGAAGGGTCTATACTCCGTCCCCATACAAGATGAATGAGCCCACAGTGAAATAGCGCTGCTCAGGGTTTTCCCCACCATCGGACAGGGTTACTATGGCATGCACATGTCCCGCAACATCAGGGCGGGCATGTCGGAATGGCAACTGGACAGATGCCGGAGAAGGGGATACAGAGAGCCGCAGGCGGCACATGTTGTGGTGGAGCTGGGTCACAGTGCGGACTAGGGTGATGCCTAGGTGGCCCATACGAATGCTGAAACAGGGGAGCAGCCAGACAGCAACTGCTGAAGGCCCAACATTGGCAGGCGGGGCTGGGGGGGAGCGTGGACGTCTATGCAGGCACCCCTACCCCAGAACCCGCACCATAGGCAGCAGCCTACCTGCACACTGGATGGCCTGAGACTGCGCACCACCAGCTCCACCAGCAGAAGGGCATGTCAGCATGGTGGCTGAGGGATACTGGTGGTGGAGGGGGCAGTGGCAGCTGCCCAGAGCAGACCGTGGCCTAGCCCTGTGTTGGTGGGTGCCATGCACTGCAACAGACAGGCCCTGTCTGACCAACAGTCATGGTATCACCAGGAAATGCACCATCTCTGTGATAACATGGTGGTGCAGTGCACAAAACCAGTGTATTCAGAAGCAGAAGGTCACAGGTTCAAGTCCCACCTGTGGTTTCCACCAACCCAGTCCTCATATTTTACCCACTACTATAACGTGCTAATACAGACAGAACGTTTCTTGCAGATGACGTAAACATGCCCAAAACACCTACATTTTACCCTACAGAGCACAGACACCATAAACATGAACATTACCTAGAGCAGAGCCTCCCAAATGCAGTCCTGGAGGGCCAAACACCATTCCGGTTCCATGCTGCCTCTGATAAAGATGCCTGTGCTGCATTTCTATGCACCACCCCCATGGTATGCAGATGTATCTCATGCATATTCATGAGGGACAGCATGAAAACCCGAACAGTGTTTTGCACCGCAGGACTGGAGTTGGGAACCTCTGCCGTAAAGCAGCAGCCAACAGGGGCAGACACACTCGCACCCACAGGCACCATTATCCAAAGCCTCCTGGAGAGGCAGGACTTTGGGCTCTGCGTACATCTCCCAATACTAGCACTTGCATAACTTAGTAATGCCACCCTAAACCTGGCAATATGGTACACATCTATCAAAAGGTTGCTATGATTACTGGCAGATAGCAATTCCTAGGTTAAGTACAATTTTCTGAGTGAGCTGCATCATAGCAACCTTTCTGATGTCTGTGGAGTGTGCTACAGGTCTTGTGTCTGACAGTGTTTACCAACCTGGGGAGTGACTCCTACAGTATTGCATACCATAGCCATGCCTGCACTGTGCCCAGGACTGGTGTGGTGGCATGGGCTGCCCAACACCTCTATAGTTGCACAATGCTGGCATAGGTGTGGGGAGTGTGTGTCTGTCTATCCAGTGTGTGGTGGCTGCCAACACCCTCCACAGCCCACACTGCTAGCACTGTTGCCAGTATTGGCCTGCCAATGTGCATAATGAGGAGCAAGGTACTGTGGGAATAGCCTGGATAGGGTGGCCTGGCCTGGCCGCATCTGCACAGGGCATAGGGCAATGGCTCGGACATTGTAGTGCCTGGTACCACCTGCACGGACAGGGTGGCCATAGCATGTCCTGCTGGGAGGTCACTCTCACCATGACTGAGCAGTGACCATGGCATGGCTAGGTTCCCCCATAGTGCTATATAGCATTTCTCTCATGTGATATTTATGGGTTTTCTTTTGGGGTCCAATCACTGACTTATCTGCTTGTTGTGTATGCTGATATCCCCGTTCTGGGTACATGCAGCTCCTCCAGGACCATGCACTATGGACTAGCTGGCGGACTGTCTGCAGCTAGTATGTGTCTTGCTGGAACACCTTGCAGGGTGCAGCTGCTGGAGGCTTGCTGCTGGGGAATGTCAGATAATGGTGGGGGGCAGCTGAGCATTTCCAGACCTGCCGTCTGTCTGCTGTTGCGTTTTGGATGTGTACTGCTCTGCATTGCCTGCCCTGTAGGGTGTTTGATCCCTAGCAGGACTGGGGTGATGGTCCCCTCTACTGCCACCATTGCAGGGGGGTAGAAAGTGGATCTGTTGGCGGGAGATCCTGTCCCCCACCCTGAGCCCCAGAGGGTGGGTAGGGTGGTGGTATGTAATCTCCCTGTGGGTCCCAACACCCCCCTTCACTTACATCATGTGACCATGGCACCCACACAGGGTATGCACTTTTCTGGGTGCATCATAGTCCACAAGGGCTAGATGTGACATACAGATGAACACAGGCATATCCTAGGGGTGTTTGTAAGGACTACCTATCACACATTGGCACTGATGGGGACCTACAGCATAGCCTATCTCAGCAAAGCCAGGTGCTGTGAGAATGGTGCTGGGCACCATACCTCTCCCTCAGGGTGAGCACAGGACCCGCACACTGTGATGGTCTGTAGCTACTCTGTGCCACTAACACACACCGTCGGCACCCCCTACCAGGCTGAGGTGCTGTGGGGTGCATACCCCATCTTGTGATCATCTGTAGACTGCTGATTTACATGTGCTGTGCATCCTGGGTACGGATGGGTTGACCCTATCCTGATAACTACAGCAGAATGTGGGTGTGGTGCCGTGTAGTCCTCCTGTAGCCAGCCAGGTGTTTATTAGCAGCTCTAGCCCACTGGCTACTTCACTGCCCATGGAGCCAGCGGTCATGGGTTCAAAACCCACAGTGGGGTTCATCAATAGGGCTGTCTTAGGCATTGTCTATTTTTATTGTATATTAGTGCTGCCAGCAGAACCACCCTCAGGGTACTGTCACCTTAGGGTGGCTCATAAGGCGCCCTATAGGGCGCCTTATACGGTGCCCTATAAAGCGCCTTATAAGGTGCCTTATATGGTGTCCTATAGGGGACATAATAGGGTGCCTTGGCAGACAGCGCACTTTATAATGTGCCCTATGGAGTGCCTTCTAGGGTGCCTTATGTGGCACCTTAGGTTACGCCACTGTGAGGGTGTGTTTGCTGGCAGCACTATTAAAGTACAACTAAACTTCCTCACAGCCCAATACTTAACCCTTTCCAGGCCAAGCCCAAAACTTTCGGGATCCAAACTTCTGCCTAAATATTCCTATCAAATGGTATATAATACATGACCATGGCAGAGGGAACGTCACTATTGGAACATATTGAATAAGACGGGTACAATTTTCCTGACATATGCAAACATTAACCTGGCTGCAGAATGTGGATTAAAATATTATAGTAGGCCTTCAAAGGGTTACACATGACACCTCAGCCAGCCTTATTCATTAGGCACACTGGGGCATCAAACCCACGACCCTTGTACCATCAGTCTGTGTAGTAACCATTGTGCTACAGCTCTGTTTCTTTATTTGGGTGTCTGCGCGCCTTCTTAAGCTTAACGCGCAGTAACGTGCCCTGTAACGATCGTTGCTGCACGGCGCCTTATAACGCGCGTTATCGGTAACGATGTACCGCCCATGTCCTTTTTTGGCATTTCTTCCACTAACGCGGCTCCTAACGCGAATCAAACTAACGCAGTTTAGTAAACATACCCCTATGTCTTATACTTATAATATGGAATCATAAGTGCCTTAGTATGCAAAGTATTACAGTGTATGACTTTACTGCTACATTATGACACGATAAAGGGATCCAGTATATATAAATAATACAATACTATGGTTGCATTATATAGCTTAAAAATAAATGAGATTATGATGCAATGATTACCACCACAAACTGGCAGCTCATCATGTTTATTATTCAAAAATACAATCCTATATACACTGTATACAGCAGCATATAAGTGGAGACTTGACTGCCAAACTATTGTAGAAGTAGAGGTCAAAGACTGATGTTGCACAGTATAGAATGAGCAGAACCTACCATTGTGCTGTGCTGAGAAGTGGGACTTCTGTGGCCACAACTTTCTTGTGTCAGCAAGGCAACTGCCTGAAATTCTTTACAGTGAGGCTTATTGGGAAAATTCACATGCAAGGGAAGGTGAAAGGCTGTGAGTCCATCACTCTCCTCTTCTTCCATTTTCTTTCTGCTTGTCACCATGGCTACCTCTCCATCTGCTTCCCCATACGGTGAGGCTGGTCGCTTGGAAGACATCCTGGAAAGAACAAAAGAGGAGAAAATAATGAAACCTTCACATAAATCCTTAGTGCTGTCATTGTGTGGTTAAGGGCCTTTGTAATATAAATGCCTTTCAATGCTGATAGCAAACAGGAAACCATCCAAGTAACACTGCAAAGCATACACAGTCAAGAACGACCAAGCAGGTATGAAAAAAAACACTGGATATTTGTTATAATAACAAATATTGCATTTTCTTGTATTTATGATTTTGGAAAACAAATATTCACCCAAATCATTATCCAACACTATTTACAAGAAAGAACCATCTTTAGAATATGTTTAACAATCTTATAATTTTTGAAGTATTGTATGATAGAGCATTTAGATACGATACTGTATCAAACAGAAGTAGTGTTCCAAAAGTTCTGACCTCTCAAATAATATTACCGTAGCATAATCAGTGTTAACTGTAGTACATATTTTCTTTAACAGTGATCTTAAGGGTCCCGAATTTGTATAGTATAAGCAGGATATAATTTAAGAAGGCAGTGCAAAGAGCACAAAGATGACACTATATACAGGATGTCTAGGCCAGAAAATGGATGTTTAGGTGCATGCATGCAAAAACTCCTAAGGGCATATTGAAGCGTTTTAGCTGGTTAGCAGATCTGCTAACCGGTTAAAACGTGCATAGCCAATATTTATTTATTTATAATAGTATTTAGCTCATGCCCTTCCAGGGGGAGATGAAGGCGAGCCACATTCAGGTACAGTATGCATTTCCCTATCCCCAAAGGGCTCACAATCTAAGTTTATACCATTTAGTGCCGCTGACTATCCCCACATACCGCATAAAAATACCCAGTTAAAATCAAAGCAGTCTGTGGGCAGATCAGGAGTCCTGATGGCTGCTAACCAGATAGCTGTCCTAACTCTAGCCAGTTTATGCTATGGTTTTTGGATTATTTTTCACGCAATATATCACCTTTAATAAGGCAGTTCACATTCAAATAAAGTCAGCATCATATTTTACTCGTGTACATCTGAATATCACCACTAATCGGATAGTGATGCTGCTGTCTGGCTAGCCTGTATATTCAGCAGTGCAAACCAGATATTTTCCACCATTTAACATCCAGTTTTAAACCTAGCGAGGGCAGCTAGGCATTTTTAATTAGCCTAGCCACCACTGCTGAATATCCTCCCCTCGTATTTTATAATCTGTTGCATGCAGAGCCTTTTATAATATACATATAGTGCCACCAAAAATGCATATACAGTATGTAAGGCTGCATGCACATATAAAAAAAGGATGGCATCACGCATGGCTGTATATCTTTGAATAGCTTTACTTGCAGTACATGTAAAAGGAGATGTTTTGCTACTTTTGGGCCTAATTATTTTAACAGGGTGCATATACGAGAAGTCCTAAAAGATTCCTATTTTAAGTCTATTTTATATAGGTAACAGAGGTGTATAAACCAGGCTCCCAGATTCAGCTCCAATTAGACACAAATGCTGAAGCCTTTTCTATGGAGAAGGTGTAAATGTGTGCATTTACGTGCAAAAAAAACTTTATAAAATTACCTTTCACGTGTGCACATGTCACCACTTGCATGTGTTAGTGGTAGGTTTTGTAAAACCGCACACCTCAGGGAGCCAACTAAGGAGCTGAGCTCCAAAACCCAAATCCTTTAATACTTTGAGGTAATTTTAAACCGGGTGAGGCGAGCACTATTCCCCTTCCCCCTCAAAGACCCCTGCAAATCCCAGATTCAACTGCAGTTAGCTAGCAGTTATGCGTGACTCAAAGCTGTTGTACATGCCAACATGGACATTTTCTTTAGTCTTTATGTATTGCCACTGGAAAATACAAAGTATATGTATATTCTAAAGGACCACCAAAATCATATCAAGAGTATGCCTCCTTAAAAATTCTGAATGCTGCCACTTAAACATATAACTAGCACATTTTCAAAAAAATCATTACCTATAAATGTTATGCCAATTTGTGCATGCAAACTAGCATTCCATACATATAAATGATGCTTAATCCATCTAGAATTATCCCCTATAAATCAAGTGAAAACAGGGTCTCACTAATATTTTAGACATCTAAGGATTTTGTGTATTGAGATCAGTAGCACCATCTAGTATTGATTTGTTAATTTGAAAGTGTTTGGCAACGTCCAAATTAAGGGAGGTTCTCCATACCAGTCAAGCTTGGACTGGAAGGAGACTCCTTTCAAAGGGAATAGCTCCAGGTTATAAAAACCCCAGCCAGAGTCAGTTTCCCCAACCCCCAAGCCTTTTGTACCATGATCTGTTGAAGAGGTGGCTGCACTAAAGAGGTACATGCAGTCAGATAATAAGATCTGCACTGGTTAGCTACTGTGGCTTTGGGTGTCTCTGGCAATCCATATGACCCTGGCATTGAACATCCGGGGTTGGCGGGTAGCCTGCCCAACTCAATATGGAACCCAAAGAGCCTTAGAGACACTGCAGCAAGCAGAAGAGCTCAGCCTGAAGTGTGGCCCCTGACAAGCACCTGCAACAGTCCAACTAGACTTCACTGGTCATGAGGACTGAGAGAAAGAGCCAAATCACAGAGAAGAGAGCAATATCAACTTCTTCCAAAGGCACTTGTGTAAAGAGGCTACCACACAGAGACAGGGAAATGTAAGATTTAGGCTACTAAGCTCCAAAGGCCGGATATTGCAAAGCATTTACACAGTTTACAGACCTAGATACAATAGGAAAAATAGAAATTACACTTACCTGGTAATTGTCGTTCTTTGAGTGACGACAGTTTAGTCCTCCACCTCTGGGTTGTGCACTTCTTCCTGCAGCTTGGAGACTGGGCATGTCAAAGTTGTGACATCACTGGATATAGCCTGCTGGTATCTCCCATCAGCCTCCAGTGTACTATTGACAAAGCAAACTCAAAGGAACAACAAATAAGTAACTATACCATAACTTTAAATAACTTCCCATTCCTCAACCTGAGGAACCTTTGTAACCATATCCATCTTATATATATATATATTTTTTTTTAATTTTACATTCACGTCCCCCCTATGCAAACACGTTTCCTATACCATCCCCTCATTTAAATAAGAGAGAAGGAAGCAACAACAGAGAGGGATACTCACTGCTATCTAGAAACTGAAAGGATCTGTCTACTCCTTGAGATTGATGCTCCACTCCGCCTGAAAATAAACCCTGGGCGGGAACGAGGACTAAACTGTCGTCACTCAAGGAACGACAATTACCAGGTAAGTGTAATTTCTATTTCCTTATCATTCCTCCAGTTTAGTCCTCCACCTCTGGGATGTAACAGAGCAGTAATCATTGGGAGGGACCTATCCAGCCAACTCACCACACCGTCGACCCGGAACAGGCATCCTTTATTGCCAAAACATTTAGGCAGTAGTGGTTACTGAGGAAATGAAGAGATGACCTGGAAGCTGCTCTACCAATCCCCCCTGATGGAATGACACAGTGATTCACCCATGAAGCTGCTTGCACCCTGGTAGCAAGAGTCAGAAAGCCCCCCGGAATCATACAACCTTGCCACCAGAAAGCTGAGGCAACCACTGCCTTAACCCAGTGTGAAATGGCCGCCTTCGCTGCTGCTTCCCCTTTGCGGGGACCTACAACCAACACACAAAAACAAAGAAATGAACGCCGCACCCTGCATTTTATGTTTTCTATCGGCGTAAGCTACGACTAAAAACCTCCCCTTCCAGAAAAACCGAGAAATGGAAGAGAAACCAATAGGCTCAGGAGAAAAATCAGATACCACCTTTTGGAAGGACGGCGGGACTGCTCGCAAACACCACCCTCTATCCAGAAAGGGTGAAAACGGTTCATTACATGACAATGCCTGAAACTCCAAAACTCGTCGCGCCGAACAAAGAGCTATCAAAGCCACTGTCTATAACAGCAAATCCTTTACCGATGCCTGGAGTAAAGAATCAAAGGGCTCTTTAGTTAACGCCTCTAAGACCCAATCGGGATCCCCCGGCGGCACCCAAACTCTCCTTGAGGAGCGCAGTCGGGTCCCAACTTAAGGAAACGCTACACATCGATTCGAACACCTAGCGCTATTCCCTCCACAGAACCTCTACAGCCGGAACCCTCTAAGGAACTGGCCGCTAGTTCCTTCAGACACTGTCCTGCAGAGAACTCAGACCAAGGATACAGACACCTTTGTCGCCAGGACTTGCCGCCGTGAACAGCAGCCTTCATAAAGCGCTAAGCACAGACCTATGTACCAGAAGCAGCCTGCCTCCTTGCTCTCAACAAGGTGGTGAAGACTGCCGCAGAATAACCTTTCTTCTTCAGACCCGCCCATTCAAAGGCCAAACCGTAGGTGGGCACCGATCCACCTGAGACATTCGTCACGGACCTAGCCGCAGCAGAATGTCCGATACCGGCAACTTCTAGGAAAAGCCTGTCGAGTAGGCAAATGCGATCAGCCTAGTACGGCCGTCTCGTCCAACCGGGCGCTACCAAGAGTACCTTTCCCCAAAAGCCTCGATACGCCAACTAGTTGCCCTATGAGAGCCCACGGGGAAAGGACAAGACAAAGACTTAACTGGGAGCTTACTGAGCCTCGACTTGGACGAACCATCAGCCGCCCCATTCCTCCACCAGAGAGACCTCTGGGTGAACCCCAAAGAAGCCAATAATATTAGCTAGCGCTCAAATTAAGCCATAATGCACATTTGCCACATAAAGCAAATCAGGCTCTAGTCGATTCAACTCCCTGATCCTTTCCTGTTCCAGGCGAGTAGACTGCTGTAAACACTGCGACCACTTGAAGCATGCTCTCGCCTCCCCAGGCTCCACAAATGGGAGCTTGTAAGGACAGAGCATTGCCCCCAACGATCGCTTCAGTGAACCATCTACTTTCCTATCTTGCGCTAAAGAAGATTGCTAGGGTTCTCTTCCATGCAGTGAGTCTACAACCCCTGGTAGTGCAAGGTGGGCACCCACCCACGTAGTACCCAGGCCTGCCCCTGCTTAGCCTCAAAATGTCAATCAAGAACAGGCGAATTCAGGACAGCTGAATACTTTTTTTTTTTTTTTTACAAAGACATCTCTTAACCAAAAATTCCTTCAGCATATGTTAAGAGACGCTCTTTCCGTGCCAACAATATGAAGAAGAAAGAACTCCCAAACAAAGGCATACTAATCCACAGCCTTCCTGCTAGAGTAACACCCCATTCCGTCTGACTGCACAAAGATGGACTTTATATTTTAAGTTCAACTAGCACCTGGTGTTAGGAAATACAGCTTTCTCATTCCGCAGTGGCAATTGAGTCAGCAATGAAGAAGCTGAGAAACTGCACACAAGTTCCCATTATACCACCTGGTAAAGACTCCACTTTTAGACCACTGAAGCAAAAAAGCATGCAAGAGTGCCTTGTGTCCTGCCAGTAGCTGATCGAATTGAAATGATTCAGTGTATGCAGGGCATTTTCCAGAGAACACAAGGTCCCTCATCCAGGCTGACTCCACATTCACAGTCTAAACCGGCAGCCATCTTGGCTGATGCCGATCAGCGTGGAAGCCATCTTGTAAGCCCAGCACATGATGTATGCCTACTAGAATCTGAGCTGCTGCCATTGCTGCTAGAGAACTAGCCTGGCTGCGTGCTTCTGGCCCCCATTAAGGTATTCGCTGAACATTAGCAGAGACTCTCCGCACTGGAGAACCTCTGATAAATGGAATGGGAGCATAGATAGCTTCAAAGACCAGAGTTCTATTTTGCAACCTCTCTCCGCTGAGCTGCCTTTTCCATATGTAAAATTAAACCACATATAGCCAAAATTAAGACATTATAAATCTACCGTAAAATCTTATAATTTGGGCAAGGCCAAACTAAACAGGAATATTTTCTATTAAGAAACCACACAACTATAAAACACTTCTCATGACATAATGCTTATGGCAGAGCATTCCACATCTGTGGACTGGCCATGGCGCTCACCCAAGCACCTGTTACAACTGTCCAAGAGAGTTATCACCATAATTCCTTTTGACTTGAATATGTTTACAGCGGATCACAGCAACTAAGCCAAAATATTACCCTGCCATATAAACCGACTTTAACGCTTTATAGGACCTTCTATGGATAGCGGAAGGAGATTCTTGTAAATCAACATAGCTATGCCCCTTTTACTTTTTCTTTTTTTTTAAAGTATAGGACTCCAAAAACCAAGTTTCAGCCAACTCCAATGAAATCAAAGCAGATCAGCTAAAATTACCCGAAATGCTCCTATAGCTTTGCAAGAAGCTACCAGCCCCCGCTGCACCCAGTTTTCCTTCCCCCCTTATCCTGAGGGATTCAGCATTGCAGGACGTGTTGCGCACCCCCTGCCAGCCTGCTGTGTCTGCCAGGGAGCTGAAGAGCAAAATAGAAAGTAGAACCCCTGGAAGCAAACAGTGTCCCGACCTTGGGGTTCAGGACGCAAAAGGCCACTGAATAAATCAACAGTGTTAGCTAAAAATTAACAAGGCTATCTCTCACTAAAGAGAGTTTCTTTTTCTTTTTAAAATCCCACCGAAGTCCGTGGGACCCAAGCTTTCGAACACAGCCCCTAACGCTGTGCATTAACCACAACCAGAGAAATGAAATGAAATGAACCCCTGCTCTAGAAATAGATGAGAATTTTTTGGGAAGGGCATGCTAAGTGGAGCTATGAAACACACAGGCACCCCCCCCCTCCCTGTCCTTCCTATAGTCATAGAAATAGCAGTGGAATACACCGACAACCTTGCAAATGAATAGCCCCATTTAAGTGATTTACATGGTTTACTGGGCTATAAATCGAGTAAATGCCTTTCGAATATTGGGCCCATAGATTTTTTACCTGCCCAGGCCATGCTCAAATCATTCCCTTGACATGCTCTCTTGCAATTTCAACATATTAGTGGCATCCATGTATAAATGTAGCCCTTTCTAAAATCACCATTTACATATGGATACCATTTTCATGTGCAAATGCCAGATTTTTTATGTAAAAACCACAAATAAGGCTTCTAAAATAACTCCCTAAATGTCATGGATATACAAAGAAGTTCAATTTAGTTCAGAAGATAAATGAACGGGAAATGTAAGGGATGCAGAGCTGTAGGTAAAACAGGAGGTGGAATATCTCAGAATTACCCTTGACTATTGACTAACCATGCAGGCCCACATCAACAACACTGCTAAAGCAGTATGTGACAAGATAAGAACACTCCACCACCTATATCCACTCCTGGACACCCATGACTTCTGGGTGGTTTTCCAAGATCTCATCTTTCCACATTTTGACTTTTGCAATATCATCCTCCAAAGTCTAACAAAGTACATATTGTAAATGGCCCAGAATACTGCTGCCCGTACTCTACATGAAGCCTCCACGTCAGAACACATCATGCCCATTTTAAGGCACATACATTGCTTACCAATAGTGATCTGCATAAAAAGAGTAGTTACTCACCTGTAACAGGTGTTCTCCAGGAGCAGCAGGAATCAGTCCTCACATATGGGTATCATCGGCGCCGATGAAGCCCCCAGCGGAGCATTTCCCCAGCTTTCTATGAAAGCCTTTGGGAATGCAGGCACGCATGCGCGGTTCCCTTCCCGCCTAAAGGTGCCATCTTACCTCAGCCAAATGACATAGCTAAGAACAGCACACAAAAATGAAAAATAAACTATGTACAACTGCAACTCCAAGGGGAGGAGGGAGGGTTGTGAGGACTGATTCCTGCTGCTCCTGGAGAACACCTGTTACAGGTGAGTAACTACTCTTTCTCCAGGACCAAGCAGGAAGTCAGTCCTCACATATGGGTGACTTCCTAGCTCTGGGCTACCGAGGAACCCAGGCTGAACAAGAGTACTCCCTCTAGTCTCAGCAACAAAGAAAGGGTTTTCAAGGACAGAACCTCCACCGGTAGCCGAGCAGGAGGGCAGGAGTTGCCTAAACCTCAAAGATATTCCGGAGTACTGCCTGGCCAAAAGCACTGTCCCTACGGGATTCCCTCTCCAGACAGTAATGGGCCGAAAAGTTCTGGCTTGAAGACCAAGTTGCAGCCCTGCAGTTGTCTACCAAGGGCACAGAGCGGAGATGAGCCACTGAGGCAGCCATTGCCCTGACATGATGGGCCGTGACCCAACCCTGAAAAGGAAGGTCAGCCGCCTTGTAAGCCCAGGTGATACAGTCAGCCACCCAGATGGACAAGGTATGCTTGGACACAACCAACCCCAACTTATTGGGGTCAAAGGATACGAAGAGCTGAGTAGCCCTCCTACGCCCCTGCGTACGGTCAAGGTAGAAGGAAAAGGCCCTCCTACAGTCCAGGGTATGTAGGACTGCTTCAGCCTGGCTTGCATGAGGCCTAGGGAAGAATGTTGGAAGAACCACCTCCTGATTGAGGTGGAAAGAGGAGACAACCTTTGGGAGGAACTTGGGATGAGTCCGGAGGACTACCCTGTTCCTATAAATCCTGGTGTAAGGCCTATCACAGACCAGGGCCTGAAGCTCACTCACTCGCCTAGCCGAGGTAAGGGCTATCAGGAAGAGTGTCTTCCAGGATAGGAAGCGTAGTGGACAAGTAGCCATCGGCTCAAAAGGTGGGCGAGTCAGTTGCTGCAAGACCACATTCAACTCCCACTCAGGGGCAGGAGGATGGATTGGAGGCTTGAGCAAAAGCAAGCCCCTGAGAAAGCGGGACACCAAGGGGTGACCTGACAGAGAATGTCCCTCCACCAGTGAGTGGTGAGCTGCTAGGACCCCTGAGAGGTGGACCCGAACAGAATTGATTTGATAAGTGCAGTAAGTACTGAAGCACTACTGGCACAGTACAGGAGAAAGGATCCTCTGTACGTAGCTGACACCACACAGAAAACCTTTTCCATTTGAGAGCATAGGTTTTCCTAGTGGACTGTTTTCTAGAGGCTAGGACAACCTCCTCAACTTCCTGAGGTAGGCCCCAGGGAGCCAAAACTACCCTTGCAGCCTCCAGGCCATCAAATTGAGAGCTTTGAGATTGGGGTGCAGAAGGGAACCCTGCTCCTGTGAGAGAAGGTTGGGTTGCAACCCCAGAGGCAGTGGGGGATCCACCGCCAGTTGAAGCAGAAGAGGAAACCAAGGCTGTCTCGGACACCTGGGAGCCACCAGCAGGACCGAGGCCTTGTCCTGAAGAATTTTGAAGAGAGTTCGGGCCACCAAGGGCATGGGAGGAAATGCATACAGGAGGCCCTGAGACCATGGAATCAGAAAAGCATCTGCTGCTATTCTCAGAGGATGCGGTTGCCTGGAGCAGAACTTTGGCAGTTGATTGTTCATTGGGCTGGCAAAGAGATCTACCAAAGGGAGACCCCATTTTAGGAAGATCCTCTGAACTACTGAAGGATGCAGCTGCCACTCGTGGGGCTGCAGAATTCTGCTTAACCTGTCGGCCAGGTAGTTGTCCTGGCCTGGAAGGTACACAGCCTTCAGGAGCATGTTGTGCTTGAGGGCAAATGAACAAAGGTCCTGAGCCTCCCGACAAAGGATTCTGGACCCAGTCCCGCCCTGTTTGTTCACATAAAACATGGCTACTTGGTTGTCTGTCTGAACCAGAACAGATTGATGAGCCAGGGCAGGAGAGAAAGCTTTGAGTGCTAATCGAATAGCTCTGAGTTCGAGGAGATTGATCTGCTGTGCAGCTTCCCAAGGAGACCACAGACCCTGGGTGCACTTGCCTAGACAATGAGCTCCCCAGCCCTGCAGGGAGGCGTCTGTGGTCAGTACCACCGTGTACCCAGGAATCTGAAAAGGCACCCCCTTTAATAGATTGGGTGGGTGCAGCCACCAGTTGAGGGAGTTCAGAAATTGTCTGGACAACCTTATCCTGTCTCTGAGGCTGCCTGTGGCCTGTGACCACTGAGTCCGAAGGCACCACAGTGCAGGCCTCATATGGAGCCTGGCATTGGGGGACACATGCACTGTCGAAGCCACGTGGTCAGGCAGCCTTCGGCAGAGTCTGGTGGAGACCAGTGACTTGCTGAGAAACTGGTTTGCTAAGTTTATCAGTCTTTGGGCTCTGTCTGCTGGCAAGAAAGCCCTTGCGAGCAGGGAATCCAGCCTTGCTCCTATGAACTCCAAGTTCTGGGAGGGGAGCAAAGTGGACTTTGCAAAGTTTATTACAAACCCCAGGCTTTGAAGAAGAGCAATAGTTCTGAGGGTGGCTTGTCTGGCCTCCTGGCACGTCTGACCCCTGATGAGCCAATCGTCCAGATAGGGGAAGACAAAGATTCCCTGATTTCTCAGGTAGGCCGCCAACACTGCCAGGCATTTGGTAAAGACCCTGGGAGCGGAGGTGAGGCCAAAAGGCAGTATTCTGTACTGATAATGGTTTCCCCCCCACAATGAACCTGAGGTACTTTCTGTGGTCTGGATGAATGAGGATGTGAGTGTACGCATCCTTTAGATCTAAGGAGCATAGCCAATCTCCCTGCTGGAGGTAGGGCAGAAGTGTTCCAAGAGTAAGCATCTTGAACTTTTCTTTCTCGAGGAACTTGTTGAGGTTTCTGAGATCCAGAATGGGTCGAAGGCCACCGGTTCTTTTGGGCACCAGGAAATACCTGGAGTAGAATCCGTGACCGTGCAAGTGGGGAGGCACAGGCTCCACCGCCCTGTCCACCAACAGTCCCTGAAGCTCTTGAAGGAGAAAGTCTGTGTGCAGGGGAGGTCTTGGAGGCTCCCCTGGAAAGTATGGAGGAGGCAGTTGGTTAAAATGCAGGGCATAGCCACTGTGGACTATGTCCAACACCCAACTGTCCCCGGTGATGAGGGGCCACTGGTGGGCAAAAAGGGCGAGACAACCTCCTGTGCAGGGTTGGGAGAACAGGGATGGAGAGGCTACGCTCAAGGAGTCAAAAACCCCCACCCTGCTGAGTGGGAGCAGGGGCCGGAGGCTTGGGGGTCCTCTGCCTAAGGGGCCCATTACCCTGCCCCTTGGCTTGCTGACCCTGGGGTGCAGCTTGGGCAGCCTGATATTGAGGGTACTGTTTGTAGGCAGTGCCTTTCTCGGGTAAAAGGGCTTTTTACCCGAGCCCTTCTTTTTATGAGAAGGGGCAGAGGTCTTTCTAGACAGCCTTGTCCGCGTAAAGTGCTCTGTTTCGAGCTCGGCGGCCCTCTAGGTCATGGGCTTGCCAAAAAGGTTTTCACCTCGGCAAGGGACATCGACCAACTTGTCCTGAACCCATGGCTCGAGGTCCGATGACTGCAGCCATGCCTGGCGTCGAGCCGCGATGCCGGCTGCCGCAACTCGGGCCGAAGCCTCGAAGCCATCGTAGGCGGCACGGGACATGAACTTCGAGCAGTCCCAAATCCCCGAGGACAAGGACTTGAATCTCTGCAAGGGTTCCCCGGAGAGTCCAGCAGAGAACTCGGCCAACTCCTTGGCCAGGTCCCGCAAGTACATGCCCATGTACAGCTGGTAAGACTGGACACGGCAAGCAAGCATCGAGCCCTGGAAGCACTTTCTACCGATACCATCGAGGTTTCTACCGATGCCATCGGGGGGCAACGCAGAGTGCATCTTCTGGCTCTTCAGACGATGCATGGCCGATTCCACAACCATGGAATGATGTGGTAGCTGTACCTTTTGAAAGCCAGGGCTCTTTCTGAGTCGATAGATCGAGTCGACTCGCTTGCTTAAAACCGGCGCCGAGGCCGGTGCCTCCCACATCCGGAAGAGGAGCCGTTCCAGCATCGGAGGAACCGGGACATTAAAGGCCTCCTTCGGAGGAGAGTCATACTGCAGGGCCTCGCGCTCTTCAGCTCGAGGCTCTTCCTTGGGGTCCGCCAGAATAGCCAAGGCAGTGGCCATATCCCGGACGAACTCCGAGAACCGAGTATCCTCCGGAGGGGATCTACTCCAGGGCTCAGACTGCGGTGAGTCCGATGGGACGCACTGAGTCTTGAACGTATCAGTGGACTCCTCATCCTCCATTTCCCAGGTGGACTCGTCCGACGAGATGTCAGGGGCCGACCCCTCGGGGCCCTGGAGCACCCGCCCCAACGCCGGAGGCACCGGCGTCGACGCCCTCGGTCTTGAGCGGGAGGTCGAGGGAGACCTCGACCGAGGTTGACTTCGAGCTATGATGGACTCGAGTATCGGCTCAGTCTCCGGGGTCGACTTCGAAGTCGATGTCCCGGTGGTCGGGGCAGATGCGCCAGACAGGCTGTCCATCAGTGCCCGCTGCTGCTCCATGAAGGCAGACAGTCTGCTCTCCAAGGCTGTCATCCTGAGACTCAGCTTGGGAGATGCAACAGCCACTGACTCGGGCCCCGGCAGCGCCGGGCCCGACGTCGGCTCTCTGGGAGGAGAGTCCTCGAGGACTACGGGGCTCCACGCGAGGAACTTTGGCAGGCTTCTCTTGTTCCACGGGCCCGAGGCGGCGGTCGGGGGTCTTAGACCTGGCCCTCGAGGAGCCAGGGACCTCCGACGACGACGCCCTCGCAAGCTGCTTCTTCCTCTTCCTCAGCAGAGCTCCTATAAACTCTACAGACTGAGTGTGAGCAAGGTTGGATTTTGGGAAGTTTATGACAAGTCTCAAATACTGAAGGATGCACATTGTGCGAAAGAGGGCAACCCTGGCCTCTGGCTCTGAAGGGGCTCGAATGAGCCAGTTGTCTAAGTAAGGAAATACGAATATTCCCAGGGTGCAGAGAAATGCTGCCACCACAGCCATGCATTTTGTGAACACCCTTGGTGCAGAGGCCAGGCCAAAGGGAAGAACCCTGTATTGGTAGTGCTTCCCTTGAAACAGAAAGCGAAGGAACTTTCGGTGAGTTGGATGGATGAGAACATGAGTGTAGGCATCCTTGAGATCTAGAGAACAAAGCCAATCCTGACTCCGTAGGTATGGCAGCAGAGTTCCTAGAGAAATCATTTTGAATTTCTCTTTGAACAGGAATTTGTTCAATTCTCTGAGGTCTAAAATGGGTCTGTGTCCTCCTGTTTTCTTTGGAATAAGGAAATAGAGGGAGTAAAACCCTGTACCCCATTGTGGAATGGGTACCTCTTCTATTGCTCCTTGAGCAAGGAGCACAGTGGCCTCTTGACCTAAATGGTCATTGAGAGAGGTCTGAGAATTGAACTGTCTTACCATTGTAGGATGGGGCATACTGAGGAAATGAAGCTTGTACCCCTCTCTTACAATAGACAGAGTCCAATTTTCTGCTGTTATCTGACCCCTTCTGGGGGCAAAATGACATAACCTTACTGGGATGGTGGCGGGTTCTGGGCCGTTCAGGACCAGGAAGGCAAAGTTCTCTAGACAGGAGTCAAAGCCCCTGTGGAGGCTGAGTCTGCTGAGCCGGTTGAGGCTTAGCTGCTTTTGTCTTTCTTTGTCTAGGTTGTTGCTGCTGTCCCTTTTGGGCAGACTGACCTAAACAATACCCCTGCTGGGTATAGGAGGGATAAAACTTCTTCTTCTTACTGAAGAATGGTTTCTTATAGGATTTTTTCCTCGCAGGATCAGCTGTATGTTTAAACAATCTATCCAAAGTGATATTGTCAGCATCTATCTCATTAGCTTTTTCCTGCCAATTCTTGACAAAGAGATTCTCTCCTGTGCAAGGAATATTCCCTAGTTTATCCTGTACCCAAATTTCCAAGTCAGATGCCTGGAGCCAGGCAATCCTACGTGCACCTATGGCAATGGCAGGGGTTCTGCTTATGCACATAAAGCAGTCAAAGGCTGCACGATTCACAAACTTGGAAACATCCTGGGCATGTTTGACAAGGGCGAGGTAATCTTGCCTCTTATCATCAGGAAGGAGAGGGCTCATAAGCTCTAAATCTCCTGTGACCTCCTTAAGGAACATTCCCATATATAAGATATAGGAACTGATCCTAGCAGAAAGCATGGAAGCCTGGAAGGTTCGACATCCAAAGGCGTCAAGAGTCCTACACTCACGTCCTGGAGGATTAGATGCATGCCTTTTTGCACTCTTTATCCTTCTCATAGCTGATTCCACCACCATGGAATGGTGTGGTAATTGAGTCTTCTGAAACCCAGGACGAGGAACTTGATACATGGTGTCGAGTCTTCGAGAGTGAGGAGATGTGGTTAGAGATGTTTCCCACATCCTTAACATGAGATCATGCATGATCTCATGAATAGGTAAGGTAGCTGCCTCCTTGGGAGCTTTAGGGTATTGCAGGATTTCTAATTCCTTTGCCCTAGGCTCTTTTTCAGGGGCCACTGTGATGGAAAGACCTCAGGCCACATCCCGGATAAAATCCTGAAAGGACATATCCTCTGGTGGAGACATCCTACGCTGAGGAGAAGAAGAATTCTCAGGAAGAAGTACTCTGGTATCGGCAGAGCTTTCAGAGTCTTCAGACTCATCCGAGGATTCAAAGTATCTCCAAGCCGGGTGATCGTGCAAGACACGGTACCGGTACCGATCGAAGTCAGCATCGGAGTGGTCCGGTACCGACTTGTCGATGCCGGATAGACACACATGACTTTGTCCCGGTAGAATACCTGCCGATGTCGATGGAGTCGGTGCCGGTACCGGTTGAATTGTCTGAAGCGGTTTCAGGGGCATCGAGGCCGTGAGAAGAGCCGCCAGACTGTGTTCAATAGCCAAGAATCTCTGGTCTATCGACGCTGCCGATGCTTGGGTATCGGTACCAGATGAAGTGGCCGGTACCCCAGAGCATGGCACCAGTAGTTCTGCCGAGGCTGAAGCCTCGAGAACATCCTGGAGCCCCGTTAGTGCTTTGGAAGCCGAAGCCTCCTGCCAGGGCAATTTTGCCAGTGAAAGTCCCTCAAGGGCAATGCCAGAGGCATCTCGATGTCTAGAAGGAGATCTACCCTTTGAGGACCGGCTCGATTTATATTTAGTTACCTGAGATCCATGGGAGGAAGACGTCAATGCCACGGAGGCTGCATCGGAGGGAAAAAGGGTGCTAAGTTTAGCAGCTCGGTTTTGCCGGCCCCTCTTTGACATCATCCCACAGGCAACACACTCAGAAATAGAGTGGTCAGGACCTAAACATTTGAGGCACCACTCATGGGTGTCGGTGATGGAGATGGTACCGCCACATTTAGAACACTTTTTAAAACCCGAAGCGGGTTTTTCCATTTTGAAGGAAAAGGTTGGGCCTAGTGCCCAAAATGGTGCGTGGCACCTGAAGAGAAAATTACTGGAAAGACTCCAGAAGAAAGGGTTTTTTTTTTTTTAAGAAGAAAAGAAAGAAGAACCAGTGGTACCGGTGTAGCGTTGAGGGAAGGCAGACGCGACCACAAAAAATAAGAATAGAAGGGATTTTTTTCTGCGGTGACAGGATGTGCGACCTGTCGGCTCCGCAGAAAACGAAGAACTGGAGAGGGACAGTTGGGAAAGGCAGGAAGGCAGCACTTAGGCACTGTGAGATGCTCCCAAAAGCTTTCCTATTGGACGCTGGGGAGCGTTCCCGCGCAGGCTCCGTCGGTACCGATGATACCCATATGTGAAGACTACATTCCTGCTTGTTCCTGGAGATTGTGTAATACACTCATGACCCCTGCAACAAGAACAAAAAGCAGTCAAACGTCCTTTAACCGAGCATTCTCATTGTTTGCACAAACCCTCTTGAACTCTCTCTTGGAATCTGATCCGCACTAACTCTGACCTCTCAAGCTTCAGCAGGACACTAAAAACACATTTATTCTGACAGCACTATGAACACATACCATAGAGTGGGTATGAACTATTGTTGGCCAATGGCCCATCCCAGATATTCAGAATTTTGCTGCATAGGAACTTTATCTTTTTAAGCACCTTAGTTCAACCTTGTTAAGTTCTCCAACTTTACTTTCCTGTTATACGAGTTATGTACACTTCACTGTTATAATATTAATTATAAACCACTCTGACTGCAAAATAGAGCAATATATGAGTAGTTAAATAAATAAATAAATAATTCTTACTTGGGCTTTCTGTTCACTAGGCATGTCAAAGTTGAGATATACGATAAAAGAGATATATAAGAATAGGATGTTAGCCAGGATCTTTTGAGATTAGCCCCTTCTACTGTACTGAGTAAATGGGGTTTAGAGATGGCATTGCTTTAAGACCTTGGCTACTAAGGGAACTGAACTCAATGCACATGACCAATGGAAAGGGAGAAAAAAAGAGGAAAACTGCTAAAAAGTGTCATCTAGAATTGTATTTTTCAAATGCAGTCACCAATGGATTGTATTTGGACTATTACATAAGAACATAAGATATCAGACCAAGGTCCATCAAACTTTTACTCAGTACAGTATCCTGTTTCCAACAATGGCCAATCTAGGTCATAAGTACCTAGCAGTTTCCCCAAAAGACACAGGTTCCACAATGCTTGTATTGGGTCAAGCAGTGATATCCTGGGTCCCTTTTAATAATGGTTTATGGACCTTTTCTCCAGGAACTTATCCAAAGAGTAGTTACTCACCTGTAACAGGTGTTCTCCAGGAGCAGCAGGAATCAGTCCTCACATATGGGTGTCATCGGCGCCGATGAAGCCCCAGCGGAGCATTTCCCCAGCTTTCTATGAAAGCCTTTGGGAATGCAGGCACGCATGCGCGGTTCCCTTCCCGCCTAAAGGTGCCATCTTACCTCAGTCAAATGACATAGCTAAGAACAGCACACAAAAATGAAAAATAAACTATGTACAACTGCAACTCCAAGGGGAGGAGGGAGGGTTGTGAGGACTGATTCCTGCTGCTCCTGGAGAACACCTGTTACAGGTGAGTAACTACTCTTTCTCCAGGACCAAGCAGGAAGTCAGTCCTCACATATGGGTGACTCCCTAGCTCTGGGCTACCGAGGAACCCAGGATGAACAAGAGTACTCCCTCTAGTCTCAGCAGCAAAGAAAGGCTTTTCAAGGACACAACCTCCACCGGTAGCCCAGAAGAGGTCAGGAGGGCAGGAGTTGCCTAAACCTCAAAGAGATTCCGGAGTACTGCCTGGCCAAAAGCACTGTCCCTACTGGACTCCCTCTCCAGACAGTAATGGGCCGCAAAAGTCTGGCTTGAAGACCAAGTTGCAGCCCTGCAGATGTCTACCAAGGGCACAGAGCGGAGATGAGCCACTGAGGCAGCCATTGTCCTGACACGATGGGCCGTGACCCGACCCTGCAAAGGAAGGTCAGCCGCCTTGTAAGCCCAGGTGATACAGTCAGCCACCCAGATGGACAAGGTACGCTTGGACACAGCCAACCCCAACTTATTGGGGTCAAAGGATACGAAGAGCTGAGTAGCCCTTTTATGCCCCTGCATACGGTCAGGTAGAAGGATAAGGCCCTCCTACAGTCCAGGGTATGCAGGACTGCTTCAGCCTGGCTTGCATGAGGCCTAGGGAAGAATGTTGGAAGAACCACCTCCTGATTGAGGTGGAAAGAGGAGACAACCATTGGGAGGAACTTTGGATGAGTCCTGAGGACTACCCTGTTCCTATAAATCCTGGTGTAAGGCCTATCACAGACCAAGGCCTGAAGCTCACTCACTCGCCTAGCCGAGGTAAGGGCTATCAGGAAGAGTGTCTTCCAGGATAGGAAGCGTAGTGGACAAGTAGCCATCGGCTCAAAAGGTGGGCGAGTCAGTTGCTGCAAGACCACATTCAACTCCCACTCAGGGACAGGAGGATGGATTGGAGACTTGAGCAAAAGCAAGCCCCTGAGAAAGCAGGACACCAAGGGGTGAACCGACAGAGAATGTCCTTCCACCAGTGAGTGGTGAGCTGCTAGAGCTGAGAGGTGGACCCGAACAGAATTGGACTTAAGTCCCTGATTGGACAAGTGCAGTATGTACTGAAGCACTACTGGCACAATACAGAAGAAAGGATCCTCTGTACGTAGCTGACACCACACAGAAAACCTTTTCCATTTGAGAGCATAGGTTTTCCTAGTGGACTGTTTCCTAGAGGCTAGGACAACCTCCTCAACTTCCTGAGGAAGGCCCCAGGGAGCCAAAACTACCCTTGCAGCCTCCAGGCCATCAAATTGAGAGCTTTGAGATTGGGGTGCAGAAGAGAACCCTGCTCCTGAGAGAGAAGGTCGGGTTGCAACCCCAGAGGCAGTGGGGGATCCACCGCTAGCTGAAGCAGAAGTGGAAACCAAGGCTGTCTCGGCCATCTGGGAGACACCAGCAGGACCGAGGCCTTGTCCTGAAGGATCTTGAACAGAGTTCGGGCCACCAAGGGCGTGGGAGGAAATGCATACAGGAGGCCCTGAGACCATGGAATCAGAAAAGCATCTGCTGCTATCCGCAGAGGATGCGGTTGCCTGGAGCAGAACTTTGGCAGTTGCTTGTTCAGTGGACTGGCAAACAGATCTATCAAAGGGAGACCCCATTTCAGGAAGATCTTCTGAACTACCAATGGATGCAGCTGCCACTCGTGGGGCTGCAAAATCCTGCTTAACCTGTCGGCCAAGTAGTTGTCCTGGCCTGGAAGGTACACAGCCCTGAGGAGCATGTTGTGCTTTAGGGCAAATGAACAAAGGTCTTGAGCTTCCCGACAAAGGCGCCTGGACCCAGTCCCGCCCTGTTTGTTCACATAAAACATGGCCACCTGGTTGTCTGTCTGAACTAGGACAGATTGATGAGCCAAGGCAGGAGAGAAAGCTTTGAGAGCTAGGCGAAGAGCCATGAGTTCCAGGAGATTGATCTGCTGTGCCGCCTCCCAAGGAGACCAGCGGCCCTGGGTGCACTTGTCTAGACAATGAGCTCCCCAGCCCTGCAGGGAGGCGTCGGTGGTCAGTACCACCATGTACCGAGGAACCTGAAAGGGCACGCCTTTTAGTAGATTGGGTGTGTGCAGCCACCAGCTGAGGGGGTTCAGAAATTGCCTGGACACCCTTATCCTGTCCCTGAGGCTGCCTGTGGCCTGTGACCACTGAGTCCGAAGGCACCACTGTGCAGGCCTCATATGGAGCCTAGCATTGGGGGTCACATGTACTGTCGAAGCCATCTGGCCTAGAAGCCTCAGGCAGAGTCTGGCGGAGACTAGTGACCTGTTGAGAAACTGGTTTGCCAAGGCTATTAATCTTTGTGCTCTGTCTTCTGGCAAGAAAGCCTTTGCCAGGAGAGAGTCCAGCCTTGCTCCTATGAACTCCAAATTCTGGGAGGGGAGCAAAGTGGACTTTGCGAAGTTTATTACAAACCCCAGGCTTTGAAGAAGAGCAATAGTTCTGAGGGTGGCTTGTCTGGCCTCCTGGCACGTCTGACCCCTGATGAGCCAGTCGTCCAGATAGGGGAAGACAAAGACTCCCTGATTTCTCAAGTAGGCCGCCACCACTGCCAGGCATTTGGTAAAGACCCTGGGAGTGGAGGTGAGGCTAAAAGGCAGTACTCTGTACTGATAATGGTTTCCTCCCACAAGGAATCTGAGGTACTTTCTGTGGTCTGGATGAATGAGGATGTGAGTGTACGCATCCTTTAGATCTAAGGAGCATAGCCAATCTCCCTGCTGGAGGTAGGGCAGAAGTGATCCAAGAGTAAGCATCTTGAACTTTTCTTTCTCTAGGAACTTGTTGAGGTTCCTGAGGTCCAGAATGGGTCGAAGGCCACCGGTTCTTTTGGGCACCAGGAAATACCTGGAGTAGAATCCGTGACCTTGCAAGTGGGGAGGCACAGGCTCCACTGCCCTGTCCACCAACAGACCTTGAAGTTCCTGAAGGAGAAGGTCTGTGTGCAGGGAAGGCTCCCCTGAAAAGTATGGTGGAGGCAGTTGGTGAAAATGTAGCGCCATAGCCCCTGTGGACTATGTCCAACACCCAACTGTCCCCGGTGATGATGGGCCACTGGTGGGCAAAGAGGGCGAGGTGACCTCCTGTGCAGTGTTGGGAGAGCAGGGATGGAGAGGCTACGCTCAAGGAGTCAAAAACCTCCACCCTGCTGAGTGGGAGCAGGAGCCGGAGGCTTGGGGGTCCTCTGCCTATGGGGCCCATTACCCTGCCCCTTGGCTTGCTGACCCTGGGGTGCAACTTGTGTAGCCTGATATTGAGGGTACTGTTTGTAGGCAGTGCCCTTCCTCGGGTAAAAGGTCTTTTTACCCGAGCCCTTCATCTTATGAGAAGGGGCAGAGGTCTTCCTAGACAGCCTTGTCCGTGTAAGGTGCTCTGTTTCGAGCTGGGCGGCCTTCTCGGTCATGGGCTTGCCAAAAAGGTTTTCACCTCGGCAAGGGACATCGACCAACTTGTCCTGAACCCATGGCTCGAGGTCCGATGACTGCAGCCATGCATGGCGTCGAGCCGCGATGCCGGCTGCCGCAACTCGGACCGAAGCCTCGAAGCCATCGTAGGCGGCACGGGACATGAACTTCGAGCAGTCCCGAATCCCCGAGGACAAGGACTTGAATCTCTGCAAGGGTTCCCTGGAGAGTCCACCAGAGAACCCGGCCAACTCCTTGGCCAGGTCCCGCAAGTACATGCCCATGTACAGCTGGTAAGACTGGACACGGCAAGCAAGCATCGAGCCCTGGAAGCACTTTCTACCGACGCCATCGAGATTCCGGGCCTCCCTGCCTTGGGGCACCGCAGAGTTCATCCTCTGGCTCTTCAGACGATGCATGGCCGATTCCACAACCATGGAATGGTGTGGTAGCTGTGCTTTCTGAAAGCCAGGGCTCTTCCTGAGTCAATAGATCGAGTCGACTCGCTTGCTTAAAACCGGCGCCGAGGCCGGTGCCTCCCACATCCGGAAGAGGAGCTGTTCCAGCATCGGAGGAACCGGGACAGTAAAGGCCTCCTTCGGAGAAGAGTCATACTGCAGGGCCTCGAGTTCTTCAGCTCGAGGCTCTTCCTCGGGGTCCGCCGGAATAGCCAAGGCAGTGGCCATATCCTGGACGAACTCCGAGAACCGAGTATCCTCTGGAGGGGATCTACTCCGGGGCTCAGACTGCGGTGAGTCCGACGGGACGCACCGAGTCTTGAACGTATCGGGGGACTCCTCATCCCCCGTCTCCCAGGCAGACTCGTCTGACGAGGAGTCAGGGTCCAACCCCGCGGGGTCCTGGAGCACCCGCCCTGACGCCGGGGGCACCGGCATCGACGCCCTCGGTCCCGAGCGGGAGGTTGAGGGAGACCGCGACCGAGGTTGACTTCGAGCCATGATGGACTCGAGTATCGGCTCGGTCTCCGGGGTCGACTTCGAAGTCTATGTCCCGGTGGTCGGGGCAGATGCGCCAGACACGCTGGCCATCAGTGCCTGCTGCTGCTCCATGAAGGCAGACAATCTGCTCTCCAAGGCTGTCATCCTGAGACTCAGCTCGGGAGACACAGCAGCCACCGACTCAGGCACCGGCGGCGTCGGGTCCGATGTCGGCTCCCTGGGAGGAGAGTCCTCGAGGACTACAGGGCTTACGTGTCCAGCAGACTCCGGCTCCACGCGAGGAACTTTGGCAGGCTTCTCTTGTTCCACGGGACCGGAGCAATGGTCGGGGGTCTTAGACCTGGCCCTCGAGGAGCCAGGGACCTCCGACGACGACGCTTCTTCCTCTTGCGTTCCCGGTCGGGGGACTCCCTGTCCAAGGAGCTCCGACGGCGCTCGGGATCCAAATCCCGAGATGTCGAGGCCTCAGACGAGGTCTGGGCCCGGCCGGAGGCTGAGTCCGAGAAAAGCCTTTCTTTCTGCTTCTGGCGACTTCGGAGTGCCTTGGAAGACATCTTCCCACATGGTCCACACGACTTAGGGTCGTGATCAGGACCGAGGCACCGGAGGCAGCAGTCATGTGTGTCGGTCATACTTCTTGAAACCGCTGGAAGCCATCGGGGAAAAAAGAGTCCCCGCGAGGTCAAAGGACCGGCCTTCCAGGGAAAAAGCAAAAAAGGGCGCGAACGCCAGCCACGAAGGGTAAAAACCGAAAAAGAAGCAGGCTCGATACCGATGTACCGAACCCGGCGGGAGGGTAAACCGACGTTGAACCGGGAGAAAAAACAGCGAGTATTGCCGAAAAAAGGACACACGTTCGGTGGGCTTCTCGGAAAAAAAGAGACTGAGGTAAGATGGCACCTTTAGGCGGGAAGGGAACCGCGCATGCATTCCCAAAGGCTTTCATAGAAAGCTGTGGAAATGCTACGCTGGGGCTTCATCAGTGCCGATGACATCCATATGTGAGGACTGACTTCCTGCTTGGTCCTGGAGAAACCTTTTTTTAAACCCAGCTACCCTAACAGCTTTTACTACATCCTCTGGTAACAAATTCCAGAGTTTGATTACACGTTTAGTGAAAAAATATTTTCTCTTATTAGTCTTAAATAGTTTACCCCGTAGCTTCATTGCATGTTCCCTAGTCTTTCTATATTCTCATGATGTAAACAATCAATCTGTGTACATTTGTGTTTTTCCTAATCACAGGTGTTTGATTAAATGCAATAAATTAAATGCAATAAAAACTGGGTAGCATGTAATAAAAACACTGCTAACCTGTGCGAGCTCATTTTTGCATGTTATCATTGCTATTAACACATGTAAAATAGTTGCAAGTGTTAATGTAAAATATGTGTTAATAAACAAAGAAACATAGAGTAGAAATATGATGGCAGAAAAAGACCACATGGCCTATTTAGACTGCCCTTCCATATCAACTACAATAGTCCCATTTTTTCCTTTAGAGATCCTCTGTGTTTGTCCCATGCTTTCTTGAATTCAGATACTGTTCTCATCTCTACTACCACCACTGGGAGACTACTCCACACATCTACCACTTTTTCCGCAAATAAATATTTCCAATATTACTCCTGAATCTATCCCCTTCTACCCTCATCCTATGCTCCTTCGTAGCAGAGCTTTTTTCAATCAAAAGAGGCTCTCCTCTTCTGCATATATGCCACAGAGGTATTTAAACATCTCTATCATATCTCCTCTATCCCACCTTTCCTCTAACATATACATATTAGGATCTTTAAGTCTGTCCTCATATGCTTTATAAAAAAGACTACTAACCATTTCAGTAGCCACGCTCTGCACAGACTCCATCCTGTTTATATCCTTTTGAAGGTGCAGTTTCCAGAATTGCACTCCCAATGAAGTTGCACCAGAGACTTATACAGAGGCACTATCACCTCCTTTTTTCTGCTGGCCATTCCTCTCCCTGTGCACCCAAGCATCCTTATGGCTTTTGCCATCATTTTTTCTACCTGTTTAGCCACTTTAAGATGATCAGAAACAATCATGCCTAGGTCCTGCTCTTCTTTCGTGAACAGAAGTACTTTGTCCCCTACACGGTTCTGCTCCCGCACTTTTTAGCATTAAATCTCAGCTGCCATATTCTCGACCATTCTTCAAGCTTAGCTAGATCCCTCCTCATGTTGTCTACTCCTTCCTGGGTATCTACTCTATTGCAGATTTTAGTATCATCCGCAAAGAGGCAAACCTTACCCAAAAGCCCTTCTGCAATATCACTAACAAAGATGTTAAAAAGAATCAGACCAAGGACAGATCTCGTGGCCCTGTACGTCCGGGATCTCATGGCTGGCTGGGTAACTTATTCTACTTCCGAGGTGGAATAAGTCACCCCCGTAGGAGGCAATCAGAGGCAGCGGACTCCCCTCAAAATGGTAAGGATGGCCAGGTGGTTCCCCACAACCCGTTCCCGGTCATGGCAGGAACTATCAGGGGTCAGGCGGCAGGAAAAGCATGTCAAGGTGATCGCAGAGTTTCGGGCCTTTTGCTTGGCGTCCCGGTTTCATGGCGATGGGATGCCATGGCACTGGGGCTCTGTGCAGGTGCCTTGGCTGGGTTGGAAAGGGTGGGAGGCATACATCCAGCTGAAGGTTCTGCCTGTCTCAGCTCTTTGCACCCGATTCTGCTCCCACAGGAACTAGCTCATGCGGGTACAGAATCTGGTGCAAATCCAACTGGTTCACATTTTGGATGTCCGGATGGGCTGGACGGGCCTCGATGTGAATGGGGCCCATTATGGGTAATTTGAGGCACATAAAGTTAATCCCATCTACATGTGCAAATATATTTTAGTGATTTATGTGCATACTTTAGGTAGTCATGATTTTATAAGTATGTGTGTTCGCCCAATAGTGAGCATACATTATTCATTTGGATATATACATGGGCAGAGCACACAAGTACATGCGCAGAGCACCAACTATTATAATTTATGCACATTATTTAGACACATATGTGTGGGCGTTTACAGCAACCCACACAAATGAAAGATGGTAATTTATAACGAAAAATAGATACCTACTTCTCTTTAGAAAAATAGCTCCTAAGTAGGTACCTACTTTTGACTGTAAAATAGGCACTTCCTTATCAAATTGCTCTCAAAGTAGTTGGTGTAGTGAAGGGACTGAATCATTCGCTATAGCATGACCCTGTAGGAGTGGCCATAGTGGCATAGCCCAGGGTATTGGTAAAAAAACCCTGAAAATATTCTGATCAGAAGGCTTGTAACTGATAGAAAGATCTTGTGTCTTTTAAACGAGAAGGGAACTATAGAAGGAGGATGCAAGCCTCCACTCTCTTGATTCTTACAATGAGTGCAGAAATCCACACAATACAGTCCCTTTGGTTGGGCTTCTGGCATTTCATTATAAGTAGTTGTTCCTGAGGGACCCAGCAATGAAATGGAGAGTACCTCTACTTTGAAGGGTAAACGTCTCATTATGGGTCTAGTTTTCATGGGGAAAAAAGGACCCTGATCTGAATTCCAGCAGATAATAACGTTTTTTAAAGGCATGGTGTGTTATCAGGTGCCTATCCAAAAGTATCCAGTAAAATGGAAAAGAACTTAACAATTGGTACTTTGTCCAGAAGTCCAAAAAAAGGAATTAAGAATACAATAAAAATGAGTTATTTAAGCATTTGGATAAAAAGGTTCAACAAAAAATGACAAAGGCTGGTAGCATCTTAAGGACTAATAAATTTATTTAGGCATAAATGTTGGAGAAAAATAATCCACTTCATTAGATGCATGAGGTGCAGTTCAGGAGGTGGGTAAATATAAATAAAGATGGAGTGAAGGGTACAAAATACAAGGAAGGCATTAAAAAGCTCAGAACAGGGAATATAAAGGGAGCCATAATAATGTGACTAAGCAAACTGACAACTACGATGGCTGAGAGAAATCAATGACGGGATGATATTAACTAAGAATAGTGCTGTTCTAGGAATGTTCATGGGGACGATTTTCATCTTTGATCTTTTTTTAAATAAATCACCCATTTGATTCAATTTTGGATTCTGAATCAATCATTTTATTTTACTTTTATTTGATATTTGATATACTGCTCTTTACCCAAGGACCATCAGAGCGGTCTATAAAACCCAGTTATAAGGCTAAAACAGTAGAATGAAACCAAAACACAGTTACTAACATGAGAAGACAAGACAAAAGACAAAAGGAAGGGATGTTACTGGAGAACAAGAATAGCCAATTTATGTTATATCAGTACAATTGCATATGGAGAAAAGACAGGCAATCGTTCCAATAGAGTGCTCAGTTTGAGTAAAAGGGTTTTTTGAAAGTCATTCTTTAACTCCTTATTTAACTTTCCTTGTGGAACTTTCCAAACGAAGATTAAGAGGAAGAGTGTTCCAAAGGGTAGGGAAAAAGCAAATGCTGTAGTTTTAATTAGTTCACGTCGAAACTGAGCAGGAGGTAGTACTACCAGCAAGTTCTACTGCAAGGATCAGAAAATTCAGGTTAGACAATAGAAACATGACGACAGAAAAAGACCACATGACCTATCTAGTCTGTCCTTCCATATCAACAACTACAACAGTCCCCTTTTTCCCTTTAGAGATCCTCTGTGTTTGTCTCATCCTTCTTTGAATTCAGATACTGTCCTCATCTCTACCACCTCCACTGGGAGACTATTCCATGGATCCACCACTCTTTCCATAAAGAAATATTTCCGCATATTATTCCTGAATCTATCCCCTTTCACCCTCATCCCATCTCCCCTCATAGCAGAGCTTGCTTTCAATTGAAAGAGGCTCTCCCCCTGTGCATTTATGCCATGGAGGTTTTTAAACATCTCAATCATATCACCTCTATCCCGCCTTTCCTCTAAGGTGTACATATTAAGTCTGTCCTCATATGCTTTATAATGAAGACCACTAACCATTTTAGTAGCCACCCTCTGTACTGACTCCAGCCTGTTTATATCTTTTTGAAGGTGCAGTTTCCAGAATTGCACACAATACTCCAAATGAGGTCGCACCAAAGACTTATACAGAGGCACTATCACCTCCTTTCTTCTTCCGGCCATTCCTCTCCATATGTACCCAAGCCTCCTTCTAGCTTTTGCTGTCACCTTTTCTACGTGTTTAGCTACTTTCAAATCATCAGACACAATCACGTCTAGGTCCCGCTCTTCTTTAGTGGACAAAAGTACTTCACCCTCTATACTATATTGCTCCCTTGGATTGCTGCAGCCCAAATGCATGACCTTGCATTTTTTAACATTAAATCTCAGCTGCCAAATTCTAGACCATTCTTCAAGCTTAGCTAGATCCCTACTCATGTTATCTACACCTTCCTGGGAGTCTACTCTAGTGCAGATTTTGGTATCATCCGCAAAGAGGCAAACCTACTATTACTACTACTGAGCATTTGTAAAGCCCTACCACTTGTATGCAGCGCTGCACAGACATGTAAGAGACAGTCCCTGCCCATTAGAGCTTGCAATCTAGTCAAGACAAAACACAAGACAAAACACAGAAGGTGTAAGAAACCTAACCTAACTGCCCTTCCGCTATATCACTAACAAAGATGTTAAAAAGAATTGGACCAAGGACAGATCCCTAGACACACCACTGGTAACCTCCTTCTCCTCAGAGTGAGCTCCATTTACCTATACCCTTTGTTGCCTCCCACTCAACCAATTTCTAACCCAAGCAGTAATTTTAGGGTCCATCTCTAGGTTGCTTAGTTTGTTTATAAGTCGCCTATGCAGAATGGTGTCAACGGATTTACTGAAATCTAAATACACCACATCTAGGGCTCTCCCTCGGTCCAACTCCCTGGTCACCCAGTCAAAGAAATCAATCAGATTTGTCTGACAAAACCTGCCTCTGGTGAATCCATGCTGCCTCGGATCCTGTAATCCTCTGGACTCCAGAAACCTCACTATTTCCTCTGTCAGCAGCGTTTCCAATAGTTTACTCACCACCAAAGTTAAACTAACAACCGGCCTGTAGTTTTCAACCACATCCTTACTTCTGCTTTTGTGCAAAGGGACTACATGTGCCTCTCTCTAGTCCTTTGGCACCATTCCCAACTCCAACGAGGCATTAAAAAGGTCAGTCAGTGGAGCTGCTACAACGTCCCCAAGTTTCCTCAGTATTCTAGGGCGTATCCCATCCGGTCCCATCGCTTTGTCTACTTTAAGTTTAGCTAGTTTCCCACAAACACAGTCTTCTGAAAATTCTTCAGCGCTTCTGTTCCTGTTTGTGGGTTTCTGTTTGTGGATAATAAGGGATTATCAGGAATTGTAAATACCCGTGTAGTAAGTCCTATGTGACAGTAGTAGAATTTATATTTCATCCTACTCGTAACTGTGATCTCTTAGCTTAGCAAAGTAAAGTAGGTTTATGGCTGTTTTTTGGATAAGTTACTTCCTTTTAAGGCTATACTTAGGAACACTAGCCAAAAGTGGGTTACAATAGTCAAGTTTGGTTTGAATAACAGCATGCAGCAAAATTTTAATAGCAGTGTTTTCAAGATACTGTAAGCTCCTACTAAGCATGCAGTAGCTCTTCAAAATGGCACCACAAAGTTATTTCTAGAGATCAGTGGCACATTTTGAAGAGCTAGCACATGCTGAGCAGGAGTGAGGGAGCCTTGCTTCTTCAGTCCTGCTTCCACTATATACCAATGACCCTAGCAAGCTAGGGGGGGGGGGGGTATCTATTGGAGGGGTGGAGTAAGATCCCAATCTGGTCATGATGGAGTGTATTCCAGGGGGGATTATCTTGGGGTGTGGTTGGGAGACATTTAGGGTAAGGAGGGCTTCTGACTGACTCAAAGGGGACAGGGAGAGAGGGTGGGATATGCGATGTGTCTTGTGAGGATGGGATGGGGATTGGAAAGTTGCCGTGGAGGAAGGGGTTATACATACCAAGTTGGATGACTTGGGTTATAGGTTGGGGGGAGGCTTGGACCTGTCATACTACACCAGTATGCCATCTGTGCTGGTGTAGTGATTTTAGGAGCCTTCTCCCATTTCTAAGTGGGTGGAGAATTCCATGGCTTTTTTCCCCAAGTACAGCTTCCTAAAATCCTGTCAGATATGCACGGACATACCCATGAAGTCCTGCAGCTATTTTACAAAGGGCTCTACTTTTAGCAGAACCTCTTGTAAAATACTGTTCTAATTCTCCACATCCTGAGCTACAAGTGGGAATTCCCCTCTCCATTTTCTTTTAAAATGCTTCTTCAGATGTCTGAGTGCCACAAATCAGCTGCTTCCGATCTCTGAGATATATTTAGAAAAGGAGAGGGTGGTATCAGAAATCACTCCTACTGACTGAACTGATTCCTTTAAGAGAATAGGAAAGATATCGAGCTTTGGAGAGAATAATGAAGTTATATTATCTTTGCTAAGCCAAAGTGCTTTGCATTTAGAAGGATTTAAGACCAATTCTCTCACTTGGTTTGCAGCTTGTCATGCTGTGAGGGCTTGTGTGCATCAGTGACGATGAGGGCTAAGCTATCGGTAGCTTAACTACCTGCAGGTTCTCCCAAGATGGACAGCTGAGGTGCCAGACCAAGACAAACCATCCATGTGGGCAGCAGGAGCAGAATGGGACGGTGTTGGCGGTGGAGGATCACATTTCTGTGACAACGGCAACACTACTAAATTAAACTGTGTGGAAGAAAGGCCTGGCAATCTACTTTCATATATTGCCACAAAAACCGAATGGATAGTCACAACAAAACAAATTGCACTATAGTGCTGGAAGATGAGACCCCCCAGGTCAGAAGGCACTCATTCGGCTACTGGGGAGGAGCTGAAGACTTTTCAGAGTAAAGCCAACATTTATGTTGTGGTTGGATCAAAGCCTTCGGGATGTCTGACTGTTGATGTAGCTGCACATGAAATGAGAGTCAGAAGCTGCAAAGATGTTTTACATATTGGGACATGGAACATATGAAGCATGAACCAAGGGAAGTTGGAGGTGGTCAAGAATGAAATGGAACGTGTACAACTCGATCTATTGGGTGCCAGCGAACTGAGTTGTTCTGGCATCGGGCACATTGCATTTGATGATCACATGGTCTACTATGCAGGAAATGAAAGACAAAGAAAAAATGGTGTTGCATTTATAATTACGAAGAAACTTGCAAGAAATATAATGAAATAAAATGCAATCAATGAACCCTTAATTTCTATTCGTTTACAAGGAATGCCCATCAACATAGCTTTAATTCAAGTATATGCTCCAACAACAGCTGCAGAAGAGGATAAAATTGATGAGTTCTATGAACAAGTGCAAGCTGAAATAGACAGAACTTGCAAACAGGATATCCTGATAATCATGGGTGACTGGAACACAAAAGTTGGCAACAAAGAAGAAGGCAAAGTGATTGGAAAATATGGACTTGGCAATGGAAATGAAGATGGAGAAAAACTGATGGAATTCTTTAGACCAATGATCTATTCATCTCAAACACCTTCTTTCAGCAACACAAGTGGTGACTGTACACATGGACTTCACTCAATGGATTGTAGCAAAATCAAACTGACTGCATCTGTGGAAGTCAACAATGGAAAAGCTCTATAAAATCAACAAAGACAAAACCTGGAACTGACTGTGGTACAGACACCAACTACTAGTATACAAACTCAAGCTAAAGTTGAAAAAAAACAAGCCACTCATGAATATAGCAAAATAGGACCTTGAGAATATACCACCAGAATTTAAAGACTGCCTGCAAAATCAATTTGCTGCTTTAGATACATATGACAGTTTCAGAAGAGTTATGGGATGGCATCAAGAGTTTGTGTTGGAAAAATGTGAGAAAGCTCTACAAAATGTGAAAAAGCAAAAACGGCCAAAATGGATGACCGAAGAAACTCTGAAAATTGCCCAGAAATGCAGAGAAGCTAAAGCCAGAGGAGAAAGAGAGGCAATCCCAGAACTCAAAAGACATTTCCAACGTGCAGCAAGACAAGACAAGGAGAAATACTAAAATGACGCATGCAAGGAAATAGAAGCAGAAAGATCAGCTTTCCAAAAGCTACGAGAGTTAAAGAAAAAATTCCAGCCTCGAATTGGAATTTTACAAGATGCTCAAGGATCCATGTTGAATGTTGCTTAGAAGATCAAGAAAAGGTAGAAAGAATATACAGAGTTTTTATATGAAAAAGATCAACAGCCGTTTCAACCTGTACCTTATGATCAGGAGCCATTGGTGATGAAAGAAGAAGTCGAAGCAGAATTGAAAGCCTTATCAAAGAACAAAGCACTAGGCATTGATGGCATTTCCACTGAAGTATTACAGCAATCTGATGCAGCTGTTACCATACTTACAAAGCTCTGCTAGGAAATTTGGAAGACAATATCATGGCCAACTGACTGGAAAAGATCTGTACTTATACCAATACTAAAGAAAGGTGATCCTACTGACTCTGGAAATTATCACACAATTGCTCTGATCCCACATGCCAGCAAGATTCTACTGAAGATTATTCAGCAGAGACTAAAATCATACCTGGAACGAGAACTGTCTGAAGTGCAAGCAGGGTTCAGGAAAGGGTGTGGAACAAGAGACATCATCACGGATGTGAGATGGTTCCTTGAAAAGACTAAAAAATACCAAAAGGATATCTATATGTGTTTTAATAACTACAGCAAGGCTTTTGACTGTGTAAACCATGAGAAACTCTGGGCCACATTAAGAAGTATAGGTATACCAGAATCCTGATCATTCTCTTGCACAACCTTTACGTTGATCAAGAAACAACAGTTCAAACGGATCAAGGAGACACAGAATGGTTTAAAATCAGCAAAGGTGTATGACAAGGCTGCATACTTTCCCCCTACCTCTTTAATTTATAGGCAGAACAAATCATCAGAGAAACAGGATTGTATGAAGACAACAGAGGTGTGAACTAACTTCACTCTGCTGATGATACCACATTACTGGCTGAAAGTGAAGACGATCTGAAACATATGCTTCTCAAGATCAAGGAACTTACTCTTAAAATGGGCCTGCGCCCTAATGTAAAGAAGACAAAGATCCTGACAACTAGAAAAATCAATACGTTCATCATTGATAGAGAAGAAATTAAAATAGTGGACAACTTTGATCTACTTGGATCAAATATCTATAAAGAAACAACAAGCAGTCAAGAAATCAGATGACACATTGCTCTTTGCAGAATGGCAATGAAGGACCTAGACAAGATTCTCAAAGCAGAGATGTCTCTCTCCATACAAAGATTTAACTCATTCAAGCCATGGTATTTTCAATAATGTCATATGGATGCAAAAGTTGAACAATGAAAAAGATAGACAGGAAGAAAATTGATGCCTTTGAATTAAGGTGCTGGCGACAAATACTATGTATAATAACGTGGACTGCCCAAAGAACAAACCAGTCAGTACTAGAGGAGATCAAACCTAAGCTTTCTTTAGAAGCTCAGATGACAAGACTTCAACTTTCATACTTTGGACACATCATGTGAAGAGAGTGATTATTAGAGAAAGACATCATGCTTGGCAAGGTAGAACGTCAGCGCAAGAGAGGAAGGCCAGCAGAGAGATGGATCGATACAATAACAGCAGCTATGGGTGCCACTCTGTCAACAATGAGATGCCTGACTGAAGACAGAACACAGTTTAGGACAACTAGCTAGGGGGTCACCATGAGTCAACACTGACTTGATGGCATTTAACAACAAAAGACCAATTGTTATGTCTTTATCCAATGTTCGATCTGTTTAAGAGCATTTAAGCATCAGGTTTGGAAAATCATATCCCATGTATTATGTGCAATTAGAATTTGTATATTGTCTGAATTAGAGTGGTTAACAAAGCAAGAAATATATTACAAGCATGGGTGCTAATATTGAGCCTTGTGGCACTTTGTGAGTCAATAAGTTAGAGTTTGAAACAATGGCATCAATGACTACTCTAAAGGATCTTGAAGTAAGATGAGAACCAGTTGAACACATTGTCTGATATCCCTGCCTCTGTCAGATGCCTTAGCAACAGATCGTGGTTGACAAAATCAAATGCAGAATTAAGGTCTGATTGTATTAGGAGGACTTCATATCCTCTTTCCCAATAAGAATAGGTTTCATCTAAAATAGCTAGTAATGCTGATTCTGTACTATGGCCTATCTAGAATCCTGATTGCCTTGGGTGGAAGTAGTCAGCCATTTCTAAAAAGGTAGATAGTTGCATTGACAACTCCTATTAAATAATTTTAGCTAGGAAGGGCAAATTCAAAATGGGGTGGTAATTGATGGATAATGTAAGGTCTAAGCCAGGTTTCATTGACAATGGATGGAGAATACAGTAGATTCTTTCCAAGCTAGTAGCATAATAACTTCTCTCAAGCTAACATTGAGTAAAGTAGTGATTTCTTCATTGAAGAATAGAAATAATTTATTCCAAAAAGTAATAGGCTTTGAATATCAGGCCACTGCACTGGACTTAAGACAGGAAGCCAGTTTCATCAATCCCAGCCTCAGGATCAGAGTGAAGGAATAAAAGTAGCTCCAACGCATTGTAAGTTAGAGAGAGAAAGGATTCAGAGGTTTAGAATCGTGTGCACTTTTAGCTGGCCATCAATCTGGACTGGAGGAACAATGGACAGAGGGCAGAATCTGACTGTGAGTTTGTCAATAAGAGATTGTGCCAAGTCATCTGATGTGAAATCTGTCTTTGACTTATCACAGATACCTGTGGCCAAATTGGTCACACTCCTGAAGAGCTGACAAAAAACCCCTTTGTTGCTGTAGATTAGTTTTTCACTTGCTTAAGCATTGATTTATATTTAGATTGATTAAGTTTACAATTATTTAATGAGGTGTGTGATTTTTTCTTGTACCAAAGACGTTCAGCCTTCCATACCTTAATAGCGCGGTATATAAGAAATGCAAATAAATAAATAAATAAATAAATACCTGTTATACCAAGTATGGACTGTATGTCTTTTAAATGTAGTGTATTGAGAGGGGGCTAAATTGTTTAAAGCATCCTCCAAGGCTCTATGAAAATCAGAGGTAACATGCTCAAAATTATTAGAGGATGGATTTAGCTCCGGTAATTTGCAGTGTTCCAAGAACTACACTGGGCTCAGGGAGTTAAACTTCCTCCAGCGTTTGGGAGTTTTTTCATGTTGGTTAATGTTAGAAATATATAATTTGAAAGTGACCAAAATGGTGTGACTAAAAGATTGGGAGAGTACAAGCTCTATGTAAATAGTGGAAGTAAATCTATGGACTTTCTGATTTGTGTGTAGGCAGCAACTGAAAAAAAGAGGTTATTCATGTAACCCAAAAATTCCTGCTTGATATTTATGGAAGGATTGTCCTCGTGTACATTGAGGTTTCCCAGTATTACTAATTCAGCAAGTAGCATGCTCACTTAAACAGTTAGTGATACCAGCTTATCCACTACAAAATTAGAAAGCACGGAAGGGGGGGGGGGGGGAGAATAGCAAAGAGAAATATTCAAGGGAGGACAACACGCTATCTGACTTAGCAATGTTTCAGCCTAAGTCAGAGTACAAAGAGAAATTACCTTGCAGCACAATATCTTAGAAATAATAACTGCCATGTAACCTTCTCTTTTATGGGGACAAGAGACAGAGAAAAAAAAAAGATAGTTATCCAGGCATGCCTGTACTAAGAAGTGTGATTTACCTGGTTCATGCAGGTAATTTCATTTGTTCCCATTAAAGTCAAAAGTGCAAGCAATTCTGTACTTTAACAGTGGGGCTTTCTAACCATTTTCAATGAAATTTGCTTAAAACTTACTGGCAGGCAACTGAGAGAGAAACAACAGCACTACAAGACATCAGGAGTAGCATGAAGACCCCAAGATACCAAAAGAGAAGCACATGGCAATAACAGTGGCATAAAGACTCTGGGGCTTGTTTACAAAGCCGCGGTAGTGGTTCGCGATCGCGATCGCAGCCGCGGCCCCATTGAAATCAATGGGGCCGCGGCTCCGATTACGATCGCAAACTGCTACCGCGGCTTTGTAAACAAGCCCCTCTGTGTCACTATGAGAAGAGCAAAGTAGCATAAGACATGAGAAGAGGAGCAGAACAGCACCAACACTGGAATGAAGACATCAAAGCACAGGAAGAGGAATAAAGTGGCAGCAATATTTCAGGAAGACCACAAGACACCAGGAGAGGAGTAAAGTGGCACAGACACTAGTAGGAAGACCCCAGAATCTCTGGGCAGGTGGATGAGGGAGCAAGAAGCATTAGCAGAATTTAGAGAGAATCAGAGTTTTGTGGAGAAATGAGGGGCACATGAAGTAGTATCCGAATGTCTCCATAGATAGGTCTGCCTGGGAGAATTTTATGCCACGAGCTTACTTTCTGTTGCAATGACAAAAAGATCACAGGAAAGGATTTAGAGTTTTTTTGAAAGGAAGATTAGAATGCAGTCTAAAGATTTTTCTGTACTTTTCTTCTGTCACATGGGAGCTGCTATTGACCAATCTCCAATACAGCTTCTGGGACAGCAGAATTATAAAATGAAAGAAATGGACTTTATATTCCAGTTGATGTGACTTGGAATGTAAGGCGGAGTACTGAGGTGGACCAGAAGGTGAAATATCCTGGCATCTCTCACACCCTCCACTACCTGCTCTTGGCCCTGGCAGTATTACTTCTTAACCACTATGGCTACTTACCTCCTATCACACTAGCAACTAGATTATGCACACCTTCCTCAGCGGCTAACATTCAATATCTTCCAATTCTGAAAATCTCTGACTTCACAATTCATCTGATTCAGTTTCAGCAGAAGTGCAAGAGCAGCTAAAGCAAGACAGGGAAGGGAGTGAGAGGATTTTAGAGTGGACTAGGTCAGATAAAACCTCAGGGATTTATGTATGGGTGTGATCAAGGCCATACAGGATTTGCTAGAGTTAACATATTTGGTAGAGGGAGCATTGGAGGTTGTGTAGCAATATCATCCTCTAACACCTGACTAAGGGCCCTGCAATCTTTCCAATACAGTCCAGCAAACAGATATTCTCTCACCTAACCTTCACCTCCAGAAGCCTACAGTGCGAAAGCATAAGAGATGCCAAACTGGGTCAGACCAAGGGTCCATCAAGCCCAGTATCCTGTTCCAACATCAGCCAATCCAGGTCACAAGTACCTCTCAGGTGCCCAAAAAGGTAAACAGATTGCATGCTGTTTATCCCATAGTAAGCAGTGAATTTCCCTCATCCTCTTTAATAATGGTTTATTGACTTTTCCTCCAGGAACTTGTCCAAACCTTTCTTTAAACCCAGCTGCACGAACAACTTTTACTACATCCTCTGGTAACAGATTCCGTTGTTTGGTTAGGTGTCGAGTGAAACAAATATTTACTCCTATTTGTCTTAAATGGGCTATATTATTTTTTCATTGGGTGTCAACTAGTCTTTCCATTTTGAAGGAGTAAACAACCAATCTATGTTTACCTGCTCCACTCCATTTATTATTTTATAGACCTCTATCACATCTCCTCTCAGTCGTCTTTTTGCCAGGTTGAAGAGCCCTAACCTTTTCAGTCTATCCTCATAGAGATATCCTTCCATGCCATCTATATTTTGGTGGATCTTCTCTGTACCTTTTCTAGTTCTTCTATATTTTTAAGATATGGTGACCAGAACTGCACACAATATTCAAGGTGCGGTCGCACCATGGAACGATACAGAGGCATCATAATATCCTGGTTTTATTCTCCATTCCTTTCCTTATGATTCTTAGCATTCTATTTGCTTTCTTGGCTACTGCTGCACACTAGGCAGAGGGTTTTAGCGAGTTCTCCACTATGGCATCCAAATCTTTTTCCTGGGTAGTGGTTCCTAATGTGGAACCTTGCATCATGTAACTATAATTTGGGTTGTTCTTCCCTAAGGGCGTCATTCTGATCACAAATAGCTGGGGCTGGAAGTCCGATATGGACATCCAGACCTTGCCATTCCCCTAGTCCCGATTCAGAGTGCAGAGCTCCCCACACGTACTACCGAGATGTGTGGAGAGCTCTGTAGGAGGGTAGGAGGTGGAGCAAAGGCAGGCCGGAGGTGTGACTCTCAACCCAGACGTACAAGGCCTAATCCAGTGCCGGTCCTATACGTCTGGACTGTGGGACCTGGATGGGGACTTATTCCACCTCGGAAGTGGAATAAGTTCCCCCCAATAGAGGGGGACAGCCATACCAGAACCAGAAGAGGAGGTAAGAGGGGCAGGGAGTTCCCGGCAGCCCGATCCCAGCCCCGGAAGGCCCAATTGGGGGTTGGGCGGTGCGGGTGATCGGGGCTCTGGTATGGAGCTACAGTGCCATGGCAATGGGACGCCACTGTACTGCAGACCAATGCAGGAGCCCAAACTGAGCTATCCAGGGAATCAGCAAGACATCCAACCTGATGGAATTAGTGTATGGTCTGCCGTCCAGGCCGGTTGCACCTAATTCTGGTCCTGCAGGAAAGTACAGCCCCCAAGGGATCAGAATCAAGTGCATATCTGGCCCGTCTAGATTCTGGATGTCTAGAGGGGCCAGAAGGGCCCCTATGAGAATGGGCCTCTAAGGGCCCAATTCTGGGACGTGGGTTGTGGGGCTGCACGTCCCAGTTGGACGTGCAATCCCGCAAAACATCTAGGCCCAATTCCCCCTCCAGCTCTCCCCATACTTCCTGAGCATCAGGATAGGAAGAGCCAGTGGGGGGCGGGATTGGGGCAGAGCAGGGGCGGGTTAACCCGGCAGGATATCAAGGGCCAATTCAGGTCACGGTCCTGTATGTCCTGCCGGGCCCATGGGGATGTGCTGTGTATACCACCTCAAAGGCAGGTCAGATCAAAGGTGGAATAAGCAGCAAAAAAAGGCATTTGGCCTCGGGGCCGGGTATGGGGGTTCCCGCTGCCCAATCCAGGCCACGGCAGGCCAGTCGGGGGTCGGCGGTGGGGAAAAGGAGGGCCAAAACTGTGGGAGTTGGGGGTGCCTACAGGGAAGCCATCCAGGCAGGCTGCAGGGGCACACTGGGTCGTCCTTGGATCCAATTCTGGTTACTGCGGGAATGTTTTGTTCCTGCGGTCCAGAATCAGGTCCAAACGTGCCAGGCTTGCTTGGGCATGCCCCCACCTGAATCGGGCTCCATGTCTATAACTTTGCACTTGTCCACACTGAATATCATCTGCCATTTTGGATGCCCAGTCTTTCAACTTTTCAAGGTCTTCTTGCAATTTTTCACAATCCTCTTGTGTTTTAACAACTTTAAATAAGAACATAAGTATATAAAATATGCCATACTGGGTCAGACCAAGTTCTATCAAGCCCAGTATCTTGTTTCCAACAGTGGCCAGTCCAGGTCAAAAGTACCTAGCAGGTTCCCAAAAAGACACACAATGCTTGTTCCAGAGAAAGCAGTGGATTTCCCAGATCCTCTTTGAATGGTTTATGGACTTTTCCTCCAGGAACTTGGTCTAAACCTTTTTTAAACCCAGCTACACAGACAGCGCTTACTTATCCTCCAGTAGCAAATTCCAGAGTTTGATTACGTGTTGAGTGAAAAAATATTTTCTCTTATTGGTCTTAAATGGGTCACATTGTAGTTTCATTGCGTATACCCTCGTCTTTCTACTTTTCGATGGCGTAAACAACCAGACACCAAATTGACAAGGACCGATGGAGCCTGCCCTCAAGGGTACCCCAGCAAGGGTAGTCCTGGACCCAAAAATGCACCCAAGGGGGCGCACATTCCCATTTCCAGGTCATTCATATGGAATATGAACCTGGAATATGTTAAAAAGCAGCGGACCCAGCACAAATCCCTGGGGTATTCCACTATTCACCTTTCTTCATTCAGAAAACTTTCCATCTTTTAACCAGTTCCTGATCCACAATAGTACACTGCCTCCTATCCTATGACTTTTTAATTTCGCCAAGAGTCTCTCATGAGGGACCTTGTCAAAGGCTTTCTGAAAATCCAGATACATTATATCAACCGACTCACTTTTGTCTGCCTGTTCATTCATACCTTCAAAAAAATATAACAGCTTAGTAAGACAAGACCTTCCTTGGATAAATCAATGTTGGCTTTCTCCCATTAAACCATGACTATCTACATGATCAATAAGTTTATTCTTTATAATGGTTTGCCCAGTACTGATGTCAGACTCACCGGTCTTTAGTTTCCCAGATCACCCCTTGAACACTTTTTAAAAATTGGCATTCCATTGGCCATCCTCCAATCATCAGGTATTACTGATGATTTTAATGATAGTTCACAGATTAGTAATAGTAGGTCTGCAATCTCATATTTCAGTTCTTTAAACACCCTTGGATGTATACCATCCAATGCAGGTGATTTGATACACTTCAGTTTATCAAATAGTTGCAATAAATCTTCACGATTTATCGATATTTCTTTCAATTTTTCTGATGCTTCACCTTTAAATACCATTTTAGGCATGGGTAATGTCCTTACATCTTCCTCAGTAAAGATCAAAGCAAATAATCCATTCAGTCTCTCTGCTATGGCCTTGTCCTCTCTTAGTGCCCCTTTTACCCCTCTATCATCCAATGGTCCAACTGATACTCTCACAGGTATTTTTGCTACAAATGTACTTGAAAACGTTTCTAATATGCATTCTTCCTTCCACTGTTTTTTTCAGATTCTCTCTTTGCCTGCCTTATCAATGCCTTGCATCTAACTTGCCAGTGCTTATGTTGTTTCCAGTTTTTGTCATTTGGCTCCTTTTTCCATTTCCTGAAAGATGTTTTTTTTGGCTACAACATCCTCTCTGACCTCACCTTTATACCATACTGGCAGTTTTTTGGCCTTGCTTCCACTTTTCTTAAAGGGTGGAATATGTCTGGTCTGGGCTTCCAAGATTGAACTTTTAAACAACACCCATGCTTAATGTAAATCTTTAACCTTTGCAGCTGCTCCTTTTAGTTTTATCTTAACTATTTTCTTCATTTTATCATAGTCTCCCTTTTGCAAGTTAAAAGGTAGTACTGTGGGGGGTTTTTTGCTGTCCTTCCTCCATTTATTAAATCAAATGTGATCATGCTATGATCACTATTGCAAAGTGGCCCCAGATCTTGTGTTCCACTAAGGACTAGATCCAAAATAGCTTCCTCTCTTGTTGGTTCATGAACTAGCTGCTCCAAGCTGTTGTCATTTATTTCATCAGGAACTTTATCTCCCTAGCATGTCCTGCCATGACACTGACCCAGTCAATATGGGGGTAATTGAAATCACTCATTATTACTGTGTTGTAACTTTTGTTAGCTGCCCTGACTTATTTTAGCATTTCATCATCCATCTCTTCATTCTGGCCAGGCGGTCAGTAGTACACCCCCACTGCCATCACCTTCCTCTTTTGACATGGAATTTCTATCCATAAAGATTCTAAAGTGTATTTGTTTACTTCAAAACATTAATCCTGTGTGACTCAATGCCCTCTCTAACACAGAGCACCACCCCTCCACCAATTTGATCTATTCTATCTTTGCGATATAGTTTGTACCCTGGTATCACAGTGTTCCATTGTTTGGCCTCCTTCTACCAGGTCTCTGACATACCACTCATATCTAACCTCTCATTTAGTGCTATATATTCTAACTCTCCCATCTTATTTTTTAGATTTCTAGTATTTGCATACAGGCATTTTAGAGGTATTTTATTCATGTTAATCTGGTTATCAGTAAACAAAAGTAATTTGGAGTCTTTCAGCTCTATCTACTCAGTACTTAAGGGCATCTGGGTTACTTTTTATTTTTATTGGAACCTCTCTGTTGGGATACCCTAACTTCCCTCTTTTGCTAGTATCATTCAAGGATGCATCCTTCTGAACCATGCACTCTTGGGCAACTGTCGGCTTTCCTCTATTATCTACTTTAAAAGCTGCTCTATCTCCTTTTTAAAGATTAATGCCAGCAACCGGGTTCCATCCATAATTTGATCACCTCACTTGTGAAGCCCATTTCCATGTCATTTATGAATATGTTAAAAAGCAGATCCCAGGGGCACTTCACTATTTACCTTTCTCTGTTGAGAAAATTGACCATTTAGCCCTACTCTCTGTTTTCTATCTTTTAACCCCTTAACTGGGAAAATACATAGGGCCCGATTCCATCCCGCACATAGATCCTCTCTGTGCATCTGGTCTGAACTGGACATATAGAGGGAATTGCAATTCTGATCCCACAGGCATGTCTAGCCTCACGGGATCAGAATCGCGAACAGCTCTGCACGTGCCGGCATTAAAATTAAGACACATCCAGGGAAGTTAATCCACCACGGAGGTGGAATAACTTCCCCACACTTGTTGCTGGCCCTGGACGTACAGGGACAACATTAGAATCAGCCCTATATGTTCAGGGCCAGCAACCGCCAACTGCCCTCCCAGACTCCGTCCCCAGGCCGCCCATTCCCCGCCCCCATCTAACTTTCCCGCACAACCGATGGAGAAGTTAGTCGGGGGCAGGAGCTGACACTATTCATAGCTCAGAATAACACCCACAGCACCCAGCCAACCACTCCCTGGGGAATTAATCTTGCAACTATGGCATTCAAACAAATATCTTTATTATACCCATTACAAAAAGTTTTAACAGACTAAGTTAAATAGCAAGTAAACAAGTAAGTATTTATAATATAGAGTCTAGAATGTCTACAGCTTGGTATGATAGTCCTTGAAACATGGCATCACACAGAACCCGACATCACAGGTTGGACAGTAATAACGCAATTCCCTTTGCAGTTTCTTTCCAGACTTATCATATTTATTGCAATACAGTTTACAGCGACAGATAGGACATTCTTTGTTCTCAGATAGTGGTACGAGTTCAGGGAAATGGCTCTCAGTCAACCACTGTGGCAGTGGTTCAGCTGAATATTGTCCAGAATATTGATAGCATTCTACCTCTTGCTTGATCATTGCAAGCTGAAAACTAAGCCTGCTTTTCATGCCTCGTGATTTTGCATACAGTGTGTAAGCACTGAATGCCACCATGTCCAACTGGTGTCAAAATTGTTCGATATAGTATTTATTGAGGAGTTTAAGAGCTGCTCCAGTTTTAGCGGGAGAGTTTGCACTATTTTCAAGACACGCAGTGTCCGACAGACTGCCTTCTGCCAGAAATCACTGATGTCAGAAGAGATCAGAGAATCAGGATTGACTGAAGGTGCAGGGGCAGTTTTTGCAATTTGACGAGATCGGAGGAGCAGCACTTGATTGAAGGTGCAGGGGCTGAGAATATCCTTTTCCACAGTAGTCACCCCGGCAGTGTGAAAAGCCAACAAACTAGGAGGTTCTTTGCCACCCAGGAAAAGAGGAGAGTTATCTCCAGGGCTACTATGCACTCCACATGTCGCCTTGCCTATTGGCATAAGCCACTGCCACGTTGTTCGCTGAGAAAACGCCAACAACCTGGCCGTTGACTGGGGGCCAGAAACACAAAAAAAAACAATCTAATGGCCCTCATCTCAAGGCAGTTGATGGACCACACTGCTTCCCTGTGGTTCCAATGGCCCTGGGCCATTTGGCCTTGGCAATGGGCTCCCCAGCCTGAGAGACTGGTATCTGTCGAAAGAAGGAGCCATGAGCAAACATCCAATGGTATGCACTTTCTCAGAAGACTAGGCTGTTGCCACCACTGCAGGCCAACCATCACCATCATTGAGACCAGGAGCCTGAGCTTAGTCACCAGGCTGCTACTTCGCTGCTCATCTTTACTGGTTTATTTATACTGTCAAAATAATTACAGGGAGCCAAACACAAGGTGACACCAAGGTGCAGATCAAACTCTGGTAAAGAGACCTAGACAGGGATGGATTAATATATAGGAAGTAGCAGATACAGGGCAGGTTAAAGTGGCTATCCAGTGGGACTTACTGACACCTGCTATCTGGAGGTCAGAGACTCATCTTGGCAAAATTTTCAGTCCATCCAGCATAGCACAGAATTTTGTCCTTAGAATTAGGAGTTGATTGGCAGGATCTCTTCAGTCTCCATTCGTTGCGTAAGGTTCTCCTCCAAGGCATCTGCCACAGCCATCAGACAGACCTTTCAGTAGCACCTAGCAGCCAGGCATACATCTAGGTCCTTAGATAAAGTTTTCAGACAGTACCCAACAGGCCTTTATCTAGCACACTTCTTTGACCAGGCCCTCTTATGCCCTAGTATGATTCATATTATGATTCCTTTCCCAAGGGAAAAGCACATCTCCATCACCCTATTTCCCTTCAACCCCCCCCCCCCCCCCCGAGGGTTTTCACAAGCAGAGATGCATCATGGTGGATCATGAAACTCACCTGGATACCTGGATCATATTAATTGATTGAATGTCCTGAAGAATTGAGAATTGTAGTCACTGGGATTCTGGATGATAGGTTTAGTATTATCAAGTCCTTTGCATCATGACCATGAACTGTAGCTTCATTATGATTGATATGGACAAGGCCAGTTGGCAGGACGTCCTGTCATATTTCTTACTGCTGCAGGTCTAGCTATGAGTCAGTCAAGCATACCTCTTCTGTGGTAGCTTGATCCCTAGCAATAATACCATAGGACTACCACTAAGATCAAGAGTCACCATTTTGATCCAAGGCCACCAACAGGACAGAAATAACTGGGGATCTCTCCTGCTCCCCAGTGGACATGAAGGACTTCAGTAAGAGCTGGGAGGGAAAAGCAGGTGGAGAGACAAGGGGGATGTCATGGAACATGTTGAGTAATGTCAGGGGATCTGGAGGGTCCTGGAGCTTAGGGGTTTTGTACAGTTGCATTTGATGTGTTTAGTATTCACAATTAGTGCAAATGCACTTAACTCCTATTCTTGAGGAGGCGGTAAATGCACCTATGCTGATTGCACAAATGAAAGCACTAAGTACTCACCCCTATTCTCTGCCCTTTACTGGCCCATTAAGACAGCAGTTTACAAATTAGTGCATGCTCCTTTGTGCACTAAAAGGGCACATTTATTTGCATGCTAACTGGTTTTGTACTTTAGTAATTAGGTTCTTATATGCATTAATTGGACTAATGCATTGTATTAACATACCATTATTAATATATATTTCACTATAAAATAATTTTAATGCTATCAGCTGCTTTTTAGCATTCTTTTGTTCCTTGGTTCCTATTTGGAAAAACTGTCAGTGCATCCACCAACATTAGTTAGTGGCACACTCAGACAGCATAATTACTCACCTGTAAGAGGTGATCTCTGGAAACAGCAAAAATTTAGTCGTCACATAGGGTGACATCGGTACTGACGGAGCCTGCATGGGAACACTCCCCAGAATCCAATAGGAAAGCTTTTGGGAGCATCCCACTGCACCTGCTTTGCTGCCTTCCCACCTTCCCAACTCTCCCTCCTCAGCTGAGTTTGTAGCTGAGAGAAAAGAAAACCTACAACTCCTAGGGGAGGAGGGTGAAAACTAAATTCCTGCTGTTGCCGGAGGTCACCTGTTACAGGTGAGTAACTATGCTACCTCCAGGAACAAGCAGGAATGTAGTCTTCACATGTGGGACTCCTTAGCTGTCAGATGCCAGAGGGAATGACCTCAGAACTGGTAAGTTTGCCTCAGAGCAGAGTTGAAGAAGTCATGAATCCTTTTTGGATGTCTGGTATCATAAAGAGGTGCTGGAGCACAGCCTGACCAAACATGGCATCCTGGTGGGAGTCCTTGTCCAGACAGTAGTGAGCAGAAAAGGTATGTACTGAAGACCAAGTTGCTGCTTTGCAGATTTCATCAATGGCTACAGAACGTAGATTTGCCATTGAGGTGGCCATAGCATGAACATTATGGGCAGTGAAATGACTGTCAAGGGATAATCTTGCTTTGTCATAAGCAAGTGAGATGCAATTTGCTATCCATCTGGAAATAGTGTGTTTTGATACTGGCAACCCTGAGTGGCTAGGATCAAAGGAGATGAATAACCGAGATGCCTTATGGTGCTCAGCTGTCCTTTGAAGATAGAATGCCAAGGCACGTTTGCAGTCAAGAGTATGGAGGGTTGCCTCTGCCCTAGATGAATGTGGTCTAGGAAACAAACAGGAAGGTAAACTGACTGAACTGTGTGTAAGGTGGGTCTACCACCAAAGCTTGAAGCTCACTAATGTGTCTAGCTGAAGTGAGTGCAATAAGGAAGATGAACTTCCATGTTAGAAACTTTATCAAGGTAGTGGCTAAGGTTTCAAAGAGCAGCTTGATAAGTTGCCCCAGAGCAGCACTGAGAACCCAGGCCACTGGTGGTGGTCTGATGGGAGGTTTGGTGAGCAACAGTCTTCTCATGAAGCGCACCACGAGCAGCTGTGAGGAAATTGGTTGTCCATCCAAGGGATGATGAGAGGATGCAATTGCATTGAGGTGAACTCTTACTGAGTTGGTCTTGAGACTGGATGAGGATAAATGGAGGAGATACTGGAGGAGCTCCTACATTGGAGCCGAGAAGGGATTAAGGTCCTTCTGGAAACACCAGTGAGAAAATCTATGCCGTTTGAAAGCGTAAGAGCATCTGGCTTTCTAGAGGCTAGAAGCATCTCTTTTACTTCCTAAGAAAAACTGAGATCCTGTAATACTATGCTTTCAGCAGCCATGCTGTGAGGAGGAGAGGCTGCAGATTGGGATGGAGCAGTGTCTCCTCCTCCTGAGAGAGGAGATCTGGAGCAGATCTGAGATCTAGGGGTTGAGTCTGAGACAGACGTAGTAAGAGAGGAAACCACGGTTGACGTGGCCAATGTGGAGCTATGAGAATCATGAAACCCCTGTCTGCCTGGAGCTTGAAAAGCATCTTAAGAATCAAGGGAATGGAAGGAAAGGCATACAGGAACTCTCGACCCCAGTGGAAGTGAAAAGCATCCACTTACTGGTTGCCTGACATGGGAGTCCTGGTGCAGAAGTGAGGAAGTTTGGCATTCTGCGGAGTGGCTAACAGGTCTATGTCTGGAGTCTCCCAGGTCTGAAAAATGAAGGATTTTGTCTCCATGTGGAGAGACCATTTTTGGGGAAGGAGGATCTGACTCAGTCTGTCTGCTAAGACATTTTGCTCCCCTGGGAGATATAATGCTTGAAAGTGTATCTGATGTGTAATGGCAAAGGACCAGAGATGGAGTTCTTCTTTGCAGAGAGAAGAGCTGTGGCCAGAGGGGCAGATACTCTGATTTTGTCCATGAGACGGCCTGAGGCCTGTGTCCATTGGGCTGTGCGCATATGTAGGCGCGCATGTGGTACTACATGTACTGTTGAGGCCATATGACCTAGAAGTTGTAGCATTTCTCGGGCAGTTAGGTGGTCTCTGACATGTGTTTGAGATGCCAGATGAATGAGATGAGAGCAGCGGGGCTGAGGTAGAAATGCCCTTGAGTGTTGAATGTTTAAGAGAGCCCCTATGAACTCTAGTGTCTGAGTAGGAGCAAGATGGGACTTTGGCAGATTTATCCCAAATCCCAAATGTTGAAGTTGGTATGAAAGAGAGATAGGTAGACCTCTTGGGAGGTTCCTGTCTTTATGAGCCAGTTGTCTAAGTAAGGGAAGAGAAATATCCCTAGAGATCTTAGAAATGCAGCCATGACTGTCATGCACTTTGTGAAGACTCTTGGAGCAGAAGCGAGTCCAAAGGGCACGACTCTGTATTGATAACCTCTTCCCTGAAACATGAAGCGTAGATATTTCCCATGCTGTGGAAGAATGAGGATTTGTGTGTACGTTTTCTTTAGATCTAGAGAACAGAGACAGTCCTGACTCTGAAGATAGGGCAGGAAGATCCCTAGAGAGACCATTTTGAACGTCTCGTGGACAAGAAACTTGTTCAGGTTTCTGAGTTCCAAAATGGATCTGTATCCTCTGGTTTTCTTTGTATGTGAAAGTAAGGAGAGTAGAAACCCATTCCCTGTTGAGATGTTGGGATCTCCTCTATGGCACCTTCTGATAGAAGAGAAGTGACCTCTTGTAGCAAAAGGGCAGTGAGAGGAGGCTGAGAAGGATATTTATTTATTTACATTCTCTTATATACCGTGCTATTCTGCATCAGTGTGGTTTACATTGAACAAACTGAAATTACATTGAACAGGGCACTATAACTTGGAGATAACTATTTTACAGGGAACATGGGCTATGGAGGGTTAAGTGGCTTGCCCAAGACCACAAGGAGCACCAATGGAACTAGAAGCCCCAGTCCTTCCGGTCCAAGGTTGCTGTCCTCTAGTGGGATTTGAACCCCTGACCTGAAGTACCTTGCCCCAACCACTAGGCCACTCCTCCACTCCCCTACCAGCTTGGAGGGGGGCAGAGTTTGCAGATGAAGTCTGTAGCCCTCTGTCACAATGGTCAGGGTCCAGTGCTCTGAAGTGATTAGATGCCACCTGTGGGTATAGTGACAATGTGTCGGCAATGTTGTGGGGAGGGGGTCTCCAGAGGCAGAGTGGCTATGTTCTCTTGCAAAAAGTAAAAAAAAACAGGCACAGATTGAGTCTGTAGAGCTGGTTGGTTTTTGGTAGCTTGTGGCTTCTTTTGCTGCTTGGGAGACTGTTGCCTCTTTTGAGCACCCTGAAGTTGGTACTGTGAAACAGGGGTGTAAGAAGGGTAAAACTTATTTTTCTTATTGAAGTAAGGTTTTTTTGCAACTGCTTTCTTGTTAGCCGGGTTGGCAGTGGTTCTAGGAAGCCTATTTAGGGTAGTATGCTCAGATTCCAACTGAGAAGCTTTATCCTGCCAATCTTTGCCAAAAAGGTTCTCACCTGTGCAAGAATTATTACTCAGTTTATCTTGAATCCATTGTTCAAGATCTGATGCTTGAAGCCAAGCAATTCTGCATTCTCTCCAGAGAGGGAGATGGATCCTCTGGTATACTTTGACATCCTCAGGTATCGATCAATTCATCATCGGATAAATCGGAATCGGAAGATTCAAAGTATCGGTGAGAGAGATGTCTGCTTTCGCTAAGGCTTGGTAACCAATCAAAATCCATATCAGACCAGGAAACATGTTTAGAGGAGCCTCCGGTACCAGGGATGGATTCAAGGGCAGGCATGGGTGGTAGCAGATCGATTGGTACAAACCCCGATGCAATCTGCATCGGTACCATGGACCTTGTTGGCGGTACCACTGGTATAGATTTGATTGGAACCGATGCTGCTAAGCTGCGCTCGATAGCGAGGATACGTTGATCCATACAGCCCGCTGATGCTTAGATTTTGGTACCAGACATGCGGGCTACCGTCCCAGAGCATGGCACCAGGAGCTCTCCGGAGGTGGAGGCCTCAGGAGCATCCTGGGACCCCTCGATGGGTTTAGAGGAAAGGTCCTCCTGCTGGGGTTGTTTGGCTGGCTGATCCACCTCTAGGGAAACACTCAAGGCATCTTGATTCCTTGGGGTTATGGTGTGTCTTCCCTTGGGAGAATGGTGTGTCTTCAAAGAAGACTTATGCTTTGATACCTGAGATCCATGAGAGGAAGACAATGCCCTCGATGACATTGATGCTAAAGACATTGCATCTGAGGCAAAGAGTATGCCTAATTCTGCAATCTCTTTTCAGCTCCAAAACATAAGCAGTTAATAGCATAAAGGCGCATTTTACAAAAGACGTCCAAGTGCAATCTGGGATGTCAAAGCCAGATCATCTGGAAAAAAAAGAAGACATGATTTCACAAACATGGACATGCCCAATATTCACATCTATGGAGATGTCTACATAGTCATCCCCAGAATAGCATTTCAGAAGAGGGATGGCTAATAGCATAATGGTTAGAGTAGTGCATTAGGAATATTGTATCCAGCATTCAAAACCCAGTGTGAGCCTTTGTGCTTTTAGGCTGGTTACTTAACTCTCTATCTTCTCTACACTCTCTGGATATTTTAAAGTCAAAGCAAGCACTTTCCTGATGCCTATTTATGCGTGGAGCAGATTTAAATGTGGACATGCCTGCAGACATCCCCAGTGGATCAGAAATTGAATGGGGATGTGTAATTCCATTGCACCTCCCCAGACATGCCTTCTCCTTATTCCCTAGCCTACTTGGTTGTTCCCACACTGGTGATGTCTTTAAAAGTCATGTGTGAAATGGCTCCAGAGACGTCTCCATGATTTGGACATGCACATCTTCAGACATCCAAATCATGACTAAGGGGTATGTTTACTAAACAGTGGTAATGGAGTCCTTGCGATATCGGAGCCGTGGCCTCACTGAAGTAGTAAACATATCCCTAAGACTTTTAAAATGACCCCCATAGCTTTGGGATGTGCCTACGGGAATAATTTAGGTTCATTTTTGGCATTTTTTCCCAATTATTTGGGCATTTTTTGGTACATTTCATTTCACTTATTTGGTTAAAAAAAAACTTAGCGCACACTTCATGTTTTAAGGCACTTGAATAAACCAAATGTCCACTAACAACTGCACATCCCTAGTGTAGCTCTTGTTGTCACCTATGCAGATAATTTTTCTGAGTAAAAATACATACATGTTATTAAAAATTCAAAAGTATGTGCATCGTTTCAAGCCCCACCACATCCCAATCCCTTGTGAACTTGCAACATGCATACTACCATTTACAGTTAGGGCAGACAGCTTTATAACAACTCATTTCCCTCAGTAAAGCGCTGTCAGACTCATGGAAATGTTTTTGACAATTATCCATTCGATTACTTAGGAGACCTTTTATGAAGATGAGCTAAGCAGCTACCAAGGCAATTAGTAATAGTTAGTAATGGTTAGTGTGGGCCCATAGTAATGGTTACCATGCCTGCATGACAGTTACCACTCTAATTCCCACCAAAATTAATTCCTGGAATAGACGACTTGGGGGCAAAGAGTGGGCATGGATTGTGGGGATGCACATCATGGGCTGTCAATGTTGCAATTAGCGAAGATGCCCTTAATGTCACCTCAACGGGTGGCGATAAGTGCAGCCATATTAATTCTGAATGCTGTGGCAGTGTGTTAGGGTATGTTTCAGTGTGGTAACTGCTGGGAACATGCTGGGCATGCCCCCGACAGCTACAGTAACAGATCATTGCTGCATTTATCGAATGTTAATATTTACTCAAAATGCATGATAAGAACAAATTGTACCACAAGTTAGTAAATGGGTTCCTTAGAATTTTCAACAAAATGGTCATTTGAAATGGCATTTTAGAAAGGATGTCCAAATTAAATTGGGAATGTCCAGGGCAGAACATCCTGAGAAATACCAGGGACATCTATGTGAACCAAACAAAAGAGCTCCTACTTGCAGATAAGCTCAGGGACACAAAAGGCAAGAGGTATGGTGGTCACATGCGCATTATTAATAAGGAAACTCCCCAACGCGTTTCAGCAAAGCCTTCACCGGACCCTAATTTAGAACGTACTAATAAGATAATTCGGAGTCATGGTGAAGAACAATGTGACTATGACAATTCTGCCCCTCTTTTTACCTCTGACATAATGCCTGAACAACCTCTGTTTTTTTCAATGGATTCTTTATGGAAAGGGGGAGGGAGGAGGACAGCACAGAACCAACACAATCCCATGAAGTCACCAAATTACCAATACCAGGCTCCAGAATTCCGCCCCAGTTTCCCACCACAAGGGAGGGGCCGAGGGAGAGGGACATCAGAATAAAAAAGATTGGAGGCATCTTTAATCTTTCAGATTATGATCTTAATGATGCCCAAATTGAAGTACTAGAAAAGGGTCTCTCCTTTGTACCATTTACTAGACATGACTAATTTTCCACACATGTAGAGTTATATAAATTTTTCTGAAAATTGAAAATCATGGATTTTTTTGAATATCAGGGCAATGCTACTACAGCTGCTTCGATTCTTTGGTGTCCCTCCACCTGGGTTCCGCCAAATACCACCAACGTTTTGATAGACGCTTTTGAAAAAGTTGTTTTATCTCAAGTCGAAGCTTTGTATACTAACAAGTCACGTTCTTTTCACAATTTGACTGTATTACAAAAATCAGCACTTGTTGAATTACAAAATAATCAGTCTATTATTATTAAGCCGGCTGATAAAGGTGGTGCTTTAGTCATCCAAAATATGACAGATTATGTAAATGAAGTATTAAGACAAATCAATGATTCTTCATTTTACAATAAGATTTTTGAGGACCCCACTGTCTCCTTGAAACATAGCATAGATACCTTAATTTTTCTTGGTCAGCAATACGTTTATCTCACTCCAAATGAGATCAGTTTTCTTACTGTCCCTCATCCTGTTATACCGATGATCTACATTTTACCCAAAATCCATAAATCTATAACTAATCCACCAGGACGGCCTATTATTTCAGCCATAGGGTCGGTATTGGAACCCTTATCAAAATTTTTGGATTTTTTTCTTCGTCTGTTTGTTCCGTAAATCCTATCGTATGTTCGTGATTCAACACATGTCATCAATATTTTGAATGAATTTAAAGATTACCATCAGCAGCTTATTATGGTCACTTTGGACATTAATTCATTATACACCAACATCCCGCAAGATGCAGCCTTAGAGATTATTGCCAATACTCTCATCAAAAGGATTCCACCAGTACGGACTCCCACTTGCTTCTTAACACAGATGGCATCACTCGTAATGTGTGAAAATTTATTTTGTTTTTGTGGGGTCTTCTATAAGCAAGTTAAAGGGGTAGCCATGGGCTCATCCATGGCACCGGATGTTGCCAATTTATATGTGGGTAATTTTGAGAATGAGTTCCTTAAAAGTCACCCTTTTCAGAAGTCTATCAAAATGTGGTTGCGTTATGTAGATGACGGTTTTTTACTCTGGGATGGGACAGAGGAGGATTTACATGCATTTTACCTTTGGCTCAATTCTTTAGATGAACACTTACAGTTTGAGGGGTCCTTCAGCTTTAATGAGATATCATATCTTGATATTAATATCAAAAAAGGTGTAAATGGTTTTATTACTGACTTGTACCGTAAACAGACCGATCGAAATACGTTGTTACGCTATGATAGTTTTCACAACAAATCCCTCAAGGATAATTTAACCTATGGTCAATTTTTGAGAGTTAAGCGGCTTTGCACGTTACTGAGTGATTTTGAGAAATATGCAGAAGAAATGTGTGATAGGTTTAGAAAAAGAGGTTATCCTGAGAAAACTATCCATAAAGCATATAATAAAGCTAAGACTGTAGACAGGAAATCACTTCTCGAGAAGAAAGTCCAGCCTCAGCACAACCAGGTTGTGTGTGCCCTTACTTTTTCGGCTTTGTCTAAAGATATTTTGAATATTCTCTGACAAGAATGACACCTTATTACATCCCTCCCTGCTATGGCACATAAGTCTCTTATCATTGCACATAAGAGGAATCATAACTTGAGAAATATTTGAGTTCCCTCAGCTCTCTCAAAGCCTAGACCTGTTTGTAAAGTTAGGGGCCATTTTCAATGCCATTTCTCTTAAAGAATTTTTTTTACATCCATCTACTAAGCAAAAGTTTTTCTTAAACCATTATTCAAACTGCAATACCGCCAATGTTATATATGTAATTCTGTGTCTCTGTAAATTGATTTATGTAGGTAAAACTACATGCTCCATCAAGACACGGATTATAGAACACAAAAATTGTCTAAATAGACGTGCTTCTGATAAACCGTTAGTATCCCATTGGGTAGATAAGGACCATCACGTTTCAGATCTTAAGTTTTTTGTCCTAAAGGTTGTTCACCCACATTGGCGCGGAGGTGATATAGATAGAATACTCCTTAAACTAGAACAGCGGTACATCTACAAGTTAAAATCTCTGGAGCCTCATGGTCTGAATCAGGAATTTAATTTGGCTGTCTATTTATGAGCATATTATTCTTTATTTGGCCATTTACCTGGTGTGGTCTCCGTATAGGGCAAGTTTCTATAATAGATATGTAGCTATAATTTTGAATTCTGATGGGTTAATAGCTGTTTGAATCCTTTTCCCCTCAGGTAAGGTTATTTAAAGTATTTAAGTATTTACTTCAGAAGGGGGAAATATATCAATTCCATGCTCAGTGCCTTAAGCATTGCTGTACAGGTTTTTAGTCTAATTAGCATAAGTCTCCTATTTTGGAGTTCATTACTCTTGTTTGTTCATTTGGTTGCTGGGTATATTTTCAGATCTTCTTTACATCAAATCTCCCCCTTTTTAAGTCTTTGCAGGTCACTCACTGTTCGTTTTACATAGAAGAGCTTTTGGTTTTAATACATGGTGTCATCTTACGCCTTTGTGATGACATCACATCACGTTATGTTTTCATACATGCCTCCTGACTCTTTTAAAATGGGGCGGCGTGACCCTGCCGCGTCTTTCAGTTTTTTATATTCAGCAGTATAGGCTGGTCTAGCTACAGTATTATCCTTTCTTTTATTGATAATAAGTGGCGGCTATGTTTTTCCCCTATGTTTTTCCCCTTTCTTTTATTTGGTTTCTCTGTTTCACTTTGGCCGGTTTAGCATAATGTTACAATCTTTGTTCTCCCCTTGCAAACATTTTGCGCATTTTTACAAGTGGGTGTATTCAGTATGATTTAGAGCATGTTTTAATCTATTGTTCAGACCTTACCGGCAGATATGTTATTTACCATTTCATCACTGATTGTGTTTTATTAACGTATTCATTGAATACTTACACACATACATAACTTTCAGATATGTATCTGATATAGTATTCACTTACTTTTCATTTTTCAATTATTTATTTGTTTTCCCAGCGCTACAAGATCAGAATGTGATATACGCTTTTAAAAATATTGTTGGCGCCTTTGGCATTCTTTAAGTTTTTATGTCCCTCTGTATCTATAGAAGAGGCATTCTAATTCTACACGCAGATAATGAGAGTTTGCCCAGTAGGGTTAACTACACATTTATATCCCTTTTCTATACATGCATCTTCCTTTTATTTTTAGTCTAACACTCATTCGGCTGCCTATTTATTTTTCCAGCATTGCGACATTTAAATGAGTGTCTCACTTATAAACTGTTTGCGCGTTCTTTTAAATTGTACATTCCTTGTTTGATTAGTATCGATAGTTTCCTAATTTTTAAACATGCATTATGAGTTTCCTGTCACGCCTCCCAGAGTTAAGCATGTACGCGTTATCATACTAATTGTTGACTTGATAGTATTTCACTTTCGATCACAAGTGTACCTTTCCAAATAACCCCACGTGACTGGATACTATGTAATCCTAATTATTATGTTGCCATGTTCTTTGTTGAGTCTCCCATGCTGTTTTTGCTGGTCTCACGGCTCTTTTGTTTTTGCATTGCTCTGCTGTTTTCACAAAATCGTGGTTTCTCAAAATAATAATTTTTATTTTTATTATCATTTACTATATGTCTGTGTTTGTGTTGGTTTATAAACTCTTTTTATCTCATTTAAAAAGAGTTTTAATGACATCTCCATGGCTATTTTCAGATGCCCAAAGCAAACAATTGACAATTATTTGACCATTCCTTGTATCTAATATCATTTGTTTGTTTTTATCCATTTATCATATAATTTTTCTTTTATGTATTGCACTATACAATTTTTAATTATGAATTTTAATATGGGTTCTTTCAGGTTTTTTATTGTGCTCTCCTGGTCTATTCGTTTGTTGGTTCTGGGTTTCCCGTTATTTATAATGACTATATTCAAATGTTATCTTACATGCTAATTATGATATTATAATTTTTTAGCTTAGTCACCATAGGATTGATTCATTTCTACACAATTGTTTTCTTCTGTGCGCTCCATCATTTTAATGATATTTATAACCGTATTTTTATAAATTGATATATTTTGAGATATCATTCTCCCCTTTTGTGCTAATTTAACTAGTGTTTGTCCTTCTTTTCATCATTATATTTTGTCACATATTTGTATTTTTAATTTTGTTGTTTGATATTTTTAAGGTTGTTTTCATAATTGTTTATATTTATTTCATAGGTTGATGTTTTTATTTATTTATTACTGTTTGTTTGCAGTTCTCAGCCCCCTGATGAAGGTGTTGCCATTGGGGCATTTCCTTATTAATAAAGCGCATGTGACCACCATACCTCTTGCTTTTTGTGTCCCTCAGGAACAACTATGTCTCCACCAAATTTTAGTAACAGACATCCCCGACATGGATGTCCGTGCAAATGGCCACATAGAAGTCCTCTTTAGGAAAGCATAGGGTGGGGACGTCCATCTCATGCAAACTAGCGTAAGAGGACGTTCAGCAACATATCAAATCAAAAACATGTCAGTGTTTGTTATCGGCATGGAAATATAGGGGACATAAATGGACTTCCTTCTCCATACCCTCCTGACTGTCTAACAAAATAAGCACTTTTCTGATGTTTATTTGTGCCTTAAACAGGTAAAAGCTTGGATGTGGCTCGGCTCATCCAAGGCAGTTCTGAATTCAGATAAGAGCATCCAAGTTCTAGGAACAACCTGGACATACCTAAAACATGCTCTCATTTCGACTTGGACATACTCGACCCAGGGATGTCTATAGAGCCGGCTTCTAAAATAGCTCTGGGGACATCTCCATGACTATTTTCAGATGCCCAAAGCAAACAATTGACAAGCTCATTTCAGTGACAAATACTAAAATTCTGATCTCTATGAAAAGAGAAAATAGGAAGCTTGAGCAAATGATTTCTTAATGTGTTGAACTGAGGTTGATGAAATAATGTAAAAAGCTCCTGCAGAATTTTAATAAGATTAGGACTACGCGGTATGTTTACAAAGCAGTGGTAGCAGCCTCCATGCGATATTGGAGCCACGGTCCCATTGAAATCAGGGGCCGCTACTCCAATATCGCACAGAGGCCGCTACCACTGCTTTGTAAACATACCCCTATGTGTTGCAATAATGTATGTCCAAAATCTGACCACTGCCAGCATAATATCTGGGGGAAGCGTCGTACCATTGCATCAGAAACTTTTACACTATCATTAAATGATCTCATGAAAGCGGTTTATTTCCTAATCAAGCATCTTGAAGGACTACAAAAGGGGACTGCTACTTCTGGAGAGAGATCTGCAATTGTAAGTATTTACTTCTGGGAATTTTTCTGAATCTTGGGGAAAACAGAATTCTTTAGATTAAAGCTGATTAATCTGTGAACCCAGTGTAATTGTTAAATCAGTCAGGGCCTAGTACCAGCAAGAGTTTGCAGTTTAAATTAAAAACACAGAAGAGAGCTTTCTGGTTAAATTTAGAACCCAAGACTCCCTCTATCAAAGCAAGGGCTTTGGGACTCCCCTTTGAGATTGGTCACAGATTACCTTAGAAGCACAGGACAGGGGACTGTGTAGCAGCCAGCTTGTAATAAGTCTTCATTCCCTCCCTCCCTTCCTCCCCACAACCACCCACCCCTGGGATAATCATAGCTTTATAGGTGCTTAAACCTCTTAAAGGAAAGGAGGTGCCATATTCACTCTCAGGTGCAGCTGTTTATTTTCATCAGCATACATTAAGGACCTGAGATTAATTAAACTTCAGGTGAATAAAGTACATTAAAAGTATTAGGTATAGTTTTATTAGTATTAGTATCCCTAGCAACCCTTAGTAAGTAAAGAACTTAAATATCTAAACACAACCTTAAAGCGAAGATGCAGACAGCAGTCCAGCAGCAATATGGGGGCTTTCCAGTGTTTTGCACTGAGTGTCACATGTATGATTTTCTCCCAGTTGGTGAGGGGGCTTACGTGTGCACAATGTGCAAGGAGCTCTTTGCTCTCAGGGAACGAGTCCGATCTCTGGAGGCAAGAGTAGAAGACTTGGAAGACATAAGGAAGAGAGAGAGGTACATAGACAAGACCTACAGGGATATAGTCCTGAAGTCCCACCTCCAGTCTGGCAGCATCCCTGTTGCCATGGAGGAGAGAGGTCACGTGGCAGGAGAGCATCACCCTGGTGTGGAAGGAAGTGATCCTGTAGCTAGGACCTGTCCTATAGATGATGTAAAACCTTCTCACACTGAGGAAGTTTCTCCAGGGTTAGGATAGCCGTTATAGTTGGGGAAGGGTTAGGATAGCCGTTATAGTTGGGGATTCGATCATTAGGCATGTAGATAGCTGAATGGCTGGTGGACGTGAAGATCGCCTGGTAACATGCCTGCCTGGGGCGATGGTAGCAGACTTCATGCGCCACCTAGACAAGGTCTTAGACAGTGCTGGGGAGGAGTCTGCTGTCTTGGTACATGCCGGTAACAATGACATAGGAAAATGTGGTAGGGAGGTTCTGGAAGCTAAATTTAGGCTTTTAGGTAGGAAGTTGAAATCCAGAACTTCCAGGGTAGCATTCTCCGAAATACTTCCTGTTCCACGAGCAGGACCCAAAAGGCAGGCAGAGCTCCGGAGTCTCAATGCGTGGATGAGACAATGGTGCAAGGATGAGGGTTTTGGATCTGTTAGGAACTGGGGAACATTCTGGAGAAAAGAGGGGCTCTTCCTAAGGGATGGGCTTCACCTTAACCGGGATGGAACCAGGCTGCTGGCATTAACCTTTAAAAAGGAGATAGAGCAGCTTTTAAACAAGATAATAGGTGAAAGCCGACAGTCACCCAAGAGCACATAGTTCAGAACAATGTATCCTTGAAGGATACTACCAAAAAAATGAATTTAGGGCATATCAGCAGAGAGGTTCCAATAAAGACAAAGGTAACCCAAATGCCCTTGAGTACAGAGCAGACAGAGCTTAAAGATTCCAAATTGCCCCTGCCTGCCGATAACCAGATTAATATGAATAAAATACAGTCTCTAAAATGCTTGTATGCAAATGCTAGAAGTCTAAAAATAAGATGGGAGAGTTAGATAATATATAGGACTAAATGAGAAATTAGATATGATTGGTTATTTCAGAGACATGGTGGAAGGAGGACAACCAGTGAGACACTGTGATACCTGGGTACAAACTATATTGTAATGATAGAGCTGATGAAATTGGTGGAGGGGTTGCGCTCTATGTCAGAGAGGGCATTGAGTCACAAAGGATTAAAGTTCTACAGGAAAAAAAAATTTCTGTAGAATCTCTATGGATTGAAATTCTCTCAGAGACTTTTGGCAAAACTAAAAAGTCATGGGATAGGAATCAGTGTACTATTGTGGATCAGGAACTGGTTAAAAGATAGAAAGCAGAGGGTAGGGCTAAATGGCCAATTTTCCTAATGGAAAAAGGTGAATAGTGGAGTACTCCAGGGATCTGTGCTAGGTCTGCTGCTATTTGACATATTCATAAATGACCTGGAAAGGGAATAACGAGTGAGGTTATCAAATTTACAGATGACACAAAACTATTTAAAGTTGTTAAAACCCAAGAGGATTGTGGAAAATTGCAAGACGATCTTGATAAATTGGAAGACTGAGCATCCAAATGGAAGATGAAATTTAATGTGGACAAGTGCAAAGTTATGCACCTAGGAAAGAACAACCCAAACTGTGGTTAAACGATGCAAGGTTCCACATTGGGAAAAGATTTAGGCGTCATCGTGGATAACATGTTGAAACCTTCCGCCCAGTGTGCAGCGGCGGCAAAGAGAGCAAATAAAATGCTAGGTATCATAAGGAAAGGAATGGAAAATAAAACAAAGGATATTATAATGCCTCTGCATCGTTCCATGGTACGATCGCACCTTGAATATTGTGTGTAGTTCTGGAAGTGGTATCTTAAAAAGGATTTAGTGTTATTAGAAAAGGTACAGAGAAGAGTCATCAAAATGATAAAGGGGATGGAAGGATACTCCTATGAAGAGAGGCTAAGAAGGTTGAAACACTTCAACCTGGAAAAGAGACGGCTGAGGGGAGATATGATAGAGGTCTATAAATTAATGAATGGAGTGGAATGGGTAAGCATAGATCGATTGTTTACGTTGTCAGAATATAAAAAGACTTGGGGATATGCAATGAAGCTACAGGGTAGCCTATTTAAGACTAATAAAAGAACATATTTTTTTCACTCAACGTGTAATCAGACTCTGGAATTTGTTACCGGAGGATGTAGTAAAAGCTGCTAGTGTAGCTGGGTTTAAAAAAGGTTTGGACAAGTTCCCGGAGGAAAGGTCCATAAACCATTATTAAAAGGGACCCAGGATATCACTGCTTGACCCAATACAAGCATTGAGGAACCTGTCTTTTGGGGAAACTGCTAGGTACTTAGGACCTAGATTGGCCACTGTTGGAAACAGGATACTGGGCTTGATGGACCTTGGTCTGACCCAGTATGTCATATCTTATGTTATGTTCTTATGTTATTATCTAGGATCTTAGGAATGACTACCAACCGTGATCTCATGCGGGTGTTAAGCCAGTTAGGGAAAACCTGTGGCTAACTTCTACAGTAATGGTGACTTTACTAATGGCATTGTCTATATTCTTGAGAATAAAAATTAAGATTAAATGTAAAGGTTTCTGAACAGATACTAAAGATAACAATCAAGCAGTAAGTTCTTGAAATAAAGCAATTAAACTGAGAAAATCTGAATTGCTTACAGAATAGCTACTTTGCATCAGAGATGAAAAAAGATAGATGTAATCATGATCATTTTTTAAACTATCATAAAAGGTAGGCTAATTGTTTCTTTAAACCAGTCATGGAGCATCATCTAGCTCAGGGGTCTTCACACTATAGCCTGGAGGTCATATGTGACCTTTGTATCTCAAATTTTCAGCCCACCATACAGTCAGAAGAATTACAGTATTCCTTTCCACACTGCCAAGGATGTATCCTGTCAAATATCATGCATGACCATCTCTAGGGTATTTCTCCTTAGCTAAGTTAATTATTATTGTTTTCTTCAAAATACTTCACCTTCCTAAGCAGATAACTGGCATATAAGATCCCCTTAAAATAGGGCTTCCCAAACCTTTCCATGGGAACCTACTGCCAGCTGAGTTTTCAGGATCTTCACAATGAATATGCATGAAAAAAATCTGCATATACCAGAGACTTACAATATGCACATTGCAGTTAGCACATGGGTACATACTGTGTGCTGTCAATTTTGCAATTAGTGTGGGTGCGCTTAATGTCACTGCCACTGCCGCGTGATAGATTTTGTTTCAGTGTGATAACTGTTGGGAACATGCTGGGCACACTCCCAACAGCACAATATTTCTGCACATACCAAACATTAATTTTTATTCAAAGCATGCAGCAAATGCAAAAACATACCCTAAGATGAGAATTTCAACATATTAGTCACAATGAGTCCAAGATTCTCGCTTTGGGGGTGACTCCTAAAATTGAACCCAACATAATGCACCTATAGTTGGGTTTTTTTTCCATGTGCATTAATTAGCACATGTCCACATTGAATTTAATCAGCCATTTAGATGCCCAGTTCCTCAGTGCCACATAGGGGTATGTTTACTAAACTGCGCACTTGTGCGGGGCGCACTTGAGCGCTCTAAAATGATGCATTTAAGTGCTCTTAAGTGCCCCGCACGCGTGCGCATCACATTAACGGGCCCCGCACATGTGCGACGAAAACGCGCACGTTGGCGGTGCGCTCATGTGCGATAGAGGCGGGGAAAGGCTAACGGAGGGCGGAGGAAGGCCCCCGAGGGGCGGTGAGACGGGGTCAATGGGTGGAGAGTGGGAGGGGAGAGGCTCCCCGCACAGGAGCGGGGCCGAATTTACATGTAAAAACTACCGCGAGTGAAACACTCGCGGTAGAGCGCATTTAAAGGGAAGAGAAACATTTCCGTCAGCAATGTACAGCAAAAGCGGGGAAACCTAAAAAACGTGAGCAGTGTGATACATGTGCACAGAAGTAAATCGCAAATATAAATTGAAAATGACCACAACAAATTCCAAATAAATTATAATCCAGCTGGGCAACAGTGCTATTAATGGGCAACAATAACAAACACTCCCAGGAAAGCCCCAAAAAATAGAAATGATTTTTGGAAGGGTCTACGCTTCGTAGACTCTTTCAAAAGCACTGCAATGTAATGGAGCTTTCCTGGGAATGTATTTCAGGTTGCCCATTGATATCACTGTTGCGCAGCTTGTTGTTATATCTTTCTCCCCTTTTTTGAAGGGCATATTTGAGTTTTTTGTGCACCCTTGTCCCCATACAAGGTAAACTAGCCCACAGTAAAATTGTGCAGAGCCGGGTGTCTGACTCTTGCGGCCAGGTTTCCTATCTCCAGAGACTGCACTGTCTCTGTGGCCACAGTGTGGTGCAGCGGACACAACCAGTACCTGTAGGACCAGAGAGGCACAGCTTCAAATCCCAGCTGGGGCTACTGCCAATCCAGTCCATATATTTTTCCCACAACTAAAGCGTGATAGTAAGGACAAAACTGTATAGCTAAGAACATATGCATTGGTCATACGCCTATATTTTAACACACCAATCACAGACACCATGAACAGGCGCATTACCTAGAGCAGAGTCTCCCAAATGCAGTCCTGGAGGGCCCCACACCATTCAGGTTCCATGCGGCCTCTAATAATGATGCCTGTGCTGCATAGGGACAGCATGAAAACCCAAACAGTGTTTGGAACACCAGGACTGGAGTTGGGAAACCCTGCCGTAAAGCAGCAGCCAACAGGGCCAGACATACCCACACACACACCCACAGGCCCCATTGGCCAATGCCTCCTGGAGAGGCAGGACACTGGGCCCTGCCTGTATCTCCCAATACTAGCAGTTGCATACTTCTGCAATGCCACCCTACACCTGGGTATACGGTACACAGCTATCAAACGTTTGCTATGATAACTGGCAGATCTCCAGTCCTACGCAAAGCACAGTTTGTTCATGGAGCTCCACCATAACAATCATTCAGATGTCTGCGGTGTGTGTTGCAGGTCTGGTCTCTGACAGTGTTTACCACCCTGGAATGTGACCCCTAACAGTAATGAGTACCATATCCATGCATGTACTGTGTCCAGGACTGGTGTGGTGGGTATGGCTGCTGAACCCCTCTATAGTAGCACAATGCTGGCATAGGTGTGGGGGTGGCTGTCTGTCTATCCAGTGTGTGGTGGCTGCAAACACCTTCCACAGCCCACACTGCCAGCAATGTTTTATTTATTTTTATTTTATTTAGTATACATTTGTATACCGCTACTTCCAGCGATCAGCAGCGGTTTGATTACAGATTGGAAATTGTCAAATAATGACAGGAAATTTTTGAGGTATAAACACATTGATTAGACAGGAAAGCACAGCACACAGAGAACTATTTTACAGGGAACATGGGCTATGGAGGGTTAAGTGGCTTGCCCAAGACCACAAGGAGCACCTGTGGGACTAGAAACCCCAGTCCTTCCGGCCCAAGGTTGCTGTCCTCTAGTGGGATTTGAACCCCCGACCTTCCGGCCCGAAGTACCTTGCCCCAACCACTAGGCCACTCCTCCAGTTGCCAGTATTGGGCTGCCAATGTGCATAATGAGGAGCAAGGTACCATGGGTGTAGGCCGGACAGGGTGGCCTTGCCAAGGTGCATCTGCACAGGGCATAGGGCACTGACTGGGACATTGTGGTGCCCGTCCACCACCTACACAGACAGGGTGACCTCAGTATGTCCTGCTGAGAGATCACTCTCACCCTGACTGTGCAGTGACCACAGTATGGCTAGGCAACCCCATAGTGCTATATAGTATTTCTCTCATGTGATATATATGGGTGTCCTTTTGGGGCCCAGTCACTGATATATCTGTGTACTGTGTATGCTGCCATCCCAGTTCTGGGTGCATGCATCTCCACTGGGAACATGCACTATGGACTAACTAGCAGACTGTTTGTAGCTGGTATGTGTCCTGATGGAGCAGCTTGCAGTGGCTGATGGCTTACTGCAGGAGAATATCAGATAGTGGTGGGGTGCAGCTTACCATATCCTGGTATAATGTCTGTCTGCTATTGTGTTATGGATGTGTATAGAGCTGCATTGACTGCCCTGTGGGGTGTGTGTGTGTCTATGTTCCCCTCTACTGCCACCTTTGCAGGGAGGTATAAGGTGGATCTATTGATGGGAGACCATGTTTGCCGGGTGGGGGGTGTTGGTGGTGCATATCCCACCTGGGGGTCCATGGGGGCTACACCTGACTGAAACAGTGTTTGTGCAGACACTACCTATCTTACACATTAACACTGCTTTGAACCTCCCTCATGGCCTCCATCAGTCATGGAAGGTGTTGTGGACCTGGTCCTAGGCGCCTCATCGCACACTCAGAGTGAGCTCAGTAAACACACAATGTGACGGTGTGTAGGTACTCTTTGCCAGTAAAACACCCGGTCAGTACCCCCTACCAGGGTGAGGTGCTGTGGGGGTGCACCATGTCACTTTCCCCTACCAGGCCGAGGTGCTGTGGGGGTGCATTCCCCATTTTGTGTTCATCTGTGGACAGCTGATTTGCATGTGCAGTGCATCATGGGTACTGGTGGGCTAACCCTATCCTGGTGAGCACAGTAGACTGTCTGTGCAGTGACGTGTAGGTTCTTTGCAGCCAGCCAGGGGCTTGCTATCAGCTGTAGCGCAATGGTTACTTCACTGCCTGTGCAGCCAGAGATCATGGGTTCAAACCCACAGTGGAGTTAATTGCTAGGGTTTTCCACAGCATTATTTTTCGTTAATGTACATATTTTGATGCCAGCAAAAACACCCTCAGCGTACTGTACCCATAGGGTGCCTCTGAGTGCGCTCCATAGAGCACCCTATAGAGCACCTTATGGTTCCCGTCCATAAAAGGTGCACTATACATTATCCTGTGACACAACTTATAGGGTGCCCTATAGGGGACATATTAGGGTGCCGTGGCGGACAGTGCACTCTATAATGTGCCCTATGGAGTGCCTTATAGGGTGCCTTATACGGCACCTTCACTTACGGCACGTGAGGGCGTGTTTGCTGGCAGCAATTAATAAAATAAACATACGGTGCTGCAGGAAAAAATATGTACATTGCAAAGCTGATACCACAGCCAGCCTTACGTATTAGGCACCCTGGGGAGCAAACTCATGACCCCTGTATCAGCAGTCAGTGCCTTAACCATTGTGCTCCACTGCTGCTCCTCCTTGCATGTCAGTGCACCTACTAATGCTTTTCATTCCTTAAACTGCACAGTGCTGCCATCATAAACAGTGCTCTGACCTTGCGGGACCTCATACGGCACCCTCTAAAGCGCCCTATAAGCTACATTCTAGGGTGCCTTGGCGGACAGTGCACTTTGAAATGTGCCTTATGGGGCGCCTCATGTTAACATGCTTTGAGGGTGCGTTTGCTAGTAATGATAATTAAATAAAAATAACATGCCCCCTAAGGCACTCATGCCCATAATACACAATGCCTCAGCCAGCCTTGTTCATTGGGCACTGTGGGGGATTGAACCCCTGATCCCTGCACCATTGGTAGATGCTTTAACCATTGGGCTGTGGCTCTGCTCTTCTGTTTACTCAGCAGCGCGCCGCCTTATGCCGCCCCATATTGTGATGTCTCCTAAAACAACACGCCGCCTTATGCCCATTAGCGCGCCGCCTCATGCCGCCCAGTATTCGACTGCCTCCAAAACATTAGCGCGCCGCCTTATGCTGCCCATTATTTCAATGTCACCTAAATTATCACATCAGCCAGCCATATTTATTGGGCTCTGTGGGGGATTGAACCCCCCCCGATCCCTATACCATTGGTAGGTGCCTTAACCATTGTGCTGTGGCTCTGCTCTTTTGTTTGTTCAGCAGCGTACCACATATGCCTCCCGCGCAGCCATCTGATGCGCTAAGGTGCGGGGCACACCTTAGCGCATATGCTAAGGTGCGGGGCACACCTTAGCGCATATGCAAATCATGGATTTCCTTCTTCAGCACGAAACGCCCACTCCTTATACGGCACCCGCACTCTACCGCGGCCACGCACAATTTCGGAGTTTAGTAAACATATCCCATAGTCCCTGTGCAGTTCCTCACAATCTGCTCATGATCTGTGAATAATTGTGTGTCACCTGCAAATTTGATCACCACACTTGTTGATCCCTTTTCTATATCCTTTATAAATATTTTAAAAAGAACCAGTCCTTGGGCATTCCATTATTTAACTTTCTTCAATAGGAAAACTGACTATTCAGTATTATTCTCTCTTTTCTATTTTTAACTACTTATCAATCCACAATAGGATACTGCTTTTTTAAAATTTCCTGTGGAATCTCATGACGGACTTTATTAAATGCTTTCTGAAAATCCACATACACTATGGGGGCCATACTGAGCAGCATTTAGCGGGGATGTATGTCCGGTTTGAACATATATCCCCGCTAAACGCCTGACTCCGATGCCAGATCCAGAACTCCCCACATGTACAGAAATGTGCGGGGAGCTCTGGATGGTGGCAGGAGGGAGAATGCCGGAGGAGGAGCGTGGGCAGTGTGGAGGCGGGACTCTGACCCTGGCAGGCCCAATTGTGGGTCGGGTGGCAGGGAAAAGGAAAAGTGAAAGGTTTGCAAGCAATCGGGGCTCCTGCATGGCATCCTGGTGCCATGGCGATGGGATGCCACGGCACCAGGCTCCATGCAGGGGCCCTGGGAGGCTTAGACAGGGACAGCAGTGAACACGTCCTTGTTTGTTCTGCAGGTCTGAATTGGGGCATGTCCTGCCTGTCCAGGCCCACTGCACCCGATTCTGCTCCCACGGGAACGTCTAGCTCCCACAAGTACAGAATCAGGTGCAAATCTGTCTCGTCCAGATTTTGGACATCTGGACGAGCCGGACATGTCCCGAACAGAATTGGCCTTTATGGAGATTCGTTTAGAAGCCATATTTTCATTTTAAACATGGATGCAGCAGCAGAAAATCATGAAAGCTGTGTCCATGTGTAAAACGCCATGTTTCATGCATGTTTCATGTTTCATGCATGTTTCCACCAGAGTTGTAATGGGGGCATTTCTGGGAACAGTCTGGGTTGTATGTGCACTTGCACATTTATGGCATATTTCACACAGAGGGAGACATTCAGGGTGGATTTTTTAAATGACTCAATCTATACCTGCTATAAATCACAAACAAGGATGGGAATTTGTTGTATTTTCGGACTGTTTGTGGTGGTAGTGACTGGAGAAACTTGGCTTGTGAGCATGGCAGAAACCCTGGCCGCGCTGCCTCAGCCAAGCCACGCCACTAGCCCCCACTGCTTCTGATTCTGTCTTTGTGCCACTGTTTTGCTGTCCGCGGCAGGCCATGTGCTTCAGCACACATGGCCTGCCACTTCTGACCCCCCTTAGATAGTAAGTTGCGTCAGAGGGGGATCAGAAGTGGCAGGTCATGTGTGGCAAAGCACATTGCCTGCTGCAAGCAACAGAGCAGTGATACAAAGCTGCCCACCCCGGTCAGCTGCCCTAGGCAGCCACCTACCCTGCCTAGTTGATGAACTGGCCCTGTTTGTGAGTTACTGACATGAATGTCTGCTCTGTCCATGTAAGTGTTTTTGATCAACTTTTCCTGTGGAGTATTACCTTCTCGCTCTTTTCTTTTCATTGGACTTATTAATATTTAGAGGAAGTCTATTGTGAATTATCCAAGCTTTGAGAGTCCTCTGCCTTTCTCCAACCTATACTCCTCCCCTTTCCAAGATCCTATTAGTTTTCTAGTCTATAACAAACCCTCCTTGACACACTTCCTGGCCTTTGGTGCTTCGGTCTACCTTCTGCCCAGTTCGCTGTTGCCTCTCTGTGTGTGACCTAGTGTTCCTGCAGCCTCCGTTTCTGTGTGGTTTACTCCTACATGTCTCTGTGTGCTCAGTGATCTCTAAAAACTCTGCATCTCTGTGTGCATCCTTGCTGTCTGTCTGTTTGTGTGTCTATGCAGTTGTGTGTCGATGTGCATGTGTAGTGCTGTGGATATTGGTGGTGGAAGGCACAGGGTGTTGATGGAGAGAGTCATGAATGAGATGAACACATTGGATGTGGTGGCCCACAGGGGGTACAGGAAAGCCACTAGGCAGCACCCATATCAGAGTGTTTATAGGCCAAGGACCCAATTCCTTGACTTTATGGATCAGCAGTACCTCACCAGGTTCTGTTTTGATGAGGCAGCCATCCACCATCTATGCCAGGATTTAGAGTCGCTCCTTTGTCTGTTTATCTTAAGATCAGCATTGCCCTGACCTTCTTAGCCACTGCCGGTTTCCAGTCCATATTAACGGCAACTGCGGCTCTCAGCCAGTCAGCCATCTCAATGTGCATCTCACAGTTCTTGAGGGCCTTACTACCCACACTGCACAATATGTAGCCTTCTCACAGATGTGCATCAGAGTCAGCAAACCATAATCCAATTCCATGAGATAGCCCACTTCTCATCAGTTCTGGGGCTCATTGATTGCACATATTTATGTATTTAAAAAATTTCAATTCAGATTACAATAAAAATGTGTAAAATATATAATATGCACAATAAATAATGCACACAAAAATAATACTAAATCTCAATGTTAGTATCACATCTAACACGCCAATACTCATCTGTTACCAACAAATAGCACCTTTGAAACAATAAACCAAGGCAGCATTTCTAGCTGCACTTCAATGAGAGCTGAGTATGCCTGCCTAAACAAATGAGCCTTTAGTTGTTTCCTATACATAAATGTATTGTCATAAGATGTAATTCTGCAGGCAATGAGTTCCACAGCTTTTGAGCTACCATAAAAAAAACATGCGCTCCCGCAAAACATGGAAATGTACACTTCAAAATGAAGGTACATCCAAACATACTGTTGTTTGGGATAACACGGCATGAGGGGGTCACTAGACCATCAAAAACTCCTGACAGGCACAATGGGACTTCATGAGTAAGCTTGTGAACGAATAAAGCATAGTTACTCATCTATAACAGGTGATCTCCAGGAACAGCAGGAATTTAGTCTTCACATATGGGTGACATCGGTACCGACGGAGTCTACGCGGGAATGTTCCCCAGCGTCCAATTGGAAAGTTTTTGGGAGCATTCCACTGTGACTGCGCAACTGTCTTCCCACCTTCCCAACTCCCTCGCTTCAGTTGAGTTTGTAGCTGAGAAAAGAGAGTAAACGAAACACTAACTCCTAGGGGAGGAGGGCGGGTTGTGAAGACTAAATTCCTGCTGTTCCCAGAGATCACATGTTACAGGTGAGAAACTACATTATCTCCAGGAACAAGCAGAAATGTAGTCTTCACATATGGAACACTCTAGTTCCCAGATGCCAGATGAGATGACCTCAGAACCGGTAGAGGTTCGCTTCGGAGTAGGCATCATGGGGTCATGGATCCCACATCAATTTCTGGTATCTTCAAAGTCCAGGACAGAGGGTAGAAGTTATATCTAAGTCTGAAAGAGATGCTGGAGTATAGCTTGACCAAACATAGCATCCTGATGGTAGTCCTTTTCCAGATAATAATGGACAGCAAAGGTATGGATGGAGGACCAAGTTGCTGCTTTGCAAATTTTGTCAATGGCCACCAAGCGTAGGTTTGCCATCGAGGTGGCCATGGTGCGAATGTTGTGAAGAACCTCTGTGTTTTGGGGAGACTGCTAGGTACTTATGACCTGGATTGGCTACTGTTGGATACAGGATACTGGGCTTCATGGACCTTGGTCTGACCCAGTTTGGCATATCTTTTGTTCTTATGTTTTTAGTAACATGCCCTTCCAGGGAGGGTCCTGCTTTGTCATAAGCAAATGAAATGCAGTCCGCTATCTATCTGGAGAGTGTACGCTTAAGAGACAGGTATTCCCAGGTGACTAAGGTCAACAAGATAAATAACTGTGAGGCTTTATGATGATCTTGAGTCCTTTGGAAAGAGAACATCAAGACATATTTGCGGTCAGAGTGCAGAGTTGCTTCCGCTCGAGAAGCACGAGGTTTAGGAAAGAAAACTGGAAGATAAATTGACTGGTTTAAATGGAAGGGAGACACCACCTTTGCATCAAGTGTGGGTGAGTCTGAAGGACTACTTTGTCATGGAGGAAACGGGTATAGGGTAGATCCACCACCAACGCCTGAAGTTCACTAATGTATCTAGATGAAGTGAGGGCAATTAGGAAGATTAATTTCCAAGAAAGGAACTTAAGTGAGGTCGTGGCTAATGATTCAAAGGGTGGCTTGAGAAGCTGCGCTAGAATAAAATGGAGGTCATAAGCTACCGGAGGTGGCTTAATGGGCGATTTGGACAGCAGGAAACTTCTCATGAAAACACGCTACTAGTGGTTGTGTGGAGATGGGCTGTCCATAGAGGAGATGGTGAGAGGCCGCAATGGCACAGAGGTGGACCCGCACAGAGTTTGTCTTCAGACATGTCAAGGAGATACTGGAGGAGTGACTCCACTGGAGCAGAAAATGGATTGAGATCCTTCTGGAAACACCAGACAGAGAATCTACGCCACTTAAATGTATATGAACATCTGGTGGGGGGCTTTCTAGAAGCCAAAAGAATCTCCTTAACCTCTTAAGTAAGGCCAAAACCTTGTAAAGCTATGCTCTCAGCAGCCAAGCTGTGAATGAGAGAGACTATGGATTGGGATGGAGTAGTAAGCCGTCGTCCGGGGAGAGGAGCTTGGGCGCAGATCCCAATTGCAGAGGATGAGTCTAAGTCAGATGTAGTAGTGACAGAAACCATGGTTGCCATGGCCAGTGAGGGGCTATGAGTATCATGGAGCCCTTGTCTGACTGAAGCTGGAAAAGCATCTTGGGAATGAGGGGTATAGGAGGGAAAGCATAAAGCAGACGCTGACCCCAGTGTAGGTGAAAGGCATCCACTTGTTGAATGGATGTCGGAGTTCTTGTACAGAAGCGAGGAAGCTTGGCATTTTGGGAAGTCGCGAACAGATCTATGTCTGGGGTCCCCAGGTCTGGAAGATGTAGGATGCTGTGTCCAGATGGAAGATCATTCGTGGGGAAGAAGGATGTGACTCAGTCTGTCTACCAAGACATTGAACTTCCCTGGAAGTTACACCACTTGGAGGTTATTTGATGAGCAATGGCAAAGGACCACAGGTGTAGCGCCTCCTTGCAGAGGGCCCAAGAACCTGTTCCTCCCTGCTTATTCACATAGAACATGGCAACCTGATTGTCCATCCTGACTAGGGCTTGTTGTGCTCTGAGGTGGTGTTGAAACACCCGGAAGGCATTTGTGATAGCATGAAGTTTCAGGAGATTGATCTGGAGTTGTGACTCTTGCGCTGTCCAGAGGCCCTGTGTAATTAGGTTCCCCAGATGGGCTCCCCAACCCAGTTTGGAGGCATCCGTCGTCAGGATGCATTGAAGTGGAGGCATCTGAAATGGTGACCCTATGAGCAGATTTTCTGGAGAACACCACCACTGAAGGGATGTGGTTAGATGGGCAGTGACTTGGATCCTGTCCTGGAGACGGCCCAAGGCCTACTTACACTGGGAGGCAAGAGTCCACTGAACTGTCTGCATATGAATTTGGGCATATGGAATGACATGTACAGTAGAGGCTATGTGCCCCAGGAGCTGCAGCATCTCTCAGGTACTCAGATGTTCTCATAGGAGCATCTGGGATGCTAGATCAACTAGACAGGCACAACAAAGCTGGGGCAAAAACACCCTGGACTGTTGGGTGTCTAGTAGAGCTCCAATGAACTCTAGTTTCTGAGTTGGAGTGAGCTGGGATTTTGGGATGTTTATCACAAATCCCAAGTATTGTAGTACTGTGATGGTACGATGCAAGGAAAGCACTACCTCTTGGGAGGTGTCTACTTTTAAGGGCCAGTCATCTAAATATTGGAAGATGAATATCCCCAGAGATCTTAGATAGGTGGCTATGATCACCATGCACTTTGTGAAGTCTCTTGGGGCAGAGGCGAGTCCGAAGGGAAGGACTCTGTATTGATAATGTTTTCCTTGAAAGGTGAAGTGTAGATATTTCTTGTGTTCTGGGTGGATGAGGATATGTGTGTACACTTCTTTTAGATCTAGAGAAAAGAGCCAGTCCTGACTCTGGAGTTAAGGAAGAAGAGTCCTGAGAGAGATCATCTTGAACTTTTCATGGACTAGTAGATTGTTGAGGTTTCTGAGGTCCAGAATGGGCCTGTACCCTCCGGTTTTCTTTCTTTCAAAGAATGAGAAAGTATGGAGATAGAAGCCCATTCCCTGTTGGAGTGTTGTGACGACTTCTATGGTGCCCTGAGACAGAAGAGAGGACACCTCATCCTGTAGGAGAGCAGTGAGTGGGGGGTTGAGTTTGATATTCCCGCGTGAAAGTGGAGGGGGGCAGAGTTTGAAGATCTAGTCTGTACCCTTCCTGGACTATGGTGAGTGTCCACTGCTCTGAGGTGATGAGGTACCATCGGTGAATGTAGTGGCATAGTCTGCCTGCTATGTGAAGGGGTGGGGGTCCTCCAGAAACAGGGTGGTAATATTCTCTAGGAAAGAGTCAAAAAACAGGCGCAGACTGTGGCTGTGGAGCTGCTTAAGATTTAGCCAAACTTCTTTTGTTGCTTTTGAGGATGCTGCCTCTTCTGTGGGGCCTGAGCCTGGTACTGAGAAGCAGAAGGATAAGAAGAAAATAATTTCTTCTTATTGTAGAAAGACTTCTTTGCAGGTGTCTTTTTTCTAGCAGTGTCAGCTGTTACTCTGAAGAGTCTCTTTAGAGCAGAATTTTCTGACTCTAATTGAGAGGTCTTATCTTGCCAGTCTTTTCCAAAGAGGTTTTCCCCTGTGCAAGGTATGTTGTCCAGCTTATCTTGAACCCACTGTTCAAGATCTGGGGCTTGAAGTCATGCCATTCGACATGCATCCATGCATATTACTGAGGCCCTGCTTGTGCATTCAAAGGCATCGAAGGTAGCTCTATTGACAAACTTTGAAACATTTTGACTATGCTTAACTAGAGCAAGATAATCTGCCCTTTTGTCATCTGGGAGGAGAGGGACAAAAGCCTCGAAGGCCCTAGAGACCTTTTTCAGGAACATTCCCATATAAAGGATATAAGGGGTATGTTTACTAAACTGCACTCATGTGCGCGGCGCACATTAGCGTGCACTAAGGTACCTTAGCGCACGCTAATGATGCATATTTGTGCCCCGCACACGTGCGCGCCGCACTAAAGTGCCCGCTCATGTGCGTGGCGCGCTGATGTGCGATAGAGGCGTGGAAAGGCTCCCGGAGGGCGGAGGAAGGCTCCCCAGGGGCGGAGAGAAGGGGTCAATGGGTGGAGAGTGGGAGGGGAGAGGCTCCCCGCACACGAGCGGGGCTGAAATTCAAGCCAAAAAATACCGCGAGAGAAAATCTCGCGGTAGAGCCGATTTAAAGGGAAGAGAAACCATTTATGTCAGCAATGTACAGCAAAACCGGGGAAACCTACAAAACAGTGATAACTGTGATACATGTGCACGGTACAAAAGTGCAAATAAACATTGAAAATGACCCCAACAAAATCTAAAAAAATTATAATCAAGCTGGTCAATAGTGATAGTAATGGGAAACATCAAAAAACACTCCCAAGAAAGCCGCAAAAAATAAATATGAATTTTAGAAGGGTCTATGCTCCGTCCCCATACAAGGTGAATGATCCCACAGTGAAATAGCACTGATCAGGGTTTCCCTCTCCATTGGACAGGTTACCTATGGCATGCACATTTCCACAACAGCAGGGCGGGCAGGTCAGAATGGGCAATTGGACAGATGCTGGGAAAGGGGATACAGAGGGCTGCAGGCGGCACATGCTGTGGTGCAGCTGGGGCACAGTGCGGACTAGGCAGATGCCTAGATGGCACCTAGGAATGCTGAAACTGAACAGCAGCCAGACAGCAACTGATGAGGGCCCAACATGGGCACGAGAGTGTTTATCACAGTGTCACAGGGGATAGTACCCAGCAGGTACCCCCAAGGGCACAGAATATTGGCAGACGGTGATTGGGGGACGTGCGGACAAATTTGCAGGCACCTCTACCCCAGAACCCGCACCATAGGCAGCCGCCTACCCGCACACAGGATGGCCTGAGACTGCGTACCACCAGCACCACCAGCAGATGGGCATGTCAGCAGGGTGGCAAAGGGGTACTGGAGGTGGAGGGGGGCAGTGGCAGCTGCCCAGAGCAGACCATGACCTAGCCCTGTATAGGTGGGTGCAATGCACTGCAACAGACAGGCCCTGCCAGACAAACAGTCATGGTATCATCAGGTAATACACTGTCTCTGTGGCAAGACGGTGGTGCAGTGCACACAACCAGCGTGTTTGGAGACAGAAGGTCACAGGTTCAAGCCCCAGCTGGGGCTCCTGCCAATCCAGTCCCCATATTTTACCCACAACTAACTAGTGATAGTAAAGACGAACCTTTATTGCAGAGAACATAAGCATGGCTCAAACACCTCTATTTTACCCTACAGAGCACAGACACCATAAACATGCACATTACCTAGAGCAGATTCCCCCAAATGCAGTCCTGGAGGGCCACAAAACCTTCAGGGTTTATGCTGTCTCCAATCTAAGGATGGAGCGGTACTGGTGGTGGAGGTGGCAGCAGCTGGTGGCCACAGCAGACCATGGCCTAGCCCTGTCCAGGTGGGTGCCGTGCACTACAACAAACAGACCCTGTCGGATGTACAGTCATGGACTCCCCAGGGAATGCAGCATACCTGTGGCAACATGGTGGTGCAGTGCACACAGCCAGTGTATGCAAGAACAAAAGGTCACAGGTTCAAAGCCCAGCTGGGGCTACTGCCAATCCAGTCCACATATTTTTCCCACAACTAAACCGTGATAGTAAGGACAAACCTTTATTGCAGAGAACATACGCATGGTTAATACACCTATATTTTACCCTACAGAGCACAGACACCATAAACATGCACATTACCTAGAGCAGAGTCTCCCAAATGCAGTCCTGGAGGGCCAAACACCATTCAGGTTCCATGCTGCCTCTAAGAAAGATGCCTGTGCTGCATATCTATGCACCACCCCATGGTATGCAGATGTATCTCATGCATATTCATGAGGGACAGCATGAAAACCCGAACAGTGTTTGGCACACCAGGACTGGAGTTGGGAACCTCTGCCGTAAAGCAGCAGCCAACAGGGGCAGACACACCCACACCCACAGGCCCCATTAGCCAATGCCTCCTGGAGAGGTAGGACATTGGGCCCTGCGTGCATCTCCCAATACTAGCACTTGCATACCTTAGCAATGCCACCCTACACCTGGGTATACGGTACACAGCTATCAAATGTTTCCTATGATTACTGGCAGATAGCAATTCCTACGTTAAGCACAATTTGCTCATTGAGCTCCATCATAACAATCTTTCTGATGTCTGTGGTGTGTGCTGCAGGTCTGGTCTCTGACAGTGTTTACCACCCTGGAGAGTGACCCCCCAACAGTACTGCGCACCATATCCATGCCTGTACTGTGCCCAGGACTGGTGTGGTGGCCAGGGCTGCTAAACTCCTCTATAGTAGCACAATGTTGGCATAGGTGTGGGGGTGCCTGTCTGTCTATCCAGTGTGTGGTGGCTGCAAACACCCTCCACAGCCCATACTGCTTGCACTGTTGCCAGTATTGGCCTGCCAATGTGCATAATGAGGAGCAAGGTACCATGGGTATAGCCCGGACAGGGTGGCCTAGCCAGGATGCATCTGCACAGGGCATAGGGCACTGGCTGGGACATTTTAGTGCCCGGCCACCACCTACACAGACAGGGTGGCCTCAGCATGTCCTGCTGGGAGATCACTCTCACCCTGACTGTGCAGTGACCACAGCATGGCTAGGCACCCCCATAGTGCTATATAATATTTCTTTCATGTGATATTTATGGTTTTCCTTTTAGAGCCCAGTCATTGACATATCTGCTTGTTGTGTATGCTGACATCCCAGTTCTGGGTGCATGCATTTCCACCAGGAACATGCACTATGGACTAGCTGGCAGACTGTTTGCAGCTGGTATGTGTCTGGATGGAGTGCCTTGCAGGGTGCAGCAGCTGAAGACTTGCTGCAGGAGAATATCAGATAGTTGTGGGGTGCAGCTTAGCATATCCAGGCCTAATGTCTGTCTGCTATTGTGTTATGGATGTGTACAGAGCTGCATTGATTGCCCTGTAGGGTGTCTGTTCCCCAGCAGGACAGGGGTTGATGGTTCTTTCTACTGCCACCATTGCAGGGAGGTAGAATGTGCATCTGTTGATGGGAGACCCTGTTTGCCACCCTCAGCCCCTGGAGCAGGGTGGAGGTACATAATCCTCCTAGGGGTCCATAGAGGCTACACCTGACTGAGACAGATAGATATATCCAAGGTGTTTGTGCAGAAACTACCTATCTCACACATTAGCACTGCTGGGGACCTGCAGCATGGCCTATTTCTGCCATGGAAGGTGCTGTGGACCTGGTGCAGGGTGAGCACAGTACCCGCACAATGTGATGGTGTGTAGCTACTCTGTGCCAGTAACACACACGGTCAGTACCCCCTACCAGGCCGAGGTGCTGTGGGGGTGGACATGGTCAGTTCCCCCTACCAGGCCGAGGTGCTGTGGGGGTGCATACCCCATCTTGTGTTCATCTGTGGACAGCTGATTTGCATGTGCAGTGCATCATGGGTACGGGTGGCCTAACCCTATCCTGGTGACCACAGCAGACTGTCTGTGTGGTGACATGCAGTCCCTCTACAGCCAGCCAGGGGCTTGCTAGCAGCTATAGAGCTGTAGCCCACTGGTTGCTTCACTGCCTGTGAAGCTAGAGGTCATGGGTTCAAACCCACAGTGGGGTTATTTGATAGGGCTGCCCAAAGCATTATCTCTTTTTAATGTACATTATTGCTGCCAGCAAAAACACTCTCTGCGTACTGTACCCATAAGGTGCCTCAGAGGGCGCCCTATAGGGCACCTTATGGTTACCGTCCATATAAGGTGCACTATACGTTATCCTGTGGAGCGACTTATAGGGTGCCCTATAGGGGACATTTTAGGGTGCCATGGCGGACAGTGCACTTTATAATGTGCGCTATGGAGTGCCTTATAGGGTGCCTTATGCGGCACCTTCAGTTACGGCACGTGAGGGCGTGTTTGCTGGCAGCAATTAATAAAATACAAATGAAGTGCTGCAGGAAACAATACGTACATTGCAAAGCTGATGCCTCAGCCAGCTTTACGTATTAGGCACACTGGGGAGCAAACTCATGACCCCTGTATCAGCAGTGAGTGCCTTAACCATTGTGCTACACTGCTGTTCCTCCTTGCATGTCAGCGCACCTACTTCAGATTTCCATGCATTTAAATGCACAGTGCTGCCATCAAACACAGTGCTATGACCTTGCTGTGCCTCATAGGGCACCCTATATGGCGCCCTATAGGCCACCCTTTCAGAAACATTGTAGGGTGCCGTGGAGGACAGTGCACTTTAGAATGTGCCCTCTGGGGTACCCTATGAGGCGCCTTATGCAGCACCTTATGTTACAATACTTTGAGGGTGTGTTTGCTGGCAGCACTAATTAAAATAAAAATAAAAATAAAATTCCCCCTACAGCACTATTACCTATGACAGGTAATGCTTCAGCCAGCCTTCTTCATTAGGCACAGTGGGGAATTGAACCCATGATTCCTGCATCATTGGTCAGTGTTTTAACCACTGTGCTACACTGCTGCTCCTCCTTGCATGTCAGCGCACCTACTTATGATTTTCATTCCTTAAACTGCACAGTGCTGCCATCAAAAACAGTGCTTTGACCTTGCGGTACCTCATACAGCACCCTATAAAGCGCCCTATAAGCAACATTCTAGGGTGCCTTGGCGGACGGTGCACTTTAAAATGTGCCCTCTGGGGTACCTTATGGGGCGCCTTATGTTACAGTGCTTTCAGAGTGCGTTTGCTAGTAGCAGTACTTAAAATAAAATTAATATGCCTCAGACTGCAATATTTCCTTTAACAGGTAATGCCTCAGCCAGCCTTCTTTATTGGGCACAGTGGGGGATGGAACCCATGATCCCTGCACCATTGGTCAGTGTCTTCACCATTGTACTGTGGCTCTGTTCCTGTGCGTGCACATCAGCGCGCCACTTATGCTTCCCGCGCAAGTTTCTCATGCGCTAATGTGTGCGGCGCACATGAGCGCACAGCGCACATTAGCGCATGATTAATCCCGGTTCGCTTTTTCTGACTGAAACGCCCACTCCTTATATGGCATCCCGCACAATAGCGCGGCGCACCTAATGGGGTTTTAGTAAACATACCCCTAAGAGTTAATTCTAGCTGAAAGCATGGATGCTTGGAAATATCGACGTCCAAAGGTGTCAAGAGTTCTCGATTCTCTACTGGAGGATTAGAGGAGTGAGTCTTTGAGCATTTGATTCAGTGCATCACTGATTCAACCACCATAGAATGGTGGGGAAGCTGTAGCTTTTGGAAGGCGGGACACTCCGGTACGCGATACATGATATCAAGATGTCAGCTTTGAGGTGAAGCAGTGAGAGGCATCTCCCCCATATGGAGCATAAGGTCATGAAGGATGTTGCACACTGGCAGAGTGGCTGCCTCCTTCAGTGCTGTTGGGTATTGGATGATCTCTAATTCCTCTGCCCTTGGCTCCTCCTCTGATGCTACTGTTATAGAGAGGCCCTTAGCTATGTCTCGAATGAATTCCTGGAAGGACATGTCTTCTGGAAGTGACATGCATCACTGTTGAGGTGAGGGACGTTCTGAAGGAAGGTTCCAGGGTCCCTGTGAATCGAATGACTCCACATCTGAAACAGGGGAATCAGAATCAGAAGACTTGAAGTATTGACGGGCACGGTATTCGCTGGAAACTAGATGCCGGTACCGATGCTCCGAGGTATCGGCCTCAGTGAGTCGCTTGAGTTTGGCACTGGTATCGGTAAGAGCTACAAGGGATAGCATGGGTGGGAGTGATGTTGATGTCATCTGCAGCAGACTTGATGTCGTGCCCTGAACCGATGTCAATGTCGGTACTGGAACTGGTATCAACAGGCAGTACCTACAGCCAAGGGTTTTATGGGTACCGAAGTGCCAGGAGGGCTGCTAAGCTCTGCTCGCTGGCCAATATGTGCTTGTCTATTGAGATTGACGATGCTTGGATATCAATGACAGGTATTTGTGCTACCGTCCCAGAGCATGGCACCAGTAACTCTCCAGAGGTCGAGGCCTCAGGAGCATCCTGGGGTCCTTTAATGACTTTGGAGGGCAGGGCCTACTGCCGGGGCTGTTTAGCAAGCCAATCCACCTCCTCGGCAACACCTGAGGGATCTCGATGCCTTGAGCAGGATCTTTCCCTAGAGGTATTGTCGGACTTTGATGCGGCCTTGTGCTTGGACTTCAAAGATACCTGAGATCCATAGGAGGACGATGAGGCCCTCAACGAAGTGGACGCCATTGATACAGCATCTGAAGGCAAGAGTGCTCCATATTTAAATGCCCAGTTTTGTAGGCCTCTCTGTGTCATTTTCTGAAAGAGGGAACAGAATTTTGGCTAGTAGTCTGGGCCGAGGCATTTTAGACACCATTCATGTGTGTTAGTCGTCAAAATGGTGCTGGCACAATTAGAACATTTTTTGAAATCACTAGTTGGTTTCTCCATGCCTTAGACTGTGAAGGCTATTGAAGACTTAAAGCCTAAGAAGGTTGTTGATGCCCAAGTCTTTTTTTAAAAAAGAAGATAAGAAAGAAGGAAAAGAAAAGAATAAAGGAACCAGCGTTGTCGTCGACGGTGCCAGTGTCGACAGTAAGGCAGAGGCGCTAGCCACAAAAAGGAGTTTTTCTGCGGTGACACGTTTTGCTTCCTGCTGGCTCCATGGAAAACAAAGAACTGAAGAGAGGGAGTTGGGAAGGCGGGAAGGCAGTCGCGGAGGCACAGTGGAGTGCTCCCAAAAGCTTTCCAATTGGACACTGGGGAGCGTTCCTGTGCGGGCTCCGTCGGTACCATCACCCATGTGTAGACTACATTCTTGCTTGTTCTTGGAGATAAGTACTTTGCATATGATGCAAACAGAAGCAGGTCACACCACACCGTGTATAGAAAACAGGGAGCTTTATTGATATCGGTGAGGTCACCTTTCACATGTTTCGGTCCATGCCTTCTTCAGGGGATATAGACCTCTAAAACAAATAAATATCACAAAACCTAAAGTAAAAACATAATAATTATCATAAATATCATATCAATAAATAAATTAAAAAATGAAAACATAAAAATATATAAACTATATAGTGGAGTACCCTAGGGATCTGTGCTGGGTCCGCAGCTGATTTGACATGTTCATAAATGTCCTGGAAAAGGGAATAATGAGTGAGGTTATCAGATTTGCAGATGACACAAAACTATTTAAAGTTTTTAAAACCCATAAGGATTGTGGAAAATTGCAGAGAATCTTGATAAACTGGAAGACTGGGCATCCAAATGGCAGATGAAATTTAACGTGGACAAGTGCAAAGTTATGCACCTAGAAAAGAACAACCCAAACTATGGTTACACGATGCAAAGTTCCACATTAGGAACCACCACCCAGGAAAAAGGTTTAGGCGTCATCATGGATAACATGTTAAAACCCTCCGCCCAAAGAGAGCAAATAGAATGCTAGGTATCATAAGGAAAGGAATTGAAAATAAAACAAAGGATATTATAATGACTCTGTATCATTCCATGGTGCGACCGCACCTTGAATATTGTGTGCAATTCTGGTCGCCGTATCTTAAAAAGGATATAGCGTTATTATAAACGGTACAGAGAAGAGGCAAAAAAATGGTAAAGGGGATGGATGGATACCCCTATGAAGAGAGGATAAAAAGCTTAGGGCTCTTCAACCTGGAAAAGAGACGGCTGAGGGAAGATATGATAGAAGTATATAAATTAATGAATGGAGTGGAAAGGGTAAACATAGATCGATTGTTTACATCATCAGAATATAGAAAGACTAGGGGACATGCAATTAAGCTACAGGGTAACCTATCTAAGACTAATAAGAGAAAATATTTTTTCACTCAACATGTAATCAGACTCTGGAATTTGTTACCGGAGAATGTAGTAAAAGCTGTTAGTGTAGCTGTGTTTAAAAAAGGTTTGGACAAGTTCCTGGAGTAAAGGTCCATAAACCATTATTAAAAGGGCCCCAGGATATCACTGCTTGACCCAATACAAGCATTGTGGAACTTGTGTCTTTTGGGGAAACTGCTAGGCACTTCTGACCTAGATTGGCCACTGTTGGAAACAGGATTCTGGGCTTGATGGACCTTGGTCTGACCCAGCATGGCATATTTTATGTTCTTATATATAAAAAGAAGCTCATAATCATTTAATAATTCAGAGAACCAAGGCTGAGGTGGCACCGGACATAGCTATCATTAAAGTTTGCATTAACTGTATTCAAAAGGTCCAAAAAAAAGGAGAGTGACAGACTGACCAACTGTCAGTGACTTCTCTTTAGCACTTAGCAAGGTTTTCTCTGTTTCACCTCCACACCAAAGTGGGTGAATTTGTTTAAGAACTAAAAACTTCAGATCTTTAAGATTATGCAAGGCTTCCTGCCAATAGGAGCCCAGTGGCTTGTGTTGGATTTCTCGCTTAATGCAACTATGATGCTCCACTATGCATGTGGAGCCGGGATTGGGTGGAGGGGAATACCCTGCTGCTCTTAATCTCATTTTTGCAGGTCTGCCGGTGATGATCCCCTTCCTTGGGGGGACTTATTCCACCTCTGAGGTGAAATAAGTCCTCCGTTCATCTCTGCTGCCCCGAATGTACAGGGCCGTGACCTGTATTGGCCCTGCATGTCCGAGGTTGTGGACCCGTCTCCGCTCTACCCACTTTATGCCCTCTCCTGCCCCCATCCAGAGCGTCCCACACAAATGCCATGTACATGCCGGGAGCTTTCATTTCAGAATAGGGTCCAAGCTAGCCGTCCATTCCCGCTATTCGCAGTTCTGGATGACCCCCATAGTAAATTACACTTCTTTAATTATACATATATAGTCATTTTTTGTTAATATTTTTTGTACTAGCTCCATTTTCCCCTCTTCCTTTTCTAGGCGATTAGCCATTGAAGTGTGGGTCATTAGAAGTATTGTGAGGTAACAGACGTCTTGCTCGCTTCCTATTCTGTTTAAATGCAGTAGAGGTGAACATATCCATGGTATAAAATCTTAGTGAATTCATTTACATGATGTTTTTTATTTAATCTGCAGGTTTACAAACGGTATTGTAGTCAGGAGAGCATATGCTTAGTATCCCATACTTGGGTACGTTTTCTCCTCTAGCACCCGAACTTAAATGCCATCCTCTCCTCCTTTGTTGCCCCTTAGTCTTCTTTGTGTTTAGGTCTTACAAAGAGATTTTGTTTTATCTGTCCTTTTGTTGTTTTTTTTTAACTATTTTACATTGTACTGTTTATTTGCCATTTATGTGGTACAATTTATTTGGTTTATTGTGTTGATTATATCTTTGGAGATTACTCCTCCACCTATATTATTTTGTCGTTTATATTGGGCAGGTTTGTTATGGCGTGCAAATGTGCAGCAACAACAGAGTGGGCATGTAGGACAGGGCAACTGTACTGATGCTGGAAATGGGATACAGAGGGCTGCAGGCGGCACATGCTGTGGTCCCACTGGGGTACATTGCGGACTAGGCAGATGCCTAGGTGGCACATAAGAATGCCGAAACTGTAAAGCAGCAAGACAGCAACTGACGAGGGTCCAATATGGGCACGAGTGTGTTCCCTACAGTGTCCCAGGGGATATTACCCAGCAGGTACCCCAAGGGCACAGAACATTGGCAGGCGGTGCCGTGGGGAAGCGTGCATGTCCAATGGAGGCACCCCTACCCGAGAACCCACACCATAGGCAGCTGCCTACCGGCACACTGGCTGACCTGGGACTGAGCACCACCAGTACTACCGGCATAAGGGCATGTCAGCATGGTGGTGGAGGGGGCAGTGGCAGCTACCCACAGCAGACCATGGCCAAGCCCCATTTAGGCGTGTGATGTGCAGTGCAACAGACAAGATCTGTCTGACGTACAGTCATGGTATCCCCAGGGAATGATCTGGCTGTGTGGTGCAGTACACACAGCCAGTCTGTTCAGGGGCAGAGGGTCACAGGTTCAAGTCCCAGCTGTGGCCCCTGTAAACCATGTCTCCATATTTTATGCAGTAGTAAACCGTGGTAATAAAGACAGAACCTTTTTGCAGAGAAATGAAACATGCCATAAACACCTATATGTCACCCTACAGAGCACAGACACCATAAACATGTGCAATCCCCAGAGCAGAGTGTCCCACCTGCAGTCCTGGAGGGCCAAACACCATTCATGTTGTCAGGATGTCCCTAATAAATATGCCTGAGATGTATTTATATGCACCACCCCCATTGTATGCACATGTATCCATGCATATTCAGTAGGGACAGCATGAAGACCTGAACTGTGTTTGGCCCACCCGGACCGGAGTTGGGAACCTCTGCCCTAGAGCAGCGGCAGAAACACCCACAGGCTCCACTATCCAATGCCTCATGGAGAGTCAGGCCGTTGGGCCCTACGCAGACTAGCATCTCCCAATACTAGCAACTGCAGACCTCAGCAATGCCGCTCTAAACTTGGGAACACGTTCCACATATATCAAAAGGTCGCTATGATCAATGTCAGATAACACATCCTATGTTAAACACAATTTGTTGACAGAGATTCATCATAGCAACCTTTCTGATATCTGTGGAGTGTGGAGTGTGGTATGCTCCAGACAGTGTTTACCACCCCGGGGAGTGACCCCAACAGTATTGCGTACCATAGCAATGCCTGCACTGTGCCCAGGACTGGTGTGGTGGCCAGGGCTGCAAACCACCTCTATCCTTGCACAATGCTGAAATAGGTGTGGGAGTGTGTGTATGTCTACCCAGAGTGCTGTGGCTGCCTACACCTTACTGAGCCCACAATGCTTGCACGGTTTCCAGTGTTAGCCTGCTAATGTGGATAATGAGGAGCAAGGTACCGTGGGTATGGCCCGGACAGGGTGGCCTGGGCAGGATGCATCTGCACAGGGCATAGGGCAATGGCTGACATTGTAGTGCCCGACCACCACTGCAAGGACAGCGTGGTCACAGCATGTCATGCTGGTAGGTCACTCTCACACTGACTGAGCAGTGACCATGGCATGGCTAGGTTACCCCACAGTGCCATACAGTATGTTTTTCAGGTGATATCTATGGGTTTCCTGTTCTGGGGTCCAATCACTGACATACCTGCTTGGTGTGTGTGCTCACATCCCATTTTGGGTGCACACAGTTCCTCCAGGAACATACACTATGTACTAGCTCGCAGACCATCTGTAGTTAGCGCGTGTATGGCTGGAGCAGCTTGCAGAGTGAAGACTGACAGTGCCCACTGCTGGTCAATGTCAGATGGTGGTGGGGGGCATATGAGCATATGCAGGCCCACTGCCTGTCTGCCAGTGCCCTGTGTGATACAAACAGATCTGCATCCAGTGCTTTGGAGGGCGCCCTCTCCCCTGCAAGACCAGGGTAGCTGGTCCCACAGCCCTTCATCATGTCACTGCACTGCTGCCATTGCAAAGATGTAGAGTGTGGGGCTGTTGGAGGCAGATCCTGTCCCCCCACCCTGGCCCCAAGAGGGTGGGTCTGTAGGTGCTGCCCCCTAATCCACATGTGGGTCCAGACACCCCCTTGCCCTATAGGGCGCAATAGGTGATGGCAATGTGGTGAGGGTGTTTCTGCTGGCAGCACAGATTGTAGAGATGTGTCACACTGTTGCATGCAGCAAAAGAGATTGCCTCAGACAGCCATAGCAGATGAGACCCCTGAGGGATCAAACCCATGAGCTCTGGCTTGTTGGTCATTGTATTAACCAGTAGGCTACAGCTCTATACATCTGCTCATAGCACTGCCATGAAGTTAATGTTACCGCGTGTAAACATCCAATGTGCCCCCTATTGTGCGATACACAGTGCATGCTACATGGACGCCGGCACGCCGACCTCCCTATATGGCATTGCTCACGTCATGGCTTAGAGTTTTGCTGCTAACATTAGGATGGTGCACATATATCCCATAGCATATAGCAGTGTATCCCCCAAAACAAAACCATCACCGCAGCTGGGAAACCTAAGGTAACCTGTAAAGTGCCATAGCTGTGGGTCTACCCCATCCCAGTAAGCACAGCTGACATTTACTGGGTTGACCTGCAGTTTCTGTGTAGTCAGACTGTGCTATGAGAAGAGGCATAGCACACTGGTTAATACGATGCCCTCAGAGTCACTGCTCATGGGTTTGAATACCCACTGCACCAACAGTAAGATGAGTGTTAGTAACGGTCAGACACATCCCCACAAACAGTGACACAAGCTGAATACACAATAACCTTTGTCCCGTGCCCCAAAGGAGAGGCCTGGCGTGGCATTACATCTCTGAAAGCGCAGCAGAAGGCGCCCACAGCTGAGGCACAGCAGATGCAGCCCAGGCCAAACGGCATAAGTAATGCGATGCTGTAAACCAAAGCCAGCCACCGTAGCTGCCAATCTCAGTATCCAACGTGTAGTAATGCAGACCCAGAGATACTTTTCCATGTGGCGTCCATGACACACGCACGTCGTGTGCATGGCGTAGTAGTATGTGGTATGGCATATGTACGATACTGCGCATGTGCAGCGTGCGTGCGTCACCAACACATGGGCATTCCTCAAAATGGCGATGTGATCCCGCAAGCCAGCCTTCAGCCGCCATGACCTACGACAGCTGGCAGCCCTAATATGCACCAGGCCGCCGCGCCTCTTCCCAGGTGCCTCAAAAAGCCAGGATCTGGAACGCATACAGAGGGCGTGGGTGCACATCACAAGGTGCTTTAACCGTGCAGCAGACTACCCACGTGAGGCAAGTGTATGGGGACAGGTCACTAAATGGAAGGTGTGCAACACAATATCCAGCAATCAAAACACATAAGATATGCACCACATGTGTGAGACACGTGAATGTGGGCAAACCTGTGATCAAGCTATCTGTGTATGTTACTGTGTGCACGTATGCCAATACCCAGTAGGTATAGACATGAAAGCAGAGGTGCAGAGGGTAGCACACTATGATGTAAGCTGCTCCTGTTGCAGTGCACACCTCTTCCCAACCCCAAGGAGTTGCAGCCCCCATGACAGAGCTATATTAGGCATCCCTGTGACATGTGGCTGATGCTATGACACATTACCAGCTATGGCCAATCTCCAGGAGAGATCTGAGCTGATCACAGAGGCCAAGTAGTCATCATGGTGCACTGGTAGCTGCTGCAGTCGGAGTACCACAGGCCTGCCCCATCCCCAGGAGGCATCAGATCTGATGACAAAGGTCCAGCAGTCATCCTGGTGGTGTGTTAGTTGGTGCTGCTGATGTGTGAAACATCACCGTTGGCCCCGAACGCTCGCAGACCTGCGCATAGGGGCGTATCAAACATCCTGGTGTTATGGATGTTGTTGTTGCAGTTTCCCAGCTCTGCCCTAACCCCAGGAGGCATCAGACCAGCAGACACAGGTCTATTCTACATCCTGGTGTTATGGTGGGTGCTGTTGTTGCAGGTTCACAGCTCTGCCCTAACCCCAGGAGGCATCAGACCAGCAGACACAGCTCTATTCTACATCCTGGTGTTATGGTGGGTGCTGTTGTTGCAGGTTCCCAGCTCTGCCCTAACCCCAGGAGGCATCAGACCAGCAAACACAAGTCTATTCTTCATCCTGGTGTTATGGTGGGTGCTGTTGTTGCAGGTTCCCAGCTCTGCCCTAACCCCAGGAGGCATCAGACCAGCATACACAGGTCTATTATACATCCTGGTGTTATGGTGGGTGCTGTTGTTGAAGGTTCCCAGCTCTGCCCTAACCCCCCGGAGGCATCAGACCAGCAGACACAGGTCTATTCTACATCCTGGTGTTATGGTGGTTGTTTGTGTTGCAGGTTCCCAGTTCCGCCACATCCCCAGGAGGCAGCACACAAGATTCCAGTGGTCCAACAAGCAGCCCGGTGTAATGGTAGCTGATGCTGGTGCAGGTACCCAGCCCCCCCATCCCACGTGTCTGAGCACGCACCACAGAGGCTGAATCAGCGTCCATGCGTCATGGTGATGGGTCCTGTTAATGTGGGATGGCCTGCCTAACACCGAGGTGTGTGCTGGACTGCTGAGTGTATGGAGTCACACCCCCTGTAGACCACAATTGCAATGCCCCACATGCTATGTTGCCCACATGTCATGCCAGGAGATGGCAAGGACATGGGATGGGGTGGTTGTGAGGTGGTATACAGGGCACATAGGTGTCACAACACAAATGCCCAGCCTCACGCCCACACATGCAGGTGGCACTGCCAACAGCAGGTATGGGACCTGCTGTCCATAGCAGGAGTGGCCACCATTGCACGCAGACATGTGTGTCATGTGGTTCGCCATGGGCAGGGATACAGGGCACTAATGTTTTCAAACCTTGCTTATCCCCCCTATGGAAGAAGGGCAGAGAGATGCAGCTACACTGCCCGGGATACCTCCGCTGCATGCAGCAGGAGGCAATGGCCGTGGGTGATGGTGAGTGTCCCAGCCTATGCATTGTGCCACACCATATCCCAGTGGCACAGCAGCCTGTGATGCCACACACAATATGTCTGTGTCATAACAAACGCATGACGCCCTGTTCATTTCTGCCTTCTCCACAGAGGCTGCAGATGCTGGGGAGGGGACCTCTGCAGGCACACAACCTGGTGGCAGCCCCCCCACGACCACTGGAGGTCCCGAGGCAGAGGACATTCTTTCAGCGGCAGAGGACGCCATGGATGTGGGGGAGGACGACATGGAGGGTGGGGAGGAGTGGGAGGAGGGGATGGTGGAGGGTGCTGGGCAGGTGGAGTGGGAGGGCGAGGAGGGTGGCGGGGATAGTGAGGGGAGCGGCCAGGATGGGGAGGGTGGGTGGGGCATGGAGGGTGGGGAGGGGGATTCTGTGCCTAAGGGTGGTCGCACACCACTACAGGGCACTGGGGGCCCCTGCCACCTGCCCCATGTGCATGGCCATGGTGTGAGGCCGGGTGTTGGCCCCCCACACATTTCCCCACACAGGGCCCACGTAGATGCCACCACCCAGACCACAGCCACATGGTGTGGATGTGGTGGAAAATGTGTGGGTCTCCTGTGTGTGGCGATGGGCACCATTATGCGGACCCTGGGCGAACATGGCCATGCCATCAGGCAGCTGGCAGCTGCTGTGCAGGGTATGGCTGAGGTGATGAGCCGCCAGCATTACCATGGCATGTTCATGGCACACCCCCAGCCATACCCCCATGGCAGGCCCCCGGGTGTGTGACCCACAGTTATAGCTGTGGCCATCTCCCAGTGGCAACACCAAAAGCAAACTGTGTCCCCCCTAACATTGGAGACGGATGTCCATGCTGGGATAACACACAATGTGAAACAGTTCATAGAGTTGATCCACCTGTGGGAGAGTGTTTCTGTGTTCCAATTGTTAATGTTTGTATGGCACCTACCAACACATATCCTTATTAAAACACTGTGTAGGCAGCCAAATTCTGCAATGGTCATGTGTCCTCTGTACAAACATGCTGTAGCGGTGAGTGTGCCACCTGTTTGCATGTCTCAGTGTGTATTTGTGATACATACATTGTCCCTGCCCCACAACACGCTGTGTTGAGCGCCATGTGCGCTGATGGACTTATCCCCTGCTGACACTGTTATGTAAACATGTGCTGCACCATCCACCAGACATGGACACAGGCACGTTGTCACAGATAGTCAGTCTGTAGCAGGGGTGCAGCACATGATAGGATGGTGAGGAGGTGTGGGTGTGATACTCATGATACAGCGTATATGTGATGTATGCGGGGACCCATGTGTCAGTCAGTGCATTAGTCGGTTGGACACACTAAGATGGGGTTTGGTGGGGTGAAGGAGCAGCGGTGCAGTACAAGAGCTGGAGGGGGGTAAACAACTGACAGTAGCTAGGTATATCTGTACGTCATGTCTGCCCACCAAGCATGTGCATTTAGTGTGCCATAGTGTACCTGGTGTGTGTCCGACAGATGGGTCACCCATGTAGATAGCATGATGTGGATGATATGCAGGGACAGAGGGGGGCATACCCCACAATGTGGGCTGAACAATCAGACATGTACTGCAGGTGGCAGGAGGAGTGAGGGTGTAAAACCAGGCATATGTATGGCCGTGAACACATGGCATGGTGCATGGGACACAGGGCATGTGTGCACCACTCTGTAATGACTGATGCTGGTGCAGACACCCCACCAGCCTGTGACATGGTAGAGCACAGGTGACCATGCTAACCCCAATTGGGACAGCCCACTCAGGGAACCCCCAACACAAAGGAAGGACATGTGCACATCGGTGAACAAAGGTAACGTGTCATTTAATGTGGTTTACAGTCCAAATTGCATAAACACACCTACGGCCTGCATGACCACCCACACCCCCGCCCCCTCCCACATCCCCCCACACCCCTTGCTGCTGCTGCCGCCGCTGTCTCTGGTGCCACTGCAGGCCGCATGATATGTCCCACCATGGCCTCTAGGGCATCCGCCACCCGGCCTATGCCAGCTGCGATATCCACAGCAGTCCCTCGCAGCTGCTGTGTCTCCTGGGTGTGCTCCCTGGTGTCCCTGTGGAGCCCACACACCATCTGCGTGAGGGCCCGCATCACTTGGATTTGGGAACGCTGGAGCTGCTGCTGGCCACGCATCTCCATCCACATACCAATCAGCACCTGGTGTGTGCCTGTGGGAGTGGAACAAGGTGACCTGTGAGACATCTGTTGCCCAGACCCCAATCTATATGATCTGCCTGTTCCCCACTGATCCACACCAACCACCCCAGGCACGGCCAGGGGGACATATGTGTGGAGGCCCACTGTCATCATGTGCATGTGTGGCCCCACCGCTGTGTCTGGGTATTGGTGTGCCACAACAGCACATGCAACCATCCTGTCAGTTGCCTATCTGCAGCATCCCTGTGTGCGGATGCTGTATGTGCCCGCAGTTCCCAGAGGACGAAAGGCACTGTGCCTGTTGTTGCAGTGGATGGCCCTGATGGTGGCAATGTGGGGCTCACCCCCGCAACCTCGGGCCCCTCCCCAGCCACTGTGGTGCCTGTCTCCCTGCTCTGCTGGAGTGACCCTTTGTCCTCCTGGGTGGCTACCTCCTCAGACAGCACCTCGGCCCATGGGGTGTCTGGGGCATCGCTGATGGCAACCTCTGCATGTGGTGCCTCATCAACCTCCGCAGGCTCTGGCTCACCGCCACTGTCCTCCTCAGCTACCTCGATGGCCTGTATGTTACCTGGGTGGGGGGGGAACAAGGTACATAGTAGATATGGGGTGTCACAGACAGAGACGTAGAGCACATTGTAACGTAGACACATATTTGTGTATGTAGCCCTTGTGTTCCTCTGTCTCTCTTACCTGGTCAGCCATGGGGACAGGAACTCTCCTGCTTGCTCATTCTTCAACCCCTGTACCCCCTCCACCACGTATTGTATGCACATAACTAACCCATTTGATGGGGATGTCCCATTTTCTAACCCACATCTGGGGTGCGTACATCCAAGTCTGACCTGGAGTGTGGAGTACGCATGTGTGGGTTACACACCGACCTTGAATGTCCTCACTGCATCTCAGATATGTCCAGGACATCCTGACCTATATCCACGCCTACATCTGCCCAGGGCAGGAAGGGGTGATGGGAGGGAGCTCATTCTGTCAGACAGATATGTGGAAGGTTTTGGGAAGGAGGTTTGACTCTATCCCCTATAATGTCTACGTGCAAACACTAACGGGAAATGTGGACTCAGGTATATGTTTCCCTGGGTCGGACACACTTGCTTCTAGGACATGGGCCCGCTACCCCCCGTGGCATGCCAAGTGTGTGCGTGGTAGATACCTGTATGTGTGCTGCATGTCCCGAACATACTTGCTTGGGGATCAGCCGTGTTCAGCGCCGGTGAGAGGCCATGGATATAGATGGGACCTAGGCGCTCAGCCAGCTGCTGCTCCAGGGGTGTTAGACTGGGGATGAAGGGGCCGCCCCCACCAGTTCTGCTAGCATGTCGGCGTTCCGCAGTCATGTGTGCACGGACCCCCCTCCTGATATCATTAAACCTCTTACGGAGGCTGTCAAGGTACCTTGGTGGCCCCCCAGCCTGTGCCATGGCCCCCTGCACCTCCACCCACACCTGGGTCCGTACACTAACTGTTCAAGGACACTTGCAAGCAGGTTGTGGTTTTCCTGCTGGCTAAACCATATCGCCATCTTCCTCTCCCAATCCGGCACAGGATTCCGCCTACGCTTGCGTGTGGCATGCTCCTCAGGCTACTCCTGGGTGGTGCCAGCCATACCCGATGGGCCAGCAACCTCAGACGCAGGGTGTTCAAACCCTCCCATCTCTGGGGACTGTGGCCCTGCCATTTCTCTGGACATCCCACCTATTGTGTCCTGCTGCAGCATGCCCCTGCTCTCCCTGTCCTCCCTCTGCATCCCGTACCTGTCTTACCTCGTGTGGCCCTGCCCCTCCCCCGTCACCTTCACCAGCCCTCAACACCTTAGCCACTCACCAGCCCTGCCTGCTGTTACCTCTGCCATGCACCAACCCAGCCACTTACCACCACCACCACTGCCGACCACCATGGCCACTCACCTCCCCCACCACACACCAACACAGCTACCTACCTCCCTCACTGCTCACCAACCCTGCCACAGTCCATGCCTAACTTGCCTCTGACTCTCCTTCCACCTCAACACCAATAACGTACACCTCCAACCTCGCTTGCCAGCACAAACCCCTCAGCGTGTACCATGTGTGTGTGTGCATTTATGGACCTTGGGACATCTGCGTGTGTGTACGTGCATTGCACACGCACACAGGCAATGCGTAGCATGCGTACGCGGAGCCGTGTACTGCACATGTGCAAGACATGTACATGTTTGCTGTGATGTAGAGACCCCTACCGAACCCATGGAAATAGAGAGAAAGGAAGATTCCACCTTTAAAACTGACAGGCAGCTAGAACACATGGCTCACTATTTACATAAAAAAGGTAAACAGGGAAAGACAGGAGCTGAATTGACACGCCCAGACTCTGACGTAGTAACAAGCCCCGAGCTTAATCAAGCACACCTGTTCAGGGTGAGAGCAGAGCCAAGCCCCAGGGGAACAGAATTATAAAACGTCCTCATTAGCACCGAGGAGGGGGGCCACGAGGAGGGCAGAGAAGAGAGCCATGAGGGAGGCAGAGAAGGAAGCAGAGCCAGGTGGAGGAGCAGCAGACACAGGCTGGAGAAGAGGCCAGAGGGCAAGCTGGATGGGTAATTGCAGCTTAGACGGCAGTTGGAGCCGTGGCAGCAGAGAGAGTTGGAGATGTGGCAGAGAAGCAGCTCAAGGGGGAAAGACAGGAGAGAAGAGAGAGCTCCTGTAAGGCAGGCTTGGAGAGGCTCAGAAACTCCAGGGAGTTGGAGACCTGATAGAGAAACTTCTTACCGGTCTGTGAGAAAAGCCAACAGACTTGAAGGAAGGAAGGCACGCCCTGTGACCAGGAACTTGCTGGAACGGAGAGAGCAGGGAGCCCTGCAATCAGAAGGGAGCCTTCAGAGTTTACACAGGTGGGAGCCCAGCACAGAAACCTTCCCTTATAACTGCCAAGAGTTAGAGGAGAGCCACAGAAGAAACTCCAGTGCAACAGGTATTTTAAACCCGTGCTGTGTAGAGTTGTATGAAGAGAAAACACCTGGGTATAAAGAGGGAAGTTATTTTAAATCCCTTAATAACCGACTGCAAACAAACACTGCCAACCCTGATATAGAAGATATGCAGATAGACTCTAATGTTGAGGACGTAGCTGATATGCGAATGGATTGCACGCTGTGTTTGGCTGACAACATTGAGTCACTGTGTTGAAACCTGGAAGTAAGAGTGGTGAGTTAACAGCAAAGAAAAAGTAGGTATTTTTCTTTGTTCCAAGAAGCTGTTTATTTTCAGTTTGTACTCACTACGAGCACTGTATTGTTTTAGGAACCAGAGAGTGAAGAAGCACTTGCCTTAATTATTGTATATAAGCCTCATGCTAAACTCCTGGACACTGTTCTTATTTGTTTCTGCACCGAAGTTCTGTTTGTGAGGGGAAATAAATCCTTGTCATTTTGCCTTAAACACTCGGACTACAACTGCTTCTTTATCAGAGAGGTAAAAAGGGACTACAAATCCCAAGAGGCCTTGCAAGAGCCCTAGCTGTAGTCTCACTTTCTGCATAGAGAAATTATCATGGCAGACCAACCCTCTGCGCCCTAGGCGGAGGGCTGGCCACGTGGTGACACTGTGCATGTGCGGCGCACGGCTCCACGTACCCCTGGTGCCAATGGGACGGCCGCGGAGCCGTGCGCTGCACATGTGCAAGGCGTGTATGTGTCTGCGCATGTGTGGCACATGGCTCTGCGTACCCCTGGCACCAATGGGACGTATGCAGAGCTGTGTGCCGCACATGCGCAAGACGTGTATGTGTCTGCGCATGTGCAGCGCACGGCTCCGCGGCAGTCCCATTGGTGCCAGGGGTATGCGGAGCCATATGCGCAATGCACAATGCACGCACACACGCACAGATGTCCCAAGGTCCATAAATCTATGCACACACATGGTACACGCTGAGGGGTTTGTGCTGGCGAGCGAGGTTGGAGGTGTGCATTATTGGTGTTGAGGCGGAAGGAGGGTCAGAGGCAGGTTAGGCGTGGACTGTGGCAGGGTTGGCGAGCGGTGAGGGAGGTAGGTAGCTGTGTTGGTGTGTGGTGGGGGAGGTGAGTGGCAAGGGTGGTGAGTGGTGGGAGAGGCGAGCGGCGGCCCTGGTGAGTGCTGGAGGAGGTGTGTGGCTGGGTTGGTGTGTGCTGGGGGAGGTAGGTGACATGGCTGGTGGGTGGTGGGTGAGGTAGGTGACACGGTTGGTGGGTGGTAAGTGTGCTGTATGGCTTGGTCAGTGTTTGGGGGTGGAGGTGATTGGCAGGGCTAGCGTCAGGTGGGGTGGTGAGGGGGTTTGGGTAACAGTGTCTGCTATGGCGGCCTTTGTGGTTGCTTCAGTTACATTGGGGGATGTGGGTGGCCTGCGGTTGCCTGACGGGGGAGATGGTGTCCATGGGGCTGGGGCTGGGGCATGGGGCGGGGGTGCAGGCCTGCTCCAACACTGACCTGCAGATGTGGGGGCAGGCTAGGCAGGGGCTGTGCTGGCATGGCGCAGGAGGCGTGCCGAGTTGCAGGCCCGCCGGCCTCACCTCTACAGGCCCAGGGCCCGGCTCTAGGGCATGCGTGAGGACCAGGTCATCTCCCTCTACCGCCTGAGCACAGGGGTTATTAGGGAGCTCTATGAGGATCTGAGAACTGACCTCGAGCCCCTGACTGGTCGGTCACATGCCATACCGGGTTTGGTCAAGCTCCTTGGTGCCCTACATTTCTTTGCCTCTCGCTGTTTCCAGTCATCTGTGGCCGCAGTGAGTAGCATGAGCCACCCCACCTTCTCAGGCTGTCTCCACCAAGTACTGCGTGCCATGATCAGCCAGGTTGGGAATTACATTGCATTTCCCAACACTAGGCAACAATGGGGGACCCTGCACCAGGCCTTTGAGGCATTTGCCGGGTTACCACACGTGATGGGAGCTATTGATTGCACACATGTTGCCCTGATCCCACCCAGAGACAGGAAGGCAGTGTTCCGCAACTGCAAACACTACCACTCCCTGAATGTTCAGGTTGTATGTGATGCAGGTATGCGTATTCTGAATGTGGTCCCATGGTTTGCAGGGTCCACCCATGACTCCTATATCCTGCATCACTCGGCACTGTTCAGACAATTTGAAGCAGGGCAATTTGAGGACTGTGTCCTGCTGGGTGGGTATTTGTCATCTCTGACATGCACATCGTATACCCTGCTATCCGTCCACACACATGTCTATCCTTGACGTGTCTCCCGAGTTGTGTGTGTGTGTCATCTGTGTGTGTGCGAGCTGCTGGGGAGGGGGAGTTTGACGCCAGGTCCTCTGTGCTGTGGGGCTGTGTGTTGGTGGCACACTAACATTTGACGTATAACGCACATGTATGCTTCCCGTTTATCAACAGTGTGGTGTTGTCTATGCCATCATGCCTGCCACGGTGGGGTGACTGTTTCTGTCGCATCATCTGTCTGTGGGGAATAGCATGACCATCACATGCTTGCACATGTGTGCATCTCTGCCCTTGTCCAGGGTACATTGCATGTGTGTCTCTGATGCGTTCAGGCCTGCCGCAAATACCTTTCGGCTTCTGGTGTCTGCCCATGTGTCTGCTGTGGTTTGGGTTACTGTTGTTTGCACTCCGTCTACCTCACCCGTGCTCTGTATCTCACACCTCCAGACACAGGCGCATAGTGGTTGTGTCCCATCATGTGTTCCCTTATGTTTCTGTCTGACCTGTAGGTGCTGTGGGTCTGCACGTACATTCATGTGTACGGACATCAGGTACTGTTTTAACATTCAACATTTCTTTCTGCAGGTGACGCAGGATATGGATGTCGGCCATGGTTGCTAACCCCTGTGTGTCTGCCACGGACACGTGCAGAGATGAGGTACAATGAGGCCCATGCCTCCAGTCGCTCCGTCATCGAGCGCACCTTTGGCGTTTTGAAAAGTCGCTTCAGGTGTCTGGATAGAACCGGCGGGGCCTTACAATACCAACCCATGACAGTGGCAGAGATCATTATTGCCTGTTGCATCCTGCACAACATTTTTCTGAGGCACGATATCGATGTCGAAATTAACGAGGATCTGGAAGACGATCCAACGTGCCCTCCTGTCCGTGGCTGTGGTGACACATGTGAGGGCGCAGCAGTCAGGCACCAGCTGATTGAGGAGCTATTTGCATGTGAGTAATGGATGTTTCCAAATGACACTTTTGTATAGATATCTGTACTACTACTACTACTACTGAGCATTGGTATCACACTACCCGTCATACACAGCACTGCACTGACATTGCTGACACAATGCCTGGCCATCTGAGCTTAGAATGTGGTCCAACTGCTAACACAGACGGTGTGGGCAGGGGACATCAGCGGGAGGAGGTGATTAATGTGTGCAGGTTTGTTAGGCTTGGGTGATGTGGTAGGCTGATACACAGGGTTTTGGATGGTTGTTAAGGGTGGCTGCCCTACAGCCACAGGTAGTTTGTTCCAGGCGTTGGGTGCTGCAAGGTGACAGGTGTGTGGTCCCACATTAACAGTGGGTAGGCGGCCCATAGATAGGGCCAGCTGGCTTGACGTGTGGGGATGACATTTAGGGGATATGAGGGGACTGAATGGGTTGTATGCTCTGATGAGCAGGGACTGTGTGTTACAGGTGTCGGTATGGCGATGCATGCAGGTGTTAGCACTGTTTACATGCTCAGTAGTAGTAGTAGTAGTAGTATTTGTAGTACTTGGGTTATGCAGGTGCGTCTTGACCTCGCCTGGGACCTGTGAGGTGTCGTGGCAGGTGGGGTGTTATTGTTATACTGTGCATGTCGGTAGCTTAGCCAGGCAGCACAGTGTTGCATACATTGCGACAGACACAGATGATTTTGAGGCAGACCAGCAAGGTGTAGGCTACAGTGACCAGGTTGGTGGGTGATGAAGGGGGTCATTGGCGCTTTATGTGTGTGTTCTGGGTGGACTGCAGGGACCTTGCTGATGTTATCTAGGGGAACACCGCAGGCCTTAGCTACATGATGGGTATGTGTGGGGATGGGGAGCGAGGAGTCATAGAGACCTGCTACCCTGACGACCACATTGGCAGAAGGTGTATCTAACCTATACACAGATACTGTAAGGTTTGGAGAGGGTTTAGGGGTGATGCCCAGATGTCTGGTCATGGCCATGCTCAATTCATGCAGCAGGGGTACCTGCATCCAGCAATGTCAGGGGGCAAACTGAGGTCGGGGTGTGGTCTGCCAAACATAGCTCATGCATGGTGAGATATCTGTGGGTCACATCAACGTACAGCTGCTAGGGATAGCCAGGGGATGTGCCTGCTGCACCCTGGAACTGGGTATGGGGCCAGTGGGATGTAGCAGCCCCTGCATAGCTCCCTTTTGTACAGCACGTGGGAGCGGGTTAGCAGGGGAGGTAGACCCACCGGAACACACACTGATGGTGCTAAGGGAGACATATGGGTGTGGCAAGCTTGTACCTAGACCTTTGGGACAAGCACATACAGGGTAGCGCAGTGAAGGTTGTGGTCAATGGTCTCGAGGGCAGCAGATAGGTCCCAGAGGGGAAGGACAGGCTATAGGCCCTTGGACCTGGCCAGGTACACATCAGTGGCATGTTTGGGTGGGGACAATTAGGTACCGTGTCATGACGAACTGCCAGACTGTGACGGGTTTAGGGGGTTATGAGAGATGTTGACGTGAAGCTGGTGTGTTTGTTGCACAGCTCCAACATGACATATGTATGTTTCCCTTGTGTTTCTCGATCCACAAGACATGCTTAGAGACGTTCCAAGTGCTGTAGTGCAGTGTCAGCTGTGTGTACCTCATTCAACATGCAGGACACTGGGGTAGGTGGACATACAGGTGATTTGTGTGTGTGGACAGTCAGGAGCAACACATGTCACAGGTTATCTGTCTACTGCACATATGTTGTGGGTGACCTATTTATCGGGCTCCCCGGTACCCCATATAGTGATGATGGCCACACATATCCACATGTGTTCATGCGCAGTTTGTCTTCTCCGGCACTGTCTCTGGGACACATCCAACAGGGCTGTGTGTGTCTACAGGTCCTAGGTGTTCCAGTGGTGGGTCCCACTTTCACTCTTCCATGACATTGTAGCATCGGCCAACAGCAGTGTATCATAGCATTTGCCAGGCCTTTATCTCCACTATTTGCCCATTGTGCACATACAGGCCGTGTGTTACTGGTGCCACGCTCACCTTCTCATACTGTGTGGGTGGGTGGGTGGCTCTGTTATGATACAGTGTGCATGCAGTTTGCACTATCATGTGGTGTGAGGGGTCTGTACACCTGGGGAGCGGTGGTGACTGTGCTATCTCTACCTTACTGCTGTTTACCTTGTGGACATTGTGGACATGTGTTGTGTGTTGTGAGCTGACCTATCTCTTGTGTGCTGACAGACCACTGCGCAACAGCATTTTTGTATCACAGATATTGCTATAATGTGGACATGCATCCACAGTGGCTGGACATGGGGACATGGTGACTCTATACATTTCGATGACATCTTCTCCCTTTACTATGACGTGTTGTGGCCTTTGAGTGCCTCAGGGGATCCCAAACATGCACTTGCTGCAAACACACGGTAGGTTGCACCTTTGGTCTTTTGTGAATGACATCAGCCTTTACATGTTAATGATTTACTGTCTGTCTCATAGACATTTCCTGTTGGGTCTCTGTACATGAACGCTGATGCACATGGGGTGGAGCTGTGAAATGCCTGTGTAATATGGGCATGGACATGGCCATATCCATGTAACACCCTCGTCTGCGGTTCCAATCCAATATGCCCCAATATGCAGTGTGTTCTGTGTTGTGATCATGTTATGTTTGCCTGTGTGACGTTTCCTTACGTATATATTGATGTTTGACTCTCTGCAATTTGGGATGATGTTGCAAACAGCATATCAATACATTGTTTATCCTCTTATGACACAGGGCAGTGAACACAAAAAGCACATCTACTACAGTGCATTGGGCGTCACCATCAACCACCTGTTGGAGGACACAACACCATGGAACTATCCCTGGGAAATGGTGCCATAGGATGTTTGACCACTGTGAGTGGGACACATGCCTAGGATGGACAGTATTATTGTTGGACTGCTACTTTGGGCATGACAGGCCTGTCCAACACACCGTTACTGCTGTGCTCTGGCTGGGTGTCATATTCATCGCAGGGGACACACATGACCTTTCCAGTACTGTGGCAAATTGGGATGTCACACTTGACTATGCATGCCCAGGGTTTCAGGGAGAGTCGTAACATGACTTGTTGGATTGCAGATACCCTTTACACTTTGGACACTGTGTACTGGTCCCCACGTGTGCAGCAGGGACTGATATTGTCACTGTATGTTGTACATCCTTCTGACATTGTGTTGTTGTGTTTTGCCCATGTGTGTGACATGGAACGCAGGATACGCTCATCTGTTTGCCTCAACACGAGCATACAGCCATGCATGTGGCACAGGGGGAGCAATGGAGAGGTCCTCTTGTCCATGTCCACCTAACCTCCACTTAAACATGACACAGTATTTGCCATGACACCACTTTACTGCACACCAGCATCTTGGATTGCTGTTTGCAATCACCAAGGGTGTTACAGTGCATGTGTGGCATCACTGTATCATGTTTCAACTTACACGGTGCATGTGCATGTGACTGACTATGTTGGTGCAACACAGCATGTTGCAATATGGTTTCTGTGTGGGTTACTGTAACATGTTCGACCTTTCTTTCCATCTCCATATACAGGTTATTGTGTCTGTTTACTGTACAGATGTGACGCTCTGCATTGATTTACAAACCTAGCATTGCATATCTGTACAGTCCTATTTATCCCCTGAGGTAACGACACTCACATTGCCCCATTATATTTGGAGTGTGGTAGTGAGTGTCCATTTTCTTCCTTCATTTGTGCATTCCATGTACCGTGATATATGTGTACAGACACTGTATCCACACCAACCAGTGCAGGGAGACCTTCTGCATAGTGTTATCTCTGCATGTTTCTGCAGCTTGCTTTATTTGAATTCTCTGTGTTCATGTGCTTCTGCTACCTGTTAGCATATCCTCATTGTGCATTTGACGATTGTTTAGGGTTACATTGTTGCAGCTTTGATTCCTATATCAGGCATTATGTGACAGCTGTAACATATATTTCGATATGTGTGTTTACACTTTCCTACTTTTAACAACATATGCTGTTTCATTTGTGTGCCTCCTGTGTTGGCAGACAGATATGTTTTAGGGAACAGATCATAATTGATGTGTGTTGGGCCCTCATCATGCACCGCCTACTGTCTACATGCACACATACGTAACTAACACATTTGGGGCCTGCAGAGCATGTGGGGGGTGGGGGGTGGGGGCCCAATGCATACTGCACACCATGCACCTGATGCACATTATCTCTCCTGCCCATCATCTGTGGACAGGCCAGTGACAATCCTGTAACATATGGGTTGCTGCCCTGCAATATGTGTTCTCAGCTTTTCACCTGGGATCCAATCACCTTGATATTATGATAGGCGGTATCTACACTATCTCTGGTGATTAACCAAAATAAAAATATGTGTTGGACGTACATTTGTCTCTGCTGCTGCTTGAACACACTGACACACATATTTTGTGATTTCCTGGTCATGTACATGGCCCACCTGTGCTCACATCCTTGTAAGGTGGCAGCTGTCTATCTGTCAGCCATCTGCCACATCACTGGGTGTTACAGGTTCCCATACACACATTTCCTTTGAGATAATATCTTTGCATTGTGCTTGGTGTGGTGGTTTGGGATAGTGGTTACGGACATGTGTTGTAACACCATAGGTTGCAGGTTTGATTCCCACGGGGTTTTTTTTTGTGTTATGCTAATCTGACCATGAGCTAACTACAAGGTTCATCACCTATCCACACACCCTTCCATCTCTTCACTGTACACCAAAGTGTGCCCTCTGTGCTGCCTATCCATCACAAACTAGCTGTTACATATGTCTCTTTCTTTGTAATGTTCACATAGGTAGTCTGTTTGTGGGGATTGGCATTACTGTGGTTTAGCTTGTCTGTGGCACACCTGTTTGCAGGTTCAATTCTCACATGCTCCTTTTCTGTTCTGTTCCATATTTTGCCCTGCTCCACAGGGCATCCCCTGCTGCCCTTTGGGTTTAAGTTCTTTCCTCTTTTGCATGCTGTATCCACCGCATAACATTTCATTGTGTGTGTGCATGTAGTTATATCTGGTTCTGGTCCCAATTACAGACTGTGATTTGAGCTGTACACACCAGATCTGCATATGCATTCCATCATGGTTACTGTTGGAGGTTTGCCTATCCTAGCAGTCAGCAGGCTTCTTGTGTGATGTCCTGCAGTATTCTTGTATGCAGCCTTTGCTACTGACCTCACGTTGGTGGTGTAGCCTTCCGGTTTGTGCACTGACATTTGTGCTAATGGTCATAGGTTTGATTCCTCTCTGTTCTCTTTCATTTGTATGCCTGTCCTGCACAGCTACTTTTCATTCCTCTGACAGTCATATCTGTTCAGATCTGTGCTGTTAGCACATTGTACCCTTATCACAGTTTCCAGCCATCCTTCTGTCCTTCTATGTGTGTCTGGCAGCTGTGTGCCGTCCTGCCGTGATGTGCAAGCTCCTACCCCATGTCCTGCACTGGTACACGTTTCTGCATTGCAGCTGTTCCTGTTTGCCTCTCCTGTGTATGGCACTGCTACTCCTCTGTCCTCCTGTCATTGCACCTATCCTGCCACCTCTACCTCCTCTGCTGGACACATCTTCCCATCCTCTGCCACACACTGTCATTGTTGCATGGTACATTACCATCACCATGTGCATCACTACAGCTGGCCCCGATATGTGTGTCCATTTTTCAAACTGCCACATGGGCTGAACGCAGATTTGTCTGATCCATCAGCTCAGATCTACTTCCTTCCATCACTTGTGCATTGTCTTTCCTTGGTGCTCTGTGCAATGTTGGGTTACATCTGTGTTTGGCCCATACCTTTCTTGCTTTTCAACTTGGGTAACCTTACTGCCCTTGGCCAACATTTATTGAGTGCCCTATACATCTTTGGGGCATCTTTAGCCACACCTTAGATTCAGCCAGCTTATGGGGCACCTAATATGGTGCCTTGGGGGTTGACAACCTTTCAACACGCTCTCTGGGACACATTATGACCCACCTTGGCTGACGTGGTGGTTTAGGATGTGCCTTCTGGGGTGCCCTGAAAGATGCATTCATTTATGGCACTGGGGTGCGGGTATTTTTAGCTGACAGCACAGATTGTTGGGCTGTTACGAGCAGGAAAGCGAATTACCTTGGTCACCCTTATTCATTAAGCCCACTGGGGGATCGACCTCATGACCCCTGTTTCAGCAGTCATTGTATTAACCAGTGTGCTACACCTCTATTGCTGTGATTGCAGGTCAGCACGCGAAGTTAAGGTTAACGCGCGGTAACGTGCGCGGCTCCCTCTATCACGCGATAACGGACACAGTGCACTTTATGACACGATAACCCGCGATTGCTACCTTAAGACCGGAACGCCCACTCCTTATATGGCATTCTTCACATTATCACTGCAACTAGCGCCGGTGACATTAAGATGTTTTAGTAAACATACTCCTATGTGTTGCTGGACTCTACTTTCTTTTTCAAGTCTCAGATTGCTGCAGTAACATAATCCTCTTTTATGGCCCTTCCCATGATTAGGTTTATCAAAGCCTGGCTACTGTCTTGGTAACTTAAACTCCTTTTCATATTGGTTATTTACAATTGACAATTGTAATACCTTATATAATGGCCTTTTGTTATTTCCTTGAAGCAACCACAGCTTATCCAGAGTATAGCATGTAGTAAGAGCATGAAAGTTCAATTACAACTCACTTTTACTAGCTTCTCAACATTGGCTTCTGGGGTCTTTCTGTTTAAAATTCCCATTTTGATACATTGAGCACTACTTATCTGGTGAATCATTTGGTACCTTACATACCTTCTTGAAGCTTGTAATTGTCTTAAGCATCCTTTCTCTTTCTATGCCTCTATGGCTCGGATTCATTCCAAAATATTTTGATATTGCTCATATGGATTGGTAGTATGATCTCTTTGGAATTTTCTACAGCGGTATCTGCATCAAGAGGTTAATTTTAAAAGCAGGGGGGCATGGTTTTAAGTACCCAGAATATGTCTATTCTGAGCCTATTTTATAAAGAAAAGAGGGCATCTACCCTTCGTTATAGGAGTGCAAGTGGACAACTATTTAGGAACCTGCATTTTACAACCGCCCTAAGCAGATGTTAATGCAGGCACCTAGATTTTCCAAGTATGTGCCTATCACCCAGGCTCCACCCAGTTTCTATCTCTGTGCATGCCCTCACTGAATGTAGGTGCAAATGCAGTTAGGCACATGCTTACTGAAAAGTGCCCTCCCAAAGTATGCCCCTAAGTCCTTTAAAATAAGGACTTAGGCGCCTAAATGGTGCATAATGTTTGGCAGCTCCCTTATAGAATCAGTCCCTAAGAGCCTTCTTTTCTCAAGTCCAAGAAAACGTTGAAAAACTTGTTTTTTCCATTTAGCGTTTGGAACCTTCAATGCCTATTAGTTCTCCACTATGATGCTTTTTTTTTTTTTCAATTTTTTTTTCAATTTAAACTGTCCAATGTGCTGCTGTTATGATTTTCTTCTATTGTGTTTTGAAAATCAGTGCTGTAAACCACTTTGATATGCTTCTCAGCTCAAAGAGCAGTCAATCCAATATTTATAAATAAATAAAATCAACATATATTTAAGGTACTCAGATTGCAGCAGTATTAATATGTACTAATTCCAAAAAAACTAAATCCAAGTTGTCAGTGGGACTTGTGCATTTATTTATATCTGTGTTTTCTCTCTGTGTATCTGTGATTGGGAGCAGAGATGAGATGGGAGGGCTGCTTGACAAGTGCAATTCAGTAATCACTATATCACTGTGAATCAGTGTTAAGTATGCTTCAGCTGTTGGAACTGCTTTTCTTATAGAGGAGCATTAAGGCATTTTTTGCAACATGGAAACAGAGAAAATGATGACAGATAAAGACCATCTGCCCATCTATAAGAACCATTAAACTCTACAATCCCTATCTCTCCCTCAGAGATCCTCAGTACTTGTCCCATGTTTCCTGAATTCAGATACAGTTCTTGTCCTTACCACCACAAATGGCAGCCTATGGAAAGGGTGGTGGATGCATGGAACAATGAAGTATTTCTCCAGATTACTCACTTTCATCCTATGACCCTTTAAGAAAATAAGGAATGCCATACTGGATCAGACTAACGTCTATCAAGCCCAGTATACTGTTTTCAACAGTGGCCAATCCAGATCACAAGAACCTGGCAGATTCCCAAAAAAAGCAGAGGTTCCACAATGCTTGTCCAGGGGTCAACAGTGGATTTCCCAGGTCCTCTTTAATAAGTTTATGGAATTTCTTCCAGGAATTTGTCCAAACCTTTTTTAAACCCAGCTACACTAACAGCTTTTACTACAGTACATCTTCTGATAACTAATTTCAGAGTTTGATTATGCAGGACCATAGACTAACTGCAGGGAGGCAGTTACATCCACCTATAGTTACCACATATCAGCATGGCAAAACAGCTGCCGGTGCAAATAAGGCTACCCACTGAGGTGGCATTAGTTGCACTCATGCTACTTGTGCTGAGCCATTATGTTAGTTTGTGTCGACAATGCAGATACCTGTGTGTGAGAGTTCTTTTTCTCGCCTCACTCTGCAGTAAAATATAATTTTGAGAAAGAAATCCTGTAAACCTAACAGTAATGGGTAAAAGCATTTTTTACTATATATGTCTGTTTTAAGTTTGTATTGATATATTCCCTACTTGGTGAAGATCTATCTCTGTTAAAATAAGAACATAAGAACTGCCTTATTGGGTCAGACCAAGGTCCATCAAGCCCGGTATCCTGTTTCCAACAATGGCCAATCCAGGTCACAAGTACCTAACAGTTTTCCAAAAAGACACACAGGTTCCATAATGCTTGTACTGGGGCAAGCAATGGATTACCCAGGTCCTCTTTAATAATGGTTTATGGACTTTTCCTCCAGGAACTTGTCCAAACCTTTTTTAAACCCAGCTACACTAACAGCTTTTACTACATCCTCTGGTAATGCATTTCAGAGTTTGATTACTCATTAACTGAAAAAATATTTTCTCTTATTAGTCTTAAATGTGTTACACTGTAGCTTTATTGCATGTCCCCTAGTCATTCTACTGTTTGATGGCATAAAGAATCGATCTATGTTTATGTGTTCCACTCTATTCATTAATTTATAGACCTCTATCATATCTCCCCTCAGTTGTCTCTTTTCCAGGTTGAAGAGCCCTATCCTTTTAAGCCTCTCCTCATAGGGGTATCAGTCTTTGGTTTCTTTCTTTTCTGTCTTCTCTTTAGCCCTCTTTACAGGAGCTTCTGTTCATTTGTCATTTTCCTCTCTCTTTGTATCAGTTTTGCTTCCTCCACTACATACATCTCTGACACTGAACTTTACTTTCGGCTTTTTCCACTTATTTTTCTACCTTTCTATTCACTCAGATTTCATTCTTTCTTTCTTTCTTTCCCATCCTCACTTTCTCTCTCTTTATTGTATCTATAGTTCTTCATCTTCTTCCCTCAATGTGGCCGTCCTATTCTCCTTGCCTCTATTCCTCATTCTTTCACTAACCCTGCTTTTACTGTCTTCCATCCAGCATCATCTCCCTTTCTCCATCTCCTTCCATCTTGTATCTCTTCTCTCTCTTTCTCTCCACCCCCTTTTCCATCTAATATCTTTTCTTCTCTCTATCCACCCACCTTTCCATCCAAAATCTACTCATATTCTCTCTCCACCATCCTTTTCACCCATTTATTCTCTCCCCACTCCCTTTTCCATCCATCATTTCTTCTGTCTCAGTACATTCCCATGTGTCCAGCATGTCCCTTCTTTCTCCCTACTCCCATCTTCATGTCCAGCATCTCCCCTGCCACTCTGCTCTCTCCATAACAAGCAATCTGTCCTGTTACCCTAATTGGCCTCTATCCCCAGTATCCATCCTTTGTTACACTGGCCTTCCTTTTCCTAACCCTGAGCCAGATTATCCCCTTGCCACCCTACTCTCCTTCCTGTATCTGCTCGCAATCACCATTTTTTCCTTTCCTTCCACTATCTGCAATCCAGTACCTCCTCCTTCCTCCACCCTCCCAGACTCAGCATTTCAATCATGTATCTTTTATTATACTGCAACTAGCTGGGTGTGTGCATATGTCTGCACATTCTGTGGCCTTGGCCTCTGTTTGGATACCTGGGAGCTGAGGGTTGGCTGGAATGCTTCTGCCTAGGGCTAGGGCTCAGGAGTTGGTTGCAGCGTGTTGGGAAAAACATGTGCACTCGTCGACGATTAAAAGGGATGAATTGGACTCCAGAATGGAGCAAATGTGTTTTTCTTCAACCTCCCAGATATCTAAGCAGAGGCCAAGGCCACAGAATGTGCAGACACATGCATACACCCAGCCAGCCGCAGCAGCATACCTTACGTAAGATGCAAACAGAGTCCGGGCCAAGGCCACAATGATGCGCCTGGCCTTTCCCCACTCCTAAACACCCTCTTACCCTCAACTCCAAGCAATCTCTTCTCTGTTACTCTTTATACTCCAGTCTCAGGCTTCAGTGGGGTTTGTTGCACTTCCAGTAGGGCAATGGCTTCGCAACGCAACAGCCACAACCACATAGTGGCGGCAGAGACCCCTCACTCTCCAGGTCTGGCAGGGAGAAAGGGAGTCACCTGAACTGAACCACCTCTTCAGTGTTGAGTAGCCCGGTCCACACATGCCCGTTGTCCCTCTCACACAAGAAAGCAAGGACAAGACTTGAAAACACTTCAGCAGTGCTTTGGCTTCTGTTTTGCCCTGATATAAATGTTTTTTCCATCGCGCTCGGTCTTGTGCATCCGCAGCTCCATTGCTAACCATTTCCAGACAGCCTTTGACACAGGAAACACCTGCACATGTATTGCTTTTCAATCACTCCCCTTCTGCTGCCAGTTTCTAAGATCTATCCCCTGCAGCAGCAGCAAAAAAAATAAATCACATACAGGCGCGGGGACTTTCCATCAGCGTCACAATGAGCTTTGACAGTGCTGCCTTCTCAACAACAGGAAGTTGAAGCCTAAGTTAAAGGGGATGGGACCAGCAGAGTGCATAAAGAAGCTGATAGAAAGTCCCTGCACCTGCATGTGATTTCTTTTCTTTGCCACTGCAGCAGGGGACATATCTCAGAAAGTGGCAACAGCTGAAGGGAGCAGGAATTGTCCTGATATGCGATGGCTGGATATGGGGTTTGAAGTGGAGCGGTGCCCCACTGCTGCACTTACCTTGCTTACCAAGGAGCGCCAGCCCTGCTCTTGACATTTATAAGCACCAAGTCCACTATTACTCATGCCTATAAAGATTCTGTTAGCAATTGCTGGAACAGTTCTCCCTGTAGAGAATTCAGGATCTTCCTACTTCCAGATGATACCACAGATGGTATATACCAGGGGTGGCCAACTCCGGTCCTGGTACACCACAATCCAACCTGGTTTTTAGGATGTCCCTAATGAATATTCATGAGGTATATTTGCATCCACTGCCTCCCTATGTATGCAAATATTTATTTATTTATTTATTTTATTTATTTAGACAGTTTTGTATACCGCCTTATCCTTCAATCAAAGCGGTCACAACACAATTGGGGGATACATTTAACACGTAGGGATATGAGACACATACACTAATACTTACAGGGAACATGGGCAATGGAGGGTTAAGTGGCTTGCCCAAGACCACAAGGAGCATCTGTGGAACTAGAAACCCCAGTCCTTCCGGCCCAAGGTTGCTGTCCTCTAGTGGGATTTGAACCACCGACCTTCCGGCCTGAAGTACCTTGCCCCAACCACTAGGCTACTCCTCCCTCCCAAATATATCATATGAATATTCATTATGGATATCCTGAAAACCAGGCTGGATTGTGGTACACCAGGACTGGAGTTGGACACTCCTGGTATATTTATTTATTTAACCAATTTTGTATACCACCTTATCCTTCCATCGAAGTGGTTGACAAGACAACAAAGGGTTTACATGTTATGAGTAAGGGAAGACAAATACAATACATTACAATACCATATGAGAGAAACAATTCATACTATATCAAGTAATGTTATTAAAATCAAATTGATTGTCCATAAGTTTCTATAAACAGGTGAGTCTTTATCTGGAAAACTGAAGTCTCATACCAACAGCACTTCCTCTTATTGATTTCTTCTACCTGCAAGACAGGTCTGTATATCAAGCCAATGTAAACAGATTTTCCATTCTCTCTTTTCAAATTAACACATAGTGCTTCATCCTCTCCTTATAATCCCTGCATTCCCGTGGCTTTAATATTAAGTTTTTACACATGGAGGTTAATTTTCTAAACTCCATGCAGTTAACACACATTACCACATGCGCATTTGGGGTATACTTTACTTTATAAAATAGGGGCATAAAAATCATGCCTCAATCTAGTCACTGAAGTTATGCCTTCTCTGAGCAGGTATGAATGCCTGCACCTAGATTGTTCATAAATGCACTAAGTTATATAACTTGCACATGTAAATTTAGGTCCTACTAATGCTCTACCAAACTCTACTCCTGTGCTCAACCTAACTGAAACTACATGCAATGCGACATACATGTGCACTTACAGCAGGGGTTTTCGACCCAGTCCTCAGGGAACCCTAGGCCAGTCAGGTTTTCAGGATTCCCAGAATGAATATGCAAGAGAAAGATTTGCATGCTCTGCCTTCATTGTATGCAAATCTATCTTATGTATATTTGTTGTGGGAATCCTGAAAACCTGACTGGCCTAAGGTTCCCCGAGGACTGAGTTGAAAACGTATGACTTACAGAATAGCGACCACCTAAAGCATGCATGTAACAGCCCATTCATGCATGTGTGAGCTCCTCGTTAAAATACAGCTCCAAACCTAGTGTATATTTAAAATTGACTGATAAAGATGCAACCCAGAGGTACTCAAATCCAGTCCTGGAGGGCTGCAAACCAGTCAGGTTTTCCGGATATCCCTAATGAATATGCATGAGATATATTTGCATTCACTGCCTCCATTGTATTTGAATCTATCTCATGCATATTCATTAGGGATATCCCAAAAACCTGACTGGTTTGCGGCCCTCCAGGACTGGATTTGAGTACCTCTGATGTAACCTCTTACAGAAGCTTCTGCCTTTGAGGACACAAATCTTGGCATGGATGCTTGTTATAAGCTTTGGAAAGTACAAATCATACAGACTGCAAGTAGCAAATCCCAGAGTGGATTGCAATGAGCAAAGTTTATAAATGGCTAGAAAATGTTGGACTGACATTTTAGTCAGCAATAAAGAGTGTTGGCTCTTTCATAAGACCACAGCCCTCTGTAATTGGTTGAAATCTACTGATGCTTTTTTTTAATTGAGGGAATCAGTTGCTGGCCATTTACAGCTAAGGAGCATCAAGAGAGTGTTCCTGACTTTGGAAGAGAAAAAAAACCACAGAGATGGACTTCAACTCTCCTTCAACGTTCAAAGCTTAGGACTTATATTTAGAAAAACAGCAAGGATTTATTCTGCTCCAGCTCTGGGTCAGAGTCTCCAGCCTCTTGAAAGTGTCTCAGTGCTGTCTCCTGTGGATTTTTAGCAACTGCAGGGCAGAAAAGGCAGTCCCAGTAGTTTGTAATTGTCCATGCATATTTTATAGGATCAGCTCCATAGTGATACTCCTCCTTTTCTTGCTACCCTGTCTTGCCTGAACAGATTACAGCCTGGAATAACTATGCCTCAGTCATTGTTTTCTATGTTTCATGTCTCTTCAACTACAATTATATTCAAGTCGGTCTCTTCCTTTACAGTTCAAATCTGGGGCTGTATTTCACATAATATGGACCTGTAGCTCTCCAGATGTTGTACCCCCCCCCTTTTCTATACTATAGTTTAATATTTTACTTACTTGAAGACTTTTATATACCTGGGGGTTTTGTTCAACTATCCCTGATGATCCTAGTTCAAACCCCCTTTTAATAGGTTAGCCAATCTGTTGCAGAAGACACTTCTCCCTTTCTTCAATAGGTGGATGCCATCTCTGCTCATCAGCCCTTGGAAAATAATGGCATGTTCCAGGAAGCCAAAATGATCTTGATGACACCATCCATGAAGTCATGAATTAATCTCCAGGATGCAAGCCTTTTAGCCTTTGCCCTGACCCTCAGCATGGATGATTGAGGAGAACAGCAACTGTGCATCTAACTGTTTCATCTGGTCTCCCAGAGTCAAAGTCACTGTTGATATACTCAAGTGGGAACCAACCGCTGTGACTTGTAGATACAGCTGTATAGAAGAGCTGCTAAATAAAATAAATAAATAATCACTTGTAATAGCATAGATAGGCAATATTGGTTAATAGTCAATAGATTTGAGGAAACTCTCTATAACATCTGAGATATAAACACAAGGCAGACAGCACACCTCCTAGTATCATGTCTGGGTGACAGATGGACACCTCTGCACCACTCAGAATGGAGCCACAACCACCACTACCCTATACTTTCTAAAGCTGCTGAGCCTATAGCTTTTGGGGGTTTTAGGCTCTGGTGCCTTCTGGTTGCCGCCTCTTCTACTTCCAGGGATGCATACCAGTTCATTAGTTCTAGGAAAAGTAGATTTGGGGCATCAATTCTACAGGTTCTGGTGTGTCCAGCTGTCATCATTTTGTACAGTGTAATCTTCTCTTCTGCAGGAGATTTATGATGCTTCTAGAAGCACTTCATCCATGTATGTACCTCTCATTGCCACAGATACTTCTTAGACTTGCTATCTCCTTTCTCAGTTTTTCAACCTGTTTCCTGACGGATTCAATCAGCAGGCATATTGCACACCTAACTAGTTCAACTCCCTAGATCTGGCTATTTTTCTGGAGAGACACAGAGCTGGTAATGGGGGCAACAGCTTCAGCACCATGATGTTTCTCATCCATATTTCTCTTGTTGGAGCTCTAGTACCTGTTGGAAAAAATGAGGAAAAAAGAACTCCTAAAGTCCCTGCCCTGTCCTCAGTTCTCCTGTAATGAAAATTAGCTTTTTATAAGTAAAAACTAATATCTCTATTTTTATTTCTTGTGCATTATCCTGCTTGTCTGCTAACCTAGGGAGGAGTGGCCTAGTGGTTGGGGCAAGTTACCTCAAACCAGAAGGTCAGGGGCTCAAGTCCCACTAGAGGACAGCAACCTTGGGCTGGAAGGACTGGGGTTTCTAGTCCCACAGGTGATCATTATGATCTTGGGCAAGCCACTTAACCCTCCATTGCCCATGTTTCCTGTAAGTATTAGTGTATGTGTCTCATATCCCCTCATGTTAAATGTATCCCCCAATCATGTTGTGACCACTTTGATTGAAGGATAAGGTGGTATACAAAACTGTCAAAAATAAATAAAAACCTATTATTGGAGTTTGTAGCAGTTTACCTTGTCTCTTCAGACTACAAAATTAAATGTACAGTATACTGTGCTTCTTTTGTAGAATTACCTCTAGGATTCACTTAATATATTATAAATCACACACCTCTGAAATATACTTTATTTTCTATTTCCACAGAGAATCTAATTTGCCTACTCAGAAAAAAGCTATCTAATCTAGCCCATTAATTGAGGGATTTAGCCTCTGCAGGAAAATTCAACATTGGAATGGGTGTGAAGAGGGGGATCTAACACCTCAGCAAGGCAGTGACTTCTTGATCTACTACTGGAAAGACGTGAGCTAAATATTTATAAACAAAATAAAATAAATTCAAAGAGTATTAGTTGCCTTCCCTCCTCTGTGAACTTTTAAAGACTACACGCTAAAGGAAAGAAAAAAAACCTAGCAGGGAAAAACACTTTTCTAAAAAATAAAAATCCCCTTCTACAAATAGCTACAAGGAAAACAAAATAAACCCATAACTTAAATGATTGTCATCTTCATCATGTATCACTCTGCATATCCCTTCACGGTTACTTCATCCCATTCACGCCAATTGTCTCATCCTACCTTCCCATCCTCAGAGGCAAAGTATGAATCCACTCAGAAATGTGCTTTTTAGATCAAAGCTCCATCCTTATGAAATAATCTACCCCCTGACTTAAGTCAAGAAATGTCTTATAAGATATTTTAAAGAGGTCCTGAAGACACACCTGTTTAGAAAGGTTTTTGGAGTCGAAGAGCACTGAGCCTTGTCTACTTGGAATATTACTGATCATTGTTTGTTTGTTTTAATGTTCCTTTACTGCTTTGCATATTTTTTTATTAATGATATTGTAAACTGCTATGGTATATGATTTAAAGGGTGATATACAAAGTTCAATAAACCATAAACAGCAATAAAAATGCTACATAAAAATAACCCCCTTTTTCAAAGAACTCTCAAGTCGAAAACTTGCAATAAAAATTACTGTTACCTTACTTGAAACGAAAGCCTCTCCAGAACAGCAGTGCTACTAAGGTAGCATAGATTTTTATACTACGCTCAAAATTCTGACTTGTCAGCAATGCAGTGGCTTCTGAGTATTAGCTGCCTTCCCTCCTCTGTGAACTTCTAAAGATTGCAGGCTAACAGAAAGAAAAAAAGAACCAGCAGCAAAATAAGCCTTTCCTAAAACATAAAAATTCCTCTCCTGCAAACAACTATAAAATAAGCCATTAACTTAACCAGCAATAAAAATATTATATAAAAAATAGTCCTCTTTTTAAGGAACTCTCAGACACATAGGGGGTTATTTTCTGTCCCATGGGGGGAGGAGTTAGCCGAGGGGGGGAAGGGGCAGCTCGGGGGCGGAGTCTGGGGAGGCAGTGGGTGGTCGCTGGCCCTGGACTTACAGGGATGATTCTAATGTCGGCCATGTACGTCCAGCGCCGGCGACATGTGCGGGGATGTTATTCCACTTCCGAGGTGGAATAAGTTCCCTGAACATGCTTTTTTTTTTAATGGCGGGGCACGGAAGGAGCAATGGGGGCTGGAGGACATTCCTCGCAACTCGAGCCTGGCCTTAGGAGGCCAAATCGGGAGTCAGGCAGCGGGGAATAAGTCTTTTTTTCCAGCGACCGGCATTGTGACTTTTAAATGGAGACATGGTGCCATGGCAACCAGATACCATGGTGCCGTGGCTCCATTTAAAAGCCATGACTGAATTAGTCAGGCTTGTCAAGTATGTGCAGGCCAGATTGAATCGCAGTCCCAGCCTACACATACATGACTGATCATGATTCTGATCCCATGGGGCTAGACATTCCCCGTGGGATCAGAATCGCGAGCCCCTCTGTACATCTGGCTCGGACTGGATGTACAGAGATGCTGGACGTCAAGGATGGAATAAGCCCTATAACTTGTAGTAAAAATCAAAAAGTTACCTTGCTTGAAATGGGGCTTCATTTCTCTTCCACCTTCCATCCCATGCAGAAGATAAACTTGTATAATACAGGAACTTTCCCCAGATTACCTCCTTCCTTCCTTCCTATGACTAGAGCAGTATTCTAATGTTCTGTCCCCACAGCCTTTCCATTAGCTAGATCAGTAGTTCTCAACGCAATCCTCTGAGTCCCCCAGGCCAGACAGGTTTTCAGGATATCCACAATGAAATGCATAAGATAGATCTGCATACAATGGAAGCAGTGCATGCAGATCTACATCATGCATATTCATTGTGGATATCCAGAAGACCTGACTGGCTTGGGGTCCAAGAGGACTGGGTTGAGAACCACTGGGCTAAATCCTACCCATGGTCTCTGTTACTAGTTACATGGAAGGAGCATGGCAGTTTTGCTTACACTGGAGAGAAGGAAGGATTAGAGAACTGCAGATTGAGGTTTTAAACTCTGAAAAACGTCCAAATGTTAGTTTTCCTTCTATATCCCAGACATTGATGTAAAAATTAGTAGAACTGTGAAAAAAGCCAAACTATTATCAATCTTTATCTTATTAGTGGCAAGCACATTTGGCAGCACCACCCCTCCCCCCTCCCCCCCCCCCCCACACACACACCCATGCCTTTGCTCCTTGATATATTCCTGCAATGCTGGCCCAACCATCTGGTATACTAGGTGGTTGCCTAGGGCAGTAGCCTTGGGGGCAGGGGCAGAGGCAGCAAAGAGCAGTGTACTTAAAGCTAAACAATAGATTCTGACAACTGTGGGGGAGGGGGGGGAGGGGGCATAAGGCTTAAGGTTTGCCTAGGGTGCCAACACCTTGAACCAACTCTGGGGCCAGGCCTATATTCCTGGCCTTCCAATGCCTTAAGCTAACCCTGCCCATGGAAACAGATATCAGCTTTCAAAGGCCACTAAACAAACTAATCACTTGAATGTTCTCATATGCGAAGGCAGATTTTACAAATGACGTCCAAATGCAATCTGGGATGTCCAAGTCAGAACGTCTGAAAAAAAACCCCAGATGCGTCCAAGTTCAGGCACAATTTCACAAATGTGAACATGCCCAATATGGTAATCTGTGGGGCATCTACATAGAAATCCCTGGAACAGTATTCAAGACCAGGGGCATCTAGAAATAGCCTAATGGTCAGAGCAGTGCACTAGGATCAGGGAAGCCAAATCCCACTGATGCTATCATTGTGATTTTGGCGTGCCATCTTTTCTACACCTTCCAGATGTTTTACAACCAAAATGAGCAATTTCCCAATGCCTATTCGTGCCTGGAGCAGGTCTAAACTTGGATGGGGTCTCAATCCCCAATGTTTCTGAAATTGATTGTGGGATATCAATTTCCATTGCACTACCCCAGATATGCCTCTACTAAGCTAATGTCTAGTTACCCCTTGCACCGGAGACGTCTTTTAAAGTCATTTGCAAAATGGCTCTGGGGATGTCTGCATGATCTGGACATCTGCATGTGTGTTTTCAGACATCCAAATTGCAACTAAAGCTTTTAAAATTACCTCCATAAGGGGTATCGATCTTCATAGTGCAAGCAATGGTCTTTAAAAAAAACTTACAACAGTGAAAAGAGCTTGCCTTTCAAATACAAGGTATCATCATTTATTCCAATTCTTTATATGCAAATTGTGCTCACACCATACCCCAAAACTGAACTTTTATTTTTAATGATCACAAAGCATTTTATGCACTATATTAGAACATACAGCAGTTTGCTAGCAGCTCAAAACAGTTTGTGCACTACATGATTATACTAGCAACATGATGCAGAAAGCACACTTATCTTGCATTCAGCACTCTGGCAACAAAATTGGCTTGAATGTGTAAATCCACATCTACATATGATAAAGACACACTTCAGAGCAAAATGGCCCAATCCCTTTATGACACTCCATGTGGAGGTATCCTTTCTTTCTGACTGTAAGGGTGTTTCTATAGAAAGGACTGTTGTCTAAGGGCATCTCTCTCAGAAGGGCCATCAATAGATAGGGAATCAGAGCTGGAGTCAAAAGTAATCCTACGAGTCTGTGTTCTCAAAGGTCTAGGTCTCATGCAAGGATAAATGTCCCCTTGTTGGTAATGACTGCAAAAACTACTCAGAGTTTTATGTGTTTCTCAATGTGGTTGTGTTTTTATCATCTAACTCTTTCATATGAGATGAAAAAAGATCAGAGGAATGCTTCATTTTTAATTCACAAGTAATCTTGTCTATTTCACCTTTAATTTTAACTGACACAGTTTATGCATGGTCAATAATCAAACTAATCAAATCAAGAAAACATTTATTCAATATGTTATTCCATTTCTGAACATAGCTTTCATCATCCTGCTAAAGCCTTAAACCTCACGGGATAGGTTGTGCACGAAGATATGAAAGCAAAGTGTCAGCATGTAATTCTGTCCTTATTAGTATATACTGAGGCCTTTCTGGATTTTCCCAATGTGTTTTTTTACCAGTTTTTCCCACATGCCACGTTTAATCCCATTCCATTAATGCTCTGAGAGTTATTTTTCCACCATACAAACAAACAGACAGATAGCTAGACATTATTGACTCCTTTGGTATAATTCTTTCCAACTTCCATTTCGTTAGAACGAATACTGAAATCACTCACTGTGATTTTTTTCAAAAGTGATGGGATGTTAGCATTTTATAAAATCTCATTCAATGATTTTATTATTCATATTTTATTTGTTTTAAGTGATTATGTATGCGAGTGGGCATATGCCCATGTGTTTGAAATCTTTACCCATCAGTATGTTTCTTTCGAGAACCATAGGTATTTAAAAAGTGACTTGTGATAATTCTCTTGGGTGTCCAAGTGTATTTAGCATTTTGAGTGCTACTTGTGTCCTTTTATGATACCTTCTCACTATTTTCAGTGCTGTGATATGACCCTTTGAAGGCAGTTCGCTGCTGTTTTTTTCATTGGTCTATCTGTTTACTTTCTGTTTTTTGTTAATTTTGCATATTTATATTTGCAACTTTTTGTCATTTTGGTCAAAACAATCAGCATAATTGATAAATGAGGGGGATGACAAATGAGAGGAATTTGAGAAAAGTCTAAAAAGTTATTTGAGGCTATTTTCATGTTGACGCAAAACCTTAGCAAAGCAGACTACAACTTTATTTATATAAAGTGATATTCTCTACAGCTAGAAGAATTAGAAGCAATTTTATCCTTTTGCCAGGCTTTCTCAGCCTGCTTTGCTTGATGTCTGAATAGGAACAGATTCTCTCAAAAACAATGTTTTTACAAAAATCCTAAAATCCTAAAAGGTGCAAGAGACTCAAAAAACAATTTCAGCTTTGAGTCCCAAAATTAGCCTGAATTTCTATAGAATGATGAGGAATGTCCTCCAAAGATTTATGAATCAATGATGAAATTCAATCCAAATCAGGTTCTAAAAATTACTCAAATATTTAATGATCTTACCTCGCTGCAAAATGGATTCACAGAGTTTCTGATCAAACTCATTAACAAATAACAAAATGAAGTATATGGGCAACCTCATGGATGGGGACAAAGAGAAGGTAAAAAAAAATGTAAGGGGCTCTTTTACTAAAGTGCATTAAGTTTTTGCACTTAACACACATTCAGCACAAAAGCTATCATACATTAAGTGCAAAGTGCATGGTAACTATCAGGAATGTGATCAGCATGTTCCGACAATCAATGCGTAGATGAGTATATATGTATTTATTTAATTTACGGGCATTTCGAATACCAGAATTCGAGCACTGCTGTGCATAGCATGGTGATTCACAAAAAAGATTGTAAATGCCAAAAGGCCAATGGACAATACCATATCAACAAAACAAGACACATTTTTCTTTTTTCCTAAATTTAAACTTCTAAAATGGAAAACAGAGTTAATGTAAATTAGATCTATGAAAGAGAATAAAAGCATTGCCACCCCTTTCAAAAAACGAACATATTGGTAATACAGGACTTCCCTTTGCTAAATCTATGTTGGCTCTGCATATGGTAATTTCTTCAAAATAGCTTCTACAAGAGTCTACCTTACTATATTACAAGCCACACTATCCTTCTCTTATTTTCAAAAATTACATCCCACAATAATCCACATATACAACAAGACCAGCATGATTGTTACTCAACCGTATGGCCTCCTAGGTCTCTCTGACCTTTCTGTATGCCACCTTGCTGCTAATAATCCATCATATCAATTCAATCAACACAAGAAACTCGTTATCTACCAAAGTGCCTACATTTACATTGAGACTTCTATAGGTCAATACTCAGAAGCACTTATGAAGACAGCAGCTGATCTTAACTACATAAATGCAAAAGAAACTCTCTGCCAGTTAACAGATACATTTTTGCAGGGCAGCTCTACGAGTATCCTGCCAAAATGTAGCCATTAACATGTAGGAGGGGCCAAACTTTATCCAGACAGTGACAATATTCAGCTACCAGTCAGATAAGTTAATGCATTTAGAAGTGCCAGACAAATAGCAGTCCTAACTTAAACCAATAAGTTATCCATTCAATTTAAGACAGCATATCAAGGATAAAGATAAGCAAATAAATCACCTTATCTTTCTGCAACAACTATAGCTCTTAATATTGCCCTCTCTTTTTTTATTATACTTGTGTACTGCCAGACAGATACAGGTATTAATTAATTCTATCATAGCCCACCAAACAGATTTGGTTATATGAGTGCCTATATTTCCACTAGGACTTCTAGCTCTGGTTATTACTATATTTGCAGTGTGCTAAAGAGAATCAGCTTTTAATTAATTTTTCTGCTATCCTCCATTTTTTTGCAACTAAGGATTCTTTATACTTGTTTATTTATTTTATTTTATTTTATTTAGCTGTATTTATATTCTGCTTTTTACCAGGTCAAAGCGGTCAATTGGGGGATACATTTAACACAAGGGGATATGACACACATATGTTAATACTTACAGGGAACATGGGCAATGGAGGGTTAAGTGGCTTGCCCAAGACCACAAGGAGTGCCTATAGGACTAGAAATCCCAGTCCCTCCGGCCTGAGATTGCTGTCCTCAGGTGGGACTTGAACCCCTGGCCTGCCAGCCTGAAGTACCTTGTCTTAACCACTAGACCACTCCTCCCTCCTTGTTCCATGTTTTCCTGATATCTCTAAAAACTGTAGCTTCCAGTACCCACTCCGATGAGGTATTCCATGCATACTCTACTTTTTTTGCAAAGAAAATATTTTTTAACAGTGTTCCTTAGTCTAATTTATTGGTGCCTCATGAGTCCTTGTCCTAGAACTTCCTTTGTGCTGAAAAAGGTTTGCTTGTGAATTACCAACACCTTTAAGGCATTTGAATGTCTCTCTCGCACCCTCTTTGTCTCATATCTTTGTCCAGAGCAAGGATCCAGAAGCGTTTTTTTACTGTCGACTCAAGGAATCCTTGAACTTTTATCAACCCCTCCATTCTTTTAATTAATAAAACTCCATACAAATCATCATTAAAGGATTTTTATGTCACCTTATAAAAACATACAAAATAAAACCATTAAATAACTACATATTATCATAAATTAAATAAACTGACTAAACCTCTTTAGTAGTTCCTTAACAACATTAATGGGAGAGATGCAGATGATGATCTCTGACAAGAGCACCAATATTTGATTGTAGCTTGGTGAGCTTTAGTCTTAATTTGCTCCCCTGCTTTGTTAGGACCAAATTTACATGGCTAAAACCAGATTCAACTATATAGCAACTTGGGAATGCAGTTTTGGATACATATTGACAATATTGCATTACTCCAAAAGTTAATGAGGCTTATACTTTTGAACAGTGATTTAGCTTCGAGATTCACCAAGAGTTCAATGAATTCATCTTGTAAGTTAGATTCAATATTTACATTTTCTATTTCTGAATAAAATGGCATAACAATCCAGTCAAAAAAAATGCAATGTGTGCCTTCGAGTCAGTCCTGACTCCTGGCAACCCAGAAGCTCCTGGGTTTTCTTCGCAGTGTCACCGGAAGTAGATTGCCAGGCCTTTCTTCCGAGGCAATGGAGGGTTAAGTGACTTGCCCAAGCCACAAGGAGTACTAGTGCGAATCAAACCCTGGTTGATTGGTTACTAAGCCAGCGTTCTAACCACTAGGATACTCCTCCACTCCATGGTATGTGCATTCTCTCCAAGTTCTCAAAGCACACTTTAAAATCTTCATTCAATTTTTCAAGGTGCTTTATGAATATATCCAAGTCATCATCAGAAAGAACATAGTCTCTTCATCTTCCAATTGCTCTAGGTTCGAAAAGTACTGAAAATCTCTTCATAGCAATGAAGATTTAAACAGGTCTAGTTTGACCTGGAAGCATAAAAGGATTGTTTGAGTATGAAAGCCTTATCAAAGAACAAAGCACCAGGCATTGATGGCATTCCCATAGATGTATTACAGAAATCTGATGCAGCTGTTACCATACTTACAAGGGTCTGCCAAGAAATATGGAAGACAACATCATGGCCAACTGACTGGAAAAGATCTGCGTTTATACCAATACTGAAGAAAGGTGATCCAACTGACTATGGAAATTATCGCACAATCGCTCTGATCCCACATGCCAGCAAGATTCTACTGAAGATTATTCAACAGAGACTACAACCATACCTGGAACAAGAACTACCTGAAGTGCAAGCAGGGTTCATTAAAGGGCGATGAACGAGAGACATTATTTTGGATGTGAGACGGATCCTTGAAAAGACTAAAGAATATCAAAAGGATATCTATTTGCGCTTTATTGACTACAGCAAGGCTTTTGACTGTGTAAACCATGAGAAACTCTGGGCCACATTAAGAAGCATGGGTATACCAGAACACCTGATCATTCTCTTGCACAATCTGTACATTGATCAAGAAGCAACAATTCGAACGGAACAAGGAGAAACAGAATGGTTTAAAATAAGCAAAGGTGTAAGACAAGGCTGCATACTTTCTCCCTACCTATTTCATTTATAAGCAGAACAAATCATCAGAAAAGCAGGATTGTATGAAGACAACAGAGGTGTGAAGACTGGTGGAAAACTCATCAACAACCTTCGCTATGCTGATGATACCACATTATTAACTGAAAGTGAAGATGATCTGAAACATTTGCTTCTCATGATTAAGGAACGTAGTCTTAAAATGGGCCTGCACCTTAATGTAAAGAAGACAAAGATAATGACAACTGGCAAAATCAACAAGTTCATCGTTGAAGGAGAAGAAATTGAAATCGTGGACAACTTTAATCTACTTGGATCAACTATAAAGAAGCAAGAAATCCGACGATGCATTGCTCTTAGCAGAATGGCTATGAAAGACCTAGACAAGATTCTCAAGAGCAGAGATGTCTCTCTCCATACAAAGATTCGACTCATTCAAGCCATGGTATTTTCAATAACATCATATGAATGTGAAAGCTGGACAATGAAAAAGATAGACAGGAAGAAAATTGATGCCTTTGAATTAAGGTGCTGGAGGCGAATAATGCCCGAGGCCGCGGGCCGGGTCCCGCGGCCGACAGTAACCTGGGCCCGGGCCCGGCCGCGGCCTCCAACGTGCAGGGTGAAAGGGGGGGTGCGTCGGGGGGGGAGGGGGCGGTGCGAGGCAGTTGAAATCGCTCCGGCGCGCCGTCGGAGCGATTTCATTGGCCCGCATGTCAAGGGGTGGGCGGTGCTGTTCGTGAGGAGCCGCGTGGCCGTCTCCTTCTGGCCGCGGCTCCTCGCGTATCGGTTGCGTTCCCGCCCGCCCGCCCATGGTTTTGGTTTGTCGGGATGTTGCAGCTGGTGGGGGTGGTGGGGTACAGAGCCAGCGCTTGCAGGAGCGGCGCGGGCTTGACCTGGTTTACAAGCAGTGGGGGCGAAGTGCTCCCCGGGGTGGGGCGAGACAGCCCGGTTGGGGGTCTCGGCCCGGTAGCGGGGGGGTGGGAGCCGGCCTTTGCTACTAGGATGGCGAGGCAGGCGGCGGGGTTTGGGGGGGAGGAGGATGCTCCGCCTTGCTACTAAGATGGCGGGTGGGGGGGCATCCTCCGGTAAAGGGGTGCGGGGTTGGGTTTTGTTCAATTGTTATCTTAGGCCCGTGTTGGGCCGGTTGTACAGGTTATAAATAAAGCTGCGACCAAAAGTTTGTACCAAAATTACTGAGTTGGTGAATTTATTGGGGGGGGGGGGAACAGGATTGGAGGGTGTCAAATCGGGGAATGGAGGCGAGGAGGGCTTCCGGGTTACCAGTGTTACTGCGTATACCATGGACTGCTCTAAGAACAAACCAGTCAGTACTAGAGGAGATCAAATCTAAGTTTTCTTTAGAAGTTCAGATGACAAGACTTTGACTTTCATACTTTGGACACATCATGCGAAGAGAGAGATCATTAGAGAAAGACATCATGCTTGGCAAGATAGAAGGTCAATGCAAAACAGGAAGGCCAGAAATGAGATGGATTGATACAATAACAGCAGCAACGGGTATCAGTCTGTCAACAATGAGCCACCTGACTGAATACCGAACACAATTTAAGAAAACTATCCAGAGGGTTGCCATGAGTTGACACCGACTCAATGGCATTTAATAACAACAACAAATTGTTATATCTTTACCTTTCAGACTGGTCCGTACATCATTAAATTTTGAATATAGGTCTGCCAAATAGTAAAGATGCTTATCATTCTTTTTCAACTCATCGCATAAAAAGGAATTAACATCTGTAAGAAACTCCACTGTTGAATCATACAACTCAATGGCAAACAATAATGAATTAAGTGGATGTGCTTTAATTTTATTTATTGTTAATTTATTTATATACCTTTAGAGTATCATGCAATTTGTCACTGAAATGTTTTTCAACAAGATGGTGTCTGCGCAATACACAGTGAATAGTATGCACATCAGGAACCTTTTCCTGAACAAAGGTAGCAAAACCTCGGTAACAGACACTCATTGAAGGTGTGCCATCTGTGACCACCGCAGTTATATTGCTGGGTGGAATATCATGCTTGTTTAAATATTCCTCCAAGCTCTGAAAAATCATCATCCCTTTTCCATTAGACTTAAGATACCTTGCGAACAAGAACTCGTCAATATTTTTTTTTAAATTTGACTACAGTATCTCATTTAGGCCATGAGAATGTTTGAACTACCAAAAGTCGATTCATCAAGCTGGATGGAAAACTTACAATGCATAAGCTCAGATACCAAAGTTTTTTACACATTGTTAGCCATTTCATCAATACACCTTTGCACTGCATTTGCACTTAATGGCAAGCATTTCAAAACAGGACCAGAGTCCTTTTTCATAATGGTTTCAACTGCTTCTTTAATTGCTGGAATTATGATCTCCTCTGCAATAGTATATGGTTTTCCATTCTTTGCTATATTGAGAGAAATATTGCATGATGCCTTTAACCCTCCTTCATTATCAGCCTCAGCAGGTGCTTTCATAAATTACATATCTGGTCAATGTTTGTATTTTTCTTTCAACATTTTAACAAAATGAAGATCTTTATTGTTCTTATCAGGAAGAATTATTTCAAGGTGATCTTTCATCTTTGCTGATTTCATCGCGTCTTTTCACATAGGCGACATATAGGCCTAGTGCCCCAACCACTAGGCCTCCTCAAGGGAGGAGTGACCTAATGGTTGGGGTAAGTTGCCTCAGGCCAGAGGGCCAGGAGCTTGAATCCCACTGGAGGAAAGTAACCTCAGGCCAGAGGAACTGGGGTTTCTAGTCCTACAGGCACTCCTAGTTGCCTTGGACAAGCTACTTAATTTTCTGTTGCCTCGGGTACAAATCATAGATTGTGAGCCTTTCAGGGACAAGGGAAATATATACCATACCTGAATGTATACTGCTTTGTCCTGGTGAAAAGCAGTATATAAGCATTGCTAAATAATTTCATTTGTAAGCAAAGGTATGAATCTAAGTTTCAAATAATCTAATGAATACTGTCAGCATTTCTTTTTAAAATCTGTGGCTACCATTATGATTTCTGGGGTTCTACCTAAAATTAAAATAAATGGACTGTATAAACAAGTTACAAAAAGCACAGATCAATGTTTAAAAATTTAAAAACATAAGCAAAAGTGAATAAATTGCTATCAAATTAAGACATTAGGCCTTCCTACCTATCAACCCAAATTCACACAAAGACACGAACACAAATTATCACCTGTAACCAACACTAATGAAATCCAGAATTTAATGGATATATATGGCGTGAATACATCACACTCATAATGCTTCCTGATTGGCACAACCGTCAGCAGGGTAGGTGGACAATTATCAATTGTCTGTACAGTAAGCGAATCTCTTGACCAGACGCATAAATTATTCATGCATTTTTCGTACAGTGGAGTTACAGCTGTTTTTTTCATACAAGAGTCCAGAGTCCTAAATTATACAACTTTAGCTGATCAGCACAAGATATTATGCTAAGTTGACAAACAATTTTTAATGAACTATGCAATGATGTAATGTTGATTGACCCCAATTGACCCTTGAATGATTTTTGACCACCAGAAATGCCTCATTGACCATTAGCATCCCACAGGGCCGGCCCGTCCATTGAGCAAGAATGTTTTTTGCACAGGGCCCCGCGTTTCAGGGGGCCCCGCGCAAAAAACATTCTTAAGCATCCCAAGTTAAAAAAAAAAAAAAAAAAAACCGGCTGCTTCTGCCGCGGCAGCTTCAAGAGCTCTGCCGCGGCAGCTTCAAGAGCTCTGCCGCGGGGCCCCCCCCTGCCCGGCAGAGCCTCCGTGCATCTTCAGCTCTTCACGTCCAAAACGCGGGCTTCTTTCAGAGCCGCGAGAGTTTCTTTTCTCGCGGCTCTCTTAATCCCGCGGGGCTGATGGGATTTCCCATCACCCTCGGCGGGATTAACAGAGCCGCGAGAAAAGAAACTCTCGCGGCTCTGAAAAAAGCCCGCGTTTTGGACGTGAAGAACTGAAGATGCACGGAGGCTCTGCCGGGCAGGGGGGGGCCCCGCGGCAGAGCTCTTGAAGCTGCCGCGGCAGAGCTCTTGAAGCTGCCGCGGCAGAAGCAGCCGGTTTGGGTTTTTTTTAATTTTAATTTGGCAGGATTGGGGGGGGGGTGGTTAGGAGGGGTAATGGGCTAGGGGAGGGGGGGAGGCTAAACTGGAAGTAGGCTGATGGGAGGGGGAGGCTAAACTGGAAGTGGGCTGTGGGGGGGGGTGGGGGGTGGTGAGGACTGGTGAGTGGCGAGGGGGGTGGGGTGGTTAGGACTGGTAATGGGCCGGGGGGGGGGTGGTTAGGACTGGTAATGGGCCATGGGGGGGGAGGCTAAGACTGGAAGTGGGCTGATGGGGGGGGGGGGGTTAGGACGGGTAATGGGCTATGGGGGGGGCTAAGTGGGCTGATGGGGGGTTAGGACTGGTAATGGGCTAGGGGGGGGCTAAGTGGGCTGATGGGGGGGTTTGGACTGGTAATGGGCTATGGGGAGGGGGCTAAGGCTGGAAGTGGGGGGTAGGACTGGAAATGGGCTGATGGGGGGGGTTAGGACGCGAAATTGACAATGGGGAGGGGGCTAAGGCTGGAAGTGGGGGGGTAGGACTGGAAATGGGCTGATGGGGGGGTTAGGACAGGAAATGTGCTATGGGTGGGCTAAGACTGGAAGTGGGCTGATGGGGGGGGTGTCAGGACCGGTACTGGGCCGGGGGGGGTTAGGACTGGTAATGGGCCATGGGGGGGGGGGGTTAGGACTGGTAAAGGGCCAAGGGGGGGGTGTTAGGACTGGTAATGGGCCATGGGGGGGGGAGGCTAGGACTGGTAATGGGCTGATGGGGGGGGAGGGTTAGGACTGGTAATGGGCCATGGGGGGGGAGGCTAAGACTGGAAGTGGGCTGATGGGGGGGGTAGGACTGGTAATTGGCTATGGGGGGGGGGCTAAGACTGGAAATAGGCTGATGGGGGGGCTAGGACTGGAAATAGGGTGATGGGGGGGTTAGGACTGGTAATGGGCTATGGGGGGCTAAGACTGGAAATGGGCTGATGGGGGGCTAGGACTGGAAATAGGGTGATGGGGGGGTTAGGACTGGTAATGGGCTATGGGGGGCTAAGACTGGAAATGGGCTGATGGGGGGGTAGGACTGGTAATTGGCTATGGGAGGGGGGCTAAGACTGGAAATAGGCTGATGGGGGGCTAGGACTGGAAATAGGGTGATGGGGGGTTAGGACGTAATGGGCTGATGGGGGGTTAGGACTAGTAATGGGCTATGAGGAGGCTAGGACTGGAAATGGGCTGAGTGGAAGGAGGGCTTGAACTGCAAATAGCTGATGGGGACGGGGGCTTGGAATGGAAATGGGTTGTGAGGGGGAGGGAGCTAGGACTGGAAATGGGTGAGGGGGGGGCTAGGACAGGAAATGGGCTGATGGGCTAGAATAGGACTGGAAATTGGCTGTTGGGGGTGCTAAGATTGGAAATGAGCTGTGGTGGGGGTTTGGATTGAAATGGACTCATGAAGGGGCTAGAACTGGAAGTAGGCTCATGGGGGGCTTGGATTGGAAATGGGCTGAGTGGAGGGGAGCTAGGATTTGACATGGGCTGATGGTGGGGCTAGGAAAGGACTAGAAATGGGCTCATGGGGGGCTGGGATTGGAAATGAGCTGATGGAGGGACTTGGATGGGACTGCAAATAGATGGGGGAGCTAGGACTGGAAATGGGCTTATGGGGGGCTAGGACTGGAAATGGGCTGATGCGGGGACTAGAAGGGAGCGGATGCTGGGTGGGACTGGAACTAGAATGGAGCTGATGTTGGGGGAGGATTAGAATGGGATGGAGCTGGGAGAGTGAAATGGAGAGGGAAAAAATATTTTGTGTGGGAGGGAAGACAAATCTACAATTGTCCGGATATTGGGAGAGTAGGTGGGGATTGAGGATGGAGGGGTAAAATTTGAGTGGATGAAATAGGAATGAGGAAAGAGCAAAAAGGAGAAAGATTAGTATGTTAAAGCAGATGTAGAGAGAGAATGGAAAAAAACTAGAAGAGAGAAGAAAAGACAAATGGACAGCAGACGATGAAGAATTAGCGGAAGACACGAAGAAACCAGAAGAAAGTGGCTGGAGCAATTGCAGCTGAAAAAAAATGCACAAAAGGTAGAAAAATATCTCTTTATTTTGAATTTATTAATTGGAATATGTCAGCTCTGGGAAATGTGCATCATTAACGTCTGCGCTTTGTTTAGTACAAGAGCAAATTAATGTATAGTTTTATTTCTACAGTGTTGTACATTCCAAGTTTGGCTTTTGGGATTCCCAGTTTAATTATTGTCTTCCTGTTTCTAAATTGTGATTCCTTGTTTGGTGATGGTCTATGTTCTGCATGTGTAACTGAGCTGAGGTATTCTGTTTATGTAATTCCTATTTGACATTGCCACTTGTTCTCTTTCCCCAGTAGGTCATGTATTGTTGTTCTCTGAAATGTATTGGTTTAATATTTGCAGCGTTTCCTTTTGATAGTTAGGGTATGGTGCTTTATGAGTCCTGGTAGTGCTGTTAGGATACGGCGGGTTTGCTATGGGTTCTAAATGGGCAGTGTTTGTAGTAGTTCCTAATGTGCCTGGCGGTTGGTATTGGATTATAGTAATGTAGAAGTCTTTTAGTCTTTCTTTATTCATACACTCATTAAGAGGCATGTTTACTAAAAGTTCGTGTATGGTAACATTATGCAAATATTTATGCAAATGAGGCCCCTTATGCAAATGAGGCCCCGCACCGAGTCTCCGCACATGGCCCCGCACCCCCCTTGGGCCGCCCCTGGCATCCCAATATTCAATTTGCCTTTAGCTTTGCATTACACTTACTTCATTCAGACTCTTGTTTACATTGCAGTAGCTGGGAAATTTGTGCATTTACAATTGCAGACCTGGCTCAAGATTTTTAAACGATCAAGTAACCCTGAGATAGTGCTGCCCAAGTCCTCTTATTTAAAACAATGTGAGGCTTTTGACCCATGCCCAGCTTATCACCTCCAAAAAGAGTTAACTCTTTTGGAGGTGATAAGCTGGGCATGGGTCAAAAGAGCAAAGGAGAGGCCTAGTCACCCAGTGACATTTTAAATTGCAGTCATAAGGGGAGCAATTGGGCATCATTCCTGCCCACAGGACCCTCCTTCCAGTAAATGGATAAAAGGGTTTCAAGGTGGGCAATGGAATCAGAGATGGGTCAAGGCTTCTAATTCCTTTGGGGTATGGTATGTTCAGCTGAGCACTGCAATTGTTTTAAAGATCAGATGGTGAGGCAGCTCATGATCTCAAGGCTATCTGCCTGAAAGCATCAGCAGTAATTCTAACTTTCTACTTAGAGCACTAGGAACTAACTAGACTTCTTAAGGCACATTCAAAAAATATGTGACAGTGCAATTTTATCATGTGCCAAATGCTTATTTCGTCATTCGGCACTTGGAAACATGTTATAGCAGTTATGTAAATGGTGCACATAGTCAAGTTCCTACATTTCCTGGTTTATTTCAGTAAAATTTATTTCTTACATTTTTACACTACTTTGGAACAAGGCTTTTATTGTGTCATCGTGGCTGAGCAAAGATTGGTTAATCCATGAATACACAGAGGTCTTCTGCCAAATGAATGATTTGCATTAGCAAATAGGATGTGTGGTGCAAAAAAAAATTATATTTTATTGATCTACAGTCAAGCACTGCAGTAAAATGACAAACTAAACACAATCATAAAAATAAATACAAAAAAAAAAATTTTGGCATACATCAAAGTGGTTAGAACAGCGGCCTGGCGACCAAAGAGACCAGCGTTCAAATCCCACTGGCACTCCTTGTAGCTTTGGGCAAGTCACTTAATTCTCCATTGCCTCACATACAAAATAAGATTGTAAACCCTCATACCTACCATACCAGATTTTAATTTGCCTTGAACTACTACTAGAAAGGTATGAGCCAAATATTAAAGGGGGGATACTCAGTGGTGGTGGCTAGCATGATTAAAGTGGCTAGCAGATGCCGCTGAAACTTACACTTGGATATAAGAACATAAGAGCATAAGATATGCCATACTGGGTCAGACCAAGGTCCATCAAGCCCAGTATTCTGTTTCCAACAGTGGCCAATCTAGGTCATATGTACCTAGCAGTTTCCCCAAGGGACACAGGTTCCACAATGCTTGTACTGGTTCAAGCATTGATATCCTGGGTCCCTTCTTAATAATGGTTTATGGACCTTTCCTCCAGGAACTTGTCCAAACCTTTTTTAAACCCAGCTACACTAACAGCCTTTACTACATCCTCCGGTAACAAATTCCAGAGTTTGATCACACGTTGAGTGAAAAAATCTTTTCTTTTATTAGTCTTAAATAGTTTACCCTGTAGCTTCATTGCATGTCCCTTAGTCTTTCGATATTCTGATAAGGTAAACAATCAATCTATGTTTACCCGTTCCACTCCGTTCATTAATTTATAGACTTCTATCATATCACCCCTCAGCCGTCTCTTTTCCAGGTTAAAGAACCCTAACCTTTTTAGCCTTTCTTCATAGGAGTATCCTTCCATCCCCTTTACCATTTTGGTGGCTCTTTTCTGAACCTTTTCTAAAATCGCTATATCCTTTTTAAGATACGGCGACCAGAATTGCACACAATATTCAAGGTGCGGTCTCACCATGGAATGATATAGAGGCATTATAATATCTTTTGTTTTATTTTCCATTCCTTTCCTAATCATACCTAGCATTCTATTTGCTCTCTTGGCCGCTGCTGCACACTGGGCCGAGGGTTTTAAATATATGACGCCTAAATCTTTTTCCTGGGTGGTGGTTCCTAATGTGGAACCTTGCATCGTGTAACCATAGTTTGGGTTGTTCTTCCCTAGGTGCATAACCTTGCACTTGTCCACATTAAATTTCATCTGCCATTTTAATGCCCAGTCTTCCAATTTATCAAGATCCTCTTGCAATTTTCCACAATCCTCTTGGGTTTTAACAACTTTAAATAGTTTTGTGTCATCTGCAAATTTGATAACCTCACTCGTTATTCCACTTTCCAGGTCATTTATGAATATGTCAAAAAGCAGCGGACCCAGCACAGATCCCTGGGGTACAACACTATTCACCTTTCTCCATTGGGAAAATTGGCCATTTAGCCCTAACCTCTGCTTTCTATCTTTTAACCAGTTCCTGATCCACAAAGGTACACTGCCTCCTATCCCATGACTCTTTAGTTTTGCCAAAAGTCTCTCATGAGGGACCTTGTCAAAGGCTTTCTGAAAGTCCAGATACACAATATCAACCGACTCACCTTTGTCCACCTGATTATTCACTCCTTCAAAAAAACATAACAGATTAGTATGACAAGATCTTCCTTGTCTAAAGCCATGTTGGCTGTCTCCCATATTCAATGCCAAGGCCATATTCAGCCACTGAAATTGAATATCTGGGTTAGCTGGAGAAGCAGGAAGCTAACCAGGCAGCAATGGTATTCAGCTACAGCCAGGTTAGCTTCTGCAGTGAAAGTTAGACTACTCTTTCAGGTGCCTAACTTTCACTGCTTATTGATAATAGGACAGCGGCTCAATATTGTCACTGCCTGGTTATTGCTGCATGCTCCATTCCACCTACAGAAACCCCAATGCTAGTCATCTAGCATCAGGGTGTGCAGCAGTAACACCTAGGAATATTCAGCAGCACTAAAAGTGTTAGTGCTGCTGAATATCCTGGTGAACTTGATTGACCTGGTTAGAAGGTCTGCTAACCACATTAATCACATTGAATGGTTTACTATGCTGGAAATGAAAGACAAAGAAGAAATGGTGTTGCATTTATAGTTAAGAAGAAACGTCAAAGAACTGTAATGAAATACAATGCAGTCAGTGAACGCTTAATTTCTATTAGTCTATGAGGAAAGCACATCAACACAACTATAACTCAGGTATATGTCCCAACAACAGCTGTAGAAGAGGAAGATGTTGATGAGTTCTATGAACAAGTACAAGCTGAATTTGACAGAACATGCAAACAGGATATCCTGATAGTCATGGGTGACTGGAACGCAAACGTTGGCAAGAAAGAAGGCAAAATGGTTGGAAAATATGGACTTGGCAACAGCTACAGTCCCGGCTGACTTTAAACATGCTGTGGTCATGCCTCTCCTTAAGAAACCCTCACTTGATCCCTCTTGTCTTTCTAATTATTGCCCCATTTCTCTCCTTCCTTTTATTTCTAAACTGTTCGAACGTGCGGTTTACCGCCATTGCCTTGACTTCCACTCTTCCCATGCTCTTCTCAATCCCTTAGAATCCGGTTTTCGTCCCTTGCACTCTACAGAAACTGCTCTTGTCAGTCTCCAGTGACTTGTTCCTGGCTAAATCTAAAGGCATTTACTCTGTCCTTATCCTCCTTGACCTTTCTGCTGCTTTTGATACTGTTGACCATGATCGTCTCCTTGACACTTTGTCCTTGCTTGGCTTTAGGGACTCTGTTCTTTCCTGGTTCTCCTCATTTCTTTCCCATCACTCCTTTAGTGTATGTTCTGGTGGTTCCTCCTCCTTTGTTATCTCGCTCTCTGTTGGTGTCCCCCAAGGCTCTGTCTTGGGTCCCCTTCTTTTTTCTCTCTATACCCAATCCCTTGGTGCGCTTATTTCCTCTAATGGTTTTCAGTACCATCTCTATGCTGATGACTCCCAGATATACATAAGGAGGGATCTAGCTAAGCTTGAAGAATGGTCAAGAATTTGGCAGCTGAGATGTAATGCTAGAAAATGCAGGGTTATGCCTTTGGGCTGCAAAACTCCAAGGGAGTGGTACAGCGTAGGGGTGAATTACTTCTGTCCATGACAGAAGAATGGGACCTGGGTGTGATTGTTTCTGATGATCCTAAAATAGCGAGACAGTTAGAAAAGGTGATGTCGAAAGCCAGAAGTATGCTGGGTGTATAGGGAGAGGAATTGCCAGCAGATATTGTAGTACCTCTGTATAATTCTCTGGTGTGACCTCATTTGGAGTATTGTGTGCAATTCTGGAGACCACACCTTCAAAAGTATATAAACAGGATGGAGATATGATAGAGACATTTAAATACCTCTGTAGCACAAGAGGAGAGCCTCTTTTGATTGAAAGTAAGCTCTGCAATGAGGGGGTATAGGATGAGGGTGAAAGGGAATAGACACAGCAGTAATATATGTAAATATTTCTTTACAGAAAGAATGGTAGATGTGTAGAATAGCCTTTCAGTGGAGACAGTAGAGACGAGGACAGTATCTGAATTCAAGAAAGCATGGGACAAAAACAGACGTTCTCTAAAGGAAAAAATGGGACTACAGTATTTGATATGGAAGGGTAGACTAGATAGGCCATATGGTCTTTTTCTGCTGCCATGTTTCTAAGACAAGGAAAAGGAGTTTAGCCTTCATAAACTACAGGAGACTGCAGAAACAGTATCTAGAGTAATATCTAGAGAAGCTAAGGGAAGCTGGTAAAGTAGTCAGTAAAGCAAAAATGCAAATAGAAGAAAAATAACCCATAGAATAATACATAGGGACAAAATTTGTTTTAGGTAAGTTAATGATAGGAGGAAGTGCAAGGGTGGCATTATGATACTCGAAGGGGAAGTGGAGGAGTATGTAGAGGCTGATGGAAATAAAGCGGACGTGCTTAACAAATATTTCTGTTCTGTGTTCACAGATGAAGGACTGGGAATGGGATCTCAGAAAACAAACACAAATAGGACTAGAAGTGAGGTAGAACTCAAATGATTTTCAGAAGATTTCATTCATGAGAAGAAATCAAAAGTAAAAGTAGATAAAGCGATGGAACCAGTCGGCTTTCATTCAAGGCTATAGAAACAACTCAGGGAGGTACTGGCGGCACTTCTGGGTGATCCTGTAAAGGCTTCTTTAGAGTCTGGAGTGATCCCAGTGGACTTAGATCGGTGAATGTTGTTCCTGTTCTCAAAAGTGAAAGTAAGGAAAAGGTTGGTAACTACTGTCTGGTTAGTTTGACCTCTGTGTTAAGTAAATTAATGAAAATGCTGCTAAAACAGAGGGTAATGCAGTTTCTGGAATCCAAGGCATTAGAAGATCTGAGACAGCATGGCTTTACTAGAGGTAGGCCTTGTCAGATGAATCTGATTAATTTCTTTGACACAGAACTGGGTTGGGGAGAGCAATAGATGTGGTATACTTAGATTTTAGCAAGGCCTTTGACATTGTTCTGCATTGGCAATTTATAAATAAAATGAGTGTCATTGAGATGGATCCTAACATGACTAACTAGATAAGAAACCAGTTGAGTGGGAAGTGCCAGAGATTAGTAGCAAATGAAATTCACTCTGAACAGTGGTGTTCCTGAGAGATCAGTCCTTGGTCGGGTTCTTTTTAACATTTTTGTAAGTGATATTGCAGAAGGTATGGACAGAATGAGTAGGGTTTTAGCAAAGCTTGAAATATACTTCAGAATTTGGCAAATAAGATAAAAAGTGCAAAAACCCACATGAGTGATACAGTATAGGGGGTGAAGTGCATGAAAGAAGAATGGGACATGGTGGTGATCATATCAGATATCCTTAATGTGGCCAAAGAGGTAGAAAATATGACAGCAAAAGCCAGAAGAATGCTTGGGTGCATAGGGAGAGGAATGGCCAGCAGGAAAAAGGAGGTAATAGTGTCTTTGTCTAAGTCTCTACTGAGTACTCAATTGGAGTACTCAATTGGAGTACTGCTTTTCTCAGCCAGCACATCATCGGGACAAGAAGGGAGGACAGATCGCGGCATCCTGCAGCTTTTCGTGAAGGGAAACCATCCCTAAAGCCCTACATAAGAGGAGAAGGGAAGGTAAGCCTGCTGCACGCGGCCCCTTGCTCCGCCTCCCTCTGAGATCACTACCGGCCAATTGGGAACTTTAAAAGACCGTGCCTCAGGCGCACTGACCTTTCTCAGCCAGCACATCATTGGGACAAAAAGGGAGGACAGATCACGGCATCCTGCAGCTTTTCGTGATGGGAAACCATCCCTAAAGCCCTACATAAGAGGAGAAGGGAAGGTAAGCCTGCTGCACGTGGCCCCTTGCTCCGCCTCCCTCTGAGATCACTACCGGCCAACTGGGAACTTTAAAAGCCTGGCGTGCCCGCGCCTGAGGGCCTCACCAGAGGGCCCTTAGGCGTGGCCCTTGAGCGTGGACCTGAGTGTTGACTTTGAGCAGAGACGTTAATTTTACTTTTCACCCTACAGTTCTACAGAATTCATCTAAAGGTAGTTAATATATATTAATCTCATCATCATGGTTTACATTAATCATCTTAAAATCATGTCTACCTTTCTAATTCTATTTGCATTATTTGTACCAAAATATATCCAGGCATACTCCTCTGTCACTCATAACATTCCAATTATTTACCATCACAAGAATCCTAATATCTTTTATAATGCAACATATCACAAAACACCTCATGCTCAAGGACAAAGAAATAGTCTAATATATATCACACCTGGGAAATCTTCCCAATACATCATCCAGCAACCCAAACCCATATATAAAAACCTTCTTTGTATGCTTATAAATGTGAGATCAATTAGAAATAAAATACCAATCATAACTGATATCCTCACTGACTATAAGCCAGACATATTATTTTTAACAGAAACATGGCTCACTGTCCATGATACCATTCTCCTAAATCAATTACAAACTGACGGCTATGAACTACTACACTGCTCTAGGTCTTTAAAGAGGGGTGGTGGTGGTGTCATCGCTATTATAAATAATAACCTTAAAAGCCACCCTCATATCCACTAGTAATATTGAGAACATGGATGTACTTATTTTTGAAACAACACCACACTTTTTTGGTCTTATATACAGACCTCCATCCACAGATACAAATTATTTAACCTCCATATTAGATATCACATGTTCCCTCAACACAAGAAAAAAACAGTAATTATTGGAGACTTAAACCTCCCTTCAACAACACCAACACACTCAAAAGCATTTATGGAAACCATGTCAGAACTTGACTTTGAGCAAATCATTGATTTCCCGACTCACATTAAAGGGAACACCCTTGACCTTATTTTTCTTCAAAGATCACCAGATTACAGTCTCAATACTTCTCAACCACATCCTATACCTATCCCATGGTCTGACCATCATCTAATTAAATTCATTCTCCCACATTATAATAGGATCTCAACTCAACAGCCTAAACAAAGACAAACTACAATGTTCAGAAAATTTGACAAGGATAATTTTTTAGAACAGATAATACCACATATTCCTATAAGAATAAAGGCGCAGGCAGGGTCCTGGCGCCTGCTCGTAACCGGGTGCTCTGCCCGGCGCGGGACCCTGCCCGTGCACGTGGGGGGGGGGAGGTGAATGGGTGCTGCGGTGAGCCGTGCAAGCGGTGCGGGATTTAAATTGATTGGCTCCGCTCGGGAAGGGGAGCGAGCGGAGCCAATCAGGGCGCAGGCTGCCATGTGCTCTGGCGTGCGCGTTGCTAGCCAGGGCACAGGCAGTTTGGCGGGAGGCTCGGCAGGATCGTATTGGAGGGCAGCGTCGGAGTTCAGAAAGCGGAGCACGGTCGGCGGGAGAAAAGCACGCGGGAGAGCGGCTTTGCGGCGGCGGTGTTTTTGGCGGTGCGGCGGAGCGGGCACTGTGGAGCGCAAGCCCGCAGAGCAGGCAAGTGGCTGGCGGGCTGCGGAGTTAGGTTCACGAGCCGCGGCAGCGCTGGTAGGGCCCGCAAATCGTGGGAGGGCGGTGAGGAGTGCCTAGTTGGAGCTACAGGAGCAGGCCACGTTTTTTCAAAACTACTACTACAAAAAAACCCAAAACAACGAAACTGCTAATAAAGCAGGACTAGGCAGGAAACCAGATTTCTCCTCATGATGGCAGGAAAGCAGCCGGCCGGGGGGGGGGGGGGGGACGAGCTGACAGGGGGGGGCAAGGACGGGGGCAGAGGGGGCGGGGGTTGGACAGAGCAGGGCGTTCGGGGTCGGCGAGTGTAGGTAAAACTTGGGTTGGTAAAAGGGGGGTGAGAGGTGCTGGGGGTTTAAGGAGGGGGCATAGAGGGCCTAGGATGGGGGAAAGGCATGTTGAACGTCCCACAGGGCAGGCTGAGAGTGTGGGTCCTCAAAGACTGGCAGTGGCCTCAACGGCAGGGACAGCGGAGTCACCGGTAGGAGTAATGGGTTGAAGGGGTTGGGGCAGGCAGAGGGCTTGGACGGGGGGAATCAGAGAATGGATCAGGAGCATGGGCAGGGGTGGGGAGTTGGTCCCTTGGGTCAATTGGGGGGGGGGGACCTAGGCAGGTTTTTGGGGCGGCTGGGGGTGAAGGTTGGGGGTGGATGTCTCCGGTTGGGGGTTTGGTTCCTCCGGTAGTGGGTATGTCCCCTTCTGGGTGGTATGGGCAGTCGGGGCACTGGGCAGGATGGGAGCACTGGTTAGGAGGGGGGCAGGGTTCATCCAGGTCGGATTGGACTGGGGCATGGCCCCCGAGGGGTGCTCTTGGCTTGTCTTCGTCGGGTTTTCCCATTTTGTCTTCGCAGGTTCCCTATATGATGGCGCCGGGTACGGGCCCGTCGGCGGTGACGTCCTGCAGTGAGGGGAGTATGGATTCGAGGCCCCTTGCGGAGGCAGGAGCAGCCGGAGTCAGCGCACCGGCTTCCGGGGTGGAGGTGCTGCGGAGGCCGGCGGGGCCTAGAGGCGATGGGCTCCTCTCGTCAGAAGCCTGCAGCATCGAGGACACGCCAGGTGAGTTGAGAGTGGCTGACGGGGGCGATTCGTTGGAGCGGGGTTCGCGGCCCGAGCGGTCAGGCAAGGCGCGCAGCAAAAAGAAGCGTGGGTGTCGCTATTGGCGCAACTCTTTGTCTTCCTCCTCCTCGTCGTTGGATTCGTCTGAAGCCTCGGAGGCGGTTGGAGGCGGGAATGGGCCGGCCGTGGGGGGAGGGGTGGAGGGGTGTATATCGGGTGGGGGATCGGCGTCTTTGGTTGCCTTGTCGGAATTGTGGGAGGGGGTCCCCAAGAAGCTGAGGCGGAAGATTAGAAAGCGGAAATATATTGATATTTTTCGTTTGCTAGAAGGAAGGAAGCATTCTGGGGACAGTAAGAAGAAACGGAAGGAGGACGAGAAGGCGGGTCAGCTTCGGAAAGTGTCGCGGAACATAGTTAATTGGGTACGATCGTTCTTGCGGTTGGCAAGTGTGTGGGGGCATCATTTTCCTCACCAGTCTGGAATGTTGTTATCCTATGCTGATTCGATTCTTGAAGCGTCTCAGATGCATGAAGGATGGTCGTGGCTTAATTACGAGAAATTCCGGGATAAAATGGAGGAGAATACGTTTCTAACGTGGGGCATGCAGGACATTAACCTTTGGTTAACGCAGATGTCGGTCAAGGGAGGGGGGGTGGTGGAAGCGGAGGTAAGGTGGGGACGGGGGTTGCTGGGGGGGGGCGGCACGTTCCTTTTGGGGGAGAATCGTCCCAGGGCAGGCTAGGCCGGCCCCCGGAGGAGGGGGTGATGTCTGCTGGAGGTTTAATAGGTCGATGTGTCCCTTCCCGGACTGTAAATTCCGGCATGCGTGCTCGAGCTGTGGAGGCCCCCATGCGGCAGCCAAATGTGTTAAAAAAGGGCCCGTGGCTCAACCGCCGACAGGGCTCAAGTAAGGGGGGTCCATTCGAGCTTGCCCCGTCGCCGATTCAGGTTCCGCTCTTGTGTTCATGGTTGCGTTCTTATCCGCGGAGGTGGCTTGGGTTAGTCTTGCAATTGGGCTTTAGTTTGGGTTTTGTAGTTCCGGTGCATGGCGTGGTTGCGGTTTCCTCGACACGGAATTCACCCAGTGTGCGGCATTGGGGGGCGAGAGCACGGGGAAAAATAGCAGAGGAATTACGGTTGGGCAGGATAGCGGGGCCTTTTCGGCACCCGCCGTTCCCGGATTTTGTGGTATCGCCGTTAGGCATTATTCCTAAGAAGGAGCAGGGGAAGTTTCGGCTGATTCACAACTTGTCTTCCCCGTCTGGATCCTCCGTGAATGATTTGATTCCGCGGGAGTTGTGCACGGTTCGTTATGAGTCTTTTGACATGGCTGCAGAGTTAGTCAGGAGAGCGGGGCGAGGGGCATTGATGGCAAAGGTCGATATCGAGTCGGCTTTTCGTCTACTGCCGGTTCATCCGTCTTCCTTCAGGTTGTTGGGTTTTCAGTTCGAGGGGGAGTTTTATTTTGATAAGTGTATGCCCATGGGATATTCGGTCTCTTGTGCTTACTTTGAAAAGTTCAGCTCTTTCTTGCACTGGCTGTTGGTGCGGAGAGTCGGACGGGGGGAGGTGGTCCACTATCTGGATGATTTTTTATCTGTGGGTGAAGCAGGGTCCTTAGGGTGTAGCGAGCTGTTAGTTGGTTTCGGTAGTTTAGCTCGCGAGTTGGGGGTGCCGTTGGCACAAAGTAAGACGGTGGGCCCGACGACAAGTTTGACCTTTTTAGGAGTGGAATTGGACTCGCAAAGTTTGGAGGCACGATTGCCGTTGAAGAAGGTGGAAAAATTGAGGGTGCTGGTGGCGAATGCTTTGGCATCATCTAAGTTGAATCTACGGGAGCTGCAGGCCTTAATAGGCTCTCTGAACTTTGCTTGTAAGGTTATTCCCATGGGGAGGGTGTTCATTAGGCGCTTGGCGGCGGCGACGGCGGGGGTCTGAAAGCCTCATCATCGTATAAGAGTTTCCAGAGTGATGCAGGATGATTTGAGGATTTGGGATCTCTTTTTGCGGGACTTTAATGGCACTTCGGTGTTGCGGGAAGCGGAGATCTCCAGTAATGATTTGCAGCTGTATTCGGATGCGGCTGGTGGAGTTGGTCTGGGAGTATATTTCGGCGGGGCTTGGTGTGCTGAAAGGTGGCCGCCGGAATGGGAGGCTGAAGGGCTTTTGAAGAACATTACCTTTCTAGAATTGTTTCCAATTTTAGTAGCGATGGCGTTATGGCCGGACAGATTGGCCAACCGTAGGGTGGTGTGGTGGTGTGATAACGAGGCGGTGGTGTCCGTCATGAATCATTATTTCCCACGCTGCAGTACGGTAGCGGCATTAATGCGCCAAGTCATTCTAGCCTGTTTGCGTTTGAACGTGGATTTGAAAGCCCGCCATATTCCTGGTTGTACTAATGAGATTGCTGATGCTCTTTCTCGTTTGCAGTGGGAGCGGTTTCGGCAGTTGGCGCCGGAGGCGGACGAGATTGGGTGCAGGGTCCCTTGGAGATTGTGGAGCTGTGGCCTACCGAGATGAAGAACTTATTAAGAAATTCGGTAGCGGAGCACACGTGGGAAGCTTATCGGCGGGGGTGTAAGCAAGTGTGGGAGTATCTGCGTGGCAGGGGGTGTGTTGGAAGTGGGGTGTCGGAGTATATGCTGGGGGGGTATGTTGGGTGGGCGAAGGAGAGGGGGTGGACGAGATCGGCGGTGCGGGGGCATCTGGCGGGGTTTGAATTTTTTGCCAGGGCGGTGAGTTGGCAGGGCACAGTTCGGGGGCGCCTGGCGTGGCGGTTAATGCAAGGGTGGGAGCGGGAGCCGCCTATGCGGCGCGATCGGCGGCTCCCGATTACCCATGACTTGTTGAAGCGCTTGTGTCTTGGGTTGTCGGGGGTGGCTGCATCGCCCTACGAGGTGGTTCTATTTGGGGCAGTATTTTGTTTGGCGTTTTTTGGGGCCTTTCGGGTCAGTGAGCTGGCGGCTGATTCGGTGAAGGCAGGTTTGGGTAATTGTTTGCGGTTGCAGCACGTGTGGAGGGAGCCGGGGCGCATTCGTGTGCTGTTAGCCAGGTCCAAAACGGACCAGAAAGGAAAGGGTTTGTGGGTGGTGCTAGGGAGGATCGGGGGACCGACTTGCCCTGTCTCCGCCCTCGAAGACTACCTGGGTGTACGCCCGGGTGGTGGCGAAGGGCTTTTCGTGCATGCGAACTCTTCCTTCGTGACCAGGTATCAGGTGACGGCGGTGTTGCGCATAGCCTTGCGCAAAATTGGCGAAGATCCGGGGTTGTTTTCGGCTCACTCTTTTCGCATTGGGGCTGCCACCAGTGCGGCGGTGGTGGGTCTGTCGGGGGAACAGATCCAGAGTATTGGCCGATGGCGATCTCGGGCGTTTCAAGGTTATGTGCGACTGTGAGATGCCCTTGAGGGTTGGGGGGGGGGGTTACTAATGCTGTTATTTTCTCTTGCAGATGTGGGGTGGATTGAGAGGGGCTGCTGGATGATGGGACACTCCTTTGTCTTTTGGGCTGGTCAGACAGCAGCTGTGCGGCCGATCGGGACGAATCTTGGGCTGGACCCAGCTGAGGCGGCGATTTCATGGATGGGTGAGCGGGGGCTGAGGTGGTCTCAACTGCTCCCCTTGCTTCGTCATCATCTGCGGGTTCGAGGACGGCCAGCGGTCGTGCTGGTTCATCTTGGAGGCAACGATTTGACGGAGTGGTCCTGCAAGCAGCTGATAAGGGTGGCGAAAAAGGACTTTATGACTCTGCTTCGTTTGCTGGACAGAGTCATCTTGATTTGGTCGGACATTATTCCGAGGCCATCGTCATGGGGCCAGCGGAGATGGTCCCGGGGACTGACCAAGATAAATCGGCAGATTGGGAGATGGGTCTGCGAAAAAGGGGGGTATCAGGTGCAGCATGCCTGGGTTGATGTGGCCTGTACAGGGTTGTATAGGGCAGATGGTGTGCACCTCTCGCCAGTGGGGATGGACTTGCTCTTGAACAACTGGCAGGAGGTGCTGGAGAGGGTCGTTCGGGGTGGCTACACTGGTCGCAGCTGGTTGTAAGTGTTGGGGGGTGGCACAGGTAAAGGGCCTGTGCCGGTGGCGGGATCCCGGAGGTTTCCGGGGTCCGGAGCCTTAGGCGACTCGGGATGGGGGTGGGGTGCCCTCGACCCGGATTACCCCTGGAAGACTTTTGCTAGTAATATGGCGAAGTCGGATAGGGGTGGTCGGAAAGTTGCCGGTGGTGTGACCATGGCTGCAGCGGAGGCGAGGTCGCTTTGCTAATAGCATGGCTGGTGACGCATCGCTCCGCTGCGGGGGGGGGGGGAGGGATTATGGAAGCATTGTTCTTTTTATTGTTTGGATGTTGTTGGAAATAAAGCTGCGACCAGTTCTCACCACACTTGGCTATCGGTGTAATTTCTGGGAAGGGCAAAGAGGAAGCTGTTGGAAAGGTGGGGTAGGGGGCAGGGTGGGGGGAAAGCAAGGTTGTATGCAAGAGGGGTGAGCGCCGGGTCTGGCTACCCGGTTAGAATAAAGGCGCGGGCAGGGTCCCGGCGCCTGCTCATAACCGGGTGCTCTTTCCAGCGCAGGACCCTGCCCGTGCACATGGGGGGGGGAGGTGAATGGGTGCTGCGGTGAGCCGTGCACGCGGTGCAGGATTTAAATTGATTGGCTCCGCTCGGGAAGGAGAGCGAGCGGAGCCAATCAGGGCGCAGGCTGCCATGTGCTCTGGCGTGCGCGTTGCTAGCCAGGGCACAGGCAGTTTGGCGGGAGGCTCGGCAGCCCACCCACCCACCCAGCCTTTGCGATGCGGGGCTGGTGTTGGGGTGTTGCAGCTGGGGGGGGGTTGAGGCGGGATCCCGGAGGTTTCCGGGGTCCGGAGCCTTAGGCGACTCGGGACGGGGGTGGGGTGCCCTCGACCCGGACTACCCCTGGAAGACTTTTGCTAGTAATATGGCAAAGTTGGATAGGGGTGGTCGGAACGTTGCCGGTGGTGTGACCATGGCTGCAGCGGAGGCGAGGTCGCTTTGCTAATAGCATGGCTGGTGACGCATCGCTCCGCTGCGGGGGGTGGGGGGATTGTGGAAGCATTGTTCTTGTTATTGTTTGGATGTTGTTGGAAATAAAGCTGCGACCAGTTCTCACCACACTTGGCTATCGGTGTAATTTCTGGGAAGGGCAAAGAGGAAGCTGTTGGAAAGGTGGGGTAGGGGGCAGGGGGGGGGAGGGGGAAAGCAAGGTTGTATGCAAGAGGGGTGAGCGCCGGGTCTGGCTACCCGGTTACAGTATCTGACATAAATACCAGTATTGCTAACTGGAATGAGACTATAAAAAAAGCAGCTTTACTTCCTCACTCTCAAACAAACAAATTCAGAACTAGACAGAGAGACTCCCAACCCTGGCACACACAAAAAATAAGACAAATAAAGAGAGAACTTAGAAAGATTGAAAAAAGATGGCGAAAATCTAACTCACACAATGACCGAAATTTATACAATGAGAAACTAGACTATTATAGGAAAACAATAAATGAATCAAAAAAATCCTTTCACACAAAATTACCGACAAATTCTCTCAACTGCCCCAGAGAATTATTTGAAATAGTTAAAAAAGTATCAAACTCTCATAATAAAGATAGCACCCTTATTAATCCACAAACTCTTGCCGACTATTACATTACTAAGCTTTCACCACTATCAAATCCCCCAATACCACTTAATTATTCCCACTTGAAACCTGAACATGTATGGTACAAATTCCACACTGTAACACTGAAGGAACTAGATAAGGTGATCTCAAGTATTAACACAACCACCTCTAGCCTTGATCCATGCCCAATTAGCTGGATCAAAAATACTAAATCATTTCTTGCACCTTCCATTCTAAATATAACAAATTTTTCACTCACACATAGTACTATGCCTACCATCCTAAAAAGGGCTTCGATTAGACCTATTCTGAAAAACAAGAAACTAGATAATCTTGATCCATCTTCTTATAGGCCTATCTCTAGCCTACCATTTATGGCAAAGATCATAGAAAAAATAGTGTATAATCAATTACAGGATCACATTGAGCTTCATGCCCCCCTAGATACACATCAATATGGCTTTAGGCCGCACCATAGTGTGGAAACACTACTTACAGTAATCTTTGATGATATTCTAAAATACATTGACAAACCAAAGCAAGCAGTACTCCTTATATTTCTAGATATATCTGCTGCTTTTGATTCGATTAATCACCACATCCTCATTGAAAGACTCAAATAGATTGGAATACATGGTACTGTACTCGCATGGTTCCAATCATATCTAACTGATCGTTCACAACAAGTCAAAATAGGAAATCATACATCCAAAACTTATACGCAAAAACAGGGAATCCCACAAGGTTCCACATTGTCAGCACTACTCTTTAACATATATTTATAACCTATATGCCACATCATTCAACAGTGCAAAATAAAATACGCAATTTATGCTGATGATGTTATGATTTACCTTCCTATGGACATAGACTCTCTGGACTTCTCTAATATCAAATCATGCTTCATTAAAATGACACAATGGCTAAATGAACACAATCTATAAATTAACATTAAGAAAACAAGCATTATTTGTATCTAGAAATCAAAAATTTACTCCCCCAATAGAAATAAAAATTGAAAACACAAGTATTTGCATAAAAGATGAAATAAGATATCTTGGTGTTATTATAGACAGAACATTAAGCCTATCAACGCACATTAGGAACACGACAAACACAATATATAAATTAAGATATCTTAAAAATCTAAAACCTTTATTATCACACCAGGACTTCAGATCAGTCCTACAAGCATTGATCCTGCCTCACTTAGACTTCAGTAACATAATCCTCCAAGGTATTCCAAAACATGCTCTACATCACCTAAAAATAGCACAACATGTTGCTGCCAGAATGCTTATAAATGCAAGTGCAACTGAACACATAACCCCAATATTGTTCGAACTTCACTGGTTACCTATTCAAAGTAGGATAAAATATAAAGTTATTATGACAACTTTCAAACTGATAAGAGATATAGCTCCATCGTATCTAACTGACCTACTAGCAATTCATTCAAGGAACAGAACAGTGAGACAAAGGAACCTGAACACTCTACTTGTTCCTAACAGCTTCACAAAACTTAATAAAAATGAAGAGGCCGCGGGCAGGTTCCCGGCGGCCGACCCTAACCGGGCGCGCGGCCGGTGCGAGGACCCTGCGCGCGGCCACGGCTAGTTTTAAATTCATTGGCTCCCGGCGGTGGCAGCCGCACGGGAGCCAATCAGGGAGGATCCTGGCGGTGTGGTGGGTGGTGGGGGCCGGCGGGCAGCCTCCGCGTGGTTATTCACGGCGGAGGCTGCTCGGGGGTGCCGGCTTCCCGCCCGCCCGCCCACACATATTTATGAGGGTGTGGATTATGGGGTGTTGCAGCTTTGGGGGGGGGGGGGTTGGCGGGATCCCGGAGGTTTCCGGGGTCCGGAGCCTCAGGCTACACTTGGGCGGGGGCGGGGTGCCCCTGACCCGGTCAAACCCTGGTCGACTTTTGCTAATAGCATGGCGAAGTCAGGGGAAGGGTTAGGTAACTTGCTGGGGGGGCAAGTTATGGCGTTAGCGGTGGCAAGGCACTTTGCTAAGGTATGGCTGGTGCGGGCCGGGTGCCGCTAATCGATTGAGAAGGTGTAGCATGTTGGCATATTGTGAAATTGTTAAAGGTTAATAAAGCTGCGACCAGTTGTGTTCCATGAAATGTTGGTGTGGTGTCTTTTGTGGGGTTGGGAGATTGGGGGTGATGGGGGTGGAGGAAACGGGCCCGAAGCACCAGGTCCGCCTGCCTCGGTTACTACAACAAATAGAGCATTCAGCTTCAATGCCCCTTTAATATGGAATGCTCTTCCAGAGAAGCTCAGAAATATTACTGATCTATCAACCTTTATAAAAGATCTTAAAACCCACCTTTTTATAGAGTACTTTGGCAACTCAGTACCTAATGACGAAATATTTCCCACTTAAACACATGTATACTCCTATTCATCAAAACACAATTTACTTTTTTCTATCTCTCTCTCTATTCTACACAATTCCCAATCCTTCACATGGTTTAAGATAGTTATTCCAATTACCTTCACATTGATAACTCTAGTGAGATACAATGCATATTAACTGAGCCAGATAAGATGAAAAGACATGTATAAATTTTGTATATATTGTAAATCTGTTTATATTTTTATACTATTTAACTCTCTAATCAGCATTTACTCAACATTGTAATTCAAAACTACTTAATGTACTATGTAAAATTCTATAACACTCCCCTTTGTTCACTGTAATGTTAACTGTTAGAATATGTTACAATGTAATGTTTCAAGTTTTGTTCTATGTAAACCGCCTTGATTTTGCTGAAAAGTGGTATATAAAACCGTTCAATAAATAAATAAATAAATAAATAAATATAATTATGAAGATTGCAACCTTCAAAAAGATATAAACAGGATGAAGTCAATCCAGAGGGCAGCTACTAAAATGTGAGTGTTCTTCATCATCAGGCATATGGCATAGACTTAAAGATCTCAACATACATACTCTGGAGAAAAGGAGATAGAAGGGTGATATGATAGAGACATTTAAATACCTTTGTGAAATAAAAGCCCAGGAAGTGGCACTCTTCTAGTTTAAAGGAAGTTCTGAAAAGAGGGGGTCATAAGATGAAGGTGAAAGGGAACAGAACCAGGAGTAACCAGTGGAAATATTTCTTTATGGAAAATATGCTAAATACATGGAACAGTCTCCCAGTGGACGTGGTAGAGACAAGAACTGTATCTGAATTCAAAAAATCATGGGAGAAGTACAGAGAATCTCTGAGGGAGAGAAAGAGATAGTAGAACTTAATAGTTCTTATAGATGGGCAGACTGGATAGGTCATATGTTCTTTATTTGCTGTTGTTTTCTGTTTCTATATATTTCTAGGTTTCCCCTTTCTACATACGCCTAGTATCTGTGGTTCCCTAGAACTGTCATTCACAATCCTCTGAGGAATTGGCTACATATACATTCAATCCAAAATAGGAAGGATGTTGATCAAGTCTCTCAACACTCACTCACTGACAAAAAAACAGGAAGACAAACAAAATTAGATCTTAATGCACCTAGACCAAGTAACAAAAATCAATGCTTATTGGAAGGCAGACAGAGATCTGCAAGAGAGGAGATACAAAAGTAGCAGAATACATCAGAGATCCCATGAAAATAATATATATAAAGAAACATAGAAACACGATGACAGAAAAAGACCACATGGCCTTCAAGTCTGCCCTTTCATATCAACCACTACAACAGTCCCCTTTTTTATATAAAGTCCTTTTCCAAGTCTATTTTTACTTGTTTGTACTATATTCATACTTCATAGCAGATCTGATTTATTCAAGCCTCTCTCTCATTCTGTGTCAATGGGGGGAAAAAGCTTAGTATATCAGGCTGAGTTTGATTTTGCCTTGGTTTCTGATATTGTTCAACATAGCAGTTTCCTGATTTATATATTTTCAAAATGTAGTACCTAGAAAGGGCATTTTAAACATCATTTCTAAAACATGAAATTGAATTCATAATGAATAAGGAGGATCTCAGAGCTTTTGTCAATTTTTTTTTTTACTTTCACTATTCCTTCTGCCCTATCATCTGAAGATGAAACAGGCTCTCCTGCTAGCTGAGAGCTGAAGAAATCTCTCTAAAGCCAGCAGGACCATCTCTTGCAATAGCACATTCTTCTTCCCCATCAAAGCCCTAGCACATCACCTCCACAATGCCCCCTGAGTCTGCCAGTACTGGTTCATAAGAGACTTCAAGCAAAGTTCTGCAACTGAGACATAGGACCAGTAGCTGCTTTGCTTTATTTCATTTGGTAGTAGGACTGTCGACATTTATTTGCCAGTAGTTGCTTTAAATGATATTTAAAGCACAAGTATGTATCTGCCAACTTTTGAGTTCTGGACACTCTGAGATTGACGTGAATTAAGTGGAGAGGGAGCACATAATTATCATTCTTCCAGCCCCACTCATTGACTTTTTCTCATACCTACACACTCTCTCTCTCTCTCTCTCTCGCTCACATCCACTTACCTCTCACATGCTGCCCTGCACTTTCCTGTTTTCTTCTTTCTCAGGCCTGAATGCAACATTCTCCCCCTTCCCAGGCCTGACCCCAGCCACTCCGAGCCGCTGAGTGCTGACTCTACTTAGCTAGGTTTTGAGTCTGCAAACTGTGTTAATCCTTTTGACTATGCCCCCATAGTATCTTGCAGGTCAGAAATGCAAGTTCTTGACTGTGAGCCTGAAGAAGATTCCTGGCTCAAAACAAACTGGTGAAAAGCAGGCCTAAGCTCGAAGGAGAAGAAAGAAGTATCCAAATGTTCTCCTATTTTTATTTTTGTTTGTATCTACTGTATGAAAGAGGTTTTCTACTATGCTTTCTAATCCCCTGTGAAGGCTCTATTGTATAATAACAAGGTCCCAAACCTTTGCTCTGCCTCTAGAGTGAGGACATTTCTGGAATGCCTGCTTCTAGTCTATGTTTTGTAATAAGGTGATACAATGTTGGATGGGTCTAGGTGACCACAGGGTCGGCATTAGGGGGTGGCAAACAGGGCAATTTCCCTCACCCCTATGCCAAAGGGAGCCCCAAGTCTGTCTCAGGCTGAAGGAGGCATAGCCTGCAGGTGGGCTTTGGGGCTCCCTCATCAGTTTCTGCCTGTGGCCCCTGCATGCCTAACACCAGCTATGGGTATCCGAAATGCCAGTGGGTATTCCCTCATGGAGACATTCACAGTATAGAAGATTGTTAATCTGATTTGGGGGAAGGATATTTCACCATTAACTGCTGAGTTAACTGTTAGAAGCAATGGGGGCTCAAGGATGCTGTGAAGAAGCAGGGAGCTGCCTCTCTGGCTAACTGGCTAGAGCTTGAGAAAGAGAAGGTCTCCTAGCCTAGTTTGGCCTAATCAGTAAACAGTGCTGCCTGAATTCGCCAATGTCATGAAACTGAACATAGCCCAGACAAAGCTTCCTGTCTTTGCCCCTAAACCCATCTCTCCCCTTTCCTTTTTCTCTATTTCTGTGACTAACTGTCATCCTCCCTGCCTCTACAGCTCGTAACTTTGGGATCATCTTTGGTTTCTTTCTCTCCTTCTCTGCACATATTCAACAAACATTTAAGATCTGTAATTTCTCTCTTTGTAACATCATCAAAATTCATCCCTTCCTTTTTGAAATTACTATCAAAACATTTATCCGGACTTTCAGCACATCCTGCTTAGACTACTGCAATCCGTTCTTCACTGGTCCCCCACTAAACCATACAGAGTTCAAAATTCTCTTAACGGCCTAAATGTGCATTCATTCTGCAGCACCTCACTACCTTTCCTTCCTTATCTCTCCTTACACCCCTGCTTGAGAGCTCCACTTATCAGGTAAATCACTCGTATCTGTGCCCTTGTCCTACACTAACTCCATTCCATTCCTTCCACCTTGCTGCACCATATGTCTGGTCCATATGTCAGGCTCTGTCTCTAATCCTATTCAAATATAGGCTAAAGCCCACTTTTTTGAGACTGCTTTTAAATTCTAACCCCTTAATCTCCTGTTTAATACTCATGTTGTTTTTAATCATTTCCTATAATAAACCTACAAAGGACTACAAAAAGGGATGCTACTTTTGCAGAGAGATCTGCAATTGTAAGTATTTACTTCTGGGAATTTTGTTCTAAATCTTGGAAAAAAGGGAATTCTTTAGATTAAAGTTGACTGATCTGTGTAAATTAGAATTCGATGTATTTGTTAAATTAGTCAGGGCCTAGTATCAGCAAAGAGCTTTTAGTTAAATTGAAAACTCAACAGGTAGCTTTCAGTTTAAGTTGAAAACCCAGCAGAGGGCTTCTAGTTTAAATTTAAAACTCAGTCAGGGCCTAGTACCAGCAAAGAACTTTCAGTTTAAATTTAAATTACATTAGAGCACTTTCTGGTTAAATTTAAAACCCAGCTGATAACTTCTAGTTTAAATTTAATACTCAGTCAAGGTCTAGTATCAGCAAAGAGCTTTAATTTGAATCAACTCAAACTTAACATTAAAAAGAAAAACAGTGTCAATATTCTTGAAGCAATAAATTGTTTCTAGAGACCTTTACAAAGAAGCCTTCTAGATAGGAGGCAAGAGACCTGTGAAATTGTATTAAATAGGTGTTAAAGCCAAGAGACACATCAAAGGGGCATTTTGAAAGACTCCCTCTATCCAAGCAAGGGCTGTGTGAATCATCCAGGAAATTGGTCACAGATTACCTTAGAAGCACAGGACAGGGTACTGTGTAGCAGCCAGCTTTTAATAAGTCTACTTTCCCTCCCTCCCTGATTCCCACCCACCCCAGGGATAATCATAGCTTTATAGGTGCTTAAACCTTTTAAAGGAAAGGAGGTGCCATATTCACTCTCAGGTGCAGCTGTTTATCCTCATAAGGCATACATTAAGGACCTGACATTAGTTAAGCTTGAGGTGAACAAAGAACATTAAAAATATTAGGTATAGTTTTATTAGTATAAGTATCCCTAGCAAACCTCAGTAAGTAAACAACTCAAATACCTAAACACAACCCTAAACTAAGATGCAGACAGAAGTCCAACAGCGAGATGAGTGTTTTCCAGTCTTTTGCATTGAGTGTCACATGTATGATTTTCTCCCAGTTGGTGAGGGGTCATGCATGTGCACTAGGTGCAAGGACCTCTTTGTTCTCAGGGAACAAGTCCGATCTCTGGAGGGTAAAGTACAGGACTTGGAGGACATAAGGAAGACAGAGAGGTACATAGACAAGACTTACGGGGATATGGTACTGAAGTCCCACCTCCAGTCTGGCAGCATCCCTGCTGCCATGGAGGAGAGAGGTCACGTGACAGGAGAGCATCACCCTGGTGTGGAAGGAAGTGATCCTGTAGCTAGGACCTGTTCACCAGGTGATGTAAAACCCTCTCACAGCAAGGAGGTTTCTCCAGTCCATGTGCCCATGAGGGAAGGATTAGGACAGCCATTATAGTTGGTGATTCGATCATTAGACATGTAGATAGCTTGGTGGCTGGTGGATGTGAGGACTGCCTGTGAAGGTAGCGGACCTCACATGCCACCTAAAGAAGGTCTTAGATACTGCTGGGGAGGAGTCTGCTATCTTGGTACATGTTGGTACCAATGACATAGGAAAGTGTAGGGAGGTTCTGGAGGCTAAATTTAGGCTTTTAGGTAAGAAATTGAAATCCAGAACTTCCAGGGTAGCATTCTCTGAAATGCTTCTCGTTCCACGCGCAGGACCCAAAAGGCGGGCAGAGCTCAGGAGTCTCAATGCGTGGATGAGACGATGGTGCAAGGAAGAGGGTTTTGGATTTTTTAGGAACTGGGGAACATTCTGGTTTCATGCTGTCCCTAATAAATATGCTTGTGCTACATTTGTATGTGCCGCCCCATTGTATGCAAATGTATCTCATGCATATTCATTAGGGACAGCATGAAAACCTGAACAGTGTTTGGCCCACCAGGACTGGAGTTTGGAACCTCTGCCCTAGAGCAGCAGCCAACAGGGGCATAAACACCCATAGCCACAGGCTCCACTATCCAAAGCCTCATGGACAGTCAGGCTGTTGGGCCCTGCGCACAGCAGCATCTCCCAATACTAGCACTTGCATACCTTAACAATGCTGCCCTAAACTTGGGAATACGTTACACATATATCAAAAGGTTGCTATGATTAATGGCAGATAACTATTCCTAAGTTAAGCACAATTTGCTGATAGAGCTGCATCATAGCAACCTTTCTGATATCTGTGGAGTGTGTTTCTGTTTTGGTTTCTGACAGTGTTCACCACCCCGGGGAGTGACCCCAACAGTATTGTGCACCATAGCCATACCTGCACTGTGCCCAGGACTGGTGTGGTGGCCAGGGCTGCCAAAAACCTCTATATTTGCACAATGCTGGCATAGGTGTGGGAGTGTGTGTCTGTCTATCCAGTGTGTTGTGGCTGCCTACACCTTACTCAGCCCACACTGCTTGCACTGTTTCCAGTGTTAGCCTGCCAATGTGCATAATGAGGAGCAAGGTACTGTGGGTATGGCCGGGACAGGGTGGCCTGGGTAGGATGCATCTGCACAGGGCATAGGGCAATGGCTGGGACATTGTAGTGCCCGGCCACCACCTGCACGGACAGGGTGGCCACAGCATGTCCTGCTGGGAGGTCACTCTCACCCTGACTGAGCAGTGACCACGGCATGGCTAGGTTCCCCTATAGTGCTATATAGTATTTTTCTTAAGTGATATTTATGGGTTTCTTTTTCTGGGGCCCAAGCACTGACTTACCTGCTTGGTGTGTGCGCTCACATCCCATTTTTGGGTGCACACAGTTCCTCCAGGAACATGCACTATGTACAAGCTAGCAGACTGTCTGCAGTTAGCATGTGTATGGCTAGAATACCTAGCAGGGTGCAGCGGCTGGAGACTCACTGTGCTCGCTTTTTGAGAATGTCAGATAGTGGTGGGGGGCAGCTGAGCATTTCCAGGCCTACTGTCTGTCTGCCATTGCCTTATGGAGGCATACAGATCTGCATTGACTGCCCTGTAGGGTGCCCTTTCCCCAGCAGGACTCGGGTTGATGGTCCCCTCTACTGCCACCATTGCAGGGATGTAGAATGTGGATCTGTTGTGGGAGATCCTGTCCCCCACCCTGAGCCCCAGAGGGTGGGTTGGGTGGTGCTACATAATCCCCTTATGGGTCCAAACACCCCCCTTCACTTAAATCATGTGACCATGGCACCCACACAGGATATGCACTATTCTGGGTGCACCATAGTCCACAAGGGCTAGATATGACTGGGAAATATGGATGGACACTGGCAATGTTCCCTCTAATTTTCTGTAGGGTGTGTGTGCATAAAATATCAGCTGTGCAGCTTTTGAAGGAAGGTTAAATTTTTGTGCACCACATAACGACACTCAGAGTTATATACTTTAAAATTTGACTACATGTCAGAATACAGTATGTTCACCACATTGATTTTAATCAAATTAAATGAAAATAGACGATTACTAAATGAAGCGGAATATTTCTAGTAATTACAATCACAGGTTTTAAATTTTAAGACGTCTGTTTTCTATCAGAATCAGAACCGTAATTTTTGTGCGCTCTGTTGTAAAGTATGTGCGCTCGCTCGGCGAGGTGTGTGCGCGCGCACATGCGCACAGCTTAGAGGGAACAGTGGACACAGGTGTATCTGCAAGGACTACCTATCACACACTGGCACTGATGGAGACCAGCAGCATAGCCTATCTCAGCTAAGCCAGGTGCTGCGAACCTGGTGCCCTGTAGGGAACATTATAAGGTGCCTTGGCCGACAGTGCACTTTATAATGTGCCCTCTGAAGTGCCTTATAGGACGCCTTATGCGGCACCTTAGGTTACGGCACTGTGAGGGTGTGTTTGCTGGCAGCACTAATCTAAATTAAAAAAGAAAATGCCTCAGACAGCACTGATTTAAAGTAAAGGGTAATGCCTCAGACAGCCTTACTCATTAAGCCCACTGGGGGATTGAATTCATGACCCCTGTTTTAGCAGTTATTGTATTAACCAGTGTGCTACACCTCTATTGCTACGATTGCAGGTCAGCACGTGAAGTTAAGGTTAACGCGCTATAACGTGTGCGGCTCCCTTTATCGCGCGATAATGGACACGGCGCACTTTATCGCGTGATAACCCGCGATTGCTACCTTAAGACCGGAACGCCCTCTCCTTATATGGCATCCTTCACATTATCGCTGCAACTAGTGCCGGGAACATTAAGATGGTTTAGTAAACATACCCCTAGGAGTCATTGTAGGAGTGTATTTCATTAAGACACAGAAGCACCAACTTAGGTTGTCTTTATAAATTATACATAAATAAGTGCTTTTTTGTATCTTTTACCTAGGCACCATGTTATGAAATTATCTCCTTTGTGTGTGTCAAATTAATTACTCCTTTTCAGGAATCCTTATATTATAATTACTGTAAATTTAAACTGTCAATACAAAAGTATCTATTGTTTAAAATATGCTATCAACGGCAAGGAATAATTCCTCTGAAACAAAATAAATGAACAAGGAAAGTAATAATATCTCAGATAAAGGTCATTTATGAAACAAACAAAACAAAAAAGGATGGAATATTTACAAGCTGAATTAAACTATTAACAGCCTCTTATAAAATACAACAAATACAGATGTAACATATAAGAGAGCACTTAATTTTTATTATTGAAATTCAGTTGGAAATTTTGTTACAAATGGATTTCAAATTCTAGGACAGATAGGAGCATACTGTATTTATTAAACTGCACTAACCATTAGTGTGGAGTTCACTACATGCTAAGTATGCTGCACTGTTAGTGTAGGGCCCAATACAAAAAAATCTGTGCTACTGGTGATTGCAGGATTGGGCTGAGACTGTGTGGGTAAGCGATGGAATGTGCACAATTCATGGTACTTTGTGCTTAGCACAGACCTTCTGGGCATGTGCTAACCACAAATACTGCCATTAGCGTGGTTGCACCTAAGATCACCTCAAGAGGTGGCAAGAAGTGCACAACAAGGCAGCACAGTGTGGTGCATTATCAATATGCTAACAGCAGGGTAATGGGTACACACCCCACCAAAAGTTAACATGAGCTTCCACACTAGTTCTGCAGCTTGAATCATGACAATGGCTCTATTTTGCCCTACCACAGTTTTTATCATGTAGAAATAGAATTTACTGTTTTTTGTACTAGTAACTGTCCATTGTGCTTTTTGAGAAAGATCTTCTTTCCATTTTCAGCATCTCAGTTCCTTATTCACAACAGAGTATTGTGTAATATCCCATTACTTTTTAATTTTCCCAGGATTCTCTCATTTGGGACTCTATTAAGCAGCTTCCGAAAATGAAGATACATTTTATTAACTGGTTCATCCTTATCCACATGCAGCAGAAACAATTAAGTCTTTCTTTATGTGTTGTGAAGAGGAAATTCTGTAATCCCTGACCCAAGAAACCATGCAATATGTGTAACGGAAGATGGGCCTGCCTGTTGGTCAACAGGCAGAAGGTATCTCCTCCTGTGTGCTTGGAGAGGCATATAAGAGGCTCCGTCTGTAATGGCCAGAGGTCTTCCTGACTCGCTCCACAGGAGTCCAACATGAGGACAGAAGCTGCAGGAGCCTGGAGAACTCAGAAGCAGCCTGGGAGCCACACTTCCGATGGATGGCAAGGCCTAACTCAGATAAGATATCACAAGTCGGACAGACTTGACAGAGAAGAAGTCTGCTAAGGTGAAAAAAGGTTGGAGAAAAGACCCTTGAGGGATCTATAATAGAAAAAGCAGCTGAGAGGAAATCTTACAAATGGAAGGTATGAGGCATTCAGTGCTCAAGTGTGGAGGATCCAAATGCCCTAGTAGCTATTTTACCTCAATAAGATGCATGGAACCAAAAACATGTATCACATCTTTACCAGTGAGAGACCAGTTGCCCCAGTGGTAAAACCAGAATAAAATAGCAAAAACTCAAGAAAACCAAAAGAAGCAAAAAGAAGGACACCAATCTCCAGGAGACGTCACCATACACACCCCTGGGTGGAACAAAAAGGTCTACTCTCTCCCTGCAATAAAAATAAAAAACTTACCTGGATGTCCTATGTAAAAAGACATGAAGAATTAGACAAAAAAATAAATAAATAATTATAAAAATAACTTACTGGAGACGCTTGCCTGCCTGCTGTTTCCTGGATCCGGTTGCTGGTGGAGGAGGAGCCTGTGATCCCGCCCACTCTCGCCGCTATTTCAACGCTGGCCCAGCTTACCCTCCGGTGAGACGCTTGCCTGCCTGCTGTTTCCTGGATCCGGTTGCTGGTGGAGGAGGAGCCTGTGATCCCGCCCACTCTCGCCGCTATTTCAACGCTGGCCCAGCTTACCCTCCGGTGAGACGCTTGCCTGCCTGCTGTTTCCTGGATCCGGTTGCTGGTGGAGGAGGAGCCTGTGATCCCGCCCACTCTCGCCGCTATTTCAACGCTGGCCCAGCTTACCCTCCGGTGAGACGCTTGCCTGCCTGCTGTTTCCTGGATCCGGTTGCTGGTGGAGGAGGAGCCTGTGATCCCGCCCACTCTCGCCGCTATTTCAACGCTGGCCCAGCTTACCCTCCGGTGAGACGCTTGCCTGCCTGCTGTTTCCTGGATCCGGTTGCTGGTGGAGGAGGAGCCTGTGATCCCGCCCACTCTCGCCGCTATTTCAACGCTGGCCCAGCTTACCCTCCGGTGAGACGCTTGCCTGCCTGCTGTTTCCTGGATCCGGTTGCTGGTGGAGGAGGAGCCTGTGATCCCGCCCACTCTCGCCGCTATTTCAACGCTGGCCCAGCTTACCCTCCGGTGAGACGCTTGCCTGCCTGCTGTTTCCTGGATCCGGTTGCTGGTGGAGGAGGAGCCTGTGATCCCGCCCACTCTTGCCGCTATTTCAACGCTGGCCCACCGCGGTTACGCGACCCGCGGTTGCGTACCCGTGGGTGCGTGCCCGAAGGGGCGTGACCAAAGGGGCAGGCCACGCCCCTTTGGAGCCCCTTCGGAGCTTTGAGGAGCTTCTTACCCGGTCTCATGGGTCGTCGGAGAAAAAAGATCTTCCCTGCTACCCCTGCTAAAGTTGGTAAACTTGTGGGGCCAATGGATCGTCACCTTTTGGGTCCTGAAGTTCCAGCTTTGGATAAAGATCTATCGGGGACATCCGTGAGTACTGTGTCTGAACTGTCCTCTAGTACGCTGGGGTTTGCCCACCCCGAGGAGGAAGTAAAACTGGAAGGTTGTCCGACACGGGAGAATGCTCTCGGGTCAGATTTCCTTGTTACAGCTGATCAGGAACCTTCAGTTAAGCCGACATCTAGAGAACAGAGAGTTAAATTGCCTTCCCCTGTTGTCTTTTCCTCTGCTTCTCCGCAGGTGGTAGCACCTGCGGATGTTTCTTTAAAAGATATCTGGGAACTGTTAGTGCGTATGGAGGTTTCCGTCCGTACTTCTTTTTCCCAGGTTGAATCCTTTTCAGGGGAAGTGGTGCAGAAGCTCTCTGAACATGACGAATTATTGTCACAGCATAAGAAATCTTTAATTAAATTGGAAGGTCGTTTTGATGTATTAGAGGCATCTGCCTCTTCTTTTATTAGAGATAGTGTTACAACTCATCATCGCTTGGAAGCTCTTGAAAATATTAATCGTTCTAGGAATTTACGTTTTCTTAATTCTCCCCGTACACATTACCTTTCTCCCTTGATTTTGGTCCAAAAGTATTTTAAAGAGATCTTACTAATTGATGATGTAGATGCTATAAAATTTGCCTCAATTTATTATGTACCGTTGAATTTTTATAACAAAACTTCCTCACCTGGGGTTGAGCAGGAAGGAGGTGCCCAAGGTGCAGGGTCCTTAGATCTTTCGCAATTTTTAGAATCATCTATGGATGTTATTTCGCAGTGTGCCACCTTAATAGTTTCCTTTCTTTCTATGCAGGATAAGAATTTGATTTTGAGTTTGTATTTCAAAAAGAAAGGTCAGAATGTTTGTGGTGAACCCATACAAATATTCCCGGATGTGAGTCGGGTGACTCAAGTCCGGAGGAAAGCCTTTTTGGCTTTAAAGGAACGGACCCTGGCCATTGGCGCTACCTTCTTCCTGAAATACCCGTGTAAGTGCATTTTGGTGTTAAATGGAGTTAAATATGTTTATCTGGATGCTGGACAACTTGAAGCCTTTCTGATCGCTAAAGAATCTGGTTCGAGTTGATTATTTTCTTGCTTTTTCCTCATGTATATTGGGCTATTTTGTTTTTTCGGATCTGTGTGTTTAAATTTGCTTTTGATATGGGCGAGTGTCTTCTTGACGTGGACTTGATTATGTATTCTTGTCTTTTATTTTAATAAAGATGTTTAAAATTCAAAAAAAAAAAAAAAAAAAAATAACTTACTACAACGTGCCAACTGCAGAGAGATGATGCAAACAAACTCTCTCAAATGAAAGGGGCAGACGAAAATAACATCAGCCTGGATAAATTAATTTTTGAGGGAGGGGTTTGAGACAGCAGCATAGGACACTGTGACACCTAAAAAACAGTTTAAGCACACCCCACGATACATAATTACTTGACTGACCATCTCTTACTATAAAGTAGCAATTATAGAAATAAGTTTGTGAGTGTACCAAGCACCTACACATATGGTCCTATATTTAATAAGCTACTAATGAAAATACCCTTAAAAACTAAAAAAAAACAACTATCCATATAGACAAGAGGGAAAAATGGGGAAAAGATTAAAAAAGGTAACATGTGCCTTTGAGTCAATGCTGACTCCTGGGTTTTCTTGGCAGTGTGATTGGATGCAGATTGGCAAGCCTTTCTTTTAAGACAATGGAGGGTTAGGTGACTTACCTGAGGATACAAGAAATGACAGTGGGAAATGAACACTTGGCTTTTGGTTACAAATCCAGTGTGCTAACCACTAGGCTACTTTTCCACTCCACAGAAAGAAAGGTACAGGCTCTTAATACTGTCTCTCATCCCCCCAAAAAAAACAGATAGACAGCGCTTATAAAGACAGCACAGGCTCCAAAACCACTAAAGATCATAATTATCACAAAACCTCCTCAGAAAACATACCAGATCGCTGTCTCTCACTCTAAAAGCTTTAAAATGGGACCGATCCAGCTGTGAGCTGCCATTTAAAGAGGATTTCCCACTGAAACAATCTGATTGACAGTGGCATAAAAACAAGGCTGCCCACGATAAAAAAAACTAAAAAACAAAGAAAAAACAGGGAAAAAAAAGAAGAAAAAAGCCTCAATTTAAAAAGGGGTCCTTTTTTAAAAAATAGGGGGAGGAAACCAAGGTGCTTCAAAAAATGTAACATCTCCTGGGGAAGACTTACCTAACGTATTCAGGAAAGATATTCTTAACAAAATTGCTATAAGGTATCCCCCCAAAAAAGTAAATGATAAATAAACAGTGAATAAATAATGAACAAAAACATAAAAACCTATAAAAAGACAGTTAAATCTAACTCCTGGTTCAAATTCTTAGGGCATAGGATCTCTAAATAAAAAAGAAAACTTTGTTCCTCTCCATGTAAGGGATGCCAGTTTCAACACACAAAATACCAAACTTTCAAAACTATGTGTGAACAGAGTACAATGTTCGACTAGTGTGGCAGTCATAACCCCTCTTTCAATATAGCTTTTATGTTCTGCGAACCTTTTGTGAAACATTCTTTTGGTTTTCCCTATATACAGCAGGTTACAAGGACCTTTATTGACAGACCATTCCATTGTGGCAGAATTAGAAAAAGAGTTTATTCTTCATGTGTGTCCAGTGAGCAGGTAAACTGTTGTTTCTACCATCTGGTTACAAAAAGAACAATTGTCACATTTAAAATGTCCAATATTCAAATTATCTTTCCGTTTTGGATGCATCGCTGAAAGGACTAGAACATCTCTTAAATTCCTGCCCCTGGTATGTGCAAAGACTTGTCAAATGGTAGAAATCTTGTTGGAAAAATATGCTGCAAGTTTGTCGGGGGAGGCACTGAACATGGATTAATACACAATGAGGAATTAAGAGTTGATAGCTGAAAAGCAATGAAGAAAATTGTCCGGGGGCAGTAAGCAGATTTCTTTATCACAGAGTAGAAATCCCACTTGGCTGATAGAACTTGGGTCCTGTGATAGGTGTGGTGGTGTTTGAATATAATCAAGGCAGCAGGTTAATTGGATTTCTGCCAGGTTCTTTCGGCAGCCCTAAGCTGCTGCTTCAGCAACCCAAAGCCCCAGTAGTACCAAAGAAATTTCTTTTTACAGGTTCGGAAGTAAGATTCCTTTGGAGCTAAAGTATCTAACTTTTGGGACAAAGTAGAGATCCATGTGTTAGTTTATGCATTAAGTGGAAGCAGATAAAAGTTAGCAAGAAAAAGCATATCTGCAGAAGGGAATGCAGTAAGCATGGCTGGTATCATATTACGACGTGAGCGGACCTGCTTACTATTTGACAATCGTGAAATAATTGTTATTTAGGGAGCCCTAGAGATCAAATTTTAAAAGAAAATGGTCTGTCCACAGAAGTGGGGTGGTGGTCATATCCAATGGGAAAGGAGTGAAATCATACTGGATAAGGATTAAGTCTAGCGTATGGCCAGCTGAGTCTATTGGAGAAAGTATATGCTCAAGGAAGTCATGATCAATCAAAAATTGTGTAAAGGATTTATCACATGTTCTTAACGGGGCATTGTAGTGATGTTAATGTACCCCTTGATAAGCAGATCAGAGAAGATAGCAAGATCCAAAAGTGTTTGTTGAATGATGCCCCATTGTGCCTCTTGAAATGAAGGCGTGCAAAATAACAGGAGAAGATGGAAGGGAAAAGGAGATCCTATTTTTACAAATGACTTCCCTGGGCCAGCCAAAGAATTCACAGGTATCTGAGTGAGGAGTGAGGCCCTGTAAATAAGGGCCACTCCTCCCTCCCACACACATGAAGTTCTAGGGGCCAAGAGGGCAGAGTTGCTGGGGGGGGGAGGGGCAAGCAGCGATGTAAATAAGGGTCATCTCGATCTCTGAGCCATGTCTCAGTAAGGCCAAGAACATCTATATCATGGGAAACAATCATATCTAAAAACAAGTCAGATTTTGATTTAAGAGAAATACAGTTCAGCAAAGCCAACCACAGATCTTAATGACAATTTGAAGATCTTACAGTCTCCAGGGGAGAAGTAGCATTGGGCATGTAATAGAAAAGGTTCCTCCTTACCTGGTAACATAAGTTCGGTAAGTGAGACAGGGGCCTAGGAGGAGACCGATTATTCTATATAAATGTGATCCAGGACATAGCGGCGAATGAAGGTAGGCTGCAGATAAATGGAATAGGTGTCAGACAGTTAAGATGGGAGTGTAATAAAGCTGATACAGTCAAAGCATGGTAAGGGGAGAAGAACAAAAAGGGACGGCATCATCGCTTTCCTCTAGCGCGCACCACCATGGCATAAATGCCACAGCAGGAATAGGTAAAATAGGCTTCAGATTGAGGTCACCTCCGACATGGGGTTGCGAGCTACAATGATGGTGTTTCAGCGGGGCAGCAGGCAACTGGGCACGATCTGACAGTAATTCACAAAACAAGTTGGTGAAACAGCAAAGTTACAATGTAGAGTAAGAAGTTAAGCTGTGAATGGTGCAGCAAGTACAGCTGTGAACACTGCAGCAGTTACAGAAGTAATACCCAAACAGGACTGCCAGAGGAGTTGGAGGATTTTATGTTTTTGGTAAAAAAGTGATTTTGTGATATTTGGATTTTATTCCACTCGCCTTTACAGTTGCTTCCACAGTTGTGAAATATAGGGGTATGTTTACTAAACTGCGTTAACGTTACATAACGCGCGTTAACCTAAATTAGCGATCGTAAAGTTCCGTGGCGCGGTAAAACACCGCAGAAGGTGGAGAGAGGGCGGAGAGTAGGGGTCAGTGGGCGGAGAGTGGGCGGGGAGAGGCTCCCTTCACACTAACGCGCTGATCTGAAGAGCTGAATCCTAACGCGATTGAAAACCTGCCGTTAGATGCACATTTGCAGGGGAGAGAAACTATTTCAGTGTCAGCAATGTACAGCATAGGCAGGGAAACCTACAAAAAGTGATAAGTGTGATACATGTGCCCAGAACAAAAGGGCACAGAAACATTGAAAATGACCCTAACAAACTGGAAAAAAAACATAACCGAGCTGGCCAATAGTGATAATAATGGGAAACATCAACCCCCCCCCCCCCCGAGAAAGCTCCACAAAAAAGATATTACTCGTGGAAGGGTCTATGCTCCGTCCCCATACAAGGTGAATGAGCCCACAGTGAAATAGCGCTGTTCAGGGTTTTCCCCTCCATCGGACAGGGTTCCTATGGCATGCACATGTCCCGCAACATCAGGGCGGGCATGTCGGAACGGCAACTGGACAGATGCCGGAAAAGGGGATACAGAGGGCCGCAGGCGGCACATGCTGTGGTGCAGCTGGGCCACAGTGCAGACTAGGGTGATGCCTAGGTGGCCCATATGAATGCTGAAACAGCAGAGCAGCCAGACAGCAACTGCTGAAGGCCCAACATGGGCACGAGTGTGTTTCCCACAGTGTCACAGGGGATAGTACCCAACAGCTACCCCCAAGGGCACGGAACATTGGCAGGCAGGGTTGGGGGGGAGCGGGGACGTCTATGCAGGCACCCCTACCCCAGAACCCGCACCATAGGCAGCCGCCTACCTGCACACTGGATGGCCTGAGACTGCGCACCACCAGCACCACCAGCAGAAGGGCATGTCAGCATGGTAGCAGAGGGATACTGGTGGTGAAGGGGGCAGTGGCAACTGCCCAGAGCAGACCGTGGCCTAGCCCTGTGTAGGTGGGTGCCGTGTACTGCAACAGACAGGCCCTGTCTGACGAACAGTCATGGTATCACCAGGGAATGTACTGACTCTGTGACAACAAGGTGGTGCAGTGCACAAAACCAGTGTATTTAGAAGCAGAAGGTCACAGGTTCATGTCCCAGCTGTGGTTCCTGCCAACCCAGTCCCCATATTTTACCCACTACTACAACGTGCTAATACAGACAGCACCTTTATTGCAGATGACGTAAACATGCCCAAGACACCTACATTGTACCCTACAGAGCACAGACACCATAAACATGTGCATTACCTAGAGCAGAGTCTCCCAAATGCAGTCCTGGAGGGCCAAACACCATTCCGGTTCCATGCTGCCTCTAATAAAGATGCCTGTGCTGCATGTCTATGCACCACCCCCATGGTATGCAGATGTATCTCATGCATATTCATGAGGGACAGCATGAAAACCCGAACAGTGTTTGGCACCGCAGGAATGGAGTTGGGAACCTCTGCCGTAAAGCAGCAGCCAACAAGGGCAGACACACCCGCACCCACAGGCTCCATTATCCAATGCCTCCTGGAGAGGCAGGATGTTGAGCCCTGCGTGCATCTCCCAATACTAGCACTTGCATACCTTAGCAATGTCACCCTAAACCTGGGAATATGGTACACAGCTATCAAAAGGTTGCTATGAACACTGGCAGATAGCAATTCCTAAGTTAAGCTCAATTCGCTGATTGAGCTGCATCATAGCAACCTTTCTGATGTCTGTGGAGTGTGCCTCAGGTCTTGAGTCTGACAGAGTGACCTCAACAGTATTGCGTACCATAGCCATGCCTGCACTGTGCCCAGGACTGGTGTGGTGGCCTGGGCTGCCAAACACCTCTATAGTTGCACACTGCTGGCATAGGTTTGGGAAGTGTGTGTCTGTCTATCCAGTGTGAGGTGGCTGCCAACGCCCTCCACAGCCCACACTGCTAGCACTGTTGCCAGTATTGGCCTGTCTATGTGCATAATGAGGAGCATGGTACCGTGGAATAGCCTGGATAGGGTGGCCTGGCCTGGATGCATCTGCACAGGGCATAGGGCAATGGCTCGGACATTGTAGTGCCCGGCCACCACCTGCACGGACAGGGTGGCCACAGCATGTCCTGCTGGGAGGTCACTCTCACCCTGACTGAGCAGTGACCATGGCATGGCTAGGTTCCCCCATAGTGCTATATAGTATTTTTTTGATGTGATATTTATGGGTTTTCTTTTGGGGCCCAATCACTGACTTATCTGCTTGGTGTGTATGCTGACATCCCCGTTCTGGGTACATGCATCTCCTCCAGGACCATGCACTATGGACTAGCTGGCAGACTGTCTGCAGCTAGTATGTGTCTTGCTGGAACACCTTGCAGGGTGCAGCGGCTGGAGGCTTGCTGCTGGAGAATGTCAGATAATGGTGGGGGGCAGCTGAGCAATTTCAGGCCTACTGTCTGTCTGCTATTGCGTTATGGATGTGTACTGCTCTGTCTGTTCCCCAGCAGGACTGGGGTTGATGGTCCCCTCTACTGCTACCATTGCAAAGAGATAGAATGTGGATCTATTGGTGGGTGATTTTGTTTCCCACCTTGAGCCCCAGAGGGTGGGTTGTGTGGTGGTACATAATCTGAAGATGGGTCCAAACACCACCCCCCTTCACCTACAGCAGGTAACCATGGCACCAACACAGGATATGCACTATTCTGGGTGCATCATCGCACATAAGGGCTAGACATGACTGAGAAATACAGAAGGACACAGATGTATCCTAGGTGTGTCTAAAGGAACTACCTATCACACACTGATGGGGACTTGCAGCATGGCGTATTTCAGCCATGAAAGGTGCTGTGGACCTGGTGTTGGGCGCCCCACCTCAACCTCAGGGTGAGCACAGTACCCGCACAATGTGACTGTCTGTGGCTACTCTGTGCCAGTACCACACACGGTCTGTTCCCCCTACCAGACCGAGGTGCTGTGGGGGTGCATACTCCATCTTGTGCCCATCTGTCGACTGCTGATTTGCATGTGCAGTGCATCATGGGTACGGGTGGGTTAACCCTATCCTGGTAACCACAGCAGACAGTTTGTGTGGTGACGTGCAGTCCTTCTGCAGCCAGCCAGGGCTTTGTTCACAGCCTTATAAGGTGTCCTATATGGGACATCATAGGGTGCCTTGGCGGACAGTACACTTTATAATATGCCCTATGGAGTGCGTTATGGGGTGCCTTATGCGGCACCTTAGGTTATGGCACCGTGAGGGTGTGTTTGCTGGCAGCACTAATTAAAATACAGGTCAAATGCCTCAACAATCACTACTTAAATGTAAAGGGTGATGCCTTAGTCAGCCTTATACAGTAGGCCTACTGGGGAATCGAACCCATGACCCCTGTACCATCAGTCAGTGTAGTAACCATTGTGCTACAGCTCTGTGCTGTGCTTGCATGCCTGCGCGCCTTCTTAAGGTTAACGCGCGGTAACGTGCCACGTAGCGCTCGTTAAATTATGGCGCCTTGTAACGCGCGTTATCGGTAACGATGTACCGCCCATGTCCTTATATGGGATTTCTGCTTCTACCGCGGATCCTAACGTGAATCACATTACCGCAGTTTAGTAAACATACCCCATAGTGTTGCAAATTTTTCTCAGTTAGTTCAGAGGTGATGGAGTGTAGACCATTATACTACAAGAAATTCCTGTGGGAACCGGCTCCAAAGAAATCCAGACTGTGGTGGAGAAATACACAGAACTGGAGATTATAAAATTTTTTGGCAGAATGGGTGACCCTCAGTGAGGAAAAAATGATGACCTTTTGTGCCTTTCCTCAGAATGCAGATCCTAAGTCATTTCCAGAAGGTACTGTGCTGGCAGCTGAGGCTATTCTATTGTTGAATGAAGCCAGTGGTACCTCTGAACAGCCACCACATGACAGTACTTTATTGGAAGATCTTGCATATTTACTAGTGCAAAACTATTTCAAAGAAGCATTAATCCCTACAAAGTCTATCCTTGCAGACACGGTATTCCTTATCCTAGTTGTGGGGAAAGTAATAACAGACTGCATGAAAAACCCATAGTGAGAATACAAAAGGTTAAGGGCTTTTCTGAGAAAATTCTTGTGCCATGCTGTGGATAGACAAGCAACAAAAAAAATGGTACAAAGTGGGACTGCGCTGTGATGAAGAAGAGATGTCATGTAAGTGAGATCCTAAGGGGCCTAACTCTAGAGATAATTGGGGCCCTGAAAGCTCCCAAACTACATTGAAGGAGTGCCTGGAAGCACTGGTGAGTACATTTAATATTGCAGAAAGTGGACCAGACTTGTATTTTCATTTCATAAATACTGCCTAGAAAGGAGAGAAACTTTCAGGCTTCCTGTATTGGATGAAGAACTGCATAGGTATATCAAACCGTAAACTGTAAATGCCACTTGAAATTGTTCTGTCTTCATCCCACAAGATGCATGTCTCTGCATCCGGTTCTTGAGACAGGCCCATCAAAAATGGAATGGTTGAGTATGTGCATGTTTGCAGAACACTTTAGAAATCTGGATGTCCGAAGAGATGACGTGATGTGAACAGCGGAAAGAACATGCTCTGTCCCATCTCCGAAATCCCTGACATATTTTGGATACTAACAGCCCTTTAATATATGTGACCCAATGTTAATATATTAGCATTCAGGTTTGGGAGAGAATATGGACAAATATTTGGAGAAGACGACCTGAGATATGTCAGTAAGGGCTTACAAAAAAGAGGAGCATGCTAAGCGGGGGGAGAAGAGATAGATGGCATTGGGCCTAGTCCTCTCATGATGGAGGCGCTCATCTTGTAACTTACAGCAGTGTGGTCATAACATTGGAAGATACATTTGAAAAGCTATCTGGTTTAGTGGCTGAGGTGCGACAGATATTAACAGAACGTGTGGCCCAGGTTGCTGCCGTGGAACAGTGAGTTTCCGATGCAGAGAGCCATGTCAGAGGCCTGGAGGGGCAATTACAGAAAATGCAAAGATCCCTGGAGCTAATCACCAATGAAATTGATGAATTGGAAAATTGCTCTAAACAAAGTAATTTGAGATTTGTGGGACTACCTAAATCGCTCAAAGATGGGGAGCTGGTAGGTTTTCTGAAACAATGGTTTCCAGCTACCTTGGAACTTGGCCTAAAGTGTAGCTTTATGAACTTGGGAAGTGGAGCAAGTACACCAATTGAGACCAGACTGGGAAGAAGGATCAAGGCCCCGAGTGGTGAGTGCCAAATTCCTTAACTTTGCCAATAAAGAGATGGCCATGCGGGCTTATCTTAGGCTGAACGAACTAAGCCATCAGAAGCGGCAAATATTAATATTTCAGGACTATTCAGCCAGGGTAGGGGCACAAAGAAAGGAATATTCAGATGTGTGTACAGCGTTGTTGAGTTTGTTCTACAGTTTTCAACAAGACTGCAAGTTACACATAATAGTGTGGTGAAGCAGTTTAGCTCCCGGAGGAAGCCTGGACTTGGCTACAAGGGCTGGAACACATGCAGAATGGAGACTCCATAGAGACTGGCAATTAAGCGGACCACTCTTTTGCCAAGTTCAGTTCTGCACGACTGGCCATTAGGAGTGGGTTTTGGCCCAAAACTTGGATCAGACCAATCCTAATAGCTTTATGAACTTGGAAAGTGCTGCAGCCTAAGAACCTGGGAGATCTTAATAAACAGTCTGTTGATTTGGAGGAAACCTGGAGGCATCAGAGACTTCTCTTCTGGAATTCAACTGCAGCTGACTGGCAACTCTTTGGAAAATCGGGTCAAGTAGGATTGCAAATTTGGAAAGTATTGTACCACTGGATGATTTGAAACATCCATCCCTAGTGTAACATTTTGAAAGATCTGTTTTTTGGTGGGGTAAGGTGAGAGCTGCTAGGTCAGGATTTCAGGATCTTTCATGTTGTATGTATTATATGTGTTATTATTCCTTTGATTCGGGGGGGAGGGTGTCTCTAACAGAGGGAAATTGAGAGTGTTTTGGATTGTGCTAATATGGTGGGTGGTATACCTCTCCATTTCGAGAGTGAGGATGTGGCTTTTAAAAATAAGGCCCTCTTCTGGGGTGGTATAGTTGAAGGGATATATTTGTAATGTAAGCACTCCTTCCCCCCTCCCCCCTTCCGCAATAGTATAATGTTCTCATGAGAGTCGTGTGACTTTATGCTTGCCTTGTGCAGCTTAATGAGAGGGGCTGTTTCTTCTTTTTCTACTCTTCTTATTTGGTACAGGGGAGGGCAGGAGGGGACATATCAGTGATCTCACAAATCTTCAAAATGCAGGAAATGTTGGGGATGAAAGTGGTGTTATGAGAATGGTTTTAGGGGATTACTAGTAATCCCCTAAAACCTAAGGGGTTTAGCTTCAATGAGGTATAGGGGGGTAAGAATGTGGGGGAGCAAAGTCAAATCTTTGGGTGTGTGTTTGAGGGCAGAGAATGTGTGCGGTCTACAGATGGATATATTTCAGAATGAGTGGCTGGGGTGGAGGCTGGGCACTCTAGTCTGGGTCTCCAAAGCCCTGTGGATAAAGGTTATGGTAGAGAGGCAAGTAAGAAATTAGAAAATGAGCAATCTTGATATGGACATCAGAATGGTATCCTGGAATGTCTCTGGGATTGGTTCCCCCATTAAGAGCTGTAAAATCTTAAAAGTGCTACAGAAAGCCCAGGTAGTGTGCTTGCAGGAAACGCACCTGGATGATGAGGAACATAAAAAGTTGGTGGATCTTGGGTAAAAGAAGTGATGTATGCATCAGCCAATACCTGAGATGTAGGGATGGCAATTTTATTCAGTACATATTTAGCTTATCAAATCCACCAGGTTTTCAAAGACTCTGGGGGCATTTTTTGTGTGTGCATGTTACCTTGCAAAGTTGAGAAGTGGTGCTGGCTAACATTATGTGTCCAATACATACCAACATATCTTTTACCAGGAAATAGTGTGACAAACATTGGCAATGCCAGATTTACCTCTCCTCTTTGCAGGCTACTTTAATTCTGTTATGGACCCAAGGATGGACCAAACATCTGATCGGGGTAGTGAGGCAGGGACAGAAAAGTGAGGTCTTCCCTATTTATGTCATTCTTTAGACTTAGGAACATGTTTACTAAAGTTAACGTGCATTAAGTGCTGCCACTGCCCATTCATTTCTATGGGCCACTGCAGCATATAACACACATTAACTTTCATTAATGCACATTAACTTTAATTAACACGCTTTAACTTTTAGTAAACATACCCCTTAGTGGATTGTTAGAGGTTGTTGCACCCTTAAAAATAGGATTATGCGCATTTATCTTTAGCCCATGGTTCACTCTCGCGCAGATTATTTATTGGTCTCACTACCCTTGTTCACCTGTGTGACCCAAGCTGAAATTGGTCAGAAAGGAATGTCAGACCATCCTATGATTTGATTTAAGAAGGAATACTATGGGAATAGGTAAGGGATGATGGTGTTTTCCTTGCTATTTAGCATAGGACGAACGCTTCCAAAAATATATGTTAAATAAATGGGAGGAGTATACTTTACATAATGATATTCTTAAAGACACACCAACCCTTTTTTGGGAAGCTAGTCAAGCTGTACTTCAGGGAGGTATTATCAGCTATATGGCAAACAGAAGGAAAGCAAAAACAGGGAAGATTATTTGTTTAGAGCAACAGTTGTGTAAGGATAAGTTAAGATTTATAGCCCTTCTGACAGGAGTGCATAAAGAACAAATGATTACCACACAGGTGATGCTGAACTTATTGATCCATGAAAAAACTAAGAAGGAATTACTATATAGTAAATCGTTTGATTAGATTTGGGAATAAGCTGGGGAGACTACTGGTGTGATTAACTAAGCCCTGATTGGGACCTAAATATATTGCAGCATTAAGGTGAGTAGAAGGGCAGCTAACTGCTTGGACATGGGAGATGGTGATGATTTTTGCAACTAGGACTCTATAAGGATTTGGGTACATCTGCAGATGATGGAGCTAGTTGAGTACATATTTTGAAGATCACCTGAATTTCCTAGTAAGCTGTGGATAAGTTAAATTCCCCCATCATGGGTGTTGAGATACAGCAGGTCATCAAATCTTTGAAGAATTGTAAAAGCCCAGGCCCTGATGGGCTAGCTGGAGAATATTATAAAATCATACAGTTAAAATTATGTGTCTCTGTAGGAGCTTATTTGGAAGATATGATGCTGCGAGGTGCCTTTTCAGAGCAGGCAAGCATAGCATTAATTACCGTTATTCCAAAAGCAGGAAAAGATTCTCTAAATGTAGAATCTTTTAGACTAATCTCCTTATTGAATACAGATGTCAAAATCTTTGCTAAGGTGTTTTTTGAGCATTTGGCTCCATATTTGCCTAATCTAATAAAGGAAGATCAGGTGGGCTTTGTAAAGGGAAGACAGGCAGGCTATAATGTGCAGAAGACCCTGTCTGTTATTTCTACTCGTATGACCTCTGACCAGGCTTTGCTGGTTGTGGGGTATGATGCTGAGAAATCTTAGATCAAAGGCAGTGGGTCAATCTTTTTGAGGTTTTGAGTGCTTTTGGATTTTCTGGTTATTTTATGAATGCTATTTATACTGGGGATCTTTCTGCCCAACGTTTAGCGGGGTAGACGTCCGGTTTGGATGTATATTCCCCACTAAATGCTAGGGGCCGATTCCCTATCCTGAGCTCCCTGCATGTATAGAGGAGATGTGCGGGGAGCTCTGGACGGGAGGGGGCAGGCCAGAAAGAGCATGGGCAGGTCAGAGGTGTGACCCCAACCCCAGATGTACAGGGCCAATTCCAGTCTCTGCCCTGTATGTCTGGGGCTGCTGAGTTAGATGGGGGACTTATTCCACCTTGGAGGTGGAATAAGTCGTTCCTCCCCTTCGGCAATGCCGGACAGATATGGGGGGGACACGAGCAGGTGAGCAGCACCATGGGTTTTCCCACTGCTCCCAGCCTTGGCAGGCCTCTTCGGGGATCGGACAGTGGGGAAAGGCACATTTGTCCTTTGAAGCCAATCGGGGCTCCTGCATGCATCCCGGTGTCATAGTGACGGGATGCCATGGCACCGGGGCTCCATTCAGGAGCATTGGGTGGTTTCCACGAGGGGGTGGCTAGATGTGCAATGGGCCAGATTCGGGACACGTCCAGCCTGTCCAGGCCTGTTGCACCGGAGTCTGCTCCTGTGGAAGTGTCTAGCTCCAGTGGGTGCAGAATTGGGTGCACAACCGGCCTGTCCAGAATTTGGACATCCAGATGGGCTGGATGTGCCCCATGTGGAATTGGCCTCACTTTGTATAAAGAGCCATATGCCCAGTTGATGGTCAACGAGGTGACATCACTAGCTTTTCAGTTAGAGCACAGGACACAACATGTGGCCCATTGCCACTCTTACTTTTTATATTATCATTGGAACTTCTACTGCACTCAATCTGAAATAATGTAGCCATTAAAGAGATTAGGATAGGGAAAAAGGGAGATTAAGTGTTTAGCGTTTGCTGATTATATTTTACTGTTGGTGACTGACCTGAAACACTCATTGAGCAACACTGGGCAGTCCAATCTATGGCTTTAAATTGAATTTTCATAAAACTGAGGCTATGGAGGTCATTTTTAAAGGCTTGGTCTTAATTTAGGATGTCTGAAGGCATGCACGTGGACACTGAAAGCACGGAGATCTCTCCGAAGCCATTCCACAAATGATGTTTACAGACATCTCTGGTGCAGGGATGTCCAAGTAAGTGAAGGGAAATGGTGGAGGCATGTCCGGGGAGGTACTATGGACTTACACATCTCTGCTCGATTTCAGGAATGGCGGGGATGTCTCAGGCATGTCCAAGTTTATACCTGCTGCAGGCACAAATAGGCATCAGGAAAGTGCTTGTTTTGGCCTTACGACTCTCAATCTTCTCTGGATGTTAAGTGACTAGCTTAAGATCACAAAGAAAACCACACTGGCATTTAAACCCTGGTCACCCTGCTCCAAACCCACTATTTTAACCATTATGCTATTAGATATCCATGGTCTGAGGTGCTATTCTCGGGATGTCTATGTAGACTTCTTTAGAAATGACCATATCAAGCACATTTATGTTTCTGAAATCATGCCTGAACTTGCACGTGACAGCTTTTTTTTTTCCAGACGTTCTGACTTTGATGTCTCAGATTGCACTCTGGGCATCCCTTTGTAAAATGTGCCTTTGTGTCTTTTAATCTAGATAATGAACAGACCTGGGGATTGGCATTTCCAGTTCGCTGGGTGCAGCAGACGTTGTGTTATCTGTGGATTTATGTTACAACATAATTGGATAATCTTAACAGTGTTAACACTGATCCCCTGATGTAAGAGTTTGAATGCTTATTTGCAGTCTGGAAATATTTGCCATTAGCTCTTACAGGATGCATTTTTCTATTTCAAATGATCCTGATACCCAAGTGGCTATATGTGTTGCAAACTTTGCCAGCGTACTTGTCTCGATAATCAATGCAGCATTTTAATTCACTGTTATCCCGTTTTCTGTGGATGGGGAAGCGTCCTCACTTTGCTTTGCACTTGTTGATGCAAAAGCAAGGAAAGGGAGGCTTGGAGCTTCCTTACCGGCAGTTATATAATTGGGATGTAACTTTCGCTATGTTGGAGATTGGTTGAGGAGACTGCGCATTTTTACTCATTTAGACTTGGCAGCCACATTGGTATCTCTGCCATCACTTAGCTTTGTTTTGCAAGGCTCCTAAGCCCTTGCCCTTTGAAGTGCAATCATTGATTGTGGTACAGCATATGCCTTGAGGCTTACATAGCAATTTTTTTTAAAAGGTTAGGGTGCAACGTGACAGTGACACCCTTTCTTACTCTGCAAGGTAACCAAGCCTTTACGGTGGGGATGAAATTTGGTTTCAAAAAGAGATTTGAAGGGTTGTAGATGTGATCATTGATAAGGGGTGAGTATCTCTTTTAGGGATATGCAAGATTCCTTTGGCCTCCAGCCAACTGAGTGGTGTCCATACCTACAATTGTGGCACTACTTATACATGCTTCCTTCAGTTTATTTGGAGGAGGAACTTAAGATAAAGTTGGAGGATGCCCTATATCTGGCAGATGAAGGGATCACTATCCTGTCAAGTCTTTATAGGGCTCTGGGAGCTATGCAACCAGATCTAGAGCTGGCCTCCTGGTCTTCTAAATGGGAAGAGGACTTAGGAGAATCATTCTTACTTGAATGTCTCTCTAGTTGTCTTACACATATTGAAGCCTTGACTGCTAATGTAGCCTTTGAGAGAATAACAATACAAAATTTTGTTGTGAGTCTATATAGCTTCTCATCAAGCAAAGCACTTTCACCCCTCAACTGTGGATATCTGTAAAAGGTGTGGAGTTGTTGATGCCACCCTGGGGCATCAGTTTTGGGTATGTCCAAAAATACAAGAGTTTTGACAGCAGTTTGTTAGTTATCTGCGTGCTATCTCCAAAGAAGTGATCCCATTATCAGTTTGTTTGCTATTATTTAATGACTTTGCTAATGTGCTAGCTATGAGACAGGGTGAATGAATCTTTTTAAGTAAAGTGTGTCTGTTGGCTCGTAAATGTATACAAGCAACAAAGAAGTTGTAGTCAGGATACCAACAAATTGAAAGCACTAATAATGTTTTAATAGAGTATTAAAAACAATAAATAGTTAAAAAGAATGAAGTGCAAATGCTTCATAAATATTTGTTAAAAGCCCAACATATTTCGGAGTAAATCCTGCATTAGGGACATAAATATACACTTGTAGAAAATAATGGTCAAAACAAAAGGGATTCCTCCGGGCCATATAGTATATAATCTGAAAAAACAAAACCAAACAAAACATGCTTAATATACAAACCATATTAAAATCAATTACATAAAGAAATAATTAATCAAATCTTTAAGACAAATAATTCAACTAAATAAGATGGTAAAAAAATAGAATTAATAGCAAAAACTCAGTTTATATGTTGGCATGTCTAGTCATCCTGGATGCTACTTCCCTATAAGCACTGAAGTTATTTCTCCAATTTCTGACTGCTCTATATGTTTGGTAACAAAGGGTGGTATATCAAAATAAATAAACTATAAACTATAACTGGGGTCCTCTCTATCTGCAAGAAGCACTCCTAAAGAGAACAGGATTCCCACACATTCAGATGACTGGAGCTCCCTTCTATCTGGAGCCCCAAAATCTGGATGCAGAGTTCTGGAAACAGGACCCACCAATACTGAGAGTTCTTCAACCATAAGATCAATTTCCCCAGCCATTCAGGGCATAACCCCCCTCCCCCAGCTAATCGCACACTGCCCCACCTTGATTCCTGAGACTCTCGGGTAAAACTGTAATCACAATTCTACAGCTACTCATGGATGAATTTTAATCTCCCCTGCCTCCAAAGCACTCTAAGCCCTTCCTAGAGGCTATAGAAGGACATAAATAATTAATCTACATGCCCACTCACAAAAGGGGAAGCACACTAGACCTTATTTATACTCCCACAAAACTACTCAGACAGAATAACCAGCCCTCAATTCATGTATCCCCAGTGCCATGGTCTGACCATTGCATCATCATGCTCTACCTACCACACAAGCAAAACCAAACTGAAGACACTCAAGGACAGTTAACAGACCATCAGTTCCAACACTTTAACAAACAAGCATTCCTAAATGAAATCTCACTGGAACTGGATACAGAAGCTACCCACATTGACTCACTTATAAAGAACTGGAGCACAGTTAAACAAAGCTGCACTGGCACCACACACTTCAGGAACCAGAAAGAGACGAGACACCGCCATCTGGTATTCTAAAGAGCTAAGGGACATTAAGCAAAAACTCAGAAAATTAGAACATAAATGGCATCCTTCAAAAAAAGAACAGGACTAGCACATACATGTCCAATCTACAAGAATAATGCAACATAGTTGATAAAGGTAAAAAGGAATACCACACAACACTCATTATGAGTTCACTAAACTGACCAAGAGAGCTATTTTATATAGTTAAATTCCTACTGAAAGATTCCATTGACAACAAGAAAATCAATACTCCTACCTATAGATGTTTCTGGACTTTTTTCAAAGCAAACATAAAAGAATTACAGAATATTGCTACAATTGGCATGTGTAATGATCAAAAAGCAGACAGACGGAAGCCTGAGCCACACTACATACAGGAAACCCACCCATATTAACTGTTATCTACAGGCATAGTCACACCACCATCTATCCACAAAAAGAGGCATCCTGTGCACACTAGTAAATATGACACTAAGGGGTATGTTTACTAAACTGCATTAGTGTGATTCGCGGTAGGATACGCGGTACAGGCAGAAACACCAAATAAGGACATGGGCGGTACATCGTTATCGCCAACGCGCGTTACCAGGCGCCATAGCCTAACGATCTTTAGAAAACATCGTGTAGAGTGCTATGCAACGCGCGCCCATAAGGCGTCTGATAAGGTGTCTAACCAGGCATCCAGAACTGTAGCACAATGGTCAATACACTGACTAATGGTGCAAGAGAAGTTAGTTCAATCCCCCTGTGGGTCCAATGAGTAAAGCATGCTGAGACATCACCTTTTACTCAAAATCAGTGCTGTATGAAGCAGTTTGTCTGTTAATTTTAATTAGTGCTGCCAGCAAACACACCCTCACAGGGCCGTAACCTAAGGTGCCGCATAAGGCACCCTATAAGGCACCCCAGAGGGCACATCATAAAGTGCACTGTCCGCCAAGGCACCCTAGAATGTGCCCTATGGGCCACCCCACAGGGCGCAGTATAGGGTCCTGCATTGGGCACTGTATAGGGCGCCTGATGAGGCAACGTAAGGAGACAGCAATATGAGGGTGGCATGCTGGCAGCACCAATTGAAATTAAAAAAAGAAAATGCTACAGACAGCGCTAACAAATATCCCCACTGTGGATCAAACCCATGACCCCTGGCTCCACAGGCAGTGAAGTAACTAGTGGGCCACATTGCTAGTGCTACTAACAAAGCCCTGTCTGGCAGATGAAGGACGTCAGGTCACCACACAAACTGTCTGCTGTGGTGGCCAGGATTTGGGTGAACCCACTCATACCCATGGTGCACTGCACATGCAGATCTGCAGTCCATAGATGAACACAAGATAGGGTATGCACCCCCACAGCACCTCGGCCTGGTAGAGGGAACTGACCATGTGTTGGGCTGCATACAAAGAGGGATTACCAGCAGAAAGGAAGAGGTACTTATGCCACTGTACAAGTCACTGGTAAGGCCTCACTTGGAATATTGTGTTCAGTTTTGGAGGCCATATCTTGCAAAAGATGTAAAAAGACTGGAAAACTGTTCAGAGAAAGGTGACCAAAATGATTTGGAGCCTGCGTCAGAAGCCTTATGAGAAGAGACTTGAAGACCTAATATGTACACTTTGGAGGAGAGGAGGGACAGGGGAGATATGATTCAGACCTTTAAATACTTAAAGAGAAATGATGAACAAACAAACCTCTTCCAAAGACGGGGAAGCTGTAAAACTAGAGGGTATAACATGAAGCTGCAAGGTGGTAAATTGAAAGGCAATGTCAGGAAATATTTCTTCACTGAAAGGGTGGTGGATGCTTGGAATGCCCTCCCGATGGAAGTGGTGAGGGCAAACACGGTGATGGAATTCAAAACGGCATGGGACAAACACAGTGGATCCCTTTACAGCAACAGGATAAAAGCAAAATAAACTGTACCATCTAACTTCTGAACTATCTAGCGTCTGAACAAATAAGGGTGTCCTACATGGAGTGGTGGGTTCACCCCTAAACAGAAACAAAAACATGGGGAGGGGTGGCCTGCACAGAGCGACAGGTGCACCTACTCTTGCCATCTTGCTGGGCAGACTAGATGGACCATGCTGGTCTTTATCTGCCGTCACTTACTATGTTACTATGTGTCTCACTGGCACAGAGTACCTACAGACAGTAATCCAACAGGTTGCCCTATACGGTGCATGAAAAGGTGCCTAGCAAGGCATCCAGAGCTATAGCACAATGGTTAATACACCGACTAATGACGCAGGGGTTGTGAGTTCAATACCCCTGTGGGTCTAATGAGTAAAGCTGGTGGAGACATCACCGTATACCTTAAAGCAGTGCTAACAGAAGCAGTTATTTTGTTAACCCTAAGTAGTGCTGCCAGCAAACACACCCTCACGGGGCCGTAATCTAAGGCACCACATAAGGCATTGCAGAGGGCACATTATAAAGTGCACTGTCTGCCAAGGCACCACATAATGTCCCCTATGGGGGACCCCATAGGGCACTTGGAAGGGTGACTCATAGGGCATGTTATAGGGCGCCTAAGGAGACAGCACCGTCGCCAACACACATCTGAGCCATACTGCAAGGCGACCTATCTGGTGCTGCCCGTGGACCCCAACCACCCTGCCTCCCACCCCATCGTTGTCACCCCAATCCCTGTCCCCCATTCTTCCACCTGTCCAAACCAGACTGTAAGATGTGATGAGGAGAGTGGCAGCACGACATGTCCCCACAGCTCCCACCCCCACCGTATGCACATCAGTTACCATCCCCAACACCTCACAGACACAGGTTGAAGCATGCAGAGTCAACAGTGACCATGCAACGTCCCCAGTGACGTGTCAATGTTCCACAACAATGCAAAGGTGATCCCCCCAGCTGCAAACAACGAAACACCCAGACACTTCATGTCAGCGACGGTGTGTCAGTTTTCCCAGTGACAGTCAACATAGCAGGCCAACAAGAAGGTTCAAAAAAGGCCTGTGTCCAACTTGCAGAGGTCCATCTCCCAGTGGCAACAACACCCAGGGACAGTTTCACAGAGGTGCTGTGTCCAAACAAATGTGGCAGATGGGGCTCCAGATGAAGTGTGGTAGATGTGCCCTGTTTGTTGGCTGTGTCCTGTGTGGAAAGGGGTAGAAATAAGGTAAGGGAAGGGCACACCCACACCCACCATTGGGTCAGAAAGGACACATTGACATCAGAATATGTGCATCAGGAATGCTTTAACACTACAAAATGACACGACCACAATACACAGCATAGTGCACATGGACCACAGCAGGAGATGGCCCTGAAGACCAGGACACAATCCCAACATGGTCATGTGAATGCCCATGTCACACAGGCACCCCAGAGGTCTACAGCATGTCCAGCAGTGGTGGTGCACAGAGATACCACAGATATCCACATTGCTACCAAAAGGCCAAATGCAGCATCTGCACGTGGCCGATGTCCCAGAGGAGGGAAGGTGAAACCTACCTGAAAGGTATAGCATTGGACTGATGGGGAAAGCCAGAGTCTGGCAAGGGCACAAGGGGCCCCAGTAGAGGCTGCAGACATCAATGAACTGCGTCCATCACCACGTCCTCACAGTCAGCTGTCAGTGGAGCATGGCTGAAGAAGGCTCTGCTGCGTGGAAACATAATGGTGGCGTGAAGTGTCCTGCCAGCAAACATGAGACACGTCAGGGAAAAATATATGACACATGCACACAATGTACAGAAGGGCAGAAGCAGAAGGGCATAGAGAGACGAATGAACATCACTGGAAAGGTGGCAAGACACACACGTCCCAAAGACACAGAGACACACACCGTGAGACAAGGTAAGCATGCCGCAAGCTGCAGTTGGCTGGACTGCAGACAATCAGGGACAAGTGGAGACATGGGTGCACCGAGGCTGTCTAATGCAACAATGGCAGTGAGGTCTTTACATGTTCCTAAGCATTGCAATGCCCTGTATCCGGAGACACACACAGCCTGGTAACATGTGCACAGGTACAGTATGTAGACCCCCAAGATGTGCACAGACAATGGTCACATGTGTGTCAAACGGAGCTTATGGTGAATGGAGTGTGAGGCCAAAGACATATGCAACACCAGAGGAGCAGTGGAGAGGGAAACACATATGTGTCATGTGGTGCTGCCACCAGAGCACACCTAGCTGTATGTCCACCCATCCCAGTCACCCTCATGTTGCTGTGACATACACACAGTCCTTACATGCACCACAGCATTGGGCAGTATCGGCAGCCTATCCCAGGGAGGCAGGAACACAGCAGCCTATCCTGGGGAGCCAAAACACAAGAGACAAATAGAGACATGTCATTACAGTGCCGTGAAACACACATACCAGCTCACACATGGCGACCCATAAGCACATCCCCCCACATGCAGAACTTACAGGAGAAGAGCTCCTCGATCAGATGTTGCCTGGCCGCCATCCCCTCACGTGTGTCACCACGGCCATGTGCAGGAGGGCACACAGGATCCTCCCCAAGATCCTCATTAATATCGACTGGGACATTGTGCCTGAGAGCAAAGTTGTGGAGGATGCAACAGGCCAGAATGATCTTTGCCACAGTCAGGGGTCCGTACTGTAAGGCACCGCCGGTCCTATCCAGACACCTGAAGCGAGCATCGCACTGAGCACAGTCCATGATAGTGCCCCTTACTATTAGGTGTGCCACAGCCTCCCCAAGCTGCATAGGCCCCAGTTCGTTGTCCCTCACACTGTCCCCAGCTATCAGTATCCCAGGTGAGAGTGGTACCCCTCCTGTGTGTGGCTGCCAACCCTCCCGTGGACACGCTATGTCCCACTTAGCGGTTCCATCTCCTGGGGGGCTCCGTGGCCCTGCCCTGCTCTTTAGTGGGCCAACCCCTCCAGCCTGTGGCTGTGGTATGGCCTGTGGCAGTCTGGCATCCCGCTCCCCCTTCCCCTCGGCTGCTGCCGCTGCCCTCAGCCCGTTCCCTGCCCTGGCTCTCCCTGTCATATCCTGGCCCCGGCTGCCGCGTCCGGGGCTCTGGCTACGGCCGCCACCCCCCCAGGTGGTGACAATAGGCCTGCCCTCCCGCACCTGCATATGTGCAGCATGCCCTGCCCATGGGGCACTGTGCAAATCCCTCGTCTGTCCAACACGGGGACTCTGTGGTGTTGGCCCGGTGGAGGCCATTGCCCTCCCGGGGGTGTATATGTCATCCCCACCCTGCTGCATGTACGAGGGGACCATGTACAAGGGTGACCCCCCTGTCACATGCCCCCCCATACCGCTGATGGGCCCCCGTACCACAACATCCACTGCCCCGTGCATGCTGTCTGGCCTGTCCCCACGCCCAACCCTGGTAGCACACTGGTAGGGCACTGCTGGTACTATGTACACCCCCGTGTCTGGGGTCTTGCGCTGTGTGCCATGGGGGTGTCCCAACCCCGTAGGCCATTCCCCTGGGCCGCTCTGACAATCCTGATGTACTTGAGCTGGGATAGGTGCACTGTGTGTTCCGCATGGGTATCCACATGGCACACTGCCACCACCCCAAGCCAAAACAAGCCGTTAACTGCATATGTCACAGCCTTCGGTTCAACAGGTGGCCTGGCCCCCTCACCCATCGCATCCCCGCTACCAACCGGCCACTATGGACCCCCGGTGACCCCTTGGTGTGCCCCCCTCCACAGGTTGCCACCCCTTCCCACCCCTCACACCACCCTGTACACACATGGCCACCCCATCCGCCCACGCCTCTCTGCCCCCCGGTACCTGGTAAGCCCCGTAGGGTACATTCAGCAACCCACCTGTCGACAGTCACACCATCCACACTCTACTCCACCGCATCCACACCCCCAGCACCCTGTGGTACTCCCAATATCTCCCTCCACCCACACTCCCCCCCTCCCCTCCTCCTGATGGGCCAAACCCCCCTACCCCCACCCCTCCCATCCCACAATGGGTACCACTCCAAACCCTCGTTCCCCCCCCTCCTTGCGTATCCCCCTACCTCGCCACCAACAGCTGGCCACCCCCTCCCTCCATTTTGCATACCCACCAGGTCTCCTCATGTTGCACTATCTTTGCTTGACCACGTGCACCCACATTACTGCTCACCCACAGATACCCTGAGCTCTCGAATAGTGTCCCTCATGCTCAGTACGTCCGCACACGTCCATTTTCGTGACATGGCCGGTCTAGCCGCTAACACACAAAGGTTACGGGACAGAGCACCTCACCATGTCCCATCGCACCCCCCCCCCCCTCACCAATTCCACATGGGCTGGGGCCACCTCTATCCGTATTCCTGTGGTCCCTCTATAGAACCGTCTATCTCCCTCCACAATTGTTGCAGCTTATGGCACCCCCACACTATCTGCATAGGGTCACCCCTCTCCCCAAACCCCCTCCAACAGGTATCTGCTTGCTCCAGATAGATACGGTGCAGCCTAGCTGGGGTCCAGATCATCCTGATCCGGTATGTAGGGGGGCTCTCTACCCGAGCCATTCCCCATGCAAGCCTCTTTCCCCTACTGAGATGGGCTGCCACCGCTCCACCTCCCAGGGACACCCCCATTCCCTCTCCCACTGTTCCTGCCATCAGGCCATACCCTCTGCCCCTGCAATCAGTAGGTGCTACGGTTTGGACACCAGACCCCGCAGTTGACCTTGCTCATCCATCAGTTACACATACCCCGTTGGCCAGCCCTGTTGACCCCTCTGTACCCCCTGCATTTGCAGGTAGCACCACAGCTGCATATACGAATGTAGGTCGTTATCCCTCACCCCAAACACCTTTCGGAGTTCAGCATAGGGCTGTACCCCACTATTGCATCCAACACCTGCCCCACCCTCACCCAGCCCTCCTTGGCCCAACATTGTAACCCCCCCCACCACCCCGTGGTAAAGGCAACCGTGTTCTGTACGTTTGTGTCCCGGAGCAGGCACCTCCCTTGCAGTTCTTAACCCTTCCATCCCCCCACATCTGCACGGTTAGCCTCCGTTACGGGTTCACAGCCCCCTACCCGACCCTTCCCCCCATACCCCATACCACTGCCTCCGCACACACTCCCTGTGCCGACCCCATTGCGGGGTTCTCCCTCTCTCTCTCTGCACAAACAATGCCCTATGCTGTTTGGCGTTGTAGTGGTTGTCCAAATTGGGGGCTCCAAGCCCCCCTCCCTCCTGCAGTCGACACATGGCATGCCTATCTACCCTTGCCCTCCTGTCCACCTGAATACGCCTAATTATGGGATCGTGCAGCCCCCTAAGGCACCTCATCATCACGTTGGGCGGTAGGGCCATAGGGTCAACCAAACCCCGTGGTAACACACACATCCGTATTGTAGCTACTCTCTCCATCTATGTCAGGGGGAGCCCCCTCCATCTTCCTACGTCCCTCCCTATCACCACCATCAGGGGTTTATAATTCCACACCTGTGCACAGTCTGGAGCTGCTCCAAACTGTATACCCACATACCGGGATTTCGCACATACCCATTGTACTGGCCATGGGCCCCCCCACCTCGCCTCCAATCCCGTATCCATATTTGCCCTCAATATGTCCGACTTATGTACGTTCGTCTGGTGGCCCGATCCCTCACCATACTGCCCAACTGCCTTTAGCAGATTTGGCAGGCTAACCAAAGGGGGCTCCAATGTATGGATAACATCATCCGCACAATGTAGTACACTAATAAGCTGCTCCTTCAGCTCAGTTCCACCAATATCTACTTGCCCTCTGACGTAGGCTGCCAACGGCCCAATGACCTATGGATACAATAGGGGTGGCAGAGGGCACCCCTGCCCTGTTCCTCTGCACAGCCCAATTCTCTCAGGATATCCCCCCTAACCCGTATTTGCACCCGTGGACAGGCATACAGCGCCCTCACCCACCGTAGGAATGTCTCTCCCACCCTTACCCTGTCTAGCACCTGCAACATAACTCCCCACTCTGCCCTGTCATTATACCTGTCATTGTCAACCGACGGGTATACTGCCTCCCTCCGTTATTTGCACAGACCAGATAATATCTAGCAACATCCGAATGTTATCGCCCACATGCCCCCTGTAATTATCCCGTCTGATCCATATGCCCAGGTTCCTACAGTAATTCTTGCAACCTACCCGCCACAATCCTAACCAACACCTTAGCATCCACATGAATAGGCCAGATGGGCTGGTACACTCCACAGACAGTATGAGTGCCACCCTCCTAAGGGATACTGGTTACACCCGCTCCCTCCATAGACCGTGGTGATTCCGCACCCTGCAGCACCCCATTGCGGTCCTCCATAGCAACCCCCCCCTCACCCTGCATGACCTTATATGTGTTTGCCATGTAGCCATCCAGGGCCGGAGCCTTCCCGTCCATAAAGGTCTTCGCCGCTCCCTTCACCCCCTCATCGGTAACCAGCGTCCCCAATTCTTCCACCACACCCTCCGTGAGCTTACTCAGACTACACATTGCCACATAGCCCTCCCCCGTCATCCCTTCCCCTCGCAACTCACCACTGTGGATTGTTGTATGATACGCTACTGAGGCCTTCCTACTGTCCTATCCCGTATACACCATTGTCCCCTCTGTGTTGCACACACCTCCTATTGTGGATAGCTGCTGTAGTGCTGTCATCCTGCAGGCCATTCGCCCCCCTGCTCGGTTTCCCCCTCATTCTACCCCTGCAGCACTGTAGTCCGGGCACAATGGTGTCTCCGCTGCCCTTACCTGATTACATTGCAGTCTCACCTTTAGGGGTGCACACAAACATACCTGCCACTCGCGCAACAATGACACATAGCAATGAGAGACATCTGGCCACCGTAGGAACGTTCAAACTGTTAACAACTTTATTTACATTGCCGACAATTGAGGGGCCCATTCATCCCTGTCGTTGGTGGTTGTGGCAGGCAATGGCACGGGCCAGCACAGGGCGGGTGTGCCATGTGTATCCCCACACTACACACCCCGGGAACCCCTGTCACATGGTGGCTGGCCAGGTGCGCCACCGGCAACACGCTCCTCCAGCGCATGCAGCCGGTCAGCCACCACGGTCAGGGTCGCCAGGACCTGCCCCATGATGAGGGCGTGCTGCCTCTGGGCGTGTGCCTGGGCACGCACAGCCGCAGTCAGGCACAGCCGCACATGCAGCCGCACAGACACACATCTCCCCTTGTCTGTGTGGCTGCATGCACGGTGCGCCTGTCAACGGCCATGTGTGGCAGGCACACGTCCAGGAGGTGTGCATCTGGGTCATCATGGGGCAGGTAGCTGGTGCCCCCGTTGCCCTGTGGCGGCCTGTGCCAATGGGGACCTGCCTCAGCTGCCACCCCCATCCCTGCCCCCACCCCATCCCCTCCCCCGGACACAACCTGCTCCACACCCACCCTGCCCACCTGGTCCCCCTCTGGCCCCTGGCTCCCAATCGCAGGCAACCCCTCTTCCCCCTCTGCCCCCACCCGCCCCTCCTGCCCCAGCTCCTCCGCCTCCTCCCCTGCCTCCCCCACTCCAACCTCCCCCGCTCCCACTACACCCTCCACCTCCATATCCCCCGCTCCCACCTCCCCCTCCTCATCCCCGTCCCCCTCCTCCCCCTCATTGTGGGCTGCAGCACCCTCCAGGTCGTCCCCCCCCGCCGTTGTCATCAGGGATGGGCTCTGGGGCGTGGACCTCCTCCTGGCCTCCGTCACTGCCTTGATCCTCCGTCCCCACTGTGGCATCTGCTGGCTCCACGGCAGCACGTGCATCCGCTGTGGGAGAGGGGAACATGTATCATCTCCATGGTCACATGTCAGCCACGGCACTCACATGCGTCCTGTGGATCTGACAGCCATTGCCCCACAGGGCCATGTCACATCACTCACCATCCCGTTGGGCCATCCGCTCCCGCTGGACACACGCTACGAAGCACGGGAACCTCGCCCTCAGCTCACATGCCTTCTTCCGGAGATCCTCCACCTGTCGGGTTGATAGCACACATTGACATTAGCGGACAGGAACCCTTTAGTGGCCCACGACGCAACACAGATATATCTCTGTGTGTCACAGGTGCCCGCCCCTATTGTCTGGTTCATTCATGCCCCATGCATTTGCCAGGGCCTCCCCCATGTGTGCACCGTGCCAGAGCATGTCTGGCTGGGACCCTATGTGCCCTGTGTGTGGGCCCATACGTCCCAGAAAAAGCGCACCTCTGTGGGCCATCTCCACACATCTGCCAGTGCCCATCAGCCAATGCCGGGATGGGAGGTGGGCCTCCGCAGTGCACCCTGCTGCATCCTGGGGATGGAGTTGAGCCCTGTGAACCCAAACAGGGGCAGTCAGCATAGCACCAGGATGGGGGATAGGGCTCTGAGGTGAGACCTGCTGCATCCTGGGGATATAGTTGAGCCCAGTGAACACATACAGGGGCAGTCAGCATAGCACCAGGATGGGGGATGGAGCCCTGAGTTGAGGCCTACTGCATCCTGGGGATATAGTTGAGCCTGTGAACCCAAACAGGGGCAGGCACCATAGCACCAGGATGGGGGATAGTGCTCTGAGGTGAGGCCTACTGCATCCTGGGCATATAGTTGAGCCCAGTGAACACACACAGGGGCAGTCACCATAGCACCAAGATGGGGGATAGGGGTCTGAGGTGAGGCCTACTGCATCCTGGGCATATAGTTGAGCCCAGTTAACACACACAGGGGCAGTCACCATAGCACCAGGATGGGGGATAGGGCTCTGAGGTGAGGCCTACTGCATCCTGGGCATATAGTTGAGCCCAGTGAACACACACAGGGGCAGTCACCATAGCACCAGGATGGGGGATAGGGCTCTGAGGTGAGGCCTGCTGCATCCTGGGGATATAGTTGAGCCCTGTGAACCCAAACAGGGGCAGTCACCATAGCACCAGGATGGGGGATAGGGCTCTGAGGTGAGCCCTACTGCATCCTGGGCATATTGTTGAGCCCAGTGAACACACACAGGGGCAGTCACCATACCACCAGGATGGGGGATAGGGCTCTGAGGTGAGGCCTACTGCATCCTGGGGATATAGTTGAGCCCTGTGAACACACACAGGGGCAGTCAGCATAGCACCAGGATGGGGGATGGAGCCCTGAGTTGAGGCCTGCTGCATCCTGGAGATATAGTTGAGCCTGTGAGCACACACAGGGGCAGTCAGCATAGCACCAGGATGGGGGATGGAGCCCTGAGTTGAGGCCTGCTGCATCCTGGGGATATAGTTGAGCCCTGTGAACCCAAACAGGGCCAGTCACCATACCACCAGGATGGGGGATAGGGCTCTGAGGTGAGGCCTACTGCATCTTGGGGATATGGTTGAGCCTTGTGATCACAAGCATGGCCAGGGACATACCCCTGTGTGTCTCTTGGCCTCTGGAATGGACCTGTGGTGTTGTGTGGATAGGGCACATCAGTGAGGCTGCAACAGCTCCATATACCATTACATTGTACTGGGTACTCCATCTCTGTGGTGGTAAGGGCTACCCCCTGGTGGCAGGGGGGGTTCTATTTTAAGGGGGGGGGGGTTTGCTGTTAGTCCCAGCAAGACACACCAACACATGACATTCCCTGGGAGTGTGTGGCTGATAGGTGGTTTGGTTACCAGGTGTTCTCCTTCACATCCTAGTTTGGGTTGACTGTCCACATGCACTTACCTCACGTGGGTAATCAGAACCTCTATTATACCTCCTGGTGAGGCGCTCCCAGGCCCTCCTCACTCTGGCCAGATTCTGCCTCCGGGATGAGCCTGGGAAGAGGCGATCCTGGCGGAGGCAGAATAACTCTGTCAGCAGGTAGAGATCCGCCATTGTGAAGGCAGGCTTCCTGGACATGGCAGCCATCTCCTCCAGAAATGTTTTTACTGCGTACCCCCGTGCGTACCCGCGTGCGTACCCCCATGCCTACCCGCGTGTGTAGCTGCACGCGTGGGCATTTCTCATTGTAACAGTTGGGGGGTGTTTTAAAGTTTTGATTGCTGCGACCAACTATACGTGTGATAGGCTGTGGCCTCTACGAAACTGTATGTTAGACCCTAATTTTAAACCCCCTACCCTTTAGTATTGCTGCTAAGACTCAGAATTTCCTGTTTGAGATTTCTGCTTATTGCAGAGTCTGCATGAGTCTGTGCAAATGAGTCTGCTTTAGACATTTTTCATTGGGATACGTTCACATTCCGTTGCCCAGAGATGTCCTCGCTGTATCTATCACTTTTCATGTGCCTTTTGATCAGCTGGCTTGAGAGGGGGAAATGGAGGGAGAGGCCCAGAGGGGGACTCTGATTGGGTAAGGGGGGGCATTTGCACCTATGGAGAGCTTGTGTGTATTTAACTTTTACCAGATGTCTATATGGTATTTGCTCTTGTTCATGCTTGCTCCGTCACTTTTGACCTCGTTTCTGTCTGGGCCTTGTGCACATTCCAGTGGCTTGGATTCTGTCAGTGACTCCTGGTATTAATTGGTTGCATACACTCCACTGATACCATGGGAATATACTCAGAGAGCCCTACCACATATCACCACAGTAGGGACAAACCCCTAACCTCTGTCTGCACAGCCAGTGCATTTGCCAGTGGCCTGCATCTCTATAGCTCCTGCTCCATGCCTGGCTGGCTACATAGGGGCTGCATATCACCACTCCAACCGTCTGCTGTGGTTGCCAGGGTTGGATTGGACAAGCCACACCCATGATGCACTGCACATGCAGATCAGCAGTCTACAGAGGGTCCTGTGTTGCGGGGTGCACCCCCCAGCACCTCGGCCTGGTTGTGTGTCCTGACCATGTGCAACCCCACAGCACCTCAGCCTGGTGGGGGTTCTGACCATGTGTGTTACTGCCACAGAGTGGCTAATGTCCATCACAGCGGACGGGTCCCGTGTTCACCCTGAGGGTGAGGTGGGGTGCCCAGCACCATTTCCACTGCACCTGGCATTTCTGCGATTGCCTATGCTACAGGTCCCCCTCGGTGTCTCTGTGTGATAGGTGGCCCCTGCAGATACCCTTTGCATTGGCCTGTGTCCATCTGTACATCACGTCCTGCCCATGTGGACTGTGATACACCCTGAATAGTTCATACACTGTGTGGGTGCCCTGGTCACATGATTTCAGGTCCATTGGGGGCAGGGGTTGGGCCCATAGGCGGTTTAAGTACCAACACCCAACCCACCTTCTGTGGTCAGGGTGGGAAACATGGTTTCCAACGAACACGTCTACATTATACTCCCCTACACTGGTGACAGTAGAGGGTACCGTTCACCCCAGTCCTGCCAGGGATTGAACGCCCCACCAGGGCAGTCTATGCAGATCTGTATGCCTCGCTACATTGGGCAGTAACAGACAGAAGACCTGGTACTGCACAGCTGCCCCACACCACTATATGACATCCTCCAGCAGCAAGCAGAGTGAGTCACCAGCCGCTACACCCTGCAAGGTGTTCCAGCCACACACATACAAACTGCAGTCAGCCTGCCTGCTAGTCCATAATGCATGTTCCTGGAGGTGCTGTGTGCACCCACACCTGGGATGTGCACACATTCACCAAGCAGATGGGTCAGTGATAGGGCTCCAGAGGATGGAGCACACATATCTCACTTCAGAAGGACACTGTGTAGCACTATGGGGGAACCCAGCTAAGCCGTGGTCACTGCACAGTCAGGGTGTGCATGATCACACAGCAGAACATGCCGTGGCCACCCTGTCCATGTAGGTGGTGTGCAAGCCCTACAATGTCCCAGACATTGCCCTGGGCCCTGTGCAGGTGCATCCTGCCCAGGCCGAACTCTCCAGCTATACCCACAGTACCTTGCTCCTCATTATGCCCATTGACAGGCCAATACTAACGACAGTGATAGCAGTGTGTGCTGCAGAGGGTGTTAGCAAACGCAACACACTGGATAGACTGACGCACACCCCCACACATTTGCCAGTATAGGCTTTTTCCAGCCCAGGACACCGCACCAGTCGTGGGCACAGTGCAGGCATGGCTATGGTATGCTGTACTGTTGGGGTCTCTCCCCAAGGTGGTGGACACTGTCAGGTTTCAGATGTGACACACACTCCACAGACATCTCAGAGGTTGGTATGGTACAGCACACTGGGCCGCTTGTGCTAACATTAGGGATTGCTATGTGCCAGTTATCATGGCAGACTTTTACTATCTGTGTACCGTATTCCTTGGTCTTGGGTGTCACTGCTAGGGTATGCATGTGCTAGTATTGGGGGATGCACACAGGGCCCAACATCCTGCCTCTCCAGGATGCAGTTGCTAATGGGGCCGGTGGGTGCGGGTGTTTCCACCCCTGTGGATCATTGCTCTTGGACGGGGGTTCCCAACCGCAGTCCTGGTGGGCCGCACCATATTCGGATTTTCATGATATTACTGATGACTATGCATGAGATACATCCAGATACCATGGGGGCCGCGCATCGACATACAGCACAGGCATCTTTATTGCAGACAGCATGGCACAAGAATGTTGATTGGACCTCCACGACTGCCTTTGGGGGACTCTGCTCTCGTTAATGCGCCTGTTTGTGGTGTCTGTGCTCTGTGCATTAAAATGTAGGTGTTGGAAACATGCTTATTCTATCAGCACTACAAGGTTCCATCTTACCGGTTTCTTACTGGTAAAAGGTATGAGGGTGGAGTTGGCAGGGACCACAGCTCAGGATTGAACCAGTGACCTTCAGCTCCTGAGCACACTGGCTGTGCTTACTGTGCCACAGGGGCAGATCATTCCCCGGGAGGTACCGTGACTGTTTGTCCTTCTGAGCCTATCAGTTGCAGTGCACGGCACCCACCTGGACCGGGCTGGGCCATGGTCTGCTGCAGCCAGGTGCCACTGTCCCCTCCGCTGCCAGTACCCCTCCGCCACCATGCTGCCATGCCCTTCTGCTGGTGGTGCTGGTGGTGGACAGTCTCGGGCCATCCAGTGTGCATGTCGGCAGCTGCCTATAGTATGGGTGGTGGGGTAGGGGTGCCTAGATGGACTCCCACACTTCCACCCAGCACCGCCTGCCACTGTTCTGTGCCCTTAGGGATGGCTGCTGGGTACTGTCTCCTGTGACACTGCGGGGGACACACTCATGCCCATGTTGGGCTCTCAACAGATGCAGTCTGGCTCTACTGTTTATGCATTCCTATGGGCCACACTGAGGATCACCCTGGTCCCCACTGTGGCCCAGCTTCACCACAGCATGTGCCTCCTGCAGCCCTCTGTATCCCCTTTTCCAGCATCTGCCCAGTTGCCCGTTCCACCATGCCCACCTTGCTGTTGCAGGACATGTGCACACCATGGGGAACCTGTTCAGTAACAAGGAGATGCCCTTGAGGGAGGAGTGGTCTAGTGGTTAGGACAAGGTACTTCAGGCCAGAGGGCCGGGGGTTCAAGTCCCACCTGTGGATAGCAATCTCAGGCCATAGGGACTGGGATTTCTAGTCCTGTAGGCACTCCTTGTGGTCTTGGGCAAGCCACTTAACCCTCCATTGCCCATGTTCCCTGTAAATATTAGTGTATGTGTCTCATATCCCCTCGTGTTAAATGTATCCCCCAATTGACCGCTTTGACCCAGTGAAAAGCGGGATATAAATACAGCTAAATAAATAAATAAATGCCCTGATCTGCACTATTTCACTGTGGCATCATTCACCGTCTAGGGTGACAGGGCATACACCCTTCCACAGTTGATATCTTTTTCTGAGGTTTTATCAGTGGTATTTTTGGCTGTTTCCCATTGCTATCACTATTGGATAGCTTGGTTATGTTATTTTCCTCGTTTGTTATGGTCATTTTCACTGCTTATTTGCCCTTTTGTTCCGTGCACATGTATCACACTTATCACGTTTTATGGTTTCCCTGCCTATGCTGTACATTGCTGACGCTGAAATGGTTTCCCTCCCTGCAGATTTGCATCTACCGGCAGGTTTTCAATCACGGTAGGATTCAGCCCTGAGTTCACCGCGTTGTGGTGCCTGGAGCCTCTCCCCGCCCATACTCCGCCCACTGACCCCTTCTCTCCGCCCTCTGCGCTGTTTTACCGCGCCCCGGACCCTTACGATCGTTAACTACTGTTGACGCGCGTTATGATACATCAACGATCGTTAACGTCTCATAACGCGCGTTGACAGTGGTTAACGATCGTTAACGTTACATAACGCGCGTTATGTAATGTTAACGCACTGTAGTAAACATACCCCTAAGAGTCTGCGACCTTGATAGTCTGTAGGAATAAAGGAACACCCTCCAGGACCATTTCTCAGCCAAGGCTACAACAAAATGGCTGCCTCCAAGGCCTTAAAACCTTTGGACAAACTATTCCAGAAGAATAACAACAACCAGAAACCACTGGATAACACAGAAAGTTCTCTACATAAACAAAGAATTGGTAGTTAAGATACATTAGGTAACTTTGTAGATAATGCATTAGAAATAAAACTTCAGACATAACATGGTTATATGCCCTAATGTAGTGGTTGCCAAACATTTCCTGGGAGCTCCTCAGCCAGTTGGGTTTTCAGGATATCCATAATGAATATTCAGGAGGTACATATGCATATAGTGGAGGCAATGTATGCAAATATATTTCTCATGAATATTCATAGTGGATATCCCGAAAACCCGACTGGCTGAAGAGCCCCCGGGTGAGGTCTGGGAACCATTGCCTTAATGTGAGATTCCACCACCAGTCTGCAGGTGGCTCTTATCCAGGAAAAGCCTTTCCCAGATGAACCTCCAACCTCTAGTCAGCAGGTGTCAGTAGATTCCATTTGGCTAACTACCTATGCCTACAACTTGTGTTGGTTGTTTAAATCAGTGGTTCTCAACCCAGTCCTCTGGAACCCCCAGGCCAGTCAGATTTTCAGAATATCCACAATGAATATGCATGAGATAGATCTGCATACAATGGAATCCTCAGGTAGGAGTGAATCCACTAGTCAGGTTGGTTTTGTTAACAATAGTTGTAAAGTTGCTTATCCAGAATAAAGAAACAAGTATGCTGATGTTCTGCAAGATAAGTTAACATTTTTCAGTCTGTAGATAGATTTTTGCTAAAAATAAGGAAATTTAGGGGTATATTTACTAAAGGGCGCTATTTGCGCTGCTGTCACGTTATCGCCCGTTAAGGCGCCTTATCGCGCGATAACGGTACCTTATCGGGCAATAATGGTGCCTTATCAGGCAATAATGGCGCCTTATCACGCGTTAACGCGTGCAGCGGCGCAAACGAGCGCTGAAGGCGGAGAAAGGCACCCGGAGGGAGGAGGAAGGCTCCCCAGGGGCAGAGAGAGAGGGTCAATGGGTGGAGAGTGGGAGGGGAGAGGCTCCCTGCACACTAACGCTGTAGATTTCTGGGCAGAAAACTATCGCGAGTGAAACCCTGGCGTTAGAGCAGATTTAAAGGGAAGAGAAACCATTTACGTCAGCAATGTACAGCAAAGCCAGGGAAACCTACAAAAACTGGTAAGTGTGATACATGTGCACGGAACAAAAGGGCAAATAAACAATGAAAATGACATGAACAAACTGGAAAAAAAACATAACCAAGCTGGGCAATAGTGATATTAATGGGAAACAGCAAAAAACACTACCAGGAAAGCTCCACAAAAAGGATATCAATTTTGGAAGGGGCTATGCTCTGTCCCCATACAAGGTGAATGATCCCACAGTGAAATAGCGCTGATCAGGGTTTTCCCATTCTAATGGACAGGTTTCCTATGGCATGCACATGTCCCGCAACAGCAGGGTGGGCATGTTGGAACCGGAAACTGGACAAATGCTGGAAAAGGGGATACAGAGGGCTGCAGGCGGCACATGCTGTGGTGCAGCTGGGCCACAGTGCAGACTAGGGTGATGCCTAGGTGGCCCATAGGAATGCTGAAACAGTAGAGCCGCCAGACAGCAACTGATGAGGGCCCAACATGGGCACAAGTGTGTTTCCCTGGGGAAGCGTGGACGTCTATGCAGGCACCCCTACCCCAGAACCCACACCATAGGCAGCCGCCTACCAGCACACTGGATGATCTGAGACTGCGCACCACCAGCAGAAGGGCATGTCAGCATGGTGACAGAGGGGTACTGGTGGTAGAGGGGGCAGTGGCAGCTGCCCACAGCAGACCATGGCCTAGCCCTGTTTAGGTGGATGTCATGCACTGCAACAGACAGGCCCTGTCTGACGAACAGTCATGGTATCCCCAGGGAATGAACTCTCCCTGTGGCAACAGTGTGGTGCAGTATGCACAGCCAGTGTGTTCAGGAGCAGAAGGTCACAGGTTCAAGTCCCAGCTGTGGCTGCCACCAACCCAGTCCCCATATTTTACCCAGTACTAAACCGTGGTAATAAAGAGGGAACCTTTATTGCAGATAACATAAACATGCCTGAAATGCCTATATTTTACCCTACAGAGCACAGACACCATAGACATGTGCAATACCTAGAGCAGAGTTTCCCAAATGCAGTCCTGGAGGGACAAACTACATTCAGGCGTCATGCTGTCCATAATAAAGATGCCTGTGCTGCATTTCTATGCGCCGCCCCCATGGTATGCAGATGTATCCATGCATATTCATTAGGGACAGCGTGAAAACCCGAACAGTGTTTGGCCCACCAGGACTGGAATTGGGAACCTCTGCCCTAGAGCAGTGTCCAACAGGGGCAGAAACACCCGCACCCACAGGCGCCATTATCCAAAGCCTCCTGGAGAGGCAGGATGTTGGGCTCTGCATGCAGCACCATCTCCCAATACTAGCACTTGCATACCATAGCACTGCCACCCTAAACCTGGGAATACGGTACACATATATCAAAAGATTGCTATGATTACTGGCAGATAGCAATCCCTAGGTTAAGCACAATCTGCTCATTGAGCTGTATCATAGCAACCTCTCTGATGTCTGTGGAGTGTGTTTCAGGTCTGGTGTCTGACAGTGTTTACCACCCTGGGGAGTGACCCCAACAGTACTGCGTACCATAGCCATGCCTGCACTGTGCCCAAGGCTGGTGCGGTGGCCAGGGCTGCCAAAAGCCTCTATAGTTGCACAATGCTGGCATAGGTGTGGGAGTGTGTGTCTTTCTACCCAGTGTGTGGTGGCTGCCAACACCTTCCTCAGCCCACACTGCTTGCACTGTTGCCAGTGTCAGCCTGCCAATGTGCATAATGAGGAGCAAGGTACCATGGGTATAGCCCAGACAGGGTGGCCTGGCCAGGATGCATCTGCACAGGGCATAGGGCAATAGCTCGGACATTGTAGTGCCCGGCCACAGTGGCCACAGCATGTCCTGCTGGGAGGTCACTCTCACCCTGATTGAGCAGTGACTACGGCATAGCTAGGTTCCCCCATAGTACTATATAGCGTTTTTCTCATGTGATATTTATGGGATCTCCTTTGGGGCCTGATCACTGACTTATCTGCTTGGTGTGTATGCTGACATCCCAGTTCTGGGTACACGCATCTCCTCCAGGAACATGCACTATGGACTAGCTAGCAGACTGTCTGCAGCTAGTATGTGTCTGGCTGGAACACTTTGCAGGGTGCAGCGGCTGGAGAATGTCAGATAGTGGTGGGGGGCAGCTGAGCATTTCCAGGCCTACTGTCTGTCTGCTATTGCTTTATGGATGTGTACAGATCTGCATTGACTGCCCTGTAGGGTGTCTGTTCCCCAGGAGGACTGGGGTTGATAGTCCCCTCTACTGCCACCATTGCAGGGAAATAGAATGTGGATCTGTTGGTGGGAGATCCTGTTCCCCCATCCTGAGCCCCAGAGAGCGGGTTGGGGGTGGTGGTACATAATCCACCTATGGGTCCAAACACCCTTCTCCCTCCTCGGCACCAACACAGGATATGCACTATTCTGGCTACATCATAGCCCACAAGGGCTAGACATGACTGAAAAATACAGAGGAACACAGATACATCCTAGGTGTGTCTGCAGGAACTACCTATCACACACACTAGCACTGATGAGGACCTGCAGCATGGTGTATTTCAGCCATAAAAGGTGCTGTGGACCTGGAGCTGGGCGCCCCACCTCACCCTCAGGGTGAGCACAGTACCCGCACAATGTGACGGTCTGTAGCTACTCTGTGCCAGTAACACACATGGTCAGTACCCCCTACCAGGCTGAGGTGCTGTGGGGGTGCACATGGTCAGTTCCCCCTACCAGACCGAGGTGCTGTGGGGGTGCATACCCCATCTTGTGATCATCTGTAGACTGTTGATTTGCATGTGCAGTGCATCATGGGTACGGGTGGGTTAACCTTATCCTGGTAACCACAGCAGACAGTTTGTGTGGTGACCTGCAGTCCTTCTGTAGTCAGCCAGGGGTTTGCTAGCAGCTATAGAGCTGTAGCCCACTGGTTACTTCAATGTCTGTGGAGCCAGGAGTCATGGCTTTGATCCCACAGTGGGGTTATTTGATAGGGCTGTCTGAGGCATTTTCTTTTTTAATTTAAATTAGTGCAGCCAGAAAAAACACCCTCACAGTGCTGTAGCCTTAAGGTGCCTCATAAGGCGCCCTCTAAAGCGCTCGATAAGGCACCCTATAAAGCGCCTTATAAGGCGCCCTATAGGGAACATTATAAGATGCCTTGGCGGACAGTGCACTTTATAATGTGCCCTCTGGAGTGCCTTATAGGGTGCCTTATGCGGCACCTTAGGTTACGGCACTGTGAGGGTGTGTTTGCTGGCAGCACTAATTTAAATTAAAAAAGAAAATGCCTCAGACAGCACTGATTTAAAGTAAAGGGTAATGCCTCAGACAGCCTTACTCATCAAGCCCACTGGGGGATTGAACTCATGAGCCCTGTTTCATCAGTCAATGTATTAATCATTGTGCTACACCTCCGTTGCTGTGTTCGTAGGTCAGCGCACCTAATTAAGGCTAACGCGCATTAACATGCTACAGCTCTCTCTATCACACGAAAAGTACGTTATCGCACGATAACCCTAAATGCTACCTTAAGACCAGAATGCCCACTACCTTATATAGCGTCCTGCACACTAATGCCGGCTGCACGTTAAGACTGCTTAGTAAACATACCCCTTAGAGTGGTGATGAATGAATTAAGTCAGTAATGATAGAGCAGTACTGTGAAGAAATTTAAGCTCCTTTACCTATCGAATAGAGTGAACATCAGTTTTTAAGTTAAATGTAAAAAAGTATGAGAAGTGAAATTTGGATTTGAAAAAGTATTGTCAAGTTTCACCCCTACAAAATTCTTTTATGCCATTTTTGTAAATGCCTATTTACATGTGTATATTACTAACATACCTAGATATATTGTATGCTTGTAAACAAACATGCAAATCTAGGCATGATCTATAAAATTATCCCAATATAGATAGCCTATGCATTTTACTTTAGGAGTGCTATTCAGCAGCATAAAGTAAACACATGGGGTATGTTTACTAAACTACGGTAACGTTACAGACCGCGCGTTATGTAACGTTAACGATCGTTAGGTAACTAACACGTGGTATGTAATGTTAACGCGCGTAGAGAGAGGGCGGGGGGCAAGGGGTCAATGGGCGGGGAGTGGGTGGGGAGAGGCTCCCTGCACACTAATGCGCTGAACTGAAGGGCTGAATCCTACTGCGAATGAAAACCTGCTGTTAGATGCACATTTGCAGGAGAGAGAAACTATTTCAGTGTCAGCAATGTACAGCATAGACAGGGAGCCCAAACATTGTGATTGTAGTGCTCCATTTCCAGCAACAGCATAGTGCCCAAGTATGAAAGGCCACTATGGCAATGGAGCAAGTGGGGCAGAGGGAGCTGCAGGCGGGACATGTAGCGGGAGCAGCTGGGGCACAGGGTGTACTAGGCAGGCGTCTAGGTGGCACATAGGAACATAGAAACCGGAAATCATCATGACAGCAGCTGACAAAGGCCAAACACAATCCACCTACATCTACCTGGTCCACCCGAGATAACAGTTGCCAGGGCATTGACCTGACATCCCCCCAGCCGGCCCTATCCCAAGCAGAAGGGACAGACTATTGGTAGGCGGTGATGGGGGGATGTGAGGATGCTCATGTATGCCCCATTCCCCAGACCCCGCTCCCTAGGCGACCACCTACCCACACAGTGGATGGTCTGGGACTGCGCACTACCAGCACCGACAGCACATGGCTATGTCAGCATGGCAGGGGGGGGGGTGTGCCCGTGCTGGAGAGGGCAGTGGCACCTGCCTGCAGTGGACCTAGGCCATGCCCTGTACCAGTACGTGATGTGCACTGCAACATAAAAGATCTGGCTGAGGAAAAGTACAGGTAGTCCCAGGGACCACCATGCACCTGTGGCAACAGTGTAGTGCAGTACACCCAGCCAGTGCATCCAGAAACAGAGGGTCACAGGTTCAAGCCCCAGCTGTGGTTCCTGCAGAGCATGTCCCTATGTTTTACCTTACAATGCAGATACAACAGCAACATGTGCAAAGCCCAAAGCAGCGGCGAACAGGGGTACAAACACCCACTCACACAGGCTCCACAATCCAAAGATGCATGGAGAGTCAGGCTGTTGGCCCCAGCATTGAGCTGCAGTTATCACCAGGGCACTACTACCACCTCTTGCACAGTTTAGCAATGTCGGCACTGTGATTAGGACCAGTGTGGAGGGAAGGGTTGCCAACCACCCCTATCTGTGCACAATGCTGCAATAGGAGTGTGTGTGTGTGTATGTCTATCCATTGTTTTGTGGCTGCCCACACCTCACTGGGCCCACAATGTCCCACTGTTACCAACGTTAGCCTGAATATGTGCATAATGAGGAGCAAGGTGTTGTGGGTATGGCCGGACAGGGCGGATTGGCTAGGATGCATCTTCACAGGGTGTGGGGCAATGGCTGGGATACTGTAGTGCCCGACCACCACCTGCATGGACAGGGTGGCCACAGCATGGCATACTGGGAGGGCACTCACTCTAACCAAGCAGTGACCATGGCATGTCTAGGCTCCCACATAGTGCTCTACACTATCTGCCTCTAGTGATACTTTTGTGTTCCAAGTGCTGGGGCCCCAATCACTGAAATGCCTGCTTGGTGTACATAGTGTGATAATGATAGCAATGCTGAGCAGATGGATTGGGAAAATAATGAGCATTGTACCTTTAAGAGTAAGGACAAGTCAGGTTCCCATAGAAACCGAAAGCTTCTAACTAGAACTGAGCCCAGCCATAGCAGTGACGTAGGAGCTGAGTGGAGCTCTAATGAGTTGCACCTGAGTAGCCAGAGGGGTGTGGCTGCTGAAGGAAGCCATTTTAAACCTGCTTCAGAGCTAGAGTTCAGGAAGAGAGGTGGAGAGAGAGAGAGAGCACACAGAAGCCACGAGGGAAGCAACGACAGCAGACAGAGCAACGCAGGCAAGGAAGGCAAAGAGGAGAGCAGCAAAGAGGGAAACTTTGGAACCCAGAACTAGCAAAGGAGGATTCTGGAAGGTCCATTTCCTTTACCTCAGGAGCACTAGAAGCAAAGCCAAAACCTCTGTGGAAACTACCCGAAGAAAAGGTAGAAGAGTTTACCTATACGAGGGAGGAAAGCTCTGATTACAGAAAAAGCATTGCGAATGAGGAAGGTACGTCTGCCATAATTCCTAGCCAGAGACTTGCTGAGGAGATTGTACAGCAGTTAAAGAACAGTGCTAATAAGAGCAGAGATAGCACTGCTGCGAAAACAGCTCCAGTCAGAAATATTCTTAGTAAGTGTTTTGAAACAGACGTAAAGGCTGTTGCTAAGAGCTTACGTAAGAATCAGTTTCCTGCACTAGAGAAAGTTACTGCCAATCAGAGGGACAACTTTATTGAACAGCTGCAAGAAGTTCTCAGTGACCTGCAGTCTAGAAGTTCCCCTAAGCAGAATTATAATGATTGCAGCGAGGAGATGATTGTTGACGTAGAAAGCACTCCTGATACAACTGATATCTGTGAGATGGATTGTTCTTTATGTGAGATTGATCACTTGGACCTACGTTAGACAACCTTTGCATGAAGGTAATGCAAAGTTGTTTTCTCCTGAATGTTTGCTGTGAAGAAACAGTTTGCCATATGCTTTATTTTCTAACTTTGAATTGCTCCTGTTTTCTATTGTTTTGGAAAGTAATCCGTGTCATGTTTTGAGCCAAGAATCTATGTGTGAAAGGGAAAACCCCAAATAAAAATTTATCTGTTCAAATTACCCTCGTGCCACAACACCTTTGTTTGATAGTAAACCTAGACTACAACTCCCAGCGTCCCTTGCTACTACCTTAGTCAAAAAGGACACTTGAAGACAAAGTAGAGGTCACCCTTGCTCTAGAGTCACCGGCCCTAGGCAGGGGCAGGACAATAGTTTCTCTGTGAGCATGCACTATGAGCTGGCTAGTGGACTGTCTGCAGTTAGACTGTGCATGGTTGGAACACCTATAAGGTGCAGTCTGACTGTGCTGTCTACTGGTGACTGGTAGACAGTGTTGTGCGGCAGCTGGGGTGTTCCAGACCAAACCCCAACATTGCTGCTGGTCTGCCACAGGCACAGGTATGGCTCTGGCCCACCAACCCTGGAGGGCTGTCTTATACCAGGAGGATGGAGGTTGCTTCACTGGGGCTGAGGCACCTGCTCCTTACCTACAAAAAGGGTGATCTGGGCCCTTTGGGGTATGCGGTGTATACCACATTGACCTTATCAAGGCACTGCTACACACACCTCATGCAGGTCTAGAGACTCCGCTGCACTGATAACAGGTGCCCATGTCAGCCAGACCCTAACACGGGGTACACACTAATCTGGGTGGTGTTTAGTCACAGAGGACCACATGTGACTGCAGGATAAAGATGGACACCAAATTACCTTTGCCTGCACTGCAAGGAACACTTGTCACACACTGGTAGTGATGGGGATGTACAGCAGGACCTATCTCTAGCACCACATGTACTGCGAACCAAGTGCTGGGCACCCATCCTATCCCTCAGGGTGAACACAGAACCTGCACAATGCATGGTCTGTAGCTACACTGTGCCAGTATCACACACTGTCAGTTCGTTTTTCCAAGCTGAGGTACCGGAGAGGTGCAGACCCCATTTGGTGATCAGCTGTAGACAGCTATTTAGCATGTGCATTGCATCATGGGTACTGGTGGGGTTACCCTATCCTGGCACTCAGAGCAGACAGTTTGTGCGGTGACCTGCAGTCCTTCTGTACCCAGCCACTGCTGTGACATACACCACGAAGGTATAGCCTACTGGTTAATACAATGCCATTCTCAGCAGTGTTCACTGGGTTCCATTCCTCATTGTTCCCTCCTCTTATGCCTGTCTTACTCAAATAGTGTGCATGCCTGTAACAGTCATATTTTGCAGATCTGTGCTGCCAGCCCATAATACCCTCACCACAATTGCCAACATTCTCTCGGTCCGTCTATCTGCATCTGTCAGCTGTGTAGAGTCCTGTCTGCCTGTGCGGGCTGCCACCCCATGTCCTGCACTGCTACCCTTTCCTGCATTGTGCCTCATCATGCTTGCCTCACCTGTGCCTGATCAGCATGGCATCACCATTCCTCTGTCCACCCATCATTGAAACTATCCTGCCACCCCCGCCTCCACTGGGGGACACGTATTCCCATCGTCTGCCACCAACTGTCTTTCCAGTACTTTACATTGCCAACACCCTGTGCTGTGGTACAGTTGCCCCCACAGAAAAATAAAAATGCAGCTAAAGATCAACCCCTGATAGGTAAGAGAATTTCTGCACCTGTCAGGCAAGCCAGAGAAACCCGAGAAGGGCTAGACAAGCCAACCTTCCTCAGTGGCCCAATGGGGTCCTCCTGTCTGCTCTCTGGACCACCTGTGCTAGAACCCATGGGTACAAGCCCTGGGCACAGGGAAACTGTCGGCTCAAGGAGACAATGGGCATACCCAAGCTCCCAGCAAATGTTGGGCCAAGGTCTCAAACACACAGGCCACAACACTCTTATCTGAGACATGGGAGTAAAACCTAACCCCTGCTGAAGGCAGATAACATTGGCTTCTCTCAGCGCCTCACCAGCATATATACAAGTGACAACATCACTGAAATTTGTTCTAGTCTGCCTCCACCTTTTGGCTGTGGAGTATGACCCACACATCTGGATTGGCATAGCAGGATAATAAAGAAATTATTTTTCTTTAGAAGGTGGCAAATTACAGAGTGTTTCCTGTTATTTGGAACAATTCCTAAGGACAAACTTGAATTTATTAAGGAGAATGTTAATGTGTGTTAAAAGCTAACGCACATTAAGTGCTGGTAGGGGTCAATAAAAAAAAGGCTGTAGCAGCACTTAATATACATTAACTATCATTAACATGTGTTAATCTTTTGTAAACATACCCCTAAATCTAAGAATACAAGAACAATATCAAACCATCAGTCTTAAAGAAGGAAGAAATGTGTCAGCCAAAGAAGAAACAGAATTCAATGAGTTAACCAACTTACCAAAGTGGAATTCTGTTAGAGGTATAAATTTTGAAAAAATACTTTGATGAATGCCTGGAATCTGAGAGTTATTATCATCTGTAGCCTTCAATAGCAGGGTGGGGGAGAAATTGTTTATTTTACGACTGGCCTTTTTGTGCAAAGCTAAAAAAAATTTCAGTTACAAAAGTTCAGGTAACATTAGGTGAGAACCCAAGGAAATGCCATCCTTTGAGGGAAATTTCCCCAGGACTGAAAAAAGCTGCCTAGATGCCTAAAAACGTATCAGTATAAAAATAAAACTGGTTTTAGCAATTTCAATCATAATGGTTTGAATTTCTTTACAAGTCTTTATATTTTCATCAGAGGGGAGCTTTCTCCATTTGCATTCAGCTTTTCATAGTTACCTCTAGAGTAGTTACTCACCTGTAACAGGTGTTCTCCAGGAGCAGCAGGAATCAGTCCTCACATATGGGTGACGTCGGTGCCGATGGAGCCCCCGTGCGGAGCATTTCCCCAGCTTTCAAAGAAAGCCTTTGGGAATGCAGCATGCCTGTGCGGTCCCCTTCCCGCCCAAGGGTGCCATCTTGCTCAGTCTGATGACATAGCTAAAAGACAGCAAAAATCAAAATAAAGGATATGACTGCAACTCCAGGGGAGGAGGGAGGGTCGTGAGGACTGATTCCTGCTGCTCCTGGAGAACACCTGTTACAGGTGAGTAACTACTCTTTCTCCAGGACCAAGCAGGAAGTCAGTCCTCACATATGGGACTCCCCAGCTCTAGGCTACCGGGAACCCAAAGCTGAAAAAGATGGCTCCCTCTCAAGAGTCTCAGCATCTGTGATAAGAATATCCTCTGAGAACGCCCCGTACGGTAGCCCAACACAAGGGCCGAAGGGTAGGAGTTGCCTAAACCTCAAAGAGATTACGGAAGCACTGTCCCTTTGGGGCTCTCTCTTGAGGCAGTAGTGGGCTGCAAAAGTCTGGCTTGAAGACCAAGTAGCGGCCCGGCAGATGTCTGCCTACGGAACAGAGCGGAGATGAGCTACTGACGCGGCTTTCGCCCTGACACGGTGGGCCGTGACTCGACCCTGCAAGGGAAGGTCGGCTGCCTTGTACGCCCAGGCGATACAGTCTGCTACCCAAGTGGACAACTTACGCTTGGAGACAGGTAACCCCAATTTATTACGGTCAAAGGAGACGAAGAGCTGAGTAGCCCTTCGATGCCCTGCATACGTTCAATGTAAAAGGACAATGCTCTCTTACAGTCCAGAGTATGCAAGACTGTCTCAGCCCGGCTGGTATGCGGCCTGGGAAAGAATGTCAGAAGAACCACCTCCTGGTTGAGGTGGAAAGAGGAGACCACTTTTGGAAGGAACGTCAGATGAGTCCAAAGGACCACCCTGTTCCTATAGAACCATGTGTACGTTCTATCAGAAACCAGAGCTTGTAGCTCACTCACATGTCTGGCCGAGGTAAGAGCTACCAGGAAGAGCGCCTTCCAAGAAAGGAAGCGTAAATGGCAAGTAGCCATCAGCTCAAACGGTGGGCGAGTAAGTTGTTGCAAGACCACGTTCAAGTCCCACTCAGTGGCAGGTGGACGAATCGGAGACTTGAGCAAAAGCAGGCCTCTGAGGAAGCGGAACACCAAGGGGTGAACCGACAGCGACTGTCACTCCACCGGTGAGTAGTGTGCTGAAAGAGCACTGAGGTGGACCCGAACAGAGTTGGACTTAAGGCCTAGGTCTGACAGGTGAAGTAGGTATTATAGCACTACTGGCACCAGGCAGGAGAAAGGATCTTCATTGTGCTGAGCACACCACACTGAGAACCTGCGCCACTTGAGTGCATAGGACTTTCTGGTGGATTGCCTCCTCGAGGCCAAGACCACCTCCTCAACTTCCCTAGGTAGAAGCAAGGGAGCTAGCATTATCCTTTCAGCAGCCAGGCCATCAGATTGAGGGATCTGAGATTGGGGTGCAGAAGGGAACCCTGATCCTGAGACAGGAGATTGGGTTGCAACCCCAGAGGGAATGGAGTTTCCAAAGCCAACTGCAGAAGAAGTGGAAACCACTGTTGCCTCAGCCATCTGGAGGCTACCAGAATCACCGAGGCCTTGTCCTGTAGAATCTTGAAGAGAGTTCGGGCCACCAGGGGCATGGGAGGAAATGCATACAGGAGGCCCATAGACCAAGAGATCAGAAACGCATCTGCTGCCATTCTCATGGGATGCGGCTGTCTGTAGCAAAATCTGGGCAGCTGATGATTCGGTGGACTTGCAAAGAGATCGATGGATGGAAGTCCCCATCGTAGAAAGATATGCTGAACCACCAGTGGATTCAACTGCCATTCGTGAGGCTGGAGAATCCTGCTTAGTTTGTCTGCCAAAAAGTTCTCCTGACCAGGTAGATAAACTGCTTTGAGAAACATGCCTTGTTTGACTGCAAAGGAGCAAAGGGCCTGCACCTCCTGACATAGGAGTCTGGAACCTGTGCCCCCTTGCTTGTTCACATAGAACATTGCTACCTGATTGTCTGTCTGAACTAAGACAGACTGGTGAGAGAGGGCATGAGAAAAAGTCTGTAGAGCCAAGCGGATTGCTCGCAGCTCCAAAAGATTGATCTTCTGTGTGGCCTCCCGAGGAGACCAGAAGCTTTGAGTGCACGTGCCCTGGCAATGTGCACCCCAGCCCTTTAAGGAAGCATCGGTCGTCAGCACCCTGGTGTGTGCTGGGGCCTGAAAGGGTACCCCTCTGAGAAGGTTTGGGAGATGTAGCCACCACTGCAAGGAGTCCAAGAGTGGTTTGGACACCTTTACTCTGTCTCTGAGGTCGCCTGTGGCTTGCACCCACTGAGCTCTGAGGCACCACTGAGCCACCCGCATGTGCAGACGGGCATTCGGGGTCACATGTACCATGGATGCCATGTGACCCAGGAGCCGCAGGAAGTGTCTGGCGGAGACCTGAGAATTGCTTTGGAACTGGTTGGCCAAGTCCATCAGCCTGTGGGCCCTGTCTTCGGGCAAGTAAGCTCTAATCTTGCCCCATAAACTCTAGGTTCTGTGAGGGGAGCAAAGTGAACTTTGCGTAGTTTATGACAAAGCCCAGATGCTGAAGAAGAGAGACAGTGCGAAGAGTGGCTTGTCTGGCCTCCTGGAGAGCCTGACCTCTGATGAGCCAGTAATCCAGGTATGGGAAGACAAAAATTCCCTGATTTCTGAGATAGGCCACCACCACCACCGCCAGGCATTTGGTGAAAACCCTGGGGGCGGAAGTTAGGCCAAAGGGAAGTACTCTGTACTGGAAATGGTTTCCTCCCACCACAAATCTGAAATATTGTCTGTGGTCTGGATGGATGAGAATGTGAATATAAGCATCCTTTAGGTCTAAGGAGCATAGCCAATCTTCCTGCTGGAGGTAGGGCAGCAGTATCCCAAGGGTAAGCATCTTGAACTTTTCCCTCTCCAGAAACTTGTTTAGGTTTCGAAAGTCTAGGATAGGCCGGAGGCCTCCTGTCCTTTTTGGTACCAGAAAGTACCTGGAGTAGAAGCCTTGCCCTTCCAGGTGGTGAGGCACCGGTTCCACTGCCTGTTCCTTTAGAAGACTTGCCAACTCCTGAAGGAGGAGGTTTCTGTGCAGAGGGAGTCTTGGAGGCTCCCCTGGAAAGTAGTAGGAGGGTATCTGGTGGAAGTGGAGCAAGTAGCCCTTTTGGACTATGCTGAGGACCTAGGTATCCCCTGTGATGGCTGGCCACCTGTAGGCGTACAGGGTCAGCCGACCTCCTGTGCTGAGTGGAGCCAGTTGTGGAGAAGAGGCTATGCTGTGGGAGTCAAAACCCCGCTCCCTGCTGTGCAGGAGCCAGAGCTGGCGGCTTGGGGGTCTTCTGCCTACGGAGCCCATGCCCCTGCCCCTTGGCCTGCTGGCCCTGTTTGGAGCTGGAGAGGCCTGATATTGAGGGTAGGATTTGTAGGCAGCACCCTTCCTCGGGAAAAAGGGTTTCTTTCCCGAGCCTTTCTTTTTCTGAGAAGGGACAGAAGTCTTCCTGGACAGCCTTGTCCTTGTGAGTGTCTCAGTCTCGATTTCCACAGCCTTTTCAGTCGTGGGCTTACCAAAGAGGTTTTCACCTTGGCATGGGACATCGACCAACTTGTCTTGCACCCATGGCTACAGGTCTGATGACTATAGCCAGGCCTGATGGCATGCACCGATGCCGGCCGCAGCTACCCGGGCTGAAGCCTCAAAGTCATCATAGGCTGCTAGAGAGATAAACTTCAAGCTCTCTTGAATCCCTATTGACAAAGCTTTGAACCTCTGCAAAGGTTTCTCGGAGAGGCCAGCTGAGAACCCGGCAATCTCCTTTGCCAGGTCTTGTAGGTTCATGCCCATGTACAGCTGGTAGGTCTGGACACGGCAAGACAGCATAGAGCCCTGGAAGCACTTTCTACCGAGGGCATCCAGGTTCTGGGCCTCCCGGGGGGGGGGGGGGGGCATGCATCTTCTGACTCTTCAGACGGTGCATGGCCGATTCCACAACCATTGAGTGGTGCGGTAGCTCCGCCTTTTGGAACACAGGGCTCTTACGGACTTGATAAATAGAATCGACCCGTTTGCTAAGAACCGGCGTCGAGGCCGGTGCCTCCCACATATGGAAGAGCAGCCGTTCCAGCATCGGAGGAACCGGTGCAGTAAAGGCTTCCTTCGGAGGAAAATCATACTAGAGGGCATCGAGCTCCTCAGCTCGAGGCTCCTCCTTGGTGTCCGCAGGGAAGGCCAAGGCCTTGGCCATGTCCCTCATGAAGTCCAAGAACTGTGTATCCTCCAGGGGGGACCGTCTCCGAGGCTCAGACTCCAGTGAGTCCGAAAGGACGCACCGGGTCCGGAAGGTGTCCGGGGACTTCTCATCCTCCATCTCCCACTCTGACTCCTCTGAGGAGGAATCGAGCGGCTCCGGCCATGTGGGTCTCGATGCCACCCGCCCCGATGCCGAGGGCGAAAAACACAAGTCCGGACTCGATACCAGTGTACCGAGCCCATGCGGGAAGGGGAACCGGCGTCGAGCTGGATAAGACAACGCGAAAATCGCAGAAAAAAAATCAACTTTTTCTGGGTGACACGAACTCACGTCCATCGGGCTCCGCGGAAAAAGAAAGACTGAGCAAGATGGCACCCTTGGGCAGGAAGGGGACCATGCAGGTGCGCTGCATTCCCAAAGGCTTTCTTTGAAAGCTGGGGAAATCCTCCGCACGGGGGCTCCGTCGGCGCCGACGTCACCCATATGTGAGGACTGACTTCCTGCTTGGTCCTGGAGAATAATAGCATCCATGTGTAAATGGCAATTTCAGATAGGGCTGAATTTACACATGGATATCCTTACTATATAGAAATTGCAAAGAAGCATGTCGGGGGCATGCATATTCCCCATTTCACATAGAGAATACACATGTATGACTGTGACTGTCCACACTGGAATTTGTGGCTGCTCCCTGGCACATACAATATAGGTGTCTAAAAAGAGCTAATTGTGGCCAGTCCTTTAAGGACAGATTAATAGATTATCCTTCTTAAGCCCCCATTGTTTATGTCCTACTCCAAATTGGAATTAGATCAAACTAGTGGCATCTGTACTGTAGTTAACAGGCAGCATTTATACGTGTTGGTTTGCAAAATGAACGACATACAGAAATATATGCCAGCACATACAGTACCTGTGAAAGTTGTGAAATAACAACTTCCATGTGTAAGGGCCAGCACCTATATGTGAAAGCTGCCAAGTTTCCCCCTTGATATTTCCCACATGTATATTTACAAAATGTGTCCTCTGGCTCCATATATCAGCAAATACACATATACCTCCTGCACTATTTTAGAATAGTTTCCACGTTTCATAGGGCTTTTTCTAACATGCAGCCAAAATTATGTATGTTACAACCCCGACATCTCAATTTTGATCTCCATGACCTGTCTAAAATATGCCTTCATGTATATTAAAACATGTAACTAGCTTAAATTTCATTTAATCATTCTGCTTTTTTTTGGGTGGGGGAGGGGGGTAGTTCTTGATTACTGCACTCCTTCCAGGAGTTAAAACGTCTATAATTAGCTCAGTAATTGAAAAAGACAGATCTGGAGGGAGAGAGACACAAATAGAAATATCTTACACTTACAAATGATTAAAGCAAATATTCCTATTTCTGAGACAAATTACTTATTTCAGTGCATAAGCACTTCAAAAACATGTGTATGCCTGTGCAGTATAAAAAAAATCTTTAAATTCTTATATTTTAGGGGTGTTTAAGAAAAAAATGTTTTGAAATGTGTCCACAGCAGCCAGGAGTGGGAGACCTGCAGCAGGAGGATTTCTCAGGAGAAGGGCTCCGGTCTATGCTGGGAGGGCCAGGTATTGAGGCAGCTAGCCTGGTGGCGACCCTTGCCCCGGAACAACTTCAGCACACTTGCGCTTCAGTGGAAGAAGATGGAAGCGAGGTAGCTGGTGCTTCATTGGCATCGGCAAGATTGGAAGGATCCCCTTGATGGCAGCTTGAATTTTCTACTTTTGCTTTGGCTCGCCCTCTGAATGAGGTCACGTGACAGGAGAGCATCACCCTAGTGGGGCAGGAAGTGATCCTGTAACTAGGACCTGTCGTCCAGGTGATGTAAAACCCTCTTGCACCAAGGAAGTTTCTCCAGGGCCATGTGCCCATGAGGGAAGGGTTAGGACAGCCGTTATAGTTGGTGATTCGATCATTAGGCATGTAGATAGCTGGGTGGCTGATGGACGTGAGGTTCGCCTGGTAACATGCCTGCCTGGTGCGAACGTAGAAGACCTCACGCGCCACCTAGATAAGGTCTTAGATAGTGCTGGGGAGGAGTCTGCTGTCTTGGTACATGTCGGTACCAATGACATAGGAAAATGTGGTAGGGAGGTTCTGGAGGCTAAATTTAGGCTTTTAGGTAGGAAGTTGAAATCCAGAACTTCCAGGGTAGTGTTCTCCGAAATGCTTCTCATTCCACACACAGGACCCAAAAGGCAGGCAGAGCTATGCAGTCTCAATGCGTGGATGAGACGATGGTGCAAGGATGAGGGCTTTGGATTTGGTAGGAACTGGGGAACATTCTGGGGAAAGGAGGGGCTCTTCCGAAGAGATGGGCTTCACCTCAACCGGGATGGAACCAGGCTGCTGGCATTAACCTTTAAAAAGGAGATAGAGCAGCTTTTAAACTAGATAATAGGGGAAAGCCGACAGTCGCACAAGAGCGCATGGTTCGGAAGAATATATCCTTGAAGGATACTACCAAAAGCAGAGAGGTTCCAAAAAAGACTAAAGTAACCCAAATGCCCTCGAGTATGGAGCAGACAGAACTTAAAGATCCTAAATTACCCATGCCTACCAATAGCCAAATTAATAGGAATAAAATACAGTCTCTAAAATGCTTGTATGCAAATGATAGAAGTCTAAAAAATAAGATGGGAGAGTTAGAATATATAGCACTAAATGAGAGGTTAGATATGATTGGAATCTCAGAGACATGGTGGAAGGAGGACAACCAGTGGGATACTGTGATACCTGGGTACAAACTATATCGTAATGATAGAGCTGATCAAATTGGTGGAGGGGTTGCGCTCTATGTTAGAGAGGGCATTGCGTCAGAAAGGATTAAAGTTTTGCAGGAAACAAAATTTGCTGTAGAATTTCTATGGATTGAATTTCCATGTAAAAAGGTGAAGCTGATGGCAGTGGGGGTGTACCATCGTCCGCCTGGCCAGAATGAACAAATGGATAATGAAATGCTCAAAGAAATCAAGGAAACTAACAAAAGTTACATCACAGTAATAACAATGGGTGGTTTCAATTACCCCGGAATCGACTGGGTCAGTGTCACGGCAGGACATGCTAGGGAGATGAAGTGCCTAGATGAAATAAATGACTGCTTCTTGGAGCAGCTGGTTCATGAACTGACCAGAGGGGAAGCCATATTGGACCTAGTCCTTAGTGGAACACAAGATCTGGTGCAAGAGATAAGGGTGTTTGGGCCACTTGGCAATAGTGATCATAGCATGATCACCTTTGATTTAATTAGTGAAGGAGGGATAGTAAGGAAATCCACAGAACTACCTTTTAACTTTCGAAAGGGAGACTATGATAAAATGAGAAAATAGTTAAGAAAAAACTAAAAGGAGCAGTTGCAAAGGTTAAAGACTTACATCAAGCTTGGGTGTATGTGAAAACTACTATCTTGGAAGCCCAGGCCAGCTGTATTCCACGCTTTAAGAAAAGTGGAAGGAAGTCCAAAAAGCTGCCAGCATGGTTTAAAGGTGAGGTCAGAGACTGTTGTTGCCAAAAAAGCATTTTTCAGGAAATGGAAAAAAAGAGCCAAACGACAAAACCTGGAAACAGCACAAGCACTGGCAAGTTAAATGCAAGGCATTGATAAGGCAGGCAAAGGGAGAATTTGAGAAGAAGCTTGCTGCAGAAGCAAAAAAGCATAATAAAGACTTTTTCAAGTACATTAATAGCAAAAAAACTGTATGTCAGTTGGTCCATTAGATGATAGAGGGGTTAAAGGGGCACTAAGAGGCGACAAGGCGATAGCGGAGAGACTGAATGAATTCTTTGCTTCGGTCTTTACTGAGGAAGGTGTAGGGATGCTACCCATGACTGAAGTGATATTTAAAGGTGAGGAAGAATTGAAGGAAATATCGATACATCGGGAAGATGTATTACAACTATTAGAGAAAAAAATTACACAGCATGTAGATAGTCATGCCCTCATGGGAGACAGCCAATATGGCTTTAGACAAGGGAAATCTTGTCTTACTAATCTGATATGTTTTTTTGCAGGGGTGAATAAACAGGTAGACAAAGTTGAGTCGGTTGATATAATGTATCTGGACTTTCAGAAAGCCTTTGACAAGGTCCCTCATCAGAGACTTTTGGCAAAACTAAAAAGTCATGGGATAGGAGGCAATGTACTATGGTGGATCGGGAACTGGTTAAAAGATAGAAAGCAGAGGGTAGGGCTAAATGGCCAATTTTCCCAATGGAAAAAGGTGAATAGTGGAGTACCCCAGGGATCTGTACTGGGTCCGCTACTTTTTGACATATTCATAAATGACCGGGAAAAGGGTGAGGTTTTCTAATTTGCAGACGACACAAAACTGTTTAAAGTTGCTAAAACCCAAGAAGATTGTGGAAAACTGCAGGAGGATCTGGATAAATTGGAAGACTGGGCATCCAAATGGCAGATGAAATTTAATGTGGACAAGTGCAAAGTTATGCACCTAGGAAAGAACAAGCCACACTATGGTTACACGATGCAAGGTTCCACATTGGGAACCACCACCCAGGAAAAAGATTTAGGAGTCATCGTGGATAACATGTTAAGACCCTCTGCCCAGTGTGCAGCGGCGGTCAAGAAAGCAAATAGAATGCTAGGTATCATAAGGAAAGAAATGGAAAATAAAACAAAGGATATTATAATGCCTCTGTATCGTTCCATGGTACGACCGCACCTTGAATATTGTGTGCAACTCTGGTCGCCGTATCTTAAAAAGGATATAGCGTTATTAGAAAAGGTACAGAGAAGAGCCACCAAAATGGTAAAGGGGATGGAAGGCTACTCCTATGAAGAGAGGCTACTAAGGTTAGGGCACTTCAACCTGGAAAAGAGACGGCTGAGGGGAGATATGATAGAGGTCTATAAATTAATGAATGGAGTGGAACGGGTAAACGTAGATCAATTGTTTACACTATCAGAATATAGAAAGACTAGGGGACATGTAATGAAGCTACAGGGTAAACTATTTAGACTCAACGTGTAATCAAACTCTGGAATTTGTTACCGTAGGATCTAGTAAGAGCTGTTGGTGTAGCTGGGTTGAAAAAAAGGTTTGGACAAGTTCCTGGAGGAAAGGGCCATAAACCATTATCAAAAAGGGACCCAGGATATCAATGCTTGACCATTGTGGAACCTGTGTCTCTTGGGGATACTGCTAGGTACGTATGACCTAGATTGGCCACTGTTGGAAACAGGATACTGGGCTTGATGGACCTTGGTCAGACCCAGTATGGCATATCTTATGTTCTTATGTTCTTGAGGATGGAAGGGTGAAATTTGAGTGAATGAAAAAGGAATAACAAAAGAAATGGAAGAAAGAGCAAAAGGGGAAAGATCAGTATGTTAAAGCAGATGTAGAGAGAGAATGGGAAAAAACCCCTAGAAGAGTGAAGAAAGGACAAATGGACTGCAGACAATGGAGAGTTAGCACAAAACACGAAGAAACCAGAAGAAAGTGGCTGGAGCAATTGCAACTGAAAAATAAAATACCCAAACAAAAGGTAGAGAAATACTTGTTTATTTTGAATTTATTAACTGGAATATGTCAGTTCTGGGAAATGTGCATCACCTTTACAGCAACAGGATAAAATCAAAATAAACTGAACCATCTAATTTCTCAACAAATAGGGGTGTCCTACATGGAGTGGTGGGTTCACCCCTAAGCAAAGACATGGAGAGGGGTGGCCTGCACAGAGCGGCAGGTGCACCTACTCTTGCAATCGTACTGGGCAGACTAGATGGACCATACTGGTCTTTATCTGCTGTCATTTACTATATTACTAACATCTTTGCGTTTTGTTTAGAACAAGAGGAAATTAATTTATAGTTTTATTTTTCCAGTGTTTTTGTACATTCCAAGTTTGGCTTTTGGGGTTCCCCATTTAATTATTGTCTTCCTATTTCTAAATTGTGATTCCTCGTTCTTTGTTTGGAGAGGGTCTGTGTTCTGCATGTGTAACTGAGCTGAAGTATTCTGTTCTTGTAGTTTCTGTTTGACAATGCCACTTGTTCTCTTTCCCCAGAAAGAAATGTATTGATATTCTCTGAGATGTATTGGTTTAATATTTGCAGTGTTGCCTTTTGATAGGTAGGTTTTGGTGCTTTATGAGTCCTGGTAGTGCTATTATGATACGGCGGGTTTGCTATGGGTTCTAAAAGAGTAGTGTTTAACTTCCTAATGTTGGTACTGGAGTATAGTAATGTAGAAATCCAGTTGTCTTTCTTTATCCAGACACTCATTAAGAGGCATGTTTACTAAAAGTGCACGTTAACATTATGCAAATATGTATGTAAATGAGGACCCTTATGCAAATTAGACCCCACAGTGAGTCTCCGCACATGGCCCCACACCCCCCTTGGGCTGCCCCTGATGGTGTTGACTTCAAATATTTATTTTAAAACTTGATTGAAGTTGCATATATAGAATCACTAGTAACATGAAAGAGAGTTTATTCTCCTAAAATGTAAAGCTTTCTCAGTGAGCGATAGTTTTAGTAATGAAAAAAAAAAATAAGAAGATTTCGGTTCATGGCAAGGCAGTAAAATAAACCTTCATGGGTAATGACTACTGTCTATCAAGGCTTCTTTATACTTGCAGGCCCAGTCAGTGGTCAACATGTTAGATTGTCTTCTTGTTACACCCGTCTCTTCACTGTGTCTTTTTACATGGCTTGTTTATATAGCTGGATTTTGATAAGAATAATGGATATGAGGTTAGACAATTTGCTATCTCGTTGTATTGTTTTATACAGATTATTTGTTTATTTTATTTGAATGTTTTCTTATACCACCTTATCAATAAATCAAAGTGATTTACAGAGAACAAGAATACCTTACAGATAACATAAGTAATATATAGGATAACATAAGCCTTGGAGCTATCCAGCTGTGGTCAACATTATTGCCACCCTTGCATGTTAGGTATGTTGTGTACAATTTCTTGAGAAATAATTGGAAATATTGCAACTGCACTATGGGGTATGTTTACTAAACTGTGGTAATCGTACATAACGCGCGTTATGTAATGTTAACGATCGTAAGCGCATCATAACGCGCATTATGCTGCGCTTACGATCGTTAACGTTACATAACGCGCGTTATGATGCGCTAACGATCGTAATGCCCTGCGGTGCGGTAAAACACCGCAGAAGGTGGAGAGAGGGCGGAGAGAAGGGGTCAGTGGGCAGAGAGTGGGCGGGGAGCGGCTCCCTTCACACTAACGCGCTGATCTGAAGAGCTGAATTCCAACGCGAATGAAAACCTGCCGTTAAAGGGGAGAGAGACCATTTCAGCGTCAGCAATGTACAGCACAGGCAGGGAAACCAAAAAAAAGTGATAAGTGTGATACATGTGCACAGAACAAAAGGGCACAGAAACACTGAAAATGACCCCAACAAACTGGAAAAAAACCATAACCAAGCTGGCCAATAGTGGTATCAATGAGAAACATCAACCCCTCCCCCCAGAGTAAGCTCCATAGAAAAGATATAAATCGTGGAAGGGTATATACTCTGTCCCCATACAAGGTGAAGGAGCCCACAGTGAAATAGCGCTGCTCAGGGTTTCCCCCACAATCGGACAAGGTTCCTATGGCATGCACATGTCCCGCAACATCAGGGCAGGCATGTCGGAACGGAAACTGGACAGATGCCGGAGAAGGGGATACAGAGGGCCGCAGGCGGCACATGCTGTGGTGGAGCTGGGCCACAGTGCGGACTAGGGTGATGCCTAGGTGGCCCATACGAATGCTGAAACAGCAGAGCAGCCAGACAGCAACTGCTGAAGGCCCAACAAGGGCACGAGCGTGTTTCCCACAGTGTCACAGAGGATAGTACCCAACAGCTACCCCCAAGGACATGGAACATTGGCAGGCGAGGCTGGGGGGAGCGTGGACGTCTATGCAGGCACCCCTACCCCAGAACCCGCACCATAGGCAGCCGCCTACCTGCACACTGGATGGCCTGAGACTGCGCACCACCAGCACCACCAGCAGAAGGGCATGTCAGCATGGTGGCTGAGGGATACTAGTGGTGGAGGGGGCAGTGGCAGCTGCCCAGAGCAGATCGTGGCCTAGCCCTGTGTAGGTGGGTGCCGTGTACTGCAATAGACGGGCCCCATCTGATGAACAGTCATGGTATCACCAAGGAAGGTACTGACTCTGTGACAACAAGGTGGTGCAGTGCACAAAACCAGTGTATTCAAAAAAGCAGAGAGTCACAGGTTCAAGTCCCAGCTGTGGTTCCTGCCAAACCAGTCCCCATATTTTACCCACTACTACAACGTGCTAATACAGACAGCACCTATATTGAAGATGACGTAAACATGCCCAAGACACCTACATTTTACCCTACAGAGAACGGACACCATAAACATGCACATTACCTAGAGCAGAGTCTCCCAAATGCAGTCCTGGAGGGCCAAACACCATTCCGGTTCCATGCTGCCTCTGATAAAGATGCCTGTGCTGCATTTCTATGCGCCACCCCCATGGTATGCAGATGTATCTCATGCATATTCATGAGAGACAGCATGAAAACCCGAACAGTGTTTGGCACCGCAGGACTGGAGTTGGGAATCTCTGCCGTAAAGCAGCAGCCAACAGGGGCAGACACACCCGCACCCACAGGCCCCATTATCCAAAGCCTCCTGGAGAGGCAGGACATTGGGCTCTGTGTGCATCTCCCAATACTAGCACTTGCATACCTTAGTCATGCCACCCTAAACCTGGGAATATGGTACACATCTTTAAAGAGGTTGCTATGATTACTGACAGATAGCAATTCCTAGGTTAAGTACAATATTCTGAGTGAGCTGCATCATAGCAACTTTTCTGATGTCTGTGGAGTGTGCTACAGGTCTTGTGTCTGACAGTGTTTACCAACCTGGGGAGTGACTCCTACAGTATTGCGTACCATAGCCATGCCTGCACTGTGCCCAGGACTGGTGTGGTGGCCTGGGCTGCCCAACACCTCTATAGTTGCACAATGCTGGCATAGGTGTGGGGAGTGTGTGTCTGTCTATCCAGTGTGTGGTGGCTGCCAACACACTCCACAGCCCACACTGCTAGCACTGTTGCCAGTATTGGCCTGCCAATGTGCATAATGAGGAGCAGGGTACCATGGGAAAAGCCTGGATAGGGTGGCTTGGCCTGGCCGCATCTGCACAGGGCATAGGGCAATGGCTCGGACATTGTAGTGCCTGGTACCACCTGCACGGACAGGGTGGCCATAGCATGTCCTGCTGGGCGGTCACTCTCACCCTGACTGAGCAGTGACCATGGCATGGCTAGGTTCCCCCATAGTGCTATGTAGTGTTTCTCTCATGTGATATATATGGGTTTTCTTTTGGGGCCCAATCATTGATTTATCTGCTTGGTGTGTATGCTGACATCCCTGTTCTGGGTACATGCAGCGCTTCCAGGACCATGCACTATGGACTAGCTGGCGGACTGTCTGCAGCTAGTATGTGTCTTGCTGGCACACCTTGCAGGGTGCAGCGGCTGGAGTGCTGCTGGAGAATGTCAGATAATGGTGGTGGGGGGGGGGGGCAGCTGAGCATTTCCAGGCCTGCCGTCTGTCTGCTATTGTGTTATGGATGTGTACTGCTCTGTTTGTTCCCCAGCAGGACTGGGGTTGATGGTCCCCTCTACTGCTACCATTGCAAGGAAGTAGACTGTGGATCTATTGGTGGGTGATTGTGTTTCCCACCTTGAGCCCCAGAGGGTGGGTTGTGTGGTAGTACATGATCTGCCCATGGGTCCATACACCCCCCCCCCCCCTCCCTCCCTCCCTCCCTCCCTCCCTCCCCTACAGCAGGTGACCATGGCAGCAACACAGGATATGCACTATTCTGGGTGCATCATCGCCCATAAGGACTAGACATGACTGAGACATACAGCAGGGCACAGATGTATCCTAGGTGTGTTTAACAGAACTACTTATCACACACTGATGGGGACCTGCAGCATGGCGTATGTCAGCCATGAAAGGTGCTGTGGACCTGGTGCTGGGCGCCCCACCTCAACCTCAGGGTGGGCACAGTACCCGCACAATGTGACGGTCTGTGGCTACTCTGTGGCAGTACCACACACAGTCTGTTCCCCCTACCTGGTCGAGGTGCTGTGGGGGTGCATACCCAATCTTGTGCCCATCTCTCGACTGCTGATTTGCATGTGCAGTGCATCATGGGTACGGGTGGGTTAACCCTATCCTGGTAACCACAGCAGACAGTTTGTGTGGTGACGTGCAGTCCTGCAGCCAGCCAGGGCTTTGTTCACAGCCTTATAAGGTGTCCTATAGGGGACATTATAGGGTGCCTTGGCGGACAGTACACTTTATAATGTGCCCTATGGAGTGCGTTATGGGGTGCCTTATGCAGCACCTTAGGTTATGCCACCGTGAGGGTGTGTTTGCTGGTAGCACAAATTAAAATACATGTCAAATGCCTCAACAATCACTACTTAAATGTAAAGGGTGCTCCCTCAGCCAGCCTTATACATTAGACCCACTGGGGAATCGAACCCATGACCCCTGTATCATCAGTCAGTGTTATAACCATTGTGCTACAGCTCTGCTGCTGTGATTGTATGCCTGCACGCCTTCTTAAGATTAACGCGCGGTAACATGCCCTGTAGCGCTCGTTCATTTATGGCGCCTTATAGCGGGTTTCTGTCTCTACCACGGCTCCTAACGCGAATTGCACTAACGCAGTTTAGTAAACATACCCCTATATGTCATAATAATATTTTAATAGTATTTTCACAAGTATACAACAAAAAAAATATGTCTGTGCAACTTAGATATAGTTGTAAATGATGTTTTTCCAACAGTTCGCACTAACTTTTATAGACATCTTGGATTAATTTTCCTCTTCCCATCACATCCTGGAAGGTTCTTGACAGTTCCATGAGCAGAGAACATCTTAATAACATTGTGAACTGTAGACCCAAGAATCCCAAGGTCTTTAGAGATGGCCTTGTCCTCCAGTCTCAGGCAGCTCTCTTGTCTTCACCATTGTGAAAATGGAACAGGGAGTGAATGTGGCCATTTTAAACATTAGAGCCATCATTCATTGGTTGGCTCAAGTCATGTGAGTAGTGACAACTGATCACAGACATGTCAATTTTTACTGCAGTGGAAATGTGGTTCTTCTGTTCAAACTGATCTGAATTGTTTATAAGAGTGGCAATAATCATGTCCTGGCAATGTCCCAGTTTTTATACTATTTCCTTTTTTAGTCGTGTTTTATTTGATTTCTTTATGTGTCCAGTATATTTATATAATCCAAAGCCATTTCACTGGCCACATTTTTGTAGGAGATAATAGACATTAAGAAGTTGAACTGCAAAGGTTACAATAATGTTAACCACAACTGTATATGTTGTGAGACAGCTATGTTATGCTGGTATGAGTCTTGAGGGATGTGCCCTGAAAATATTTTTTGTTTAATTTTCAGTCTTTTTAGATGTTTTTCCCTGATTTTTGGATATCTGCCATATGTTTCACATATCCATTTCAACATAAATTTTTAACAAGATTACAGTTTGAGTTTATTTGATATGCCGCCTATAGCCAAGACAACTAGGCGGTTAACAAAAAACAGTAATAAGAGAAAATAGATAAAAATGCAGTAAAATAAACACTAAGGGGGTTATTCTGTGCCACAACATGTGTGGGGAAGTTATTCCACCTCTGAGGTGAAATAACCTCCCTGGACGTACTTTGATCGAAACACTGGGGCATGGATGGGACAGGGGGGCTGGAGGACATTCCCCGCAATCTGACACTGACCTTAGAAGGCCAGATCGGGGGTTGGGCTGCGGGGAATAAGCATTTTTCTCTGGCGGCCAGCATCGAGGCGCTTCAATGGAGCCGCAGTGCCATGGCAACATGACACCATGGCGCTGCGACTCCATTGACGAGCCTTGACTGAGTTAGCTGGGGACAGTCCTGCACATGCAGGCCCAACTGAATTGCAGTCCCGGCCTGCACGTGCAGGATTGTTTGCGATTCCGATCTCTCTGGGCTAGACGTGCCCCGCGGGATCAGAAGAGTGATCCCCTCTGTATGTCTGGTTCAGACTGGACATAGAGGGGATTGACGTCTGGGACGGAATTGGGCTCTAAGGGGTTAAACAAAGGATGACAGCAAGACAATGTGTAAGAAAAGGGAAGGGAGGCCTAAGTTATAAATTAAAGGATAAACACATGCTAGAACTTTTTAATGCACAATAATAGACTTACTAAATGAGGTGTTGTGTATATCCATCCTACCAGCATGCACTTAGCATGGCCCTATCACTCCCAAACAGGAACTCAATACTCCATGCAGCATCCCTACATACCCCCACTCCAATCAACATCCCCAATCCTCCATCCCCTCCATATTTTATTTATTTATTTATTTTATTTATTTGAAAAACCTTTATATACCACCACTTCCCAAGATCAGTGGCGGTTTACAGGGAACAAAAGTAAATAAGGTAATAAGTACATGGAACATTATGCAACATTGCGTCTATACACAAAGAACAATATAAACCAAAGTAATTATTTAAGACTTATAACAAAAACTTTTGAATATTTACAAACTGCGACATTTATAACCTGTGACATCAATCAGCTTTGGATAGTGTTAAATTGTAAGTGAGTAGTTAGGTAGTATTGACAGATTGAGCTATGGGGGGTGAGAGGCCAGATCCGAGAATTAGTAGTAATGTTGGGTGAATAAGTATGTTTTCAGTTCTTTTCGTAATGTCTGGAGATCTTTTATCTCCCTTAATTGGTCAGGGAGGTTATTCCATTGTGTAGGTGATACATATGAGAAAGCGCTGTTGCTTGTTATTTGCTTTGTCTTTCTTACTGAATCTGGTACTTGAATGGTATTAAGGTTCCTCCTTCTTCTCAATCTATTATCTGAAGGGTTATTAATCAATGTAGATAGATATGAAGGGGAGATATTGTTAACTAACTTAAATGTAGTCAATATGATTTTATATTGGATTCTACTGGCAACAGGAAGCCAATGTAAAGAGTATAAAATGGGAGAAATGTGATCAGATAATTTAGCCCTTGAAATTATTTGTGCGGCAACATTCTGAGCCATTTGAAGTATATTTTGATTCTTCTTTGTTATGCCTTTGAATATACCATTACAATAGTCAAGGTGGAATGTTATTAGGATTTGAGTAATGGTTCTGAAATCGTCTTTTTCTATAAGCGGTCTAAGCTGCTGGATAGTTCTAAGCTTGAAATAGATTGTTCTGGCTATTTTCTTAATGTGAGAGGTGAAGCTAAGAGTCCTGTCAAGGGTGGTGGTGGTGGGGGTAAGGGGTTGGGGGGGTTAGGGGGTGATAGGTGGGTGATGGGGGTGATGGGGGGTGAACGGGGGGTGATGTGGGTGAGGGGGGATGGGGGGGGTGGTGAAGGGGGGTGGGTGAAGTGGGGGGTGGGGGGGTGGTGGTGGGGGGAAGGGGTTGGGGGGGGTTAGGGGGTGACAGGGTAGGGGGTGTGTGAAGGGGGGGTGTGGGGGTGAAGGGGGTGATGTGGGTGGGGGGGGGTGAGGGGGTGACACCCTACAGGACAGTCAATGCAGCGCTGTACACATCCATAAAGCAATAGCAGACAGACAGTAGGCCTGAAAATGCTCAGCTGTCCCCCACCACTATCTGACATGCTCCAGCAGCAAGCCTCCAGCCACTGCACCCTGCAAGGTGTTCCAGCAAGACACATACTAGCTGCAGACAGTCTACTAACTAGTCCATAGTGCATGTGCCTGGAGAAGATGCATACACACCAAGCAGATAAATCAGCGATTGGGCCCCAAAAGAAAACCCATATATATCACATGAGAGACATACTATACAGCACTATGGGGGAACCTAGCCATGCCATGGTCACTGCTCAGTCAGGGTGAGAATGACCTCCCAGCAAGACATGCTGTGGCCACCCTGTCCATGCAGGTGGTGGCCAGGCACTACAATGTCCGAGCCATTGCCCTATGCCCTGTGCAGATGCAGCCAGGCCAGCCCACCCTATCCAGGCTATTCCCACAGTACCTTGCTCCTCATTATGCACATTGGCAGACCAATACTGGCAACAGTGCTAGCAGTGTGGGCTGTGGAGGGTGTTGGCAGCTACACCTTAAGGTGCCTGATAAGGCGCCCCATAAGGCACCTTATAGGGCGCCTTATAAGGCGCCCTATCAAGCGCCTTATAAGGTGCCTTATAAGATGTCCTATAGGGGACATTATAGGGTGCCTTGGCGGACAGTGCACTTTATAATGTGCCCTATGGAGTGAGTTATGGGGTGCCTTATGCGGCAACTTAGGTTACGCCACCGTGAAGGTGTGTTTGCTGGCAGCACTAATTAAAATAAAAGTAAAATGCCTAAAAAATCACTACTTAAACATAAAGGGTGATGCCTCAGCCAACCTTATGCATTAGGCACACTGGGGGATCAAACTCATAACCCCTGTACCATCAGTCAGTGTATTAACCATTGTGCTACACCTCTGCTTCTATGCTTGCATGTCTGCGCGCCTACTTAAGATTATCGTGCGGTAACGCGCTTAGCGGCACTTCGCCCGATAATCTGCGCAGCAGCGCACGTTATCGCACGATAATCCTGTTTTGCTACTTTAAGACTGAAACGCCCACTCTTTTTATGGCATCCTGCACACTATCGCCGGGCGCACGTTAAGACGGTTTAGTAAACATACCCCCTAGCATTCTTTTTGATATCTTGGCCGCCGCTGCACACTGGGTCGAGGGTTTTAACATATTATGCACAATGACGCCTAAATATTTTTTCTGGGTGGTGGTTCCTAATGTGGAACCTTGCATCATGTAACCATAGTTTGGGTTTTTCTTCCCTAGGTACATAACTTTGCACTTGTCCACTTTAAACTTCATCTGCCATTTTGATGCCCAGTCTTCCAATTTATCAAGATCCTCTTGCAAGTTTCCACAATCCACTTGGGTTTTAACAACTTTAAATACTTTTGTGTCATCTGCAAATTTGATAACTTCACTCCTTATTCCCTTTTCCAGGTCATTTATGAATATGTCAAAAAGCAGCGGACCCAGCACAGATCCCTGGTGTACACCACTATTCACCTTTCTCTATTGGGAAAATTGGCCATTTAGCCCTTCCCTCTGCTTTCTATCTTTTAACCAGTTCCTGATCCACAATAGTACACTGCCTCCAATCCCATGACTCTTTAGTTTTGCCAAATGTCTCTGATGAGGGACCTTGTCAAAGGCTTTCTGAAAGTTCAAATACACTATATCAACAGACTCACCTTTGTCTACCTGTTTATTCACACCTTCAAAAAAACATAACTGATTAGTAAGTCTGTCACCCATTAAGCCATGACTATCTACATGTTCAGCAATTTTGTTCTTTATGATAGTTTCTACCATTTTTCCCGGTACTGACGTCAGGCTCACCGGTCTGTATTTTCCCGGATCACACCTGGAACCCTTGTTACGTTCGCCATCCTCCAATCTTTAGGTATTACAGATGATTTTAATGATAGTTCACAGATTACTAATAGCAGGTCTGCAATTTCATATTTCAGTTCTTTCAACACTCTTGGATGTATACCATCCGGTCCAGGTGATTTGCTACTATTCAGTTTATCAAATAGTTGTAATACATCTTCCCGGTGTATCGATATTTCTCTCAATTCCTCTGCAGTATCACCTTTAAGCACCACTTCAGTCTTGGGTAACATTCCTACATCTTCCTCAGTAAAGACCGAAGCAAAGAATTCATTCAGTCTCTCCGCTATAGCCTTGTCTCCTCTTACTGCCCTTTTTACCCCTCTATCACCTAATGGTCTAATTGACTCTCTCACAGGCCTTTTGCTATGAATGTACTTGAAAAAGTCTTTATTTCGTGTTTTTGCTTCCTTAGCAAGTTCCTTCTCAAATTCTCGCTCTGCCTACCTTTTCAATTAACTTGCCAGTGCTTGTGCTGTTTCCAGTTTTCATTGTTTGGCTCTTTTTTCCATTTCCTGAAAGATGCTTTTTTGGCAGCAAAAGCCTCTCTGACCTCACCTTTAAACCATGCTGGCGGTTTTTTGGACTTTCTTCCACTTTTCTTAATGTGTGGAATACAGCTGGTCTGGGCTTCGAGGATAGTATTTTTAAATAACACCCAAGCTTGATGTAAGTCTTTAACCTTTGCAACTGCTCCTTTTAGTTTTTTATTAACTATATTCCTCAAATCATAGTCTCACTTTCGAAAGTTTAAAGGTAGTACTGTGGATTTCTTTACTATCCCTCCTCCACTAATTAAATCAAACACGATCATGCTATGATCACTATTGCCAAGTGGCCCCAATACCCTTATTTCTTGCACCAGATCTGGTGTTTCACTAAGTACTAGGTCCAGTATGGCTTCCCCTCTGGTCGGTTCATGAACCAGCTGCTCCAAGAAGCAGTCATTTATTTCATCTAGAAACTTTATCTCCCTAGCATGTCCTGCCATGACACTGACCCAGTCGATACCGGGGTAATTGAAATCACCCATTATTATTACTGTGCTGTGACTTTTGTTAGCTTCCATGATTTCTTTGAGCATTTCATCATTCATTTGTTCATTCATGCCAGGCGGTCGATAGTACACCTCCACTGCCATCACCGTCCCCTTTATACATGGAATTTCAATCCATAGAGATTCTACAGCTAATTTTGTTTCCTGCAAAACATTAATGCTTTCCGATTCAATGCCCTCTCTAACATAGAGTGCAACCCCTCCACCAATTTGATCAGTTCTAACATTACGATATAGCTTGTATCAAGGTATCGCAGTGTAAAGGTTATCCTCCTTCCACCATGTCTCTGAGATTGCAATCATATCTAACCTCTCTCATTTAGTGCTATATATTCTAACTCTCCCTTCTTATTGTTTAGACTTCTAGCATTTGCATGCAAGCATTTTAGAGACTGTATTTTATTAATATTAATCTGGCTATTGGTAGGCATGGGTAATTTGGAATCTTTACGCTCTGTCTGCACCATACTCAAGGGCATTGGGGCTACTTTACTCTTTTTTTGAACCTCACTGCTTTTGGTAGTATCCTTCAAGGATACCTTCTTCCGAACCATGCGCTCTTGGGCGACTGTTGGCTTTCCCCTATTTTCTAGTTTAAAAGCTTCTCTATCTCCTTTTTAAAAGTTAATGCCAGCAATCTGTTTCCATCCTGGTTAAGGTGAAGCTCATCCCTTCGGAAGAGCCCCTCCTTTCCCCAGAATGTTCCCTAGTTCCTAACAAATCCAAAACTCTAATGCTTGCATCATCGTCTCATCCACTCATTGAGACTCCGGAGCTCTGCCTACCTTTTGGGTCCTGCAGGTGGAACGGGAAGCATTTCGGAGAACGCTACCCTGGAAGTTCTGGATTTCAACTTCCTACCTAAAAGCCTAAATTTAGCCTCCAGAACCTCCCTACCACATTTTCCTATGTCATTGGTATCGAAATGTACCAAGACAGCAGATTCCTCCGCAGCACTATCTAAGATCTTATCTAGGCAGTGCGTGAGGTCCGCTACCTTTGCACCAGGCAGGCATGTTTTCAGGCGATCCTCACGTCCACCAGCCACCCAGCTATCTACAGGCCTAATGATTGAATCACCAACTATAACAGCTGTCCTAACCCTTCCCTCATGGGCACATGGCCCTGGAGAAACGTCCTCAGTGCGAAAGGGTTTTACATCACCTGGAGGACAGGTCCTAGTTACAGAATGACGTCCTGCCACACCAGGGTGATGCTCTCCTGTCATGTGACCTCTCTCCTCCATGGCAACAGGGATGCTGCCAGACTGAAGGTGGGACTTCAGGACTATATCCCTGTAGGTCTCATCCATGTACTTCTCTGTCTTTCTTATGTCTTCCAGGTCTTCTACTCTAGCCTCTAGAGAATGGACTTGTTCCCTGAGAGCAAAGAGCTCCTTGCACTTAGTGCATATGTAAGACCTCTCACTAACTGGGAGAAAATCATACATGTGACACTCAATGCAAAAGACTGCAAAAACCCCCATCTCGCTGCTGGACTGTTGTCTGCATCTTAGTTTAAAGCTTGTGTTTAGGTCTTTAAATTCTGTACTTACTAAGGGTTGGTGTAGATTCTTATACTAATAAAAGTGTATCTAATACCTCTAATATACCTTGTTCACCTTAAGCTTAATTAATCTCAGGTCCTCAATGTATGACTGATTTGGATAAAGAGCTGCACCTGAGAGCAGCCCCTTTCCTCTAAGATGTGTAAGTCCCTATAAAGCTACAATTACCCCAGGGGCAGGTGGGTGTTGGGGAGGGAGGGAGGGAAATAAGACCTATTAAAAGAGGGCTGTTACAAGGTAACCTGTCCTGTACCCTCAGCAGGGGGGAGGGGGTTAGTTCCTCAGGTAGGCTAGAGCAGGAAAAAAAAGTTTAAAACGCAGCACATTCTGGGGACAGAGCAGGGAGAGATATTTAATTTAAAGTAACAGTTAACCTGGCTACCACACAAGGCCAGTTAGTTGAGAGAGGCAGGGTAAGTTATACAGCTGAGAAAGCTGAAGTGCAAAACTAAAGGGAACAGGGAGATGAAGTAGCACACCAATAAAGACAATAAATAGACAGCTAAAACTCACAGCAAAGTTGTCACAGGAGTTAAATATCCACTTCTCTAGCAGAGCACTGTGAGGGCACTGCTCTTCTGAGAGCAGAGAGAGGCAAACAGAACAGACTATTCACACATGGGAGGAGGAGACAGGAAGAAGGGCTACACAATACCTTAGCAGGGGGGAGGGGGGTAATCCCTCAGGTAGGCTAGAGCAGGATAAAAAGTTTAAAACGCAGCACATTCTGGGGACAGAGCAGGGAGAGATATTTAATTTTAAGTAACAGTTAACCTGGCTACCACACAAGGCCAGTTAGTTGAGAGAGGCCGGGTAAGTTATACAGCTGAGAAAGCTGAAGTGCAAAACTAAAGGGAACAGGGAGGTGAAGTAACACACCAATAAAGACAACAAATAAATAAATAAATAGACAGCTAGAACTCACAGCAAAGTCGTCACACTCCACTTACTCTCCCAACACCTAGCCAATTGTAGATTTTAATTCCCCCCCACAAAATATCTTTTCCCCTCTCCCCAAGCCCCATCCCCTTCTAGTCCTCCCCAATATCAACTCCTTTGTAGTTCCAGTCCCACCCAGCATCCACTCCCTTTTAGTCCCATTCTCCCATCCCTCCCATCAGCCCTTTCCAATCCTAACTCCATCCGCCATTTCCAGTCCTATCCTAGTCCCCCATCATCCCATTTCCAGCCCAAGTCCCCCCAAATCAGTCCATTTCCAGTCCTAGACCCCCCATCAGCCAATTTCAATTCCTAGATCCCTCATCAGCCCACTTCAAAGTCCATGTCTCCCCCAATCAGCCCATTTCTAGTCCAAGCCCCCCTGTTATCCCATTTCCAGTCCTAGCCCCTCATCAGTCATTTCCAGTCCTATCCTAGCCACCCATCAGCCCATTTCCAGTCCAAGACACCCAAATAAGTACATTTCCAGTTCACTCCCCCATCAGCCATTTCCATTCCTATCATAGCCCTCTTCAGCCCATTTCCAGCCCAATCCCCCCAAAATCAGTCAAGTTCCAGTCCTAGGCCCCCCCCCCATCAGTCCATTTCAAGTCCCAGACCCCCCATCAGCAAATTTCAAAGTCCATGTCTCCCCCCAATCAGCCCATGTCTAGTCCAAGCCCTCCTGTCAGCCCATTTCCAGTCCTAGCCACTCGTCAGCCATTTCCAGTCCTATCCTAGCCCCCCATCAGCCCATTTCCAGTCCAAGCCCCCCCAATCAGTCCATTTCCAGTCTTAGCCCACCATCAGCCATTTCCAGTCCTATTCTACCCCCCCCCCCCAAAGAGCCCTGTGCCTATCTGATCATCTTCAGAGGGAGCTGGGGAGGTCCCCCGCTCACCTCTGCACAGCCGCCAGCGTGAAGAGTGGTGTGTTCCCTCACACTGGCAGCTGTGTTCTCGTGAAGCACGCTGAGTGCCAGGAAATGTTTATTTATTTATTTAGACGGATTTGTATCCCACCTTATCCTACAATCAAAGGGGTCACATTACAATTGGTTAAAGGCCATTTCTGTTTCCCAGCACTCGCGAGCTTCAGAAGAACACAGCTGCTACCATGCGTGGAACACGCTGCTCTTCATGCTGGTGGCTGTGCAGAGTTGAGGCAGGGCCTTGGGTGGGCCTCCCTAGCTCCCTCTGAAGCCAACATTGCAAAGTCAGGATTCACCCTGTATGAATGAAGTTCACACAAGGCCCCGCACTTCAATCTCGAACAATGGATGGGCCGGCCCTGAACACCATCACATTGTTCTGACATTTGTACATTTTTTCTAGTGGTGCAACCAAATCAATACAGTAAAAACACCCTTCTTTTATAGATACATTTCCTACTGAGAGCACAGAACTACAGTAAGCTAAAGTATTGTCCTGCAAAGTTAACCAAATCCAAACAAGGCACTGTTATACTAGTTATACAGAGATCATTTTAGAAGCATCTCCATGTGTAAAGAGCATTATTTACATGTTCAGTTCGCATATGCATATAAATGGTAATTTCAGAAAGCTGCTATGTACACCACACCCAGGGACAGTGCAAGGGTCATAAGGGGCCATGTGTAGAGATTCACTGCGGGGCATCATTTCCATAAAAATTTACATAGAAGCCAATTCTGTTCTGGGTGTCCCCCACCTTTCTGGAAATCCAGAATCAGGACGTGCCCCAGTTGCACCTGATTCTGATACCGCGGGGGCTAGACATGCCCATGGGATCACAATTGGGTGCAATCATCCTGGATGTGCAGGCCGTGCCCTTATTCTGGGAGCCCGGAAGTCCAACAAACTCACTGGCTAGCCCAGCCAGGCTCCTGCATGGAGCCGCGGTGCTGTGGTGATCTGTTGTCATGGCACCATGGCTCCATGCAGGAGCTGCGATCCCTGGTAGACCCTGACAATTTGCTTTCCCCGCAGCCTGACCTCCGATCGGGCCTACTTCACCCCTCACCTCACTTTCTGGGTTTGGCTGCAGCAACTCCCGCTGCACCCCTCACCTCACTTTCTGGGTTTGGCTGCAGCAACTCCCGCTGTCCAGTGGGACTTATTCCATATCCGAGGTGGAATAAGTCCGCATGCAAATGGCTGACCCTGGACGTACGGGGCCAACCTCGGAATCGGAATGTGCTGCCCACTGCCCGTCCGTGGGGAGCTCTGTTCTGTGAATTGCGAACCTGGTGTTTAGCAGGGCTGGACGTCCAGATCAGACATCCAGTCCCGCTAAACACTGCACGGAATCATCCCCATAGCCATTCAACCTCATTTGCATACATTTTATTTATTTTAAAACGTATATGCTGCCCATCTAAAATCCTAGATAGCTTCCAAACATACATGAACAATTTATTAAAACAGTTGTTACAATACAATAAAGCATAGTTACTCACCTGTAACAGGTGATCTCCGGGAACAGCAGGAATTTAGTCTTCACAAATGGGTATCGTCAGTACCGACGGAGCCTGCGTGGGAACGCTCCCCAGCGTCCAATTAGAAAGCTTTTGGGAGCATCCCACAGCACCTGCGTGCTGCCTTCCCGCCTTTCCCAACTGCCTCTCTCCAGTTGAGTTTTAAAGCTGAGACAAAGAGAGAGAGAGGGAAAGGGAAAGAGATAGATACAACTCCTAGGGGAGGTGGGTGGGTTGTGAAGACTAAATTCCTGCTGTTCCCGGAGATCACCTGTTACAGGTGAGTAACTATGCTATCTCCAGGAACAAGAAGGAATGTAGTCCTCACAAATGGGAACTCCCTAGCTTTAGATGCCAGGGAGAGACCCCACAAGTTGTGTGCCCCTGAAAAAAGGGCTCCACTTCCTCCCATGGATCTCTGGCATCCTACCAGGGATGGTGGGTAGGAGTTGATTAGGTATGGAACAGGTGTTGAAGAACAGCCTGACCAAACAAGGCATCCCGGCGGGAGTCCTTGTCCAAGCAGTAATGGGCTGTGAAGGTATGAACCGAAGCCCAGGTGGCTGCTCGACAGATGTCGTCGATAGACACAGAGTGTAGATAAGCCATTGAAGTTGCCATGGCTCTCACATTGTGAGCTGTGACATGACCCTCCAGAGGAAGGTTCTTACTCTGATAGGCAAAGGAAATACACTGAGCAATCCAGTTAGATAGTGTTCTCTTGGAGACTGGAAGTCCCAAATGAGAAGGATCAAAAGCAACAAAGAGTTGAGAGGACTTTCTATGTTGCTGTGTTCTTTGTAAGTAAAAAACTAAAGCTCTTTTACAGTCCAAAGTATGAAGATTCCTTTCTGCATTTTATGCATGAGGCCTTGGAAAGAACACAGGTAGGTAGACTGCTTGGTTTAGATGAAAAGGTGAGACCACCTTTGGCATAAAGCATGGATGAGTCCTAAGGACTACCTTGTCATGATGGAACCTTGTATAAGGCGGATTAGCCACTAGTGCCTGCAACTCACTGATGCGAAGTGCTGATGTGATTGCAATGAGAAAGATAACCTTCCAAGAAAGGAATTTCAAGGAGGTAGTAGCTAAGGGTTCGAAAGGTGGCTTCATGAGCTGACCAAGTTTAAGTCCCATGCCACAGGTGGTGGCTTAATGGGAGGCTTAGTCAGCAGAAGGCCCCTCATAAATCCTGCTATAAGAGAATGGGAGGAAATAGGTTGTCCATTTAGAGGCTTGAAGGAAGCTGCAAGAGCACTCAAATGGACCCTCACTGAGTTAGTCTTAAGTCCTGCATTGGATAAATGAAGGAGATACTCCAGTAATGATTCCAGAGGTACCGCAAGGGGGTTAAGACCCTTCTGCGAACACCATATGGTAAACCTTTTCCACTTGAACGCATAAGAGCGCCTTGTGGAAGGCTTCCTGGAAGCATAAAGGATATCTTTTACCTGCTGAGGAAGGTTAAGATCATGGAGATCTAGGCCTTCAGCAATCAAGCCCTGAGATGCAGAGACTGGGGATTGGGATGCCATAACATTCCGTCTTCCTAAGACAGGAGATCTGGAGCAGACCCTAACTCCAGGGAGGGAGCTTGAGAGAGATGTAGAAGCAGAGGGTACCACACTTGCCGAGGCCAATGTGGAGCTATGAGGATCATACGGCCTCTGTCTCTCTGAAGCTTGAATAGGGTTTTGGGAATCAGGGGAATGGGTGGAAAGGCAAAAACAAACCAACCTGAAGCGTGAGTGGATGGAAAGACAGAGTCCTTTATTAAACCTTAGGCCACCCGACACAGGCCGTGTTTCGTCACCCTTCGTCAGGGGCTAGCCAGGCACAAAAACTCTGTTGTGGGCTCTAAAAAGTATTACACCACACTTTTGTAGAAAAGTCTAAGTAAACATTGGTACTTGCCCACAACAGAGGTTTTGTGCCTGGCTAGCCCCTGACGAAGGGTGACGAAACACGGCCTGTGTCGGGCAGCCTAAGGTTTAATAAAGGACTCTGTCTTTCCATCCACTCACGCTTCAGGTTGGTTTGTTCTTGGTTTTGCATGATTACTGCTCCCAGTGTTGTATGTATGGGTGGAAAGGCATACAGGAAGTCTTGACCCCAATAAAGGAGGAAAGCATCCCTGGCCTGAGCCCCCTGAGCCGGAGTTCTGGAACAGAACCGGGGAAGTTTGGCATTCAATGAACTTGCAAAGAGGTCTATGTCTGGGGTTCCCCAAATTTGAAAAATCTTCGCCACCTGGTCTGCATGCAGAGACCACTCGTGTGGAAGCAGAACTCGACTAAGTCTGTCTGCCCAAGAATTTTGTATGCCTGGAAGATACACTGCCAGGAGATGAATCTGATGCTCTCTGGTGAGGGCCCATAGTCGCAGAGCTTCGTTGCAAAGTGACAGAGAGCCTGTTCCCCCCTGCTTGTTCATGTAGAACATGGCTACCTGATTGTCCATATGGATGAGGACTGTCTTGTAGCTGAGCAGGGTGTGGAACACTCGAAGAGCAAGGAAGATTGCTCTGAGCTCCAAGAGATTGATATGTAGATGAGTCTCCTGTGGAGTCCAGGTGCCTTGGGTGGAGAGGTCTTGCAGGTGAGCTCCCCAATAAATTTGTGAAGCATCTGTTGTGAGAGTTGCCTGGGGCAAGGGCTGTTGAAATGGGGACCCCAGCAACTGGTTTGAGTGGACCTCCACCATTGGAGGGACAAAATAAGATGATTTGTGTTCGCTATTTTGTCTGACAGGCATCCTGATGCCTGGGTCCATTGAGTGGATAAAGTCCACTGGGCTGCTCTCATATGGAGGCGAGCATAAGGAACCACATGCACGGTAGATGCCATGTGGCCTAGTAGTTGTAGCATTTCTCGGGCAGTGAGATGAGGCCTTAGCACTGCTTGAGAAGCTAACTGCACCATGCGAAGGCAACGGTCCTGGGGAAGATAGGCCCTTGCTTTTTTTGTATCCAAGACAGCTCCTATGAACTCTAGAGACTGAGTGGGAGTTAGACTGGATTTTGGGATGTTTATGACCAGACCCAAATACTGAAGGATACGCATTGTGCAGGAAAGAGAAGTCCTGGCGTCTGATTCTGTTGGGGCTCGAATGAGCCAGTCGTCTAAGTAGGGGAAGACGAATATACCTAGAGTACAGAGAAATGCTGCTATCACAGCCATGCATTTCGTAAACACTCTTGGTGCTGAGGCAGGCAGAAAGGAAGCACCCTGTATTGGTAGTGCTTTCCTTGAAAAAGGAACCAAAGGAACTTTCTGTGAGTTGGATGGATGAGAACATGGGTGTACGCATCCTTGAGATCTACAGAACAAAGCCAATCCTGACTCTGAAGGTATGGCAGCAGAGTTCCTAGAGAAATCATCTTGAATTTCTCTTTGAACAGGAATTTGTTCAATTCTCTGAGGTCTAAAATAGGTCTGTATCCCCCTGTTTTCTTTGGGATAAGGAAATAGGGGGAGTAAAACCCTGTACCCTGTTGATGGATGGGTACTTCTTCTATTGCCCCTTGGGCAAGAAGCATGGTGACCTCTTGATTTAACACGTTGATGAGAGAGGTGTGAGAATTCATTGTGGGAGGGGGCATGCTCAAAAATGAAGCTTGTGCCCCTCTTTTATGATGGAGAGTGTCTAATGCTCTGCTGTTATCTGTCCCCATCTGGGGGCAAAATGGCACAACCTTCTTGGAATTGTGGAAGGCTCTGGTCCATTGAGAGCCAGGAAGGCTAAGTTCTCTAGCTGAAAGTCAAAGGCCTTGTGGAGGCTGAGACTGCTGAGACGGTTCAGGCTTAGCAGTCTTTGCTTTCCTTTGTTTGGGTGGTTGCTGACCCTTCCGGACAGGTTGACCTGCAGAATGTTCCTGCTGAGAATAAGCAGGATAAAATCTTTTCTTTTTAGAAAAGAATGGTTTCTTGAAAGATTTCTTTCTTTCAGGATCAGCTGTGGACTTGGATAATCTATCCAAGGTGGAATTGTCAGCATCCAATTCATTGGCCTTTTCCTGCCAATCTTTACCAAACAGGTTCTCACCAGTACAAGGAGTATTTCCCAGTTTGTCTTGTACCCAGAGCTCCAGATCAGATGCCTGGAGCCAAGCAATTCTACGTGCACCTACGGCAATGGCAGAGGTTCTGCTTATGCACTCAAAACAGTCAAAAGCTGCACGGTTGACAAATTTAGAAACATCTTGGGCATGTTTGACCAATGTCAGAAAATCCTGCCTTCTATCCTCAGGAAGAAGAGGGCTCAAGGCCTCTAAATCTCCTGTGACTTCCTTCAGGAACATTCCCATATATAGACTATAGGAACTGATCCTGGCAGAAAGCATGGAAGCTTGGAAGACACAACGTCCAAAAGCATCCAAAGTTCTGCACTCACATCCTGGAGGATTAGAGGCATGCCTCTTTGCACTCTTGATCCTTCTCATAGGTGATTCCACTACAATAGAGTGGTGAGGAAGCTGAGTTTTCTGGAAACCAGGACAAGGAGGGACTCGATACAGAGTATCCAGTCTACGAGAGTGAGGAGAGGTGGTAAGAGGTGTCTACCACATTCTTAGCATGAGATCATGCAAGATCTCATGGATGAGCAAGGTAGCTGCCTCCTTAGGAGTCTTAGGATATTGTAAAATTTCCAACTCCTTTGCTCTGGGGCTCTGTTTCAGGGGCCACAGTAATGGACAGACCCTGAGCCACCTCCCTGATGAAATCCTGAAAGGAAATGTCCTCTGGAGGAGACATCCTGCGTTTAAGGGAGGAAGGCTCCTCCGGGAGAAGTATTCCCGCATCGACAGAACTGTCAGAATCCTCAGATTCCTCTGAGGACTCGAAGTACCTTCTATCGGGATGCTCTTGAAGAGCCCGATATCCGTACCAACCGAAGTAGGTACCGAGGGGAATCGGTACCGGTGTAACGGTACCGGAAGGCATCGCATGACTGGGTGCTGGCAATGCGGACGCCGATGTCGATGCCGATGCTGTCGGTACTGGTACTGATACTGGTGCCAGAGTCGGTGCCGGTATCGGTTGAACTGTCTGGCGCGGTTCCGAGAGTGTCGATGCCGCAAGGAGAGCCGCCAGACTGCATTCAATAGCCAGGACCCTCTGGTCTATCGATGCAGCCGATGCCTGGATGTCGGTACCGGAGAAGACCGCCGGTACCCCAGAGCATGGCACCAGTAGTTCTGCCAAGGTCGAGGCCTCGAGAACGTCCTGGAGCCCCGATAATGCTTTGGAAGCCGAAGCCTCCCGCCAGGGCCATTTTGCCGGTGCAGAATCCTCAAGGGCAACGCTAGAGGCATCTCGATGCTTAGAGGGAGATCTACCCTTTGAGGACCGGCTAGACTTATGTTTAGTTACCTAAGATCCACGGGAGGAAGACGAAGCCCTGGAAGACGTCGATGCCACCGAAGCTGCATCAGAGGGAAACAGGGTACTGAGCTTGGCAGCTCGGTTCTGTCGACCTCTCTTGGACATCATGGCACAGGCCATACATTCCGAGATGGAATGGTCAGGACCTAAACATTTCAGACACCACTCATGGGTGTCGGTGACGGAGATGGTACCGCCACACTTCGTGCACTTTTTAAAACCCAAAGAGGGTTTTTCCATTGTGGAAAAAATCTTGGGCCTAAGGCCCAAAATGGCACGTGCACCTGGAAAAAAATGGGAAAAAAGTACTATGAATTTTTTTTTTTTAAAGAAAAGAAAGAAAGAAAGAAAGAAAAAACGTCGGTATCGGTAAAGCGTCGAGGAAGGCAGACGCGACCACAAAAAAGAAGGAAAAATTTCTGCGGTGACAGGAACACGACCCGCTGGCTCCACGGAAAACGAAGAACTGGAGAGAGGTAGTTTGGAAAGGCAGGAAGGCAGCAGGCAGGTGCTGTGGGATGCTCCCAAAAGCTTTCTAATTGGACACTGGGGAGCGTTCCCGCACAGGCTCCGTCGGTACCGACGATACCCATATGTGAAGACTACATTCCTGCTTGTTCCTGGAGATACATAACAGCCATCATGAATCAAAATTAGCTTTCAAACATTCACAAAAAAAATAAACCATTATAAATATGTGTATACTGGATTTATTTTGTCAGTACTATGAGCAGCATATTAATGAGGGAAGATATAAGATAAGAAAAATGAATCCTGATAGCCATGAATTCAAGAACATAGTGCCCATTTCAAGGCTGGATTGGATTGTGCCAGAGCGGGAAAAGCCCAGAAATCAGCAGCAGTGAAACTATAAGGCTACTAAACAAAGTTAAACAGAGACATTCTCTTAAAATCTGAGATTTCCTCAAATCTGATGTGACAAAAGTTTTTTAAGTTTTGGACTGGAAACATGAAGAAGGCAAAACCGCAAATCTCAAAGACAATCTATATTGTATTACCAACCACATAGAAACATGACTAGATAAAGACCATACGGTCTATCCAGTCTGCCCTTTCATGCAGGGGCAGCCTGAGGATGATGCGGAGCCATGTGTGGAGACTCATTGTAGGGCCTCATTTGCATAAAATATTTACATAAATATTCATACACCAGAAAATAATCTTGATAACTATGAATTCAGGATCATGGTGCATAGACTGGATTGGACCATGCCAGAGCTGGAGAAGCCCAAACGTCAGAAATAGTAAAGCCATTAGGCCACAAAACAATAGGGGACCACATACTAAAAATAGTAGTATGTAGACAAATATTAAGCTGAAACTCCAAGAAGTCATACTGCATGCAATGCAGCACCAGAAAAATAGAAAGAGATGCATATAAAGAGCACACATAAATTACAAAAGATACCAAAGATTTGTCTCTTTTCCCCACAATTTCGCCCAGTTCTTAAGCTTGATTTTAGAAGTCTAAAATCAACACTGACTACCAACACTTTGTCATAGTGTTATTTTCTGAAATGAGCTCTTTTGCCAGATGTCTTATCGAGTGCAGACTAGCTAGGTGGAGCTGAGGCAGATAAACCTTCAGTGCCGCAGGCCCGGGATTGTCAATCTGTGTCTTCCAGGTAGGTCCAGACAGTGTGCCATTGCCTCAGCTTGCTGGCCCTGACTACTGCAGCAGCACTGTCTGCCTTTGTGACTTGAAATTGAGAGCAGCCCGAGCCAGACCAGGGGCATTTTGAAATGAGACAACTACTCCTGCTTTAACCCTCTAATACAAAGGAGGGTGCACTGGTGCACATAGAGAAGGATTAGGGAGAGGAGCGGGGGTATTTTGAGGATGCAGATAGAGATGGATAACACCAGCACCATAATATCATACTAGCACCAAGTCCAAGAACTCAAACTGCATCAACCTTATCTATTAAAAGTCATCACTGTGAATATTCTACAAAACCAATACACCTCATTCGGGAAAAGAGAAGAGAACAAGACAGACTCCTATGGATTCCTACACAAAATGTACATATCAAGACTCCCTCACCTCAGTTACACACACAAAACACAGACTGTCACCTAATAAAGCTTAAAAAATTATAAATTAAAAACGAACATGCAAACAAAAAATGTAAGTAGAAAACCCATGAAAACAGTGGGAGCAGTGTAACACTGACGAGAAACAGAAATGCATTTGCTTCCCCATCAATCAAAAATATAAGAAATGTGCTTTTTCAAAGATGGCATACTGTATTTAATTCTCTAAAAATGGAAAAGACCTTGTTGTACCTTTGTCTGATCATTTTATTTTCCAGTTGGGTTGGGTTGGTCCTGGTTTCTCTTTACCGCTGCTCTGGTGGTTTTTCTCTTAAGTCTTTTTCCAGGATCTCATTTCCAGTTTCTGTTTCTTCTTTCCTCCTCTCCTACATCTATGTCTGACACTGATCTAATTTTTTTCCTCAGTTCTTTTATCTAACTTTTTATCTAGCTATAACCAGATTTTAGTCTTCCTCCTCCCACACTCCAGTTCTCGGTCACCTCTATTCAACTTCCACCTACTTACCAGCTTTTACTTCACACTTTACCTCCTTAGTCCTCCTATTCCAAATCTATCACTCAGTCTTCCACCACCATCCTATTGTCCCTCTGCCTTGCCTTCTCATTACCCCCAGCATCAATTCTTCTGCCCCTTCCAACTCCACCTTCCCCTGCATATGCCTTTGCTTCTCTTCCCCCCACAATATCAATTCTCATCTTCCTTTAACTCTCCCAGCATCAATCCACCTCTCCCACCACCAACCATCAGTATCTTTCAGCATAGTCCCCTTTCTGTCCCCAGCTCCCAGATCCCTTCTCCCAACTCAACCTCCATCTCCAGCATCAGTTCCCTCCTCCCATCTCCTGCATCATCCCTGAGCATCAGACCCTTCTAACTTGATTCCCCTTCTCTCACCCCATTATCTCTTCACCCATAAATCCCACCCCACTTTGTCTCTTTCCCCCTAAATCCAGTATGTTTGCTCTATCTCCCTATTTTACTCTTCCCCATGTTCAGTATAAGCTCTCTTTCTTCTCTCCCCAATGTCCAGCATCACCCCTCTGTCTTCCTCCAGCCTCTTCATTATCTAGCTATCCGCATCTCTCTTTCCTACCCCCACCGATCCAACATTTCCCTATGTCCCCCACATACAGCATCTCCTCCTCTCTTCTCTACCCCCACACATAGATCCAAAATATCCTCCCTCTCTCTTCCCTATTCCCCTACACTTTTACATCATCTTCCTTATCTCTACCATCCAACCTCTGTAGCTCTTTTAATCATCCAAAAGCAGACAGCACCAGCCTGCTCCTTTGCCCAACCCCAACACAATATCCCAATGCATTACATTATTAGCCAGGAAAAGGACTTACTTTAATAGTACCTGGCTCAAAATAGCAGCCAGCAGTATTCAGGCTGGGCAGCGGGCAATGAATCTGGGGTGCAGTACGATGTGAGACAGGCCTCCCAAGTCCTCGGCCTGTTCAACTATGCATGCAGTTGCGACAAAACTAACTCATCATCTCCAAGTCAGTTGGGAATCACTGCCAGTAGTACGTGTGAATCATGGATGGGAAACAGTCGGAGGTCTCTTTCACTGCACTGTGCATCAGACGTTGGTAGCATCAGGGAGCGGCAGCATGTATGGCAGTGGAGACTGGCTGGAGCTAAGTCAGGGCTGGGAGGTGGGACGTGCCTAGTCAGAAGGAAGCGAGCCGGACTCCAGGACTTGGCACAGGCAAAGGCACTATATGGAGCATGAGGTTGGCACAGGGCCTCCTGTTCAGCCGGGATTTGTGCCAACAACATGCTCGCATATGCATAAGGCCAGCCCAGCTTCCATGACAACTACTACAGTCTCTTTTTTCTCTTTAGAAATCTTCTTGTTTGTCTTATGCTTTCCTGAATTCAGATACTGTCCTTGTCTCTACTACCTCCACTAGAAGACTATTCCATGCATCTACCATCAACAATCTAAAACTGACTACTCACCAAGAACCCATGGCATAGGACCCTTAGAGCACATCTATAATTCCATAACAGCACTAACTTCTAAAACTCCCACATTAAGGAGCAAACCCAGAAAAGGGCAGCAACATAAATATTTCAGTGGAACCTAGAACATACATACACCAACTGGGAAAACTGAGCAAGTCAGATTCCTATATGGAAACTCCTTACACACTTTAGAACACAGACAGACCCTCACGAAGTACAGAATAAGTGACCAAAAGCTACAAAAAGAAATACGTTGACAAAAATTAAACTGAAATCCCAAAAAGCCAGACTCTGCATGCAGTGCAGCACCAGAGAAATAGATTCAGTAATGTAAGAAAATAAGAAAATAACATATGCCATACTGGGTCAGACCAAAGTTCATCAAGCCCAGTATCTTGTTTCCAATAGTGGCCAACCTAAGCCACATATACCTAGCAGTTTCCCCAAAAGACACAGGTTCCACAATGCTTGTATTGGGGCAAGCAGTGGATATCCCTGGTCCTCTTTAATAATGGTTTATGGACCTTTCCTCCAGGAACTTGTCCAAATCTTTTATAAACCCGGCTACACTAACAGCTTTTACTACATCCTCCAGTAACGAATTCCAGAGTTTGATTACACTTTGAGTGAAAAAATATTTTCTCTTATTAGTCTTAGCTTCATTGCATGTCCACTAGACGTTCTATACTTTGATGATGTAAACAATCGATCTACGTTTACCCGTTCCACTCCATTCATTAATTTATAGACCTCTATCATATCTCCCCTCAGCCATCTCTTTTCCAGGTTGAAGAGTCCTGACCTTTTTAGCCTCTCTTCATAGGGGTATCCTTCTATTCCCTTTACCATTTTGGTGGCTCTTCTCTGCACCTTCTTTAATAATGCTATATCCTTTTTAACACTTGAAGCCCCAAAAGGAATTTTACCTAGAAACCCCAAAGTGCGTCAAAAGACGCATTATCACAACGACTGCACATAGCATGAAATGCAGATGTGAATTAATGTGAAGTTACTTATTTGTTAAATACGTGCAGTATGTGATGTCATTACATGATGTCATCATGTGTTTATTGTTTGTAATGTCGGAGTAAAACTGTAAACAGTGATTGAGATGCTCCACCTAGTGGGAACATGAATTTATACCTAGAAGCCCCAAAGTACGTCAACTGACGCATCCAAGACAATTGAGTGCATCAATTGACGTACTTTGGGGCTTCTAGGTATAAATTCATTTTCCCGTTAGGTGGTGCATCTGTCATAATTTTCGATGCACATATTTGAACATCTTGATCTTGCTAACAAAGTCATGGAACATGACTGACATGGTTCTAGCAGTGGTGCTGGTATACAACTTTGAAGATGCATTTACGTCAATTGATGCACTTTGGGGATTCTAGTGTAAAGATACGGCGACCAGAATTGCAAACAATATTCAAAGTGCGGTCGAACCATGGAAACATACAGAAGCATTATAATATCCTTGGTTTTATTCTTAATTCCTTTCTTTATGATTCCTAGCAGTATTTGCTTTCTTGGCCACCACTGCACACTGAGCAGAGGGTTGCAACGTATTATCCACGATGACGCCTAAATCATTTTCCTGGATGGTGGTTTCTAAGGTGTATAGTGTAACCAAAGTTTGGGTTGTTCTTTCCTAGGTGCATAACTTTGCACATGTCCACATTAAATTTCATCTGCCATTTGGACACCCAGTCACTATTGCCAGGTGACCCGAACACCATTATCTCTTGCACCAGATCCTGCTGACCACTAAGGACTAAGTCCAACATAACTTCCCCTCTTGTCAGTTTGTGAACCAGCTGCTCCAAGAAACAGTCATTTCTTTCATCTATAACTTTATATCTCTAGCATGTCCTGCTGTGACACTGACCCAGTCGATATCCATAAGAACATAAGATATGCCATACTGGGTCAGACCATTAAGCCAGCATCCTGTTTCCAACAATGGCCAATCTAGGTCACAACTAGCTAGCTGTTTCCCCAAAAGGCGCAGGTTCCACAATGCTTGTATTGGGGCAAGAAGTGGATATTCTGGGTCCACTTTAATAATGGTTTATGGACCTTTCCTCCAGGAACTTGCCCAAACCTTTTTTAAACTCGTCTACACTAACAGCTTTTATTACATCCTCCAGTAGCAAATTCCAGAGTTTGACTACACGTTGAGTGAAAAAAATATTTTCTCTTATTAGTCTTAACTAGGTTACCATGTAGCTTCATTGCATGTCCCCTGGTATTTCTATGTTTTGATGGCATAAACAATCAATCTACGTTTACCCGTTTTACTCCAATCATTAATTTATAGACCTCTATCATATCTCCCCTCAGCCGTCTCTTTTCCAGTTTGAAGAGCCCTAACCTTTTTAGCCTCTCTTCATAGGGGTACCCTTCCATCCCCTTTACCATTTTGGTGGCTCTTCTCTGAACCTTTTCTAAAAACGCTATATCCTTTTTAAGATACAGCAACCATAATTGCACACAATATTCAAGGTGTGGTTGCACCATGGAACGATACAGAGGCATTATAATATCCTTTGTTTTATACTCCATTGCTTTCCTTCTGATACCTAGCATTCTATTTGCTCTCTTGGCTGCCGCTGCACACTGGGTGGAGGGTTTTAATATGTTATCCACAATGACGCCTAAATCTTTTTCCTGGGTGGTGGTTCCTAATGTGGAACCTTGCATTGTGTAACCATAGTTTGGGTTGTTCTTTCCTAGGTGCATAACTTTGCACTTGTCCACATTAAATTTCATTTCCCATTTGGATGCCCAGTCTTCCAATTTATCAAGATCCTCTTACAATTTTCCACAATCTTCATGCGTTTTAACAATTTTGAATAGTTTTGTGTCATCTCCAAATTTGATAACCTCACTCATTATTCCCATTTCCAGGTTATTTCTGGATATGTTAAAAAGCAGCAGACCCAGCACAGATCCCTGGGGTACACCACTATTCACCTTTCTCCATTGGGAAAATTGGCCATTTAGCCCTACCCTCTGCTTTCTATCCTTTACCAGTTCCTGATCCACAATAGTGCACTGCCTCCTATCCCATGACTTTTTAATTTTGCCAAAAGTCTCTCATGAGGGACCTTGTCAAAAGCTTTCTGAAAGTCCAGATACACTATATAAATTGACTCACCTTTTTCTACCTGTTTATTCACACCTTAAAAAAACATAACAGATTATTAAGACAAGACCTTCCTTGGCTAAAGCCATGTTGGCTGTCTCCCATTAAGGCATGACTATCTACATGTTCGGTAATTTTGTTCTTTATGAAGGTTTCTACCATTTTTCCCAGTACTGATGTCAGGCTCACCAGTCTCTAGTTTCCCGGATTACCCCTGGAACCCTTTTTAAAAATTGGCGTTACATTGGCTATCCTCCAATTTTCAGGTATTACAGATGATTTTAATGGTAGTTCACAGATTACTAATAGCAGGTCTGCAATCTCATATTTCAGTTCTTTCAACACCCTTGGATGTATACCATCCGGTCCAGGTGATTTGCTACTCTTCAGTTTATCAGATAGTTGTAATTCATCTTCCCCGTGTATTGATATTTCTTTCAATTCTTCCACAGCATCTCCTTTAGATACCATTTCAGTCATGGGTAACATTCCTACATCTTCCTCAGTAAAGACTGAAGCAAAGAACTCATTTAGGGGCGTTTACAAAGGGGGTGAACTCCTCTAAAGAGGATGGCGTCTGACGTCACTAAGGATAACCTATGTTATTTAAGTGTACCCACAGAACAGATGCTACCATCTGTGGGTACACTTAAATAACATCAGTTATCCTTAGAGGAGTTTACAGAAACCAGAAGAGTTGCTGAAACCGGAGCGGGGCTGTGAAATGTGAACTTTTTACCGAGTTTTTCATCTGGTGGATTCCTTAAGATTTGTCACTTGAGAAAGGATCAGAGGATCCGAAATACGGCGCTGTGTCGTGACCCTGTCTTGAAAGAAGAGGTGAAGCTTGCCACCCACTGAAGGCACCATTGAATGGTCCCTCAAACCTTCATTGCATAAAATGGGAGGGGACCAAGTCCCTGGGCCTATGTGCTCCATGAATGGACTGAGAATGAGCTCATGTCCCAAGAGGAGGGGTGCATGGGGGTGCTTGGGAGCCCCTCGTTGTAACTTACGCCACTGCTCCATTGTCATGTGGCTCCCCATTCCTCCCTTTCTTGCACTGATCACTAGGCTCTCGTTACCCACCTCAAAAATTGAAAAAAAAAAAAGATTTACCCAGAAACATAAAATTGTCAGAAAATAATCTTACTTTTATAAAGTAAATATCATTTGTATTATTTAGTATAAAAACATTCCATAGAATTTTCTGAATTTCAGAAAGTCTACCAGAAACTTTCTAATGCTTGCTATAGGATTCTGGGGCCTATTAGTATAATAAATCCTGTGGTCATATGATTTCACTTACAGAATGGCATTTTATAAAAAAATGTTGTTACAGCTGTAATTCAATCTATACTGCCAATGAAAGTAAGGCAAATCTCTGAAAAATGGACAACATGAAAATTATTTTCTCATCAGACTGCTTCACATGATATAAAATTAGGCTGCTCTTACAATTATACAATGTATAACTATGATAGCATTTCTAAGTTCACCCTTAACACCATAAATATCTCTTAGGCACCATGCTAATACAGTGTCTAGATTCATCAACAGAGGGGAATCAGCATATATTTAAGGATAGCTATCAAAATGTTGAAAAAGCACAGTTACTTACCTGTAACAGGTGATCTCTGGGAACAGCAGGAATTAGTCCTCACATATGGGTACATCGGAACCGACGGAGCCTGCGCGGGAAAGCTCCCCAGCTTCCCAGAAAGGAAGTTTTTGGGGCCTCCCACAGCGCATGCGCACTGCCTTCCCGCCTTCCTGACCAACTCTCCTCAGTTCGAGTTTAAAGCTGAGACAATAGAGAGAGAAAAGGAAAGAGAGAGAGAGAGAGAGAGAGAGAGAGATACAACTCCTAGGGGAGGTGGGTGGTTTGTGAGGACTAATTCCTGCTGTTCCCAGAGATCACCTGTTACAGGTAAGTAACTGTGCTATCTCTAGGAACAAGCAGGAATGAGTCCTCACATATGGGGACTCCCTAGCTAAGATGCCAGGGAGATCCCCCTGCAAGCATTGCTCATGTCCCTATGGATCTCAGGCATCCATTTAGGGAAGGTGGGCAGGAGTTGTTTAAGAATGGAACAGGTGTCTGAGGACAGCCTGACCAAACAAGGCATCCCGGCGGGAGTCCTTGTCCAAGCAGTAATGGGCTGTGAAGGTATGAACCGAGGCCCAAGTGGCTGCTCGACAGATCTGATCGATGGATACAGAATGAAGATGAGCCATAGAAGTGGCCATGGCTCTCACATTGTGAGCTGTGACATGGCCTTCCAGAGAAAGGTTCCTACTCTGGTAAGCAAAAGAAATACACTGAGCAATCCAATTGGACAGTGTTCTTTTTGAGACTGGAAGTCCTAAATGAGAAGGATCAAAAGCAACAAAAAGTTGAGAAGACTTTCTATGTTGCTGTGTCCCTTGTAAGTAAAAGGCAAGAGCTCTCTTACAATCCAGGGTATGAAGATTCCTCTCTGCACTTGATGCATGAGGACCTGGAAAAAAGACAGGTAGATATACCTCTTGATTAAGATGAAAAGGCGAGACCACTTTAGGCATAAAGCGGGGATTTGTCCTAAGGACTACCTTATCATGATGGAACCTTGTATAAGGTGGATTAGCCACTAAAGCCTGCAGTTCACTGATGCGGCGAGCAGAAGTGATTGCAATAAGGAAAATGACTTTCCAGGAAAGAAATTTCAAGGAGGTAGTGGCTAAGGGTTCAAAGGGTGGCTTCATAAGCTGACCAAGAACCACATTTAAGTCCCATGCCACCGGAGGAGGTCGAATGGGAGGTTTAGTTAAGGTTAGGCCTCTCATGAATCTCGCAATAAGAGGATGAGAGGAAACAGGTTGTCCATTGATAGGCTGAAGAGATGCTGCAATAGCACTCAAATGGACCCTTACAGAATTGGTTTTAAGTCCTGCATTGGAAAGATGCAGGAGATATTCGAGTAAAGAATTCAAAGGTAGTGCTAGAGGGTTAAGACCTTTGTCAGCACACCAAATTGAAAATCTTTTCCATTTAAAAGCATAAGAACGGCTGGTGGAAGGTTTCCTAGATGCATGGAGGACATCCTTCACCTGTTGAGAAAGATTGAAGTCTTGAAGGTCTAGGCCTTCAGTAACCAAGCTCTGAGGTGAAGGGACTTGGGGTTTGGGTGCCACAAAGTCCCCTCCTCTTGAGACAGAAGGTCTAGAGCAGCTCCTAGATCCAGGGAGGGTGCCTGGGAGAGATGCAGAAGTAGAGGGTACCACACTTGGCGTGGCCAGCGTGGAGCTATGAGGATCATAGACCCTTGATCCCTCTGAAGTTTGAATAGAGTCTTGGGAATCAAAGGAATGGGTGGAAAGGCATACAGGAAGGCCTGACCCCAATGAAGGAGGAAGGCATCCTTGGCCTGAGCTCCCTGACACGGAATCCTGGAACAGAACCGGGGAAGTTTGGCATTGCACGGACTTGCAAAGAGGTCTATGTCCGGGGTTCCCCATTTCTGAAAGATTCTGAGTACCTGATCCATGTGCAGGGACCATTCGTGTGGAAGCAGAACTCGACCGAGTCTGTCTGCCCAAGAGTTTTGGATTCCTGGGAGATACACTGCCAGGAGATGGATCTGATGCTCTCTGGCAAAGGCCCACAATTTTAGAGCTTCATTGCAAAGCGACAGAGAGCCAGTCCCTCCTTGTTTGTTTATGTAGAACATGGCTACTTGATTGTCGGTATGAACAAGGACTGTCATGTTGATGAGGAGGGTATGAAAGACCTTGAGAGCAAGGAAAATTGCTCGCAGCTCCAAAAATGCTTGGGTCCACTGGGTGGACAAAGTCCATTGAGCTGCTCTCATATGTAGGCGTGCATAAGGCACCACATGAACTGTGGATGCCATGTGGCCTAGCAGTTGTAGCATCTCCCTGGCAGTCAAGTGGCTTCTGGACTGAATTTGAGAGGCCAAGTGCACTAGACGGTGGCAACGGGCCTGAGGAAGATAGGCCCTTGCAGTGGTGGTATCTAGCCAGGCCCCTATGAATTCTAGGGACTGAGTAGGGGTGAGTTGAGACTTTGGCAGATTGATGACAAGTCCCAGATACTGCAGTATGCGTCTGGTGTGGTCCAGGGAAGTCTGAGCCTCGGACTGAGATGGAGCTCGGATGAGCCAGTCGTCCAGGTATGGAAAGACAAAGATTCCCAGAGTGCGTAGAAATGCAGCTACTATTGCCATGCATTTGGTAAATACCCTTGGAGCAGAGGCTAGACCGAAGGGAAGTACTCTGTATTGGAAATGTTTTCCCTGGAACAGAAACCGTAGGAATTTTCTGTGGGATGGATGGATGAGTATATGTGTACGCATCCTTGAGATCTAGAGAACAAAGCCAGTCCTGACTCTGTAGGTATGGAAGGAGAGTGCCTAGAGAAAGCATCTTGAATTTCTCCTTGTATAGGAATTTGTTCAATTCTCTGAGATCCAGAATGGGTCTGTACCCCCTGTCTTCTTGGGAATGAGAAAATAAGGGGAGTAAAAACCTGACCCTTGTTGAGGAAGAGGAACCTCTTCTATTGCCTTTTGGGCGAGAAGAGTGGTCACCTCCTGGCCCAACAGGTACAGGAGAGAGAAGGGGGAGAATTGAATTGTCTCACCATGGAATGGGGAGGAAGGCTGGAGAAATGTAGTTTGTAGCCCTCTTTGATGATAGAGAGGGTCCACGGTTCTGATGTGATTTGTTCCCATCTGGGAGCAAAATGAGTTAACCTTCCTGGAATGGTGAGAGGTTCTGGTTGTTGCAGAGCCAGAAAGGTTAAGTTCTCTAGAATCAAGTCAAAAACCCTGAGGGGGTTGGGACTGCTGGATTGTAGCAGCCCCTGTAGACTTTGTTCTGGCCTGTTTAGTTTGCTGACGCTTAGGAGCAAAGCGAACTTGGGAAGATTGCTGGCCAGTATTTGTGGAAAATCTGGTCTTTTTATAGAAAGGTTTCTTAAAAGGTTTTTTCTTGGCAGGGGTAGAGGTAGACTTAGAAAGTCTATCTAAAGCAGCATTCTCTGCATCCATTTGAGTGGCTTTGATTTGCCACTCCTTGCCAAACAGATTTTCACCTGTACAGGGCAGATTGCCCAAGCCTTCTTTTACCCAGGGTTCCAAATCAGAGACCTGGAGCCAAGCCAGTCTGCGAGCAGCTATGGCAATGCCAGACGCTCTGCTTGCCCCCTCAAAAGAGTCAAAGGCTGCTCTGTTGGAGAACTTTGAAACATCTTGAGTTTGCTTTAGCAAAAGAAGGAACTCCTCTTTCTTATCCTCTGGGATAAAGGGGAGAAACTGACGTATCTTTAATGCAATCTCTTTCAAAAACATGCCCATATAGAGGCTGTATGAATTGATTCTGGCAGTAAGCATGCTAGCTTGGAAGATTTTTCTCCCAAAAGCATCCAGAGTCCTACATTCTCTTCCTGGAGGGGTAGAAGAGTGCCTTTTGGTACTCTTTATCTTTTTCATAGCAGACTTCACCACAATAGAGGGTGAGGAAGCTGAGTTTTTTGAAAAACCAGGAGAAGGAGGAACCCGATACATGGTGTCCAAACGTCGAGAATGTGGAGATAGGGTGAGAGGAGCCTCCCACAAGTCCATCATGTGTTCTTAAAGAATTTCATGTATGGGTAAGGTGGCTGCCTCTTTGGGAACCTTAGAGTATCCTAAAATATCCAATTTTTTTGCTCTAGGTTCCTTTTCAGAGGTTACAGATATGGAAAGTCCTTTAGCTACTTCAATAATGAAGTCTTGAAAGGACAAATCCTCTGGAGGAGACATTCTCCTTTTTGGAGAAGAGGGCTCCTCAGGAAGAGTAAAAGAGACATCAGCAGAATCATCTGATGTATCAGAATCTTCAGAGGATTCAAAGTATCGCCTATTTGCTTCCAGAGATCGATACGCGTACCGACCGGTATCGACATCGGGCGTACCAGGAATCGGAGCAGTATCGAGGAAATCTCCGGAACCGGAGACTGGAACCGGCATGCTACTGGAAGTAGATGCTCTGGGTACCGGTATCGGTTGCGGTACCGGAATCGGAGTCGGAACCGATTGTCGTGGTACCGATGGCGTTGCAGCATTAATGAAAGCCAGTAAGGCCTGCTGCATGGATTGTACCGTAGTACCCATAGTCGCCACAACTGCCTGGATGTCAGTACCGGTGTTAGCCGGTACCCCAGAGCAGTCTAACAGGAGATCGGTCGAGGCCGTGCCATCGATGTCTACCTGTAACCCTATAGGAGGAGCTTTGGAAGCCGGAGCTTCCCGCCGGGGTTGTTTGGCTGGGGCAGGGTCCTCAGGGTCAAATGCAAGGGCCTCTCGCTGCTTAGAGGGAGATTTGCCTTTTGAGGACCTGCCTGAAGAATGTTTGGTTACCTGAGATCCATCAGGAGAAGAAGACCTGGAGGATGTTGATGCTGGAGTATCGGTAGAAAACAGCATATGAAACTTAGCTGCTCTGTTCTGTAAGCCCCGTTTGGACATCAGAGAGCAGGATGGACAACCCGGAATGGAATGGTCAGGCCCCAAACATTTAAGACACCACTCATGGGTATCTGTGACTGAAATAGTACCGGTACACTTGGTGCATTTTTTAAAACCAGAAGCTGGTTTTTCCATGAGGGAGAACCTGAGAAGGCCTAGAGGCCTCACAGAAAAAATACACCAAGTGAGGAAAAAGTAATTATTATTATTTTTTTTTTTTAAAGAAATAAACGAAAAAAGACCGGCGGTACCGGTCCGGAATCGGGGAAGGCAGACACGCGGTCAAAGAAACAAATTAAAATAACAATTTCTTCAGCGGTGACAGGAACACGACCTGCTGGCTCCGCGGAAAAAGAAGAACTGAGGAGAGTTGGTCAGGAAGGCGGGAAGGCAGCGCGCATGCGCTGTGGGAGGCCCCAAAAGCTTCCTTTCTGGGAAGCTGGGGAGCTTTCCCGCGCAGGCTCCGTCGGTTCCGACGTACCCATATGTGAGGACTCATTCCTGCTTGTTCCTAGAGATAGGATATTGGTCATGGAGAGTATGCAACTAAAACTTATACAGAATGTGATAGAGTCCCAATAGGAACCTTGTACATCCCATTCTATAAACACATACTCAAAATGATTCATGTGGTGGACTTCAGAGTTAACCTCAAAAATCATTTATGAAAATTCAGGATTAGGGAATGCATGACATTTGGTAAGAAAACTCGAAGGTTCAGCTTAGAAGCAGCAGGCTAGGAGATTGCAGGGGTAGGATCAAATGTTGTGTAGATAGTATTGATTTTTAGCGCTATCCAGTCTTATCCTTTTAAGTTTAGGACTGCATATTTAATAGTCCAACTTGGACAGTGTGATTGAAATTACATATAAAGATACGTGGATGTCACCTACTTATCTTTATGTGCTGACCACTTCATCTGAATATGAACCTCTCTCTTTCCCCAGAAGCTCTTCTAACAATGGTGGCAGAACAGAACAAAAATATTTCTCTTTGCTACTTAAATTCTGGTGTCACCTTAATACAGAGACTCGATTTCCATTTACTACCAGATGCTTTGTGAAGTAACACAAAAGCCAGCAAAAATTCCTGAGGGATTACAGAGATCAGACAAAGCCTCTGCAGGTAACCAAACTTTGCTTTGTTGGAAAATTTGGTAATTAAAACTTGGGCTAGAAAGACTGGGTTTATTGATATATTCTCTATTTAAACTTTTTAAGAAAGCAAAGCTGAGCTATTAGCTTGGAGAAGTTGTGCAGTGGTTAAAACAACCACCTACCAAACTGAAAAAACAAGAGTTCAGATCACTTAAATTGCTAGTAGAAAGGTGTGAGCTAAAAATACTATAAATAAATGAAAGCAATTTGTCCTAGGTTTTAGTCTTTTAAAGACCTACAACAGAAAGTTATCTACAGTTAGGAGAAATTATTTTTAGGACATTTAAGCAAACTAATAACTAATTGCTGATATTGTCTAAAAACAATTTATCCTAGGTATAATTAGTTTTTAAAAGCAACTTATCCTATATGTAATTAGTTTTTACAGCTTATTAGATATAACAGGGTAAAAAAAGGCACTCAAAGAAGGCAAAGTCATAGGGGCATGTTTACTAAAGGTTAATACGTGTTAAGCAAAGTTAACATGTGTTAAGCAAAGTTAACATGTGTTAAGTGTTACCACTGCCCATTTATTTCTATGGGTCATTGCAGCACTTTATGCACATTAATCTTTGGTAAACATGCCCCATAGTCTTTGCTTCAGTCTTTACTAAGGAAGATATAAGGGAACTACCCATTCCAGAAAGGATATTTACTGTAAAGGTGTTGATTCAGATTAAAATGAAACAAATTTCAGTAAGCCTTGAAAATGTAATAGAGTAAACTGGCAAACTAAAGGAGTAGCAAATCACTTGGGTCAGACAGCATATACCCCAAAATACTCAAAGAACATAAAAAAATAAGATATGCCATAGTGGGTCAGACCAAAGGTCCATCAAGCCCAGTATCCTGTTTCCAACAGTGGCCAATCCAGGTTACAAGTACCTGGCAGGTTCCCAAAAGGCACACAGGTTCCACAATGCTTGTCCTAGGGCAATCAGTGGATTTCCTAGGTCCTCTTTATTAATGGTTTATAGACCTTTCCTCCAGGAACTTGTCCAGACCTTTTTTAAACCCAGCTACATTAACAGATTTTACTACATCCTCCTGTAACAAATTCCAGAGTTTGATTACGCGCTGAGTGAAAAAATATTTTCTCTTATTTGTCTTAATTGGGTTACATTGTAGCTTCAATGCTTGCCCCCTAGCCTTTCTACTTTTTGATGGTGTAAACAACCAATCTATGTTTACCCGTTCCATTCCATTCATGAATTTATAGATCTCTATCATATATCCCTTCAGCCATCTCTTTTCCAAGTTGAAAAGCACTAACGGTTTAAGCCTTTCCTCATAGGGGTATCCTTCCATCCCCTTTACCATTTTGGTGGCTCTTCTCTGTACTTTTTCTAATTCTGCTATATCCTCTTTAAAGTATGGTGACCAGAATTACACACAATATTCAAAGTGTGGTCACATTATAATATCCTTGGTTTTATTCTCCATTCCTTTCCTTATGTTTCCTAACATTCTATTTGCTTTCTTGGCCACCACTGCACACTGGGCAGAGGGTTTCAACATATTATCCATGGTGACACCTAAATCTTTTTCCTGGTTTCTAAGGTGGAAACTTGCATTGTGTAACTGTAGTTTAGGATGTTCTTTCCAAGGTCCATAATTTGTACTTGTCCACATTAAATTTCCTCTGCCATTTGAACATCCAGTTTTCCAATTTTTCACAAACCTCATATGTTTTAACAACTTGGAAAAATCTATTTCCTCCATTTGAGTTGGAGGTCTGTAGACCTCAGCAGTGTGGATGGTAGTACCATCTCCTCTTTCCAAACCAATCCACAGTGCTTCTTCTTTTCCCCAAGCCTATGTCAGCTGCTTAAATACAGTTTCTGAAACAGAGGTCTACTCCTCCTCCTTTTCTGGATTCTCTATCCCTCCCAAATAGATTATATCCAGGTATGGCATTCATGGGACTCATTAAACCATTTTCCATAATGACCGCAATGTCCACCATTTCTACCATCAGCATGAGCATCTGTGCTCATTATCTTCCAGCAAGTTTTGGTAGGCTTGCTTCTGTTTTGTATGGGTTTTATTCCTCAGTCTTCTTCCCCCTGATTATTGATGCATGAATTAATATTTATGACTATTTTTAGCAGGGGCTCCATCTCCAGTACTGGAAGGCACCAAACCAGTCAGGTTTTCAGAATATCCCCCCTAATGAATATGCATAAAATACTTCTCCCTACACACCCAGACCACAAATACTTCTCTCAAAAATTATATAATAATGAAAAAACACTCTTACTATACAGCAAATCCAAACCAACTTATATATAATAGGAAGAATTCCGCAACAGGTGGATAAACACAACAAATATGCCATGGGTAGGAGAAAAAGCCTAGATAACTTATCATCCCTCTATGTGGCTACTCAGAGCTATAGAGAAAAAACAGCTCCACATCACAGGGTTAAAAAAATCCTCCCAACACACCAACCAAATTAAAAAAAAAAACTTTATTACAAAATTCCTATATGACAAAATTCTTAAAATTCCTTTAGAAAGCATCTAAAGCAGGAGGTACCCCACAGTGCCTTGACGGCAACAGCCGCTTAATAAATATTAGAACACTAACTGCCCGATTCTGATCCCGATGTACATCTCCTTTGTACGTCCAGGCTGACCCAGAGGTACAAAGGAGATCGCCATTCTGATCTCGCGGGGCACATCTAGCCCTGCGGGATCAGAATCGTGAACAGACATGTACGTGCAGGCCGGGACTGCGATTCAGTCCCGACCTGAATGTACAGCCATAGCCCGGCTAACTCAGCCAGGGCTTTTAAATGGAGCCGCGGTGCCATGGTGTCCTATTGCCATGGCAACACAGCTCCATTTAAAAGCTGCAATGCTGGCTGCTGCTAAAAAAGTTAATTCCCCGCAGCCCCACCCGGTCTCCTAAGGCCAGGGTTGGGCTGCAGGGTATTTATTTTATTCCCCCCAGCTCCTTCCGCACCCCGAGTCTGCTAAAAAGAAACATTCAGGGAAGTTATTCCACCCCGGGGTGGAATAACTTCCCCAGCCATTTTGCCAGCCCTGGACATACAAGGCCGACATTAGAATCAGCCCTATACGTCCAGGGCCGGCGATCGCCCACTGCCCGCCCACTCTCCACCCTTGAGCCGCCTCTTCCCCGCCCCCAACAAACTTCCCCGCACAACTGGCGGGGAAGTTGGTCAAGGCATGCAGCCGGCACGAATAGCGGGGATGGACATCCCATTGGGATGACCATCCCCGCTATTCATGTCTCAGAATAGCCCCCTAACTCAATAAACAGGAGGCAAAACTCACAGGCCAACACAATGGCCACCTATAAGAGAGACAAAAGAAGAAACAATCAAGAAGACTTCCAAGCACAATTCAAGAACTTGCCCGTATCCCCATACTTAGCTCTATACAGCTGATCTTCAAATTACTCCTTCTCTCCATTGATAGAACACTCCTGCACAGGACACCGACAGTGCAGCCACTCATTGAACACCAACAATAGTGTGGGAGAGCCACTGACCGAAACGCCGACACTATGGCTGCTACTTTATAATATCACACATGTCATCTACCACCAAACTAACTCTCAGAATAATCCAACAAAGATCTTTCTTTCATTAACAATAAGCTTCTTCAGGGGTTAAGCTACATGCCGAAATTCTTTATGCAAAGAAACTGACGTCAGACACCATCATCATTTAAATACCAAGCTAAACCCAATCAGAGCACAGCCTACCCTCTGATTGAATAAGCCAGATACTACCATTCATACGCTTGGAACACACAGACAACCCCGGCTTGTACTAAAAAAAGGCATGCCAGTCAATTGTATTATTAAGTCCAACAGGTTCAAGAGTATTCAATCTGGATATCCATTTCTGTTCACGCTGAACTAACATTCTCTCCCGATCACCCCCTTGGGGGTTAGCAGAAACAGAATCCAAAACCAAACAATGAAAATCTGTAAATTGATGCTGAAACTGCTGACAATGGAGCACCAAAGGAGCTTCTTCATGAACTTTAAGAATATTATTCTTATGTTGAGATAGCCTCATCCATAACTGTCGCACTGTTTTCCCCATATAATACTTATTACATGGGCAAAGATTCATAAAACCTTGAACCATCATCCAGGTCGCCCTATATTGTCTAAATAGTTCATTGCTTGAGTATGTGGGGAAATAAATTGATGTTTTTTTCCGTGATGAAGTTCCGAAAATGACATCTTATTTAAAGGATATAACACATTTTTTACAGCTAAAGGATATAACACATTTTTTACAGCTACTTCAGCAGCTTACGTCAGTATCTTCAATACAGTGGCTTGCTACTTTGGATGTTGCCTCTTTGTAAACTTCCATCCCACAAAGTGAAGCTTTGGATGTCCTCTATGTAGTTTGGGAAGCGAGAACTATACCCCATCATATTCCTACCTCTTTTGTTGATGAGTTTGGCAAATCTAGCATTGACCAAAAAAATCTTTGTGTTTGGTCATGATCTATATCAGCAAATTTCATGGACAGCTATGGGAGCTACGTTTTCTCCTTCTTTAGCCAACCTTTATATGAATGCTTTTGAGGTTCATTGGGTGTATTCTTCAATTTATTTTTCCTATATCGTGGCTTGATGGCATTATATTGATGATATTTTTTTATTGTGGAGTGGGTCTTATGATCTGCTGCAAGAGATTTTGCACTATTTGAATGGCTGTAATACTGATATCACCTTTGAGATGCATTGCCATCAGTTTGAAATTCATTTTTTGGATGTGCGTGTTTTAAAAGTTGATGCATCTTTTGAGACTACATTGTACACCAAGCCAACGGATAGGAACACACTGTTACAATATCGGAGTTTTCATCCCCTACATCTGAAGAATAGTCTTCAGTTCTTACAGCTATTAAGATGTCGCCATATTTGTTCAACTGATTTGGAATTTCATCATCAGGCACAGAAGCTTTTGTCTAAATTTCATGACCGGGGTTAAACTTCTTCTATATTACGTAAAGCCTATAAGCAAGTTTCCTCCAATCATCGTGAATGTTACTTGCCCCAGTTTTCACTACTGCAATGGATGATTGTGAAACAGAGTCTATTACATGTGTGCTTCCATATTTGGGTGCTTCCAAAGCTTTGACATCTTCCATACGTCGGCACTGGTCAGTACTTTCTGCTGTTCCTTGTCTAGTTGACACCAGAACAAGAATGGCTTATATCTGTGGGCGTAATTTTAAAGATCTTTTGTGTCCTGTAGTACCCAGAAATGTTTCCAGTACACAGACTGTAGGACATTATAAGTGTGGGTGTTGCATTTTTTGCGAGGTTATGGAGGAAGGATCTGTTTATGCCATTAATAGTTTTACAGTGCATACTCATGTATTTACGACCTGCACCTCACAGTTTGTTGTTTATGCTCTGCGATGTCCATGTAATAAGTATTACGTGGGGAAGACAGTGCAACAGTTACAGATGAGACTATCTCAACATAAGAATAGTATTCTTAAAGTTCATGAAGAAGCTCCTTTGGTGCTCCATTGTCAGCAGTTTCAGTATCAATTTACGGATTTTCATTGTTTGGTTTATCTCCAGACTAGTGTGTTTGGTGGCATGTTAGGTAGGTTAATGAATATGCATGAGATATATTTGTATGCACTGTCCCCATTGTATTCAAATTTATCTCATGCATGTTCATTAGGGATATCCCAAAAACCTGACTGGTTTGATGCCCTCCAGGACTGGAGTTGGAGACCCCTGCTCTAGAGAAACCAACAAAATCAAATAAAGAAAGGGTAACACAAAATTTAATCATAAATTTAACTAAAACACCTCAAGGAGACATTAAAATACCGGAAAGCAGTGCTATCATTTTTCTGTTTCAACATCTGCTATCTTCCATCTCATCATGTATCTTCTGGTAACAACAAACAGTTCACATATCTTTATCTTTTTGAAGACTTAATATACCGCTTACACAAAAGCATCAAAGCAGTTTACAATCATTTAAAAATAGAGGCATAGCTGCTTTGAAAAGAAAGGAATGCCAACAAATGTAAGGAAAGGAGAAATAAGAATCAGAGAAAAAAAGCAGATAGTGACTGCGCTGCAGCAGGGAAAGGAGAGGAGGGGGTTTAACATCAGCGGGGGGGGGGGGGGACAAAGGGGCGGGGGTGGGGGAGATCGAAAGTGGAGCAGAAAAGGTGGGTTTTTATTCTGGCCTTGAAGGTGTTGAAGGAGGGTTCTAGACGGAGAAAGGAGGGGAGCGAGTTCCAGAGCCAGGGACCTAGGAAAAAGAAGGCTGAAGAGCGGGTGGATTCTAGATGGGCTTGGGATGGGGAAGGAAGAAACATGCGATTGGAGTGAATGGACCTGAGTGACCAATGCGGGGTGTGGAGGTGAACCGAGTCAGCGAGATAGAGAGGGGTACCAGTGTGGATTGACTTATGGACGAAAATGAGGAATTTATATTGAATCCTAAAGGGAATTGGGAGCCAGTGCAAACGTACGAGGAGGGGGGTGATGTGATTTGAATGGGAGGCGTGGGTCAGAATAAGAGTGGCAGTGTTTTGGACGAGTTGTAGACGACGCAGTTGTAATTTTTATTTTAAAATCTCCCATTTTTCTATATATATTTTATGATCCATTTATAAAAGATACTATTTCTATTGATTATTATTATTTATATTATTGTCTATATGGTACATATTATTGTTATCATGATATTCATTTTCTTTTTTTATGTTGTTCTTTTAATCTTTTTAATCTTTTAGATGCCATATTATGTTTGTATCTATGTCCTCAGTACCAGTCTTTTATGAGGTTTGCATAAGCCTTTTATGAGGTTTGTATAAGCCTTTAAATGGAATATTATTTATATTTTTGTATGTTTTTTAATACTGATCTGATTTTTATGTAGTGATTGATACCTTGGGCATCTGTTATTTGATGTTCTCATTTGAGAGGTTCATCTTCACATATGGATTGTGGTATGTTCCTTTACTTATTTGTTTCTTTTCTAGATGGGTTTCTTTGTTTTTATATACAGTATATTTTAATTATATTTCCATATTTTTATATTTTAAATATGACCGGCATTCCAAGACACGAATAGTGGGGTTGGATGTCCCGGTTGGATGTCCAACCTCCGAACAGGGCCGGGACCATATTCTGGTCATTTTGTTCCCTGTATACACAGGGCCTTTGTGCGGGGAGTGCCAGATGGGGGAGGGAAGGGGTGGTACCTGGGAGGAGCAAAGGACAGAACGGGGGAGGGGCCAGGCAGCTGGATGTACAGAGGCCATTCAGGGCAGGCCTCTGTATGTACAGCAGGGTCAGGATAGATGTCAGATTTATTCCACCTCTGAGGTGGAATAAGTCCCAGGTGAGGTAGCGATCAGGGTAGGCAGCCCAGACAAAGCCACAGAGCCACGGCAGGTGAACCCCTGCCACCTGATCTCGGCCCTGGCCGACCCTGCCGAGGGTCAGGTGGTGGGGAAAAGAACTTTGTTTTCCTGTTGGGCCTTGTGTGCGCCAGCTAAGCCATGCAGCCAAGATGCTATGGCACCAGCACACCAGCAGGAACACTTAGCGGTGGAGACGGGCAGTATGTATGTCTCCCCACTCAGTATACTGTGCACTCCGGCCCATCCAGGATTCTGTAGCCGCTGGAATATATAGCTCCCGTGGTTGCAGAACCAGGTACATCTGTGCCCTGTCCATTTTTGGACGTCTGGTTGGGCCAGACGTGCACAGTATGGAATAGGCCTCTGCATGTATTTGTATATTTATATATGCTTGTATTGTTTTTTAGACTCCCGATCAAGGCTTTTTCAGCCTCAACTTGACCGAGTTGGATATTTTTTCCATTAAAGAAAGTTTTTCTACTCCATGGCTTCTCTCTGCTCCAGTTGTTACATACGTATGGAAATTGATATCTTCTATTTTCCCTTCATCTGTGCTAAATATCACATCAGGACATGCTAGGGAAATAAATGACTGCTTCATGGAACAGACAGTTGAGAAACTAATGAGAAAGAAAGCTGTTTTAGATCTAGTCCTTACTGAAATGCAGGATTTGGTGTAAGAGATAATGGTAATGGGGTGACTAAGCAATGGTGATCACAATGGCATTAAATTTAAATTAATAACTGAAGGGTAGGCTCTATTCAGTTCAGGCCTCATTGCCACCATCTAATGTGATACAGCTAAAAGTCACATGTAAACTGCACTTGCTTATCTTGCACTCACTTTGTGGAACTACCTCCCATTGACAGTCCCCAAAGAAAGCGTAGTTATTCACCTGTAACAGGTGATCTCCGGGAACAGCAGAAATTTAGTCTTCACATATGGGTATTGTCAGTACTGACAGAGCCCATGTGGGAACGCTCCCCAGCGTCCAATAGGAAAGCCTTTGGGAGCATCCCACAGCACATACGTGCTGCCTTCCCGCCTCTGTACCTCTCTCACTTCAGTTGAGTTTATAGCTGAGACCAAAGGAGAGAAGTAGAGAAAAAGAGAGATAGAGACAACTCCTAGGGGAGGTGGGTGGTTGTGAAGACTAAATTCTCCAGGAACAAGTAGGAATGTAGTCTTCACATATGGCGACTCCCCAGGTGAAAGATGCCAAGGGGTGACCCCAGCTAGCTGCGAACCCAGGTGAGATGGGTCATGCTTCCTTCCATGGACCTTAGTCATCCAAACTGTGGATGGTGGGTAGGAGTTGTATTAAGTATGGAAGAGATGTTGTAGAACAACCTGGCCAAACGAGGCATCCCAACAGGAGTCCTTGTCTAAGCAATAGTGGGCTGTGAAGGTATGTACTGAAGTCCAAGTGGCTGCTTTGCAGATGTCATTAACAGAGACAGAACGAAGGTTAGCTGCTGAGGCTGTCATTGCTCTCACATTGTGAGCCGTGACATGGCCTTGGAGAGATAGTCCCTTACTCTGATATGTACAGGATATGCAATCTGCAATCCAATTTGACAGAGTTCTTTTAGAAACTGGGAGTCAAAAGCCACAAAGAGCTGAGAAGATTTTCTATGTGGCTTAGTTCTTTGGAGATAAAAAGCCAAGGCTCTTTTACAATCCAATGTGTGAAGATTCCTTTCCGCACTGGAGGCATGAGGCCTAGGAAAGGATATAGGAAGATAAATCGACTGGTTTAAATGAAAAGGCGAAACCACGTTTTGCAGAAAGTGAGGATGAGTCCTGAGGACTACTTTATCATGGTGAAACCTTGTATAAGGAGGATCAGCTACTAATGCCTGTAGTTCACTAATGCATCTTGCAGAAGTGATGGCAATTAGGAAAATAACTTTCCATGAAAGAAACTTTAGGTCTGAAGTGGCTAAAGGTTCAAAGGGCGGTTTCATAAGCTGACCAAGAACAAGATTTAGATCCCATGCCACCGGTGGTGGCTTAATGGGAGGTTTTGTTAAAAGTAGGCGTCTCATAAATCTTGATATAAGTGGATGAGAGGAAATAGGTTGTTCATCGAAAGGTTTATGAAAAGCACCAATAGCACTAAGATGGACCATAACTGAATTTGTCTTCAGACCAGAAGTTGATAATTGTAGAAGATACTCTAGTAGCAACTCTACAGGTACTTTTGTGAACACCAGATAGAGAACCTTTCCACTTGAAAGCGTAGGAACGGCTTGTGGAGGGTTTTCTAGAAGTCAGGAGGATATCCTTTACTTGTTGAGAAAGGTTAACATCCTGGAATTCTAGGCTTTCACTAACCAAGCCCTGAGATGTAGGGACTGGGGATTGGGATGCATTAAAAATCTGTCCTCCTGCGACAGGAGATCTGGAGCATTCCCCAACTCCAGAGGAGTGGTTTGAGAGAGATGCAGAAGAAGAGGATACCATGTTTGCCGTGGCCAACGTGGAGCTATGAGTATCATCTGACCTTTGTCTCTCTGAAGTTTGAATAAAGTATTGGGAATGAGGGGAATGGGTGGGAAGGCATAGAGGAAGTCCTATCCCCAGTGGAGTAGGAAAGCATCTCTTGCCTGACATTTTTGAGCTGAAATTATGGAACAGAATCGGGGACGTTTGGCATTCTGTGGACTTACAAAGAGATCTATATCTGGAGTTCCCCAGATTCAAAACACCCGAGCAAGCTGGTATGAATGGAGGGACCACTCGTGTGGCAGCAGTATTCAACTGAGTTTGTCTGCCCACAAATTTTGAATGCCCGGAAGGTATACCGCAAACAGGTGAATTTGTAACTCTCTGGCGAGGGCCCATATTTGCAAAGCTTCATTGCATAGCAACAGAGAGCATAGAAAATAGCTACCTGATTAAGAACATAACATAAGAACATAAGATATGCCATACTGGGTCAGACCAAGGTCTATCAAGCCCAGTATCCAGTTTCCAACAGTGGCCAATCTAGGTCATACATACCTAGCAGTTTCCCCAAAAGACAAAGGTTCCACAATGCTTGTACTGGGTCAAGCATTGATATCCTGGGTCCCTTCTTAATAATGGTTTATCGACCTTTCCTCCAGGGACTTGTCCAAACCTTTTTTAAACCCAGCTACACTAACAGCCTTTACTACATCCTCCGGTAACAAATTCCAGAGTTTGATTACACGTTGAGTGAAAAAATATTTTCTTTTATTAGTCTTAAATAGTTTACCCTGTAGCTTCATTGCATGTCCCCTAGTCTTTCTATATTCTGATAACGTAAACAATCGATCTACGTTTACCCGTTCCACTCCATTCATTAATTTATAGACTTCTATCATATCTCCCCTCAGCCGTCTCTGTTCCAGGTTAAAGAGCCCTAACCTTTTTAGCATTTCTTCAAAGGAGTATCCTTCCATCCCCTTTACCATTTTCGTGTCTCTTCTCTGAACCTTTTCTAATATCGCTATATCCTTTTTAAGATACAGCGACCAGAATTGCACACAATATTCAAGGTGTGGTCTCACCATGGAACGATATAGAGGCATTATAATATCTTTTGTTTTATTTCCCATTCCTTTCCTTATGATACCTAGCATTCTATTTGCTCTCTTGGCCACCGCTGCACACTGGGCCGAGGGTTTTAACATGTTATCCACAATGACACCTAAATCTTTTTCCTGGGTGGTGGTTCCTAATGTGGAATCTTGCATCGTGTAACCATAGTTTGGGTTGTTCTTCCCTGGGTGCATAACTTTGCACTTGTCCACATTAAATTTCATCTGCCATTTTGATGGCCAGTCTTCCAATTTATCAAGATCCTCTTGCAATTTTCCACAATCCTCTTGGGTTTTAACAACTTTAAATAGTTTTGTGTCATCTGCAAATTTGATAACCTCATTCGTTATTCCACTTTACAGGTCATTTATGAATATGTCAAAAAGCAGCAGACCCAGCATAGATCCCTGGGGTACACTACTATTCACCTTTCTCCATTGGGAAAATTGGCCATTTAGCCCTACCCTCTGCTTTCTTTCTTTTAACCAGTTCCTGATCCACAATAGTACACTGCCTCCTATCCCATGACTCTAGTTTTGCCAAAAGTCTCTGATGAGGGCCCTTGTCAAAGACTTTCTGAAAGTCCAGATACACAATATCAACCGACTCACCTTTGTCTACCTGTTTATTCACACCTTCAAAAAAACATACAGATTAGTAAGCCTAAGATCTTCCTTGTCTAAAGCCATGTTGGCTGTCTCCCATTAGGCCATGACTATCTACATGAGGGGGCTGGGTCTGTTGAGCCAGTTGAGCTTTTTGAGCTTGCGGCTTTCTTTGCTGTCTGTTCTGTTGTTGCCCCTTCTGGGGAACATGGAGCGGACAGTGAGTTTGATGGGTGTAAGATTGGTAAGGCTTCTTTTTCTTACTGAAAAAGGGTTTTTTGAATATTTTCTTCTTTGCTGGGTTGGCTGTAGACTTTGACAATCTGTTTAAAATAGTATTGTCAGATTCAAGCTGATTAGCCTTGTCCTGCCAGTCCTTGCCAAAGAGATTTTCTCCTGTGCAAGTAATGTTTCCCAGCTTTTCTTGCACCCATTGTTCTAAGTCTGATGCTTGAAGCCAAGCAATACGACGTGCTCCTATGGATATAGCAGAGGTTCTGCTAATACATTCAAAGTAATCAAAGTTAGCACGGTTCATGAATTTTGAGACATTCTTGGCATGCTTGACCAGAATAAGGTAGTCTGTTCTTTTTTCCTCCAAAACACAAGGACTAAGGAGCTCTAAGTCTTTTGTGACTTCTTCCAGGAATATTCCCATATAAAGAATGTAGGAACTGATCCTGGCTGATAGCATGGAGGATTGAAAGCATCGACGGCCAAAGGCATTGAGAGTCCTGGATTCACGGCCTGGAGGATTAGAAGAATGTATTTTAGCACTCTTGATCCTTCGCATGGCTGATTCCACTACCATTGAATGGTGTGGTAACTGAGTTTTTTGAAAACCAGGACAACTTGGCACTCGGTACATAGTGTCAAGGCATCGGGAATGTGACGATATTGTTAAAGGAGTTTCCCACATTCTCAACATTAGATCATGTAAGATCTTGTGAATGGGAAGCATAGCTGCTTCCTTGGGAGCCATAGGGTACTGTAGAATTCTTAATTCTTCTGCCCTAGGTTCCTTTTCTGGAATCACAGTGATTGCAAGACCCTTTGCTAAATCACGTATGAAATCCTGGAAGCACATATCCTCTGGAGGAGACATTCTGCGTTGAGGAGAAGGAACCAAATCTTTTAATAGATTCGCTCTGTTACCGGTAGAATCGTCAGAATCATCGGAATCGGAAGACTCAAGCACCAGGCGCTCCTGTAATGCATGGTATCGGTACCGCTCAAAGTCGGTACCGAAATGTATGAGTTCCTGATCCCCGATACCGGAGATTGCCATGTGGGAAAGCAGTCCTGTCGAAGCAAGTACTGTCGGCACTGGTACCGATGTCGGTACCAATACATGTTGAACCGTCTGTTCGGACTTAGCGGTACCGAGATCACTAAGAGGGCCACTAGACTGCGTTCGATAGTGAGTATTCTGTGATCCATCACTCCTGCCGATGCCTGGGTGCCGGTACCAGTGGAAGCGGCTACGACCCCAGAACATGGCACCAGTAGTTCCGCAGAGGTGGAGGCCTCTGGAACATCCTGGAGCCCTGTTAGTGCTTTGGAGCCCGAAGACTCCCGCCGGAGCTGTTTTGCCGGTGAAGTATCCTCAAGGTAAATACCAGTGGCATCTCGATACTTTGAAGGCGATTTACCCTTCAAGGACCAGCTAGTTTTAGAAGACTTCAATTTGGTTACTTGAGATCCATGGGAGGAAGATGAAGCCTAGGGAAGACGTTGATGCAACTGACATCGTGTCGGCAGCAAAAAGGGCACTGAGTTTTGCAGCTCTATTCTGCAGGCCCCTTTTGGTCATCCTTGTACAGGAGAGACACTCCGTTGGACAATGTTCAGGACCCAAACATTTTAGACAGCAATCATGGGTGTCAGTGATGGAAATGGTACCGCCACATTTTGAGCATTTTTTGAAACCACTAGCTGGTTTCTCCATGCTTGAAGAAAAATGGGCCTAGTGCCCAAAATGGCGCCTAGCACCAGAAGCAGGGAAAGATCCCTGAAGAAATACAAGTTTGTTTGTTTGTTTGTTTTTTTAAGGAAAGAAGAAGAAGAGAACCGGCGGTACCGGTAGGCATCGAATGAAGGCATACGCGACCACAAAAATACAAGAAATAAATGTAAATTTTCTGCGGTGACAGGGTACCATGTCCTGTCGGCTCCGCGGAAAACGAAGAACTGAAGTGAGAGAGGTACAGAGGCGGGAAGGTAGCACACATGCGCTGTGGGATGCTCCCAAAGGCTTTCCTATTGGACGCTGGGGAGTGTTCCCGCGCGGGCTCCGTCGGTACCGACGATACCCATATGTGAAGACTACATTCCTGCTTGCTCCTGGAGATACATCTTTGGCAAAATTTAAGTAAGAAGGTAATGCTTTTTCTTATTGGGGTTTATTTTGGTCTGCAATTTGTGTTGATAGTCATATTCCTTTGCTAAAATTGTGTGAATTTGTTGTCCGTTGGTTTCCTTCTCAGTTTTGTTTTGTTTTTTTACTTTGTTTTATCTTTCTTTTCTGAGTTTTAAATTGTAGTTTGTGATAAGGAAGCTTATCATAGCTCAGGAAGGAGCTATAGAAAAGGTGAAGTGACTCTGAACAAGCAACCTGTCAGTTCTGGTAGAAATAAGAAAACAGAATTTTCCCATAAAAGACTACCAGTCCCAGAATGCACCAGGTTTCCAACAGCCATTAGAGGAGCTGAAGTGGGGAAACGTGTGTTCAATCAGGAGGGCTATGAGTTAATCCCTAAGCACTCATCTCAAAGGGCAGGGCCTGATTCAGCACAGCTGCGCTGTGTTAGGGAGGAGCACTCATCTAAGCAGAATAAAGGTAGAGTTTATTCTACAGATCATCATCTTCATGATCAACTTGGATGTCCTGAGAATCAGCTTGAGCTTGATCATCTTCATCATCAGGAGGATCATCAGAAGCAGAAGCCAAACCGGACGGACAGAGAGGGAAAGAAACCCTTTGGAAGAAGGAAGAGAAAAGCCTTTGAGAGGTCTAGAAGAGTCCAGAGCAGTACGTATACTGGGAGGCATTCCAAGGGCCAGCATACACCATTGGACTGGGGAAAGCCAGAGGAATGGTGCTGCAGAGCTAGGAATCTCCAGACGGTACCTGTGAGAGAGACGGCTGCCCGTGGAAGGGACCCTAAGACCCGTGCCAGAAGGTATGTGAAGACAGATCCAGTGTCCAGGGATCTGGATTGGAAGGCTGGACATAAGAACTGGACTACATACTGGCCAGGCTATATAAAGAGGAACTCTAACAGCAATGGAAGCTCAGGTATGAACACTGATCTATGCCCTAGCTATAACCTTGAAAGACAGCAGGGAAACAAGTATTCTCCTGAAAGTGCTACATTGGGAGATTCATCTGTGCTAATCCATGATATTGAACCCATGCTTGTTGAAGAAGGGGGAATGATAGCAGATGAAGATTCTGTTTACATGGACTGCTCTCTGTCTAAACTCCTTTGGTAACTTTCTGTTACAAAGTACAGCAACCATCACAAAGAAATACAAATTTGTTCTTTAATCTACTCAGAAAAGCTCCTGAAGCAGGATTTGACCCACGCAGTAGAAAGCAAGCCAGCTAAGGGGTTTCAGCTGGATAACTGCTAGCAATTCAGCCTTACCTAATTGCTTGTGAGCTAGGAGAGAATCACTTCTGAATCTATGTGGGAAGATATAAGAAGTTAACCTGAAAAGAACAGTTTTTTTATTTCTTTGTAGCTTTTGGTTTGTTGTTTGCTACATGCTAAGAAAATATTAGCTAAGCCTACAAAAAAGACCAGTTTGTTATCAACCAGGTTTTATTTCTTTTGCTTTGATTGCCTGACAAGTTTAAAGGTTGTTTTCCTTATTTTGTTTTTCTAAGTTTAACACTGAAAGTAAGTAACCTGATTTATGTGCTACCAAGCATATCTGTGTTGGGAGAAATAACCCCATAAATAAATATCTTATTGGCTTTACCCAAAAGCACAACTAATTATTGTGAGCAGCTGTGTCTGGTGTGAATGAACTGCATTGCCCACAATCTCTTGCAAATCATATAGATATATGCACTTGCCAAGACTGTGAAGATTCTCACCCAGGCAGCCGTCTGACAAATGGCGTAGTTTTTCGGATTGCTTTTGCACAAAAGGGATTTACTTGCTGAGGATTACAACTAAAGTTCAAGTTTATAGCTGGAAAAAAAGATTTTCCCTCAACTGCACTTTGGAGGAGAAGTGGATGTTCCAGGAAGCTGTCCCAGGAGGAAAAGACCCTGTGCAGAGCTGGATTCATCACTGACACAAGGTAATAAGTACCTTGGCATGTTTAGTGGTGGATGGGAGTAAGGCACAGGGGTAATTGAAGAAAAAAAAAAGTAGAAAAAAACACACCTGTTTTTTTTTGTTTCTTGCAGGGATCAAGATGGATCCAAGGGAACTAGCTGATTGGATGGCAGCCCAGTTTAGCAGGCAGCAGGAGCTAGCACAGCAGGCTCAGGACACTGCTGTGAAAGCCTTAATGGAACAGCAGAGGCCAGTGCTTGATCTGGTGCAAGCCCTAGTTCAGCTGCAGAACCAAAGTGGAACAGATGCAAGACCAGCAGTAAATACTGGTACACCACATGTGGACAGTGTGGGACTCAATCAAGGAATTGGGGCATTTAGTTTTGGGAAGCTAACTCCAGATGATAATGTTGATGATTTTCTAGAGTCTTTTGAAAGAGTGGCACAAGCTTTAGCATGGCCAGAGACCCAGTGGGCAGTAAGGCTGGCAGCCTCATTAACTGGAGAGGCGCTTGCAGCTTACAGAGCAATGCCAGCAGCCCAGGCTTTGAATTATAAGGATGTAAAGGCTGCTATTAGAGATCACCTAGGGTTGTCTATTTCAGAGTATAGGCGAATGTTTAGAGCTACTACATTGAGAGTGGGTGAAACACCCAGGGCTCTGAGTCAGAGAATCAGAGGTTTAGCTGTAAAATGGTTGGAGCCTGAGCAAAAGACGGTAGAAATGTTATTAGACATTATAATGCTTGAAAAATTTATGTCTGGGGTGCCTAAAGATTTGCACACTTTCCTTATACAGCAAAATTGCCAAAATCTTGGAGAGGCAACCATGCTAGCAGAGAGATTCTTGGAAGCCACGCAGGCTTGCCATAGAATGGGTGGCCCTCTGAAGATTGGTGCTGAGGCAAGATGTGCTGTATCAGAAAAGAAAATAATTAAAAATGTTTCTGAAAATGAATGTACTGTATCAAACCAGATGACACAGTGGAATAGAATGAAATGTTTCAAATGTGGAAAATGGGGACATTTAGAAAAGGGATGCCAGACACACACTAGCTTAATGGGTCTGGATTTAAAACAGCCCAAAGAAGGATTTCTTTTGATGGTTGATGTGCAAGGAATTACCACAAATGCTTTATTAGACTCTGGGGCAGACCAGAGTATGATGTCAAAAAGGCTTTGGAAGAGGATAGAGGCCCAAGAAGGATTTGTGCCTAGAACCCCTGAAAGCCAAGTTCACATCAGATGCATTCATGGTGCTGCAACATCATATCCCACTTATAGGCTAAAGGTTAAGTGCCTGGGGGAACAAGAGGAAGTCCTGTTAGCAGTGGTGCCTAGGCTACCCTTTGATTTGGTTCTAGGAAGAGACTGGCCAAGATTTAAGCAGGGTCTAGTGGAAGGACTAGGAAAGAGGGAGGGAGAAGGAATAATGGAAATAGCTCCCGGGCCTTTCTTTGGAAGTCCTCAGTCCCTAGCTAAAAAGATGGTTAAGCTTCCAGAAGGCCAAACTATAGGTAATAAGAGGAGCCTTGTATCCACCCGCTCGCAGGCTAAGGTAGAGAAACAGCAGATGGAGGAGGGGGAGCAGGCAGAGTTATTAGGAGACTTACCCGCTCATGATGATTTAATAACTCCATCATCTGGTAAAGTAAGAAAGTTGAAAGCACAAAAGCGGCGTGAGAGACTTTGCAGAGCACAGGGTAGGGCTGAGATGTTAGCGGGTCAAAGTTTACCCTGGGTGCCAGCTGAGTTAGTGGCAAAGTTTCCTAACTTTCCACAAGAGCAGCGAGCTGATCAAGCTCTCACCCGAGCTTTTAAGTATGCTCATGAGGTCAGGGAGGAGTTGCCCAGATTCAGACTAGATAATGAAATATTATATAGAGAGAGTCAGGACCCCAGAAATGGGACCATTCGTAAACAATTGGTGGTACCCACAACTTTCAAAGGGCTAGTACTTAGATTAGCACATGATCATCCAGTTGGAGGTCATAAAGGGATGCAAGGAACGCTGGATCAAATACTTATGCGTTTTTACTGGCCAGGTATTTTCTAAGAAACTGCCCAGTTTTGTGCTGCATGTCCAGCGTGTCAGCGAGTTACAGCGGCTCACCCACCGGTGGTGCCATTGATTCCCATGCCAATTATCACAGACCCAATTGGTCGCATTGCCATGGATATTGTAGGCCCATTAGTCAAAACGCCCCGAGGTTTCCAATACATCCTAGTTATGGTAGATCAGGCAACAAGGTTTCCCTGGGCCATACCATTGAGGAATGTTTCTGCAAAAACAATAGCTTTAGAGCTAGTAAAATTGTTTTGTGAAGTGGGATTCCCAAGAGAGGTGTTGACTGACCGGGGGTCCAATTTTGTATCCAAATATTTGGCCCAGGTCTGAGATGCCTTTGGCATTCATCATGTGAAAACCTCAGCCTACCATCCACAATCAAACGGTTTGGTGGAGAGATTCAACCAAATTGTCAAACAAATGTTGAGAAGGGGGTTAGCAGGAGAGGTAAAAGAATGGGATATGTTATTGCCCTTTGCCTTATATGCCTGCAGGGAAAGAATTCAGGTATCCCTAGGTGTAACTCCATATGAATTGATGTATGGTAGGGCTCCACGGGGTTTGTTAGATATTTTGAGGGAACAATGGATTGATCCTGAACCAGGAAGTCAGGAGGTGCCACAGTTTCTACGTGACCTGAGGGCACGTTTAAAAAGGACCTCGCAGGTTGCTGAGAGGAACCTGCAGGACAGTCAAGTTCGCCAGAAAGGGTGGTATGATAGGAAGGCCAAAAGCCGCCAATTAAGCATTGGTGAAAAGGTTTTGGTTCAAGTAGCAGGTACAGCCCCAAAATTTGAAGTACAGTGGAAAGGGCCATGGAAGGTTGTTAAACAAGTGAGCCCAGTGTCTTATATGGTAGAAAATGCAAGAGGGCGTAGGCAGACCTACCATATTAATGTACTTAAGTCTTGGAAGGAGAGGCCTGTAAATAATAATGACCCTGAAGCCAGTCAGGAAGTAAGTGAGCTTCAAAAAGATAACACTCTCGTAGGTATTACGGACTGTAGGAAAGAAGTTTCACCAGTTACACCAGTCCGTAATAACTTAAGCAGGGGGGTATGTGATAAGGAAGCTTATCATAGCTCAGGAAGGAGCTATAGAAAAGGTGAAGTGACTCTGAACAAGCAACCTGTCAGTTCTGGTAGAAATAAGAAAACAGAATTTTCCCATAAAAGACTACCAGTCCCAGAATGCACCAGGTTTCCAACAGCCATTAGAGGAGCTGAAGTGGGGAAACGTGTGTTCAATCAGGAGGGCTATGAGGTAATCCCTAAGCACTCATCTCAAAGGGCAGGGCCTGATTCAGCACAGCTGCACTGTGTTAGGGAGGAGCACTCATCTAAGCAGAATAAAGGTAGAGTTTATTCTACAGATCATCATCTTCATGATCAACTTAGATGTCCTGAGAATCAGCTTGAGCTTGATCATCTTCATCATCAGGAGGATCATCAGAAGCAGAAGCCAAACCGGACGGACATAGAGGGAAAGAAACCCTTTGGAAGAAGGAAGAGAAAATCCTTTGAGAGGTCTAGAAGAGTCCAGAGCAGTACGTATACTGGGAGGCATTCCAAGGGCCAGCATACACCATTGGACTGGGGAAAGCCAGAGGAATGGTGCTGCAGAGCTAGGAATCTCCAGACGGTACCTGTGAGAGAGACGGCTGCCCGTGGAAGGGACCCTAAGACCCGTGCCAGAAGGTATGTGAAGACAGATCCAGTGTCCAGGGATCTGGATTGGAAGGCTGGACATAAGAACTGGACTACATACTGGCCAGGCTATATAAAGAGGAACTCTAACAGCAATGGAAGCTCAGGTATGAACACTGATCTATGCCCTAGCTATAACCTTGAAAGACAGCAGGGAAACAAGTATTCTCCTGAAAGTGCTACATTGGGAGATTCATCTGTGCTAATCCATGATATTGAACCCATGCTTGTTGAAGAAGGGGGAATGATAGCAGATGGAGATTCTGTTTACATGGACTGCTCTCTGTCTAAACTCCTTTGGTAACTTTCTGTTACAAAGTACAGCAACCATCACAAAGAAATACAAACTTGTTCTTTAATCTACTCAGAAAAGCTCCTGAAGCAGGATTTGACCCACGCAGTAGAAAGCAAGCCAGCTAAGGGGTTTCAGCTGGATAACTGCTAGCAATTGAGCCTTACCTAATTGCTTGTGAGCTAGGAGAGAATCACTTCTGAATCTATGTGGGAAGAAATAAGAAGTTAACCTGAAAAGAACAGTTTTTTTCTTTCTTTGTAGCTTTTGGTTTGTTGTTTGATACCTGCTAAGAAAATATTAGCTAAGCCTACAGAAAAGACCAGTTTGTTATCAACCAGGTCTTATTTCTTTTGCTTTGATTGCCTGACAAGTTTAAAGGTTGTTTTCCTTATTTTGTTTTTCCAAGTTTAACACTGAAAGTAAGTAACCTGATTTATGTGCTACCAAGCATATCTGTGTTGGGAGAAATAACCCCATAAATAAATATCTTATTGGCTTTACCCAAAAGCACAACTAATTATTGTGAGCAGCTGTGTCTGGTGTGAATGAACTGCATTGCTCACAATCTCTTGCAAATCATATAGATATATGCACTTGCCAAGACTGTGAAGATTCTCACCCAGGCAGCCGTCTGACAAGTTGCATTGTTAATCTCTTGGGTGTATGTTTACTAAATGGTGTTAAGCTTTTGTAGCTAATGCTGGGTGATAGTTGCAAAAGGCTGGCATTAGCTGCAAAAATCCAGCGGTATCTGCAATGGGTGTTCCCAGCATTTCCCCTGCAGCATTTCCCCGCAGAGAGATGGCATGGCAAGAGAGCAAACGTGTAGACCAAGTAAACTGTATGATGATAATTATCTCCTCTATGTGCAAGATCTATGAGTTCTGTGGATCCATCAACAAAGTAATGTACATCATGTGTATTTCCAAAAAATACACTGTTGTTTGTCTACAGAACCCCTACTGTTTCCTCTTCTTCACCTGATAGCTTCTGCTCCTAATTATGGATATTGCTTTTATGCCAAGCCCCATGCTCATTATAGGAGACCTGAATGTACAGAAAGACTACCCTAGACAGAGTGTGGAACAGGATTTCTTTCTGCTCTTGCAGATTAAGGACTCAGCACATTTTCCTCCTTTCCCATGCAGAGCAAAGGATATTGCCCAGAACCTATCTTCGGAAACAAATTGGGTCAAATTCTCTTATTGCCCATTATTTTCCCTATTCCATGGTCTGATCATTATATCTCTTTTTACTAATTTCGAACAAGACCCTAGACAAATTTCAGACCAATAGTTTTAGACAGCTTAGGCACCTGGATAAGGAGGCTTTCTGTCAAGAATGTTCCTCTTTGTCTAGTGATTCTAAATCTTTAACACTAAACTATGGAATTGAATATATCCCTTAGGAATTCATTAAATATGCTGGATCCTTTAAAAGAAGTTCATAGTATGGTGCTCCTCAACTAAGGCTTAGGAGATCTCTTAGATCAGCAAAACAGCAATGTCAAAAGGATTGATACATGGCATTCTGGTCCACTTAAAATTTCTAGCTGATTATAAAACTGAAGTGCAGTTACAAACATAATATTTTTTGCTAACTTAATAAACAAGGAAACTACCCCTCCCCTAACTACTTTTCTAATTAGTCAATCAACTTTTTCCTCTGAGCCCCTCCAGGAACTGATCTGTTATAGGCTTTTCCCCCAGCCAATATGCTTCTTTTCTAATTGGCAAGGTCCAAAATATTTAGCATTTAATTTGTATGGCTGTTTCTTTCAGCTCTACAATGAATACTGGATATATTCAGATGCTTCTTAGTCAGGACTCCTTTAGTTAGGGCTCCATGATAGATACTGTATATGCTCAGACATCCCTCAGCCAGGGCTTCATCAAAGTCACACTGGCATCTTTTCATCAGCAAACTATATCTAGTTTAGAGAAATTTATAAACTCCATGAAACTTTACAAAATTCTAGTGGACCCTATTCTTTCCTTGCTGTTAAAGCAACTGTTTCCCCAGGAATAAATGCCCAATATTTGGAAGGAATCACATATTTCTTCTTTTCTAACTAGAGCAGATCTCAATCTATAGTTCCAAAGGGAAGATTTGATACTGGTCTGTAATTAAAGAGTAGCAAAACTTATGGAGAAATCGGGTTAATTTTTGTAATGCCACAAACGTACTTCACTCCAAACAGTTTGGGTTCAGAGTTAGACACAGTACAGAGACTGCTCTGCTTAGCATGCAGAACAATATCTATGTTGTTGTTATTGTTGTTAAGTGCCATTGAGTCTGTGTTGACTCATGGTGACCCTTTGGATAGTTGTCCTAAACTGTGTTCGTTCTTCAGTCAAGCGACTCATAGTTGACAGAGTGGCACTCATAGCTGCTCTTATTATATTGATCCATCTCATTGCTGACCTTCCTCTTTTGCATTGACCTTCTACCTTGCCAAGCATGATCTTTCTTTTCACATGATGTGTCGAAAATATGAAAGTCGAAGTCTTGTCATCTGAGCTTCTAAAGAAAGCTTAGGTATGATCTCCTCTAGAACTGACTGGTTTGTTCTTCCGGCAGTCCTTCATAGCCTTTCTGCCAAGAGCAATTCGTTCTCTGATTGCTTGACTGCTTGCTGTTTCTTTATTGATAGTTGATCCAAGTAGGTTAACGTTGTCCACTATAGGCCTGATTCTGTGCCACGAATAGCGGGTATGAATGTCCCAGCAGGTCGTCTATCCCCGCTATTCATGCCTTCTCCGGCCGCGTCTAATTTCCCTGCCGGTTGTACGGAGAAGTTAGATGAGGGAGGGGAAAGGGTAGCTCGGGGGTGGAGTCTGGGCGGGCAGTTGCTGAGATGGAATAACTTCCCTGGATGTGTTTTTTTGGTGATGCCGAGGCATGGATGGGCAGGGAAGGCTGGAGGACATCCCCTGCAGCCTGCCCCTGGCCTTAGGAAGCCAGATCAATGGTCGGGCTCCGGGGATAAGCTTTTTTTTCTGGCGGCTGGCATCACAGCTCTTCAATGGAGACAAGGTGCCATGGCAACATGACACCATGGCATCACGGCTACATAGAAGAGCCTTGACTGAGTTAGCCAGGGACAGTTCTTTACGTGCAGGCCGGACTGAATCACAGTCCCGGCCTGCACGTACAGGACTGTTCGTGAATCTTAACCCATGAGGCTAGACGTGCCCCGCGGGATCAGAATCACGATACCCTTTGAATGTCCGGTTCAGACCGGACGTACAGAGGGGATCTATGTCTGGGACAGAATAAGCCAATGATGAACTTATTGATTTTGCCAGTTGTCAGGATCTTTGTCTTCTTTACATTAAGGTGCAGGCCCATTTTAAGACTATGTTCCTTGATCTTTCGAAGCAAATGTTTCAGATCATCTTCACTTTCAGCCAGTAATGTTGTATTATCAGCATAGCAAAGGTTGTTGATGAGACTCCCACCAATCTTCTGTTGTCTTTATACAGTCCTGCTTCTCTAATGATTTGTTCTGCGTATAAATTACAGTAGGGGGAAAGTATGCAGTCTTGTCGTAAACCTTTGCTAATTTTAAACCATTCTGTTTGTCCTTGTTCCATTTGAACTGTTGCTTCTTGATCAATGTAAAGATTGTGCAAGAGAACAATTAGGTGTTCTGGTATATCCATGCTTCTTAATGTGGCCCAGTTTCTCATGGTTTACACAGTCAAAAACTTTGCTGTAGTCAATAAAACACATATAGATATCCTTTTGGCATTTTTTGGGCTTTTCAAGGATCCATCTCACATTCGCAATGATGTCTCGCGTTCCTCGCCCTTTCCTCAACCCTGCTTGCACTTCAGGCAGTTCTCGTTACAGGTATGATTGTAGTGTCTGCTGAATAATCTTGAGTAGAACCTTACTGGCATGTGGGATCAGAGCGATTGTGTGATAATTTCCATAGTCAGTTGTATCACCTTTCTTTAGTATTGGTATAAACACAAATCTTTTCCAGTCAGATGGCCATGATGTTGTCTTCCGAAGTTCCTGGCAGAGCGTTGTAAGTAAGGTAACAGCTGCATCGGATTTCTGTAATACTTCTATGGGAATGCATTCAATGCCTGGTGTTTTGTTCTTTGATAACGCTTTCAATGCTGCTTCAACTTCTTCTTTCATCACCAATGGTTCCAAATCAGAAGGTAAAAGTTGAAAGAGCTGTTGGTCCACTTGATCTTTATCATATAATAACTCTGTATATTCTTTCCACCTTTTTTTGATCTTCTCAGAATCATTCAGCATGGATCCTTGAACATCTTGTAACATTCCAATTCGAGGCTGGAATTTTTTCTTTAACTCTCATAGCTTTAGGAAAGCTGTTCTTGTTCTTCCTCTAATAGTTTCTGCTTCTCTTTCCTTGCATGCATCATTGTAGTACTTCTCCTTGTTTTGTCCTGCTGCATGTTGTAATTTTCTGTTGAGTTCTGCCATTGCCTCTCTTTCTCCTTTGGCTCTAGCTTCTCTGTGTTTCTGGGCAATTTTCAGAGTTTCTTCGGTCATCCATTTTGGTCATTTTTTCTTTTTCACCTTTTGTAGAGACTTCTCACTTTCTTCCAACACAACCTTCTTGATGTCATCCCACAATCCTTCTGGAGAACTGTCATTTGTATCTAAAGCAGCAAATCAATTTTGCAGGCAGTCATTCAATTCCGGTGGTATATTCTCAAGGTCATATTTTGCTACATTCCTGAGTGGCTTGCTCTTTTTCAACTTTAGCTTGTGTTTCCATACTAATAGTTGGTGATCTGTACCACAGTCAGCTCCAGGTTTTGTCTTTGTTGATGTTATAGAACTTTTCCATTGTTGACTTTCACAGATGTAGTCAATTTGATTTTTGTACAGTCAATTGTGTGAAGTCCATGTGCACAGTCACCACTTGTGTTGCTGGAAGAAGGTATTTGAGATGAATAGATAGTTGGTCTTGCAGAATTATATCAGTCTTTCTCCAGCTTCATTTCTGTCGACAAGTCCATATTTTTCAACTACTTTGCCTTCTTCTTTGTTGCCAACTTTTGCGTTCCAGTCACCCATGACTATCAAGATATCCTGTTTGCATGTTCTGTCAACTTCAGCTTGTACTTGTTCATAGAACTCATCAACTTCATCCTCTTCTGAAGATGTTGTAGGGGCATATACTTTAATTATAGTTGTATTGATGGGCATTCCTCATAGATGACAGAAATTAAGCATTCACTGATTGCACTGTATTTCATTATAGTTCTTGCAAGTTTCTTCTTAATTATAAATGCAATACCATTTCTTCTTTGTCTTTCATTTCCAGCATGGTAGACCATGTGATCATTAGATTCAAAGTGCCCAATGCCAGTCCATTTCAGTTCGCTGATACCCAACAAATCGAATTGTACACTTTCCATTTCTTTCTTGACAACCTCTAACTTTCCTTGGTTCATCATGCTTTATGCGTTCCATGTCCTGATATGTAAGACATCTTTGCAGCTTTTGACTCTCATTTCATGTGCAGCTACATCAGCAGTCAGGGACATTCTGAGGGATTTGATCCAACAACATCATAAATGCTGGCTTTACTCTGAAAAGTCTTTAGCTCCTCCCCAGTAGCCAGCTGAGTGCCTTCCGACCTGGGGGATTCATCTTCCAGTACTATAGTGCAATTTGTTTTGTTGTGAATATCCACTGGGTTTTTGTGACAAGATACAGAAGTAGATTGCCAGGCCTTTCTTCCGCGCAGTTTAATTTTAGTGTTGTTGCCATTGTAACAGAAATGTGATCCTCTGCCGCCAACACTGTCCCATTCTGCTGCTGCCCAGATGGGTGATTTGTCTTGGTCTGGCACCTCAGCTGAGACCATCTTGGGAGACCCTACCAGTAGTTAAGCTACCGATAGCTTATCCCTCAGCATCACTGATGCCCAGAAGCCCTCACAGCACAAGCAGCTGCAAACCAAGTGAGAGACAACATCTATACTCATCCTTTAATACAACTAGACCTACATGCATCCTTTGATTTGGTAGGTCAAGCTCTATTACTTGTTCAACTGGAAAAAAATGGTTTGACAGACACTGCTGTGCACTGGTTTCAATGCTATTTTTCAAACCGTACCTTTAGGGTAGTAACTGAAAAGCAAACCTCATCACCATTATCACTGTCCTGTGTTGTTCCAATAGGCTCAATATTAGTCCTGGCTAACATTGTTCTCATTCCCTTAGCCACTTTAATTAAGGGCCTAGGTATGAGCATCTACTGCTATGCAGATGATTTCCAAATCATTATTGCCTGTAAAAGATATGACCTTCCAAATGAATATTAACAAAAGTCTAATGGCCATCTCTGACCAACAGATTTAAATTGAATATATCAAAGTAAGTAGCTGTTTGATTTACTGAGAATAAGGCCTCATCTGATGGGTGATTATATCACAATCAGAGATTCCATTTGGTCCTTGGTGGTCCTTTTATATTGCAATCTCTCATGTATTCCACACTTTTGAACTGGAAAATTTGCGCTCCAAAGTCTTTGAAAGCTCTGAACACTCAACTCTTTTGCAATTGTCATAATGCTAGTCAGAACTAGATTTGATTATTATAATTCCCTCCTAGCCGGGGATCCATGGACACATCTAAAAATATTTCAACTTATGCAGAATACTGCTGTGAAAATGATCTGTGGTGCTGTTTCATGACCATGTAACCCCTCTCCTCAAGAAGCAACACTGGCTCCCAATTAGTAACGGAATAATATTTAAAATTATTTTTCTAACATTTTGTGTGCTCCACATTGAGTTTCCTTTATATTTATTTATTTATTATTTGCTTGCTTATTTATTTATCTAACAGGTTTTGATACCGCCTTATCATATAATCAGCTGTGCAACTGCCAATGTGTGTCACCCTTTGCATCCACTCACCTCTTGGGACTCTATTAAAGCACCTGCAGAGCTTTTCTCAGACCTTGGACATTCTCTCCATGCTGCTTCTCTTTCCAGGGAACAGCTTCCCCAGGTGGCCAACCGTAAGCTGAATGAGAAGGAGCATTTAGTTTCCTGGATCTGGATGCTATTTTGCCTATGTCCCTGCAAATGTGAAGATAGCGTGCATGTCACATAAACGTAAGTGCATACACAGAAGCAGGCACGTATGTATGTGTGTACATCCTTGAAATTGCTGTATACTTGAGGAAGCATATATATGCCTGTTTTATAAACTGTGTCCAAATATAAAATACCGGTGTACATCTACCCACCCCTTTTCTTAGGTACTCTCTGTCACAGTGGTGGCCTATATAAAATTACCCTCAATATATTTTGCTTTATATTTAAGATTAGAAAATGTTTTGTTTTGCAGTGGCTTGTACTATTTGTGGTATGCTACGTAATCCCCTTTTAGCAAAATGTACAGTTTAGTATTTGCAAATTAAATATTTTTATAGCAAATAAAGTATATTAAAGAGCTAATCCAGTTTGGTTGATTCATGATAAAACATCATAGGACAGCATCAAAATTAATTGCTAGTGTTGGTTCAGTTTGCAATTAAGACAAAAATGATTTCTAAAATGCAGATCATTAGCTGGATAATTTTCATCCTGAAACAGAAAAATAGAGCTTTAAAGGTGAGAGGGAAGGAGAGAGGGAGAGACTGCTTCCGAGGTATTCAGAGTATTAATCTTCAACTCATGATGGACTCTAAACAGCATGAATCTCTCTGGAATATATCACTGTGTTCATTTCATAATAACTAGGAGGTCTATTTACTACTAATATGCATTAGGGGTTTAATGTGGCTTTTAATACTCGCTAACAGTGTGGCACCACATTAATTACCACAAGATATTAACTACATTAAGCATCTAGGGGATCATTTTAGAAGCCTTATTCGTGAGTTGGACATCTGAAAATAGGCACTAGACATGCAAATCATGGAAACACCCCCGGAGCTATTTTAGAAATATGGGTATATAGACATACCCGGCACCAGAACGTCCATGTAGTATAGGGATATGGTAGAGGCATGCCCCAAGTGGAGCAAGGGAAATGCACATCGTGGTACAATTTCAGAATGGTACAAACATGCCTGGCTGTTATTGTTCAAGCGTCCATGCCCATACCTGCTCCTGACCATGAATAAAGGTGCAAAAAAAGTGCTTGTTTCATGGCTATATTGCTTCCAGAAGGAAGAGCAAAATGCATTTTCATCACCATAGGTAATATTTTCAGGCCAAAGAAACCTGTATGTAACTACATACTACAAACATATTACAGGCCTGCTACTGAAATGGCAGGCCAGGATGTGCTAGTCTCCTAGCATAAACATCCATCTTCTAAATTATACCAGCAGGGATGTCCAAGTACCCGGTTCTACAAATCTGAGATATCCATATTTGTGAACTGGCCTACATCCATGCATGCAGGGCCGGCCCGTCCATTGAGCAAGAATGTTTTTTGCACAGGGCCCCGCGTTTCAGGGGGCCCCGCGCAAAAAACATTCTGCTTTTTTTTTTAATTACATTTTTTAAAAAAACCTGTCTCTGGCTGCTGCCGCGTCCGTCGCAGCAGCGGCAGAATGGCGTGTCCCGCGGGGCCCCTTCTCCTCGTCGAGCCCTCTGCAAGGGCTTTCAGATTCGCGAAGGGAGAGTGCTCCCTCGCGTCTCTGTAAAGCCCGCAGGGGCTAATGGGAAATTTCCCATCTGCCCCTTTAGACGCGAGGGGCTGATGGGAAATTTCCCATTAGCCCCTGCGGGCTTTGCAGAGACGCGAGGGAGCACTCTCCCTTCGCGAATCTGAAAGCCCTTGCAGAGGGCTCGACGAGGAGAGGGGGCCCCGCGGGACACGCCATTCTGCCGCTGCTGCGACGGACGCGGCAGCGGCAGCAGCTAGAGCCAGGTTTTTGTTTTTTTTTTTAAATTTGCCGGAAGGGAAGGGAAGGGAAGGGGGGGGGGGCTGATGGAGGCTGTCTGGAATTGGGGTGATGGGGGGTTAGGACTGGAAATGTGCAAGGGGGGGGTTAGGACTGGAAATGTGCAAGGGGGGGGTTAGGACTGGAAATGTGCAGGGGGGGGGTTAGGCCTGGAAATGTGCAAGGGGGGGGGTTAGGACTGAAAATGTGCAAGGGGGGGAGTTAGGACTGAAAATGTGCAAGGGGGGGGGGAGTTAGGACTGGAAATGTGCAAGGGGGGGGTTAGGACTGGAAATGTGCAAGGGGGGGTTAGGACTGGAAATGGGCTGGAGGGGGGGGTAGGACTGGAAATGGGCTAGGGGGGGTTAAGACTGCTAATGGGCTGGGGCTGATGGAGGCTGACTGGAAATGGGCTGGGGGGGGTTAGGACAGGAAATGGGCTGGGGGGGGGTTAAGACTGCTAATGGGCTGGGGCTGATGGAGGCTGACTGGAAATGGGGTGAGGGGGGGTTAGGACTGGAAATGGGCTGGGGGGGGGGGTTAGGAATGGAAATGGGCAAGGGGGGGTTAAGACTGCAAATGGGCTGGGGCTGATGGAGGCTGACTGGAAATGGGTTGGGGGGGTTTAGGACTGGAAATGGGCTGGGGGGGTTAAGACTGGTAATGGGCTGGGGGGGTTAAGACTGGTAATGGGCTGGGGGCTGATGGAGGCTGTCTGGAAATGGGGTGATGGGGGGTTAGAAATGGAAATGGGCTGGGGGGGTTAAGACTGGTAATGGGCTGGGGGTTGATGGAGGCTGACTGGAAATGGGGTGATGGGGGGTTAGGACTGGAAATGGGCTGGGGGGAGTTAAGACTGGTAATGGGCTGTGGGCTGATGGGGGCTGTCTGGAAATAGGGTGATGGGGGTTAGGATTGCTAATGGGCTATGGGGGGGGGGTTAGGACTGCTAATGGGCTATGGGGGCGCTAGGACAGGAAAAGGGCTGATGGGGAGGGGTTAGGACTTGAGGTGGGCTGATGTGGTTAGGACTAGTAATGGGCTGTGGGCTGATGGGGGGGGTTAGGACTGGCAATGGGCTATGGGGGGCTGACTGGAAATGGGCTGATGGGGTTAAGACTGGAAGTGGGCTGATGGGGGGTTAGGACTGGTAATGGGTTATAGGGGGGGCTTAAACTGAAAATGGGTTGATGGGGGGCTAGGACTGGTAATGGGTTGGGGGATTGCAATGACTGGAAATGGACTGAGTGGACGGGGAGGCTTGAACTGCAAATAGCTGATGGGGAGGGAGCTTGGAATGGAAATGGGCTGTGAGGGAAGGGAGCTAGAACTGAAAATGGGCTGATGGAGCAGCAGCTAGGATAGGACTGGAAATGGGCTGTTGGGGGGAGCTAAGATTGGAAATGGGCTGTGGTGGGGGCTTGAATTGAAATGGACTCATGGAGGGGCTAGAACTGGAAGTAGACTCATGGGGGGGCTTGGACTGGAATTGGGCTGAGTGGAGGGGAGCTAGGATTTGACATGGGCTGATGGTGGGGCTAGGAAATGACTAGAAATGGGCTGATGGGGGGCTAGGATTGGAAATGAGCTGATGAAGGGACTCAGACTGAAAATGGATGGGGGAGCTAGGACTGGAAATGGGTTGATGGGGGGCTAGGACTGGAAATGGGCTGATGCAGGGACTAGAAGGGAATGGATGCTGGGTGAGACTGGAACTAGAAGGGAGCTGATGTTGGGGGAGGATTAGAATGGGATGGGGCTGGGAGAGTAAAATGGAGAGGGGAAAAATATTTTGTGTGGGAGGGATGAAAAATCTACAATTGGCCGGGTATTGGGAGAGTAAGTGGGGATTGAGGATGGAGGGGTAAAATTTGTGTGGATGAAATAAGAATGAGGAAAGAGCAAAAGGATAAAGATTAGTATGTTAAAGCAGATGTAGAGAGAGAGGATGGAAAGAAAACTAGAAGAGAGAAGAAAGGACAAATGGACAGCAGACGATGGAGAGTTAGCAGAAAACATGAAGAAACCAGAAGAAAGTGGCTGGAGCAATTGCAACTGAAAAAAAATGCACAAAAGGTAGAAATATATCTCTTTATTTTGAATTTATTAACTGGAATATGAAAGCTCTGGGAAATGTGCATCATTAACGTCTGCGCTTTGTTTGGTACAAGAGGAAATTGATTTATAGTTTTATTTCTACAGTGTTGTTGTACATTCCAAGTTTGGCTTTTGGGGTTCCCAGTTTAATTATTGCCTTCCTGTTTCTAAATTGCGATTCCTTGTTTGGTGATGGTCTATGTTCTGCATGTGTAACTGAGCTGAGGTATTCTGTTTATGTAATTCCTATTTGACATTGCCACTTGTTCTCTTTCCCCAGTATTCTCTGAAATGTACTGGTTTAATATTTGCAGTGTTTCCTTTTGATAGGTAGGGTCTGGTGCTTTGTGAGTCCTGGTAATGCTGTCAGGATACAGCGGGTTTGCTATGGGTTCTAAATGGGCAGCGTTTGTAGTAGTTCCTAATGTGCCTGGCGGTTGGCACTGGATTATAGTAATGTAGAAATCTTTTAGTCTTTCTTTATCCATACACTCATTAAGAGACATGTTTACTAAAAGTTAGTGTATGGTAACATTATGCAAATATTTATGCAAATAAGGCCACTTATGCAAATGAGGCCCCGCACCGAGTCTCCGCACATGGCCCCGCACCCCCCTTGGGCCGCCCCTGCATGCATGTACCCGGCCTTGTTTCCTACATGAGGCTTGTCTCCAGAACCAGGGATGTTCATTTTCAGGGTGGAGATGGAGCTAGTTCAGAAGATGCTTATATGTGTCTCCCTTCACTACTGCCACTCCTCCAGATTTTTGGACATTCTGCTCTGGATGTCCCAGATTCACCCTAGACACTCCTCCCAAAAGGCCATTTCTAATGTGTAAATTCCTATTAGGAGACATGCTGTGGGTAGAGATTGTGCTTTGCAGTTAACGTGGAGGTCATTACCACACATTAATGTCAAAGTTACAGATGATGCTGTACAGTTACCTACACCAGAGGTTTAGCTTACCGTATTTTGCATTATCAGCCATGCCATTAACACATGCCAGTGATCATTTCTCTGTGTTCACTGCACAGCTGCCTTATCCAAAGTACTGGGCCGGATCCATTGAAGGTAACATGGCGCCCCCCACCCCCAGGGTCTTTTGCAACTGGGAGGAACTCTCCTGCCTCATCTCATCCTGCAGGTCCTGCTCCCATGACAGCCTCTTGCGTGCAGTTTAGGCAGACGCCTGCCTCCTAGACCACACACATCGGGGACTGCATATCTTGAGGATTTTTAGATTACGCTGCAGTGTTGTATCTTAAAGATATGAAATGGACCTTGCCCTGATCCAATCAAACTGACACGTTCTCCGAGTAAAGTTTACGTTTTTTTTCTAATACTACAAATGGCTATAAGGGAGTACAGCTTCCCTTACAAGCAATATTACAGATTTAATAGGTACATAACCTGGGCTACGCGACAACAGATGATCATGTCAGGTTACTCACTGACCATAGACAGATGGAAGGATTTCATTTGCATCCAATCCATTGACTGACTATCTTTCAAATTACATACATTTCTTGTATGCAGGTACTTCCTGTTTTCCCCAGAGCTGTAGCTGCTACAAACCTATATGCAGCACCTCTTTTTTTTTAACACTTATCTTTATTTCTGTTTCTGACTTTTTATCTGACCCTTCTCAGGAGAAAGTAACAATGTCTTAACCAAGTGTCAACTACACCTGACCTAGCACAACAGCCCTCTGAAAATCGGCCCAGCAACAAACAATGGCCTATCTGATTAGGCCTTTCCCACATGTCTGCATCAAGTCATTGTGCATTGAATCAGTTTTGAGCTGTATAACACAAGGAATGCTTAAGGATTACGTGGGGTTCATGCCCCTTGATACCATCCTATACCAGGCACTGCGGTCTGGCCAGCATGGTGGGAAGGGCTGGGGGAACTCCCCAAGAACGCCCTCAGTCTGTACCTGGGTAGGTAAAAGGATCCCCAGCACAGTGCACCCCCACAGGCTCAGGCACAGAGCACTTGAACTAAAATAAAATAAAACCAAACCAAAATCTAATTAACTGAAACTGAAATTAAAAAGAAACTGCAAATGGCCCCCTAGGAAGAGGCTGCTCTGTCCTGCTTATTCTCCGGTGGCTGCCTTTCCCAGGCACCCAAAACACAGCAGGGAGTTAAACACATGTGGGCCTGAATAAGAAGAAATTGTGCCTAAATGCAGCGGAGGGAGTTTCCCACACTGCTGCAGGCTCCCAAACATGTGGCTGCAGGCCACTCTCTGTCTCCTTGTATTCTGGCGGTTGCTAGGGGTTTCTGCTGTCCTCCCCCCCCCTCCCCGCCACTGTTACCTTGGAGCCTCTTTGCCGCATGGCTTTTCTACCCCTCACGCTCAGCCTTCCTTCCCGGCTTTGGCATTGAGGGGGTGACTCGGGGCTGCCAGCTTTCACTCCTGTCAAGCAACTGCAGCCCCTGCAGTGGTTCCTCACGCGATAATGGGTTTGGGAGCAGCCAGAAGTCTCGGACTGAGGAAGGCCCCCACAGAACTCCCCCCCAAAAAAATCCTGGGGGGAGAGGGAGAAAAAAGGAATATCTTCCCCTCAGCCCTGTTGTTCCCGGGTTCTCTCTGTTCCTTCTGATTTTATTTTTAACGTCTGCCTTTAAAAACAAAGAAATCTGCACCTTAACAGGGGAAATAAAAGCAAACTCTAACTAAACCTATCTCCTTAGTTGTCTCTTCAGTGAGTCAAGTATCCTGGCTCACAACCTCCTCCAGCTTCTTGGAGACTGAGCTTACTGGGGCTGATGGGTGGTGCCAGCTGCATATGTACACTAGTGTCATCAAAAAGATGACAGGCTCAGTCTCCAAGCTGCTGGAGGAGGTGCACTACCCAGAGGTGCGGGACTGGACTGGAGGGACGATAAGGAATACTCCTTTTATCTGGACATAAGTTAACCAATATGACTAGCAGAGCTATAACTCTAAATAGCTGTTGTTAAACTGTTAAACTATGTTGTACTGTTTACTGTTCCTGGTTCATGTAAAACAGTGTGCTGAACAGGGCTCTGTTACACATTTGTTAACTGTGAACCGCTTTGAATTGTAGAAAGGCGGTATAGAAATAAGTTTGAATAAATAAATAAATAACTGGACAAATGTCTCTGCCATATGGAGCAAGTAGGGACATGTGGTAATCACTGCAGGTGGCCATCCCAGGAGTGGGATGTGCCTGCATGTACTGCATATATGTAATGCAGCCAAAGATGTTCAGTCACAGTTATGATGAAATATTCCAATCATGTACAACTCATGTGTCATACATATGCAGAGTGAAAATGTCTGACCCCTTGCAATGGGCTACAGCAGAGCCAATAAAGTCATGCTGTCAGATGGCATGATTGCAATGTGCACGTTTGCAGACCCAATGTGCTATTGTAATACATAAAAAAGTTTAAGAAAGTGTGTCCTCCTGTCAATGCAGATCCCGGACGTTTTTGGCAGTATACTGAAGTAATATTCCCACAACCATAAAGAGAACAAGTGGGATTCAAACCTTGGTCTGTTGCTTACAGAGCCAGTCCCCTAACCATTAGGCTACACCTTCACACAGCTCAATGCAGCCATGTCTAGTATAAAAGACTGCTGGTCCCTGCCTGCAATGGCCAAAACCCAGAAAAAGAAACAATATGGCTGGCACATTCTCAGACAGTGGTATACCACACCTAGGGCCTGATTACAGTGGCACACACGCAGTACGTACTGCACCAGATACTCAGTACTATAGCTGCATAATAGACACACAGCTGCAGAATACATGACTTGTCCAAAGGCCAAGCCACATGTGAGGTGAAAATGCCTGTCCCTCCAGCACCAACAGTCGCACGCAGGGTTCAGCTGTGCCGCAGTGTGGCACAAACCCCTGAGGCAGCACATGTGCAGGGCATGCAGTCCCTTGTGACCTGATGTACACTGCAAGACAGGTATATGTGCAGGTGTACCTAACTCAAACTACATCCATGACCCATGCGGTCCATCACAGACATCCCTGCCCTCCTTGGTGGGCCATGCACACATCTCCCAGCATCGTAGAAGACAAGCAAGTACTGGGAAATGCTCCAGTGATCACAGTTGTTACTATGGCTGCAATTGGGGCTCTGGGAGCCCCACGATGTACCGCACAATCTGAGCATATATATGCAACTGATGCCCATATGGAGAATGCAGCGATCCAGCACATCAGCTCTGTAATATGCAGGGACATTGTGTGCTTTCTGCACATAACAGCTGCCATATGTGCAAATGACCTGTTCCAGCAGTCACAATGAATGTGAGGAATGGCACACATCACCTGGTCCCCAGAGCAAGCACTGCAATAGATGGACTCACCAGGTTTTGGAGCATATCCATATCACTGCTAGTGCGCTACAGGTATTGTCTGCAGTGCGTGCTGCTAGTCACTTGGTATTCTGTATAATTGCAGCATGCCTGAGTGGCCTGTCTTATCTGGGCTATATGTCCTGCTCCTGTTGGCCAGGGACTCTCCTATAATATCTCATGTCAATCCATAAAGTTGCGGTAGCTGTTTCCAAGGACCCGAATGCAGTGAGTGTTGTCTAGGCAGGAAGAGGGAGTGCTGACATGAAGCAAAATGGTTTGCCAAGACCATAGTTATCAACAGGTTACCAACAGCCCAAGAGCATAAGAACATAAGAACATAAGATATGCCATACTGGGTCAGACCAAGGTCCATCAAGCCCAGTATCCTGTTTCCAACAGTGGCCAATCCAGGTCACAAGTACCTAGCAGTTTCCCCAAAAGACACAGGTTCCACAATGCTTGTACTGGGTCAAGCATTGATATCCTGGGTCCCTTCTTAATAATGGTTTATGGACCTTTCCTCCAGGAACTTGTCCAAACCTTTTTTAAACCCAGCTACACTAACAGCCTTTACTACATCCTCCGGTAACAAATTCCAGAGTTTGATTACACATTGAGTGAAAAATTATTTTCTTTTATTAGTCTTAAATAGTTTACCCTGTAGCTTCGTTGCATGTCCCCTAGTCTTTCTATATTCTGATAAGGTAAACAATCGATCTACGTTTACCCGTTCCACTCCGTTCATTAATTTATAGACTTCTATCATATCTCCCCTCTGCCGTCTCTTTTCCAGGTTAAAGAGCCCTAACCTTTTTAGCCTTTCTTCATAGGAGTATCCTTCCATCCCCTTTACCATTTTGGTGGCTCTTCTCTGAACCTTTTCTAAAATCGCTATATCCTTTTTAAGATACGGCGACCAGAATTGCACACAATATTCAAGGTGCGGTCTCACCATGGAACGATATAGAGGCATTATAATATCTTTTGTTTTATTTTCCATTCCTTTCCTTATCATACCTAGCATTCTATTTCCTCTCTTGGCCGCTGCTGCACACTGGGCCGAGGGTTTTAACATGGTATCCACAATGACGCCTAAATCTTTTTCCTGGGTGGTGGTTCCTAATGTGGAACCTTGCATCGTGTAACCATAGTTTGGGTTGTTCTTCCCTAGGTGCATAACCTTGCACTTGTCCACATTAAATTGCATCTGCCATTTTGATGCCCAGTCTTCCAATTTATCAAGATCATCTTGCAATTTTCCACAATCCTCTTGGGTTTTAACAACTTTAAATAGTTTTGTCTCATCTGCAAATTTGATAACCTCACTCGTTATTCCACTTTCCAGGTCATTTATGAATATGTCAAAAAGCAGCGGACCCAGCACAGATCCCTGGGGCACACCACTATTCACCTTTCTCCATTGGGAAAATTGGCCATTTAGCCCTACCCTCTGCTTTCTATCTTTTAACCAGTTCCTGATCCACAATAGTACACTGCCTCCTATCCCATGACTCTTTAGTTTTGCCAAAAGTCTCTGATGAGGGACCTTGTCAAAGGCTTTCTGAAAGTCTAGATACACAATATCAACCGACTCACCTTTGTCCACCTGTCTATTCACTCCTTCAAAAAAACATAACAGATTAGTAAGACAAGATCTTCCTTGTCTAAAGCCATGTTGGCTGTCTCCCATTAGGTCATGACTATCTACATGCTGAGTAATTTTATTCTCTATAATGGTTTCTACCATTTTTCCCGGTACTGATGTCAGGCTCACCGGTCTGTAGTTTCCCGGATCACCCCTGGAACCCTTTTTAAAAATTGGTGTTACATTGGCGATCCTCCAATCTTCAGGTATTAGAGATGATTTTAATGATAGTTCACAAATTACTAATAGCAGGTCTGCATACTTCAGTTCTTTCAACACCCTTGGATGTATACCATCCAGCCCAGGTGATTTGCTACTGTTCAGTTTATCTAATAGTTGTAATACATCTTCCCGATGTATCGATATTTCCTTCAATTCTTCCACACCTTTAAATACCACTTCAGTCATGGGTAACATCCCTACATCTTCCTCAGTAAAGACTGAAGCAAAGAATTAATTCAGTTTCTCCGCTATCGCCTTGTCGCCTCTTAGTGCTCCTATAACCACTTTATCATCTAATGGACCAACTGACTCTCTCACAGGTTTTTTGCTACGAATGTACTTGAAAAGGTCTTTATTTCGTGTTTTTGCTTCCGCAGCAAGCTTCCTCTCAAATTCTCCCTTTGCCTGCCTTATCAATGCCTTGCATTTGACTTGCCAGTGCTTGTGCTGTTTCCAGGTTTCGTCGTTTGGCTCTTTTTTCCATTTCCTGAAAGATGCTTTTTTGGCAACAACAGCCTCTCTGACCTCATCTTTAAACCATGCTGGCAGTTTTTTGGACTTCCTTCCACTTTTCTTAAAGCGTGGAATACAGCTGGTCTGGGCTTCCAAGATAGTATGTTTCAACAACACCCAAGCTTGATGTACGTCATTAACCTTTGCAACTGCTCCTTTTAGTGCACATGTAAGACTTCTCACCAACTGGGAGAAAATCGTACATGTGACACTCAATGCAAAGGACTGGAAAGCCCCCATCCCACTGCTGGACTGCTGTCTGCATCTTAGTTTTAAGTTTGTGTTTAGATCTAAGTTCTTTACTTACTAAGGGTTGCTATGGATATGTATACTTATAAAACTGTACCTAATACGTGTAATATACCTTGTTCACCTGAAGCTTAATTAATCTCAGGTTCCTAGTGTATGACTGATTTGGGTAATGAGCTTCACCTGAAAGCACCTCCTGTCTTTTAAGATGTTTAAGTACCTATAAAGCTACGATTATCCCAGGGGTGGGTGGGTGTGGGGAGGGAAATAACACTTATTAAAAGAGGGCTGCTACACAGTACCCTGTCTTGTGCTGCTGAGGTAAGCTATATTCTGATTTGATTTAAATTATAGCTCTTAGCTGCTGCTAGGCTCTAACTTCTTATGAAATTTAAACTACAAGCTCTCTGCTGGGTTCTAAATTTAACCAGAAAGCTCTCTTCTGTGTTTTAAATGTAAGCCAAAAGTACTTTGCTGATGCTAGGCCCTGAGTAACTATTAAATTTAGACTACAAGCTCTCTGCTGGGTTCCAAATGTAACTGGAAAGCTCTCTTCTGTGTTTTAAAACTAAAAGTACTTTTCTGATGCTAGGCCCTGAGTGACTATTAAATGTAAACCACAAGCTCTCTGCTGGGTTCCAAATTTAACCATAAAGCTCTCTTCTGTGTTTTAAATTTAAACTAAAAGTAGTTTGCTGTTACTAGGCCCTGAGTGACTATTAAAGTTAAACTACAAGCTCTCTGCTGGGTATGAAATGTAACCAGAAAGTTCTCCTATGTGTTTTAAATTTAAACTTAACCTGCTGCTACTAGGCCCTGACCGATTTAACAAAAAATAGTGGGTTCACAGATTAATTAGCTTTAATACAAAGAATTCCTTTTAGAAAATTACCAGAAGTATATACTCACAGTTGCAGATCTCTCTCCAGAAGTAACGGTCCCTTTTTCTAGTCCTTCAAGACTCACTTTCTGTGAATTCCAATCAATTAGATCACTTTCTGTGAATTCCAATCAACTAGATCAATCACAGGCAGCCTGCATATGTTGGGTAACACTGGGCTGTGTCAGTCACACACATACTATCTGTGCCCAGTCTGCTAGTCACCACACACTGCATGTACACATTGCCACCATAAACACATTGGCTTTGTACAAACAGCATGGAAATTCAGCAGCCTGTCTAGTGACTGGACTGCCATAACAGAAACACCCATATCACCGCAACTTGACTCTATATAGCAACATTTGGATACATAGCCATGACATGGTCACAGCTTGGTCAAAGTGAGAGTGGCCTCTCAGCATGAACAAATGTGTGCATCCAGGCCATGCCCATGGCAGACCCATGCTAAGATGGCTCAGCTATTGACCTTACCTCTGACTCATTTACATACTGTGGAAACTGCTCTGTTTTAGGCAATACCCAGAATCCTCTGCTCCTCATTATGTACCCTTTTATTCTGAACTTGGGAACAGCTTATGCAATGTGAGGCACAGTGGAAAGTGGGCCCAAGACAGGCTGCACGTGCATGCTGACCCACAAACCCAAATACAGTGTCCCCCTACACAGCTTTTGGCAGTGAACATTGAACATAGTGCTATGCTTCTACTCTCATATAATGTCATGTCCCTAGCCATGGACACTGCAGAACTGGCCATGCACTCTCCCATGCTGCATGCGCATTGGCCTACCCCTCCCCCCCCCTTGCTGGTGACACATATGCCACCGTTCCCTGCCTCTTTGTTCTCTAACATCCTTGTGAGTGTCACCCTCGTTGCCCATGGGAAGTCAGTGAGGCTGTCATGCAGGCCCTATGATGAAACATATGCAGACACAGAGTAGGCCAGCATAGGTTCTGGCGATGTGAACATAGGCTTTTGACAGCAATGTCACCTATGAAGGGCACATACTAAACATGTATGGTACTGTTCCCCGACCATACCCTCACCCCAACATTCACTTTTAGGTACTGTCTTCCCATATGGTGGCAGGCAATGCAGAGACCAACATGACATCCTGTGCCACATTTCAGCAGTTGGAATTATGCATGCACCATTCATAGGTCAGTGTCCCCCAGTCACACTCAAGCAAACAAGTACACTTGGACTCTCATTTGGGGTACTAGGTAATGTACTGCTGAGTGCTTTGGGCAATGATCAGTAGACAGTGTTGAGATGGTGCTTATTGTGTGCAAATTTGCCAGATACAGACCTGCCTGTATGTGCAAACACTGCATGGAGTAAAGAGTCCCCCGGACTGCACTCTACGACTGCAGCATAGGAAAAGAGCAAGGTGCATGCAGGTAATTCATAAAATCTTTCCAGTGTCACCAACTAAGTGAATGAATTGAACATTCACAGGGACCAGCCCTCCACTTGGACCTAGTACCTTATAGGTTGCTGCTGCACCAAGTGGGCTGGCAGTGTTGCCACGGATACAGCTGTTCTGGCAGTTGGCATTAATAAGGCCTCTCACATGTGCAAATTGTTGTGTCCTGAGGCCTGGAGGCTCAGTCAGAAGTGAGGGTTGCAACACACACATGGGTCTCCGCCCCCCCCCCCCCTCGCTCACTCCAGTCAAACCAGCAGGCAATTTGGAAGCTGCACAGCAGTGTCATGTTGGGAGGTAAGTGTAGGGGAATGATGTGGAGATGGGCCTTGATGATGGAGTAACTGGGAATGCATTACAGCATCACAGCCACAGGTTGCAACTACTAACCTTCTGCTTGTAAATGGTGTCTCACACAGTAAGAGTAGTTACTCACCTGTAACAGGTGTTCTCCAGGAGCAGCAGGAATCAGTCCTCACATATGGGTGACGTCGGCGCCGACGGAGCCCTCGCGGAGCAATTTTCCCCAGCTTTCAAAGAAAGCCTTTGGGAATTGCAGTGCGCATGCGCGGTCCCCTTCCCGCCCAAGGGTGCCATCTTGCTCAGTCTGATGACATAGCTAAAAGACAGCAAGAAATTAGCAAAAAACGAAATCATAGGACTGCAACTCCAAGGGGAGGAGGGAGGGTTGTGAGGACTGATTCCTGCTGCTCCTGGAGAACACCTGTTACAGGTGAGTAACTACTCTTTCTCCAGGACCAAGCAGGAAGTCAGTCCTCACATATGGGACTCCCAAGCTTAAGGCTACCGGAGACCCTAAGCACAAAAAAGGAGCTCCCTCAAGCTCAGTAGCACAGAAGGAAGGAATCTTCTCTGAGTACGCCTCCAACTGGTAGCCCAACATCCGGGACGGAGGGCAGGAGTTGCCTATACCTCAAAGAGATTACGGAGGACTGCCTGTCCAAAAGCACTGTCCCTGCGGGACTCCCTCTCCAGGCAGTAATGGGCTGCAAAAGTCTGGCTTGAAGACCAAGTAGCGGCCCGGCAGATGTCTGCCAATGGAACAGAGCGGAGGTAAGCCACTGACGCAGCCTTCGCCCTAACACGATGAGCCGTGACTCGACTTTCCAACGAGAGGCCGACTGCCCCATAAGCCCAAGCGATACAGTCAGCAATCCAGATGGACAGAGTACGCTTGGAGACAGGGAGCCCCAACTTATTGGGGTCATAAGACACGAAGAGCTGAACAGCCCTTCGGTGCTCCCGCGTACGGTCAAGGTAGAAGGTTAACGCCCTCCTACAGTCCAGGGTATGCAGGACCATTTCAGCTCGGCTGGAGTGTGGCCTGGGAAAGAAGGTCGGAAGTACCACCTCCTGGTTGATGTGAAAAGGGGAAACCACTTTAGGAAGAAACTTAGGGTGAGTTCGTAGGACTACCCTATTCTTGTAGAACCTAGTGTAAGGAGGATCAGATACTAGGGCCTGTAGCTCACTAACGCGTCTAGCAGAAGTGAGGGCTACCAAGAATAAGGTTTTCCAAGAAAGAAAACGAAGATGACAGGTAGCCATAGGTTCAAAAGGCGGACAGGTAATCCGCTGTAAAACCACATTCAGATCCCAGTCAGGGGCTGGTGGGCGCAAAGGTGGTTTAAGGAGAAGGAGGCCTCTGAGAAAATGAGCCACTAGAGGGTGGCTGGAAAGAGGCCTGCCATCCACCGGCATGTGATGCGCAGAAAGAGCACTGAGGTGGACCCTGACCCAGTTGGACTTAAGTCCAAGATTGGAGAGGCAAAGCAAGTACTGCAAGACCACTGATGCCAAACAGGAGAAGGGATCTTGAGACTGCTGAGCACACCAGACGGAGAACCAACGCCACTTAAGAGCGTAGGACTTCCAGGTGGAGGGTCGCCTGGAGGCCAAGACGACGTCCTCCACATCTGGAGGCAGCAGGAGGGGAGCAAGGACTACCCTTTCAGCAGCCAGGCCATCAGATGAAGGGACCGGAGGTTGGGGTGTAGGAGAGCCCTGTGATCCTGGGTCAGGAGATCGGGCTGAAACCCCAGAGGGAGAGGAGTGTCCACCGCCAGCTGCATCAGAAGCGGGAACCAGGGCTGTCTCGGCCACCGGGGAGCCACCAGGATCATCGAGGCTCTGTCTCTGAGAACCTTGAAGAGCGTCCGAGACACTAGTGGCATGGGAGGAAAGGCATACAAGAGGCCTGTGGACCATGGAATTAGAAAAGCATCCGCCGCTACTCTGAGAGGATGCGGTTGATGAGAGCAGAATCTGGGAAGTTGCCGATTCTGAGGACTGGCAAACAGATCCATGGTGGGGAGGCCCCATTTGAGAAAGATCCGCTGAAGCACTAACGGATCCAATCTCCACTCGTGTGGTTGGAGGATTCTGCTCAGTTTGTCTGCCAGGCAATTTTCTTGACCCGGGAGATAAACAGCTTTGAGGAGGATGCCGCGGTTGACGGCCCAAGAGCACAGCTTTTGTGCTTCGCGACAGAGAAGGAAGGAGCCTGTGCCCCCTTGTTTGTTCACGTAGAACATCGCAACTTGATTGTCCGTCTGGACCAGCACATACTGGTGAGAAGTGAGGTGGGAGAAGGCCCTCAGAGCCAGGCGGATAGCTCTGAGCTCCAGGAAGTTGATCTGCTGGGCAGACTCCCAAGGAGTCCAGAGGCCTTGAGTACATGTCCCTTGGCAATGTGCTCCCCAACCCAGGAGAGAAGAATCGGTCGTCAGGACCTGAGAAGGCGGAGGAGACTGAAAAGCCATTCCTAGCACTAGGTTTGGCAGATGAAGCCACCATTGCAGAGAAGAGACCAGCGGGTCGGAGATCTGTACGGAGTCCGCTAGGCTCCCAGTGGCCTGATGCCATTGTGTGCGAAGGCACCATTGAGCAGGCCGCATGTTCAGGCGGGCATTGGGGGTCACATGGACTGTGGAAGCCATATGGCCGAGCAGTCTCAGAAATTGCCTGGCAGAGACCAGGGAATTGCTGTGAAAGTGGCTGGCAAGATCCATGAGCCTGTTCGCTCTGTCGAGAGGCAGAAAGGCTCGCGCCTGAAGCGTGTTTAATCTTGCGCCGATGAACTCGAGATCCTGAGAGGGGAGCAAAGTGGACTTTGCGAAGTTTATGACAAAGCCCAAGTGCTGAAGCAGAGCCACAGTGCGGTGCGTGGCGTGAGTGGCCTCTTGGGAAGACTGTGCTCTGATGAGCCAGTCGTCTAGGTATGGAAATACAAAGAGGCCTTGAAGTCTTAGATAAGCCGCCACCACTGCTAGACATTTGGTGAACACCCTTGGTGCGGAGGATAGGCCAAAGGGTAGCACTCTGTACTGGTAATGATTGCCCCCCACAACAAACCTGAGATATTGTCTGTGGCTGGGGTGGATGAGGATGTCAGTGTAGGCATCCTTTAGATCTAAGGAGCATAGCCAGTCTCCCTGCTGGAGGTAGGGCAGCAGGATTCCAAGGGTAAGCATCTTGAACTTTTCCTTTGCGAGGAACTTGTTGAGATTCCGCAAGTCCAGGATGGGTCTGAGGCCTCCTGTTCGTTTTGGTATCAGAAAGTACCTGGAGTAAAAGCCTTGACCTCTCAGGTGGTGTTGCACCGGTTCCACAGCCTGTTCCTGAAGAAGACTTGCTAACTCCTGAAGGAGTAAGTCCATGTGCAGAGGGAGTCTGAGAGGCTCCCCTGGAAAGTAGGAGGGAGGTACCTGGTGGAAGTGCAGAAGATAGCCCTCTTGGACTATGTGAAGTACCCAGGTATCTGTAGTGATGTTGGACCACCTGTGGGCAAAGTGGACCAGCCGGCCTCCTGTGCTGAGAGAAACCAGCTGAGGGGGAGAGGCTATGCTGATGAAGTCAAAAACCCCCACCCTGCTGAGCAGGGGCCGGTGGTGCAGGCTTGGGGGCTTGCTGCCTACGGGACCCATTACCCCGTCCCTTGGCCTGCTGACCCTGTTGGGGAGCTGCTGAGGCCTGATAATGAGGGTAGTGTTTATAGGCAGCCGCCTTCCTCGGGTAAAAGGGCTTTTTCCCCGAGCCCTTCTTCTTCTGAGAAGGGGCAGAGGTCTTCCTTGAGAGCCAAGTCCTGGTGAGAGTCTCGGTCTCGATCTGTGCAGCCTTCTCATCCATGGGTTTACCAAAGAGGTTTTCACCTCTGCAGGGGACATCGACCAACTTGTCCTGCACCCATGGCTCGAGGTCGGATGACTGAAGCCAAGCCTGTCGGCGGGCACCGATGCCGGCTGCGGCTACTCGAGCTGATGCTTCAAAGCCATCGTAGACTGCTCGAGAGATAAACTTTGAGCACTCCCGAATACCAGTTGACAAGGCTTGGAACCTCTGCAAAGGTTCTTCGGAGAGACCAGCAGAGAACCCGGCTATTTCTTTAGCCAGGTCTCGGAGATACATGCCCATATAGAGCTGGTAGGTCTGGACTCGACAAGCAAGCATAGAGCCCTGGAAACACTTCCTACCGAGGGCATCCAGGCTTCGAGCCTCCCGACCGGGAGGCACCGAGGAGTGCATCTTCTGACTCTTAAGTCTATGCAGGGCCGATTCCACCACCATGGAATGGTGCGGTAGTTGTGCCTTTTGGAACCCGGGGCTCTTGCGGACTCGATAAATGGAATCGACCCGCTTGCTTAACACCGGCGACGATGCCGGGCTCTCCCACATGCGGAAGAGAAGTCGTTCCAGCATCGGAGGAACCGGTACAGTAAAGGCCTCCTTTGGGGGAGAGTCATACTGGAGGGCAGCGAGCTCTTCAGCTCGAGGCTCCTCCTCGGGATCCGCGGGGAAGGCCAAGGCCTTGGCCATATCCCGCACGAAGTCCGAGAACCGGGTATCCTCCGGGGGAGACCGTCTCCGAGGTTCGGACTCAGGGGAGTCCGATGGGACACACCGAGTCCGAAAAGAACCAGGTGACTCTTCGTCCTCGGATTCCCAGGCTGACCCCTCGGAGGAGGAGTCGAGCGGCTCCGGTCGGGCGGGCATTGATGCCGTCCGCCCCAATGCCGAGGGAGTCGGCGTCGACAACCTCGGTCCCGAACGGGAGGCCGAAGGAGACCGTGACCGAGGATCGACTCGAGCCCTCATGGACTCGAGGATCGGCTCGGTCTCCGGGGTCGACTTGGACGTCGACGTCCTGGTGGTCAGGGCAGAAGCACCGGTGAGGCCAGCGATCAATGCCCGCTGCTGGTCCATGAAGGCAGTCAGACTGCTCTCCAAGGCCGTCAACCTGAGTCCGAGCTCAGGAGACCCAGCAGCCCCCGACTCGGGCCCCGACGGCGTCGGGCCCAAAGTCGGTTCCTTCGGAGGCGAGTCCACGAGGACTACAGCACTTACGTGAGCAGGCGAGTCCATCTCGAGACGAGGATGTTTGGAAGGCCTCTCCATCTCCGAGGACCCGGGACGGCTATCGGGGCTATGCGACCTGGCCCTCGAGGAACCAGGAGCGTCCACCGACGCCGCCCCCGCGGGTTTCTTCTTCCGATGATGTTCCCGGGTAGGAGATCCCCGCTCAGAGGAACTTCGACGATGCTCAGGACCAGAGTCCCGAGACGTCGAAGCCTCTGACGAGGTCCGGGCCCGGCCGGAGTCAGAGAAGATACGTTCCCGCTGATGCTGCCGACTCCTCAACGCTTTTGAGGACATCTTGCCACACAGACCACAGATCATCGGGTCATGATCGGGTCCGAGGCAGCGGAGGCAGCAGTCGTGTGTGTCGGTAAGAGACATGAGCTTCTTACACCGATCACACTTCTTAAACCCGCTGGCAGCCATCGGGGGAAAAAGGGCCCCTGCGAGGTCAAAAGACAGGGCTGCCAGTGAAACAGAAAAAAAGGCGCGAAATCTGTCACGAAGGACAAAAAAACGAAAAATAAAGAACGGACTCGCAACGGCGTCGCGGGTCCGGGCGGGAAAAGAACCGGCGTCGAACCGAGAAAAAAGACAAATAAAATCAACTTTTCTAGCGGGGAATTACAAACAACGTCTGTAGGGCTCCGCGGAAAAAAGAAGACTGAGCAAGATGGCACCCTTGGTCAGGAAGAGGACCGCGCATGCGCGCTGCAATTCCCAAAGGTTTTCTTTGAAAGCTGGGGAAAATTGCTCCGCGAGGGCTCCGTCGGCGCCGACGTCACCCATATGTGAGGACTGACTTCCTGCTTGGTCCTGGAGAATGTGGGGTTGCTAAAAAGCCGACCTGCAGCATGTTGAAAACACAGCTATAAAGCCTCGGCACTACATGCATGGACAGTGCACTGCTGCAGCTCACACTCCTCTGGAGATACACACACATGACCCCACTGTCCAAAGCTGCTGAAGGTTGGCATTATTACCTGCCCCTTAGGCCTCCTTTGATGCTCCACCATTTCAATACATGCTGAGCATGCAGATGCTATTAGCGTGCTGTACAATGCTTAGGTGCTGTTAACGCCTGCTCAGTGTGCCAGTGCTATTTAGCATGCTCTGCCATCCAGCACTGGGTGGTGCAGCTTCTCAGTGTGGCAGCTGAGTGTGTGGACTCATGCTGGACGAAATGTAGAAGGTTGCACACGCTGATACAGTACTGGAATCATAGGATGAGGTTAATGCACCTGGACATACCATTCCTAGTTTAAAGGCTGGTCTTGAACCTGTGACCCTTCTCTCATACACACACTGGCCATATGTTTGGAACAACAGAGCAGCAGTGGAAGTTCATCAATCCATGGGTATATATGTGGCCATTGTCAGGATGCATGAGAACATGAGTTGGGGTATGCCTATGTCTGCTTAGACCTCTGCAGGTTCTGTGCCATACTTGTCTGACAAGGTATGTTTGACAGGTGTGGGAGAGGGTCATCTTGTTAGGTCTCTGTGTTGCACTGCCTTGCTATGTTACTGGTTCAACTGACATTCATGTCTTACATATGGGATCTGTCCAGTCAAAGGGACAGGCCATGATACATGAACACACACATTCCAGACCATGGGTGTCCTAGCAGAAGGACCAATGTACCCATTTCCTAGTTTGTGCTTTTTGGGCGGTCATGGAATAATCTCACATTTGACAGACCACAATAGTTAATTTAGATTCACATGTGGCTCTTAAGGTTGTAACTAGCTGCGTATTTACTTATGGAGGGGTCACCGGTTCATGCACAGATTATGGTCATCATTTAGCAGGTAAGGGGGCAGGGTGGTCATTTTAACTCTGGGGCAAGGTACTTCAGGCCGGAAGGTCGGGGGTTCAAATCCCACTAGAGGACAGCAACCTTGGGCCGGAAGGACTGGGGTTTCTAGTCCCACAGATGCTCCTTGTGGTCTTGGGCAAGCCACTTAACCCTCCATTACCCATGTTCCCTGTAAGTATTAGTGTATGTGTCTCATATCCCTGCGTGTTAAATGTATCCCCCAATTGTGTTGTGACCGCTTTGATTGAAGGATAAGGCGGTATACAAAACTGTCAAAATAAAATAAATAAAAATAAAACTCTGACATGGGCTGTTTTCATATTGCATAGCCTCCCTGCCTCAGTGGCATATTTTTCCCCTCACGTGCAGATATCCACTCAATATGTGCAAGTGGGTGACATACTGTTCCCAGAGCTAACCCATCCACTCGGCAAACTAGCCGGGTGCCATGGTCCACCGATCATGGTGGACAGCATGCTCACCAATCCCTCCCTCCCAACCATCATGGCACAGCTACCACTTCAGTGCTGCAGGCAGCCTTATTGAAGTTGCACATATGCAGCTAATCACACCATGCTGCTCCTGCCCCCTCCATGGGGGGATGTGGGCATGCATGCTGATGCCTTAGACCTCGGAGGGGAGGGATCACCATGTACTCTGTTGTACCTGCTGCTGAGATGCTTGCCATCCCACTAACAGTGGCAACTGCAACATTGCACCAACACACAGGGCTGGGACACAGATTTCATCTGCAGCAGGCTGCAGCCACTGCAACCGCCACCCCCACCCTCACACAATGCTGACATGGCAGCATGGTGGCAGTGAGGGTGGTACAATTCCTTTTTGACTGCGGTAGCATGTATGTGTGCTGCCACTGTCACAGTGGAGTCATACCAGACATCACTGAGCCTAGTGGACCAGCCAGCCCCACTGCATCACCCATGTGACACCTTCTTTGCCAATTTATCACCAACAACATAGTGCCCTTTATTAATAGGGCACCATGCTGTTGCTGTCAATGGAAAACTACTATCACTAATTTGAGAACTACGGTGGTAGAGCACATTGCATATATTTAAATAGGCTCTCTCCCTTCAGAAAAGTCCTTATCATGAGCTTTCAGATGGCTTTAGGGTTCCCAGCGCCGGGAGCTCTAACGCACAGTAACACAAACTGACGTTAAAAGAGCACACGCTATCTTCACCCAGTCTCCGTCTCATTAATGCCCACTCTCCACCTCCTTTCATCTTAACCCTAGGGGACCAGTTTGCACACGTTAATCCAGCATTATTATCGCTTTCTGTAGCGTTAATCGCTCACGGGCTCCAATAACGCCCATTAACGGCACCTTTGTTCCCCGAATGCTCTTTAGTAAATATACCCCTAAGAGTTCTCATCAGCCATAAAGAATGATCTGGTCCTGGTCCTAAAGGCAGATATACAGAATCCCAAACTTCATGTGACTTTGAAGTATTCTTCATATCAACCGTCTGTCCCACAATGGCAGAAAAATGAAGGTAAAGCCAGGAAGCATGTATGTATGTATTAAAATGGGAAAGAAAATTAGACAAATAAGGTGTGCTTTGGAGTCATTATCTGCTATCCTATTACATGTTTCTATAGAACAGTGACAGAAAATGCATGCCAAATGAATGGCAAACAGTTTGGAGTTAAGACCACTGCTTCCTTATCAATGAGGGATCAAATGTTCTTAGAATACTTTTAGAAAAGTGTTATTTTATTTTATTTCTTCTTTGTTTAAAATTGTGTTACAAGTCTCTTCTCCATAGCATCCAGAGAAGAAATATTTAAATAGCAATTTTCAGAAGCTGTTAATTCTGGTAAATACCTGTTTATCTGGATAAACTGACTTTCTTAAAGTTGCCCATTCTTTACACAGCTAGCAATATATGTGGGCATCAACAATGCAGGTATTTGCATTAGGAAAAAAAAAGGCAGCAGGCTCAGACGGGGAAGAAAAGCATGTGCATAGATTAAAGGGGGGGGAGTAATGCAAAGTAATTAACGCGATTAGCAAACCTGTTAACTGCATTAATCATGCTGACCAGGATATTCAGCGGCTCTAACACTCTCACAGTCCTGAATATTGCTACTGCCCGATTAGCTTCTTTGCTCTCTAGCTGACCCGGATATTCAATGCCTGTGGCTGGATATGGCCCCAGCATCGACTATCTGGACCTTTCGTTCAGCAACACCAACTAGCCGTGCTAGCTGCCACTACTGAATATTGGGCCCTACACTTGTTATTTATACAGAAAAATGTATAGCTGTGCAGGTACTTTCTCCTAGGGCAATTTTCCTAAAGAAAGTATTCTCATACTTTCCTTTTGAAAATTGGTGCAAAGTCCTTGGGTAAAGGTACATGAAGACTACATGGGAAGATCTGAAAATTACCCCCAAGGCAGCTAGTTACTAAGCTGCAATAAAATATCACACTTCGTTTTGTCTTTAATTGGCAGCTTGACCCTTAGTAATAGTACCATGAGACTAGTGCTGGGGTGAACCGGTACCATTTTGAACCTCATATCAGACAGGGTTTAAAAGAAGTCTGGATGAGTTCCTGGAGGAAAAGTCCATAAACCATTATTAAAGTGGACTGAGGAAATCCACTGCTTACCTCTGGGATAAGCAGCATGGAATCTGTCTACCTTTTGGGAACCTGACAGGTACTTGTGACCTGGATTAACCACTGTTGGAAACAGGAACCCTTGATCTGACCCTATATGGCATATCTTATGTTCTTATGAGGGACTGGGATTGCTCCTGCCATAGGTGTTGGAACAGGGTGGGCCACACGAGCCCTGGCACCACCAAAATTTTGCCCACCAGCTGCAAGATAGGATACCCTTGGGCAGAAAATCTACATCAAGGCCGCGATCATAATCGTCCCCTCCTGTTCTGCCCATGGGGATCCCATTTCCTGTGGGCAGAAGAGATGAGAGCAGCTGCAATCAAGTCACGGACTCCTGTCTGCCCACAGGGGATTAGCAGACCAAGAGGGGAGGGACATGATCATGGCCTCAGTGCAGATTGTCTGCCCGTAGTGATCCCATCTCCCACAGCTGCTCTCTTCTCTTCTGCCGGAAGGAGATGGGATCTCTGGGCAGAACAGGAGGGAAAGGCTGAGGAAGGCTAGGGGCAGGTAGAGGCTTGACTGGGGGTGTGTCTCTGAGGGGCGTCACTTGGGAATCCATAGGGCTTGACCTCCAGGATGGAGGTGCTGATTTATATATCCCCGGACAAGGACTTGGTGGGTGGAGGACTTGCCTTGGGGGTTGGGGGCACTTCAGGGGTTAAAGGGACTTGACAAGGACATCAAGGGGGTTGTAAATTATTGGGCTTGACTAGGGGAGAAGGGGGTCTTAGGTAGGAATTTGTTTATTTTTTTTAGAACAACCTCTAAGATTGTGCTCAGGCCTGATGCTCCTGAGAAGAAAAATAACACCGGCTCAAATTTGGCATTATTTTTCCACAAAAAACACAGCTTGCAAGATTCAGCAAACGCTGCATTATTCAAATTTCATAATAATTAGATGCTTTGCATGCATTTACATGCTTTGTATCTTATTATTATGTAACACACGTTATGGTAAATTAACACGTTACAGGAAATTTACACATAATTTTCTCATTTAACCTATTAAGAGGCAAATATCATGAATTATTCCATTAATGGACATTAGTAAGTACTTCCCTTAATGTATGAAATAAAAGACAACATTTGGAAATTGATGTTTCATGACTGCTGGGTTGATAAGATAGCAGGTTAATTTAGCTGGCTATCTTTAGGTGAATATTCAACTGAATCTAATTGGTATCTAAAAGGTATATTTACTAAGCCAGGCTAACAGTTAACCCAAGCTATCTGCAACTAGGTCCCATATTATTCAATAGGAACTAGTTGCAGATAGCCCGGGTTAACTGTTAGCCCGACTTAGTAAACATACCCCGTGTGTCTTTATAAAATACTAAAAGCAGCAGAACTCACACATAGATGGAAGTCATGAGCATTTACGCTTGCTTGGGAGCAGGCATAAATGTTCAAGCATAACATATGCATGTATTTTAAAAATAAGGGGGGGGGGGCATATTCAATGGAGGCAGCTAGTGCTGTTAAGACTGCTGGCCCTACCGGCTTTAAATTATACTCATATATTCGTGGGCTAGTGTGAGCAAACACTTGGTATATTTGCTTTTGTAAGATGTTTTCCTTTTTGTTTTTTTGCTTGTATTGTTGCTCTATTTCTTTCAAGAATAGTGTTGTAACTTTCTTGGATTTAATTGTAAAAACTTTCATAAATAAATAATAAAAAAAAAAAAAAAAAAAAAAAAAAAATTATACTCATATATTCAATGCCAGGGCCATATCTGGCCATCGGCACTGAATATCCAGGTTACCCAGTTAAGGAGTTATTCTGAGCCACGAATAGCAGGGATAGACGGCCCGACAGGATGCCCATCCCCGCTATTTGTGGCTTTTCCTGTCCCCCGCAGGGAAGTTAGACAGGGCAGGGAATGTGCGACACGGGGGTGGAGATAGGACGGGCAGTGGGCAGTCCAGGGCCAATTCTAATGTTGGCCCTGTATGTCCGGGGCGGCGAAATGTCCAGGGAAGTTATTCCACCTCCGATGTAGAACTTCCCTGGATGTTTTTTTTTGGAAGGCCCGGGGCACAGATTGGGCAGTGGGGGACAGGGTTTATTCCCCGCAGCCCGACCCTGGCCTTAGGAGGCCAGATCGGGGGTTGGGCTGTGGGAAATAAACTGTTTTTTCTTGGCGGCTGGTATCGCGGCTTTTAAATGGAGCTGCAGTGCCATAGCAACAGGACGCCATGGTACCGCAGCTCCATTTAAAAGCCCTGACTGAGTTAATCGGGCTACTAATATACGTGCAGGCTGGACTAAATTGCAGTCCCAGCCTGCACATACATTGCTGTTCGGGATTCTGATCAGTATCGCGATCCCCTTTGTACGTCCAGCTCAGCCTGGATGTACAAAGGGGATGGACATGCGGGACAGAATCGGGTCCTTAGGACCCAATTCTGTCCCGGACATAGATCCCCTCTGTGCGTCCAGTCTGAACCATGCATGTCCAGGCCTGTCCCCGGCTAACTCAGTCAGGGCTTTTAAATGGAGCCGTGGCACCATGGTGTCATGCTGCCATGGCACCGCAGCTTCATTTAAAAGCCTGTTGGGCCGTCCATCCCCACTATTTGTAGCACAGAATAACCTGCTTAGTGTTTTGGCTAACTATTCAGCAGCAATATTCAGCTGCTGGCCTGATAGGTAAACCAGCTAAAGTTAGGCCAGCCTTCTTTCTACCTAACTTTAGCTAGTTTATATTAACCAGCCAGTAGCTGAATATTGCCCCGGACCGGATAACGCTAGTGTTGCCTCCAGAACACCCTGACGATAGCCAGTTAGCATAGGAGCATAAAAACCAGATAGCAAGGAATATTAAGCAGCCCTAAATGGTTTAGTGCCACTGAGATCCTACTGGCCGTGGTTTAAGCAGCTAGCTGGTCTCCTAGTCTGTTAAATCGCTTTGAATATGCTGCCCAACATACATACATAAATCAAAACTATCCAAGCTCTTCTGAAACTCCACGCCTGAACATGACTTCCTGGAATAGCATGTGATTTCACAGGCATAATCCCTAGGGTAATTTTATAAAGCCTTTTTACATGAGAGAAAAAGGTATTTTTCTTTATAAAATTATTTATTTAGCTGTATTTATATTCTGCTTTTCACTGGGTCAAAGTGGTCAATTGGTGGATACATTTAACATGAGGGGATATGACACACATATGTTAATACTTACAGGGAACATGGGCAATGGAGGGTTAAGTGGCTTGCCCAAGACCACAAGGAGAGCCTATAGGACTAGAAATCCCAGTCCCTCTGGCCTGAGATTGCTGTCCCCAGGTGGGACTTGAACCCCTGGCCTGAAGTACTTTGTCCTAACCACTAGACCACTACCTCCCTACTACTAGGTTGTACCACTAGACCACTCCTTACCAGACCACTACTTACCTACTACTAGGTTGTTATCTTTTGTATTTAATAAAAGTCTTCTTCCCTCTACCTTAATCTTTAAATTTAAAAAGTCCTTCCCCCTCAACCTGCTTATTCCTCCTCCCTCCCATCCTTCATTGCTGTTCAGTTTCAGTTTAAGATACTCATTTGTGGTTTCAAAGCATTGCATTAGATGGGAACAAAATACCCACCTGATGGATTATATTTTAATAATTACTGCACATATTACACTATCAGGGTAACAGAGAAGAGTCAAAAGCCTTGGGTCATGAGAAAGAGAGAAACAGACTGGAAGAAGTCTGGGAGGCAGGACATGAAAGAGAAAGAGAGTCACACACACAGAGCTCCTGACACTCTCCAAGACACATACACATATGCACAGATTCTCCATGATATACACATACACACACAGCCCCCGACACTCTCCAAGACACACACATACAGTATATACCTATGCAGCCCCTGCCACTCCCAAAGACACATACACACACACACACAGAACCTCTGACACTTCCCGAGACACACACACATTTGCATGCACAAAGCCTTTGACACTCACCATGACAAATGCATGCATGCATGAAGCACTTTACACTCCCCATAACACATGCATGCAAACACACATGTACACACCCTGCAACACTTCCCATATCAGAGACATGCGTACACCCATCGACACTCCTAATGACACACACACACACGTATGCACTCCTCGAGACCCACACACATGCAGCCTCTGACACAACCCATGATGCACCCACATATTCACCCACATGGCCTTGATACTGCCCAGAACTTTCTAAGAGACACACATATGAACGTATCATGTGCCTGGTTCTGGAAACGGGGCAACTGTGACATTGTATTTCACCGCTGTTAACTGAATAATCTTATGATCACTATATTGCTCTGAAAATCTATAGTAATAATCAAAGTTTAACCATGGCTCAGGAATGACACAAATGTTACCTCTCTTTAACAACATCAATTTTGCATGGACAATGACTTGCCTAGACAAAATGCCCTCATTGGGGAGGGGGAGAAAGTTGAAATGCCCATGTTTGTTCAGATAACTCTAAGGGGTATGTTTACTAAAACCCCGCTAATGTGCGCGGCCCGCTAGTGTGCGGGTGCCATATAAGGAGTGGGCGTTTCTTTCTGAAAAAGAAAAACCGGGATTTAAATATGCGCTAAGGTGTGTGGCGCCCATGTGCGCCCCGCACATTAGCGCATGAGAAAGCTGCGCGGGAGGCATAAGTGGCGCGCTGATGTGCAAGCAGAAGAGCAGAGCCACAGCACAATGGTTAAGACACTGACCAATGGTGCATGAACCGGGGTTCAATCCCCCACAGTACCCAATGAAGACAGCTGGCTGAGGCATTACTTTAGGAGCCAGTTTAATATTAGGCGGCGCGCTGATGGGCATAAGGCAGCGTGCTATTGCTTTAGGAGGCATTTTAATATTGGGCGGCATAAGGCGGCGCGCTGATGTGCAAGTACAGGAACAGAACCACAGCACAATGGTTAAGACACTGACCAATGATGCAGGGATCAGGGGTTCAATCCCCCACAGTGCCCAATGAACAAGGCTGGCTGAGGCATTATGTATTATGGGGAAGATTGCTATAGGAGGCATTTTATTTTTATTTTAATTATCACTACTAGCAAACGCACTCTCAAAGCGTGTTAACATAAGGCGCCCCATAAGGCACATTTTAAAGTGCACTGTCCGCCAAGGCACCCTAGAATGTTGCTTATAGGGCGCTTTATAGGGTGCCGTATGAGGTACCGCAAGGTCAGAGTACTGTTTCTGATGACAGCACTGTGCAGTTTAAGGAATGAAAAGCATAAGTAGGTGTGCTGCCATGCAAGGAGGAGCAGCAGTGGAGCACAATGGTTAAGGCACTGATTGCTGATACAGGGGTCATGAGTTTGCTCCCCAGTGTGCCTAATACGTAAGGCTGGATGAGGCATCAGCTTTGCAATGTATGTTTTGTTTCCTGCAGCACTTTATTTTTATTTTATTAATTGCTGCCAGCAAACATGCCCTCACATGCCGTAATTGAAGGTGCCGTATAAGGCATCCTATAAGGCACTCCATAGGGCACATTATAAAGTGCACTGTCCGCCACGGTACCCTAAAATGTCCCCTAAAGGGCACCCTATAAGTTGCGTCACATGATAATGTATAGTGCACCTTACATGGACGGGAACCATAAGGTGCCCTATAGAGCGCCCTATAAAGCGCCCTCAGAGGCACCTTATGGGTACAGTACGCTGAGGGTGTTTTTGCTGGTAGCAAAAATGTACATTAAAAAGAGATAATGCTTTAGGCAGCCCTATCAAATAGCCCCACTGTGGGTTTGAACCCACAATCTCTGGCTCCACAGGCAGTGAAGTAACCATTGTGCTATAGCCCTATAGCTGCTAGCAAGCCCCTGGCTGGCTGCAGAGGGAGTGCACATCACCACACAGACAGTCTGCTGTGGTCACCAGGATAGGGTTAACCCACCCGTACCCATGATGCACTGCACATGCAAATCAGCTGTCCACAGATAAACACAAGATGGGGAATGCACCCCCACAGCACCTCGGCCTGGTAGGGGGAAGTGACCATGTGCACCCCCACAGCACCTTGGCCTGGTAGGGGGTACTGACCGTGTGTTTTACTGGCACAGAGTATCTACACACCATCACATTGTGCGGGTACTGTGCTCACCCTGAGGGTGCGGTGAGGCGCCCAGCACCAGGTCCACAGCACCTTCCATGGCCGAAGGAGGCCATGCCAGAGGTCCAAAGCAGTGTTAATCTGTGAGATAGGTAGTTTCTGCAGAAACACCTTGGATATCTCTGTCTGTCTCAGTCAGGTGTATTCCCTAGGTACCACCACCCACCTCCCCCAGGACCGAGGGTGGCAAACAGGGCCTCCCATCAACAGATCCACATTCTACCTCCCTGCAATGGTGGCAGTAGAGGGGACCATCAACCCCAGTCCTGCTGGGAAAGACACCCTACAGGGCAGTCAATGCAGCTCTGTACACATCCATAACACATTAGCAGACAGACATTAGGCCTGGATATGCTAAGCTGCACCCCACCACTATCTGACATTCTCCTGCAACAAGCCTTCAGCCACTGCACCCTGCAAGCCACTCCATCAAGACACATACCAGCTGCAAACAGTCTGCTAGCTAGTCCATAGTGCATGTTCCCAGTGGAAATGCATGCACCCAGAACTGGGATGTCAGCATACACAACAAGCAGATAAATCAGTGACTGGGCCCCAAAAGTAAACCCATAAATATCACATGAGAGAAATACTATATAGCACTATGGGGGTGCCTAGCCATGCTGTCGTCACTGCACAGTCAGGGTGAGACTGATCCCCCAGCAGGACATACTGAGGTCACCCTGTCTGGGTAGGTGGTGGCCGGGCACTACAATGTCCCAGCCAGTGCCCTATGCCCTGTGCAGATGCATCCTGGCCAGGTCACCCTGTCCGGGCTATACCCATGGTACCTTGCTCCTCATTATGCACATTGGCAGGCCAATACTGGCAACAGTGCTGGCAGTGTGGGCTGTGGAAGGTGTTTGCAGCCACCACACACTGTATAGACAGACACACCCTCCCACACCTATGCCAGCATTGTGCTACTATAGAGGAGTTTAGCAGCCCTGCCCACCACACCAGTCCTGGGCACAGTACAGGCATGGATATGCTACGCAATACTGTTGGGGGTCACTCCCCAGGGTGGTAAACACTGTCAGAGACCAGACCTGAAGCACACACCGCAGACATCAGAAAGACTGTTATGATGGAGCTCAATGAGCAAACTGTGCTTAACATAGGACTTGCTATCTGCCAGTAATCATAGGAAACGTTTGATAGGTGTGTACCGTATACCCAGGTGTAGGGTGGCATTGCTAAGGTATGCAAGTGCTAGTATTGGGAGATGCACGCAGGGCCCAATGTCCTGCCTCTCCAGGAGGCATTAGCCAATGGGGCCTATGGGTGTGGGTGTGGGTGTGTCTGGCTCTGTTGGCTGCTGCTTTACGGCAGAAGTTCCCAAATCCAGTCCTGGTGTGCCAAACACTGTTCGGGTTTTCATGCTGTCCCTCATGAATATGCATGGGATACATCTGCATACCATGGAGGTGGTGCATAGATATGCAGCACAGGCATCTGTATTAGAGGCAGCATGGAAACTGAATGGTGTTTGGCCCTCCTGGACTGCATTTGGGGGATTCTGCCGTAGGTAATGCACATTTCTATGGTGTTTGTGCTGTGTAGGGTAAAATAGAGGTTTTTGACCCATGCATATGGTCTCAGCAATAATGGTTCAGTCTTTACTACCATGATTTCCTCATGGGTAAAATAAGGGGACTGGGTTGCCAGGAGCCCCAGCTGGGATTTGAACCTGTGACCTCCTAGTCCTAAAGGTACTGACTATGTCCGCTGCACCACCGTCTTAGCACAAAAACAGTGCATTCCCTGGGGAGTCCATGGCTCTTTGTCAGACAGGGCCTGTCTGTTGGAGGGCACTGCACCCACGTGAAGGGGGCTAGGCCACCGTCTGCTGTGGGCAGCAGCCACTGCCCCCTCCACCAACGGTACCCCTCCGCCACCATGCTGACATGGCCTTATATTGCTGACAGCATCACAGCTAAATGATATGTGGCCTTCCAGGACTGCATTGAGGGGACTGTGGTCTAGGTAATGTGCATGTTTCTGGTGTCTGTGCTCTGTAGGGTAAAATAGAGGTGTTTGGCCAATGCTTATGTTATCTGCAAAAAAGGTTGGTCTTTACTATCATGGTTTAGTGGTGGGTAAAATATGGGGATTGGGTTTGCAGGAGCCCCAGCTGGGACTTGAACTGGTGATATTTGGCTCCTGAACACACTGTCTGTGTTCACTGCACCACACTGTGGCCACAGAGACAGTGCAGTCCCTGGAGATAAGAAACCTGGCCAAAGGAGTCATAAACCCTGCTCTGCACAATTTCAATGTGGGATCATTCACCTTGTATGGGGACGGAGCGTAGACCCTTCTAAAATTCATATTTCTTTTTTGGGGCTTTGTTGGGAGTGATTTTTGATGTTTTCCATGACTATCACTATTGCCCAGCTGGATTATAATTTATTAGAATTTTGTTGTGGTCATTTTCAATTTTTATTTGCTATTTTGTTCTGTGCACATGTATCACACTGCTCACGTTTTGTAGGTTTCCATGGTTTTGCTGTACATTGCTGACAGAAATGGTTTCTCTTCCCTTTAAATCGGCTCTAACGCGAGGTTTTCACTCGCGGTATTTTTTTCATCAAATTTCAGCCCCGCTCCTGTGCGGGGAGCCTCTCCCCTCCCACTCTCCACCCATTGACCCCGTCCCTCCGCCCCTCGGGAGCCTTCCTCCGCCCTCAGAATGCCTTTCCACGCCTCTATCGCACATCAGCGCGCCGCTCACTTGTGCGGGCCCGTTAGTGCAGCGTGCACGTGTGCGGGGCACAAAAATGCACTATTAGCGTGCGCTAAGGTACCTTAGCACACGCTCAAGTGCGCCCCGCACAATTGCACGGTTTAGTAAACATACCCCTAAATGTTAACCGGACAAACCCTTTGAATACTGGCCTCTACGAGTTCCATCGCCAAAACAATCTGTCTGGCTAAGGAACTAGGGAGCCAGATGAAAGCCTCGGAAAAAGATGCACTCTCCCAGCTAAATTTAGGAAGTAATTTTGGAAGATTTGCATGGCTTTTAACTTGAAAACAGCAGCATTAGAAAACAACTATGTACAGGTGCAAATGAAACAGCATGCATAATTCGGGAGGTTGTGTATTGTGGATGTGTTTTGGGTGGGTCAGAAAAGTAGGCAAGTATTTCCCATTTCACAATGGCAGTGCATCTATACTTTAACAAATATGGATATCAGCATTACACCTGCTCCAAGACAGGCATGTCAGCTAACTGCTTGTTTGGACCCGGGGTTTGCACTCCTGAGTGAGGAGGCAATTATGCTTACCTCCCTGGTGTTGAAAACCCCCTCAATCTTCTCTAAAAAGAGTTGTTTCATGCAACTCCTTAATTGACTACAAAACCTGGTATTTGCACAAATAAGTGCTGGCATTTACATATATAAGCTGCAAAATCAACACCTACATATTTAAGTTGCTTCTTTATAATGTCAACAAAATTGATCCCTTTCTTTCTGAACACACTAAGGGGCATGTTTACTAAAGTCCGCAAATTTGCGCGCCGCAAAATAGCGCACGGCAACGCACCACTGAAACGCGCATAAACGCGTTTAAACGCCCCGCACACGTGCGTGTCACCCCCGCACAGGTACGCGGCACACCAACGGGCCCCGTACAAGTGCAGGCCCGCAAATGTCCGATAGAGGCGTGGAACGGCTAAAGGAGGGCGGAGGAAGGCTCCGGAGGGGCGGAGGGACGGGGTCAATGGGTGGAGAGTGGGAGGGGAGAGGGTCCCCGCACAGTATCGGCCCCGAATTTGAATGTAAAAACTACCGCGAGTGAAACACTCGCGGTAGAAAGCATTTAAAGGGAAGAGAAACCATTTCCATCAGCAATGTACAGGAAAACTGGGGAAACCAGCAAAACGTGAGCAGTGTGATACATGTGCACAGCACAAAAGTGCACATAAAAATAGGAAATGACCACAACAGAACTATTAAAAATAGTAATTCAGCTGGGGAACAGTTATAGTGATGGGCAAATACAGAAAACATACCCAACAAAGCTCCAGAAAAAAGAAATGAATTTTGGAAGGGTTTACGGAGCGGAGACTCTTCCAAACAACATTTCCTGTTGTGGAGCTGTCCTGGGAGTGTTTGCTATGGTTGCCCATTAATATCACTGTTGCCCAGCGTGGTGATATTGTTTCCCCCAGTTCCCGTGGTCATTTCCGTGGTTTATGTGCACGTTTGTCACCAGACAGGGTGCATATGCCCACAGCGTAGAGCAGGGTTTGTGACTCCATCCTGCCAGGCTCACTACCTCCAGGGGCTGCACCATCTCTGTGGCCATAGTGTGGTGCAGCGGACAGAGTCAGTACCTCTAGGACCAGAGAGTCAGAGGTTCAAAGCCCAGCTGGGGCACTTGCCAGCCCAGTCCCCATATTTTACCCACCACTAAACACAGATAGCGCAGACACCCCTGTATTGCAGGGGACATAAGCATGGGGAAAACACCCATATTTTACCCAACAACGCACACACACCACAACAATGGGCATTACCCACAGCCAAGAACCCCAAATGCAGTCCCGTACTGCCACATTCCAATCAGGTCACCTGCTTTTTATGGGAGGAGCTCATGCCAGCATGTTGGCGGACGAGTACATGTGGTGCAGGGGGCAGTGGCTGCTAGCGACAGAAGACAGAGACCTAGCCATGTGCAGGCTGCCACCGTCCACTGCAACAGACTGCAACAGCCGGATCCACAGTCATGGACATGCCAGGGAATCCACCCAATCTGTGGCTACACAGTGGTGCAGTGCACGCAGACACTGCATGCAAGAGCAAAAGGTCACAGGTTCAAAGCCCAACTGGGGCAACTGCCAATCTTGCCCACATATTTTTCCCCCAAGTAAACAGTGATAGTAAGGGCACACCTTTCCTGGCGAGGACATATGCAATGGCAATACGTCTATCTTTTACCCCACTGAGCAAAGACACCATGAACAGGGCCAGTACCCAGAGCAGAATCACCCAAATGCAGTCCTGGTGGGGCACACACCAGTCAGGTTCCATGATGCCACTCATACAAATGCCTGTGCTGTATATCTATGCACCACACCCATGGTATGTAGATGTTGCTCATACATATCCATGAGGGACAGCAGGAAAACCAGAACAGTGTGATGCAAACCTGGACTGGAGTTGGGAATCTGTGCCGTAAAGCAGCAGCCATCAAGGGCAGACACACCCACACCCACAGGCCTCATTGGCCAATGTCTCCTGGAGAGGCAGACCATTGGACCCTGCATGCATCTCCCAAAACTAGCACTTGCATAACTTACCAATGTCACCCTACACCTGAGGTATATGGTACACAGCTCTGAGACGTTTGCTAGGAGCACAGGCAGCTAGATATCCATACGGGACGCACATACTGCTAGTTGACCCCATCCGAACAATCTGTTAGGTGTTTGCGGTGCGTGCTCCAGGCCTGGCCTCTGAGGGTGTTTACCACCCTGGGGAGTGACCCCCAGCTGTACTGCGTACCATATCCATGCCTTGCCGTGCTCAGGACCGGTTTGGTGGGCAAGGCTAATTACTTCCTCAATAGTAGCACCATGATGGCATAGGTGTGGAAGTGGGTGTCTGGCTATACAGTGGGTGTTGGCTGCAAGCCCCTTCCACAGCCCACACTGCCAGCACTGTTGCCTGTATTGGCCTGCCAATGTGCATAATGAGGTGCAAGGTACCATGGGTATAGCCAGGACAGGGTAGCCTGGCCAGGATGCATCTGCACCGGGCATAGGGCACTGGCAGGGACATTGTAGTGTCCGGCCACCACCTACACAGACAGGGTGGCCAAAGCATGTCCTTCTGGGAGATCACGCTCACCCTGACTGTGCAGTGACCACAGCATGGCTAGGCACCCCCATAGTGCTATATAGTATTTCTCTTGTGTGTTAGATATGGGTTTCTATTTGGGGCCCAGTTACTGAAGTATCTGCTTGCTGTGTTTGCTGGCAGACCAGTTCTGGGTGCATGTATCTCCATTGGGAACATGCACTATGGACTAACCAGCAGACTGTTTGTAGCTGGTATGTGTCTTGGTGGAATGGCTTGCAGGGTGCAGTGGCTGTTGGCTTGCTGCAGGGGAATATCTGGTGGTGGGGTGCAGCTTACCTTATCCTGGTCCTATGTCTGTCTGCTATTGTGTTGTGGCTGGGGTTGGGGTGGTGTTCATTCCTCAAGCAGGACTGGGGTTGATGTTGCCCTCTACTGCCCCCTTTGCAGGGAGATACACTGTGGATCTCTTGATGTGGGACCATGTTTGCTGCTGGGGGGGGGGGAGCCCTGGTGGGTGTTCCCAGGGGGGTGCTGAGCCTGACTGGGATATCCATGGTGTTTGTGCAGAAACTAGCTAGCTTACACATTAACACTGCTTTGAAACTCCTGCTTGGCCTCCATCAGCCATGGAAGGTGTTGTGGACCTGGCCCTGGGCGCCTCATTGCACACTCAGGGTGAGCACAGAACCCGCACGATGTAACGGTGTGTAGCTACTCTGTGCCAGTAAAACACCCGGTCAGTGCCCCCTACCAGGCCGAGGTGCTGTGTGGGTGCACCCGGTCACTCCCCCCAACAGGGCCGAGGTGCTGTGGGGGTGCATTACCCATCTTGTGTCCATCTGTGGACAGCTAATTTGCATGTGCAGTGCATCATGGGTACGTGTGGCCTAACCCTATCCCAGGGGTGGGCACCTCCGGTCCTGGAGGGCCGCAGACCAGTCAGGTTTTCGGGATATCCCTAATGAACATGCATGAGATATATATGCATTAGAGATATCCTGCCAACCTGACTGGTTTGTGGCCCTCCAGGGCTGGATTTGGAGACCCCTGCCTTACACCTCTGTCATTTAAGATCGTGAGTGGGCAAGGTACAGATGTCCTAGACATCGAAAGGGTATATAGAATGTGTCACATTCCTCCTCGATTCTCACCACCACCAAAAAGTTGTCTAATAGACAATTTTTTGGTGGTGGTGAGAGGTTAGGAGGACTGTGACAAATTCTATCTAACCTTTTTGATGTCTTGGACATCTGCACCTTGTCCACTCACTATCTTAAATGACAGAGGTGTAAGGCAGGGGTCTCCAGATCCAGCCCTGGAGGGCCACAAACCAGTCAGGTTGGCAGGATATCTCTAATGCATATATATCTCATGCATATTCATTAGAGATATCCCGAAAACCTGACTGGTCTGCGGCCCTCCAGGACCAAGTTTGCCCACCCCTGCCCTATCCTGTTTACACCATCAGACTGTCTGTGAGGTGACGTGCAGGCTATCTGCAGCCAGCCAGGGGCTTGCTTACAGCTATGAAGTTGTAGCCCAATGGTTACATCACTCCCTGTGCAGCCAGAGGTCATGGGTTCAAACCCACAGTGGGGTTCTGTGATAGGGGTGTCCACAGCATCTTTTTAATTTACTGTACATATGCTGCTGCCAGCAATAATACCCTGAGTGTACTGTACCCATAAGGTGCCTCTGAGGGCGCTTTATGGGGCGCCGTATATGGCACTTTATGGTTGCCATCCATATAGGGTGCACTATACATTATCCTGTGTCGCAACATACATGCTGCCCTATAGGGGACATTCTAGGGTGCCTTGGCGGACGGTGCACTGTCACATGTGCCTTATGGGCTGCCTTATGTTAACATTCTGTGAGCGTGCGTTTTCTAGTTGTTATCACAAAATAAAATTAGTGGGCCTCCTACAGCACTCCACAGTCTTTTTCAATGGGCACTGTGGGGAATTGAACCCATGATGCCTGTACGAGTGGTCAGTGTCTTAACCATTGTGCTATGGCTCCATTCCTGCTATTTGCACATCAGCGCACCACTTATCCCTCCCACTATTGGGCTGCCCCCTCACACATCAGCGTGACGCCTTCTGCCCACAGGCTCGCCGCCTTCTGTTGCCCCATTTTATCAGCGCGCCCACAATGACGTATAAAAAAAGAGTGCGCCGCCTTCTGCCGCCCATAATCAATATACCTCCTACACCACTTTTGCCCATAAAAGTTGATGCCTCAGCTGGTCTTTTTCATTGAGCGCAATGGGAGTTTGAACCCCTGGCCCCTGCACCATAGGTCAGTGTCTTCACCGTTGTACTACGGCTCTGTTGTTTGGTTATGCAGCAGCGCCCCACTTAGCCTTCCCACGCGCTAATGTGGGCCCCGCACATTAGCGTGACGCACACACGTACGGTCCGTTTTTTTTCTTTTTTCTGCCTGGCCCGCCCACTCCTTATATGGCACCAGCACACTAACGGGAACCCGCACAGCAACGGTGTTTAGTAAACATGCCCCTAAGACCCTTATCTACTCTCTAGTCACCTCCTGTCTTGACTATTGCAACTTGTACCTCGCTGGTCTCCCTCTGAATCATCTCTCTCCCCTTCAATCAGTTCAAAACTCAGCTGCAAGGCTTATCTTCTGCCAATGTTGCCATGCTCGTGTAACCCCTCAAGTCACTTCCCTGGCTTCCCATCTGTTTCCACATCTAGTTGAAACTTCTCCTACTGACCTATAAGTGCATTCATTCTGCGGCTTCTCACTACATTTCCTCTCTTATCTCACCCTATATACCTCCTCAGGATCTCCACTCCCCTGGCAGATTCTTTTTTTTCGGTGCCCTTGCCACTGTCAACTCCAGACCGGTCATTCCACCCTGCTGCTCCATATGCCTGGAACAAACTACCTGAATCAGTGTGTTGGGCTCCCTTCTCTAGCCCTGTTCAAATCCAGGCTAAAAACCCACCTCTTCAAGACTGCTTTTGAATTCAGATGCTCTCACTCTCTTGTTCACCACTTATGTATATCTTACCATACTGTAGACCCCAATTTTGTGATGTTGGTCATCTTGATTAGATTGTAAGCTCTGATGAGTAGGGGCTGAGTCTTACATCTATAATGTACAGTGCTGCGTACACCTTGTAGTGCTATAAAAATGATTAGTTGCAGCAGCAGTAGTAGTAGTAAGCGGCAGTACTTACACATCGAAAACTCTGAGTGATACTGCTCTTTATTGAATGTATTTCTTATTAAAATAGATGTTCCACTGGATGCACCCTTCTTTGCACATGTATTCATGTGCATCCTTAAACATATTTTACAAAATGTTCTGTGCCGAGCCCAGCCTCTTGTAAAATACACAAGAATGTGTCAACATCCTGGCTTGGGTGTCCTATTTATCACCTAGAAGCCCTATGCAAAATCAAGCTTTTACTCACCTAAATTTCACTAAGAGGCTAAATTTAGCCAGCCAATCTTGGGTAAAGTAGGGCTTGAGGAGAAAATTAGAGAACTAGCACCAATTTGTAGTGCTAGCTAGCTAGATAACTTGTTTGGCCAAAAAATAATAAATATAAAAATACAAAAAATAATCACTGCTCCTCCAGCACACTACACTCTTGCAGCACTTCATTTTGATTACTGAGAGCCAATCCCTCTGTCTATGCTACTCTTCAGCAAATGGCAAGCCTTTTATTTATTTATTTAAAATATTGGGGGGGGGGGCACATTTTCAGCAGTGGCAACCAGCACAATTTAAGAAGCTGGGTGTTGCCGTTTTAATCTTATCTTAGATATTCAATGCTGGGGCCATATCTGGCCACTGAATACTCGTTTGCTCAGACTGCAGTGATATTCAGCCACTGGCCAGATTGCAAATATGGTTAAAGTTAGGAAGCCATTCAGCTGTCCTAACTTTAGCTAGTTTGGGTTAACTGGCCAGTGGCTCAACTTCGCCGCTGCCTGGCTAACCTCTGGGGTTGTTCCTAGAATACCCCCAGAACGTCGCAATGCCAAACGTTCAGCATTGGGGCACTCAAATCCAGTATGAGGGGATATTCAGCAGCACTAAATGGTTTAGTGCCATTGAATATCCCACTGACTGCAGTTAAAGCTGTTAGCAGATCTGCTAACCAATTTAACCTTTTAGAAAATGCCTCCTCTATATTTTGTAAATAGTGAGTGAACAAAAATAATGGCAGTTTTATAAACAAACCCACCCAATTAATCTACATTTCCAGTCAAATAGGGAACATATTCACATATACAGTGCCATTTGCACATGCCAACAACACATTTTGGGGGATGTTTACTAAAGTGCGGTAATCGTGATTAACGCGCGTAAAGTACGTTTAACGATCGTTAGCATGTCCGAACGCGCGTTCTGACGTGCTAACGATCGTTAAACGTACTTTACGCGCGTTAACCGCAGTTAACGATCGTAAACCTCTGCGGCGCGTTAAAACAGCGCAGAAGGTGGAGAGTGGGCGGAGAGAAGAGGTCCATGAGCGGAGAGTGGGCGGGGAGAGGCTCCCCTCATACTAACGCACTGAATTTCTGAGCGCAATTCCAACGCGAATGAAAACCTGTCGTTAAAGGCATTTAAAGGGAAGAGAAACCATTTACGTCAGCAATGTACAGAAAAACCGGGGAAACCCACAAAACGTGAGCAGTGTGATACATGTGCACAGAACAATATTTCACATAAAACATTAAAAATGACCACAAGAAACATTTTAAAAAGCATAATTCAGCTGGGCAACAGTGATAGCAATGGGCAACAAGGAACAACACTCCCTGGAAAGCACCAAATAAAAAAGAAATGATGTGTGGAAGGGTCAACGCTCCGCAGACCCTTTCAAAGATCATTTCATTGTAATGGAGCTGTCCTGGGAGTGTTATGTAATGTTGCCCAATGATATCATTGTTGCCCAGCTTGGTTATAGGTGTGTGCCCCTTTTCTGAGGTCTTTTCTGAGGTTTATGTGCACCTTTGTCTGCATACAAGGTAAATGAGGCCACAGTAAACCTGTTGCAGAGCAGGGTTTCTGACTCGTCAGGCCAGTTTAACTAACTCCAGGGACTGCACTGTCTCTGTGGCCACAGTGTGGTGCAACAGACGCAGCCAGTGCCTGTAAGACCAGAGGGTCACAGGTTCAAATCCCAGCTGGGGCTCCTGCCAACCCAGTCCCCATAGTTTTACCCACCACTAAACAGTGATAGTAAAGACACTCCTTTATTGCAGAGAACATACGCATGGCCTATATTTTACCACACCAAACACAGACACCAGAAACAGGCACATTACCTAAAGCAGAGTCCCGCAAATGCAGTCCTGGAGGGCCCCACACCATTCCGGCTTCATGCTGCCTCTAATAAAGATGCCTGTGCTGCATAGCTATGCACCACCCCCATGGTATGCAGATGTAGCTCATGCATATTTATGAGGGACAGCATGAAAACCCGAACAGTGTTTGTAACACCAGGACTGGAGTTGGGGAACTCTGCCATAAAGCAGCAGCCAACAGGGCCACACACCCACCCACAGGCCCCATTGGCCAATGCCTCCTGGAGAGGCAAGACATTGGGCCCTGCCTGTATCTCCCAATACTAGCAGTTGCATACCTTAGCAATGCCACCCTACACCTGGGTATATGGTACACAGCTATCAAACGTTTCCTATGATAACTGGCAGATATCAATTCCTACATTAAGCACATTTTGCTCATTGAGCTCCACCATAACAATCATTCTGATGTCTGCGGTGTGTGCTGAAGGGCTGGTCTCTGACAGTGTTCACCACCCTGGGGGGTGACCCCCCAACAGCCTTGTGTACCATATCCATGCCTGTACTATGCCCATGACTGGTGTGGTGGGTATGGCTGCTGACCACCTCTATAGTAGCACAATGCTGGCATAGGTGTGGGGGTGGCTGTCTGTCTATCCAGTGTGTGGTAGCTGCAAACACCTTCCACAGCCCACACTGCCAGCAATGTTGCCAGTATTGGGCTGCCAATGTGCATAATAAGGAGCAAGGTACCATGGTTATAGGCCGGACAGGGTGGCCTGGCCAGGGTGCATCTGCACAGGGCATAGGGCAGTGACAGGCAGATTGTAGTGCCCGGCCACCACCTACACAGACAGGGTGACCTCAGTATATCCTGCTGAGAGATCACTCTCACCCTGACTGTGCAGTGACCACAGCATGGCTAGGCACTCCCATGGTGCTATCTAGTATTTCTCTCATGTGATAAATATGGGTTTTTCTTTTGGGACCCAGTCACTGATGTATCTGCTTGTTGTGTATGCTGACATCCTAGTTCTGGGTGCAGGCATCTCCACTGGGCACTAGCAGACTGTTTGCAGCTGGTAGGTGTTGTGATGCAGTGGCTGATGGCTTGCACCAGGAGAATATCAGATAGTGGTGGGGTGCAGCATACCATATCCAGGCCTAATGTCTGTTTGCTATTGTGTTATGGCTGTGTACAGAGCTGCATTGACTGCCCTGTGGGATGTCTGTTCCTCAGCAGGACTAGGGTTAATGTTCCCCTCTACTGCCACCTTTGCAGGGAGGTAGACTGTGGATCTTTTGATAGGAGACCCTGTTTGCCACCCTCAGCTGTGGGGGAGGGGGGGGTGGTGCATGGGGGCTACACCTGACTGAAACAGACAGAGATGTCCAAGGCATTCCTGCAGAAACTACCTATCTCACACAGTAACACTGCTTTGGACCTCAGCCATGGACGGTGCTGTGGACCTAGTGCTGGGCGCCTCACTGCACCCTCAGGGTGAGCACAGTACCCGCACAATGTGATGGTGTGTAGCTACTCTGTGCCAGTACAACACACGGTCAGTACCCCCTATCAGGCCGAGGTGCTGTGGGGGTGCACATGGTCAGTTCCCCCTACCAGGCCGAGGTGCTGTGGGGGTGCATTCCCCATGGTGTGTATCTGTGGACAGCTGATTTGCATGTGCAGTGCATCATGGGTGTGACTGGCACAATCCAACCCTGTGAAACTCCAGCACCTGCTCACAGGCTCTGATAAACCATAGGCCATCACACGTACATCTGTTAGCATAATGCATAGGTGCAAGACACCCTACAGAGTCTGTAATATATGATGCCCACACTGGTAAAAACACACGTACCCACGCACGTAGAACCACACGTACCCACGCACGATTGTACGCGCGCAGCCACGCACGGGGCTACGCCCGTACCAACGCACGCAGCCTCGCACGCACCAACGTACGTGGCTAGGCACACTCCGAGAGTGTGTTTCTGACACCAATACTCAACGTAACGAAAAACATGCCTCCTCATTCCCTCTGTAATGTACAGGGTGATGCTTGGGACAGCCTTCTGCATTAGGCACAATGGGGACTCGAACCCATGCTGCCTGTGACAGCGGTCAGTACCGTAACCATTGTGCTACAGCTCTGTTTCAGTGCTTTGTGTCTGTACGTCTTCTTATGATTAACGCGCAGTAACGCACCACGGCGCCCGGTAACGCTCGTTAATTTTTTGAACGCGCGTTAGTGGTGACAATGTACCGCCCATGTCCTTATTTGGGGTTTCTGTCACTACCGCGGCTCCTAACGCGAATTGCACTAACGCAGTTTAGTAAACATACCCCTTTGTTGTAGGGGAAGTGGATTTCATAGAATGATAAGAATACACACATTACTGTTATGAAATACAGTTTACACATACTTTAGGAAGGACCACCCTCAATCTATCTCCTTTACAAATATGTTTGATCTCTTGTGTTGTGCAGTGTACACATATCATTTGTGCTCTTTGTAAGATCACTGGTTGTATAAATTTTACTGGAAACAGTGTAACTGGTCTTTTACATGTGCAGAACACCAGAGAAAGAAGGAGGAGGACAGTCCTCCACAGAAATCACAGGAGTCACCAGAACAGCGCAGGGAGGACATGGTCACACCACTTAAAAACAAAGAAACCTTTTATTTTTATTTTATTTATTTATTTATTTATAGTTTCTTCTATACCGCACTATTCAGCATCAGCGCGGTTTACAGTGAACAAAGAATTTACACATTTTCGAAGGTACTTTGTGTTTACAGTTGAACAGGCATAAACAACTTGGATAACAGGGGTTAAAACTTTCAAAAGTACAGACCCAACTTGGCCAAGCTGCGGCTATCAGCCTGCATCAGGGGTCAAAAACAAAACACACAAACTTTAAAGATACATTAAAAATACCTTTGATGGTTTTACGAATTAAAAGTTTTTTTTGTTTTTAAGTGGTGTGGCCGTGTCCTCCCTGCGCTGTTTTGGTGATTTCTTTTACATGTGTACTCAGATCCTACAGTTAATAAAATTCCCTTCTTAGAGTACAATGAATAAGTGAATTCTAATCATCCTAGCTGTCAAAGCAAAGCTGTTGTAGAACACAGTAGAAACGAAAGTAAATTCTCCTGGTAAGAACTATAAGGGTGAGAAATGAGAGGAGGGGCTGGGAGGGGAATCACCACTAGAGGTTTTTTAAAAAATCAAAATGAAGTGCCAGAAAGGAGAAGGTGGGGCAGAATGTGTTGAGTGAGGTTTTTGTAATACAAATGAAATACCAGGAGGAAAGGGGTAAGAACATTAAGCCAGGGAGTACTGTGGCAACAAGGGAATTTTTGCTTTTTTTTTTTTTAAATTTTTTATTTATAAAGTTTTGCAATACAATCCAGAAAATACAATCTGAATCAGAATTAGATTTAACAACAAAGGAAAGAAAATACATAGAAAGACCAAAGTCAATCCTATAAAAGGAAAAAGAAACAATCCTGGAATAGACCACAACACGTTGCCCCACAATATGATCCAAGAAAAAGAAATAAAACATACTGGTGAAACCAACACCACACAAATAACATTATCATAGGAGCATAGATGACATTATATGGCAGCCGATATGGGAGCTTCCCCACCTCCTCCCTCTTCCCTACTCAAAAGAAATTGTAGTAGCTGTCTGGACTCAAAAAAGATATATTGTTTAGATAGAAAATTAACCATACACTTACGGGGATATCTTAACTTAAACAACGCTCCCAAGGCGAGCGTTTTCTGGCGCAAGGCCAGGAACGCCTTCCGCCTTTTTTGCGTATCCCTAGCTAAATCAGGAAAAATTAGAATTTTTGAGCCCATAAACTGAGTAACAGACAGTTTACGAAAATATAATTTAAGTACAGTATTCCTGTCAGATTCAAAGGCAAAATTAACTAATAGAGTGGCCCTACTTGTGACCACCTCCAAAGAACTCTCCAAAAATTCTGATAAATCCATCTGAGGTGGATCAGAATCCGCAGCAAGCGCCCGCTGGTTCCCAGACTCAAATGTAGATATTGAAACATATTGAGCCCTCACAACTGGTGGCAGTGAATCAGCAGGCATCTGAAGAACTTCAATAAAAAACTTACGGACCAGGTCCATAGGAGCTATCAAAGGGGACCGAGGAAAGTTCAAAAGTCTAAGATTGTTCCTACGAAGTTGATTATCTAGGAACTCAATTTTCCTTGCTTGAACTATCCGGTCTTTCTCATTCACAGCTCTAAGGGTCTCCAGGTCTTCCACCTTAGATTCCAGGCTAGAAAGTCTAGTCAAATGGGCCGTTACCTCTGAATCCATCGAGGAACACTGAGCTTTGATGTTCACTAGTTCCAGCAAGAAAGAACTCACAAAAGGCAATAGGGTTTGTTGGAGAGCAGCGATAGCTTCCCACAAGCTTTCCAAGGTTACCCGCGCTGGTTTTTCCACAATCCCAGGAAGCCGGGAACCTGAAGTACCGGAAAAAATAGGTGTCAGCTGTTTCAATTCGCCGCTACCAAAAGGGAAAGCAGATCCCACTCGACCTCCTGCAGCGATTCCAACACCCACTGCCGTAGTTTCACTCCTTGTAGGGGAACCCCCCGCTGCCGCAGATACCTCTTGCTGTAGAGATACACCACTCAGCTGCCGCACTGCAAGGCAGGTTCCAGGCTGAACTGGCGGCGCTTGTACGGGGCTCAAATCCACCCCTTCTAAGCTCGGATCCAGAGAAAAATTCAAGGGATCCGCCAAAGCCATAGCAGACGAGGGAATGCAAAAGCCAGCTATTGAAGACTGCACAAGTCCTCCGACTGAAGTAGAAGCCTCAGGGGGGTTCTGGGATCGTTGTTTCCTTTTCCTCCCCATCGAAGGAAAATTGCAGAAGCCGGCTCAGAGCACTCAACTCGGCGTCTTACTCCTCCGCCATCTTGGATCGCTATTTTTTTTTTAAGAGGATTGGTTAATACCTGACTTTCAGCATTAATCAACTAAGGGGCATGTTTACTAAACATTCCTAACGTGCGGGGCCACGGTAGTGTGCCTGTGCCATATAAGGAGTGGGCGGATCAGGCTGAAAAAGGAAAAAAAATGACCGTACGTGTGCGCGTCGCGTTAATGTGCGGGGCCCACATTAGCGCATGGGAAGGCTAAGTGGGGCGCAGCTGGGCACATATAGGAACAGAGCTGTAGCACAACGGTGAAGACAATAACCAATGGTGCAGGGGCCATGGGTTCAATCCCCCAGTGTGTGCAACCCAAAAAGGCTGGCTGAGGCACCACCTTGAATGTGGAAAAGTGTGTCAGGAGGCAAATTAATTTTGTACGGCATAAGGCGGCGCACTGTTCATTTTGGGCGGCATAAGGAGGCGCACTGTTCATTTTGGGCGGCATAAGGCGGCGCACTGTTCATTTTGGGCGGCATAAGGAGGCGCACTGTTCATTTTGGGCGGCACAAGACGGCGCGCTGATGGGCACAAGGCAGCGCGCTGATGCTAAAACAAACGAACACCGCCACAGCACAATGGTTACGACACTGACCAATGGTGCAGGGGCCACAGGTTCAATCCCTCACAGTGCCCTGTGAAAAAGGGTAGCTGAGGCAGTATGTTTTATGTTGTGGAGTGCTGTAGGAGGCTTATTAATTTTATTTTGTGATAACTACTAGCAAACCCACTCTCACAGCATGTTAACATAAAGCGGCCCATAAGGCACATGTTACAGTGCACCGTCCGCCAAGGCACCCTAGAATGTCCCCTATAGGGCAGCATGTATGCTGCAACACAGGATAATGTATAGTGCACCCTATATGGATGGCAACCATAAAGTGCCCTATAGGGCGCCCCATAAAGCACCCGCAGGGGCACCTTATGGGTACAGTACGTTGAGGGTGTAATTGCTGGCATCAACATATGTACAGTAAATTAAAATAAAAGCTTTGGACACCCCTATCACAGAACCCCACTGTGGGTTTTAACCCATGACCTCTGGCTGCACAGGCAGTGTCATAACCATTGTGCTACAGCTCTAAGCAAGCCCTGGTTGGCTGCAGATAGCCTGCACGTCACCTCACAGACAGTCTGCTGTTGTAAACAGGATAGGGTTAGGCCACCCGTACCCATGATGCACTGCAAATGCAAATCAGCTGTCCACAGATGCACACAGGATGGGAAATGCACCCCTAAAGCTCCCCGGCCTGGTAGGGGGACGTGTCCGTGTGCACCCACACAGCACCTCGGCCTGGTAGGGTGTTCTGAGTGGGTGGACAAACAGCAAAGAGTAGCTAAACAACATCACATTGTGCGGTAACTGTGCTCACCCTGAGTGTGTGATGTTGCGCCCAGGACCAGGTCCACAACACCTTCCATGGCTGAATGTGGCCATGTCAGAGCTCCAAAGCAGTAAGAATCTGTGAAATAGGTAGGTGTTGCATAAACATCTTGGAGATCTCTGTCTGCCTCAGTTAGTGGACACACACCCACACCCACACCCCGATGGCAGCAGAGTGGACCATCAACCCCAGGCCTGCTGGGGAAACAGACACCCTACAGGGCTGTCCAAGCAGCTCCACACACATCCATAACACAATATCAGACAGACATTAGGCCTGGATATTCACAGATGCACCCCACCACTATCTGATATTCTCCTTCAGCAAGCCATCAGCCACATACCATCTGTGCACAGTCTGCTGGTTGGTCCTGATGGAAATGCATGCACCCACAACTAGGGTGGCAACACACACAAGCAGATAAGTCAGTGAAGAGGCCCCAACAGGAAACCCATATATATCACATGAGAGAAACACAATATAGCACTATGGGGGTGCCTAGCCATGCTGCCATCACTGCACACTCAAGGTGAGAGTGATCCCCCAGCAGCACATACAGAGGTCACCCTGTCTGTGTAGGAGGTGGCCGGCCACTACCATGTCCCTGCCAGTGCCCTATGCCCTGTGCAGCTGCATCCTGGTCAGCCCACCCTGTCTGGGATGTACCCATGGTCCCTTGCTACTCATTATGCACATTGGCAGGCCAATACTGGCAACAGTGCTGGCAGTTTGGGCTGTGGAAGGGCTTGCAGCCAACACCCACTCTATAGACAGACACACACTTCCACACCTATGCCATCATGGTGCTACTATTGTGGAGGTAATTAGCCTTGCCCACCAAACCGGTCCTGGGCACACCAAGGCATGGATATGGTACGCAGTACTGCTGGGGGTCACTCCCCAGGGTGGTAAACACCGTCAGAGGCCAGGCCTGGAGCACGCACCGCAAACACCTCACAGATTGTTCGGATGGGGTCAACTAGCAGTATGTGCGTAACGTATGGATATCTATCTGCCAGTACTCCTAGCAAACGTCTCAGAGCTGTGTACCGTATACCTCAGGTGTAGGGTGACATTGCTAAGGTATGCAGGTGCTAGTATTGAGAGATGCACACAGGGGCCACTGTTCTGCCTCTCCAGGAGACATTGGCCAATGGGGCCTGTGGGTGTGGGTGTGGGTGTGTCTGGCCCTGTTGGCTGCTGCTTTACAGCAGAGATTCCCAACTCCAGTCCAGGTTTGCATCACACTGTTTGGGTTTTCCTGCTGTCCCTCATGAATATGCATGAGCTACATCTACATGCCATGGGGGTGGTGCATAGATATACAGCACAGGCATTTGTATGAGTGGCAGCATGGAACCTGACTGGTGTGTGGCCCACCAGAACTGCATTTGGAAGATTCTGCTCTAGGTACTGCCCCTGTTCATGGTGTCTGTGCTCAGTGGGGTAAAACATAGACATAGTACCATTGCATATGTCCTTGCCACGAAAGGTGTGTCCTTACTATCACTGTTTAGTTGTGGGAAAAATATGTGGGCAGGATTGGTGGTAGCCCCAGCTGGGCTTTGATCCTGTGACCTTCTGTTCTTGCATGCACTATCTGTGTGCACTGCACCACCGTGTAGCCACAGATTGGCTGGATTCCCTGGAACATCCATGACTGTGGATCCAGCAGGGCCTGTCTATTGCAGTGGACTGCCAGCCTGCACATGGCTAGGCCTCTGTCTTCTGTGGCTAGCAGCCACTGCCCCCTGCACCACATGTACTCGTCCACCAACATGCTGGCATGAGCTTCTCTCAGAAAAAGCAGATGACATGATTGCAATGTGGCAGTACGGGACTGCATTTGGGGGACTTGGCTGTAGGTAATGCCCATTGTTGTGGTGTGTGTGCGGTGTTGGGTAAAATATGGGTGTTTTCCCCATGCTTATGTTCCCTGCAATACAGGGGTGTCTGCGCTATCTTTGTTTAGTGGTGGGTAAAATATAGGGACTGGGCTGGCAAGTGCCCCAGCTGGGATTTGAACCTCTGACCCTCTGTCCGCTGCACCACACTCTGCCCACAGAAACAGTGCAGCCCCTGGAGGTAGTAAACCTGGCAGGATGGAGTCGCAAACCCTGCTCTACACATTTTTACTGTGGGCACATGCACCCTGTCTGGTGACAAAAGTGCACATAAACCCCGGAAATGACCACGGAAAATGGGGGACACAATATCACCACGCTGGGCAACAGTGATATTAATGGGCAACCATAGAAACCACTCCCAGGAAAGCTCCAATAAAAAGGAAATGTTTTTTGGAAGAGTCTCCGCTCCGTACACCTTTCCAAAAATCATTTCTTTTTGTTGGAGCTTTCCTGGGTGTGTTGTTTAGTTTTGCCCATTACTATAACTGTTCCCCAGCTGAATTCCTATTTTTACAATTTTTGTTGTGGTCCTTTTCTATTTTTAATTCCCCTTTTGGGCTGTGCACATGTATCACACTGCTCACGTTTTGCAGGTTTCACCAGTTTTGCTGTACATTGCTGACGGAAATGGTTTCTCTTCCCTTTAAATGCATTCTACCGCGAGTGATTCACTCGCGCTATTTTTCCTTTGAAATTCAGCCCCGATAATGTGCGGGGCGCCTCTCCCCTCCCCTTCCCCGCCCATTAACCCCTTCTCTCCGCCCCTCCGGGGCCTTCCTCCGCCCTCCGTTAGCCTTTCCACGCCTCTATTGGACATTTGCGGGCCCGTACTTGTGCGGCACCCGTTAGTGTGACGCGCAAGGGTGCGGGGGTTCCTCGCACATTTGCGGGGCGCTTAAGCGCTCTTAAATACGCTTTTAGTGCGCTATTTTGCGGCTGCGCACATTGGCGGTTTTTAGTAAACATGCCCCTAAGTCTAGCTGTGGAATGTATCTGCGCTAAATCTAACTGGTTACATTTTCACCAGTTACATAGATGCAGGAAAATATTCCGCAGAAAACCAAGCTGATTAAGTTCATTTGAATATTCACTTAAAATTAGTCAATTAATTTAAACACTCAGCATGTTTTTGAATATGTACCTCAAACTTTACAAAGGCCAATATTCTGTACTTGTTGGGCCCAATTTTGAATTGGGCAGGGCTAAGTGCCGTAGCCCTGCCCACTGATTCCTTAACCCCAGATATTCACTTCGAAGGCGAAAGAAGTGAATATTCGGTGTTCGTTGCACAGCCAGGAAGTTGCCGAGCCTAACCAGGCAGCAACAATTTTCCATGCTGTCCGGTTAGCACTCTGTGCTGTAAAGATAGGCGAGGGTTTTCCTTGCCTATCTTTTTGGCACAGAGCGCTAACTGGGAAGCATGGAAAATAGCTGCTGCCTGGTTTGCACTTGCCTCTGCCCCTGCTCTGCCCTGGAACGCCCTCAACATGCCTCAGTGCTAACCAGATAGCATCACGGCGCATAGGGGACTTTGGGGGGGATTTTTGAAGGCACTAACCAGGCAAGTGCCTTTGAAAATCCCTGTTTACAGTATTTACATGGCTTATTTGGCTGTAAACCATGTAAATGTCTTTCAAAAATGCCGCCCGATATACTTTGCTACTTAGAGTATATAATGTGAGAACCTCACGAAAACAGAGGCTATTTAAAATGTGACTGATAAAGACATATCCCCTTTTAGAGGTTGTACCCTTTAAAGACATAAATCCTGGTACAAATAAGTGTTACAAGCTTTGGGAATTACAAACCTGAGACTACAGACTGCTAACAGTAAACGCCAAAGTAGATTACAATCAGCAAACTTTATAAACTGCCAGAAAGTGTTGGACTGACTTTTTAAATCAGCAACAGGGAAGATGGCTCTTGCATCAGAATGCAGCCCTCTGTGATTGGTTGAAACCTCCTGTTTTGTTTTGTTTTTTTAAATCAATGGAGTTGGTTGCTGGTCAGCTTTTGGCAAAGAAGCATCAAGAGGCCGTTCCTAGCTTTGTGAAAGAAAAGCCTGGGAGTTGGGCTTCAACTCTTCTCCAGAGTTCAAAGCCTTGGATTCAGACTTTAAAAAAAACAGCAAGTATTTATTTTGCCCGTGCTCTTAGTTAAAGTTCAGAAGGAAAATATTCTGCATTTCCGGACAACCCTGCAACTTCAAGGTTCCCTTGGAGACCAAACAGTGAGATCTAACCATAAAGAAAGAAAGCTGGGGGAGGGGGGGGGGTTTGAAAGAAAATGCATGAAGGATTTGGATGGGAGTTGGCTTGTATCTGGTTCCAAACAACATATAGTTCTTGTACAACTTTCTCAAAAATCATTGGGTGTCAATTACCTAATTGACTACTTTAGCTGAGTTAAAAAAAATCATAAACTTCCCTGGCTTCTGTTGTTATTTTTTTTTATTTTATTTAACAAACACTTATATACCGCACGTTCCGAAAGACCAGGTGCAGTTTAGATAGAACAATATTAAGAATCAGTCAGCCAGCAATGCAATCCTATTACACCACAGGACTCAGTACCCACTATTTCATTTAGAGTTAAGCAGTCTGACTACATCTGATACAAGTACTTTGAACCTTGTATTTTCCAGGACATATATTTAAAGTCAAAAACCCTCCAGCATCCTGACGGTGTCTTGGGGCCTATCTCCTGTAGGTTTCAAGCAACTGCAGGGCAGAAATGGCAGCCCTGGGTTACAAAAAAATGAAACCATATGCCTGTGCTGTGTTTTCATCTTATTTTGTTTGTCCATTTCTTGAAACAGTGAATGAAAAGTATGAACCAAGCCAAAAAGTGCTGTTCAGATTTTCTGAACTATCAGTTTCCTTGTTAGTAAAACCTTTGACTGGGAGTTTAAAGTCAATTTCACGGAGATCTCTTTACTTAAGACAAAAATCTTCAATATCTCATTAAATATTCTCAAAACTGCCCCTTTTCACTTGTTAATGACCACTTCTTGTCACATCTGCAATGAGATAAATTTTAGTCATTTAATCGTATTACTGACATGACTTTATAAAGAGTATTGTTATTATAAATCATTAAATACATTTTAAAAATTGATATTAAGAGAAAATTGTGTTTATAAGAAATAGATTTTGAATTAAAAGGTTCAATGTTTTTTTCTCAACTATTAATGACCATTGTAACTGTATACACTAATTAGAAATCAAAACAAATCTATTGCTAATGATTGGGAGAATAATCTAGTCCTAATCTATACATAGTAGAAGAATAACCTAGTGGTTAGAGCACTGAGTTGGTAAACAAGAGACGAGCGTTTGATTCCCACTAGCACTCCTTGTGGCCTTGGACAAGTTACTTAACCCCCCATTGCCTCAGAAAAAAGACCTGGCAATCTACTTCCAGTCATACTGTCAAGAAAACCCAGGAGCTGCTGGGTCACCAGGAGTCAGCATTGACTGAAAGGCACACATTGCATTTACAACCTATACAAATATAATTTATGCTAAACTTTAAACAGAGATTGTCAAAATATTTTCAATGTTCAGCTGCACTAGCAAAAATGTTCTTTATGTGGGTTGATATGGGAGAGGGGCAAGATCTTAAAGTAGCATAGTAACATAGTACATGATGGCAGAAAAAAAACAGTATGGTCCATCTAGTCTGCCTAGTAAGATGACTAGAGTGGTTGTTTCTGCTGCTGCATGCAGGTCACCCCCTCTATACCTGTGTTTAGGGTTGTAACTGCCTCTCCTTAAGAACATAAGATATGCCATACTGGGTCAGACCAAGGTCCATCAAGCCCAGTATCCTGTTTCCAACAGTGGCCAATCTAGGTCATACGTACCTAGCAGTTTCCCCAAAAGACACAGGTTCCACAATGCTTGTACTGGGTCACGCATTGATATCCTGGGTCCCTTTTTAATAATGGTTTATTTACCTTTCCTCCAAGAACTTGTCCAAACCTTTTTAAATCCAGCTACACTAACAGCCTTTACTACATCCTCCGATAACAAATTCCAGAGTTTGAGTACACGTTGAGTGAAAAGATATTTTCTCTTATTTGTCTTAAATAGTTTACCCTGTAGCTTCATTGCATGTCCCCTAGTCTTTCTATATTCTGATAACATAAACAATCGATCTACGTTTACCCGTTCCACTCCATTCATTAATTTATAGACCTCTATCATATCTCCCCTCAGCCGTCTCTTTTCCAGGTTGAAGAGCCCTAACCTTTTTAGCCTCTCTTCATAGGAGTAGCCTTCCATCCCCTTTACCATTTTGGTGGCTCTTCTCTGTACCTTTTTTAATAACGCTATATCCTTTTAAAGATACGGCGACCAGAATTGCACACAATATTCAAGGTGCGGTCATACCATGGAACGATATAGAGGCATTATAATATTCTTTGTTTTATTTTCCATTCCTTTCCTTATGATACCTAGCATTCTATTTGCTCTCTTGGCAGCCGCTACACATTGGGCCGAGGGTTTTAACATGTTATCCACGATGACGCCTAAATCTTTTTCCTGGGTGGTGGTTCCCAATGTGGAACCTTGCATCTTGTAACCATAGTTTGGGTTGTTCTTTCCTAGGTGCATAACTTTGCATGTGTCCACATTAAATTTCATCTGCCATTTGGATGCCCAGTCTTCCAATTTATGAAGATTCTCTTGCAATTTTCCACAGTCCTCTTGGGTTTTAACAACTTTAAATAGTTTTGTGTTATCTGCAAATTTGATAACCTCATTCATTATTCCCTTTTCCAGGTCATTTATGAATACGTGAAAAAGCAACGGACCCAGAAGAGATCCCTGGGGTACTCCACTATTTACATTTTTCCATTGGGAAAATTGGCCATTTAGCCCTACCCTCTGCTTTCTATCTTTTAACCAGTTCCTGATCCACAGTAGTACACTGCCTCCTATCCCAAGACTTTTTAGTTTTGCCAAAAGTCTCTGATGAGGGCCCTTGTCAAAGGCTTTCTGAAAGTCCAGATACACAATATCAACCGACTCACCTTTGTCTAACTGTTTATTCACACCTTCAAAAAACATAACAGATTAGTAAGACAAGATCTTCCTTGTCTAAAGCCATGTTGGCTGTCTCCCATTAGGCTATGACTATCTACATGCTGAGTAATTTTATTCTTTATGATGGTTTCTACCATTTTTCCCGGTACTGACGTCAGGCTCACTGGTCTGTAGTTTTCCGGATCACCCCTGGAACCCTTTTTAAAATTGGCATTACATTGGCGATCCTCCAATCTTCAGGTATTACAGATGATTTTAATGATAGTTCACAGATTACTAATAGCAGGTCTGCAATCTCATATTTCAGTTCTTTCAACACCCTTGTATGTATACCATCCGGTCCAGGTGATTTGCTACTCTTCATTTTATCAAATAGTTGTACTACATCTTCCCGGTGTAGCGATATTTCTTTCAATTCTTCTGCAGTATCACCTTTAAATACCACTTCAGTCATGGGTAACATCTCTACATCTTTGCAGATAAGCCTCTCTTATGCCTGCGTTTAGGTTTGTACCTGCCACTCCATGCAGGTCAGCTCCCCTTTATGCCTGTGTTTAGTGTTGTACCTAACATTCCGTGCAGGTCAGCCCCCCTACTATTTATTGAAGGATAAAATTTTATTTATTTATTTTATTTGGGAACTTACAGTATATACCACTGTCAGCACAGGCATTGCAGCAGATTACAAAAAAAAAACAGTAGCTTACAGACACAAATGCAGGCAACAAGTCTACAAACAATTAGAAAAAATATGTAAGCTGAAGGAGGTGGAGTAGCACAACAGTCATTACCATAACAGCTGAAAACTGCTGAGGAAAGGAGGAGGGGGTGCAGGAGGCAGAAGAGCAATAGGCTAGGTTTCAAAAACCTAAACAAAAAGTTGAGTTTTCAGGCCTGACTTTACATAAGAGGGTTCTAACCAGAGTCTGGTGGGTAGAGAGTTCCACAAGTGAGGAGCCTGGGCTGTGTGATGGAGTGTTTGGGGAAACACCCTATCTCCCACATGGAAAGTCCCCAACCAAGCCTAGCACAAGTGAGGTATTGCATTGTAAACCCCTGTCCCTTTAAGAAAAAAGGCTGGAGAATGCCTGGGATGGGTGTGGCCATGCTCCAGGCTTTATCCCAGAAAGCACTGGAGAAGAAGAGCCAGAGTATGGACTGACCACCTATCTCTAAGCATTTTCTTTAACCCTCTGCCTGGCTCCATGGGGGTTTGTGTCCTGACTTGCTCACAGCGTCCTACAGGCTGTAAAAGCAAGTGATTTATACAGACTAGGTGCAGTGTTTTTATAGCAGAGGCAGCAAGTAGGTTCCCTGTTAAGGAGAAAAGGGTATGCAAGGGAGAGTAGGGAACAAAATGTGAATGGAGGTAAGTGAGGAGGCCCGAATAGAATGCATAGGATCTGAAACTGGAAGCCAATGTTGTTCCCATAGAAATGGTGTTATGTGATCAAAGTGGCTTTGATTTCATCTTCTTGCTATAAAGTGATGCACTATGTCTGTTCTATGCCATTTTGAATTCCATCATTGTATTTGCCCCCACCATCTCCATCGGGAGGGCATTCCAAGCACACATCACATTTTCAGTGAAAAATAATTTCCTGATATTGCTTTTAAGTTTACCATCTTGAAGCTTCATCATATGCCCTCTAGTTTTATAGCGTCCGATTCTTTGAAAAAGGTTTGTGTGTTCATTAATACCCTTTAAGTATTTAAAGGACTGTATTATATCTCCCCTGTCCCTCCTCTCCTCCAAGGTATACATATTTAGGTCTTCAAGTCTCTTCTCATATATCTTCAAGCGCAGGCTCCAAATCATTTTGGTCACCTTCCTCTGAATTGTTCAAGACTTTTTATATCCTTTGTGAGATATGGTCTCCAGAACTGAAGACAATACTCTAAGTGAGGCCTCAACAACAACAACATGTACTGGGAGATTAATACCTCCACCTTTCTGCTGGTTATTCCTCTCTGTATGCAGCCCAGCATCCTTCTGGCTTTGACTACTGCCTTGTTGCACTGTTTCGCATCTTGATATCCTCAGACACTATTACTCTGAGGTCCCTTTTCTGGTCCATGAACACCAACATTTTTCCCCCTATCACATACAATTCCTTTGGATTTCTGCATCCCAAGTGCATGACTCTGCACTTCTTCACCTTAAATCTTAACTGCCAAGCATTAGACCATTCTTCCAGTGTTTGTAGATCTTTCCTCATGTTGTCCACTCCCTCAGAAGTGTCCACTGTGTTGCAAATGTTTGTGCCATCTGCAAAAAGGCATACTTTTCCATTCAATCCTTCCACAATATCACTGACAAATACTTTGATCAGTATTGGTTCCAGTACCGATCCCTGAGGCAAAACATTATGCACCTTCCTTTCTTCTGAGTTCCGTTTACCACCACCTTCTGCATCTGCCAACAACCAATTTCTGATCCAGTTCACCACCTTGGGAACTATCCCCAAGCTGCTCTGTTTATTGAGGAACACTAACAAAGGCTTTGCTGAAATTTAGGATATATCATCCATCACATGCCCTTGATCTAGTTCTCTGGTCAATCATTCAAAGACTTCAATCAAATTTGTTTGGTATGATCTTCCCCTGGTAAAATCACGTTGCATTGGATCATGCAATACATTGGTTTTTAGGAAGTCCACTATTCTTTCTTTTAAGAGCACCTTCATTACTTTTCCCACCACAGAGGTAAGGCTTACTGGCCTATAGTTTGCCACCTCGTCCCTATTACCACTTTTATTTAGAGGTACCACATCAGCCCTTCCCCAGTCCTGCGGAACCTCTCTCATCTCCAAGGATCTATTAAAAGCATACTTTAAAGGCCCTGCCAGAACCTCTCTGAGCTCTTTCAGTATCCTGGGATGTATCTCATCCTGTCTCATAGTCTTGTCCACTTTCAGTTTTGCAAATTGTTCAAAAATATCATCTTCTGTTAATGGTGTGGAATCAACTCCATTTCTATTCGTATATTTGTCAATCATATGTGGTCCTTCTCTAGGATTTTCTTTCATGAATACAGAACAGAAAGTATTTGTTTAGCATTTTCACTTTTTCAATGTTGCTTTCCACAAATCTGTCCTCAGCACTTTTGAGTCTTGCAATTCCACTTCTAATCTTCCTCTTCTCCTGAATATACCTGAAAAAAGTTTTGTCTCCATGCTTCACATCTTTAGCCATCTTTTCTTCCGCCTTTGCTTTTGCTATCCTTATTTCTCTTTGTCTCGTTTAACTTTATCCTGTATTCTTTTCTGTGTGCCTCTTTTTGTGATCTTCTGAATTTTGTGAAAGCTTCTGAATTTTGCCTTTATTTGTGCAGCCACTTATTTGGTGAACCATAAAGGTTTCCTTTCCCTTTGTTTTTATTAAATTTCTTTACACATATATCTGTTGCCCCTTTTATTGCCTCTTTTAGTTTAACTAACTGCAATTACACTTCTCTTATCTCCTCCCACCCTGCCAACTTCTCCTTCAGATACTTTTCCATTTTACTGAAGTCAGCATTTTTGAAGTCCAGGACTTTCAGTTTGCTGTGATTGGACTCTGCCTTGGCTTTTACCTCAAACCACACTGTGTGATGATCACTGCTGCTCAAATGGGCACCCACTCAGACATTCAACACACTATCTACACTGGTGAGTACTAAATCCAGCATCAAACTTTCCCTGGCCAGTTCCATCACCAATTGTCTAAGCAATGCTTCTTGGAAGGCATCCACAATCTTTTTACTTCTTTCCAAATATGCAGAAGGAACACTCCAATCCACATCTGGTAGATTAAAGTCACCCAATATGATCACTTCTCCCTTCATAGCTACCTTTGCAATATCAATGATCAAGTCTCTATTCATTTCCCCAGTTTGAGTTGGAGGCCTTTAGACACCAGTGTGGATGACAGTGCCATCCAGGGCCGGATTTACCTTGAGTGAGGCCCTACGCCAACAAAAATTGTGGGCCCCCAGCAGGGGCGGCCCAAGGGGGGTGCGGACCTCATTTGCATAAGGGGCCTCATTTGCATAAATATTTGCATAATGTTACCATATACTAACTTTTAGTAAACGTGCCTCTTAATGAGTGTATGGATAAAGAAAGACTAAAAGATTTCTACATTACTATAATCCAGTGCCAACTGCCAGACACATTAGGAACTACTACAAACACTGCCCATAGTAAACCCGCCGTATCCTAACAGCACTACCAGGACTCACAAAGCACCATACTCTACCAATCAAAAGGCAACACTGCAAATATTAAACCAATACATTTCAGAGAACAACAATACATGACCTACTGGGGAAAGAGAACAAGTGGCAATGTCAAATAGGAATTATATAAACAGAACACCTCAGCTCAGTTACACATGCAGAACATAGACCATCACCAAACAAGTAATCACAATTTAGAAATAGGAAGACAATAATTAAACTGGGAATCCCAAAAGCCAAACTTGGAATGTACAACACTGTAGAAATAAAACAATACATTAATTTGCTCTTGTACTAAACAAAGCACAGATGTTAATGATGCACATTTACCAGAGCTGACATATTCCAATTAATAAATTCAAAATAAAGAGATATTTTTCTACCTTTTGTGCATTTTTTTCAGCTGCAATTGCTCCAGCCACTTTCTTCTGGTTTCTTCGTGTCTTCTGCTAACTCTCCATCGTCTGCTGTCCATTTGTCCTTTCTTCTCTCTTCTAGATTTTTTTCCATTCTCACTCTACATCTGCTTTAACATACTAATCTTTCTCCTTTTGCTCTTTCCTCATTCCTATTTCATCCACTCAAATTTTACCCCTCCATCCTCAATCCCCACTTACTCTCCCAATACCGGCCAATTGTAGATTTTTTATCCCTCCCACACAAAATATTTTTCCCTTCTCCATTTTACTCTTCCAGCCCCATCCCATTCTAATCCTCCCCCAACATCAGCTCCCTTCTAGTTCCAGCCTCACCCAGCATCCATTCCCTTCTAGTCCCTGCATCAGCCCATTTCCAGTCCTAGCCATCCATCAGCCCATTTCCAGTCCTAGCCCCCCCATCACCCCACTTTCAGTCCTTAACCCCCCATCACCCCTTTTTCTGTCATTAACCCCCCATCACCCAATTTTATTTTTATGCCCCCCCCTATAACCCATTACCAGTCCTAACCCCCCATCAGCCCACTTCCAGTCCTAACCCCATCAACCCATTTCCAGTCAGCCCCCCATAGCCCATTGCCAGTCCTACCCCCCCCCATCAGCCCACAGCCCATTACCAGTCCTAACCCCATCATCCCACCTCCAGTTTTAACCCCCCAGCCCATTTCCAGTCCTAGCCCCCCATAGCCCATTACCAGACAACCCCCATCAGCCCACAGCCCATTACCAGTCTTAACCCCCCCAAAGCCCATTACCAGTTCTAACCCCCCCCAACAGCCCATTACCAGTCCTAACCCCCCATCAGCCCACATCCAGTCTTAACCCCCCAGCCCATTTCCAGTCCTAGCACCCCCCCATAGCCCATTCCCAGACAGCCCACAGCCCATTACCAGTCTTAACCCCCCCCAAAGCCCATTGCCAGTTCTAAGCCCCCCCCAACAGCCCACAGTCCATTACCAGTCCTAACCCCATCAGCCCACCTCTAGCCTTAACCCCCCCCAGCCCAGCCCATTTCCAGCCCCAGCCCCCCAATAGCCCATTACCAGCCCTACCCCCCCCAGTCCATTTCCAGCCCCAGCCCCCCCAATAGCCCTTTACCTGTCCTACCCCCCCCAAAGTCCATTACCAGTCCTACCCCCCCCCCATAGCCCATTACCAGTCCTACCCCCCCCCCGGCCTAAAGTAAAATTTAATTTTAAAAAAAAACCTGGTGGCTGCTGCCGCGGGGGCCCCGTCTACAAGCTGGTCGGGTCCGGTCGTGTCTCTCTCCCTCCCTCGCTGCAGGCTGCAGGCTGCGAGAGACGCATCTTCGCGTCTCTCGCAGCCTGCAGCGAGGGAGGGAGGGAGGGAGAGAGACCCGACCGGACCCGACCCGACCGGACCCGACACGACCAGCTTGTAGACGGGGCCCCCGCGGCAGCAGAGGGGGCCCCGCGGCGGCAGCCACCAGGTTTTTTATTTAAATTAAATTTTACTTTAGGCCGGGGGGGGGGTAGGACTCCTACCCCCCCCCCGGCCTAAAGTAAAATTTAATTTAAATAAAAACCTGGTGGCTGCCGCCGCGGGGCCCCCGCGGCTGCCGCGGGGGCCCCGGCTACAAGCGGGGCGGGGCGGGTGCGGTGCGGTCGGGGCGGGTCCGGGCGGGGGTCTCTGCCTCCCTCGGGGCAGGCGGCGAGAGACGCGAAGGGAGAGCGTCTCCTCGCGTCTGTGTTAAGCCCGCAGGGGCTGATGGGAAATCCCATCAGCCCCTGCGGGCTTAACACAGACGCGAGGAGACGCTCTATCTTCGCGTCTCTCGCAGCCGGGAGGGAGGGAGGGAGACCAGACCCGACCAGACCAGACCAGACCAGACCAGCTTGTAGACGGGGCCCCCGCGGCAGCAGAGGGGGCCCCGCGGCGGCAGCCACCAGGTTTTTTTTTTAATCGAGTTGAAAAAAAAACAAAACTGGTTCTATTTTTTGTGGGCCCCTGCCGGTTGTGGGCCCTACGCCATGGCGTACATGGCGTATACGTAAATCCGGCCCTGGTGCCATCTCCTCTTTATAATACAATCCACAGTGCTTCTTCTTTTCCCCATGTCCCGTGCATTTCAGTGGCTTTAATATTGCTAGGTGCAGCATTTTTACAGCAGGGGCAGCAAGAAGGTTCCCCGTTGAGGAGCTAAGGGTATGCAAGGGAGAGTAGGGAACAAGATACGAATAGAGGCAAGTGGGGAGGCCTGAGTAGAATGATATGTTAAAAGGAGGATCTTAAATTGAATACTAAAGGAAACAGGAAGCCAGTGTTATTCCTGTAGAAATGGTGTTGCTTAATCAAAGTGGCTTTGATTTCATCCTCTTGCTATAAAGGGATCCACTATGTCTATCCTATGCCATTTTGAATTCCGTTACTGTATTTGTCCCCACGATATTGCCCTTTTTGAGTACTGACCGCGGTTAATAGCATTTTGGATTTTATTGCACTGGATAAGTAAAATCCCCAGCAAGTGACTTTGGCTATGCAATGTTGTTTTTTGGCTATGCCCTGATGAAACTTCGGTGGGAGTGAAACACTGATGGTGTCAGGTTTGGCATCGGTGATGGTGTTATAGCATGATTGAAGATATTTGATGGCACTTTGAAGACCTTTGCTGAAGATATATTGTCACAAAGGTTTTGCTGACAGCAGCAGGTTTACCTGTTTTGATTTAACTTTATTATTTTAATAGAAGTGGATTCATTTGTTTGGAACAAATTTATTTTTGAATTATTTCTTTTTTCAATTTTTTCCTTAAATATTTTTTCTCACATATTTCTGAGTGTGTGCTTCTACTTTGTGGACTTAATATTGCTTTCGACATATAGGGCTACTCCTCTTACTTTTCTGCCTTCCCTATCTCTTTTAAATAAATTATAGTCAGCTATGGCTATATCACATTCTTGCAACCTATTAAACCATGTTTCTGTAATGGCCGCAATGTCCAAGTCCATTTTCATCATCAGAGCTTCCAGGTCAGAAACTTTGTTGGCTAAACTTTGAGCAATTGTGCTCATTGCCCTCCAACAATTGTTGGTTGGCTTGCTTGTATTCCAGACTCTTCTTCCCCTCTTGTCATTGATGTGTGGATTAATATGATGACTATTACCAATGTTATTATGCTTTTGCTGGGAATGATGTCCTGAACTTGGTTTTTCCCATCCGTCACCCCCTTTCCCTAGTTTAAATGCTTTTCCACATATTGCCTGTATTTTTCACTTACTGTATTCCTGCAACAGAGATTTGCAGTTCATAAACAAAGTATCGCCTCTTGTCATTCCATCTATTGCCCAACAAGAGGCTATACGAGGCTCGTACTTTGTTGATGGACTGCATCTCTCATACTTCTTTTGGTCTCTTAGACAAATATTCACTCTTTAAAATTAATCAAACTCACTCTCTCCATTTTTTACTAATCAAAACTTTCAGACAACCATTCTCTCTGGCTCTTTACCATTTCCTCACTCAGCCCTAACACTTCTACTAGTGTCTCCCATCTTAGGACTCTGAGACATCACATTAATCTTTAAAAACTCCTATAATCCTTTTCCTACCTTGTTACTTTATTGAGAAACCCTTTTCTTTACACTACACAAGGTCCCTTTATACAGAAATCTTTTCTTCTCCTAAGACTTCCAAGAAAAACAACAAGAAAAAAATTCTAATTTTCCCTCTAAATCCATGCTCTTCCAATTTATCTTTCAATTATCTCCATTTAACATCCTTCATTCTTCCTCTCATGTCCCTCATTCAACTCACAAACCTCACTTGTTCTCAATCCAAAGAAAATAAATTGCAAAACTCTGAATTTCTTTCATACCTCACACAACACTCAAACGCTCATACAGCTTTCAAAAATTCCCCAAAAAATCACTCTTTCAGGGCACTGACAGCACACACACCAACATGCATCACTCTCTTCTGCCTCAAACTCACCACCACACCAACCTTCTAACCTGTCTTCCAAAGCACTCTTCCTCATGCTGAGCCCATCAAAAAATTCCTCAAACCCTAAAATAAAAACTTTAATTTCCCCTTTTTCCCGGAATTAACTTCATAGTTATAATTGTTTCATTTAGAAATTTTCCCAGCTGTTTCTTTAAGAGTATACACAGTATTAAAGGTTTTCAGTAAAGTACGTCACAACTATACTTCAAATCAGCTGTACCCTGTAGCAATAGTGTTGCAACAGATATCACTCCCCCTCCCCTTACATACTGGTACTTTTACATTAAATAAACTTATATTTTTATGCAAAAAATCACTTTTTTAACCAACTTTATTCAGAATTCACTTCTTTATAACATTGGCATAGTTTTTAGAATACTTTGAACACTCGGAAACTGTTTTTGATTTTGCTTTAGAAATCACTAAAATCATGACTTTTAAACCTATTAAAGCTACATAACACTACTTTTCTGGGTGCCCTGCCTCTTTAGCACATCTTCTGGACCTCACAGAATTTTCAAACTTTTAAAATATTAACTTTTATAACTGGGCCAAGGCTCCGCCCCCTAATAACAAACATCATACATTTTAAGCAAATGTAGTTTCCAGACACCTCAAGAATAATCACTAGGGGCTCCTGAAATCCCTCCTATCTCTTCAAATCTCTCCAAACTAGTTTATATTTAATTTTTAAATTCAGCTATTTTTGAACATTTAAGGGGCACTCTATCCCTTTAAGAACAGCTCCGCCCCCTCCTTGAGGTCCCCTAATCACCTCTTCTCCTACCCTAGTCTTCCTCCCCTTCAGTCCCGATTCCATCCTGGGCACTCCCAATAACCCAGTACCTTTCTTTGGGCCTCCTGGACCCAAAAGCCTCCTGACTCTCTAGGATCCCCCTCACAGTCCAGTGGCCTCCCACAATGATTGGGAACAGCTGCGGGTCTGCAGGCCTGCATCGGGGACAGTTGCGGCACTCGCAGCTCCCCCTAATGCTACACAGCCTCTCTTCCCTGCAATCGGGGACATTCGCGGCACTCATGGCTCCCCATGATCAAGTCCAGGCACTGGCAGGACCAAAACGAGCACGCAAGTCAACTGCAGTGACAGTCGCGGGAGCATGGTTCACTGCAAGCCAGTCTCTGCAGCCTTTTCTTTAATTTTTTAAAAAATGCAGCTGCCGGCTTGTCACCAGAGTAGCTCCCAATTCATTTTTTTCATTTAAAAATAAACACGACACCATTCTTCGGCTGCTCCTGCAGCCCAGGGATAAAAAAAAGTCCCAGCTGGAGAAGGCAGCCCCAAAATGACCCCCAGACCTCTGGAGGAAAAAAAAACATCCAGGCTGCCATCAGCAGCCATGACAAACAGCTCCAGCACCAAAAAGGTACTTAAAAATATTTTAACCATCTGGTTACATTACCCTGCAGCACCTCCAGTCCCCTCACATATTCTTATACCACCACATCCCCTTGACACATTTTCTCCCCCTCCACTGTCTTGCTCCTTCCCTTCCCCTCATTCTTATTCCCTTTTCTCTGTACTTATGAAGAAAACATCGAAAGTGTGACACTTTCAGCTTCATCCTATTCTTTCACTGTCTGGTGCTGTTGTTATGATTTGAACCATGCAGGAGACTGTCAAGTTGTGCAGTTCAAAGTACAACACTTCAGGCTCAGAAGCAGAGGAGGAGGAGGAGGATACCTTCTAACGTGCTGCAATGCCACTGTTGTCTTCTTTCTAAGAAGCCAGGATTGGCATGGTACAAGGAAGGGAGGAGGGAAAACTGCCACTGACTCAATTACTGTTTACATTCTGATATCTGGTCTCCAACACAATGCCTCAGTGGCATGGCCACATTCTGGGGACAGAGGTGTGAGGCTGGAAATGGCCCACGTGCCTTGCATTTGACACCACTGAAGGCATGCTGTTTTGAATAACTTTTTAAAGATAACATTTAAAAGCTGATTTGAGATCTCCAATCCATATGGATACATCACTTGTTTTGGTCCAGCAGTACCCTCCTGCATTTTTGGGCTTGCAGATTAATCATACAAGTGCTGGCAACTAACACCAAGAACCTTCATTTGCAATAATTTGAGATTTTTCCTCTATTTTATATTTCCTCCCAGCCTACCTAAGTCTACTCTTCAGTGATAGTCCTTGGCTTGAGACCATGCAAGAACACTGCAATTACGGGTCCTAAATCCAGTCACTAGGGATGATTTTGTAAGAGGGTACATATTTGAAGCGGCAGAGTATGCATCTATTTGGCAATATTTTAGTAATCTATGCATGTATGTGGCCACATGCATGCATGAATGGTCTCATAAAATACCGACCACAGTAAAAGTATTAATGTTGGCATGATAGTGTGCCAGTGGGCATGCACATGGGCAGAATTTGGCAGAGCATGGGCAGAGAACACTAGTACATGCATAGATTATAAAATACTATAAGCACACATAAAAATATAGGTGTAGGAATTTACATCAGTTCTAGGACTCATGCAAATGTCCATGCCTTATGATGCAATCTCTGCCACTTATGTTAGTATTTTATAAAGAAAGTAGGCACCTACTTATAAAATATGCTTAAAATAAGTGTTTTAAAACATGCTTTAGCTAGAAGCTCTTATAAAATTACCCTCTAGGTGTTGCAATGGCTATCACTCCCTCTTCCCAGGAGCTGTGAACACTGCCTCCCCAGAATCCATATTCCCAGCTGAACCAGTGAGCTGAACCTGAGAAGGGAATCAAACTCGGGAATCTCTGCATGGTAGTGCGACAGTATTGTCAGATACATTGGACTAGTTGGCTGGTTACTTTCATAAATATCAGTTTATCATTGTGGAGATTGAAAGCTTTTTAAGGACCACTGCATACACTAGATGGGCTTTATGGTCTTTACTTGCCATCATATTTTACTTTTCTAAATTTGAATAAAAGGTGATAATTTTACAAGCAATAAACAGTCACTTAATCCTCTATTGCCTCATGTACAAACTCAACCAGTAAGCCCTCTGAGGACAGGGAAATACCTATTGTACCAGATTTTAACTCACTTGAACTACTGGAAAGGTGCGTGCTAAATATAAACTAAATAATTTTCATGATGATTAGTTGATATTTATAGAAGTGACTTGGCTGGCTGAACAGAGATTCTCAGGACCAGAAAGAAGTGAAGAAAGAACAGTGAATTCTGACAGAAAGTTGAGTGGATTTCTGCTATCCACAAATTAACGACTCAAGCAAGTCACAGAAAGATCCAGCATACAGGTATTTATTTATTTATTTTATTTATTTATTTATTTAACAGTTCTTATATACCGTGCTCTTTGTCATCAGTGTGGTTTACATTAAAACAATATAACACTTGGTCAGACAAGTCTGGCCTACATTTACAGATAACAGGGCTTTAACATGGAGGTAAACTGGGGGAAACTATTTACATTTCGGACAATTTACTTGCTGGTGCTAATTCGCTGTAGGTTCTATGTTATCAGATGTAACAAAAAAAGAACCCAATCGGATAAAACCAATAACCCAAAAAAAATCCGAAATGACTGAACAATTCCCACCATGCAAAAAATTATTTTTTGTCGGAGCTTAGTCAGCCCAGTGCCAGGGACACCACCCTCAGCACCACCGTGACCACTCCATTTTAATAAAGAAAGATACTTTTAAGAAACCTAAAGTCCAAACTTAGCTGTTATAGCGCCAAAATGCCGAGACTGTAGTTGACGACGTGGCTCCACGTTTCGGGTCTGCCACCATTCAGCACAACAACCCTGCCTCAGGTCCAGAGAAACAGCAAATGGCAAACGTAGCAGCTTTCAGCATCAGGAAAATGTAACGTACTTTTAAGTTCACCGCGTCTGACGTCAGAAGGGCAGACAGCCAATCACTATTAAAATAACCCCAAGCATCACAGGGGACACCCACTGCACAGGGAATCCCCCGGAAAACATCAGGGCAGCTAGCAGAATCAGATTATAGTGTACCAGTCCATTTGAAGGTCAAGGCCAGTCGGCTCCACCGAATTGAGAAGATAAATCCAACGTTGCTCCCGAAGTTGAAGTTTTTGTAAACGATCCCCCCCACGGGGGTCCATCGGAATAAGGGCTCGGCATTTACATCGCGATTGGCTTTTGAGTCCTTCGTCTTCAAAGTCTACAGACTCAGTTGTGACTGGAGTTCTGCCATACACTCGAAACATCACCCAAGTTACAGGCCTGCTACATCGCTTTTGGCCTGTTGTGGGGGTACTTAATTGTTTTAAGGACTCTACTCTGCTGATAGCTTATTCACGTACTGCTAATCTGCGGGATAAATTGATGTCTACTGTAGCACTGCCTGATCGACCTCCTCACAGTCACACGGATGCTGGCCACTTTGCCTGTGGATCTTGCGCTCACTGTGCCCAGACTCTTGAGGGTCCCGCCTGGGAAGATGCTCACACGTCTAGGATTTACACCACTAGGTGGCACACTGATTGCTCTACAGAGTATGTGGTTTACTTGATAGTTTGCCCCTGCTCCTTTTATTATGTGGGTTGAACTACTCGGGCTGTGAAAGTCCGCCTTTCTGAGCATGCCTCCCATCTTCGGACAAAATCTTTGACAGCACCTATGGTGGAACATCATCTACGCATGGCTCATGCTTTTTCTTCACTCCGTTGGAGGGTGCTGGACTTTATTCCGATGGACCCCCGTGGGGGGGATCGTTTACAAAAACTTCAACTTCGGGAGCAACGTTGGATTTATCTTCTCAATTCGGTGGAGCCGACTGGCCTTAACCTTCAATTGGACTGGTACACTATAATCTGATTCTGCTAGCTGCCCTGATGTTTTCCGGGGGATTCCCTGTGCAGTGGGTGTCCCCTGTGATGCTTGGGGTTATTTTAATAGTGATTGGCTGTCTGCCCTTCTGACGTCAGACGCGGTGAACTTAAAAGTACGTTACATTTTCCTGATGCTGAAAGCTGCTACGTTTGCCATTTGCTGTTTCTCTGGACCTGAGGCAGGGTTGTTGTGCTGAATGGTGGCAGACCCGAAATGTGGAGCCACGTCGTCAACTACAGTCTCGGCATTTTGGCGCTACAACAGCTAAGTTTGGACTTTAGGTTTCTTAAAAGTATCTTTCTTTATTAAAATGGAGTGGTCACGGTGGTGCTGAGGGTGGTGTCCCTGGCACTGGGCTGACTAAGCTCCGACAAAAAATAATTTTTTGCATGGTGGGAATTGTTCAGTCATTTCGGATTTTTTTTGGGTTCTATGTTATCAGATAGCACGGGATTGGGATTGAGGGGGTAGGGGGAAAGAGAGGGGGTAAGGGGGGGACATCTAGCTGTGTAAAACGCATGAGAAACAGGTGATGTTTGAGGGCCTTACTAAACTGCTTGAGGTCCCTGATTGCTCTAATGTTGGGAGGGAGTCTGTTCCAGCACCTAGGAGTGTAGTTCACAAATGCTCGATTGATGGTTGACTGGTTAAGTTTTGTAGATTCACTTGGTGTAAGTAGCATATTTGCAGATAGTGATCTCCTATATCTACTGTTTGTAGTGTGTGCGATAAGGTCGGAAATTGATGAAGGTGACGTTTTGTTGAAGGCCTTGAAGGTAATGAGGAGGGCCTTATATAAGATTCTACAGCTTATTGGAAGCCAATGGAGTTCTTTTAGAATGGGGGAAATGTGGTCACTCCTTGAGGCTCCGCACAGGACGCGGGCTGCTGCATTCATGGCTAACTGTAGAGGGTTTAAGGTAATCTTGGGGAGGCCGTGCAGAATTATATCAGCATAGTCGAAATGCAGCATGACTAGGGCTTGGAAGATGGTGCGGAAGTCATCAGGCTCCATCATGGGTCTCAAGTGCCGCAGGGTTTTGATCTTGAAGTAGATGGCTTTTACCGTGCGTTTAATGTGCTCCTTGAAGTCCAACTGTTGATCCAGTATCACTCCTAGATAGCGTATGTTGGACTTGACTGGAAGTTCTGCATCTCTAACTTTTAGTGTTGGTGGAGGTGAGAAGCGTTTATTTCTTGTGACTATTAGGATTTCAGTTTTTTTGAAGTTTATACGGAGGTTTTGATTGAGTAGCCAATCCGTTATTGCATTGAAGCAGTTGATTAACGCTGTATAGTCCGGACATGTGACAGTTATAGGTGTAAACAACAGCACGTCGTCTGCATACATGAGGCAAGATATGCCGAAGGAACGTGTGATGTCACAAATAGGCTGCATATAGATATTAAAGAGCAGGGCAGACAAGGAGGAGACTTGGGGTACTCCCTGTTTCTGCTGGAAAGGTTCGGATGTAATGTTACCAATTCGAACTTGCTGCCATCTACCTTCTAGGCAATGTTCCCTCTAATTTTCTGTAGGCTGTGTGCGCATAAAATATCATCTGTGCAGCTTTTGAAGGAAGGTTAAATTTTTGTGCGCCACATAACGACACTTGGAGTTATATACTTTAAAATTTGACTACACGTCAGAATACAGTATGTACACCACATTGATTGCACTAGAAAATATTGTAGAACTTGTGAAAACTATAAATACACAACTTTTCAATTTTAAGAATGTCTGTGTTGTTTTCTATCAGAATCAGAACCGTAATTTTTGTGCGCTCTGTTGTAAAGTATGTGCGCTCACTCAGCGAGGTGTGTGCGCGCGCACACGCGCACAGCTTAGAGGGAACAGTGCTTCTAGGTAGGATTTGCACCAATCCCATGCACGGTCTTTGATTCCCTTCTCATGGGTGGTGGTCTACTGAGTCGAATTCTGCCGCTATATTAAGGAAGATTAACGCAAAACCCTTCTTGATGCTGTCAATCCCATTGATAAGTGTGTTGGTTAATGTAGTTAAGAGAGTTTCCACTCCATGGGCTTCCCTGAATCCATGTTGACATGGGTCTAATGGGGAAGATGAATCTATATGCTGCTGGATCTGTCTCTGGGTCATCTTCTCAAGAATTTTAGCTAGTAATGAGATACTAGAGATTGGTCGATAAGAATCCTCTTTCTTTGGTTCCAGCTGGTTGTTCTTTAGTAATGGACGAATGGATGTATGCTTGAGAGCATCTGGGAAGACTCCAGTTGCAAAGAACAACTTTGCAATGTTGGCAATGAATGGACTGAGTTCTGAATGCATCGTCCTGATCCAGTGAGCTGGGCATGGGTCCACTGGGGCAGTCATAGTATTGATGGTGGCGATGATGTCCTCAATGGTTTTTGCTGAAGGAGGCGAGAGTTTGGTGAGAGGAGACTGCATGTGGGTAGTCTTGGAGGGTTCCTGTGAAGTGGCGGTTATTATTTTTATTGCTTTGGATTGAATGTAGTTTGCGTACGCCTGAGGCTGAATACATTCTTGTTATGGTGGAGATGGTTGGTTAGTTAAGGATTTTACTAGGTTGAAGAGGTCACGTGGCTTATTTAACGAGCGGTTGAGAAGCTCAGCATGACTCTCAACAGTGCATTTTTCCTAGAAAAAAAGGTGCTGGTACTCATGCAGGGCTCTTTCATTAATACATGAGGACTATAGGTCAATTTTAGCAGGTGATGAAAAAAGGGCCAGTACTCCATACCACTACATACCCCTTTAAAAAAGCCCTTACTCTCAATGGGGGACATTATCACACTATATCAAGGAAAATAGCTAAATATTGTTTGTTTGTTTTTTGAAGGGTCTGGGTTATTATTATTTATTTATTTATTTATTACATTTGCTTATATACCACACTATTCGGCATCAGCGCGGTTTACAATATAACAAAACTACCAAGACAACATTCTGTTTGGTTTTACAAGGAACAGGAGTAACAACTTGGTTAACAGGGTTAAACTATATACAGAGATAGTAATTACAACAACAGGGTTGAACTGTATACATGAGATAATAAAATGCAATGACAGGGTTGAGGTGAATACATGAAATGATAATTACAAGAATCTAAATGAGGTCCAGTAATCACTTTAAGGTGGTATGCGCCTGATCTGCAGTAAGGAGGCTGTGAATATTACTTAGACTCGGTTGCTGGCTGGGTAGTATTGGAGGAAGAGGTGAAATTTGATTGCCTTCCTGAATTGAGATAGGTCTACAATAGCTCGGATGTCTGGTGGTAGTGCATTCCAGCATTTGGGGGCGTAAAGACTGAAAGCCCTATTTGCCGTTGTGTTGTTGCATTTAGTTAAGGACTTCGGGGTTATCAGAAGATTTAGGGCTGTTGACCTTCTGGATCTGTTGGGGGGCACTGTGTGGATAAGCTCAGTAAGCGCCATAGAGGAGAGGAAATTGATGGCCTTGAATGAGAGAAGTAAGGTCTTGAATATGATCCTTCCGTGTATAGGTAGCCAATGAAGCTGCTTTAGAATGGGGTCACATGGTCACTTCTGGAGGCTCCGTGGAGGACCCTTGCTGCGGCATTCATGGCCAGTTGTAACGGGTTCAGTGTAGATTGAGGGAGACCTTGTAGAATGGAATTGGCAAAATCAAAATGAGGCAGGATCAGTGCTTGGAATATTGTCCGGAAATCATCTGGGTCCAGTAGGGAGCGCAGATGTCTGAGTGAACGGATTTTGAAGTAAACAGCTTTGACTATGTTGCTTATGTGAGATTTCATGTCCAGATGTTGGTCTAGGGTGACCCCAAGGTATTTTATTGTTTCTTTGGTTTGTAATTCCGCTTCCTTGACTCTTACATGAGATGGTGGAATAAAGTCAGGGTCTCTTGAGATGAACAGAACCTCCGTTTTTTTGTGCTGGATGCGGAGGTTTTGTGATTGTAGCCAATCGGATATCGCATTGAAGCACTCTACAAGTGGTGTAAGGTCCATTTGAACTGTCGAGAAAGGCATGTATAAGAGAATGTCATCTGCATATAACAGACAGCTTACGTTAAATGATCTAATGATATTGCAGATAGACTGCATGTATATATTGAACAGTAAAGATGACAGGGAGGAACCTTGAGGCACACCTTGTGTTTGATGGAATTGTTTTGATTCACCCGATCCAGATTTTACATATTGCCATCGACCATCTAGGTAGGACTTGCACCATTCTAGCGCAGTATTACAGATTCCCTTCTCTTTCAGTCGACCGAGGAGGAGCTCATGATGTACCGAGTCAAGGGCCGCAGCAATATCTAAAAAGATGAGCACAAAACCTTGTCGGATGTTATCGGTGCCTGTAATTATATTGTTGAAAAGGACGGTGAGAAGGGTCTCGACCCCATGGTACTCTCTGAACCCGTGTTGGCAGTGGTCTAGGGGAGCTGTGGAGTCTATATGATCCTGAATTTGCCTTTGAGCCTCTTTCTCAATTATTTTTGCTAGAAGCGGAATACTGGCTATTGGTCTGTAGGAATCTACCCTTTGGGGGTCAAGTTTGGGGTTCTTCAATAAGGGCCTAATAGAGGTTTGTTTGAGTGCTGTGGGGAAGAAACCTGTAGTGAAGGAAAGGTTTATCAGTTTTTTGATGAATGGACTGAACTCCCTACGTAGTTCTTATACCCAAAAGGCTGGGCAAGGGTCAGTTTGCGCTGTGGAGGTATTGATAGAAGCTATTGTATCTTCAATGCTTTTTCTAGATGGTGTGGAGAACATGAGTAGTGGGGTTAAGCCGGTAGGTTCTTGACATGATGCTGTTGAGGTTTTGTCAGTCTGTATGATCTTTGATTGTAGGTAATCAGTGTATTTTTGTGGGTGAATATCCACGTGTTGTTCGGGAGATGGTTCCTTAGAAAGGGCTTGAACCAAGTTGAAAAGATCTCTTGGTTTGTTGAGGGATCTCTTCAGAGTGTCTGTGTGGTGTTGTTTCATTTTCATTGTGATTAATTCTCTGTGCTTTGATAGGTGGAGTTGGTAGGCGGTCAGATCTTCCGTGGAGAGCGAACGGCGCCATTTTTTCTCAAGCCTGCGTAGTTGTGTGAGAGAGGCTCTTAGCTCTTGAGTGAACCATGGGGCCGTCTTTCTTATTCTCCTGGATGTGTTATTGGATTGTGGTCATTGTGAGATGGCATTGAGGTTGAGATTCCAGGAGGAAACTAGTTCTTCGGGATCAGATATGGTTGTGTTGAGGAATGAGTGAGTTTGAGAGAGGATGAATTCTCTATTAAATGTGCGAAAGTTTCTTGTTGACGATCGAGCTGTGCTGTTAAACTTTCGGTTACTATGCTGCTGGTTATCGCTGGTGGGTATCTGGAAAGTTATAAGTTTATGGTCCGACCATGGTACATCAATAACCGACATCATTGGGTTGTGGTTTAACTCTAGGGTTGACTGAGGTGCGAACACCATGTCAAGAATATTACCCTTTGTATGAGTGGGATTGTTGATGATTTGTTTAAATCTCAGGTCCTCAATGGCCTCGAGGAAGGCAGTTGCATGGCTTTGGTGTAGGGATGGGAGATTGAAATCACCCATAATCCAGTTAGGTGTATTAGGATTGTGGGCGTTAGCAGCAAGGTCAATGATTGTGGGGAGGTCCTCAGGGGATGACGTCGGAGTTCTGTATAGTAGACTGATAGTGCATTGCTGGTTTTTGATGGATAGATAGTCCAGATTACTTGTACTAGAGGAGTCGGATATGTGGAACTGAAGATCTGATTTGGTGAGTATTAGTACTCCACCTCCTTTCTTGTTTTCTCTGTGTTTTGCATGTAAGGAGAAGTTAGGTGGTAGGAGTTGGTTGAGAAGGACGTTATCCTCCGAGGAAAGCCAGGTTTCCGTGATCATGAGTAGGTCTAGGTCATAAAGAGAAATCATGTCTAGGACAACAGGCCATTTTTTGTGTATGGAACGAGAATTTATCATGGCACATTTTAGGTTATGGCAGGTCTTGAGTTTCTCCTGGTTGGGTGTCCTGGATAGTTGGAGTGGTATGTGTATAAGGTGGGAGCGGCGGGTGTATGTGTCGCTTCCTGGGTGGGGGAACTGGGGTCCAGGCCATCTTTTTCCATAGCTGCTCAGGATGGGTATATAGCTCTGAGATTGAAAGAGAGCATTGGCGGTTCCCAGCCAATGTGTAAGGAGATACAGGCTAATAAGGGCCAGGAAGTGAGAAGTCATATTGGGTGTATGAGAATGTGTGATTGCGCTATGGTGATGGTGCAACTGTCACAGCAAAGTACACATCAACAGTGGGATGAGAAGTAATGCGCTAGAGAGAAGCCTTATGCGATATGAGATATTTAGTAAGGGGTGGTGATGTCATACGATTGCAAATGCAGACGTGCAGTAATGGGGTGGTTGAATCATACAAGTAAGCATATAACAGCAATAGGTGCAGGTGTTCTAATAGAATTACACATTATAGCAATGTCGCAATGATACAGATAAGAGATGGTTTGCTAAGGATATAGTACTTTAACAAGATAAATGCAAAAGTGAATGCTATCACGAAGGAGCAGGCTAGTGGAGAAGTGAAGGTTATTATGATCAGTACCTCAGAAGGTTAAGGATATGGACCTGGGTAGAAAACTTCTCCTAGGTGGTGCAGTGGCCCAAGGTTGTAGTGCTCTTTCATCGTATGTAGCTGGAGTGCACTTGTGTCTCGTTCACAATTTCTTTGTTTGAGGGAAGACTTCTGGCGCTGGGTGTAGATCGGAGTAGAGTAGACTTCGCCTTGGTCCACGCCTAAGGGCTACGCCAAAGGGCCCTCTGGCGAGGCCCTCAGGCGCGGGCCCGCCAGTCGCGGGCGCGCCTGCCGGCGCGAAGTTTAAAACCTTGCTGGCGTGCCCCGATTGGGCCGCGGTGGACAGAAAGCCCCTCCCGCCGCTGATGGCTCGATCCCCGGGAAGGGGAGAGCTGCTGGTGGTGGCGGGGGCTTATGCTGATGATCCAAACTTTTTCCTACTCCTTGACACTGGGTTTATTGCTTCCCTTGGTGCTCTGAAAGTATGCACTAATACAGTGTCTGAATGGATGTATAAGGAGAAATTAGACCTTACCTGCTAATTGTCTTTCCTTGAGTTCTCTCCGGGCCAGTCCAGGAACCGTAGGGTAGTCAACCTCCTCCAGCAGCTGAAGACTGAATTTCCAAAGTCTTGCTGACAGTCTATCCAGCTCCCTCTGGTGTCAGAGACTCAGTCTTCTATTGTCAAAGCAGTCTATAGTGAATCAATAACTAGCAAACTTTACTATCTTTCAAAAACAACAAAACGTTGTAGCATCTCTTGGCTCTCTCCTTTCTTTCCGTATCCAGTGTTGTTGTTCGGGTTTTTTTGGGGGGGTGTTCTTTCTTCCTCTTCCCAACCTGACTCAGAGTGGCCCCTACCCCTCCCTCTCCGACCCCTAGAGGGAGCTCCAAACTGCAGCCACTCTGAAAAGCTATCTAACATCCACCTCTGCATCTCCGGTCACTAGGCCCCGAAGTGCCCTCTAACTTTCCAATTAACAGCCGAACTACCAATCCTTGTCCACCAAAAACTCGCAGACTAACTGGGTGGGTCCTGGACAGGCCCGGAGAGAACTCAAGGAAAGACAAGTAGCAGGTAAGGTCTAATTTCTCCTTCCTCTTTGTCTCTCTGGGCCAGTCCAGGAACCGTAGGGAAGTACCAAAACAGTTCCTAAAGACGGGAGGATCCTGCGAGTCCCACTACCAAGGACAAGGCCCCAACATTCGCAGCTCCCCTTGCCTGAACATCTAAGCGATAGTGTCTAGTAAAGGTATGAAGCGACGACCAGGTTGCTGCACGACAGATATCCACCGGAGGAACCAATGCGAACTCAGCCCAAGAAGTCACTTGAGCTCTAGTAGAATAAGCTCTGAGCCCATCGGGAGGCGATTTTCCCTTTGCCTCATAAGCTGCACCGACCACCCACTTCACCCATCGGGCAATGGGAGCTTTAGAAGCCGCCTCCCTCTTACGCGGCCCTCCAAAAATGACAAAAACCTGTCCGACCTCCGAAAAGGCTCTGTCTTCCTGAGGTATCTACGGAGCACTCTTCCCAAATCCAGCTTTCGAACAGCATGACCGACATCACTCCTCTCAATACTCTGAAAGGTCGGAAGCGAAACTGTCTGATTCAAATGAAAACTGGACACCACCTTCAGCAGAAACGACGGCACCGGCCGCAATACCACCTTCTCCTTCGTAAACTGAATGTAGGGAGCCCTACACGAGAGCGCTTGAAGATCCGAGACTCTCCTAGCCGAACACAAGGCGACTAGGAACGATGTCTTCCAAGACAGTTCTCTGAGACTCACTGTGGACTCTGGTTCAAAGGAGGCTGTGTTAAGGCATCCAAAACCAAATTCAAATCCCAAGCCAGCACCACCGATCTCACGGGCGGCCGGATATTCCTAGCTGTCCTAAGAAAGCGTTGCACATCCGGGTATGCTGACAAAACGCTTCCCAGCACTTTCCCTCTATAGAAAGCCAGGGCAGCCAGGTGAACCTTGAGAGTGCTTAGAGCTAGATCCTTTTCTAGCACCCCTTGCAGAAACGAAAAGATGACCGGCAACAACGCGGAGAATGGCCTAATGTCACATTCCACACACCATCCTTCAAAAATGCGCCAAACGCGGACATATGCCAGCGAAGTCGACCATCTCTTGGATTTCAATAAGGTGCCAATTACCGACGGCAAGTACCCCCGATGTCGGAGCTGCTCCCTCTCAATAGCCAAGCCGTAAACAAGAACCGAAACACCTGCAGCATTAGAACTGGTCCCTGACTTAACAGATTGATCCGACTGGGAAGTCTCCAAGGGCGGTCTACGAGCAGCTGTATCCAATCCGCATACCAAGGCCTCCTGGGCCAATCCAGAGCAATGAGAATCACTTTCCCTACATGCCCCACAATTCGCCATATTACCCAGCCGATCAATGGCCAAGGGGGAAACACATATAGCAGCTCGCCCAACAGCCAGGGCTGGACTAGACCGTCAAGACCCTCCAACATGTGTACCTGCTGTAGAACCACAATGCTTTGGCATTGCCTAGGGTAGCCATGAGGTCCATGACCGGCTGCCCCCACCAAACCGTTATCTCGTGAAAAACAGCCGCGTTTAGTTCCCACTCTCCGGGATCCAGGGCATTCCAACTGAGATAGTCGGCCTGCACGTTGTCTTTTCCGGCTACATGCGCCGCAGATATGACCAGCAGATGGCTTTCCGCCCACTGCATCAACACCTGACTCTCCTCCAACAAGGCCGCACTGCCCGTGCCCCCTTGTCTGTTGATATAGGAGACCGTCACCACATTGTCGGAGAAAACACGTACCACTCTCCCTTTCACCAAACTTATGAAATCCTGAAGCGCCAAGCTTACCTCCCTCATCTCCAACCGATTGATCGAACAACCGCTCTATTCCGCGGACCAGACTCCTTGCGTTACTTGAGTCAAACAATAAGCCCTCCAGCCTGACAGGCTGGCATCCACGGTGACCAACACCCACTCCGGCTGTTCGAGCAGAACCCCCGCTCGAAGATGCAGAGGGTCCAACCACCACTGCAGGCTGTTGCGCACGAACTCCGGGCACACGAGCCTCTGAGCCAGAGAATGATGCTGTGGAGACCATTTGGATAGCAGTGCCCGCTGAAGCAGATGCATATGAGTTCTGGCCCACAGAACCAGGTCCAAGGCCGCTGCCATGGACCCCAGCAGTTGCAAATATCTCCAAGCCATAGGCTCCTGCAGACGCAAGAAGGCCCGCACCTGCCTCCAAACCTTCTGCACCCTGTCCTTGGGCAGGAAAACTGCCCCTATCTCTGTATCGAACAAGGCCCCGAGATATGTCAGATGTCTCACTGGTTGCAACTGACTCTTGGACTGGTTTATCACCCAACCGAGCTGTTCCAGGAACTGGACTACCCGCCCGGTCATAGCGACCAACTCCGCCGGAGACCCTGCCCGAATCAACCAATCGTCCAGATAAGGACGCACCTGAATTCCTTCCTTTCGCAATGCTGATGCGACCACCACCATCACTTTGATGAATGTGCGTGAAGCCGTAGCCAGACCAAATGGCAACGCCCAGAATTGAAAATGACCCATGGGCACGGCAAAGCACAGGAACCTTTGATGATCTGGCCTGATCGGGATGTGCAGATAGGCCTCCATTAAATCTATGGATGAAAGAACCTCTCCCGGCTTCACCGCTCAAATTACGGACCTCAGGGTCTCCATGAGGAAATGCGGCCCCCTCAAATAGTGGTTTACGTGTTTGAGATCCAGAATGGGGCAAAAAGATCCGTCCTTCTTGGGGACCACAAAATAAATTGAGTATCAACCTAACCTGTATTGTTCTTGGGTAACCGGCACCACCGCTTGGAGCTGGAGCAAGCGTTGAAGCGTGTCGCTTACTGCTCTCCTCTTTGCTTGAGGTCCAGACGGAGACATTAGAAATGCCTCTGCCAGCAGTTGAGCGAACTCCAGCGCATAACCCTCGCAGATGATCTCCAGCACCCACTGGTCTGTAGTTATGTTGGTCCAGACGGAGAGAAACCTCTGTAACCATCCTCTCACCGGAAGCTCTGCCTGGACCGGCCGCCCTTCATTGTGGCTTCTTAGGGGTGTTTTGCTGGGAGTTGAAATACCCCCTGCCAAACCCCCATGCTCCTCAAAAGGACTGCCCCGCACTACAAAGCGGCCTCTCTGATAAGGAGCAAACTGCGGCCCATGGAACCTGCGAAAGTCCCTACCTTGTCCTCTCGTTAGAGCCACGGGTCTAGCACCCCTCGGGCGATCTTCCGGGAGCTGGTCTCCCTTGGAATCTCCCAAATCTTTCACAATCTTTTCAAGGGCCTCCCCAAAGAGCAGCGGATAAACGTGGATCAATTGTTTGCTATATCAGAGTATAGAAAGACTAGGGGACATGTAATGAAGCTACAGGGTAAACTATTTAAGACAAATAAGAGAAAATATTTTTTCACTCAACGTGTAATCAAACTCTGGAATTTGTTACCGGAGGATGTAGTAAGGGCTGTTAGTATAGCTGGGTTTAAAAAAGGTTTGGACAAGTTCCTGGAGGAAAGGTCCATAAACCACTATTAAAAAGGGACCCAGGATATCAATGCTTGACCCAGTACAAGCATTGTGGAACCTGTGTCTTTTGGGGATATTGCTAGGTACGTATGACCTAGATTGGCCACTGTTGGAAACAGGATACTGGGCTTGATGGACCTCGGTCTGACCCAGTATGGCATGTCTTATGTTCTTATGTTCTTATGTACCTTGTAGGGGAGCTTACTGAGTCGAGCCTTACAGGAAGCGTCCGCCGCCTAATTCCTCAGTCAGAGAAACCTCCTAGCAGCAATCACCGATGCCATGGACTTTGCCAAAATCCTGACTAGATCATAAAAGGTGTCTGCTAAATACGCCACTGCCGATTCCAGTCTCGCTCCTTCCGAGGAAGACCCTTCCTCTCTGTCTGAAACCGACTCACCTTGGAGCCAGAGAATAGAGGCCCATGACATATATACCCCACAAATGGAGGCCTGGAGGGACAGCGCACTTGAATTAAATGCCTGCTTGAGCAGAGCCTCTAGCTTGCGATCTTGAAGATCTTTCAGGGCTGCACCGCCTTCCACCGGGATCGTAGTCTTCTTCGTCACCGCTGCCATCAACGCATCAACCCTAGGCATACGCAGCAATTCCTTTTCCTCTTGCGGATCAGGGTAAAGACACCCAATGGCACGGCTACCCCTCAGGGAAGCCTCCAGACACTCCCATTCAGATTCAATCATTGTTTAATAACTCTATGAACTGGGAAACAACGCTGCTCTGGCTTAAATCCTTGGAGCAAAGGATCCTCTAGTGGCTCCTCTTGAAACACCGGACGAGGAATGTTTAGAGCCCCTAGGGACTGGGCGATAAGAGCCCCTAGCTCTTCCCTGCGAAATACCCTGAAGACATTAGGGTCTTCACCAGGCACAATCTCAACTTCTTCCAACTCTATTGCCCAAGAATCCAAAGCCCCGTCAGAGAGAATTTCTCCCTCTTCAGCCCCTTGAGGCATAGAGAGCTGTGGCCCGAAGCTATCGAAGCCCACCTCTGGACCTATAGCCTTATTAGAGGAACCCTCTCCAAGATCCGCCACCGTGACATCCCCCTTAGGCGCACTAACCAAGCTGGCTGAAGAAGGCTTGCTCAGGGTCTGCTCTAATTTTAAACAGTAGGCCTTATGCAAGGACAGAATAAAATCTGCTGAAAATAATGATTCTAAGCTGCCCTGAAATGCCGGCAACTGTCCTTGGGCTTTGAACTACATCCGGAGAAGGCTATTTTGTTTTAGCTTTCTTTTTTCCCACTTTACTCTGAAGCGCGGCAGAAACGGCTGCCACAGAAAAAATGGCCGCCGTTCCCGCCTTCTCCTCCGTGCTTTGAGTCATGTCAGACACATCTCCCGACGCCGACTTAGTCTCCATTACGCCCCGAAGAGCCTCTCCAAACAGCTACCTGTGCGAACGCAAATACGGCAGAGACCCGGCCCCGACAGCCCTCGCCAACTCCTGCACTGTGCGCACGCTCCCTCTCCGGGCAGCATGCGTTTGAAGAAACAAATCTCCCCCAAGCTCTCTGATGGCTGAAAAACAACCGCGACGCCGAGCTACGTCTCTCCGCTTTCCTACCTTTGCTGAGTGCTGTGATCTCCTGGACCCCCCCCCCCCCACACACACACACACACACTTCCACTGCCAGTGGGTGAAGGAGATCAGACACTGAGGGCAGAGGGCTGCACTCTGGGGCTCCCAGATCCTCTCTTTCTCTTCGGGGATGACTGCAGCACTCCCACGAGGCAGGCTCTGCCTCTAGCGCCGGCCTATTACAAAGCTTTTTTTTTTTTTTTTTAAAGTCAATCCCCAACTCCTCTGGACTCGCAGCCCTGCTAGGGCAGACCAGAAACAACACTTTTCCTCTGCTCAGACACCAAGTAATCACTGACTTCCTCTTCTTCTCTCAGGGAGCCTGTCAGCCACGTCCTATTCAGCTGCTGAGGACTGAAAGACTGAGTCTCTGACACCAGAGGGAGCTGGATAGGCTGTCAGCAAGACTTTGGAAATTCAGTCCTCAGCTGCTGGAGGAGGTTGACTACCCTATGGTTCCTGGACTGGCCCGGAGAGACGAAGAGGAACAGCTTATCCCTAAACTTAAAGAAGGCTGTGCTAATTTGTCTTAGTTGTGTCCTCAACTATGTCTCTAGGGAATCAAGAAATCAGGATCTAAAATTAAGGGTAGAGGTCATTTTGGACATAAACTTAAACATCAAATCTCATATCATACTGGTAATGAAAAGGGGTCTTCTTTATGTTTATTGTTTATTTATCATTTGATATACCGCTCAGGCCAAAAGGCATTATGTTCTGGCTCCTGTACAGGTTGAAGCTTTATTTATTCATTTCCCCAAATTTGATTTTGCACTTGACCAGCTGGACCGAACCACCTATGCAAAATTGCTTTAATTGAGAAGCTGATCTTTCTGATACAGAACATCTCTTCCTGTGAATCTGTATGGGATAAATATTGGAGATACTTTGCATGGGGGTTCGATATTGGTGTAGCATGACGTGTTGAATGATATGAATAGTATGATGCTATGTTGTAATGCTATATGTTTTTTTTCTTCTGTGTGGATTCATACCTTCCCTTTTCTTTTTGCTTAAGTGTAGGGATGCATGCTGACTTCTGCCTTTTCCCTGCCTGTTTAAAATTAAAAGTTTAAAACAAAAATCAATTACTTAAAACATGGCACAAGTATCATACTGTACTGCAGCTTTTAGAAGTATCATCTATTAATCCATGCAATGTTTTGTTTATAGGAATTTTTATGTCATATTGCAAGCCATATGAAACTCAGCAGGGAGTTACATAAAACTGTCCCAGCAACACATATTGCCCTTGTACAACTTTCACACAGATGAAAAATCATTGTTGTGGGGACTTATAACAAGGCCACTGATGATGATCACAGTGCATGAAGTGGCAAATAAAACTAAAAACCTGCCTCAGAATACTGGGGAATGTCACCCCTCAGTGCTCTAAAAACACATAACAAGATTTTAAATTTCACTCACCAAGTGAAGGGAAGCCAATACAGAGCCACAAATGTATGATTCAATAAGATCCCATATGGCACAATCTATCAGTAGATGTACTGCTGGGCCTAAACTGAAATAGAGATAATGCCAGTACGGTCACCACATTATAAATATATTCATTGCTGCTATGTATATCCATCATAGTGTTGAATATACAGATTAAGAGGGATAGTTACTGAAGTGTGTTACAGTAATAATGAACATCATTTGGCCTTTAACACATGTTAAAGTGCAACAATGTGCGTTATTTTACTGCAATGTACAATTTGTCACTGCAACGTGCGTTGAATATTAATGAGATGCAAAGCATACAAATATATGCAAAACACTTCATTATAACAGCTTTATTTCAATTGGAAACCACTTCATTTGTTTGGCTTCGGCCGAAAATGTGGTATCGCAAATTGTGAAATAAATAAGATAATGCTGCTTGCAGTAATTACCGCAAGCTGTGTTATTCATGGACAAAATAGCAAAAATGCAAAGCTGGAGTTATTTTCCCACCAGGAACATCACATCTTTAAAACATAGCTAAACACTCATGGTTGCCATCTTAAAGAGGATGTAAACAGATCACTGGTGGTCCAGAGGTTCTGCCCCCCCCCCTCCCCCAAGTAGTCAGGGTTTTTTGTTTTTAGTGCCATCAAGTTAGTGCTGACTCCTGGCAACACAACTGCCTCTGGGTTCTCTTGGCAATGTATCACTGGAAGTAGATTGCCAGGTCTTTTCTTTCAGAGGCAGTGGAGGGTAAAGTGACTTGCCCAAGGTCACAAGGAGTGCCAGTGGGAACTGAATTATTGATCTTCTAGGTACTCGACAGTTGTTCTAATCAATAGGCTACTCCTCCACTAAATAACCCACCCTCCCCACATATGCCTCCACCCCCTGCCTCTCCAAAGGCATGTTAAAAAGATCCCCCTTTTTAAGACTCCCCATCCCTCTGGACCCTGATCCAACCCCCCACTCCCCTAAGAACCTCCCCCCCCCCCCAACAAGCCTACTTTAAGCTATCTTGTAGTGGTCTAGTAGTACCCAGATGGAAGTGAAGCCCCCACTAACTCCTGTCTGGACTGGCACTGGGTTCAAAGTGGCACCTAAATTCCCCTAGGGGTAGTCTCACGGTATGATTCCTAGAGGTCAACCCCAACAGTGGTACCATGAGACTACCACTAGGGGATTATGAGTGCATTTTGTACCTGATGCTGGCCCAGACAGGTGTGAGTTTGGTTCACTTCCATCAAGGACTTAAGTTTAGCTCAGTGAGGGAGGGCTTAAGTGCTGCTTTCAGTATTCATCGCAAGCTGCATTATTCGTTTACTGTAGGAGTTACTAACTTGCAGTAAACTATGCTGAAGTAAAATGTCAGAGGGACAAATTCAAAGGGATTAGCATGTTTAGCAGAACTGCTAATAACACAAATCCCACGGAGTGGGATATTCAGCAGCACATACCTGGGCAGTGCCTCAATGCTAACCACTTAGTGAAAGGCTGTTCCGAGGGCATTGCAGGGGCAGCAACAAAGGTTTGCTGGTCCACAGTGATATTCATTTGCTCACTGGTTAACCCAAACTAGCTAAAGTTAGGCCAAAGAAAAGGAGGCTTAACTTTAGCTATTTTAGTTATCTGGCCAAAGGCTGAATATTACCGCTGACTCAATAGCTAAATAGCTATCAAGGTATACCGGATATTCAGGGTTGCTGGCCAGATATAGCCCCAGCACTGAATATCCAATTATAAATTAAAGCAGCAATGGCCAACCACTTTAATTACACTGACAGCTGTCATCTCTGAATACGCCCCCCCCCCCCCGCCCCCTCAGATTTTACCTTAGTTTAGTAACTACCTTCCTAAGTTAAACATTGATGCAGACATTTAACTTAAGCCAGTGACTGTGCTAACTAAATACAGGCCTTTTCATTTTTGGAACAGATCTATTGGCCTAATTGAAGTGTTTTATTTATACTGAAATCTGGTGAATTTTAATTGATTGTGGATGTGTTTGAATGAGTTATGCTCATACTTTGTGGATATACTGTTTTGTGAGAGATTATTACCTATGTTTTATGTACACTACCAAGAACTGTATTCGAAGAGCAGTGGATAAACTGCAGTGCAGAATTTAAATTTTAAGCACACACTACGCAGATCCTCCAATTGTTCTCTCCCTCCCACCTTGGCCATCCCATGGCTGCCCCAGTGGGAGCAGCAGAGAACTCAAAGTGAAAACTGAGCATGGGGCCTGCCTGCCTTCACACTCTGACAGGTCCTGTGGTGCCCTGTCTACTCTTTCTGTATGGGACACCACAGGACCTATCAGAACATGAGAGCAGGCAGGCCTTGCCTCATTTTTCACAGTACTCTCTGCTACTGTTGTCAGGGCAGCCATGGGAAAGCCAAGGTAGGTCCATCTCGAAGTGTAGCACCAATCAGAATTTGTCACTATACCTAAATCACATTTGAACTAATAAAATAAAAAGCAAAGCTTTTATTTAAGTAGATGTAGAGACCCTTGAAGGGGACTGTGTGTGCTGCAGCACCGTCCATTGTCCTTACTAAATGAATACAATGTAGGTTTGACAAAAGACTAATGTTTTCCAGAATAGGGGAGATCCTTACTGCCAGTCATATCATGCGGAGAGGAGACTACTCTGGGAGGGAAAATCCAGGTTCATATATAAAACACTCTCAAATACAGAACTCTTTGTCACCCAACGTTTGTACCATATGGAGGAAGTAAGGCATCTGCCCTAATGGGCAGGTATCTTTGGCACATGGAGACTCATAAAATTCAGAGTGAGCAACAGGCTCAGAGCAGCAGCATAGGAGAAGAGAGCAGAGGATGTCGGTGCAAAACCTACCAGTGCCCTATTGCCTCCAAAGGAGAGTAGTTCTGCTTATGTTAAAATAAGGGAAATTCATAGCCTACAATGGCAAAGGAGTGATTCCAACAAACTACCAGCAACTCAGCCTTCCAGTCCATTGAAGCCAGGAGCACCACAGAGCAGTTTGGGGACCTGCATCTACAGAAACCACCAGCTCTCAGGAAGAAAGGAACTCAAGCACTCGTGACACACCAGTGATACCAGATCCAGTAGTGAATTCAGCACAGTACTGGGGACCTGTGTTTGTATTACCACCAGCTTCAGGTTCACTGGAAAATACTAGAAATAGGAGAGAGGGGTTCCCATTCAGTGAAATCAGACTAAGGAACAAAGGTATAGGAGAGATGAAGAGTTCACCTTGAGATAAAGAGGAATTGAAGGGTGTGTGATTATTCCTTTCTCTTCTCAGTTAGGTATGTTAGCTGTGTAATGATTTTTGACTAGAGAGAAGGAGTTAACAGCTTCCAGAGCCTGCACACAGCTAAGTTTTCAGCCTTGTATCTTTTGCCTGTCTTGTTGGTTGCTGTTGTTGTTGCTGCTGATATAAAATTTAACTGCTGGCTTTACAGTCACTTCTGGGAATATTCTGACTGCCTACATTCCTTGTGTAGCCCTTAAATCAGATATCTAAGTGTGCCCTCAGTTCATGTAAGGCCTACTGGCCAAGGACACTTGGGATATAAAGCTACTTGGAATAGAAATACTTTGATCTGCAGGGACCTGGTCATACCCGAGTCTCCTATTTTAGAAACAAAGGTATCATTTAAAGTTACAGGGACCTTTGCAGAGTAGACAGATAGAAAGAAGTTAAATGTTCAGTTTGACTATTTCTGCTTCCATTGTTTGAATTGTCTGTAAACCTGCTCACAGGGCAGGGGCTAATTAAATTATCTTACAGCCACCTGGTCAACCCTTGGCTTCACAGCTTCCAGAGCCTGCACACAGCTAAGCTTTCAGCCTTGTTTCTTTTGCCTGTCTTGTTGGTTGCTGTTGTTGTTGCTGCTGATATAAAATTTAACTGCTGGCTTTACAGTCACTTCTGGGAATATTCTGACTGCCTACATTCCTTGTGTAGCCCTTAAATCAGATATCTAAGTGTGCCCTCAGTTCATGTAAGGCCTACTGGCTAAGGACACTTAGGTTCTTGCCCACCCTACCCCTCACCCCACCCACCCCAGGGCTGCATTTCCTATATAGCGGTCACATACGTTGACATCTATCCTCTTAATTTGGTGTTACGTCCACCTTCTCTTCTCCTTCCAGGACCACATGTCTTGTATTCAGTGCAATAACTGTGGTGCCTTCATTCTGAGAAGAATCATCTAGAACCTAAGAGCTTGCCCTATATGCCTCAGGTTAGCTGCCATGCATAAAGAATTGACTCTATTAAGGGAAGATGTAGCTGCAATGAAACACACTTCTTGTAGGATACAAACCAAACAAAGTCCACCACTGCTCCCACAAAGAATCAAACATCCCAGGAACAAATGGATCACAGTGGGCTCTGGTAGATTGCGACCTGTAACGCAGAAACACCTTGTACATCATGAGATAACACTGCATAATGCCTTCTCTGCTTTGGTTAATAAGGATACCCAATCCATGGAAACTGAAGGGCCCTTAATGAGACAGTCAATGCCCAATCTCCTGATAAATCACCAAATATGAAGAAAAACTCAAGGAACAGAAAACTACTACTACTTGGTGATTCCATCATCACAGGCACCAACTCGGGAAAACAGTTCAAAGGAGAGAAGTTAGTCAAATGCCTCCCAGGCTCTTCAGCTAGCAGGAATACAAACCAAATTGTTGATGTACTTAGCGTTGAAAGTGAGCACTCCAAAATTGATGTTGTCATCCACTTGGGTACAAATGACCTGGCTAGAAACAGTGCCACTACAGTTCAAAGGGACTTCAAAACTCTGGGAGAGAAAGCACAGTTACTTACCTGTAACAGGTGATCTCTGGGAACAGCAGGAATTAGTCATCACATATGGGTACGTCGGTACCGACGGAGCCCGCGCGGGAAAGCTCCCCAGCTTTTCAGATTAAAAGCTTTTGGGGCCTCCCACTGCACATGCGCGCTGCCTTCCCGCCTTCCTGACCAGCTCTCGTCAGTTCGAGTTTAAAGCTGAGACAATAGAGAGAGAGGACAGGAAGATAGATAGATAGAGATACAACTCCTAGGGGAGGTGGGTGGGTTGTGATGACTAATTCCTGCTGTTCCCAGAGATCACCTGTTACAGGTAAGTAACTGTGCTATCTCCAGGAACAAGCAGGAATAAGTCCTCACATATGGGGACTCCCTAGCTAAGATGCCTGGGAGATCCCCCTCCAAGGGTAAACCATCTTCGCATGGATCTCAGGCATCCATCCAGGGAAGGTGGGCAGGAGTTGATAAAGTATGGAACAGGTGTTTGAGGACAGCCTGACCAAACAAGGCATCCCGGCGGGAGTCCTTGTCCAAGCAGTAATGGGTTGTGAAGGTATGAACCGAGGCCCAAGTGGCTGCTCGACAGATCTGATCTATGGACACAGAGTGAAGATGAGCCATAGAAGTGGCCATGGCTCTCACATTGTGAGCTGTGACATGGCCCTCTAGAGAAAAGTTCTTACTCTGGTAAGCAAAAGAAATACACTGAGCGATCCAATTGGAAAGTGTACGCTTGGTGACTGGAAGTCCCAAATGAGAAGGATCAAAAGCCACGAAAAGTTGGGAAGACTTTCGATGTGGTTGAGTCCTGTTGAGGTAAAAGGCAAGAGCTCTTTTACAATCCAGAGTATGAAGGTTCCTCTCTGCACTGGATGCATGAGGAGCCGGGAAAAAGACAGGTAGATATACCTCTTGATTAAGATGAAAAGGCGAGACCACTTTGGGCATAAAGTGGGGATTCGTCCTAAGGACCACCTTATCATGATGAAACCTAGTATAAGGTGGATGAGCCACTAAAGCCTGCAGTTCACTGATGCGGCGAGCCGAAGTGACTGCAATAAGGAAAACAACCTTCCAGGAAAGAAATTTGAAGGAGGTAGAGTCCAAAGGCTCAAAAGGTGGCTTCATAAGCTGACCTAGAACTAGGTTCAAATCCCATGCTACCGGAGGAGGTCGGATGGGAGGTTTAGTTAGAGTCAGGCCTGTCATGAAACGTGCAACAAGAGGATGAGAGGAGACAGGTTGTCCATTTATAGGTTTTAAGAATGCTGCAATAGCACTCAAATGGACCCTTACTGAATTCGTCTTAAGGCCTGCATTTGAAAGATGCAGGAGATAGTCCAAGAGGGAATTCAAAGGAAGTGCTAGAGGGTCAAGACCCTGCTGAGCACACCAAATGGAAAAACGTTTCCATTTGAAAGCATAAGAACGCCTCGTGGAAGGTTTCCTAGAGGCATGAAGGATATCTGTCACAGGTTGAGAAAGATTAAAGTCTTGAAGACTTAGGCCTTCAGTAACCAAGCTCTGAGATGTAGGGATTTGGGGTTTGGGTGCCACAAAGTCCCCTCCTCCTGAGACAGAAGGTCTGGCGCAGCTCCCAGGTCCAGGGAGGATCCCTGGGAGAGATGCAGAAGTAGAGGGAACCACACCTGGCGTGGCCAGCGGGGAGCTATGAGGATCATAGTCCCGTGATCCCTCTGGAGCTTGAACAGAGTCTTGGATATTAGAGGAATGGGTGGAAAGGCATAGAGGAATTCCTGACCCCAATGCAGGAGGAAGGCATCGTGGGCCTGAGCTCCCTGACACTGAGTTCTGGATCAGAACCGGGGAAGTTTGGCATTCCACGGACTTGCAAAGAGGTCTATGTCCGGGGTCCCCCATTCCTGAAAGATTCTGCGTATCTGGTCCATATGTAGGGACCATTCGTGTGGAAGCAGAACTCGACTGAGTCTGTCTGCACGAGAGTTTTGAACTCCTGGAAGATACACTGCAAGAAGGTGAATTTGATGCTCTCTGGCGAAGGCCCATAATCTGAGAGCTTCGTTGCAAAGCGACAGAGAGCCTGTCCCTCCTTGTTTGTTTATATAGAACATGGCTACCTGATTGTCTGTCTGAACTAGGACAGTCAGGTTGACAAGGAGGGTATAGAAGACCTTGAGGGCAAGGTAAATTGCTCGCAGTTCCAGGAGGTTGATATGAAGGGTGGCCTCCTGTGGAGACCAAGTGCCCTGAGTGGAGAGGTTCTGAAGATGAGCTCCCCACCCTGTCTGGGAGGCATCTGTTGTGAGGGTTGCTTGGGGCAACAAAGGTTGGAAGGGGGCCCCCAACAACAGATTCTTGGTGGATGTCCACCATTGGAGGGACCAAAATAAACGGCTTGAGGTGAGTATTTGGTCGGAGAGCGCTCCAGATGCTTGAGTCCACTGGGTGGCCAAGGTCCATTGAGCTGCTCTCATATGCAGACGAGCGTAGGGCACCACATGTACCGTGGAGGCCATGTGGCCCAGAAATCGCAGCATTTCCCGGGCTGTCAAATGACTGCTGGACTGAGCTTGGGAGGCCAAACTCAGCAGGCGTTGGGCCCTGACCTGAGGCAGGTAGGCCCTTGCAGTGATGGTGTCTAACTGGGCCCCTATGAACTCGAGAGACTGAGTAGGGATTAGTTGAGACTTGGGAAGGTTTACTACCAGTCCTAGATACTGCAGAAGACGCCTTGTGCGGTCCAGGGAAATTTGGGCCTGGGACTGAGAGGGAGCTCGGATGAGCCAGTCGTCCAGGTATGGGAATATGAAAATTCCCAGGCCTCTTAGAAAGGCAGCTACGACTGCCATGCATTTGGTGAACTCTTGGAGCAGAGGCTAGACCGAAGGGGAGTACTCTGTACTGGAAATGTTTTCCCTGAAACAGAAATCGAAGGTATTTTCTGTGGGATGGGTGGATGAGTATGTGTGTATACGCATCCTTTAGGTCTAGAGAACAAAGTCAATCCTGACTCTGAAGGTATGGAAGGAGAATGCCCAGAGAAAGCATTTTGAATTTCTCCTTGAAAAGAAATTTGTTCAATTCTCTCAGATCCAGAATTGGTCTGAAGCCCTCTGTCTTCTTTGGTATTAGAAAATAAGGGGAGTAGAATCCCGTCCCCTGTTGAAGAAGAGGGACCTCCTCTATTGCCCCCTGGGCAAGGAGGGAGGAGACTTCCTGACCCAAGAGGGCCAGGAGAGATGGGGGAGAATTGAACTGCCTCACCATAGTATAAGGAGGAAGGTCGGAAAAATGGAGTTTGTAACCCTCTTTGATGATAGAGAGGGTCCATTGCTCTGATGTAATTTGCTCCCATCTGGGAGCAAAGTGAGCTAACCTTCCGGGTATGGTGAGGGGCTCTGGTTGTTCTAGAGCCAGAAAAGTTAAGTTCTCTAGGGGCAAGTCAAAACCCCTGAGGGGGTGGAGCCTGCTGAGGCGTAGCAGACGCCGCAGGCTTTGACCTTGCCTGTTTAGGTTGCTGACGTTTAGCAGCAAAACGAGGCTGAGAGGATTGTTGGCCAGTATTTGTGGAAAATCTGGAATTCTTGTAATAAGGCCTCTTAAAAGACTTCTTCTTGGCAGGAGTGGAGGTAGACTTAGAAAGTCTATCTAAGGTGGCATTTTCTGCATCCATTTGAGTGGCCTTAATTTGCCACTCCTCACCAAATAAGTTCTCACCTGTACAGCCATCTAGGACCCAAGGTTCTAGATCAGAAGCCTGGAGCCAAGCAAGACGTCGGGCTGCTATAGCAATGCCCGAAGCCCTACCAGCACCCTCAAAGGAATCAAAAGCTGCCCTGTTGGAGAACTTTGAAATATCCAAAAGGTGTTTCACTAAGGAAATGAACTGCTCCCTCTTATCCTCAGGGATAAAGGGGGCAAAATGCCGAACTTTTAGAGCAATTTCACTGAGAAACATGCCCATGTAAAGACTATAGGAATTAATCCTGGCTATAAGCATAGTAGCCTGGAAAATTTTCCTGCCAAAAGAGTCTAGAGTCTTACATTCTCGCCCTGGAGGAGTAGAAGAGTGCCTTTTGGTACTCTTTATCTTCTTCATTGCAGACTTCACCACAATAGAATGGTGAGGCAACTGGGTTTTTTGGAAACCAGGAGAAGGGGGGACACGGTACATGGTGTCCAACCTGCGAGAAGAAGGAGACAATGTTAGAGGAGCCTCCCATAAGTCCATCAAGTGTTCTTGAAGGATTTCATGGATAGGCAGGGTGACTGCCTCTTTAGGAGACTTAGAGTATCCTAAAATATCCAGTTTCTTTGATCTGGGTTCCTTTTCAGAGGATGAAGCAATAGAAAGACCTTTAGCCATTTCTATGATGAAGTCCTGAAAGGACAAATCCTCTGGTGGAGACATTCTCCTGTTAGGAGAAGAAGGCTCCTCAGGAAGATCAAGGGAGAACTCATCAGAATCATCAGAGGAGTTAAAATCCTCTGAAGAAGCAGAGTATCCTCTATGTGCTTCCAACGCACAATACGCATACCGTTCGGTATCGACATCGGGCGTACCGGGTATGGGATCGGTACCGGGCAAAAGCCCGGATCCGGCATGCGGAACCGATCTGCGTTTGGAAGACGATGGCCTCGGTTCCGGTATGGAAGCCATTACCGGAACTGGACCCGGTACCGCTGGCTGCGGTACCGAGGGCGTAGCAGCATTAATAAAAGCCAGAATGGCCTGCTGCATGACTTGGACAGTAGTGCCCATAGACGCCACTGCTGCCTGGATGTCGGTACCGGTATGGGCCGGTACCCCAGAGCAGTACAACAGGTGATCTGTCGAGGCCGCGCCATCGATGTCAACCTGTGACCCCATGATTGCTTTGGAGGCCTGGGCAGAATCCTCGAACTCAGAATTGAGAGCCTCTCGATCTTTAGAAAGAGATTTGCTTTTAGAGGATTTGCCCACTGGAGTTTTGGTTACCTGAGATCCATCCGGAGAGGAAGACCTGGATGACTGTGATGCTTCTGAAGGAAACAGCACATGGAACTTGTTGGCCCGGTTCTGCAATCCACGTTTCGACATCTGGGAGCAGGATGGGCAGTCCGGTATGGAATGGTCAGGTCCTAAACATTTAAGACACCATTCATGGGTGTCTGTAAGAGGAATGACAGCACTGCATTTGGTACACTTTTTAAAACCAGGAACTGCCTTCTCCATGAGGAGAATTTGTGTAGGCCTGAAGGCCTAACAAAGTACCAAGCTGTGCTGAAGAAAAGAAAAATATATATTTATTTTATTTTTTTTTTTAAAGAAAGAAAGAGAGACCGGCAGTACCGGTTTCAGAATGGGGAAGGCAGGTACGCGGTCTAAAGAAAACAATAAAATTAACAATTTCTTCAGCGGTGACAGGAACACGACCTGCTGGCTCCGCGGAAAAAAAAGAAACTGACGAGAGCTGGTCAGGAAGGCGGGAAGGCAGCGCGCATGTGCAGTGGGAGGCCCCAAAAGCTTTTAATCTGAAAAGCTGGGGAGCTTTCCCGCGCGGGCTGCGTCGGTACCGACGTACCCATATGTGATGACTTATTCCTGCTTGTTCCTGGAGATACTGAAACCCACTGTTAGCACTGTAGAATTCTCAGAAGTTCTACCTGTTCTTGGTAAGGGGGCAGAAAGGCTACATCCATAAACAGCTTTAACACATGGCTCCAGACCTGGTGCCAAGAAGAAGGATTCAGATTTACAGGCAACTGGGGAAACAGATGGACCAACAAGAGACCATTCTGTGCTGATGGACTACATCTCTCTGTCGCAGGGAAAAGAATCCTAAGTGAAAAATTCAGGCAGTATGTGGATATGCATTTAAACTAGAAAAAGGGGGTGACGGATGGGGAAGGTCAAGTTTAGGACGTCACTCCCTGCAAAAGTGGAATAACATCAGAAACAGCCACACTTTTAAACCACACATCAAAAGCAAGTGGGAAGAAGTGGGCAGAACAAAATCAATGCAAAATACATGCAAGCCAGTTAAATGCTGGAAAGCAATGAGCACAAATGCTCGAAGCTTAGCCAACAAAGTTCTGGACCTGGAAGCCCTAACGGTAGAAATGGACATGGACATTGTGGCCATTACAGAAACATGGTTTAATGAATCGCATGATTGGAATATAGCCATAGCTGGCTAAAATCTATTCAGAAGAGACAGAGAAAATGGAAGAGGAGGAGGAGTAGCCTTGTATGACAAAAGCAATATTAAAGATACTGAAATTCAGGGGGCATGGGGAAAAGAAAAAGTGCTCTGGATCGTGTTCAAAAGAGGAGATGGCACTGTCATCCATACTGCTGTAGTCTACAGACCTCCGACTCAAATCGAAGGGATAGATAACGAATTGATTATAGATATTGCCAAGATAGCCACAAAGGGGGAAGTGATCATATTGGGTGACTTTAATCTACCCAATGTGGATTTGATTACTCATTCTGAAAATCTGGAAAGAAGCAAAAAAAAATTATGGATGCTTTCCAAGATGCGTTACTTAGACAAATGGTGATGGAACCAACCAGGGAAAACTCAACGCTGGATTTAGTGCTCACCAACGGTGATGGCATGTCGAATGTCTGAGTGGGTGCCCCTGTGAGCAGCAGCGATCATTACACGGTGTGGTTTGAGATAAAAGCTAAAGCGCACTCCAATCATAGCAAGCTCAAAGTCCTAAACTTCAAAAACACTGACTTCAGTAAAATGGCCAAATACCTAAAGGAGGAGTTGGCAGGGTGCAAGGGGATAAGGGAAGTGGAATTGCAATGGGTTAAACTAAAGGTGGCAATAAAAGGGGCAACAGATAAAGAGTAGTTATTCACCTGTAACAGGTGTTCTCCAGGAGCAGCAGGAATCAGTCCTCACATATGGGTGACGTCGGCGCCGACGGAGCCCTCGCGGAGCAATTTCCCCAGCTTTCAAAGAAAGCCTTTGGGAATTGCAGCGCGCATGCGTGGTCCCTTCCCGCCCAAGGGTGCCATCTTGCTCAGTCTGATGACATAGCTAAAAGACAGCAAAAAAATTAGCAAAAACGAAATGAGAGGACTGCAACTCCAAAGGGAGGAGGGAGGGTTGTGAGGACTGATTCCTGCTGCTCCTGGAGAACACCTGTTACAGGTGAGTAACTACTCTTTCTCCAGGACCAAGCAGGAAGTCAGTCCTCACATATGGGACTCCCTAGCTTAAGGCTACCGGAGACCTCAAGTGGAAAAATGAGCTCCCTCTAGCTCAGTAGCACAGAAGGAAGGAATCTTCTCTGAAAACGCCCCCAACCGGTAGCCCAACACCAGGGCCGGAGGGTAGGAGTTGCCTAAACCTCAAAGAGATTATGGAGGACTGCCTGACCGAAAGCACTGTCCCTGCGGGACTCCCTCTCCAGGCAGTAATGGGCCGCAAAAGTCTGTCTTGAAGACCAAGTAGCGGCCCGGCAGATGTCTGCCAATGGAACAGAGCGGAGATGAGCCACTGACGCAGCCTTCGCCCTTACACGATGAGCCGTGACACGACCCTCCAACGAGAGGCCGGCTGCCCCATAAGCCCAAGCGATACAGTCAGCAACCCATATGGACAAAGTACGCTTGGAGACAGGTAGCCCCAAGTTATTGGGGTCAAAAGAAACGAAGAGCTGAACAGCCCTCCTATGCTCCCGCGTACGGTCAAGGTAGAAGGACAAGGCCCTCCTACAGTCCAGGGTATGCAGGACCATTTCAGCCCGGCTGGTGTGCGGCCTGGGAAAGAAGGTCGGAAGAACCACCTCCTGGGTGAGATGAAAAGGAGAAACCACTTTTGGAAGAAACTTAGGGTGAGTCCGTAAGACTAACCTATTCCTGTAGAACCTAGTGTAAGGAGGATCAGACACTAGGGCCTGCAGTTCACTAACGTGCCTAGCAGAGGTAAGGGCTACCAAAAACAAGGTTTTCCAAGAAAGAAAACGAAGAGGGCAGATAGCCATAGGTTCAAAGGGCGGACAGGTAATCCGCTGCAAGACCACATTCAGATCCCATTCAGGGGCTGGTGGGCGCAAAGGAGGCTTAAGGAGAAGGAGGCCTCTGAGAAAATGAGCCACCAAAGGGTGGTTGGAAAGAGGCCTGCCATCCACCAGTGCGTGATGCACAGAGAGAGCACTGAGGTGGACCCTGACAGAGTTGGACTTAAGGCCCAGATTGGAGAGGTAAAGCAAATATTACAAGACCACTGCCACCAAGCAGAAGGGATTCTCAGACTGCTGAGCACACCACACGGAGAACCGACGCCACTTAAGAGCGTAGGACTTCCGGGTGGAGTGCCGCCTGGAGGCCAAGACGACCTCTTCCACCTCCCGAGGCAGCAGGAGGGGAGCAAGGACTACCCTTTCAGCAGCCAGGCCATCAGATAAAGGGACCGGAGGTTGGGGTGTAGGAGAGTCCCCTGATCCTGTGACAGGAGATCGGGTTGAAACCCCAGAGGAAGAGGAGTGTCCACCGCCAGCTGCATCAGAAGCGGGAACCATGGCTGTCTCGGCCACCGGGGAGCCACTAGGATCATCGAGGCTCTGTCTCTGAGAACCTTGAAGAGTGTCCGAGACACCAGTGGCATGGGAGGAAAGGCATACAAGAGGCCCGTGGACCACGGAATCAGAAAAGCATCCGCCGCTACTCTGAGAGGATGCGATTGTCGAGAGCAGAATCTGGGAAGTTGCCGGTTCAGAGGACTGGCAAAGAGATCCATGGTGGGAAGGCCCCACTTGAGAAAGATCCGTTGAACCACCAACGGATCCAATCTCCACTCGTGTGGTTGGAGAATCCTGCTGAGCTTGTCTGCCAGGTAATTTTCCTGACCTGGGAGATAGACAGCTTTGAGGAGGATGCCGTGGCTGGTGGCCCAAGAGCACAGTTTTTGTGCCTCTTGACAGAGAAGGAAGGAGCCTGTGCCTCCTTGCTTGTTCACGTAGAACATTTCAACTTGATTGTCCGTCTGGACCAGCACAGACTGGTGAGAAGTGAGGTGGGAGAAGGCTCTCAGAGCTAGGCGGATGGCTCTGAGCTCCAGGAGGTTTATCTGCTGAGCAGACTCCCAAGGAGTCCATAGGCCTTGAGTACATGACCCTTGGCAATGTGCTCTCCATCCCAGGAGAGAAGCATCGGATGTCAGCACCTGAGAAGGTGGAGGAGATTGAAAATCCACTCCTAGCACTAGGTTTGGCAGATGAAGCCACCACTGCAGAGAAGAGACCAGCAGGTCGGATATCTGTACTGAGTCCGCCAGGCTCCCCGTGGCCTGATGCCATTGAGTGCGAAGGCACCACTGAGCAGGTCGCATGTTCAGGCGGGCATTGGGGGTCACATGGACCGTGGAAGCCATATGACCGAGCAGTCTCAGAAATTGCCTGGCCGAGACCAGGGAATTGCTGTGAAAGTGGTTGGCGAGAGCCATGAGCCTGTGGGCCCTGTCCAGAGGCAGGAAGGCCCGCGCCTGAAGAGTGTCCAACCTGGCGCCTATGAATTCGAGATGTTGAGAGGGGAGCAAAGTGGACTTTGCGAAGTTTAGGACAAATCCCAAGTGCTGGAGTAGAGTCACAGTGCGATGAGTGGCCTGAGTGGCCTCTTGGGAAGACTGGGCTCTGATGAGTCAGTCGTCCAGGTATGGAAACACAAAAATGCCTTGAAGTCTCAGATAGGCCACCACCACTGCTAGGCATTTGGTGAACACCCTGGGGGCGGAGGATAGGCCAAAGGGCAGTACTCTGTACTGGTAATGATTTCCTCCCATAACAAACCTGAGATATTGTCTGTGGTCTGGATGAATAAGGATGTGAGTATACGCATCCTTTAGATCCAAGGAGCATAGCCAGTCTCCCTGCTGGGGGTAGGGCAGCAAGATTCCAAGGGTAAGCATCTTGAACTTTTCCCTTGCCAGGAACTTGTTGAGGTTTCGCAAGTCCAGGATGGGTCTGAGGCCTCCTGTTCTTTTTGGTATCAGAAAGTACCTGGAATAAAAGCCGTGACCTCTCAGGTGGTGGGGCACCGGTTCCACAGCCTGTTCCTGAAGAAGACTTGCTAACTCCTGAAGGAGTAAGTCCCTGTGCAGAGGGAGTCTTGGAGGCTCCCCTGGAAAGTAGGAGGGAGGTACCTGGTGAAAGTGTAGAAGATAGCCTTTTTGAACTATATGAAGCACCCAGGTATCTGATGTGATGGCTGACCACCTGTGGGCAAAGTGGACCAGCCGGCCTCCTGTGCTGAGAGAAACCAGCGGAGGGGAAGAGGCTATGCTGACGGAGTCAAAAACCCCCACCCTTCTGAGCAGGGGCCGGTGTTGTGGGCTTGGGGGCCTGCTGCCTACAGGACCCATTACCCCGTCCCTTGGCCTGCTGACCCTGTTGGGGAGCTGCTGAGGCCTGATAATGAGGGTAGTGTTTATAGGCAGCCGCCTTCCTCGGGTAAAAGGGCTTTTTCCCCGAGCCCTTCTTCTTCTGAGAAGGAGCAGAGGTTTTTCTGGACAGCCGAGTTCTGGTCAGAGTCTCGGTCTCGATCTGTGCAGCCTTTTCAGCCATGGGCTTGCCAAAGAGGTTTTCACCTCTGCAGGGGATATCGACCAACTTGTCCTGTACCCATGGCTCGAGGTCGGATGACTGAAGCCAAGCCTGTCGGCGGGCACCGATGCCGGCTCCGGCTACCCGAGCCGATGCTTCGAAGCCATCGTAGGCTGCTCGAGAGATAAACTTCGAGCACTCCCGAATACCAGTGGACAAGGCCTGGAACCTCTGCAAAGGTTCCTCGGAGAGACCATCAGAGAACCCGGCAATTTCCTTTGCCAGGTCCCGGAGATACATGCCCATGTAGAGGTGGTAGGTCTGGACTCGACAAGCAAGCATAGAGCCCTGGAAGTACTTTCTACCGAGGGCATCCAGGTTCCGGGCCTTCCGGCCGGGAGGCACCGAGGAGTGCATCTTCTGACTCTTGAGTCGATGCATGGCCGATTCCACCACCATGGAATGGTGCGGCAGTTGTGCCTTTTGGAACCCGGGGCTCTTGCGGACTCGATAAATGGAATCGACCCGCTTGCTTAACACCGGTGCCGACGCCAGGCTCTCCCACATGCGGAAGAGAAGTCGCTCCAGCATCAGAGGAACCGGTACAGTAAAGGCCTCCTTCGGGGGAGAGTCATACTGGAGGGCATCGAGCACTTCGGCTCGAGGCTCCTCCTCGGGATCCGTGGGGAATGCCAAGGCCTTGGCCATATCCCGCACGAAGTCTGAGAACCGGGTGTCCTCCAGGGGGGACCGTCTCCGAGGTTCGGACTCAGGCGAGTCCGATGGGAAGCACCGAGTCCGAAAAGTACCAGGTGACTCTTCGTCCTCCGTCTCCCAGCCCGACTCCTCGGAGGAGGAATCGAGCGGCTCCGGTCGGGCGGGCACTGATGCTCTCTGCCCCGACGCCGAGGCCGGCGTCGACGACCTCGGTCCCGAACGGGAGGCCGAGGGAGACCGTGACTGAGGATCGACTCGAGCTCGCATGGACTCGAGGATTGGCTCGGTCTCCGGGGTCGACTTGGACGTCAACGTCCCGGTGGTCGGGGCAGATGCACCGGCGAGGCCAGCGATCAATGCCCGCTGCTGGTCCATGAAGGCAGCAAAACTTCTCTCCAAGGCCGTCAACCTGAGTCCGAGCTCAGGAGACCCAGCAGCCCCCGACTTGGGCCCCGACGGCGTCGGGCCCGACGTCGGCTCCTTCGGAGGCGAGTCCACGAGGACTACAGTACTCACATGTCCAAGAGACTCCATCTCGAGACGAGGATGTTTCGAAGGCCTCTCCGACTCCGAGGACCCGGGATGGCTATCGGGGCTATGCGACCTGGCCCTCGAGGAACCAGGAGCGTCCACTGACGCTGCCCTCGCGGGTTTCTTCTTCCTATGATGTTCCCGGGCAGGAGACCCCCGCTCAGAGGAACTCCGACGATGCTCAGGACCAGAGTCCCGGGACGTCGAAGCCTCTGACGAGGTCCGGGCCCGGCCGGAAGCGGAGTCAGAGAAGATTTGTTCTTTTTGATGCTGCCGACTCCTCAACGCTTTTGAGGACATTTTGCCACACGGACCACAGATCATCGGGTCATGATCGGGTCCGAGGCAGCGGAGGCAGCAGTCGTGTGTGTCGGTAAGAGACATAAGTTTCTTACACCGATCACTCTTTTTAAACCTGCTGGCAGCCATCGGGGGAAAAAGGTCCCCTGTGAGGTCAAAAGACAGGGCTGCCAGTGAAAAAAGAAAAATGGCACGAACGCTAGTCACGAAGGACAAAAACCGAAAAAATAAAGAACGGACTCGATACCGGCATATCGGGTCTGGGCGGGAAAAGGATCCGGCGTCGAACCGAGAAAAGAATAGTAAATAAAATCAACTTTTTCAGTGGCGATCACAAACAGCATCTGTAGGGCTCCGCAGAAAAAAGAAGACTGAGCAAGATGGCACCCTTGGGCGGGAAGGGGACCGCGCATGCGCGCTGCAATTCCCAAAGGCTTTCTTTGAAAGCTGGGGAAATTGCTCCGCGAGGGCTCCGTAGGCGCCGACGTCACCCATATGTGAGGACTGACTTCCTGCTTGGTCCTGGAGAAATATGTAAGAAAAGTAAATAAAAACAAGAGGAGAAGGAAACCTATTTGTTTTTCCAAAGAAGTGGCTGTTCAAATAAAGGCAGAAAACACAGCTTTCGCAAAATTCAAAAGCTTGAAAACAGAGGAACACAGAAAGGAATACAGGAACAAACTCAAAGAGACAAAAAGAGAAATAAGGAAAGCAAAATCAAACACAGAGGAAAAGATGACTAAAGATGTGAAGTGTGGCGACAAAACTTTCTTCAGGTATATTCGGGAAAGGAAGAAGATCAGAGGTGCAATTGCAGGACTCAGAAGTGCTGGGAACGGACTCGTGGAAAGTGACATTGAAAAAGCAAAATTGCTAAACAAATACTTCTGCTCTGTTTTTACTAAAGAAAATCCTGGAGGACCACCTGTGACTCCCTAATATAAAAATTGGAATGAAGTAGATACCATACCATTCACAGAAGATGATGTGTTAGAACAACTTGCAAAACTGAAAGTGGACAGGGCCATGGGACCGGGTGAGATACATCCCAGGATACTGAAAAAGCTCAGAGAGGTTCTTGCAGGGTCGTTAAAGGATGTTTTCAACAGATCCTTGGAAACAGAAGTTCCTCAGGACTGGATAATGGCTGATGTGGTACCTCTACACAAAAATGGTAACAAGGAAGAAGTGACAAACTACAGGCCTGTGAGCCTTACCTCAGTGGCGGGAAAAGTAATGGAGGCACTCCTGAAAGAGCGAATAGTGGACTTTCTTGAAACCAACAGGTTGCAAGATCTGAGGCAACATAGTTTTACTGAAGGACGATCTTGCCAAACAAATCTGATTGAGTTCTTTGACTGGGTGACCAGAGAACTAGATCAGGGGCATGTGATGGATGTCATCTACCTGGATTTCAGCAAAGCCTTTGATACTGTTCCTCATAGGAGGCTTATCAATAAACTCAGTAGTTTGGGGATGGGTCCCAAGGTGGTAAACTTGATCAGAAATTGGTTGACTGACAGACAACAGAAGGGGATGGTAAATGGAGCTCACTCAGATGAAAGGAAGGTGATTAGCGGGGTGCCCCAGGTTTCGGTCCTGGGCCCAGCACTGTTCAATATATTTGTGAGTGATATTGCTGAAAGACTGAATGGAAAAGTCTGTCTTTTTGCAGATGACACAAAAATTTGCAACAGAGTGGACTCCCCAGATGGAGTGGTTAACATGAGGAAAGATCTACAAAAGCTGGAAGAATGGTCGAATGCTTGGCAATTAAGATTTAATGCAAAGAAGTGCAGTGTCATGCACTTGGGTAGCAGAAATCCAAGGGAAATGTACGCGATAGGGGGTGAGAGGTTGGTGTGCATGGATCAGGAGAAAGACCTTGGTGTGATTATTTCTGAAGATCTCAAGGTGGCAAAACAGTGCGACAAGGCGGTGGCAAAAAGCCAGGAGGATGCTGGGCTGCATACAAAGAGGAATTACCAGAAGAAAGGAAGAGGTAGTAATGCCACTGTACAAGTCACTGTTGAGGCCTCACTTGGAATACTGTGTTCAGTTTTGGAGACCATATCTTGCAAAGGATGTAAAAAGATTGGAAACTTCAGAGGAAGGCGACCAAAATGATTTGGAGCCTGCGTCAGAAGCCTTATGAGAAGAGACTTGAAGGCCTAAATATGTACACTTTGGAGGAGAGGAGGGATAGGGGAGATATGATTCAGACCTTTAAATACTTAAAGAGAAATAATGAACAAACAAACCACTTCCAAAGATGTGGAAGCTGTAAAACTAGAGAGCATAACAGGAAGCTGCAAGGTGGTAAATTGAAAGGCAATGTCAGGAAATACTTTTTCACTGAAAGGGTGGTGGATTCTTGGAATGCCCTCCCGATGGAAATGGTGGGGGCAAACACAGTGACGGAATTCAAAATGGCATGGGACAGACACAGTGGATCCCTTTACAGCAACAGGATAAAATCAAAATAAACTGAACAATCTAATTTCTCAACAAATAGGGGTGTCCTACATGGAGAGGTGGGTTTACCCCTAAAGAAAGGCATGGGGAGGGGTGGCCTGCACAGAGTGGCAGGTGCACCTACTCCTGCCATCTTACTGGGCAGACTAGATGGACCATACTGGTCTTTATCTGCCGTCATTTACTATGTTACCATGTAACACAGTACCTGTTTGTTGCTTCTGCCAGTTATTATTGTTATTATTACTCAGTGATCCTAAAGTTAATGGTTCAGCATACAAGGGCCTCTGAGTGTATGCCAGTCCCCACAAAAGAACCCTGATATTAAATTTCATGAGCCCAAGATGAAAGACCATAAAAAAAGCTCTTGAATTATTCTTGCCTCTTTGCTGCCCATGAGGGAGAACATTTATGATGGCTGGTATGACTCTGCAGACCAGCCATCATAAATGTTCTGCCACAGTCAGAAGGGAGTTCTGCCACCCCCACTGCCATCATGTCAGTGTTGTTCGAGTGTGGGGGTGGCAGCACAGTGGATGCAGCCTGCAGCTAGAGAGGTCTGTGTTCTGGCACTATGTGACAGGTGTAACATGGCAGTTGCCGCTGCCAATGGGATGCCATGCATGTCAGCAGCAGGCACATCCCCCTCCCTCCTCCTGAGGCCTATAGCAGCAGCACCTGTGCCCACAGCCCCCTGTGGAGGGGGGCAGGAGTGGCATGGTGTGACTATCTGCAGGTGGGCTATTGAAAGATGACAACTGCCAGCAGTGCAGTGGTGGCGGGGCACAAGTGCAAGGAATGATGGATTGGTCAGCATGCTGCCTACCACCAGCTGTGGACCCTGGGACACGGTTAGTGTGCCTACTGGATGGGTTGGATGTCAGATCAGGATGCCCACATATGGATATGTGGTTGTGGTGCATAAAGAGTGTACTGAGCCAGGAATACTATGCAATACAAAAGCTGCCTATATGGGTGGAAAACATGAGCATCCTGCCCCCTCACCTGCCAAATGATGACCTTAATCAGTGAGTGCTCCAGTGACCCTCCATAACTCAGTACTCAGTTGGACCCAACTATCTGAGCCATATGTGAACTAGATTACCCATTGTGCTCGGCAATATATGAGAGTGGTCCATGACTCGCCCACAAGCACACACCATGCAATGGGTACATAGATCATAATGCTAGGACACCCATGGGCTGGAATGTGTTTGTTCAGGTACCATGGGCTGCCCTTTTGACTGGACAGATCCCATATGTATGAAGATGAATGTCACTTACACCAGCAGCATAGCCAGGCTATGGAACATACAGACCTCACAAGACGTCCCTCTCACACACCTCCCTAACAGACACTGACAGACAAGGATGCCACAGAGCCTGCAGACAGCTAAATACACATAGGCACACCCCAAGTCATGCCCCCATGCACCCTGACAATGACCACCTATATACCCATGCACTGAAGAGTCTACACAGCTGCTCTGTGGCTCCAAAACAAGGCCAGTATGCGTATGTGCAAGGAGTCATGGGTTCAAGGTCAGCCAGCAGATCAGGAATGGTAGGTCCAAGTGTGTTAACTCTATCATACCTTCAAGGAACAGAAGCATCAGGTGCAATTCCCCCTCCCCCCTCACATTTCTCCCAGCATGGCTCCCCATACCCAGATGTCAAACAGATTGACTGCAGAGCAGGCTAACAGCACTGGCACACTGAGTGGGTGTTGTTACTGCCTGTATTGTGCAGAGCATGCTAATAAGTCCTGCACATTGGGCAGGCATTCACTATGGATGGGCATAAGAGGCACCACTTTTGGACAGCGGGGTCCAGTGTGTGTGTGTGTGTGTGTGCCTGGAGGACTGTGAGCTACAACAATGCATGTGATGTCCATGCTTTATGTCTGTGCATACAACATGCTGCAGGTCAGCTCTTCAACAAAGCTACAGACAGTGTGAGGCCCTATGTACAAGCTGCCATGTTTCGATGCACTCTTGGGGAGAGTGTCCACTTCATCTGCTGTGTGGGTGAATGTATGTGCTGCACTGGTTATTTCAGCAGGGTCCAGTGCAAGGGACATAACATGATGTGGGTATACAAGCATGGCACTATGTGCCATGCTCACTGCCACATGCTATGTAGGAGGACACAATGTTTAGGGATGTGTCAGACACATGCTGTGTAGGACGACACAATGTTTAGGGATGTGTCAGACATAGGCCACTGTGGCCCAACATGCATTGTCAGCCTGTCCGTGGCCCAATATCCAATGCACCTTGCATTGCATTCCCGTTACACAAGTCCAAAATCAAAAGGCTACGCAAATGAAGGGGATTCTGGGTATTGTCAGAAATTGTGCCATTTGCACAGGATGTATATGAGTCAGAGGTTAGGTATATGGCTGAGCCAGCCTACTATGTTTCTGCCACAAGCATGATCAAGGTGCACATAGCATTTCATGCTGAGGCCACTCTTACTTTGACTAAGCTGTGACCATGTCACGCTATGTATCCACATTGTTATATATGTAGTCTCAAGCTGCAGTCATGTGGCTGTAATTCCTTTCTTGGTAGTCCAATCACTGCCCTGGCTGCTGGATGTCCATGCTATTTGTACAAAGTCAAGGTGCCCATGATTGCTCTGTGCACATGCAGTATGTGATGATTAGCTGACTGGGCACAGTTTGGACATCAATGGCTGACACAGTCCTGTGGTGGTGGTGAACACATTCAGACTGACTGTGCATGCTGTAGTAGATTGGGAGCTCTTCTGAGGCTGCCCACTATAGTCTTCGCAGGCCTGTAAGTTTGGTGTCAGCACTCCTCTCCTGTCTAGACAGAAGTCACTGCATTTGGGTTCCTTGGAAATAGCTGCAGCAACCTTGGGGACTGTCGTGTGATATTATAGGAGAGTCTCTAGCCAAAAGGAGCAGGACATATGGCCCAAATATGACAGGACACTCCTGCATGCTTCATTTGTGCAAACAAAGTGACTTGCAGCACACACTGCAGACAATATCCACAGCACACTATCATTGATTATGGATCAGCCCTGGGAGGCCCAGCTATTGCAGTGCAGGCTCTGGGGACCAGGTGATGTGTACCCCCCTAACATTCAGGGTGACCCCACAAACTGGTCAGTAGCACAGTTTGCAACTGTTCTGTGCTAGCAACACCCAATGTCTCTGTGTATTTCTGGCTCAATGTGATGGATCACAGTATTCTCCTTTTGGTGATCTGGTGCAGAAAGCTGGTCAGAGTGCGCAATGCATCATTGGTAATGGAGGGGCTAACCTATACCAGCACACAGAGAGGGAATTGCAGCCAAAGTGGTGACTGTACTCACAGGGGCATTGCCCAGTACCTGCTTGTCGTCTATGCTGGTGGATGACATGTACGGGTGGCCAGGATGGTCTGCAATGGATCCTGTGGGTCAGTATTGTGGTTTGTGTTTGGGGTATGTGCAGGTGTACCTATGTCGCCGTGTGCATCAGATCACAGGGGACTGCAACATGTGCGGCCTCTGTGGTGACTGCCACACTGTGACACAGTGGACCCATGCATGTGTGTGTTGTGTGGTGTTGGGGGGACAGTGGAGGGACAGGCATCTTGCCTCACATGTGCCTTGCCTTTGCACAAGAGATGTATCCTGCAGCAGTGTGTCTGTTGTGCAACTGCTATAGTGTGTTTCATGTGTATGACATACTGCAATGTTCGCCACTGTAGGCAGGCCCTAGGTGTGGTGTACCACGGTCTCCTAATGTGCCAGCCATGTTGTTTCATGTCCTGGATTTTACCCATTGCAGGCAGGGATCTGCAATCCCTTTGATTCAAGGCACTGTTATGCAGGACAGTGTGAAGGTGTAGTGTAATGGTTAGAGCAATGCTCAGTCAGTGATGGGCAAGGGCTCAATTCACACTTGTTCTATTTGTGGCTGGGGGGGATACTCAGTGCATTTTGATGCCAGGAACAACCCAGGATCTGCTTTGACTGGAGGTCACTCATTCTTATGCTTTTTGATATGTTCCAATAGCACATTGGGTCTGTACACATACTGTTCACAATTATGCCCTTCTGTGAGAATGACTTTATTGGATCTGCCACAGGCTATTTCAGAGGATCAGACATGTTCACCCTGCAGATGTACAGCACCAGAATGGAGGAGTAGACTACTGGTTAGAGCACTGCCTTGGTTATGTAGGGACCAGGGTTTGATTCTCACTAGCTCTCCCTGTGTGACTGGTGGGAATGTTTTACAGAGGCTTTTTATGTATGCTGTGTCTTTCATAGCATGACCTCTACACCTTGTGTCCTTGGACAAGTCACTTAACCCTCCATTGCTTCAGCATAAACCAAGTTATGAGTGGCCCTGTTTTGATTTTACATTACCAGGTTTAGGCTACAATGTGCACCGCTTTGACTGAAATGATAAAGTGGTATAACATAAACTACTTTCACAGGTACATATGTACAATACAGAATAAACATGAATCGACTATTTCATCATCACTGTGACTGTATAGCTTTGCGTCCAACACATGTATACATTACATGCGGCCACATCCTACCCCTGGAATGGCCACCAGCAGGGATCATCACACTTCCTGACCTGCTCCATGTGGACAGTATGAGCCACTCTTGTCCAGTTGCTGTATGAGCCACTCTTGCAGTATGAGCCACTCTTGTCCAGTTGCTGCTGTATGCACAATTGTCTGGAGAGTTGAATGGTGGTTGGGAGGGTAGGACATCTGTGAGCCCACATACCTGGTATTGGGGCTTCCACATGGTACAGGCACACTTTTTTCCCCTATACACTACAAGTGCATAGGTGATGGCACATCAGGTACAGCAAGCCCATACCACACTGTCATCTACCACTATCCTTCCTTCAGCCCATACATCAGTCTCTGCCGGCTATGTGCAGTCAGGTATTCCCCTGTCTGCTGCTACACCATGGCCCACACAAGTACCTTTTCTGCCCCTCCTGTGACTAATCTGCACATTACCATTCCTGCTCCATCATTCCTTTGATGCACACATTGTGGCGCTACTGGCTCCACAGGGGGACACATCTTTCCCATCCTATGCCACACACTGCCATTACAGCATTTTTTGTGGGCACTTCTCAGCGCATCAGTATAGCTGCCTCCCACATGCTCATGCCACTTACTGACTGCCAGGTAGGATGCCCAGGGATCTGTCAGGTCCATCAGCTCCCACCTGTCATGCCGTGCATCAGCTTTATATTGCCTTTTGCCAGGTCTCCCTTAGCCAGCGTTACGGTGGCAACCATTTTTGGGCATTAAGGTGCAAGCTTGGCACCTTAACACCTGGTGTCATGTTTGTGTCCACTAAACGGAGCACAGCACCCTTAACCCCAGAATGCCTACTACCCACCCCAAGTTTTATCACACGCAGACACCCTTAACGCTGCTGTTATTGCTCAATCTACCCTGCTCCCTTACTGCCCTTTAATAAACATACCCCTTTGTGAAGGAGAGAAGAAAAGAATTTAATTTTCATGCCTTTCTGTACATTTATAAGAACTGAACAACTGAGCCAAAAAGAAAAAAATATACTGTGTCCACTTTTAGAAGGTAATTTTATAAGGAGCTGTCTAGATTTATATGCAAACAGCACACATAAATTCTGGTATTTTGGTCATCATTTATACATGTAAACGGTGACTTGTATGGATAAGTAACCTATTATAAAATACCAACTTGCATGAAAGTGTGTGCATAGTTTGCATCATGTATACTTTCACTGTGGGCATGCACATGAGCAGAGCTTGGGCTACGCATGGGCACTGCAAATAATTATGTGTTGGTTATGAAATAAATTTAAACAATTGTACAATTCTTTAATTTACATCATTGCAAAAAGCAGGAACAGTCATTCATATGAGCGCTATGGCTGGTATAAGCATCATGCCTTAGAGACATAGAAACATGATGGCAGAATGCATGTATTTCATATTTATGCGTGCACTTGACTTTATAAAATAGGCGTAATATACATGCATGAAAACATGCATTAACAAGGCAACAATTCATAAACTACCATCTTAACACACAGAAAACAGTTGGATTGTAGTGCTTGTAAATAGTGTCTTGGACAGTTATCCATTTATCTTGGAGGCTTGACTTTAATTTAGAATAAAAGCTCTGCTGGACATTAGTCCTTGGGGGAATAGCAGATACAATAATTGCTTGATTCATGCAACCTTTAGTTTTAGTCAATCAAACCAAAAAGTAAGGCAGTGATACAAGCGACGTCACAATACAGCCACCATGCTAAAAAATTTGCTCCACGAATAAAGATCTTTTTAGTTACACCTGTAACACAGAGAATTCTGCAAGGGAAGCACATTTAAAATTGAAATATTATTAATTATTTTATTCTAATAAAAGACAGTGATCTCACAAGAAAGAGCTTTCTTTGGCATGTGCTTTGAAAAAACAGAAATGCAGCTGGTTTGATGAAGAATCCAAAGCACTAATGATTTAATTTAAAGGAAGTTTAACCTAATTTGGAAATGCTATTTTGTAAACAATACAACAGTTTTCATTATTGCCCCCATGTGCATATATCTAGAGGCAAATTTAGCAGAAACAAAATTTTCTTCTGTATATTAAAACCAGCATGCAACAAGTTGTTTATCATTTTCTTTCTCTACTTATAAATTTTATTTTAGGATTTTTTTTTTAAAGACGACTTCTTTCATATTACGTACTACTACTACCACACTGCTAGAGAAGGCTAATTATGCCACCAACACAAGAACAATTACAGCACACAGAATTACAGGAGGTCCTAGTTAAATAAACAAAATAACTTCCCCTAGTCTCCTTTTTCAATTTAATGATAATCCTATATCCCATTGAGTTTCATGATTTTCCCTAAACAGACTAAAGCAATCTTTGTCCCCCATCTGATGCTTGCCAGAGGAACTTCCTGTTCCCTTTGGCTGCAAGAAAGGGCAAAAACAAAGTCCCTAATGTCAGGCAGCCATCAATTCTCAATGCAACATTCAAGAATTGAGAACATCACCACTGCAGCTTTTGAAGATGCAGTTTGTGTTTACCATAGTTTCTGGGCAGACCGGTTACCACGGCTAATTGCAGAAAAATAAGGGATATGTCAGAAGTCAAATACTTCTTATAAAATCATTCTCTCTGCATTATTTTATAAAACACCTTAACTATTCACAAATGTTTCAGAAGTTAAAAAGATCAACATATCAAAAAAACAAATTAAATTTAATCATTAATTGCTATGAACACATATTCATAAATAGTCACTACTCTACAGGTTATTATTCTAGAAGCAAAGGAAGTATGTATTTATTTGTTTTAATGTAAACCGCACTGATGCAGAATAGCGTGGTATATAAGAGAATGTAAATAAAATAAATAAATAAATAAAATAAAAAAAAATAAACAATAATAATAATTTGAATTTAGAAAACTTTTATTCAAACTTTATTCTAACATGTTTTACAATTTACACTAAAGGGCCCTCTTTAAAAGGCTAAAAGATGCTATAGTTTTGCACCTAAGGTGCCAATAACACTGAAACCAAAGCACGTTAGATGCAACATCACATTAATTATCAGAGACATGGAAAGCATGTTCTCGGCAGTTAATGTTGTGCACTCTACTCTAATGTGGCATGAAAATAGAAAAGAAAGAAAGTCAGCGCCGGGGGGGGGGGGGGGGGGGTGGAAGCAAACAGCCCCGCAGTGGCAAAGTTTTGAGCTAAGCGTCAAGGGGCTGTTTTGAGTCATTGCTGCAGCTGTAGGTCCCGGAGAGGGCCAGTAACGGCAGCAATGGAGGCCAGGGGGGCATGCAAGGGATGACAATGCCTCTTTTCCTTGCACTCCCCCCTGTTTGTTTTCTGTTAAAGGTTTCTCCATTACCCTTGATTTGTTATCAGAATCCTGCCCAGAGCTGTATCAGCTGGACGGAACATACTTGTTAGAGGGTGTGGATATATTCACTATTCCAATGAACAATTTTATCAAGATCCTGCTTATGAGGGATGTTTGCAGCTAAAAGCTTGTAGGAGGCCACCGTAAGCGAGGTTTTGCTTCCGTGGTCAGTGGCAGTTTATTTTTATTTTATTTATTTAAGGATATTTCTATCCTGCCTTATCCTTCAATCAAGATGGTAAACACATCAAACGATCATTAGCAATGATGGGTATGCCAGGTGAGATTATGTACAGTGAGGGTGCATGGGTGCGGGTGTGCTGATTAGTGTGCGCTTTTTACAGTTATATACATGGGTTTACTGGGTCCGTCGCTGGTTGTGATTGAACTTTAGTTGAGTCTAAGGTTGGTCCAAGTCTGTAGATTCTGGCTATGCGCTTGGGCCGTAGTGCTCAGTGAAGAGTACAATCTTTAGGTGTTTTCGGAAGTCCTTCAGATCTTCAGTTGATCGTAGGTCGTGTGGGAGTGTGTTCCATATTGTTGGAGCCGCCAGTGATAGGGCTCTTTGTGTGGTGGATTTGCATGCTTTTGTGTAGTTGCTTGGGGTGCTGAGTGTGTCTGCTGTGTTTTTTCTTCTCGGTCTGTTGCTGGTGTCAGGGAGTATGAGGGCTTGGAGGCTGAGTGCTGAGCTCTTGTGTCTGATTCTGAATATGTTTAATATCATCTTGTATTTGATGCGGTGGCTGATTGGGAGCCAGTGGAGGTCTTTTAGGATGGGGGTGATGTGGGCTTGTGTTGGGGAACCGGTGATTATTCTGGCTGCTGTGTTTTGAGCCATTTGAAGCGGTTTGAGTGATTGTTTTGGCATTCCGTTGTAGATCGGGTTACAGAAATCAAGTATGGGGGTTATGAGCGCTTGGCAGACTGTGCGGAAGTGTTCATGTGAGAGTAGAGGCTTGAGGCGTCTAATTATTCTCATTTTGTAGTATGCATTTTTGGTGGTTCTTCTGATGTGTGATTGTAAGTTCAGCTCTTTGTCAAGTGTTATTCTGAGGTATTTCACTTCGTTCTTCAGTGGTATTGCCGTGTTGTTGGTTTTAATGAAGGGTGGGGGGCTGAAGTTGGTGTTTCGTGTGATGATGAGTGCTTCTGTCTTGTTGTAGTTTATGACTAGGTTGTTGTGCATGAGCCAAGTGAACATGCTGTCGAGACAGTTTGTTATCTTGGTGTAGTCGGGCTGTCGAGGTTGATTGGCGTGTAAATCATGATGTCATCTGCGTAGATTGTGTAATCTATTTTGTGGGCTTTCATGATGTCGCAGATTGGTTGGATGTATAGGTTGAATAGTAGTGAGAATAGTGCGGATCCTTGTGGCACGCCTTGCTTGATCTTTGCGGGTTGTGAGATGTTGGTTCCAATCTTGACTTGGAACTGTCTGTCTGTTAGGTACGAGTTGAACCAAATTAGTATGGTGCCGGTTATTCCAATGTTCTGTAATCTGGTTAGGAGGATTCTGTGGTCCACTGTGTCGAATACAGCTGAGATGTCTAGGAAGATCATTAGTGTTCCTTGTTTGTGGTTGTCTATGGTCTGGATGATGTCATTGAATAGGTATAGCAGAAGTGTTTCAACCCCGTGGTTTGGGCGGAAGCCATGTTGATGTATATCCAGTGGGGCATGTTCGTCGATGTGGTCCTGGAGCTGTTGTTGCACTATTTTCTCTATAATTTTGGCCAGAAGCGGTATGCTGGAGATTGGTCTGTAGGCTGCTGGATTGCTTTTTTCTAGGTTGGTTTACTTAGGGATTGGCCTTATTGTGGCTAGTTTCAGCTGGTCTGGCATGGTTCCTTGGGTCAGGGAATTGCTTACCATGTTGTGTATGAGGCTGAGGAAGTTTTCCTTGGTTGCCTTGATCCATGGGACCGGGCATGGGTCTGTGGGTGTAGTGCTTGTGTTGAGAGCTGAGATGATATCTGAGATTTGCTTTGTGGAAGGAGTGTTGAACTTGTCCCAACTTGTGATGGGTATGGTTGGGTTGTTGGTTTCTGTAGATGGTTGTAGTGGCGAGCGGCCTAGCTTCTCCTGAAGATAATCTGCGAAGGTTTGTGGGTCGATCTGTATGTCTTTGTCGGAGCTTGGTTCGTTGGTTAGATTTTTTACTATCTCGAAAAGTTCTCTGGGCTTGTTGTAGGCTTTCTGGATGGTGTTTGTGTGGTGCTCTCTTTTTGTTTCGTTGATAAGCTCATTGTATTTCTTTTGCTGAGTTAGGTATAAGGCCTGTGTGGATGGAGATTTAGAGCGTCTCCAGCGGCGTTCTATCTTCCTCAGATCTCTTTTTGCATTGCGTATGCTTTTGGAGTACCATGGTGCGTGCTGTCTCTTGGTTTTTGTTGTTGTGCTCTCTTTGGCTTTGGCTGCTGCATTGATGATACTGTTCCAAGTGTCTACTTGTTTATCCAGATTGTGCGTTTCCGGGTTAAGGTAAGGTAGCGTGTCTTGTAGGAATTGGTCCTTGTTGAAAGCTTTGAATCTTCTTTGTCCATGTGTTGTGCTTTGTGTCTTGTTGTGTTTTTACCTTTGATTTGTGATTTCTATTTTGATTCTGTGGTGGTCCGACCAGGGCACTGGTGTGACTGTGGGTGATGAGATGTCACCTTTGTCTATTATGTAGTTGGGGGCGAATATGAGGTCCGGCATGGATCCATGTCTGTGTGTCGGGGTGTTTATTAGTTGTGTGTATTGTAGGGAGTCCATTGCTTGTAGGAAGGTTTCCTTGTCCTTGCTGGTGGAGGATCTGAGGTTGAAGTCGCCCAGTAGTATTAATGGTTTGTGGTTTGTGTTGATTGCACAGATGGTCTCTAGAGCGGTGGTTAGTTCTTCTGCTGGAGCGTGGGGGGCTCTGTAGATGAGGCATATGGCTATTTGCTTGTTTCCCACTGCAATTGTGCTGCATTGGTCTGAGCTTTGTGAGGTGAGAGTTTTTAGATTTAGTGAGTCTTTTGCAATGATCAGCACTCCACCTCCTCTTTTCTGTGTGCGAGGATTGTTAAAGACTGAGTATGTGGGGGGGACTAGCTGGTTGAGGAGGACATTGTCGGTAGGGGTAAGCCAGGATTCAGTAATGCAGAGGATGTCAGGTTGTTGGTCCTCTATGTGGTCTCTGATTGTGTGTAACTTATTGGACCATGGCAAGAGAACACCGTGGTATTATGGTTTGACAAAAGTAAGGTTTTGTTCAATATTCATTAATGATTGACATGCTTGGTGAATCAAGTATGTTTATGGAAGGAGAGTTATCAGGACTGCTGGCCTGCCTTGTGAATACCCCATATGCTCTTAAAATAGAGGAACTGTTATGGTTATGAGCTTATCCTTTGATGGGACAAGTTAGAAGTAAGACTTGCAAGAGGTTAAAGTTGGATATTCTAAGAATAATAATTTTGTTATGGTGCTTGGATAGCTACTCCTACTGAATTTAAGTGTTAATGCTGGGCCGCTTTTATGGCACATACCCAGAGACGTTTTAGAGATATTGATAGTAATAACCAATATTTTTAAACTGTGTGGTTCGAATAAAGCTGGGACCACTGAATAGTAATCCAAATATGACTGTGTTATATATGGTGATTGTCTTTAAAGTTGCATATGATGATATAGTTTAAATTCATGCTGCAATCCATAATAAAATCCACAATTTCAGCTGAAATTTCTCTGTTGGTGATGTTATATGAAGTAATTTTCATTAAGGTGTGAATGGTGAATGCGGTGGTTAGTTGGGGAGGACATATGCTGACTGCCCAGCTTGAGTGACATTTGTGTGAAAAAGACTAAAATTTCTCAAAGCATGCTAAAAAGCCAAAATTCAGGCTTTTTGTATTATACATGTTATGTGCATTTTTGCAAAATCCCTTCACAGAAGCTTTGTTGTTAGTCTACTTAAATTTAAACCACTGTAATATAAATTTCTTGTTCCTCATAATCTAAAAGCACTAGACGGTTTTAATTCTAAATGTTAAGGATTACTGAAATGATAATTAAAATGATCTGAACCAGTCAACAACAAAACAAACTGCAATATAGTGCTAGAAGATGAGACCCCCAGGTTGGAAATCACTCAATGAGCTTCTGGGGTTGAGCCAGCACAGAAAAGCCAGCATTTACGATGTGGTTGGAACAAAGCCCTTGAGACATCTGACTGCTGATGAGCTGCACATGAAATGAGTCAAAAGCTGCAAAGATGTCTTGCATATTGGGGCATGAAAGGTACAAAGCATGAACAAAGGGAAGTTGGAGGTAGTCAAGAATAAAATGGAACATGTTGGGTGTCAGCGTACTGAAATGGACTGGCATCAACACTTTGAATCTGATGATCACATGGCAAACTATGCCAGAAATGAAAGACAAAGACGAAATGGTATTGCATTTATAATTAAGAAGAAACTTGTGAGAAGTGTAATGAAATAATGCAATCAGTGAAGGCTTAATTTCTATGAGTTTACGAGGAATGGCCATCAACACAACTATTATTCAGGTATATGCCACAACAATAGCTGCAGAACAGGAAGTAGTTGATAAGTTCTATGAAAAAGCATATGCTGAAAATGACAGAACAAGCAAACAAGATATTGTGATAGTTGTGGAGGGCTGGAACGCAAAAGTTGGCAACAAAAAAAGAAAGCAAAGTGGTTGGAAAATACGGACTTGGCAACAGAAATGAAATTGGAGAAGGTCTTGCAAATTTTATCAGCCTAACTATCTATTCCTTTTAAACATCTTCTTCCAGCAACACAAACGGCGACCATACCATGGACTTTGACAAATAGATTATACAAAAATCAAATCTGTGGAAATCATCGATGGGAGAGCTCAATAACATCAACAAAGAAAAAAACTGGAGTTGACTGTGGTATTAGTATGCAGACTCATGCTAAAATTGAAAAAGAGCAGCCACCAGAATTTAAAGACAGTCAGCAAAAGGATTCACAGCTTTGGATACAAATGACAGAGCACCAGAAGAGTTATGAGATGACATCAAGAAAGTTGTGCTTGGAGAAAGTAAGAAGGTAAAAAAGCAAAAACGGCCAAAATGGATGAACGAAGAAACCCTGAAAATTGCCCAGAAATACGGAGAAGCTTAAGTCGGAGGAAAAAGAAAGGTAATCACAGAACTTAACAAAGATCTCCAATATGCAGCAAGATGAGACAAGAAGTAGTACTACAATGACACATGGAAGGAAATAGAATCAGAAACTACTAGAGGAATAACAAGATCAACTTTCCTAAAGCTACGAGAGTTAATAAGAAAATTCCAGCCTAAAATTGGAATGCTAAAAGAATCCATGTTGAATGATGCTGATCCAGAAAATGTGGAAGGAATACACAGAGCCCTTATACCATAAAGATAGCATTTTCAACATGTACCACATGATAAGGAACCATTGGTGATGAAAAAATAAGTCAAAGTAGCATTGAAAGCATTATTTTAAAGGAACAAAGCATCGCGCATTAATGGTGTTCCCACTAATACTAAAGTATTACAGTAATCAGATACAGCTGTTACTATACTTACAAGGCTCTGCCAGGAAATTTGGAAAACATCATAGCCAATTGATTAGAAAATATCCGAGTTCATATAAAGAAAGGTGATCTAATTGACTTCAGACATTCTTGCACAATCACAATGATCCCACATGCCAGCTAGATTCTACTCAAGATCATTCAGTGGATACTACCACCATACCTGGAATGAGAACTGCCTGAAGTGCAAGCAGGGTTCAGGAAAGAGCAAGGAACGAAAGACATCATCACAGATGTGAGATGGATCCTTCAAAAGACAAAAGGATATCTATATGTGTTTCTTGACTAAAGCAAGACCTTTGACTGTGTAAATCATAAGAAACTCTGGGCCACATTAAAAAGTATGAGCATTCCAGAATACCTGATAGTTCTCATGCACAAGCTTTACATTGATCAAGAAGCAACAGTTCAAATGGAACAAGGAGACATAGAATAGTTTAAAATTGGCAAAGGTGTAGAAGGCTGCACACTTCCCCTCTACCTGTTTAATTTATATGCAGAACAAATCAACAGACAATCAGGACTGTATGAAGACAATCAAGGTATGAAGATTGGTGGAAGACTCATCAGCAAGCATTGCTATGCTGTCACCATATTAAAGGCTGACAGTGAATATGATTTGAACAAGGAACAGTCTTAAAATGGGCCTGCACCTTAAGATGAAGAAAACAAAGATCCTGACAACTGGCAATATAAGGTTCATCATTGATGGAGAAGAAATAGAAATAGTAGACAATTTTAACCTGTTTGGATCAATAACCAATGAAGAAATGTCAAGCAGTCAAGAAATCTAAAGCGGAATGACTATACAGGACCTACACATAGACAAGATTCTCAAGAGCAAAGATTCTCTAAACAAAGATTTGACTTGTCCAAGTCATGGTATTTTCAATAATGTCATATGGATGCAAAAGTTAGACAGTGAAAAAGACAAGACAATCGATACCTTCTTTTTATGGTGCTGCTAAAAAATACTGTGTATACCATGGATTGCCTGAAGAACAAGCCAATCAGTACTAGAGGATATCAAACCTAAGCTTTCTTTAGAAGTTCAGATAACAAGGCTTTAACTTTCATATTTTGGACACATCATGCAAAGGGAGAGATTGGAGAAAAACATTAGGCTTGGCAAGGTTGAAGGTCAATGCAAAGGAAGGCTAGAAATGGGATGGAGCAATACAACAAAATGAAAACTATGGTTAATCTTCAGTTGGGCAACTAATTGTAAAGATTAACCATAATTTAGGACAACTATCCAAAGGGTCATGATGAGTGGTCACCAACTCAATGGCACTTAACAACAACAACATACTAAAATGCTTTGCCCCCAAAATTAAGAAGAAAACCAATTCATGCTCAATTTCAAATCACTCTTAAGACATACCTGTTTACAATGGCATATACAGAGTCATGAAGTCTTGATTCTAAGGGATGCTAGGACTAAGATCAAAACTTTCCTCTCTTTCTTATTTATCTATTTATTTATTTAAAGGAATTATTATTACACGCTATAGCATTAGGTTACTTACAATAAAAACATGCATAAAATTAAATCAACTTGAACAAATAACACTGACAAAATAAATAAAATAATATAAGAAGACAGTCAAACATACTAACATACAATATAAACTCTTACAGCAAGAACTTTTATTGTAAAGATTTTTTTCTATGCTTATAGTTTTTATATGCTGTATAGTATAAATGTTTGTCTGTCCTTTTGTTTGTTGGTGTTATGGACTGCCACATTTTTTGCAATTTTATACCTCTGTGGTGGGGTTGCCTCTTCTCTTTTTGTGGTATACTGCAACCATGTAAACCAACAATTAGATCCCATTGATGCTTCATGTGGCCTTAGACTAATCTTTCACCCTCCATTGCCTCAGGTAGAAACTTAGATTGTAAGCCCTCTAGATACACGGAAATATCTATTATAAATTGCTTTGAACTACTACTGGAAAGGTGGGAGTTAAAAATAAATACAATACAATTTAAGAAACGGGTTTTTTTTACATTTCAGCCCTCTGCTGGGGCAAGGGAGGAGATTTGAGGGGATCACTGGCCCATGATGATATGGAGATCCCCTAGAGGCGGCACTAGTGCATCTTTCAATTTGAGCCACTAGAACCCTTAAAATTGCAGCTGCTGCTGCATAAAGTATTTCTTTTTTTTTTTTTGCAAATTGCTGCTGCCAGGAATGTGCAAAGTTCCCAGCTGTGGTAATGTGCAAAACACGTCTTCTATGTTATTTGTGATCCATCTAGGTTTGTATTGCGGAACAGAAATGTTTTAAATAAATAAACAAACAGAATACAGGTTGCAGATGAACCTGAGACTCATTTGCCTTTCTATAGCTAAATTTTACAACAATGGGTACTAAGCTGAAAACATTTTCATAAGCTAGTACACCAAATCCCAAATATAAAAATATATATTTTCAAACCTCTTTCTGTTGAGAGGTTCACCCCCCCTGCTAGGGACCCGCTGCACTACATTTCCTACCAGGGAATGTAGTGCAGTGGGTCCAGCAAACTGGGAGTCCAGAAACATAAATAGTCATTCTTAAAATATAGCCCCTAAATAAAAACAGTAACATTAGAACAGGTACAATAACATTACAATGTCTGTTTTAAAATGCTTTTCAACAAAACATTTCCCTTTTGCTGACTCAAAAAGTCAGAAAGTTGGAACGTTTCAACAGAGTGTATACCTCCAAAATTTAGAGATATATAGTATAAAGAAAATATAGTTTAATTTGAAAACTGTTTTTTCCTGTGCTTTAGGGTCTTGCATCCAGATGGTAGTAAAATGTGTTAATACTTTCACAAGTGTTACTTACATATTCAGTACAGATTTATATTCCACAAATCAAAGCACAAGCTTTCTCTCAGCCAGGCCTCCTTATGCACTATTTGTAAGAATAAGTCCCTATTTTAAAGGACTTAACGCGTGTACTTTAGTGGGTCGCTGTTCTTTAAGTATACATGCTGTAGTGATGAAAGCTCCCAGGAAGACATGGAAGTGGAAGAAAATCCTAGTTTCCCCTTTGAAATGAATGACAGTTCACTTGTGCATAAGACTTGCAAGCCAGATCAGGAAAAAACCCAGCTCCCTGCTAAGGTCAGGCCACGCCCTAGCTCAGGGGTGGAGACAAGCTGGCCTGGTGATTGGTCACACAGGTGCAGAGAACAGGGAGTGCCTAGCAGCCAACGGTTCTTAAAACCATGAGCAGAGCAGAAAGAGGGGGGGGGGGGAGGAGGAAGGCAAAGGACAACAGAGAGAGCAAGGCTGAGCATAGCTGGAGGAGAAAGAAAGAAGAAAACTCCCAGGAAAGCAGCTACCCAAGAGGGACTGGAGAAGGACATAAGGAGGCTGAATTTCAGAGCCTGGAGGATCCCAGGAAGAAAGAAATCAGCACTTGTCTAAGGAACCATCCCCAAGGTAAAGCCAGCAGTTTCAGAGCTGAGAAATCAACAGAGAAACAGTTTGCTATTGCTAAGGTCAAGGAAGCAGAGTCCTCACCATCTACTGCTAAGAGGTAGGTGGAAAGTTTTACGTATGGGAAAAGCCATAGCCATGATAAAAGCAGAACAGCTGAGTCTTCAAAGCTAGAAGCACTGAGAGAGTTGTTTGCTGAGGGAAAAGTTCACTCTCCTAATACAACTGTGCCTTTACAAGCTGAATTGCTGTGGAATCAGTTCCAGGAATTTCTAAAGAAGAGAAAGTCTGGGAGAGTTTGTAACTTTGATAGAGATACCATATATCCAGATGCCATAGAAGGAATGCAAATAGATTCCTGTTTGCCAAGCTCTGAGTGTGAACCTGTACCAATGGATTGCTCATTGTGCTTAAAAGAAGTGTCTGCATTATTGAACTGAGCTGAGAGACTGTGAAACAATATAGAGAATAAGTGAAATACCTGCTTAGAATTAAGGAAAGCTAATACTGTGTTTTACTAAGCTTAATTGCCTCCTGAAGCTAAGAAGCAGTGCTTAGAAGAAGTTTGCTTTGAGAAAAGAAAATCACAGCTGTTGCAAGTTTATCTGTATTTCTGTTAAATGACCACATGAGGCAATCCTCGGTGTAAGCTTGGGGGAATAAGTACAGCTGAACTGTGAAAAGAGGGTTTTTGTTACGCCATTCTCTGTTACCTGATTTATCCTTTATGTTGGAGAAGCATCCTTTTTGCCTTGTTTGTGTATTGAACTTAAATGCCACGGAAATCCCCACAAAATAAATTTTCTTGCTGCCTTGAACCACCGACTCACAACTACAATTTGTCCTTAAAGAATAAACTAACTACAAGTCCCAGCATACCTCTGGTGACAACAAGGGAAGCTTTATTCAAAAGTGGACAACATAAGGCTGTTTCCTGCTTGTAAGTTCTTGGGCCCAAGCGGAAGCATCGCAGTGCAAGTCCTATTGTGTGTACTCTCATTGTGGGCATGCACAGGGGCAGAGTATAAGGGCAGCAGAATTTTATATGCCTAGGTTATAAAATAACATGTGCGTGTGTTTCAGAGAATCTAGGCTCGAGCATTTATGCCTGCTCTAGAGCAGGCTTAACTGCCATGACAAGATTGAGGCACATCTTTACCATGCAATTAGGTCCAGCCTCATAATGACCTTTCCTTGAGTCCCTACAGTCCAGTCCAGTCCAGATGCGTGAGTTATCAGCTCTCACCAGCAGCTGGAGACTGAGCATGTCAGAAATTTCCAATGTCATAGTAGAAGAGATCCCTGGCACCACCTCTACGGCCAGTATATTCTGTTGACAAAGCAGACTCCTAGGATACTCTCATTAATATTACCAAGTACAAGGGAATCAAATTTTATCCCCTGCTAAAACTCTCCTCTGATCCTCCTAAGAGCATTCTGGCTCTTTTTTTGTTTGTTTGTTTTTAGTAAACCTGCTTTAAATGAAGCCAACTATATACAATCATGAGAGCAGACATAAAGAAGCTGAAATATTCTGCACCGAGAATTGCAGGAGATCCCCCTTCGGGCTCGTTGCTCAATCTGACTTATAGGGCAGGTCTTAGACTGGACTGGGGGAACTCAAGGAAAGGCCATTATCAGGCAGTACCTAATTGCTCCTAATTGCACCTCCCGTATTATCCCTCCAGTCCAGTCCAGATGTGTGGGATATACCAGGGCAGGGTTGTATCAATGGGAGGGACCAGAGATCCTGGCCTGCAGCACCATGGTCCTAAAATGATAATTACACTTACCTGGTAATTGTAGTTCCTTGAGTGATGACAATTCAGTCCTCTACCTCTAGGTTGTCAACCTCCTCCTGCAGCTTGGAGACTGGTATGTCAAAATCATGACATCACTGGATATAGCCTGCTGATCTCTCTCCTCCCCTCCAGTGTGAACTATTAACAAAGCAGACTCAAAGGAGCAACAAATAAGTAGCTATAACACAACTTGTAACCTAGCCTAGGTTAATTATAATATTATGCGAACCTGCAGGCAAGGCTCTCTTACGCCCTGCACTGCCACCGAAAATGTTAACTAGTCAATTTCTCAAATCTAACAGATGAAGAACAGACTTACCTGTAGTGACTGTCCACGCGTCCCCCGGCTGCCCCCCTCCTGAAAAACCTCTGGGCGGGAACGAGGACTGAACTGTCGTCACTCAAGGAACTACAATTACCAGGTAAGTGTAATTATCATTTTCTTATCGTTCCTCCAGTTCAGTCCTCTACCTCTGGGATGTACCAGAGCAGTAACTATTGGGGGGGACCCTTCCAGCCGGTAAGCAACACCGCCGCCCCGAAGCAAGCATCATTAGCCTCTGCGACATCAAGACGGTAATGTCTACTGAACGTATGCAGAGAAGACCAAGTAGCCGCCCTACAAATCTCACTTGGAGGAACCAAGCCGCGTTCCACCCAAGAAGCCGCTTGCACTCTGGTAGAATGAGCTTGTAACCCGCCCGGTACTGCACGACCCTGAAGCAAGTAGGCAGAAGCAATCGCTTCCCGAATCCACCTGGCAATGGAAGCCTTGGACGCCGCTTCTCCCTTACTCATGCCTCCAAACAACACAAACAGCCGATCCGACTTGCGAAAAGGCTGTGTACTCTTTAAATACTGCCTCAAGGTTCTCTTAACATCCAAATGACGTAAACTGCGGTCCACCGAGTTCCCGTCCAAGGACCCTAGAACTGGCAAACACACCGACTGATTTAAGTGGAAGGGAAACACCACTTTAGGCAAAAACAACGGAACTGGGCGCAAAACTACCTTTTCTCTCGAAGGACAAGAATGGTTCCCTAGAGGACAAAGCTTGCAAATCCGAAATGCGTCTCGCTGAACAGATCGCCACGAGAAACACTGCTTTTAATGTCAAATCCTTCATCGACGCCACCTGCAAAGGCTCAAAAGGCGGCTTGGAAAGCGCTGACAAGACCAGATTAAGACCCCAAGGTGGAACTGTCACCCTACAAGAAGGTCGCAACCGAGCCACCGCCCTAAGGAAACGTAGTACATCTGGATGAACTCCCAGGGCTATGCCCTGAACCTTGCCGCGATAACAGGAAAGCGCCGCTAACTGTACACGTAAAGAGCTAGCTGCTAGACCCTTATCAAATCCATCTTGCAGAAAGTTTAAGATAGAAGGAACGGTAACCGTGGACGCCCGGATCTGTCTTCTCGAACACCAATCTTCAAAAATATGCCAGACCCGCACATACGCCAACAAACTGGACTGCTTCCGAGCCCTAAGCAGCGTAGATATCACCGATGCCGAATAGCCCTTCTTCTTTAGCCGAGCCCTCTCAATGGTCATACCGTAAGCGAGAATCGATCCACTTGGGGCATGAACAGGGGACCTTGCCGCAACAGGTCCGGCCTTGCCAGAAGTCTCCAGGGTTGTCCGTCCAGGAGTCGCACCAGGTCCGCGTACCACAGGTGCCTTGGCCAGTCAGGCGCGACTAGAAGCACCCTTCCCCGGTAAACCTCGATTCTTTGAACTACCCGACCTATCAGCGCCCATGGCGGAAAAACGTAAAGGAGATCCGAAGCTGGCCACCGCTGCAACAGCGCGTCTATGCCCTCTGACATTCTTTCTCGTCTCCTGCTGAAGAATCGCGTGACCTTTTCTGACCTTTGTTGCCATTAAGTCCATTATTGGCGCCTCCCAACGGAGCAATAGCTGTGCAAAGACTTCGGGGTGTAATTCCCACTCTCAGGCATCCACTCGAACTCTGCTGAGGAAATCCGCCATCACATTGTCCTTTCCTGCAATGTGCGCCACTGAAATTGCTGTCAACCGACTCTCCACCCAGGCGAACAGCAAATCCGCCTCCTCCTCCACTGCTGCACTGTCTGTACTTCCCTGACGATTGATGTAGGCGACCGTCACAGAGTTATCTGATAGCACCCGGACCGGGTGCCCCAACACTAAGTCCTCAAACGCCCGCAGCGCTCTTGCTACCGCTCGCAATTCCAACCGATTTATCGACCAAGCAGCCTCCAGCTGGGACCAACGTCCCTGCGAGAACCTGCTCCCGCAGTGGGCTCCCCAGCCCGCAAGGCTGGCATCTGTCATCAATGGAATCCACTCCGGCTGCTCCAGGGGCATCCCGGCCGCTAACGACAACGGAGTCAGCCACCACTGGAGCGATTGCCTCACCTTGGGCGGACACAGGAGCCGCTTGCCCAACGGGTCTGCCTGATGAGACCAGCGGCACAGTAAAGGTCTCTGTAGAGGCCGCATATGCACTTTGGCCCAAGGCACCGCCTCCAGGGTCACCGCCATCATTCCGAGTACCACCGTGATCAGGGCGTCCACTCTAGGTAATTTCAAAAGTTCTTTCTCTTCCTGCAGGATGGGATACAAGTACTTGCTTTGGGAACTTCCTATTCTGCCTCTATCATCTGCTTTATTGCCCGGTGTACCAGGAATGCGGTATGAGAAGTCTTAATGCTCTGCAGAAGTGGATCTTCCAGGGGCTTCTCAGAAGACTGAGGAAGCTGTGCAATGTTCAAGGCTGAGAGGGTATGGACAATTAGAGATGCAAACTCTTCCTTCCAGTAGACGCAGACCACATTGGGGTCATCATCAGGAGGGATTTTCCCCTCCTCCAACTCTGGAGCGTTGGAAGCTCCCCACAAGTTAGAGTAGTTACTCACCTGTAACAGGTGTTCTCCAGGAGCAGCAGGAATCAGTCCTCACATATGGGTGACATCAACGTCGATGGAGCCCTTGCGGAGCATTTCCCCAGCTTTCTATGAAAGCCTTTGGGAATACTACACGCATGCGCAGTCCCCTTCCCGCCTTAAGGTGCCATCTTGCTCAGTCAAATGACATAGCTAAAAAACAGCACATAAAAATGTAAAATAAACTATGTACAACTGCAACTCCCAGGGGAGGAGGGAGGGTAGTGAGGACTGATTCCTGCTGCTCCTGGAGAACACCTGTTACAGGTGAGTAACTACTCTTTCTCCAGGACCATGCAGGAAGTCAGTCCTCACATATGGGTGACTCCCTAGCTCTGGGCTACCAAGGAACCCAGGCTGAACAAGAGAACTCCCTCTAGTCCCAGCATCAAAGAAAGGCTTTTCACTGAAAGAACCTCCACCGGTAGCCCAACGGAGGGCTGGAGGGCAGGAGTTGCTTAAACCTCAAAGAGATTCCGGAGGACTGCCTGGCCAAAAGCACTGTCCCTACGGGACTCCCTCTCCAGGCAGTAATGGGCCGCAAAAGTCTGGCTTGAGGACCAAGTTGCAGCCCTGCAGATGTCTTCCAACGGTACACAGCGGAAATGAGCTACTGAGGCCGCCATAGCCCTTACACGGAGGGCCGTGACCCGACCCTGCAAGGGAAAGTCAGCCGCCCTGTAAGCTCAGGTGATACAGTCAGCCACCCATACGGACAAGGTACGCTTGGACACAGCTAACCCCAGGTTATTAGGGTCAAAAGATATGAAGAGCTGAGTAGCCCTTCTATGTCCCTGCGTACGGTCAAGGTAGAAGGATAAGGCCTTCCTACAGTCCAGGGTATGCAGGACCGCTTCAGCCTGGCTTGCATGAGGCCTAGGGAAGAATGTTGGAAGAACCACCTCCTGGTTGAGGTGGAAAGAGGAGACAACTTTAGGGAGGAACTTTGGATGAGTCTTAAGGACTACCCTCTTCCTATAGAATCGGGTGTAAGGCCTGTCACAGACCAGGGCTGAAGCTCACTCACTTGTCTGGCCGAGGTTAAGGCTACCAGGAAGAGAGTCTTCCAGGAAAGGAAGCGGAGAGGACAAGTAGCCATTGGCTCAAAAGGTGGGCGAGTCAGTTGTTGGAAGACCACATTCAACTCCCACTCAGGGGCTGGAGGACTGACAGGAGGCTTGAGCAAGAGCAAGCCTCTGAGGAACTGGGACATCAAGGGGTGAACCGACAGAGAGTGTCCTTCCACCAGTGAGTGGTGAGCTGCTAGAGCTGAAAGGTGGACCCGAACAGAATTGGACTTAAGTCCCTGATTGGACAAGTGCAGCAGGTACTGAAGCACCACCGGTACAGCACAGGAGAAAGGATCTTCTGTATGTAGCTGACACCACACAGAAAACCTCTTCCATTTCAGGGCATAGGTTTTTCTAGTGGACTGCTTCCTAGAGGCCAGGACGACCTCCTCAACTTCCTGAGGGAGGCCCCAGGGAGCCAAAACTACCTTTGCAGCTTCCAGGCCATCAAATTGAGAGATTTGAGATTGGGGTGCAGAAGAGACCCTTGGTCCTGAGAGAGAAGGTCGGGCTGCAACCCCAGAGGTAGTGGAGTGTCCACTGCTAGTTGAAGCAGAAGTGGGAACCAAGGTTGCCTCGGCCACCTGGGGGCTACCAGAAGGACCGAGGCCTTGTCCTGGAGAATCTTGAACAGGGTCCGGGCCACCAAAGGCGTGGGAGGAAACGCATACAGGAGGCCCTGGGACCAGGAAATTAGAAAAGCATCCACTGCTATCCTCAGAGGATGCGGTTGCCTGGAGCAGAACCTTGGCAGCTGTCTGTTCAGGGGACTGGCAAATAGATCTATGGATGGAAGTCCCCATCTCAGGAAAATCTTCTGAACCACCAAGGGATGGAAATTTTGAATTTATTAAACAAGCAACAAAAGACATACCAAAAAGCAAAAACAAAAACAATAACAAGCACCCCAACCAAATCCCACACCCCCCCAAAACCCCCACCCCCCGACATAGCACAAAACAAGTATCTCCACCCCCCTGTGACCCACCTCCCCACCACCAAACCCAACAACCAGCACACGTGCCCCTTCCCCCCGACATCATCAACCCGCAATAGTTCAGCATGTCCAATGTCTGTCCCAACCCCCCAACAGCAACCCGCAGCAGTCCAACAGAAATGCAATGTCCATCCCAACCCCCCCCCCCAACCACCCACAACAATCCCAGCACAGTCCAATGTCCCAAATGTCCATCAGGGCTGCCAAGCCCTCACTCACACCCACAAAAACAAAACGCATTGCCCCTTTCCCACCCCCGTCCCAACAAAGGATCAACATCTCCTCCGCCCCCACCCCAATCCGTACCCCACCCCCACCCTCCCCATAAATAAAGAAAACCCCCACCCCCCTAAACAGAAACATACAGGCATGTGCCGTCCCCAACGAAAACCCACCAGAAACAAAACCATAATACAAATCAATAAATGAACACAAAAACCCAACCCTATCGGCCGAAACAGCGGAGCGGGATGCGCAGAAACACAAAAACAAAAAACAAAAACAAAACAAACACACACCTGCTCCAGGGAGAAAACGAAAACAAACATCCCCCATGGAGAGAGAGGGAGAGCGGACAAGTGGCCAACAACCCCCCCAGCCCTAGTGCAAACCCCCCTCCCCCCCACCGGAAGGAAAGCAACCCCAGATCCCTAAACCTAGGAAGAAACCCCAGGGACTAACCCCCCCCCTCCTGTCTCACCTCCCTCCTCCACCCGGGAGACAAAAACAAAACCCCTAACCTCTAACAGGGAGGAAAAACCCCAGGGAACCCCTCCCCCTCATGGGGGGCGGAGGGTGAGGTGACGCCACAGACGCTCCCAACGATGGACCTCCACCACCCGCCTTTCGCGTTGCGCCATGCTGGACACTTCCTCCAGAATGTCCCGCACCACCTCGTCGAGGGGCAGGACCAACCCCCGGGTCGAGACATGACAGCGCGCTTGCCACAGGTGGTAGCGCACTACAGCCGTGACTAGGTAGAGGGTCCCGGAGTCCTGCCTTAGAGGAAAGGACCAGGCCCCGTACACCCACTCCGCATACGTGAGGAGGGAAAGGTCGCGCAGGTGAAGAGCAGCGGACACCAACCGGCAGGCCTCCACGTTGAAGGGGCACTGCCGGAGGAAATGGTCCATGGTTTCCGCCTGCCCCTCACACCCGGCCCTCGGACAGACCCGCTCGGCCTGTGACCTGTACTTGAGGTTGTCCCTCACGTACAAACGCCCGTGGAAAGACAACCAGGCTACATCCCGAACCTTCTTCGGTAGCCGAGGGGAGTTCAACAGCCGAAGGCCCCGCTGCATCACATCCGCCGGACAGTCCCGCAGGGCCCACCGTGGTTGATAGTGAGAGGTGAGTACCATCCGGTATAATCCTTTCCGCCCCAAGGACTGGGCGAGCGGGTCGGTCACCCCCCACCGCCGAATGAGCCCCACCATCACAAATACGTACGATGGGGCCTGTTCCCCTCTCCGGCGCACACGTGGGACCAAGGACGCCCCCTCCCACTGCTCCCAGAAGCGGGAGAACCATTCCCGATAGGAGGCCACCCACCAAACCCCACCCCCTTCCCTCATCCTACCTAAGTGAAACGCCATAGACAAGACTGACAGGAAGACAAGGGGGTGCAACATACCCAAACCACCCTCTGCCCGATCCAGGCAGACGATGTTGCGCTGGACAGGGTTCAAGCGGTTACCCCACAGAAAACAGAAAAAGACGGCACAAACAGACGCCTGACGGGACAACGGAAGAACGAAGACCGTGGCCACGTGCAGAAAGAGAGGAAGCAGAAACGTCCCGAGGAGTTTGATCTTCTCCTCGTACGTACACCTCCACCCCCTCCACCGCAGCACCCGACACCGTGCAGTCTCGAGACAACGGTCCCAATTGGACTCCGCACAGTCCTCCGACCCGAAGACGAGGCCCAAAACGCGGACCTCCCCCACGGGAGGAGGAAAGGGGGCGCAGGAAGGCGGGGAGGCCTCCGAGGAGCCCAACCACAGCGTCTGGCACTTGCTGTGGTTTACAACAGAATGGGCTACCTCCGAGTACTCCTCCACGGCCTCTCGCAGGGCCTCTACCCCATCAGTGCCGTCCACGTAAACTGAGATGTCGTCAGCGTAAGCAACGACGGACACCGGGGGCGCACCGGGCGCCTCCAGGCCCCGCAACCCACCTGAGGACAATCTCCGGAGGAAGGGGTCGAGGGAGAAAACATACAGCAGGGGGCTCAAAGGGCACCCCTGCCGCACCCCCGAGGCGACACCAAATGGCCGTCCGAGCCACCCGTTAATAAACGGGAAGCTCACCCCCCCTCGGTACAGCGCCTGCACGACGAAGAGGAAACCTGCGGGGAGGCCGAAGTGCTGGAGCACCACCCACAGGTACCGGTGACTGACTCGATCAAAGGCTTTGGACTGATCCAAGGAGACCAACCAGTGGTCCCGTTGGAGCGACCGGCCTCTTTCCACCATCTCCCGGACTGTGGCGACAGCGTCCAGAACCCCTCTCCCCCGAACGGAACAATACTGGGAAGGGGACAGCAAATCGCCCGACACCTCCACCAGTCGGTTGGCCAAACACTTGGCCAGGATCTTCCGGTCCGCGTTCAGAAGAGAGAGCGGCCGCCAGAAGTCCAAGGAGCTATCGTCCTTCCCCTTGGAGAGCAGCAGCAGGACAGACTCGCGAAATGACCGCGGGAGATACCCCGTGTCCATGATCTCCTGAAACAGGGAGGTCAGGAAGGGGGCCAGCTGGGCAATGAAAGTGCGATAGAACTCCACAGGGAGCCCATCGCGCCCAGGCACCTTCCCCAACGGCATGGCACGAATCGCCCTCTCCACCTCCACCTGCTGAATCGGAGCAGCGAGTGCATCAACCTGTGCCTGGACCACAGCCGAATACACCGGGGGAAGGCCCAGGTACGTTCGGATATGGGTGAGGTCCACGGGGCGATCCCCAAACAGGTCCGAGAAGTATTCCCCCACTATCCGCAAAAGGTCCTCCTGGGAGGTATGAATGGTACCGTCCTCGCCCCGCAGGGCCATGACCTCCCGACGCTGAACCCTCTCCCTGCAAGTCCGGAAAGGGTCTGGAGTGGCGCCCCCACCGGCCGCCCCCTCGAAGCATAGGGAGGCATGGCGATCGTAAAGCAGGCCACGGAGCTGGACACGCACCTCTTCAACCTCCTCCCGCGCTGCCCCTCGGGATACCAAACGATCCAGCGACCTCCGGAGGACAGTGTAGGTGAGGTAGCGGGATCGAGCCATGGAGGTACCCCGGGAACGGAAGAGTTGTCGGGCACGCGTCTTCACCTCATCCCACCAGGCGCCACGGGAAGGAAAAACACTCAGCAGGGTCTCCTGGTCTGCGAGAAAGGCCAAGAACTCCTGGACCACCTCTGATGTTGCCAACAACTGCACATTCAGTCGCCACAGGCCAGGACCCCTGCTAAGCTCCTCGTGGTTGGCCAGGAAGGACACAGAGAGGACGCGGTGGTCCGAAAAGTCAACCGCCTGCAACTGCGGAGGGGAACACTCCACCCGGGCACTCACATATATCCGATCGATACGACTCCTGCAGGTCCCATGGTAGTAGGTGAACCCCGGCGACCTAGGAAAGGCCCGGTGGAAAACATCCACGAGGTCAGCCGTCCGGGTCATCTCGGCCAAAAAGAGGCCCTCGTAACTGGGTGGGCAACGCTCCCCCCTCGGTCCTGCAAAAAGGTGGTGGTGTTAAAATCCCCGGCAAGGACCACCAAACGGGAGGTGTGTAAGTAGGGGCGGATAACCCCGAACAGGGTCTTCCGCACCAACTTAGACTGGGGGCCGTAGACCACCACGAAACGAAACCGATGGGGCCCGCAGTAGCCATCTAAAAGCAGACACCGGCCCTGCTCCAGTTCCCACACGTACTGCACCTGAAATCGGTTAGACGTGAACAAAACCGCCACTCCTGCGTAGGGCTGTGCCGCAAGGGACCAGTACGAAGGGCCCCACCTCCACTCCCGCTTCGCCCAATGAAGGCTAGCGAGCGAGGTGAGCCTGGTCTCCTGCAAGAAGATGACATCCAGCCCACTCGTAGAAAGAAAATCATAGGCCGTAGCCCGCGCCTGGTCTGAGAAAATGCTGGCCACGTTGATGGTGGCGCACGAGAACGCAGGAGTGCACGCCATGCCTATTTCGAGTGCAGTGACCCTTTCCTCCTCTTCTCACCAACCCCGGGATCCCCAGAATCCCGCTTGCAGGACAAGCCCGCGAGCTGGAGCGACTCCTCCTGGTCCACATCGACCACCTCGAGGATCTCCTCCTCCTCCCGCTCAACCCTATCACCCCAGGAGGTGCTGGCGCCCCCGGGACCACCAGGCAAAGCTGTCGCGAGGGCAGACCCAGCCCCCACGGGATGAGGAGGCACAAACGGGTCAGGGGTCGGAGGAATGACCTCCTCCGTGGGGTCCACCACCTGTGCAGCCCCCCCTCCCCGGACAAAGACTGAGACAATACGACAGTGCCCACCCCCGCGGGGGAGGCCAGGGCGGCCGGGTCAGCAGGGGGCTCCTGCGAAGGTCCCGAACCCAACTGCGGGGGTACAAGGCCATCCTCCCTCACCCGTCGGGCGCCAGTATCCCCCTTGATTGGAGGACCCTGACTGCGGCGCGCCTTTTGCACCTTTGAAGGTCGCCGCTGAGGAAGAGGGGCCGCCCCCGCCGCTAACCGCTCCAAGCGCCGCACAGGAAGCCCTGCTTCCACAGGCAAGCCCTCATCCGCATCAGCCGCATCAGCGGCCAAAAAGACGAAACGGTTGATGTCCAACACGGGCTCTGCATCCAGCAACGGGGATGTCTCCCGTTTCTTCCTTTTGGACTTGCCACCCTTGGAAGGGACCGTAGTCCATTCCTCAGGTGGCACCACCCTCAACCCACTATCCTGTCGTGCTACATTAACCTCCACCACATCAACCCTCTCCTCCTTCCTACCCGAATCCCCTCCCCCTGGTGGCTCCCTCGGCTCGATGGACTCCTCTGCACTAGGGCCCCCGGTCTCCTCCTGAGGGAGAGGGGCCTCCATAGCCTCCTCCCGCACAGGAGCCCGAGGTGGAGTGACGGCAACCCCCCCCGGTCCATTGTGTGACGCGGAGGGGCAGCGGGCAAAGGGGTGGCCCAACTCCCCGCAAAGGTTACACCGAATTAGCAGACACCCGGCCGAAGCGTGACCCCGTCCACCACAACGGGTGCAGACCTGCTCGGGACAGTTCATGCTCAAATGGCGGAATGAGCCACAGCGGTGACACTCGCGGGGTTGCCCAGGGTAATAGCACAAGATGCGATCCCGACCGAGGAAACCGGCCGAGGGCACGTGCTGCACCACGTTTCCCACCTCACGCAAACGGATCCTGCCCTTCCACGACCCGTCCCACACCCCTAGGGGCCCAGCGCCCTTAACCAGGGGTGCGAGAAGCACCGCATGGCGCGACAACCAAAACTGGATGTCCTGCCCTGGGAGCGACTCATTCCTGGATAGGATGGTCACAGGTACCGTCCCCTGGCGAGAGATAGGCACAACACGAAAGTCAGCCCACCCTCCCTGCCCCCTCTGCTGCTGGTATCGGTCCCAGAAAATCTCCAGCCCCCGTCTCAGCATGAAACTAACATCATATTCAATGGTGTTGTTCATGTGGATAAAGGCGTAGAGATCTCCTGGGAGAAACCCCAGCCCAAGGACCATCCTCAAGACCTGTTCCCTGGCTGGAGGGGACCCCTCCCCAGCCCATCGGATCTGCGCCACGTTGCGCCGTCGGACCTCACCCCCTACTCCTCTTTGAAACCCTCCCCCTCCTCCTCCTCCTTCCCCTCCTGCGGGACCATTCCCCTGAAAACCTCCCCTCCCCCTACCCTCACCCGACGGCCCCGGAGTGGTGCCCGACCCCTTCAGAGCCTCCGCAAAGGTACGGAGGGGGGGAGCCGGCCCCCCAGCCCCCATCTCCTGCCCTCCTTGATCTGTTCCTGCATCCATCTGCGGGGGATCCTGCTGCTGGACCGCAGGATCCGTAACCTCCTCACTTAGATCAACCGGAGGACTGGGGAAGGTCAACTCCGCAAAGACAGAGTCCGGGATGCTACCTCCTCCGGATCCCTGAGTGCCACCGAGAACCCCTGGACCACCACTTATCTCTACCTCCGGCTGCCGAAAGGCAGTAAAAGCCCCGGGAGGGCCCAACGGGGCCTCCAAAGCCAATCGTAGGGCATCACAGACCTGGTTCTCGGTAACACCCAGGGAACCGGAAGGCTCCCCCAAACCTCCTTCCCGCATTCCCGACCCAGCGCAAGGCTCCTGGGTTTCGGCCACCACTACCGGGGACGGACCCCGCTCCCCTTCATTCCCGGGTTCCAAGGGGACCACCGCCCCCCCTGACCCTACGGAGAACAAGTCCTTCCCTCGTCCTGAAGCAGCCACTACCTCCTTCCCCACTATATAACCAGTCGTCCGCTCCCCCCCTTCCTCCATCAGCCCGTCCTGTAGCCCATCATCCGCCACCCCCTGTATGGCTATCGACAACAAGGCAGGACCCGCCCGAGACAACAGGGCAGATCCCCCACCCAGCACCTCCCCCACACCCCCACCCCCCTGCCCCTTGTCCCTCCCAGGTCCTACCTGGTTGTCGGTGCCAGACGTGGCACAAGGATCCAGAAAAGTGTGGCCGGTAGTCAGGGCTCCAACAGAAAGGGCGGACACCCCCCTGCGAGCCAGGTCTCCGTCGGCCGCAATAACAGACAACAAAGGCAGCTGCGCATCCCGCTCCTCTACCCCCGGCCGCAGTGACAGCTGACTAGCACTTTTCTTCCCCCTCTCCCCCCCGGGGACTGCAGAAAAGAAAGAGCAGCCCCCATCCTGCCCCTTTCTCCTCCTTCCAGCACCCCTCCGGCCCCAATCAGCCACCTCAGAACATACTGGGTGAGTGCCCTGTAGCTTTCTAGGGGCCGGGAGGGCAGCCACAACAGGGGAGTCCTGCCCACCAGCCATCCCCCTACCAAACCCCTTCCCAGTAACCTGGACAGGCATCGTAGCTGAAGGAGCAGGATTCCTATTACAGGTGGAGAAATCCGCCACCCGTGGATCCTCAAGTGGCACAGCAGAATCAAACGGCTGAGGCCAACCAGTCTTCCGCCGCCGGGGATCCCGTGCAGAAAACCCCTCAGAGCCGGAAACATCCAAAGACAGTGGATCAGCAGTATGCTGAAAAGGAACCGCCGAATACTGCTGCCTCTCTACAACACCCCCTCCAATCGAGGGGCATGAAAAAGAAGCTCCCTCTGTGCTTAAAGAGTGCCGTCGAAAATCCCGCAGCAAATCAGAAGATGGGGAAGGTCGTTCTGCAGACTTCCTGGGTTTCCCGGAAGCGTCAGTACCCATTACTCGGCGGCCATCTTGTGATTGTAATCTGGCTGGGGGAAGTCCTCCAGGCAGCTCCTGCAACAACCTCACTTCCGTAATGACGTCATCAGAAAGACCCCGGCGGCCATCTTGCGATTGTAAGCTGGCTGGGGGAAGTCCTCCAGGCAGCTCCTGCAACGACCTCACTTCCTTAGTGACGTCATCAGAAAGACCCCGGCGGCCATCTTGGATGGTCCCTTCAGTGTTACACGACTGTTGGTGAGCCACCAGGATCAATGGAGCACCCTGGGGACGTGCAGGAACAATCTGGGCAGACAGCATTTCGGAGGAAGGAACCAGCGCATTCACAACATCACAACCATCACCCTGCTGCAGGTAAGACACAGGACATCCAGGAAATGCTTTAGAAGAGGAAGGCAGGGAACGGGTGGTAGACTTCCCAGGAACTAGAATGGGAGACGGCATACTTCTAGAGGAGGATGGACCCCCCTGCTGACCCACCCCCGGGGGCCTCCCCTGGACTGCAGGTATCTTCCAACGATTATAATTCTGGTAAACTTCGGCAAGGGACCCACAACCCTGGTTCTGATAGTACGCAATCTCCAAGTACTTGGCCTTCAGGGCCCGCTTTACCCCCTTCCGATAGGTAGCATAGGCCACCCATTCCTCCCCGGGAATGGTGGCCTGCAGGCTCTCCAGGTGGGAGAGCTGGGCTTGCAGCTGGGCCGCCTCCTCCTGGAGACCCCGAAGCCGTCGCACTGCCGCCACGATGTCATCTGGGGCCCTAGCTGACTGCTGGTAGGACGGCAGGCCCGACCCCCCGTCCTCATCCTCACTGGAGGAGGTAGAGGCCTCCTCCAGGACCCAAAGTGGAGGGGGGAACCTGCCTCCTCCAGTTCTATACTCCACGGTCCTCCAGGGTCTCCCCAGGGCCTCTCCCTGCTGCCACCCAGCCTCCACACCCTGCCTGGGGAGGAGACAGGAGCCTCCTCCCTGGGGTAGCGGGCCCAAACCTCCATACCTGTGGGTCCCTCCTTCCTGACCAGGTGCAGTCCTACCTGGGGAGTCCCCCTCCTGGGGCTCCAGCTGTTCCAGGTTGCCAGTTTCTCCATCCACTGTCCGAGTAGGAGGCCCACCAGGCTTGGCAGGCCTCTGGGCCTGGGCCTCCCTTGCAGGAGGTGGCCCAGGGCCCGACATCCAGGCACAGGCAGAAAAAGGAACTGCTCCCTAGCAGGAGCTCTGCACAACTGATCCTCTCAGTACGACAGCCAAACAGGAAGTGGGTGGAGCTGCCACTCGTGGGGCTGCAGAATCCTGCTCAACCTGTCTGCCAGGTAATTTTCCTGGACAGGAAGATAAACCGCCCTGAGCAACATGTTGCGCCTGAGCGCAAACAAGCAAAGGTCCTGCGCCTCCTGGCAAAGGAGCCTGGACCCAGTGCCACCCTGTTTGTTCACATAAAACATGGCTACTTGATTGTCTGTTTGTACTAAGACAGACTGGTGGGCCAGGGTTTGAGAGAAAGTCTTGAGGGCTAAGCGTATAGCCCGCAGTTCCAGTAGATTGACTTGCTGCTGGGCCTCCCAGGGAGACCACAGGCCCTAGGTGCACTTGCCCAGACAGTGTGCTCCCCAGACCTGCAGAGAGGCATCGGTGGTCAATACCACTGTGAACCCAGGTGGCTGAAAAGGCATCCCCTTCAGTAAGTTGGGGGGATGCAGCCACCAACGTAGGGAGTGCAGGAATGGTTTGGACACCCTTACTCTGTCTCTGAGGCTCCCTGTGGCCTGCGACCACTGAGTTCTGAGGCACCATTGCGCAGGCCTCATATGAAGCCTGGCATGGGGAGTCACATGTACTGTCGAAGCCATGTGGCCAAGAAGCCTCAGGCAGAGCCTGGCGGAGACCATGACCTGCTGAGAAACTGGCGTGCCAAGGATATCAGTCTTTGGGCTCTGTCCTCTGGCAAGAAAGCTTTGGCCTGCAGAGTCTAGCCTTGCTCCTATGAACTCCAAGTTTTGGGAGGGGAGCAAAGTGGACTTTGCGAAGTTTATGACAAACCCCAGGTGTTGGAGTAGAGAAATCGTTCGGAGGGTGGCCTGCCTGGCCTCCTGGCATTTCTGACCCCTGATGAGCCAGTCGTCCAGATAGGGGAAGACAGAGACACCCTGATTCCTTAAGTAGGCCACCACCACTGCCAGGCATTTGGTAAAGACCCTGGGGGCGGAGGTGAGGCCAAATGGCAGCACTCTGTACTGATAACGGTTTCCCCCCACAATGAACCGGAGGTACTTTCTGTGGTCTGGATGAATGAGGATGTGAGTGTACGCATCCTTTAGATCTAAAGAGCATAGCCAATCTACCTGCTGGAGGTAGGGCAGAAGTGTTCCAAGAGTAAGCATCTTGAACTTCTCCTTCTCTAAAAACTTGTTGAGATTTCTGAGGTCAAGAATAGGCCTGAGGTCCCCTGTTCTCTTTGGTACTAGGAAGTACCTGGAGTAGAAACCGTGACCTTGCAGGTGGGGAGGCACAGGCTCCACCGCCTTGTCTCGCAACAGACCCTGAAGCTCCTGCAGGAGGAGGGATGTATGGAGAGGAGGCCTTGGAGGCTCTCCAGGAAAGTAGGGAGGAGGCAACTGATGAAAATGAAGCATGTAGCCCTTGTGGACTATGCTTAAGACCCAGTTGTCTCCTGTAATGGGTGGCCACCGGTGGGCAAACAGGGCTAGTCGACCTCCTGTACAGGGATGGGACAGCAGAGATGGAGAGGCTATGCCTTGGGAGTCAAAAAAACCCACCCTGCTGAATGGGAGAAGGAGCCGGAGGCTTGGGGGCCTTCTGCCTACGGGGCCCATGTCCCTGCCCCTTGGCCTGCTGACCCTGTGGGGGAGCGAGGGAGGCCTGGTAAGGTGGGAACTGTCTGTAGGCAGTCGCCTTCCTCGGGTAAAAGGACTTCTTACCCGAGCCCTTCTTCTTATGTGAAGGGGCAGAAGTCTTTCTAGACAGCCTTGTCCTCGTGAGGTGCTCGGTTTCGAGCTCAGCAGCCTTCTCGGCCATGGGCTTGCCAAAAAGGTTCTCACCTCGGCAAGGGACATTCACCAACTTGTCCTGAACCCATGGCTCGAGGTCCAATGACTGCAGCCATGCCTGGCGTCGAGCCACGATGCCGGCTGCCGCAACACAGGCCGAGGCCTCGAAGCCATCGTAGGCGGCTCAGGACATGAACTTAGAGCATTCCCGGATCCCCGAAGACAAGGACTTGAACCTCTGCAAAGGTTCCCCGGAGAGACCAGCAGAGAACCCGGCAAGCTCCTTTGCCAGGTCCTGCAGGTACATGCCCATGTACAGCTGGTAAGACTGGACACGGCAAGCAAGCATCGAACACTGGAAGCACTTTTTACCAAACGCATCCAGGTTGTGGGCCTCCCGGCCGGGGGGCACCACAGAGTGAATCTTCTGGCTTTTCAGACGATGCATGGCCGATTCCACCACCATGGAATGGTGAGGTAGCTGCACCTTCTGAAAACCAGGGCTCTTACGGAGTAGATAAATGGAATCGACCCACTTGCTTAGAACTGGCGCCGAGGCCGGTGCCTCCCACATCTGGAAGAGGAGCCATTCCAGCATCGGAGGAACCGGCACAGTAAAGGCCTCCTTCGGAGGAGAGTCATACTGGAGGGCCTCGAGCTCTTCGGCTCGAGGTTCCTCCTCGGAGACCGCTGGGATTGCCAAAGCAGCGGCCATATCCCTAACGAACTCCGAGAACCGGGTATCCTCCGGAGGGGACCTACTCTGGGGCTCAGATTGCGGTGAGTCCGACGGGACACACCGAGTCTTGAAGGTATCGAGGGACTCCTCGTCCTCCATCTCCCAGGTGGACTCGTCCGAAGAGGAGTCGGGCTCCGACCGCGCGGGGCCCGGCAGCACCCGCCCCGACGCTGGAGGCACCGGCGTTGATGACCTCGGTCCCGACAGGGAGGCACCGGCTTCAATGCCCTCGGTCCCGACCGGGAGGTCGAGGGTGACCGTGACCGAGGACGACCTCGAGCCTTCATGGTCTCAAGTATCGGCTCGGTCTCCGGGGTTGACTTCGACGTCGAGGTCCTGGTGGTTGGGGCAGATGTGCCAGCGAGGCTGGCCATCAGCACCCACTGCTGATCCATGAAGGCAGACAGTCTGCACTCCAAGGCTGTCAGCCTGAGACCCAGCTCAGGAGACTCAGCAGCCACCGACTCAGGCCCCGGCGGCGCCGGGCCTGACGTCGGCTCCCTGGGAGGAGAGTCCTTGAAGACAACAGGACTTACGTGTCCAGCAGACTCCGGCTCCACTCGAGGTACTTTTGACGGCTTCTCCTGTTCCACGGGCCCGGGACGGTGGTCGGGGGTCCGAGACCTAGCCCTCGAGGAGCCAGGGACCTCCTCCGATGCCGCCCTCGCGAGCCGCTTCTTCCTCTTTCGCTCCCGCTCGGGGGACCCCTCTCTCCGAGGAACCCCGATGATGCTCGGGGTCAGATTCCCGAGATGTCGAGGCCTCAGACGAGGTCCGGGCCCAGCCGGAGGCCGAATCCGAGAAAAGCCTTTCCTTTTGGTGCTGACGACTTCGCAGTGCCTTAGTGGACATTTTCCCACACAGTCCACAGATCTTAGGATCATGGTCAGGACCGAGGCACCGAAGGCAGCAGTCGTGTATATCGGTGAGAGACATTAGTTTCTTGCACCAATCACACTTCTTAAAACCACTGGAAGCCATCGGGGAAAAAAGAGTCCCCGCGAGGTTAAAGGACCGGCCTTCCAGGGAAAAAGAAAAAAGGGCGCGAACGCCAGCCTTGAAGGGCAAAAAACGAAAAATAAGATCGGGCTCGATACCGGTGTACCGAACACAGCGAGAAGGGGAACCGGCGTCGAACTGGAGTAAAAACCGCGAAGAAATCGCAGGGATCTGAAGTAAAAATCGAACTGTTTTCCGGGTGAACTAGGACAAACGTCCGACGGGCTCCACGGAAAAAGAGAGACTGAGCAAGATGGCACCTTTAGGTGGGAAGGGGACCGCGCATGCGTGTAGTATTCCCAAAGGCTTTCATAGAAAGCTGGGGAAATGCTCTGCAAGGGCTCCATCGACGTCGATGTCACCCATATGTGAGGACGGACTTCCTGCTTGGTCCTGGAGAAAGAAGGACTCTCCATCGGGTCCTCTGAATCTTCTGAGTGAATGGAGCCCTGATCCTTCCAGACAGTCAATTCCAGCCACCTGCACTTAGGAGCTGGGGCTCCTGAGTCTATAGGCACAACTGGCTGGGAGCTGGAGCAGGCAGACTGCATAGGCACCAGAGGAACTGGTAAGGTAGTACAGCCAGTCAACCCCTATCTGAGACAATAGGCTTGATGTAATAGCAACACAAAATCAGGTGAAAATGGAGCCATGTGTTGAGCAGGAACCTGTATAGAGGCTTTAGGAGCATCTGCAGCCAATAATGTCTGCCCCAATGCCACCACAGAGGAGAAGGGTAAAATGGCCACCTTTCCCACCAAAACTGTGGACTTTCCCGCTTCTTTCTGGGACTCCCACTCCTCCCCATGGCTGTTTGGGATTCTGCCATCTCCTCTTCAGTTGCCCTAACTTCCTTCTGGCAGGAACGGCAAAATCCCACTGCAAATAATGAGCTCCTGTGGCTCCCACAAGCTGTGCACATCTGTTATCGGTCGGCATAGAAACCGGAGCCACACCATGGGCAAAGAGATCACACGTGCAGCCCTTAAAAGAGAGGAAAGTAAACTCACCCGCTGTCAGTGCAGACCATGTGTGACCCGCCACAAGCTGCGTGCACTGCTTGAGCTCTCTGAGGGCCTCAGCTGCCACAGCACTACTCTGGTGCTGGAACAAACTTGTGACTAAAAAAAGTTTGTTTTGTTTTGCCACTGCATAGGGAGAAAGAAAAAAGAAAACCTTCTCTCTGGGTTTTTTTTTTTTTAAAACCTCGGTCACACAGAGAGATGGAGGTGGGGGGAGAGACCTGGACCACCAGGTTTGACACCCCCAAAGAGAACCAGGCTGACCAAATGACCCCGGTACAGATTGCTGCTGCCTCTTCCAGCTCAGTTATTAGGGCTCTGCCCCCTTCTGATCCTGTTCTTTTGTGCTTATATATTTTTTTCAAGGCCAGCAGAAAAAAATTGTCAATAGAGTTGAAAAACAAATTCACCACCCCCTCTTTCATTTTTTTTTTTTTTTGTCCGTCCAGTGGAATCCAGATGGGAGCTCTTCACTGGCTGTTGGAGACTGAAGATACTGGCAGTGGAGGTGGTGCCAGGGGGTTGTTCTACTGTGACTTCAGAAACTTCTGACATGGTCAGTCTCTAACTGTTTGTGAGGGCTAATAACCCATGTGTCTGGACTAGACTGGAGGAATGATAAGGAAGCTTCTATTTATAAATAAAGTAAGCATGTACTTCACATTATAAAATAGTCCTGAAATATGCATGTGACAAAATGTGTTAAATGTGTGAGAGTTTATGAAATTACCCTCATGAAGTGCAAAGTCTGTACAATAAATGTTAGGGGCATAGCAAGCATCTGCCCTGCATTTACAACACAGGGCAGACACATGGAGTCAACATGTATTACTGTTCGTGAAACTGGGACCTATTTTATAAAGTGAAGCATAGACATACTGTAATTTATAAAATAGACACGTACTAATGTGCCTTAACCTAGTCTCTGTAGAAAACACACATCAGTTATAGTATTCTATAAATTGCATAAATTTAGGCCTGGCTTATGCTCCATCCCAAGTGAAAGTACATGCAATAGGACTTAAGCATGTACTTACAGAATACCAACCGCCTAAAGGGCGCATGGAAGTGCCCATTCACTTGCATAAGTGCTTTAAATAAGGGACTTGTGCATGTAAACAACATGTAACTTTCCATGTGCTATTCATAAAATCAGCCTCTTACTGCACAGGCCTACATTGCATGCCTTGGTAGATAGGACATGTGCACCCATGCTGTCTACTGAGGCATGTAACATGGGCCTTGGCGCTAAAATCAAATCTGTTTTTATAGCAGCGCACCCCAAAACCCTTTGGCACATAACCCTCCTGATCATCGTCCTCCTTCAACAGGCCCCCCATAATCACCTCACTTCAACAGACCCTCCCCAATCAGCAACACCTCTCAACAGACCCCTCCCAACAAGATCTTCCCCAGCTTGAGAGACCCCCCAAACAATCCCTCCTCTTACACAAGAACCCGCTCCATCAAAACCTCTGCGAAGAGCCCCATCATCAATCACCAATCCTTCCCCTATGCCCATAACCCTCTGGCACTTACCTGGGGGTACTCCTGGTATTCCAGTAGAAATTGTTCCAGATATGGTAAATTGACCCCTAGTGTTAGTATTGTGAAAATAGCACTAAGGATCATAACCATCATTTTGAACCCCAGCAGCTATGAGGCAGAAGTAGATAGGGGACTGCTCCTGTCCTGGTCCACTAGACTACCAAGGATACAGCTGGGTAATTCCTTGAATATCAGGTGGGGGGGGGGGGGTGAAAGAAAGGTTGGGGACTGATGGGGGAGCCTTCTTGGGCTGGCTTGTTGGGGAATCTTTTGAGCAGTGGGAGTGCTAGTTGGGGTTTCTTGACTGGAAGGGCTTGTTGGAGGGTCTCCTGACTGGAAGATGACTTGTGTGTCTCTTGAGCAGAAGGGCTTGTTGGGGGTGATGATGAAAGGTACTGAGCCAGGAAGGGAGTTATTGCTTTTGGGGGGGGGGATACTTTTTTGTCGGGGCTGTGACCCTGTTATCCAACTACTGGTAACATGGCTGTACTTAACGCCACCTCTTGAGGTGGCATTAAGTGAAGCTGTACTATTGTCAGTCCTGACAACATGCAGTAATATACCATGCACTGTCAGTGCCAGCCACACCCTATCTCCACTCAAGTACCTGGTAGGATCCCAAAAGTAGACAGATTCTATGCTGCTTATCCCAGAGGTAAGTAGTGAAGTTCCTCAGTCCCCTTTAGTAATGGCTTATGGACGTCTCCTTGAGGAACGTGTCTAAACCTTTTTTAAACCCAGCTACACTAACAGCTTTTACTACATCCTCCTGTGACAAATTCAAGAATCACAGAAGACATCTGCAAATATTTTGCCTCAATTTGTATAGGGTGCCCCAAGTTGGAGAGTTCAAGATGTGTAATGTACTTTATAGAAACATAGAAACATAGAAATATGATGACAGAAAAAGACCACATGGCCTATCTAGTCTGTCCTTCCATATCAACAACTACAACAGTCCCCTTTTTATCTTTAGAGATCCTCTGTGTTGGTCCCATGCTTTTTTGAATTCAGTTACTGTCCTCATCTCTACCACCTCCACTGGGAGACTATTCCATGGATCCACTACTCTTTCCATAAAGAAATATTTCCGCATATCACTCCTGAATCTATCCCCCTTCACCCTCATCCCATGTCCCCTCGTAGCAGAACTTGCTTTCAATTGAAAGAGGCTCTCGCCCTGAACATTTATGCCACGGAGGTATTTAAACATCTCAATCATATCACCTCTATCCCGCCTTTTCTCTAAGGTGTACATATTAAGATCCTTAAGTCTGTCCTCATATGCTTTATAATGAAGCCCACTAATCATTTTAGTAGCCACCCTCTGCACCGACTCCATCCTGTTCACATCCTTTTGAAGGTGCGGTCTCCAGAATTGCACACTATATTCCAAATGAGGTTGCATCAAAGACTTATAGAGAGGCATTATCACCTCTTTTTTTCTGCTAGCCATTCCTCTCCGTATGCACCCAAGCATCCTTCTAGCTTTTGCCGTTGCCTTTTCTACCTGTTTAGCTACTTTAAGATCATCAGACACAACCACGCCGAGGTCCCGCTCTTCTTTAGTGGACAAAAGTACTTCACCCCCTATACTGTATTGCTCCCTTGGATTGCTGCAGCCCAAATGCATGACCTTACATTTTTTAACATTAAATCCCAGCTGCCAAATTCTAGACCATTCTTCAAGCTTAGCTAGATCCCTCCTCATGTTATCTACACCTTCCTGGGTGTCTACTCTATTGCAGATTTTGGTATCATCCGCAAAGAGGCAAACCTTACCCGACAGCCCTTCCGCTATATCACTAACAAAGATGTTAAAAAGAATCGGACCAAGGACAGATCCCTGGGGCACACCACTGGTAACATCCTTCTCCTCAGAGTGAGCTCCATTTACTTGTACTCTTTGTCGCCTCCCACCCAACCAATTTCTAACCCAAGCAGTAACTTTAGGGTCCATCCCTAGGGTGCTCAGTTTGTTTATAAGTCGCCTGTGAGGAACAGTGTCAAAGGCTTTACTGAAATCTAAATACACCACATCAAGAGCTCTCCCTCGGTCCAACTCCCTGGTCACTCAGTCAAAGAAATCAATCAGATTTATAAAAGGTTTGCTGAAAACATTTGTAAACCTTATAAAGGACTAATGAAACAATATGTGCAAGTGGCAAGACATACTTGAGAGGAAGTAATTTTACAAAAGCCAATGTACATAAAAGACCAGGTATCATTTGTGGCATTAACTAGTGCCACTCACATGCATAAGTGACAATTTTTGCTATTTACACACGTAAGAGTAGCCTAGTGGTTGGAATATTGTTCTGTGATTGACAAGACTAGGGTTCAAATCCCACTGGCACTCCTTGTGGCCTTGGGCAAGTCACTTAACTCTCCATTGCCTCAAGTACAAACTTAGACTATAAGCCCTCTGTGGACAGGGAAATACCTACTATACCTTATCGCAACTCACTTTGAACTGCTACTAGAAAGGCGTCTTGCAGCTTCCTTTCATGTCCTCTAGTTCTATAGCTTCCCCTTCCCTGGAAAAGATTTGTTTGTTCAGCATTGGCTTTCAAGTATTTAAACGTCTGCACTGTATCTCCCCATCCCTCCTCTCCTTTAGGGCATACATATTTAGGTTGAATAAAATGAAAATTTAAATATGAACAGTATTTGCTGGGTTACTTAGATGGGTAAAGATCAATATATTGCTCATTAAGGCTGACCAAAAATGAGTAAACAGGAAGCAATGGTACTTTATATTTTAGCTTTGAGCTTCAACCACTGAAAAGCATTAAGGATTCAGCAGTAAGATGAAGTATCATGCAAAATGTATTAGTGATTTTCTTGGAATATTGCATGAATTCCTATTTCTACCCAAGTTCATCTTACTTCACAATTCTTGGCATTGTATTTGTAGTGTTTATACCCTTTTTCATCTGCCAAAAATTTAGGAGAATTTCTCAGGCAGAGCCAAATATATACAGTATTTGCTTGCAGTTGCCCACATGTGAAAGGGCATTACACACCATGTGTCGAAAACTGATTTGCTGGACTAACTCTACTCCCACGCAATCACACTTTAAACACTCCATATGTCTAGTTTCATTATTTCTAAATAAAAAAAAAACTTTTAAAATGATTATCTGAATACTTGATTCAAAGTATGAAAACCCTTCACATAGAACATATCCAAATGGTCAACACTATGGAGTATAAACCATGATACACTTGGCTACAGATATTTTTGAACATCAGAATATTGAGTTAATAATTTCAAATAAACAAAATTGTTAAATTCTTTGCCAGAGAAAAGAAATCAAAGCTGCATTCAAACACATGTAGGCTAATTCATACATTCAAGTCAATGTGTCTAATTTACTTGAAAGATACTCTATGAAGTCAGCAACTATCATTACAAGATTATAACTTTACGAGAAGACAGGAAATATACACTAACTACAATTAGTTTAAGGCAAAATTCAAGAGTAATTTCCAAAAACATTTCCATGGGTAAACAGTGCCTTATTGTAAAGTTATGTGCATGCAGTCTTTATGCATACAACATTACCTGTGAGTTGAGGAGGCAGTCGTGAGGGCGGGTTTGGGGTGAGAGTTTGTAATCACGCGCATACTTTTGAAAATTCAAAAATATGTACAATTACCTCAGAAAAATAGCAGGCATCAACTTGAGTTCTCTTTTTAACTAGGATAATTTTCATGTACCTTTGCTCTGAAAATACTCAGAGTCCGTACAGAATTATAAGGGGGAATTTATAAGCAACTTCAGCACATAGACCAGTGTTTTACATACTCAAGTAGGTGCTTGTAAAATTTTATGAGGGTATATGTGCAGGAGTGGCCTGGTGGTTAGGGCAACTGCCTAGTACACAGAAGAGCAAGGGTTCAATTTCCACTGGCACTCCTTGTAACTTTGGGCAAGTCACTTTACCCTCCATTGCCTTGGAAGAAAAGGCTGGCAATCTACTTCTGGTGATACACTGCCAAGAAAACCCAGAGGTTGCTGGGTGGCTATGAGTCAACACTCACTTGATGGCACTAAAAATAAAATGTGCAGAAAAGTTTGGAATCAGAAAACATAATGTCTATTTTTATGTGATATACATATAAGCATTCCTTGAGATGGAGAATGGACTGAACAGGGGCGAGATGTGCATTTAGGTGTTTATTTTATAAAATACATGAAAATCTACCAGTTTCTACTGGCACATAAAAGCACAAATTTACTCCTGCCTTGGATCAGGTGTAACTTTTTAAGGCATTTTTCAGACAGGCTATTTTATAAACTAGACACAACATATGCATCTATGTACCTATCCTGCCTAGGCATTGTTAGAAGAAGGCCAAGATGGCATTAAGGGCAGCAGCAGCATAGTGATGTCTATGTTTGTGAAAAACTAAACCAATGACCTTTGCCTGCTCTCTGTTCCTGGGTCCCCTCCACTGTCGAGAACTGTCACATCTGGGGCTTTAAACATACTCGTAGAGAAGGGTTTTCCCTTGACCCCACCAAATGGTGGTAATTTTGCTCCAGTGGTGAAGATTATGGAGGATCTTTACAAGGGGTGAAGTAGACCTGAAGAGGTAACTCTGGGGAAGTTTGAGATGACACTGGAGATTTGGAACAGTCACTGCTGTCTCACTTAGATAAACTGAGGATGGCTCCAGTCTCAAGTTAAAGGCTGGAAAGACTTTTTTAAAAAACAAGGGAGAAGAACTGACATCATGGAATGGCAGTTGGTGGAGATACAGGCTTGGCAGACTCCATTGATTAAAGACACGGCTATGATCCAATAAAAGCTTGAGATTGTGGAAAACTTTAATCAGTGGCTGAAACTGCAGTTTATCAACTTTCCCAAGTCTCTGCTTATGACACAGTAGATATGGCCATGAAGTATTTTCGAGAGGTCCTTTAGATTACTAAAGAATCTAAGCCTGTACCTTCATCTAAATGCAGTAGGAGCCCGCTATGGCGTTTTCTTCACCATGAGCCTAAAAGTGACAATTTATATAACCTGACATGCCAATTCGAGGACCTATATCAGTTGGACCTCTACATCACCAAATTGGAACAACAAGTATTGGCTTCTATCTGAACATTTTCCTGCATATAATCATGATTCAATGGAAGTAGCAATCGGCTTCTACTTGGTTCTGAGCACAGCTATGCCTACTGATGTCTTCAAGTACTGAGTTTATTGTACACAAATACTCGTATATGGCATTTCATAGAAATACAAAATCTATGGGAGATAAATAACATGCAGACTATCTTTTCTGCCCATTCATATCAACTACTAAGTTTTACAATCTCTCAGATTCCCTCTCCCTCAGATTCAGAGACAGTCCTCATTTCCACCACTTCCACTACGAGGCTGTTACATGCATCCACCACACTTTTCATAAATAAATATTATAGCTATGATAAATAGCTAAGTCATCTGTGATCTGTAAAAAGTAAAGTGTGAATGGGTTGAGTGAATATACATATGTATGTTTGTTTTGATAAAATCTACTTTATATCTCACTGAAATAACATTTTTTGATCATTTATAAATGGTGGGTCCTACATGCTAGCTGAATGGGCTTCCCCAGAGCCCTCTCTTTGTCGCCACCTCTGGTTACACAAATCCCAGTTTGTCCATTTCTGATTCTAGTTGGGTTCAGCACCTTTACTTTGCTGCCAAATGTGATAATTTATGTGGAATGTGTATTCTGCAATTTGGTTTATATAGAGGCCACGTCCACTTGGGGCACGTCTGGGCTGTCCGGATGGCCAAAATCTTGATGTCCCGGATTTGGCCCCGGTTCTGCAGCTGCGGACGTTCCAGTGGGAGCAGAATCGGGGCACCTGGATGGGCTGAACAGGCCCCAATTCTGTCATGCCGGACGTATGGCTTTCTCCCCGTCTAACCCTCCCAATGCTGCTGTTGGAGCCCCGGTGCCATGGCGTCTCGTTGCCGTGCACCGGGACACCATGCAGGAGCCCTGCTTCCCCAGCACATTTCAAATTTGCTGTTCACCACCGCCTGACCCCTGGAGGGGCCTGCCAAGGCCGGGATCAGGCTGCAGGGAACCCCCTGCTATGGCTCATCTTGTCCAGGATGTCCTCCATGCCTGGCGCCATCATCGGGGGGACATCTTCCACCTCAGAGGTGGAATAAGATCCCCTGCCATCTCTGCCTCCCCAGACATGCAGGGCTGTGACCTGAATCGGCCCTGTATGTCAGGGGTCATGGGCCCGCCTCCGCTCTACCCATGCTCCTCCTCCAGCCCTCCCCCTCCCACCCCCTGTCCAGAGCTCAACACACATCAGCACTGTACGTGCGTGGAACTCTGGGGGCAGAGTAGGCCCCAAGCGATTAGCGGGGGATGTACATACAAACCAGACATACATCCCCATTAATCACTGTTTGGAATAATCCACATACTGTACAAAAGTTGATGTTCCCGCTTCTTATGATGGGTTTCTTTATTATCCCTCATGATGTTCTTTATACAGGCTTAATGAATTTCTTTAAATGCTAAAGAATTAAGCACTTTATTAAAAGGGATGAAAACTCACATATCTTAGGAAGCTTAAACCAGTGACAGTTTTTTTTCACAAGAGACATGTTCTCATTCTGAATCCCCTAAAACACTGAAGAGAATGGGTTCACGAATGGGTTTATCTGCAATACTTTAAGAATGGTCTAGCCCCCCCCAGCCCATTTCCAGTCCCCCCCCCCATCGGCTCAAGTAAAATAAAATTTTAAAAAAGCAAAACCGCTGGCTGCTACCAAGGCCGCGGCAGCATGGACGGTCCCGCGGGGCCCCCTCTGCCCTGCCGAATCCCTCCCTCCGCGACGGCTTTGAGAGGCGCTAAGGGAGAGTGTCTCCCTCGCGTCTCTGTTAAGCCCGCAGGGGCTAATGGGAAATTTCCCATCAGCCCCTGTGGACTTAACAGAGACGCGAGGGAGACACTCTCCCTTCGCGCCTCTCAAAGCCGGCACGGAGGGGCTCAGCCGGGGATTCGGCAGGGTAGAGGGGGCCCCGCGGGAACGTCCATGCTGCCGCGGCAGCTTTTTGTGGGCCCTTGCCAGCTGTGGGCCCTACGCCATGGCATACATGGCGTATAGGTAAATCCGGCCCTGCACCTAGGGAAGAACAACCCAAACTATGGTTACACGATGCAAGGTTCCACATTAGGAACTACCACCCAGGAAAAATATTTAGGCGTCATTGTGGATACCATGTTAAAACCCTCGGCCCAGTGTGCAGCAGCGGCCAAGAGAGCAAATAGAATGCTAGGTATGATAAGGAAAGGAATGGAAAATAAAACAAAAGATATTATAATGCCTCTATATCGTTCCATGGTGAGACCGCACCTTGAATATTGTGTGCAATTCTGGTCGCCGTATCTTAAAAAGGATATAGCGATTTTAGAAAAGGTTCAGAGAAGAGCCACCAAAATGGTAAAGGGGATGGAAGGATACTCCTATGAAGAAAGGCTAAAAAGGTTAGGGCTCTTTAACCTGGAAAAGAGACGGCTGAGGGGAGATATGATAGAAGTCTATAAATTAATGAACGGAGTGGAACGGGTAAACGTAGATCGATTGTTTACCTTATCAGAATATAGAAAGACTAGGGGACATGCAATGAAGCTACAGGGTAAACTATTTAAGACTAATAAAAGAAAATATTTTTTCACTCAACGTGTAATCAAACTCTGGAATTTGTTACCGGAGGATGTAGTAAAGGCTGTTAGTGTAGTTGGGTTTAAAAAAGGTTTGGACAAGTTCCTGGAGGAAAGGTCCATAAACCATTATTAAGAAGGGACCCAGGATATCAATGCTTGAACCAATACAAGCATTGTGGAACCTGTGTCCCTTGGGGAAACTGCTAGGTACATATGACCTAGATTGGCCACTGTTGGAAACAGAATACTGGGCTTGATGGACCTTGGTCTGACCCAGTATGGCATATCTTATGTTCTTATGTTAGGATTCGAAGTTATCTCTATGCCGGGTGTTCCTGCAACACATGGTACCAGTACCGGTACCGCTCGATGTCGGTGTCAGGGTGTCTTGGTACCGGCCCCTCGATACCTGAGATAGACTCAAGGCTCAGCATGGGGGGAAGCATACTGGCTGAGGCAGGTATGTTCGGTTCTGGTACCGATGTCGGTACCAGTACCTGTGGAACCATCTGTAGTGGTCTTAGCGGTACCGAAGCTGCTAAGAGGGCCGCTAGACTGCATTCGATAGTGAGGATTCTCTGATCCATCGCTCCTGCCGATGTTTGGGTGTCGGTACATGTGAAAGCAGGTACGACCCCAGAACATGGCACCAGTAGTTCTACTGAGGTGAAAGCCTCTGGAACATTCTGGAGCCCCGTTAATGCTTTGGCGACCGAGGCCTCCCGCCGGGGCTGTTTTGCCAGTGAACTTTCCTCGAGGGCAACGCCAGTGGCATCTCGATACCTGGAAGGAGATCTACCCTTTGAGGACCGGCCAGTCTTAGAAGACTTAGGTTTAGTTACCTGAGATCCATGGGAGGAAGATGAAGCCCTGGAAGACGTCGATGCAACTGACATCATATCTGCGGCAAAAAGGGTACCGAGTTTTGCAGCTCTATTCTGCAGGCCCCTCTTAGTCATCTTTCTGCAGGAGAGACACTCCAATGGACAATGGTCAGGACATAAACGTTTGAGACACCAGTCATGGGTGTCGGTGACGGATATGGTACCGCCATGCTTGGAACATTTCTTGAAACCAGTAGCTGGTTTCTTCATGTTTGAAGAAAAGTGGGCCTAGTGCCCAAAATGGCGCCTAGCACCAAGAGGGGAAAGGCCCCTGAAAGAAAAATCTTTTAGAAAGCTAGGGGGGGGGGGGGGTTGAAAAAGAAGAAAAGAGAACCGGCAGTACCGGTAGGCGTCGAATGAAGGCAGACGCGACCACAAAAAACAAAAGAATAAGAATAAATTTCCTGCAGTGACAGGGTATGCATCCTGTCGGCTCCATGGAAAATGAAGAACTAAAGAGGGAGAGTTGGAAAGGCAGGAAGGCAGCACGCAGACACTGTGGGATGCTCCCAAAAGCTTTCCTATTGGACTCTGGAGAGCGTTCCCACGCAGGCTCCGTCGGTACCGAAGATACCCATATGTGAAGACTACTTTCCTGCTTGTTCCTGGAGATTGGGTTGGAAAGTTTCTGCGGTTTGTCTGTTAATCATTTTATTTTTTGTTTTTGTACAGTATGTATTGTATTTATGATGCTTTTATCATCTGTTTTTATATAAACCGCTTTGGATTACTTTTTGCTGATAAGGCGGTATATAAGCTTTTCAAATAAATAAATAATAGACATGGTATTGGATAGGAAATTCCAGGCATCCAACCAAAGTACAAAGAATGCTGCATACACTGATGAATGAAACAAATATGATAGACCCATGGAGACTCTTATATCCTTCTAAATTAGATTTTACCTTACTTCTGTCCCCCATGACAAATTTCCACACACTGTATTTTAATATCTAAAACATTATTTTCCTATGTATTAAATAGTAACATTTTATCCATAATTTTTTTCTGCTATTCAATAGATATTTCTCAAAATTCAGGGTTTCGTATGAAATAATCACACACTTCTGCAAAGCACCCATCATTCTGTATGATCCTAACAAATCCTTTTTGTAGACCATCAAAAATATGTGCACTCACTCAAGGCATAAAACCTTCAAAAGTGCCTCATTTTGCCATCAGTCCTTTTTTTTTAAATTTAATATTTATAAATTTATACAATACATTAAGAATACAATCTTGAAACAGAAACTGAGCAAGGTAAGGAGAAGCAGTTAATAACAAAATAATTCTCTGAGCACAAAACCAACTATACCCAGCCCACTCTAGCCCCCAAACAGGGAAAATACACAAAAAAAAGGAAAATTACACAATAGATAATATGAAAGGAAAAAGTAGGCATACCTAACAATCAGATATGCTCAGATAGAGGGAGGGGCATCCCCACCCTCCAAATGACGAGCATTTATGAAGGCCAGCAGTTGGGACGGCTTGTAAAAAATCTACGAAACAGACTGACAAGGATGTAAAAGAAGAAACTCCCGTTTCCGCTTCTGAGCTTTCGTAGAAAGATCCGGAAACATACGAACAGTCAAACCCTTGAATGACATATGTCGCTTCCTAAAGAAAAGCTTCATAAGCCATTCTTTGTCAGACAACAAAGCTAAAGTAATCACTAATATAGAGGAAACAACATTTTCTTCTTGTGATAATTCCAGCATGGCAGTCACATTTAAAGCATCAACACTTGATAATCCTCTAACAACCCCAGACCCCACATCCTTTTTTCCAGATGGCAAATAATACATCTTAGCTATAGGGGGATGAGATTCAGAGGATATACCCAAATTCTCAATTAAATAAGCACGAAACATATCCCTTCCAGATACTGATGCAACTCTAGGAAAGTTCATCAAATGAAGATTTACAGCACAAGTTGCATTCTCCAAAATCTCCAATTTAGCAAGAATAGGAGAAATAAGCTTCTTGAAAGAATCTACATCTCCTTCAACAGCTAATGCCTTAGCTTGCAACAGGAAACATCAGTCTGGAGAGATAATAATTTAGTTACATTCTCCTGAATAGCAGACACATTAGTAGAAACCTGAGTCTCCAAGCTGGACATCTGTGGAACAAAATCTTCCCGAGGTTGCATAATGGGAGCCCATATAGATTCCAACGTTATAGCCTCCGTGGGAACAGAAGATGCTGAAGGGAGAGCCTCCACATTCCCGGGTATAGCCTCCAAAGAGCTCAGCCGTGGACTGGGCGTCTTCAGACCAGAAACTGATCTGTCACTTCCCTCTGCCATACTTGCCGAGCCCTCTGCCCTCTGATGCTGTTCCGGGGGAACACCAGCAACCAACCCACCAGGCCCTGCTCGCTGCCAGAAACCACAGATGCGGGTCCTTCTGCCTGTCTCTCCAACTCAGGAACTTTTTGCCAGAGGACTTTCGAGGCCCGAACTGAGCCCGGGGAGCAAGAGTCGTCGCACGATGCAGACACCGAGGCCTCCGATGGCTGCAGTGCCGAGCAGAGCTCCCCTCCAACAACTGAATGCCACGGCACAGGAAAAAAAAGGAGTCCAAGGGCCCAGTGGCCGCTAAAGGCGTCGAGACCCGAGGGGCAACAGAAGTATTTTTAGCCCCTCTAGTCTTCCGCTTCTTCCCCATAAAAAAGCCCGTGCCACATAGCACGACTACTAAATCGCCATCTTGAATCTCCCGCAAGCAAAAGCACCGCCATCAGTCCTCTTTTTAAAAAAAGGTTTATGTCCATAATTGATCAATAAATACCAATTAATAACACTTTCAATCTAGCACTAGATTTTGAAAGATGTAGTTACATATCTTTCTGCATCAGGGTTTTCTGACCATACTTGCATTTCCATCACCCAACACCTAGTGTCCTCTCATATAACCTGTCTCCAGCTGGAAGTTTAATACAGTTTTACTGGAAGAGGTTGCCTTTGTGGAATTAATTTCCGAGTACCAATTTTTTTTCCACTTTAACCAACTGGAGAGTTTTGCTATGAGATAATAAGCTATAGAGCTGGGAGGAAAAAACAGCAATTCAGCCCATTACAAGTTTTTGAACTAGTTATTGATAGATTTTAAAAAAGTTACACAAGCAAACTGGAAACAAAGCACTGTTAATGAAGATTTTCCAGCTCAAATTCCAATATAATTACATTTTTGGACTTTTATTGGCCCTATGAACAAACCGGCCTGAATCCTTTCCTTGGGCAACCACAAATTCCTAAGCTTGAAAATGTACATGTCTTAGCCAGATCAACTGCTACGCTATCAGAAATCAATGAAGCTATTGACTAGTTGAATACCTGGAAAGCTGTGGGATGAGTTCTACACAAAATATTTTCTGTGCTTCTGTCCCTTATATTGGTAAGTCTCTATGAGGAGCTTCCAGCTAAGGGAAGACTTTTCAGAGACTCTTATTATCTAACTGAATTAGCTCAATAGAGACCTACTGGACCACTCAAATTCCATTCCATTTTCCTTATCAACTTTGATTGTAAAATTTATGTCAGGATTCTAGCTATGGGGTTTATTTTAGAAACTTTAGTCATGATTTATATGTGTAAATATGACCACTTACACATGTAAATTATAACCACATGTAAATGGTCATTTTAGAAAGGCCTACTTTACATGTGAAGGTGTGCGCTGGGGTTGTGGCCTGGGTGCAACAAAAATCTACAAGTGTAGTCTCCATTTTATAAAAGGAAATCGTATGTAAGCCCAAATTATCCACATATGGATTTATACCTGCTCTCCAACACACACACACAGGTATTTAAGACGTGCAGTTTTTGGCCATCCCGTTACAGGAAGCATTAATACCTTGGGGGTCAGATATTGAATTGGGAAGGCTACAATGCAAAGCCCTGCCTGACAACCCTTAACCCGGATATTCAATGCCATGGTGACGGCATTGAATATCCGGGGACACCACACATGCCTTGGAGCCATCAAAGCTAAACGTGTAGCGGCAATATTGCACCGCTACCCGGTTAACGTCTGTGGCTAAAACTAGACCAGCTTTTGCTATGCCTAGTTTAAGTGACAATCACTAACTGGGTAGAGCTGCAATATCGCTGCTACCCAGTTAGTGACAGTCTCCGCCTCTGCTCCACCCCAGAATGCCCTGATGCTAACCGCATAGCATCGGGGAGTGTAGTGAGGTTAGAAGGAGATATTCAATGGCACTAACTATGTAGGTGCCGCTGAATATCCCAATTTAAGGCATTTACACAATTTACTGGTTGTAAACCATGTAAATGTCTTTCGAATATGAGGCCATCAATGTATATTTCCCCCTCTAAATTGAAGTTTGGTAAAGACAGAGTCTTTTGTAGTTAATTAGCAGCATTTACATGTTTAGGTATACAAAATGGCTCAGCTACACATGCAAGTGCCAACATTTACATGATCACATTGGAGGTCATTCCAGAACACGAATAAGCCGGTTAGATGTGCGAAATACGTGTTTTTCTCACTAAAACATCTAGAACCGTATTCTGAAACCACGCAGCCCTGCACATACATGGCACTAGCCTGGGGATCTGAGAACATGGGCGGGAGGGGGCGGAATGGAGGCATGGTAAGCCACAGAGACGAAGAACGCATATTCAGGAAAGGTCTATGTACATCCTTAGTGTTTCCCGCAGACACCTATGTTATACCAGCAGCAATGTGGAATAAGGCCAGGATTAGAAACATTTCTACTCTGATCCTCAACGCGGCACATAGAGATGAATGGCTGTGACACGTCTGTATTGAACTGGTGTGTCTGCTGTCTGGGAGGACACAAGATGCATTTGTAAAGAATAGAATGCACAGGTGAGGGACATTTGTAAAGTTAAGAAACAATAAAAACACCTCTAAAGAAATATAAAATACTGCAGTAGTCTTTATTCTGGAAATCAGAGCAAGTTCTCTGTAGCAAAATGTCAAAACATATCTCTGTCACTAATAAGGGACCCTCAGAGTGAGAGCATTCAACAGTGCAAATAAGACTAAGACAAGCCAAGAAGCACCATCGGTGGTCTCTAAAAATGTGTATATTTGTAGAGAGAGATAATGGTGCCTTTGGACATGTATTAGTGCTGTTTGCATTGTTGAATGCTCCCATTCTGAGGGTTCCTTATTACTGATAGGGATATTTTTTGACATTTCACTATGAGGAACTCTGATTTTTTCTGGTCCATACTTAGCATTGTACAGACTTCTTCAGAGATGACCAATGCAAGCATAACTAAGGATGTCTTCTACCGCCATGTATGTTGTGATGTAAGGTATGTCATGACAAATATATCACTTTCTACCTGCTTTTATACTGTCTTAGAATGCATTGAGATTGCTTTGCAGTGTTCTGGACATGGAACAGACTGGTATATATCATCTAGTTTGCATAAATATGTATGTATCATCGGAATTCATTTGTAGTTTGCATCAACACAACACTATCAGTGAGAGGAGCAGCTTAGGAGATGCACGTTTTACAGGGGTGTGTGTCCATTCACAGGTTTATAGCAGAAATGGGCAGGATCGAAAACATCCATCTTTTCAGAATATGGTGAGCACGGGGTTGTACAAAGCTGTTTGCTGCACTGAAAACGTCTGTGTCCCCGATTCCGAAACCATGGGTGCGACTATCCTCGTGGTTGCGGCATCACATTTAAATCAGGCCTGTTTTTGATTTAGATGTGCCTGTAGGCTGGACGTGCATTTTCTGGAATTGGGCTCATTGTGAAATGCCACCACCTCCATGTTAAGTTGTTGCTTTCCTCCGTAGATTTTTCCCACGTGTACATTTGTGAAATGACTCCTTCTGTTGCATGTGGATATAAATCTTGTGTGTTTGTGTATTTTCAGAAACTGCTTGACCTTTAGCAGTGCTGTTTTTAAAATAGTCAGAACTGAGTACGTCACAACCTCAACATGTCAATTCTGATCTCTACATCACCTCTTTCCTTGATGCATTAGCCTCTCTCGATCTTATACAAGTAATATCAGATCTCACCCACAAAGGGGAAAATACGCTTAACCTGCTGTTTATACTCAACAAGTTCCACTCAGCCACATCCCATATCTCATATCAGGTAGCACCTATCCCCCATAGTCAGACCACCACATGGTCACCTTCGACCTACCACTCCCACACTACAAGGAGCAACCAAAACAGCCACACAATCCTTGCAGATTCAAGGAATTTAACAAGCAATCTCTTGTGGATCACATAACACCAAGATTGTACACAACTTCAACTGACTTCACAAACTTGAGGACCATAGCATCCTTTGCAATAGCCCTCCACAAAGGAACATCACCACGAAAAGACAAGGCCCCATGGTACTTCAGGGAAATAAAAGTTTCAACACAAACTAAGATAGGTGAAACGAAGATGGAGAAGATCTGGAAACCCACTATACCACCAAGACTATTTAACAAAACAAAAAGAACATGCACGTGGACTTCATGGACACATCTCCATAATCATTCCACAAATGCCATTCACAGACATCTCCAGTACAGGGACATTCAAGTAGGCACAGGGGTGTGGCGGAGGCATGTCTGGGGAGGGGCAATGAACTTACATGTCCCTGTTCTATCCCAGAAGTAGCAGAGCCGTCTGCAAGTACATGAGTGTTTATTCCTACTCCAGGAACGAATAGGTATCAGAAAAGTGTTTGTTTTCACCTTAAAACATCCAGAAAGTGTAGAATTAAGCAACTAGCTTTAGATTATAAAGTCCCACACTGGGTTTTGAACCCTGGCCACCCAGCTCTTAAATCACTATTCTAACCATTATGCTATTAGATATTTTTTTCTAAAGCATTCTCCTATGATATCTATATAGACATTTGATACACATGCATATCAAAAACATCCACGTTTCTGGAATTGTGCATAAACTTGCTCGTGCCTGCCTGTCTTTTCAGATGTTCTGGCTTTGACGTCCCAGATGGCACTTGGACGTCCCATTTGATATGTGACTCAAAATGCTTTGCTAATCTGTCAAAAAATCATATAGAAATTGGCATAATTCAGACACAGAAATTTGAATTTTGTTTGTAGAACTCCAGCAGGAGTAACAAGTTGGCCACTCCATAAAAGACAACCTCTCCAGTCAGCTTGGTTAAAGTTCGTTTTTTCCAGTGTATCCCAATACCCCAGTCTGAAGGAATGGAAATATAAAAATTTGCTGAATGGGTAGCATAACGTTTTGGCCTGGTTTATATCTTTCTTCATATTCCATACCACCTACTTTGCAGAACATTCTCCAGACTTCAGATTAAATAGCTCAGTCTCTAGTTTCATTTTGCAAAACAAATCACTATGCCTAAAATTCAGCTCTGTGTGTCTGTGAAACCATAAGGAGAAAATGGCTTTGCTAAATTTGCCGGTGTACTATTTTGTGGTCAGGTTGGCAGCAGTCAGACATGGGCTCGACTGGGAGCATCCTTCCAATGGTTTAGTCCAGAACCAATAGTCTCCTACAAGTTTTCCTCCATTCTTACACTAAACACAGACAACTGGAAACAGCAGAAGCCCCTTATATTATTGTAAATCTATTCCTGGAAGAGACTTTGGAAGATAATACTAGACATTTTCAAGACTTTTTGGCTGATTTTGCTGGAGATCTAAATGCATCACTATCCTATGCACTTAAACAGAAAATACAATAAAACATATGCCAAAAAAAGAATGAATTCCACCAATCTCTGATGACTTTTAGAATTTGTGACATTTATACTTGTCATTTTCATTGAAACACTTGATATGAAGCTGTTGCTGAAGACCTAAGGGCAATGGTGACACAAACAAGCAATTTTTCTCAAATAGGCAGAGAAAATGTTGCACTAACAAATCTAAGGGGAAAAACAGTGATGCTCTTTCCCCATCACTGCTATATGGGTCACAAAGACTAAACAGTTTAATCAAAATAAACTGGCCAAGGGCCAAGTTTAGAAATTACCATGCTAAAAGAGTGAGTCAATTGGCAGATTGTTCGAACAACACTACCATTCCTCTATCCTCCTCCCCTCTCTCCAATTCTATTACCCTTACCAGCAGCATCAAATAATCCAAAACATGGAAAGTCTGTTTCAAAGAGAATGCTACCACTGTCCAAAGTGGAAGCACTCCCATTCAAACAAGAGATCTAAACTCCCTGGCTTTAACCAATTTAAAAAAACAAATCTGCCTCTAGAGTTGCTGGATGCCCATTTTACACTCAGCAGCTACAGCAGGATAATGACAGTTTGCTCATTCCATCCACTATTAATAAAGCCAAGTTAACATCTGAGTGTTTTGACTGCTAGGCATGAAATAGATTTACCGATTTATTGCAGAGCCAGACTTGCAGGTTGCACATAAACCTTTGTTTTGTTTTTTCATAATCTAGCATTCAGTTATGAAGTTCCTTTGTTCAATGGGGGGCAAAACTGCAATATTATATGATTCAAGATTTACGTAAGGATTTAGTGAGGGGATGTTTTACATCTAAAGGTTAAAGCATGCTACCCAGGAGAAATTTGAAAGAATGTATGCTACTGTTCAGTCTCTTGTTGTTTCCAATGCTGAGTTGGTTCATAAAGTTGGCAAACTTATTTCTTTAAGGCCTTGGTAACTACTAACATTAAAACAGAGACTCTTTAGAAGTGGACATGCCAAAGAAATATTAGGGTGGTTAAATTTCCACGTGTCAGTAATACTTCTGGTCAGAGTTTATTTATTATTTGATACCGATTTTGATTTGTGTAAATATTTCTCCTGAACCACTGCCACCACTGTTAACCACTGTTAAGGATGTCTATGTGAATAAAGCTTCCTTTCCCTTACAGATTTTGGGCCTCATTTTCTTACATCTGCTAGTGTTAACATGTATTAATACACATTATCATGCATTAATACGATTTAACACATGTGAAGGCAGATTTTTGATAATACATGGAGACAGAAATTCACACGTTCATGTCAGAATGCGGAGAAGTCCCATGGTATTTTACACGAGGCTCTGCCAAACATAGAGCTTCTTGTACAATCAGTGCAGGCCTGCATGGGTATGGTTCTCCACATAGCAGCAGGAGCAGGGAATTTAGAATGGTGCAAGTGGGGGAAAAGCAGCAGCTTCCTAAAATACCTGCTCCCGATCTAAACGGGGAGCCTGAGTCAACAGGAGCATTCCCTCCCCATTCCCCCCCCCCCAAACTCCCCGACTTTGATCCAGCCCTCTGTTAGCACTGCAAACATCTAATCTCTTCCTAACCCACCCTCCCAACTCATCTGATCACTCCTGCCACTCCTTGCAGCATCCCATTGACCTTCTCAAAGCAACTCCTTGATAAATTGCCTATACATGTTGCATTCCATGAACTACAGAAGGAAGTTCTCTTTGACACAATGCAAATATTGCAGTGAGCATCAACAGTAAAATTCCATATATCCTGGCCTAGGAGTAAGTTTCATGTCTGTTACAGTATACACAAAACTAACCAATTTGAAGAAACAACCCCCCAGCGCAAAAACCTCCTTCAAGATGGCCCGTTAGCAAGCTCATCCCTTAACCCTGATGCCCCAGACTCACCAGCAGTCCCTGGTATCTAGTTCCTCAGTGACTCCTAGTGGCCATTTTGACACATACAGCAAGTTGAGCAGCAGCAACTGAGAATCTCTCTGGCTCAATCATACCTTTTACATGGTATATATGGGAGAGATAGAAAGCACAGCACTGAACAGATAGATAGGCACCTAGTTATATGGAGTACTGAAAATTGTACACCTTCACTGCAGATAGAATTATAGAAACATAGAAACATAACAAATGATGGTAGAAAAAGACCACATGGCCTATCTAATTTGTCCTTCCATATCGACAGCAAAGTCCTCTTTTATCTTTTAGAGATCTTGTGGGCTTGTCCCATGTTTTCTTGAATTTAGATACCATCCTCATCTCCGCTACCTCCACTGGGAGACTATTTCATGCATATTTAAAAGAAATTATTCAAACTATCCCTGATAATAGATCACGGAGAAGTATTTCTAAAAACATGTTGGTCTCTCCCTCTGATCTAAAAACTTTCAGCATATCTACATCAAAAAGGGCATTTTCTCTTTTTGCTCCCTCCCTATGGAATTCACTTCCTCCTGCAATCAGATCCACAGATGATCCAAAATCTTTTAGAAGGCTTTTAAAAACATTTTTATTTAAGGAACATTACAATGATTCAATTTCTTAAATATACCTTTAGTAATTTAATTAATATATTTTCCCAGTTTTGTATTAATTTTAAGGTCTCTATATATTATAATATTTGTATTTAAAACTCTGTTTTTATTTATATTTATATTTTAATATTTTAATTGTTAACTGTATTTCACTTTATTTTCAAGTTTCATTGTAAACCGCTTTGATTTCCGAAAGGCGGTATATAAGTTCAATAAAATAAATAAATAAATGTACCACTCTTTCCATAAAGAAATATTTCCTCATATTACTCCTGAGTTTATCCCTTTCACTCTCATCCTATGTCCGCTCATAGCAGAGCTTGCTTTCAAATGAAAGAGGCTCTCTTCTTGGGCATTTATGCCATGGAGGTATTTAAACATCTCTATCATATCTCCTCTATCCAGTCTTTCCTCTAAAATATACATATTAAGATCTTTAAATATGTCCCCATATGCTTTATAACAAAGACCTCTAACCATCTTAGCAGCCACCCTCTGCAACGACTCCATCCTGCTTATATTCTTTTGAAGATGTGGTCTCCAGAATTGCACACAATACTCCAAATGTGGTCGCACCAGAGACTTTACAGGGGTACAATCACCTCCTTTTTTCTGCTGGCCATTCCTCTCCCTATGCACCCAAGCATCCTTCTGGCTTTTGCCATAGCCTTTTCTACCTGTTAAGCCACTTTCAGATCATCAGAAACAATCATGCCCAGGTCCCGCTCTTCTTTCGTAGACAGAAGTACTTCAACCCTTACACTGTACCGCTCCCTTGGATTTTTGCAACCCAAATGTATGACCCTGAAATTTTTTTAGCATTAAATCTCAGCTGCCAAATTCTCGACCATTCTTTAAGCTTAGCTAGATCCCTCCTTATGTTATCTATTCCTTCCTGGGTGTCTACTCTATTGCAGATTTTGGTATCATCCACAAAGAGGTAAACCTTACCCGACAGCCCTTCCGCAATATCACTAACAAAGATGTTAAAAAGAACCGGACCAAGGACAGATCCATGCAGCACACCACTAGTGACCTCCTTCTCCTCAGAGTAAGCTCTTTTTACCTGTATCCTTTATCGCCTCCCAGTCAACCGATTTCTAACCCTCTCAGTCACTTTAGGGTCCATCCCTAGGATGCTCAATTTGTTTATAAGTCGCCTATGTGGAATGATGTCAAAGGCTTTACTAAAATCTAAGCACACCACATCTAGGGCTCTCCCTCGGCCCAACTCCCTGGTAACCCAGTCAAAGAAATCAATCAGATTTGTTTGACAAGATCTGCCCCTGGAAACCCATGCTGCCTCAGAACCTGCAATCCATTGGACTCCAGAAATCTCACTATTCTCTCTTTTAATAGCGTTTCCAATAATTTACTCACCACAGAGTTATACCTTGGTTCTTTGAGTTTATGTGGCTAAGAGGCCCTATGGCTTTGCTTTGACTGCAGCTTCTTTTTGCCACCGTACCCCTTTCCTGGAAGCTTCCATCCTAGGCAGCCACCTAGTATACTTGATGGCTGACTAAAATCTGTCTAGAAGGGTACTTAGTGTGTTTTCCTATTCTACAACAATTGTCATAGAGCCTTACCTCCGTGTCGACTGTGTCTCTTCCCTATCCCCTCTCATACTTCCCATCTGTATATCTCTCACTTGCCTCTTTTCCCCTCTTGTCTCTCCACATTCCCTACCCTGTGCTCACCGAGTCTCAATTTCAGAATTCAAGGAAGAGGGAAGACGAGAGAGAGAGAGAAAGAAAATAAAACATTCCCAAATGGGCTTACCCTGGTGGATGTGCTGTCATGCACATCCATAAGGGTAAGTCCAAAATGTGATCCCTGGTGTTGCCCAGCAAAATTAAGTCATGACTTTCTGAAGACAAAATTTGGAATGAATGTTTATAATATGCACGGCACATAAGAAATAATTCCTGTGTTTGTAAATGTGGTATTTCATCCATCACCATTCATTTCACTTCTGTGATTTCTATCAGTCCCTCTTCTACTAAAATTGAATAAAAAAATACTACTTAAACAGTTATCAGTATTTACACTTTGCTTCCAACTGGAAACCATAATCTTTAAAACACACCCAGAGCATGGACCGTAGGTGGCAATGGTTCTGAGAAGGGAAGATTCAATATAATGTCCTAGTGGGAAAAGCTCATTAAATCAGGAGTGGTTCTTTTACTAATGGGTGCAAAGGTATTGCACGTAACGCTCCAATAGCACCAAAACCATGGCACATTAGGTGCAACACTAACATCTTAACTCAGGGGGCGGAAAAGGTTTTTCTGGCAAGTTTACACAAAGCCTATCCCCTAGCACATGCTGACTTAGTGTGCCATGCACCAAACAGCACTAATTGAGGTGGCGTTAGCTTAACGCATGCTAATGCAGTTAGCACACAGTGAGAACACAGAGCTAACTATGCTGAATTCGCCACGCTCAGTCTCCATTTCTACCCTGCCTACTTGTGACCCTAACCCAGTTGCAGGTAGCATAGGAATAATCCTGCATTTTGATGGCCCCGTGCTAGCTAATAACACGCATCCCAGCACACCTTCATCACATGCCAGAACATGCACTGCCAGCTAGCACCCAATAAGTAAAAGAACCCCTAGGTGTTTCTGTAAGAATAGGATTAAGCCCATCTCTGTGTATAGATACAGTCCTTGTACTATGGAGCTTATGATCTAGCTGATTATTTAAAGAAAAAGATTGTAACTTTGAGAAGAGAAGCTGAGTCTTGGAATATTCCCCAAGAGTGAATTTTAACAGAAATAGCATCTGGAGACTCAGCTTTTCTTAATGGCATTCCGGTAAATATATTATGAGAGCCTTTACCTATTGGTGTTGAGAAAATGTGACAGTTAGTGAAGAAATTGTCAGGATCCCGTTGCTTATTAGACAAATGTCCATGTTTCTTCTAAGGAATCCACCTATTCCAGTTATGAGATGAATTTTGATGCTACAAGCTGGTTATTATCCGGTAAATCTTGGAAATATTGTTTTAGCTCCAATTTTGAAGGGGAATGAACTGGATAGAAGTCTAGCAAATTATTATGGACCGATTGCCAATATCCCCCTCTTTGCGAAATTGATGGAAGCTATTGTTGCTAGACAATTGATTAAATACTTAAATGATTTTTCTTTGTTAAATACATCAAAGTTTGGATTGCGCAGTAATTATAGCACAGAAACGTTACTGGCAGTTCTGGTATCTGAAGCTATGACACTTTTTGAGAAAGGTCTAACTGGACCAAGATAGCTAAGTTGACCTATCAGCCATTTTTGACATGTTGGATCATGAACTATTGTTAGCTAGATTAAATAAGATAGTAATATGTCCTATACTTGGCAATTTAACTGTGGTGTTCCCCCCAAGGGTTACCACTTTCTCCTATTTTATTCAATGTGTTATTGAGCGCTTTGGATAGAGATTTATATGAATCAGGACATTTTCTGTTATTCCTATTCAGAAGATATCTTCTTGCTGGTGCCTGTTAAGAATAATCTTAAACAAAGTTTTGATCTATTGGAAAGGAATTTATGAATATATCCAGTTGGATGTGATCTCATATGTTGAACTTAAAATGGATTTTAAAAAATGGATCTTCCTTTAGTTTACCCTATAATAAGGGAATAGAGATTACAATGAAATTATTTCTAAAGATTTTAGGAACAATCTTAAATTCAGCCCTTTCAATGGAAATGCAAGGCCGTGGGGCAGGGTCCCGGCAGCCGCTCATAACCGGGTGTTCGGCCGGTGCGGGGACCCTGTCTCGCGGCCGTCGTCGTCACAGTGGCAGAGGCGCGAGGATGTGCGCCGGTGTAGATGATTGGCTCCACCAGCATGCAGGAGCGTGGTGGAGCTTGGGGAGGAGGAAGGCGGCATGACGTGGAGGGGGAGGAGCCAGGAGTCAGCAACGGTTGCCGTCACTCCTGCGCCTCCACAGGGTCCGGTGCCTGCTTTCCTCCCTCCCTCCCTGTGTTAGGGATGTTGGGTGGGGTAGAAGGGGTGTCGCAGCGGTGGAGAGGGCGGGATCCCAGAGGTTTCCGGGGTCCAGAGCCTTAGGCTATACTTGGGCCGAGGGCGGGGTGCCCCCGACCCGGACAACCCCTGGCTGACTTTTGCTAATTACATGGCGAGGTCGGGGAAAGGGGATTAGGAAGATTGCCATTGGCATGACCGTGGCAGAAGCAGAGGCGGTGTCACCTTGCTAATATCATGGCTGGTGAGGCATTGTTTCGCTGTTTAGATTGTTAAGATGATTATTCTTGGACTGTAAGGTTCGGTATGTTATAAAAGTTAATAAAGCTGCGACCAGTTGTTTTCCCAAGAGCAGTTGTATGTGTGCATTTTGTGGGTAAAAGGAGGGTGGATCTAAAGGTGGGGGGGGGGAAGGGGGGCTGGTTAGAGGGGCCTGGAGCACCAGGTATGATCTACCTCGGTTACTACATTTTGGTATATTGATGCAAAAAATGTATTGTAAATTATGCTATTTGCGTCAAATATTCTCATATTTTACTGAAGTCCATTTTAGAATGTTAGTATAAATGTATGCAATGCCTTATTTAAACTATTGCAATATTCTTTTGTTACATATATCAGACAAAATTACAATATATGCAGAATACAGCTGCTAGCTTAATTTTTAAGTGTCAAATGTTTCAAAGTGCTGCTCCATTATATCAATTACATTGGCACCCCGTTCCAGAAAGAATCAATTTTAAGGTACTGTGGGTTTGTTTGTTTGTTTTAATTTTAGCACCGGTACCTCTGCAGTGATTTGGTTTTATAAAATTAAGGGATATGTTTACTAAACAGCGGTAACGGCTTCTGTGCAATATCGGAGCTGCGGCCCCATTGAATTCAATGGGGCCGCGGCTCCACACAGAAGCCGCTACCGCTGTTTAGTAAACATATCCCTAAGAGTACTTTGCTCAGAGGATCATTTCTTAATAGAATATCCCTTCACTAGAGAAATAAGGTATGGTACGTTATTTGATAAGATTTTCAGTTATCGAGCAGCTAAGAAATGGAATCAACTATCAATTGAAATTATGTCATTAAATAATAAATTGCAGTTCATCTTTGTGTGAAAATCCTTTACTTTACTTGGAATAATTGTATTTTTTATTGTACCTGCTATATTTTGTATTTGAAATTTATTGTAACTTTTAGTTTTTTGTTTGTTAGCTGTTCTGGACCTAATTGGGGATTGAGCAGGTTATAAGAAATGGGGTTATAAGAAATTAAACTAAATCAAATTAAATTAAATGATTTAGTCATGGCAATGAGCAAGTTTTTTTAAATACTGGCAGCAGCATTAAAAAACAAAACAAAACATGCATACTCAGCACCACTATCTGGATAAGCGGTAGTACTAAATATACAAGCCACTAACAATATTTTGTCAAAATGGGAATCATTTTATAAAATCATTTCTGCACATATACATAGTAACATAGAAACTTGCTAAATGACGGCAGATAAAGACCAGTATGGTCCATCTAGTCTGCCTAGTAAGATGGCAAGAATAAGTGCACCTGCCACTCTGTGCAGGCCACCCCTCCCCATGTCTTTGTTTAGGGGTGAACCCACCACTCCATGTAGGACACCTCAATTTGTTGAGAAATTAGATGGTTCAGTTTATTTTGATTTTGTCCTGTTGCTGTAAAGGGATCCACTGTGTCTATCCCATGCCATTTTGAATTCTGTCACTGTGTTTGCCCCAACCACTTCCATCGGCAGGGCATTCCAAGCATCCACCACCCTTTCAGTGAAAAAGTATTTCCTGACATTGCCTTTCAATTTAGCACCTTGCAGCTTCATGTTATGCCCTCTAGTTTTACAGCTTCCCCGTCTTTGGAAGAGGTTTGTTTGTTCATTATTTCTCTTTAAGTATTTAAAGGTCTGAATCATATCTCCCCTATCCCTCCTCTCCTCCAAAGTGTACATATTTAGGTCTTCAAGTCTCTTCTCAAAAGGCTTCTGACGCAGGCTCCAAATCATTTTGGTTGCCTTCCTCTGAACAGTTTCCAGTCTTTTTACATCCTTTGCAAGATATGGTCTCCAAAACTGAACACAGTATTCCAAGTGAGGCCTCACCAGTGACTTATACAGTGGCATTAGTACCTCTTCCTTTCTACTCGTAATTCCTCTTTGTATGCAGCCTAACATCCTCCTGGCTTTTGCCACCGCCTTGTCGCACTGTTTTGCCACCTTGAGATCTTCAGAAATAATCACACCAAGGTCCTTCTCCTGATCCATGCACACCAACCTCTCATCCCCTATTGCATACATTTCCCTTGGATTTCTACTACCCAAGTGCATGACACTGCACTTCTTCGTATTAAATCTTAATTGCCAAGCATTAGACCATTCTTCCAGCTTTTGTAGATCTTTCCTCATGTTAACCACTCCCTCAGGGGAGTCCACTCTGTTGCAAATTTAAGTGTCATCTGCAAAAAGACAGACTTTTCCATTCAGTCTTTCAGCAATATCACTCACAAATACATTGAACAGTGCCGGGCCCAGGACCGAACCTTGGGGCACCCCACTAATCACCCTCCTTTCATCCGAGTGAGTTCCATTTACCATCATCTTCTGTTGTCTGTCAGTCAACCAATTTCTGATCCAGTTTACCACCTTGGGACCCATCCCCAAACTACTGAGTTTATTGATAAGCCTCCGATGAGGAACAGTATCAAAGGCTTTGCTGAAATCCAGGTAGATGACATCCATCACATGCCTCTGATCTAGTTCTCTGGTCACCCAGTCAAAGAACTCAATCAGATTTGTTTGGCAAGATCGTCCTTTGGTAAAACCATGTTGCCTCGGATCTTGCAACCTGTTGGTTTTGAGAAAGTCCACTATTCGCTCTTTCAGGAGTGCCTCCATTACTTTTCCCACCACTGAGGTAAGGCTCACAGGCCTGTAGTTTGTCACTTCTTCCCTCTCACCACTTTTCTGAAGAGGTACCACATCAGCGATTCTCCAGTCCTGAGGAACTTCTCCTGTTTCCAAGGATCTTTTGAAAACATCCTTTAATGGCCCTGCAAGAACCTCTCTGAGCTCTTTCAGTATCCTCGGATATATCCCACCCGGTCCCATGGCCTTGTCCACTTTCAGTTTTGCAAGCTGTTCTAACACATCATCTTCTGTGAATGGTGCGGTATCTACTTAATTCCCATTTTTATATTTGGGAGTCACACTTGGTCTTTCTCCAGGATTTTCTTTAGTAAAAACAGAGCAGAATACTTGTTTAGCAATTTCGCTTTTTCATTGTCACTTTCCACTAGTCCGTTCCCAGGACTTCTAAGTCCTGCAGTTCCACCTCTGATCTTCTTCCTTTCCCGAATATACCTGAAGAAAGTTTTGTCGCCACACTTTACATCTTTAGCCATCTTTTCCTCTGCATTTGATTTTGCTTTCCTTATTTCTCCTTTTGTCTCTGAGTTTGATCCTGTATTCCTTTCTGTGTTCCTCTGTTTGCAAGCTTTTGAATTTTGCGAAAGCTGTGTTTTTTTACTTTATTTGAGCAGCCACTTCTTTGGAAAACCAAATAGGTTTCCTTCTCCTCTTGTTTTTATTTACTTTTCTTACATATTTATCTGTTGCCCCTTTTATTGCCACCTTTAGTTTAGCACATTGCAATTCCACATCCCTTATCCCCTTCCACCCTGCCAACTCCTCCTTTAGGTACTTGGCCATTTTACTGAAGTCAGTGTTTTTGAAGTTTAGGACTGTGAGCTTGCTATGATTGGACTGCACCTTGGCTTTTATCTCAAACCACACCATGTGATGATCGCTGCTGCTCACAGGGGCACCCACTCAGACATTCAACATGCTATCACCATTGGTGAGCACTAAATCCAGCGTTGAGCTTTCCCTGGTTGGTTCCATCACCATTTGTCTAAGTAACGCATCTTGGAATGCATCCACTATTTTTTTGCTTCTTTCCAGATTTGCAGAAAGAGTAATCCAATCCACATCGGGTAGATTAAAGTCACCCAATATGATCACTTTCCCCTTTGTGGCTATCTTGGCAATATCTATAATCAATTAGTTATCTACTTCTTCCATTTGAGTTGGAGGTCTGTAGACTACAGCAGTATGGATGACAGTGCCATCTCCTCTTTCCAACACAATCCAAAGCGCTTCTTCTGTTCCCCCATGCCCCCTGCATTTCAGTAGCTTTAATATTGCTTTTGACATACAAGGCTGCTCCTCCTCCTCCTCCTTTTCCACTTTCTCTGTCTCTTCTGAATAGATTATAGCCAGCTATGGCTATATCCCAATCATGAGATTCATTAAATAATGTTTCTATAATGGCCACAATGATCAAGTCCATGTCCACCATTAGGGCTTCCAGGTCCGGAACTTTGTTGGCTAAGCTTTGAGCATTTGTGATCATTGCTTTCCAGCATTTAACTGGCTTGCATGTATTTTGCATTGATTTTGTTCTGCCCACCTCTTCCTACTTGCCTTTGATGTGCAGTTTAAAAGTGTGGCTGTTTCTGATGTTATTCTGCTTTTGCATAAATGACCTTCTGGAATGAAAGTACGCATGACGGCACATACTTTGCTGGTAGGAAGCTAGATGGAGGGTGGGCAGAGTTTGCACATACATGCACAGACTATAAAATAACTTAATCTATGTGCATACGTGCATTCAAGAAAGTATACATGATCGCACCTCATTCATGGTGTGTTCTCTGCCATATATTTTTTTGAATCCACCATATCCAAAAGTACCGTTTTTTTATATTCTACCGAAGATCCACAAGAATATGACTTCTCCTCCTGGGCGACCTATCTTATCTAGTAATGATTCTCTATTGGAGAGAGTGGGCATTTTTTTGGATGTTTTCTTGAAAAATGAGGTTTCTAAGATCCGTTCATATGTGAAAGATACTACTCACTTTTTACAGCTATTGGAGAATGAACATTCAATTGAACAAGTATCATATATGGTATGTTTGGATGTAGCAGCTCTTTATACCTCGATTCCTCAAGGAGAAGCTTTAATAATTATGCAAAAAATCTGGGAGGCTCGAATATTGCCACACAGAGTATCTACTTCAGTGTTGTTAGATTTGGCGACTTTAGCACTTAAAGAGAATTATTTTGTTTATCAAGATACCTTTATACAGCAAATATCAGGTACAGCGATGGGTGCTACATTTGCACCGTCACTAGCAAATTTATTTATGAGTGACTATGAAGAACGTTATGTTTATACTTCACTTTATCAGCAATATATAATACGGTGGTATCGCTACATTGACGATATTTTTCTCTTATGGTGTGGTTCTCGTGCCCAATTGGAAGATTTTTTTGTATATCTGAATGCTTGCCATGATACCATTAAGTTCGAGATGAATGTCCAAGCATATGAAATACATTTTTTAGATGTAAAAATATTGAAACATCATAACAGTTTTGTTACTACATTGTACTCTAAACCTACCGATCGTAACACTCTGTTGCATTTTTCAAGTTTTCATCCTTCTCATCTAAAACACAGTTTGCCGTATTCGCAGTTTTTGCGGTGTCGTCGAATATGTTCTACTAATACAGAGTTTCGATTACAAGCTAAAGGCATGATGGAAAAATTTCTTAACAGGGGGTATCCATTATCAGTAATCAATACAGCCTATAAAAGGGCAAAGTACAATCATCGGGATTGGCTTTTACATCCTCATCCTGCATCAACGCCTATGTCTTCAGTGCCTATAGTTACATGTGTTTTACCTTTTTCCAGTTTATCTCATCGTATATCTTCTATGATTCGTAAACATTGGGGCCTTATTCATCGTCATCCTAATCTTACTACTTGTGAATTGAGGATGGCATATAGTAGAGGACGTAACCTTAAAGATCGTCTATGTCCTGCAGTTTTAAGACGTACTGGAGTTCCTCTGTCATCCACGCAAGGTCATGCAGCTTGCCAACATTGCTCATTTTGTACTATTATGAGTTCATCCATGTGTGAGAAGTATAGTTCTCAAGTTAGAACTTTGACGGTAGCTACGACTTGTAATACTTCCTATGTGATTTATGGCATCTGGTGTGAATGTCAAATGCTTTATATAGGAAAAACCACCAGACCCTTGCGGACTCGATTAGCGGAGCATAAATATAGTCTTAAGAAAGCTCGTTTTGATACTCCATTGGTACAGCACTGTCTCGATTCCGGGCATCTTTTTGAGACTCTTCGATGTACGGTATTGGAATCGGTACCCCTTGATATTCGCAGGGGTGACCGTAAGAAAGTGCTTTTGCAAAAGGAACAGCGATGGATTTTCAAATTACAGACTTTGCAGCCTCATGGACTTAATGATCGTCTTGAATGGACATTATTTTTTTGAGAGATTCTATTGATCTGATTATGAGAATTTTTTGTATGTGAGATTGTGCGCCTTTGTTTGGTTAGGGTGTCACTGTGCAGTTTATGTGTTTAAGAATGATGTCTGATGTCTGTTTCTTTAAACTGACGTCATGGTTTTGAATGAGCTTTTGATTGGTGTATGGCTATGTTATTAGGCGCGTCACACGCCAAGTTGTGATGGCGGGAGATGGTGTGGAGCCATTTTTTGTAGTTGTCATTGTGCATGACGTTGCTCCTGAAGAAGCCGGTGAACGGCGAAACAAAGGCTTTTGTCGAGCGAGCTTTAGTCATATTTAAAAGTTATATGATAACACTAGAACTTTGGATGTCTCTCCCGTGTTCCACGGTTCCTTTGTTGGAGGTTGAAATTCACCATGAGCAGCGTTCATTGAGGAGTTAGAGACCTGGCTGGATGTTTCATTACTGCAAGATAAGTATCGCTCCAGTATTTGATTTAGGCTGCGTTCAGCCTTTTTCATTTAAGTTGTACGCTGATTGGATTGACGCTGTTTTGAATGTTATGGATTAGTGTGTGAGTGAGGTTTGTAAGTGTGAATGTGTGAATGTGTATTAGTGATTTCATTTTAGCTCTTTGGATTTAGAAATAATTTGAGACTTTTCCCGTGATTGAAGTTTAGGGTGTCTTTAATTGATGGAAGATATTGGTATTTTCGATTTTGGAAGGTAGGGTAGGCTATGACCGGTGATGTGAGCGTCTAACAACACCTAAGGTGATTTATCATCAAATGTGGAGTTGTGCCATCTGAGGTCATTAATAGCCTGAGATTGAGTTATATGTTGGATTATAGGTCGTAGGTTTATTGGAGTAATTGTACAAGTTTTTGGGAGCAAGTTATTTTTTGTCTTGACTTTGTCTTTTTGCTCTTGGCTTTTTGTTGTGTATGCCTAACTTAAACCATTTAGCTATATGGATAGTGGCTGAATATTGTCACTATCCATACAGTTGGATGAAATACCTTTGCTCTGCCTTACACTATCCAGATAGTGCCGGAATGTTCAGAGGAAATTATCAGCAGCATTGCTTGCATACTGCAACTGAATTAATATGATTGGTAGCTTCTGCTAAATGTATATATATGTCCCTTTGAATATTCCCTGATAATTTCTAGAACTCAATTATTACACAACATGAGGGGACCAAATCAGGACGAGCCATAGAGGCATGTTTACTAAACCCCATGCCAGTAGCATGCATTTCAGTGCCAAATTAGTGCAGAGGCTTGCACTAATTTTGGGGGACATATGCATCTGTCCCTCTATCATTAGTGCACTGTGAATGCATGGCACCGGCACACAGGTGCACGTAACACCACCCACTGAGGTGATATTAAGTGCTCCTGTGCTGAGAGCAACAGGCACAGTTAGCATGCACCCAAAACTACCTGTGCTGACTGTGATGTGCCATCAATACCCACATTAATCCCCTAACCCACTCAGTCTCCACTCAATCTCACACTCATTGGTTAGCAAGGGATTTTTAGCATGGGACCCTGCGTTTAGTACACAGCAAACTCTGCACTAATGGTTAGAACATGTTAGAAAACATGCCCCATACTGTTATCCACCAAGATAAGTTTGGGAAGAAATATAAATTCAATCTTGCCAATATTCTGCAATGGATTTATAGCACTGGATGTCCTGAGACAGATGAAAATCCAGCTTCACTCTCCCCCAAGCTGCAAATGATGATATAAACTAAGTGATTCACATGGCAGGGAATCTGCCCTTACAGTGACATGGCAAATAGTAATTTATGAATTCATCTACAGGATCTTGTCTGACCTTTTTTTAAATCCAGTTATATTAATTGCCCTTACCACATTTAACAATGGCCACTTCTACAACTTAATTGTGCCTAATTCATTTCATAGAAAGTTCTGTTTACCTATTCCACCCCTACTCATGATTTTATAGGTGTTTCAATCTCTTCTCAGCCATCTCTTCTCTAAGCTGAAAAAAAAAATAAATCAGACCTGGCACCCTGGTATCAGAACATCAGTGCAGCATGAAGATCTGGGACCAGCACTGGCTGCCTGCAGAGGATGGGATTCCTAAGGACAGCCAGGGCCGATCCTGGCTGCCATTGTGGTCTTTGTAACACGTCTGCTCATGGGAACAGGATCCCATTCCCAAGGGGCAGCAGGGCCAGCTGAAGCACTTCTGCCTATGGGGGATAGGATCCCTACAGACAGCCAGGACCGGTCTGGGCTGCAGCAGAAGTTCTGATTTTGTAGCTAAGACTGCATGAGAGCTATATGGCCTGCAAAAAAAAAAAAACCAGACTGGAGGCAGGGGGAGTTTGCTTAAAATGTGGCAGGTGCAGGCCTGTGACCCACGGTGTCTGACATAGGCAGGCCAGCATGGCTAGCTTGACCTGTAAATGAGGCCTGTGGAGAGGCATATAGGATTGCACATCCCCCAATATGCTGCTATTGTAAGAAAGAACTCAGTAGAAATATTGAATTAGCTTAGATAAGCAGAATTGCAGAATTAAGAAATGGAAAAAATACAGAAAAGATGTGTTTTAAAGTTACTGATAAGAAAGAGTACATTTGCAGAGAAATATTGAGGAGTGCTGACAGATGAGTTACAGAACCTTGCTCTTCTGCACGCACAAATGGTCCCATAGCCTTGAAAGTGTGAAAGTAACAAGTTGATGAACTGACCATTGTAATTGGGACTAGAAGGGGGGCAGGCAGGTGTCATGCCTACAGAAGCCCACAGAAGGAACATAATTGGAGAAACTTATCAGTACCGGGACCAATAGAAGGGCTACGGGAGGTACGGGAGCGTACCGGGACCAATGAAATGTTTTTCTATACCTAGAATGGAACAGAAGTCTATAAAAGTTGTTGTAATGCTTGAAAACTTTGCTCAGCCATTTTGAAATTGCCTTGCTTGAGACTTGTGCACAAATAAATGATTTGGACCTTCTGAACAGACTCCTGGTATCATTGGTTTGTCTGCGCTTTGCTGCTACATATTCCTTGGTGCGTTGGCCGGGAAGTTGTGGAATCAAAGTGTATATAGGGCAATATACCACGACTTTCCGCCTCTATAGGCTTGGTCCTGCCGGGATCGCGCCCTTCCGACGAGGGCCGCTCCCTGGCGCCGCCGGTCCCTTGTATCGGAGGGAGCTGGTCGGACCTCGGCGGGTGACGAGCCCGGCTGGAGTCAACGCCTCGAACCCGAGTGAGGGGAGTCCGAGGTCCAACTCATGCGCCTGCTTGGGAAGTTTTGAGGACCGGATCCGGTGAGTATAGTTTTGATTTTGGGTCTAGACAGAAATAGAAAGAGCAGTACTGCCATTGGAACTTGGAACTTGGAATTTGTAATCTCGAGATATTGGGAATTGGTAAGAGAGCCTGATCAACTCTCAAGGAAGAGCCGAGTAGCCTGGCATGGGAATTCGCTAGGTGAAACCCTCATCCTTTTTGTAATTGTACTTGGAAAAGACTAGTCAGAACAGATAGAAACGAATGCATTCTGGGATACGTTGCTAGCATGAGTGTGTGAACGAAGTGTGATTGAGAGGTCTGGCAGCACGGACCAAGTGAAAGCTGACCCCTGATTAGCGCATTTCCTGACCGGGCGACCGCGTTCAGGTCGCGAAAAGGGGGAAGCGATTGTCGTCTTGTCTTGTTATTTGTATTCCCTGTACGTTTCCAGGGCCGTGAGGACCCCTTACCCACGGTCCGCCCACCTTTTCCCTTCTGTCTGTTGTTGCGCGCACACATCGAAATGGGAGGGGCGGAGTCTACTAGAAACACTCCATTAGAATGTATGATCGCACATTTTAAAGAGGGATATTCAGGAGATTATGGTATTAAAATGACAGCAGCCCGTTTGCAGATTTTGTGTACTAGGGAGTGGCCCGATCTAGACCCCATCTGGCCCCGAGAGGGAACGTTCACCGTAGAGATTATCCAGTCAATACACCGTAGAGTGCGGGTAGCGCACCCCGATCAGTACCCCTATATAGATTCCTGGTTAAGTATTTGTGAAGATCCGCCCTCCTGGGCGCAGCGCTGTTATGAGGAACAGTGCAGAATAATGTTAGCTAAAACAGATTCTAGACAGAGAAAGGAACAGCCTAGAATGAAAGAGCAGGATAAGAAAGCCAAGAAGAAACCCATCTTGGCAGATCCCGATTCCCCGGAAGTAGTCCTCAGGCAGCCCCGAACCCCAGGTCCAGTAAGAATAGCCCGGCGGCGTCCTGCCCCAGCACCCCAGAGACCGCCGGAGCCGAGGCGAGACCCAATCCCTGACCTCCCTCCTCCTGGAGAAGAGGAAGAGAGAGAGTTAGCGGGAAGAGAAGAGGAGGATGTAAAAAGTGAGCCAGAAGCGGAATTAGGAGAAGAAGAAAGAGAGGATCCCCCAGAAGAGGAAGAAGAGGAAAGTGTACAAATAATTGAGGAAGCTAGCGCCAGCACTAGCAAGCCAGTGAAAGAGAAACCCAAAGCGAAACCAGTTGAGAAAAAGAAAGCGACTCCTGCAAAGACAACGACAATAGCCCTTAGATCCCAGACTCAAATGACGCCTAGAACAGCCAAACTGTTTCCCTTAAGGCAAGTCCCGGGGGTGCCCGTAAAGAATGATAATGATGAAGTGGTAGCGGGACCCCTAACTTATGTGTATATCCCGTTCTCTACAACGGATTTATTAAATTGGAGGTCGCACTATGCCTCCTATACTAGCAAGCCCCAGGAGCTGACAGAATTAGTAACTAGTATTATGGAAACTCACCAACCCACTTGGCCAGATTGCCGTCAGCTCCTGACCACCCTATTCACTACAGAGGAACGAGCGAGAATTAGAAAAGCAGCTATCGAATGGATGGCAGAAAACCCTGCAGCTCCAGCGCAGGGGCAGAATATAATAGATCGTAGAGAAGCAGCTCAGAGAGAATTCCCAAATGAAGACCCCCAATGGGATCCAAATACAGATGAAGGATCCACCGCCCTAGCCCGTTTTCGCCAAGGCTTTTTACAAGGCCTGCGAAGAGGAGGCCAAAAAGCTATGAACCTTTCCAAGGTAGCAGGAATTATCCAAGGAATAGATGAGAGCCCAGCAGATTATTATGAAAGATTAACTGAAGCTTACAGAATGTATACTCCCTATGATCCCGAGGCACCAGGAAGTTTATGCATGGTGAATTCTGCTTTTGTAAACCAGTCTCAACCAGACATTAGACGTAAATTACAGAAATTAGAAGGGTTTGCGGGCATGAATGCAACACAGTTATTGGAAGTCGCTCATAAAGTGTATGTGAATCGTGATACTGAAAGACAGAGAGAATGTGATAGAAAGATGAAGAAGAAAGCTGATTTTTTGGCTGCGGCCATAGTTGAAAAGAAAAGGGGAGGTGTCCCTAATCGAAGGAGCAGAGGAAGAGGGCGGGGTCAAGGCGGAGGCCGGACCCAGAGACTAGGCGTGAACCAATGCGCCTACTGCAAGGAGGAAGGACATTGGAGAGATACGTGCCCGCAACTCGAAGACGCCCAGCAAGATGACGAATACGATCATCAGTGGCGAGAAGAAAGACGAGGCCGTCCCCGAGGCCGAGGAGGAGCCAATCGAGAACAATTCCAGAGAGAGAGGGGAGGAGGAGCCATCCAAGCATTGGCCACACAGGCCCATGAAGAGGATGACGTGGATTAGGACAGACCGGGCTCCAAGTTTGCTTTAGGTCTCCAGGAGCCTATGGTCGAAATACAAATAGGAGACCAATTTATGAACTTTATGGTTGATACTGGAGCAGAACATTCAGTAATAGACAAAAAGATAGCCCCATTCACCAAGAAAGCAGTCACCATTATAGGAGCAACTGGTGCCAAAGCCACAAAGTCTTTTCTACAAAACCGAATATGCAGTCTAGGAGGACAGCAAGTAACGCATCAATTCCTTTACATGCCCGAATGTCCAGTACCCCTACTGGGACGAGACATGCTAGCCAAGCTTCAAGCACAGATATCTTTCTCCGAACAAGGAGAAATGCAAATGACAGTGAATTCTCAAGCCAAACCAGCAGGAGTAATGCTGCTGACAGTACCCCGAGAAGAAGAGTGGAGATACTACATTGATGATTCGATTCAAGATACCTATTTTGAACAAACTTTAAAGAACATTCATGCACCACTTGAAGTATGGGCAGAAGGCAGTCCCCCAGGCCTAGCCAAACATATAGCTCCAGTGATTGTAACCCTCAAGCCTAGTGCTACACCAGTGCACGTCAAACAGTACCCTCTCCCAAGAGCTGCAATTGAAGGCATTCATCGCCACCTACAGAGATTACTTGAGTATGGCCTACTGAAAGTATGTCAATCCCCATGGAACACCCCACTTTTGCCAGTAAAGAAACCTGAGACAGATGATTATCGCCCAGTGCAAGATTTGAGAAGAGTAAATGATGCAGTTGAAACTATACACCCAGTTGTACCCAATCCTTACACTTTACTAGGATTGATACCCGCTGAAGCTACCCATTTCACTGTACTAGATTTGAAAGATGCATTCTTTTGCATAAGATTAGCCCCTGTAAGCCAAATATTATTTGCATTTGAATGGCAGGACCCCATCTCTGGAAGAGGGGGCCAACTCACCTGGACAAGATTACCCCAAGGATTCAAGAATTCGCCTACCATCTTTAGTGCTGCACTAAACCAAGATCTTTCAAGCTATCCAGTAGCCCCGGGGAGGAGAGTACTTCTCCAGTATGTGGATGATCTGTTGATAGCTGCCATATCAGAAAAAGAATGTATACGAGCCACCCAAGATCTCTTGCAGTTACTAAATGAAGCTGGATATAAAGTTTCCAGAGCCAAAGCACAACTATGCCAAACAGAAGTGAAATACTTGGGTTTTCGTATTACCCAAGGAAGCAGAAGATTAGGCAGAGAAAGAAAAGAAGCAGTATGTAGAATTCCAACTCCAACAACCAGAAAGCAAGTCAGAGCCTTTCTGGGAGCAGCAGGATATTGCCGAATCTGGATACCCAACTTTGCCCAAATTGCCAAACCACTGTATGAAGCCACAAAAGGAGAAGAGAAGTCACCACTGGAGTGGGGACTTGAGCAGGATACAGCCTTCCAGAAGTTAAAAGAAGAATTGATGTCATCACCAGCACTTGGACTACCAGATGTCCACAAACCTTTCCACTTGTTTGTACATGAAGCACAGGGAAATGCCCTAGGCATGTTGACTCAGAAATTAGGAAATTGGGAACGACCTGTAGCCTACCTATCGAAACAATTGGACCCTGTGGCCAAAGGATGGCCACCCTGCTTGAGAGCAGTTGCAGCTACAGCACTATTAGTGAGTGAAGCAGACAAACTCACATTAGGACAGAACATACGAGTCACTGTGCCACATGCAGTCCTTGCCCTTATGGAACAGAAAGCAAATTATTGGCTCACCAATTCCCGAATGTTAAAGTACCAGAGCATGTTATGTGAAAACCCACAGATACAACTTGAAGTGAGCCATGCTTTGAACCCAGCTACCTTGATGCCCATCAGTGAAGAACTCCCAGAACATGACTGTATCGAAGTCATGGAAACTGTGTTCTCAAGTCGACCTGACTTGACAGATGTGCCCATAGACAATCCCGACCAGATCTATTATGTTGATGGGAGCAGTCTCATCCTTGACGGACGACGCTGTGCCGGATATGCAGTCGTCACTCAACATGAAGTAGTTGAATCATCAGCCCTAGCCTCAGGCACATCAGCCCAGAAAGCCGAATTGATAGCACTCACCAGAGCATTGTTGTTAGGAGAAAAACTTGTGCTAAACGTATATACAGATTCCAAATATGCTTTCACTACCTTGCATGCCCATGGAGCTCTCTACAAAGAAAGAGGACTCATCACATCCGGAGGAAAATCAGTCAAATATGGTCCCGAGATATTGATGTTACTTGATGCAGTCTGGGCCCCAACACGTGTAGCTATCATGCATTGTAGAGGACATCAAGCAGGAAAAGGAGAAGTTGCTCGAGGAAATAGATTCGCAGATGCCTCAGCACGACAAGCAGCTATGACAGGACAGATTGCCCCACAAGCTATGCCAATGCAAGCAGCATTGTTTCCAGTACCTTTGAATCTATGGACCCCACGATATACCACCAAAGAATTGGATTACTATTGTGACAAAGAAAATGGAGTATTGAAAGACGGATGGATTGAGCTGCCACCAGAAGCAGGCAGTCAACCTCCGGGAAGAATAGTAATTCCAGAACTGTTAGGACCATCCTTTGTCAAAGCTTTTCATGAAGCCACCCACTATGGAAAAAGTGCTATGGAGAAAGCACTTAGACCACATTTCTACATTCCTCTGATGACAACCATATCAGCCTCAGTAGCACGACAATGTCAAATCTGTGCCAAAAATAATGCCAAGCAAGGCCTTATTACAGCACCCCGAGTTCAGTCAAGAGGTGTGACCCCCATGCACAACCTCCAAGTTGATTTCACCGAAATGCCAAAAGCTAATGGATACCATTACCTACTAGTATTAGTTTGTACTTTCTCTGGGTGGGTAGAAGCATTCCCAACCAGAACTGAGAAAGCCCGAGAAGTTACCAAAGCCTTAATGAGAGAGATTGTCCCCAGATTTGGAATTCCAGCAGTAATAGGGTCAGACAATGGACCCTCATTTGTCTCCCAAGTTACTCAGCAGTTAGCAAAAGCTTTGCAGATACAGTGGAAGCTCCACACTGCATACAGATCCCAGAGTTCAGGGAAAGTTGAGCGGATGAATCGTACATTGAAAGCCCAAATGTCTAAGCTTTGTCAGGAAACACACTTGAAATGGCCCCAAGTGCTCCCCATAGCTTTACTCAGAATACGCTCAGCCCCTGTAAAGTCAACAGGATTTTCCCCTTTTGAAGTTTTGTATGGTAAACCCCCACCAATAGTGCAGGGAGTCAAAGGAAATCTAGCCCAGATTGGTTCAGAAGTAACCAGACAAGAACTCCTAGCTCTTAGTTTTGTTCTGCAGACTCTCCATACGTGGATCCAAGACCAGTTGCCTATCAACTTGACGGAACCCTTGCATCCCTACCAGCCTGGAACTTCGGTGTGGATCAAAGATTGGAAGAAGATACCGTTGGAACCCCATTGGAAGGGACCGTACACCGTCATCCTGTCTACCCCAACTGCAGTAAAGGTAGCCGAGATCGACGCCTGGATCCACCACAGCCGAGTCAAGCCCGCCGCCGATCCTGAACCAGAGCGGTGGACAGCAGAGCAGCACCCTGATGTACCCTTGCGAGTTACTTTGAGACGGCAACCAGCAGCATAGACACTTCATCACAAGTGCTTTGCAGTAGCCAAGTCTTTCGAAGAGGATTGCTGTTTTTCCATGCAGCAGCAGTTTTGTTTCAACGAACCTGATTTGTGTGTGATTTGACACACTACTTTGAGACTACGTTGACTAAGCCAGACTTCACAAGCCAACTGAATTGCTAAGTTGGTTAATGTGTGCTGGACACCTTGAGGATCTTCAATCAACACTCAGCAACCGTTAAATTGCTTCATTAGCAAACGGGACGAAGAATAATAGACCGTCGTGATCAAGATCAGCAAGCTGAGGATTCAGAAGAACTCCAATCAACATCAACATGTATCTTTGCTTCTGCTTTGCCTTGGTTGCCTTCTTTGGAGGTTTTGAACAGACTTATGCTCTACCTCCATGCACAGCTTGCATTACTTCTACTAGAACTGGACTGAAAGTAACTCAGACTTTGCTTTACCATTCTTACTATACCTGCAAGGGAACAATAACTCGGTGTATTTATAACACCACTGAACTAAATGTTTGCACTCATGGCAAAATTAAAGCATGCTATAATCCGCATCAGAATCCATCCTATTACACGTTGGAAATAAGATGGAAGGATGCAGATGGACCTATATTAGCTGCTACACCACCACTTAAGGACATTACTAAACCTGCTGTTTTGAATTTTGATGCATGCAATGCTATTAATAGAGATAGTCAGTCCACCTGTGGTACATGGGAGAAAGCGTATCGAAATGACCATAAGTATATGTGTCCAGAAAGTGCCACAAATTGGTGGAAGTGTACAGGTAAAACAGGATCAGGGTATAGTACTGCTACAGCGGCAGATTACTATTGCCCATATTGGGAATGTGTTTTCTATGCTACCTGGAACACTGGTATAACTGATGAGAAAATAGATAAACGGATGGCTACTCTAACCAAGCCAACCACAAATGATAAATGTCAGAAAGATGCTTGCAACCCCTTACATTTGCGTGTACATAACCCTCATGCATGGAAACAAGGATATAAGTTTGGTTTACGTATTGCAGGAGGAGGAACAGATCCAGGGACCATTGTGTATGTTAGATTGAATACTCAAGCCCACAAGTCATCTAAATATCATATTCATAATACCTTTTATGAAGCTATGCATGTAAATAAGTTTGAGATCCCTCACCCTTCACAGAATTTGTTTTTAGAATTAGCCGGAGCAGTAGTATCTAGTCTTAAGATCACAGATTGTTATTTCTGTGGCGGAACCCAAATGGGAGACCAATGGCCCTGGGAAGCCCAAGAATTGAATTATTCCATGATTTACAATCAGACTGAATTACACAAGACAACCAGTGAATGGGTGTTAGCGCACTCAATCGTTGGACGTCTTTGCTTTGCCAGAACTGGACCCCAGTTCACCCAAAAGGTAGGACAGCTGGTCTGTCTTAGCCAGAAATACTATAATGCCACGACCAAGAAGGTGGCATGGTGGTCAGGAATCAGACATCCTGAACCTCCTAACCCATTAGCCAGATTTCCTGAACTTGCAGGTCTATGGACTAACCTTGCCAAAGTCCAAGCCTGGCAAGCCCCACCTGGCCTATATTGGATCTGTGGAAACCGAGCATATGCGCAACTCCCACCACAATGGGGAGGAGCATGTGTCCTAGGAACCATCAGACCTTCGTTCTTCCTGTTAAACACTGAACATGGAGAACAATTAGGATACCCTGTATATACTACCCACAAACACAAAGGAGCATCTAGACAGAAAAGAGAGGCCTTACAGATAGGCAAGTGGGAGAAATGGCAAGGCGATGATTGGCCACCAGAAAGAATTATTGAATATTATGGACCTGCCACTTGGAATGATGATGGTATGTATGGTTATCGTACCCCAATCTATATGATTAATCGTATTATTCGCTTACAAGCAGTAGTTGAAATAATAACCAATGAAACTAGTCATGCTCTTACGCTTTTAGCTAGACAAAGTACTCAGATGCGCACTGCCATATACCAGAATCGCTTAGCCCTTGATTATTTGCTAGCAGCTGAAGGAGGAGTATGTGGTAAACTGAATTTAACTAATTGCTGTTTGAAAATAGATGATAAAGGTCAAGTAGTTGAAGAAATTGCTAAAGATATGCAAAGACATGCTTATGTGCCAGTACAGACTTGGCACGCCTTGAAATTTCCTAATTGGTTTGCTAACCTTTTCTCTTGGCTGGGAGGATTTAAGACTTTCGTTATCTTAGTACTAATCCTTGTTGCTGTTGTCCTCTGCTTACCATGTTTAGTCCCATGTTGTATGCGTTCCCTTCATAGTGCTATTGATAGTACAGTAGAGCGGAAGACCGCAACTAGAATAATGGCTTTATATAAAGCTAGCCCTAGCGGAACTAGTAAGAATCCTTTAATCAGGATGTGAATTTTCTGGAAAGTGATTTAATTCTCACACCTTATTAAGTAATAGGGTGAGATTAATCAAAGGGGGGAATGTGGCAGGTGCAGGCCTGTGACCCACGGTGTCTGACATAGGCAGGCCAGCATGGCTAGCTTGACCTGTAAATGAGGCCTGTGGAGAGGCATATAGGATTGCACATCCCCCAATATGCTGCTATTGTAAGAAAGAACTCAGTAGAAATATTGAATTAGCTTAGATAAGCAGAATTGCAGAATTAAGAAATGGAAAAAATACAGAAAAGATGTGTTTTAAAGTTACTGATAAGAAAGAGTACATTTGCAGAGAAATATTGAGGAGTGCTGACAGATGAGTTACAGAACCTTGCTCTTCTGCACGCACAAATGGTCCCATAGCCTTGAAAGTGTGAAAGTAACAAGTTGATGAACTGACCATTGTAATTGGGACTAGAAGGGGGGCAGGCAGGTGTCATGCCTACAGAAGCCCACAGAAGGAACATAATTGGAGAAACTTATCAGTACCGGGACCAATAGAAGGGCTACGGGAGGTACGGGAGCGTACCGGGACCAATGAAATGTTTTTCTATACCTAGAATGGAACAGAAGTCTATAAAAGTTGTTGTAATGCTTGAAAACTTTGCTCAGCCATTTTGAAATTGCCTTGCTTGAGACTTGTGCACAAATAAATGATTTGGACCTTCTGAACAGACTCCTGGTATCATTGGTTTGTCTGCGCTTTGCTGCTACAAAAAAGCACAAAAAAGTTAAAAGGTAGGTTTAATAGAATGGTGGGAGGAATCCAGGGAAGGGGCAGTGCAAGAGAGGAGGAAGAAGGGAGGAGAGTCTGGGAAAGTAAATAGAATAGAGGGGTGGGGGGACAGAAGAAGAGGGGCTGAAGTGGGGGAAGGAGAGGGAAGAGTGCAAGAGTTTGGTGAGTGAAGAGATGAATTCATGGGAAGTAAAGGGCACAATAGGAATGTGCAAAAGGCGCACTTCTCTCCCACCACACATGCAGGCACCCTGCCCCAGCCTCTGGGACACACACACACACACACAGGCATCCGCTTCTATACCACACACAGACACACAGATGTAGCTATAAGCAGTGGCCTATTAAAAACCCGATTTATTCAACTTTTTTCCATACAAAATGGGAACACAGTCTTAGTAAATCAGGCCCTAAAACCTATGAAAGTAACTGTGATACACCACTGTGGGGGTGAGGGCATGCACTGTGACCTAGGTTTCAACGGCCAGCTCCTAGATTTTTAGGCTGGCTCCTAGATTCCAAGAAAATTTGTCAAGGCCTACCCTAACTTGTTTCACCTTTCTTCACAGGAGTGCCATTCCATCCCCTTTTTTAGTTTGATTGTTTTTATCTGTACCTTTACTAGTTCTGCTATCTTTTTTTTGAGATTATATGCACCAACCCTGTGGAACACTCTCCCTACCCGATCTGACCCGCTATTTGTGCCCCTTCCCACCGGTGGCTAACTTCCTCACTGGTTGTATGGGAAAGATAGACGGGGTTGGGGAAGGGGCGGATCAGGGGCAGAGTTAGGGTGGGCGGTTGTCGGTCCTGGACATATAGGACTGATTCTAATGTCGGCCCTGTACGTCCTGGGCCAGCGACATGCACAGGGAAGTCATTCCACCTCCAAGGTGGAGTAACTTCCCTAGTCGCCAGGGGTCGGCCGGCCTGGGGCCAGAAAGCGGCAGGAGGGGGCAGTGAGCATTCCCTGCAGCCCGACCCTGGCCTTGGGAGGCCAGATTGAGGGTCAGGCTGCGGGGAATGCAGTGCAGAAGCCGGCGGCCAGGATCACAGCTTCACAATGGAGCTGCAGTGCCATGGCAACCGGATGCCATGGCACCGCGGCTCCATTGTAAAGCCCATACTGAGTTAGTCGGGCATGGCCTGTATATGCAGGCCGCGCTGAATCGCAGTCCTGACCTGCACATACAGGCCTGATCGAGATTCTGATCCCACAGGGCTAGACGTGCCCTGCAGGATAAGGATCACGATACTCTCTATACATCTGGTTCAGACCAAGGAAATAGAGGGCTTGTACATACAGGACAGAATTGGGCCTTTACTGTTCCTGTTCAATGTAAAATGTTTTATTGTTTTTGTTCTATGTAACTGCACTGATTTCAAAATAGTGTGGTATATAAATAAATTAAAATAAAATAAATAAATGAGAAGACCAGAAGAGCAGATAATACTCAAAGTGCAGTCATACCATGGATTGATACTCAGACATTATATTTTCCATTTTATTGTCCAGTTCTTGCTGAATTATTCCTAACATCCTATTTGCTTTTTCAACTGTCATAGCAAATTGAGCTGAGTATTTCAAGATAATTTATATGCCTATTTCCCAGTATCATGTGGTCATCCGGCAAATCGTCCCAATCTGCTTCAAATTTAACAACTTTGAATAATTTGTGTTATCTGTAAAACCGATTACCTCACTTGTTGCTCTTTATGATTTAAAATATCTTAAAATGGACCCAATTCCAGTACATATCCTTGGGACACTCAATTCTTCACCTCTCTCCATTGGGAAAACTGACCCTTTAGGTATACTCCCTGTTCCATGTCTATTTGTTAGGGCTTACCCTAGCCAGGACTGTGAGTGGAGAGCCTAGACTCAGAGCAGGGTGGAGCACTGCAGGAAACAGCCAGGACAAGAAACCAGGTGAGGAAGTGATGACAAAACTTTAACAAGACAGCCCCATGTGGAGCAAGAGCAAACAGGGGTAGCTTTGACATAACAGGAGCAGGAATCAGACTGGAAAGAAAAGCTGGAGATCTTGGCATTGAATAGAAGTAGAAACACATGTCACGAAACAAAGAAGGGGGTTGGGTTGGCAGTTGACAGAAGCCCACCAAAAACTGTTGAACCAACACAGATGTCTGGCTAGGCTTCCTCTCATACAGTGGTTCATAAGACATACCTCTTCCTGGTCCAATGGGTTCCTCGGGGGGGGGGGGGGTCCTTCTTCTGCTGCTCATGGTCTTATTAACAGAACTTGAACTCAGTCTCTGTGATCTCTGTGGCTCCTGCTGCATCACTGACCTCTGGCCTCCAAGATCACATGTTTGAACCACAGCACACCTGACACTATTAACTAGTTGCCGATACAAAACAGGGTATTGTCTCCTATCTCATTACTTTTTCATTTCTTCAGGATTCTCATATAATGGATTTTGTCAAATACCTTCTGAAAATCCAAATCCACTATGGGCTAAATTTGTAAAAGCAGCTCCATATGGGTGCATGCTAATGCCATTAACGTGAGTTATTAGTAAATAAATCACATTGCATAAAATTGGACCTGGAGTAAATAATCTGCATTAATGTTCTTTAGGATGCACAAACACGAGCACTTTAATAATTCTGGCCCTATATCAACTGGCTCACCCTTATCCTCATTTTTATTAAGACCTTCACAAAATGTTAACAGATTGTCAAGGCAAGACTTCACTTTACTAAATCCATGTTGGCTCAACCTATTAAGCAATGTTTATCCATATGTTTAGTGACTATGAGGCCAATATTCAAAGCACATGCTAACCGGAGAAGTGCCAGCCAGTAAGATATTTCCAGCCAAATATTTCCTGTCTCCAGTGTGGGGTAGCCCAATAAGACAGGGGAAATGGCAGAGGGTTGTCTGGGGAGTTGCAAGGAACTTAGATATCCACACTTGATTTCAGAAATGTCGGGGAGGTCTGCAACCCCATCCATGTTTAGATCTACTCCAAGAATCAGTAAGCATCAGAAAAGTGCTTTTTTTGGCTCAAAAACATCCAGAGGGTATATAGAAGATGGAGAGTTAAGAGACTACCCTAAGTTCACAAAGGCTAATACTAGGACTTGAATCCTAGTCACCCTGCTCCAAAGCCACTATTCTAACCATTAAGCTATTAGATATCCTTGCTCTGAAATGCTATTCTGGGATGTCTGTGTAGATGTCTCCATAGATGTCCATATCAGGCACGTCCACATTTATGAAATTGTGCCTGAACTTGCATAAGCCTAATTTTTTTTCAGACGTTCTCGCTTGGGTGTCCTTTGGTCATCTTTTGTAAAATGTGCCTTTATCTGGGTAGAGGCCATGCTAACCAGTCTATCTAAGTAATCAGCGCCAGCCAGTCTGGATACTGGTACTGAATATCCAGAATAAATTTAAATAGCACTGACTTCAATAATGGGCCCTAGTTTTTCATAATAGTTTCTACCATTTTGCCCAGTGTCAATGTCGGTCTCACTCCTGAATCCTTTTAAAAACCGAGCACTGCATTGGTCACTCTGCAATGCTCATGTGCTGCATCTGATTTTAATGATAGTCTAAAGTACACCAATAAGATGTTTGCAATCAATTTCAATTCATTATGAAGTCTAGTGCATATACCATCTGGATCTGGTCATTTGTTATTCTTTAGTATGTCAATTTGCCATATAATATGAGTTATTTTAGAAGCCTTATTTGTGATTTCCATATCGCGATTTTGGCTTTTACACATGAAAATGTCATCCACATATAAATGGCAATTTTAGAAAGGGCTCAGTTTAGACGTGGAGGCTATAACATGTAGTAATTGCAAAGAAGCATCTTGGGGGTAAGGCCTGGGGGCAGGGCAAAAAACTACATGTGTATTGTTCATTTCATAAAGGGAATGCACAAACAGAATCTAAAATTTCTACAATGGGATTTAAAACTGCTCCTAGTGTTTTGATTTAATTAATTTACTTTTGATTTCAATATTGATTTAACTCTTGTTGGTATAGGGGTTTTCGCCAGGCTTAGATCAGATGTATGTTTTGTTATGTATTATTATAGAACTCTTCCTGGATGTGGTCTATTATTCTAATGATTATTTTTCTCTTATGTTGATTTCAAATGAGAGGTTGATCTCATTTGTTGTATTTTCTTTTGTATTGTTGTATGTTTCCTTTCAACAAATAAAAATTGAAAAAAAAATAAAATAAAATAAAACTGCTCCTAGTACATATAGGTTTTGAAAAAGTGCCCATTTTGGTCAGCCCAATAGGAAGAATTAAGAAGCTATCCTCTTTAATCTCCTATTGTTTATTTCCCCTAATTAAATAACAATTGTGACCTCTGTATTTAATTAGCAGCATTTATATGTATAGGTTTGCAAAATGACCCACATATATATCTGTAAATGTCAGCACTTACACGTGAATGCTGCAAAATATCAACTTTTACATGTATGTTGCAGCACTTACATGTGAATGCTGCCACATTTCCTCCAACGATTTTTCCCCACATGTAGATTTATAAATTTGTTCCTCTGGCTCTACATGTCAGCCAATACAAATGCAATTCTGTATATGTGCAGCCCGAATCAGAAAGGGGCAAGTCCGGCCCATCTGGAAGACCCTGAGCAGGAAAGGCCTGTTAGAACCCAATTCTCTACCGTGGGAGCAAAAACATTCCCGCAGCATACAGAATCGGGCCCAAGGTTGGCTTGTGTGCTCATGCATGCCTGCGAGGATGTCATCTCCGCAGGGTCCCCTGGCTCCCATTGCACCAACCCTCTTCTTCCCCACCATCCGAACAAAGCTGAGCAGCTGGGGCCTGGATCGGGTGGTGAGGTCCTACCTACACCAGGCCCTGGCCCGGCCCCGATCATTTGCTTATTCCACCTTCAAGTTGCATCTCTGAATCAGGCCCATAGTTTACAAAAGACTCCTTATTTAGTACAGCAAAAAGCTTTCAGTTTAAATTTAAAATACAGCAGAGTGCTTTCAGGTTAAATTCAAAACCCAGCAGAGAGCTTCTAGTTTAAATTTAATACTCAATCAGGACCTAGTATCAGCAAAAAGCTTTAATTTAAATAAACTTAGAATATAACTTAGCATAAAAGGAAAAACAGGATCAGTATTCTTTGAGTAGTAAATTGTTTCTAGCGACCTTTACAAAGAGGCCTTCTAGATAGGAGGCAAGAAACCTGTGAAATTGTTTTAAATAGGTGTTAAAGCCAAGGGACAGATCAAAGGGGAATTTTGAAAGACTCCCTCTATCTAAGCAAGGGCTGTGTGAATCAACCAGGAAATTGGTCACAGATTACCTTAGAAGCACAGGACAGGGTACTGTGTAGCAACCAGCTTTTAATAAGTCTTCTTTCCCTCCCTCCCTCCCCGACTGCCACCCACCCCTGGGATAATATTAGCTTTATAGGTGCTTAAACCTCTTAAAGGAAAGGAGGTGCCATATTCACTCTCAGGTGCAGCTGTTTATCCTCATCAGGCATACATTGAGGACCTGAGATTAGTTAAGCTCGAGGTGAACAAAGTCCATTAAACGTATAGTTTTATTAGTATAAGCATCCCCAGCAAACTTTAGTAAGTAAACAACTTAAATACCTAAACACAACCCTAAAACTAAGATGCAGACAGCAGTCAAGCAATGAGATGGGGGCTTTCCAGTATTTTGCATTAAATGTCACATGCATGATTTCATCCCAGTTGGTGAGGGGTCGTACGTGTGCACTAGGTGCAAGGAGCTCTTTGTTCTCAGGGAACGAGTCCGATCTCTGGAAGATAGAGTACAGGACTTGGAGGACATAAGGAAGACAGAGAGATACATAGACAAGACCTACAGGGATGTAGTACTGAACTCCCACCTCCTGTCTGGCAGCATCCCTGTTGCCATGTAGGAGAGAGGTCACATGACAGAAGAGAATCACGCTGGTGTGGCAGGAAATGATCCTGTAGCTAGGACCTGTCCTCCAGGTGATGTAAAACCCTCTCGCACTAAGGAGTTTTCTCCAGGGCCATATGACCACGAGGGAAGGGTTAGGATAGCCGTTATAGTTGGTGATTTGATCATTAGGCATGTAGATAGCAGGGTGGCTGGTGGACATGAGGATTGCCTGGTAATATGCCTGCCTGGGGCAAAGGTAACAGACCTCACGCACCACCTAGATAAGGTCTTAGATAGTGCTGGGGAGGAGTCTACTGTCTTGGTACAAGTTAGTACCAATGACATAGGCAAATATGGTAGGTAGGTTCTGGGGGCTAAATTTAGGCTTTTAGGTAGGAAGTTGAAATCCAGAACTTCCAGGGTAGCATTCTCTGAAATGCTTCTCATTTCATGTGCAGGACACAAAAGGCAGTCAGAGCTCCAGAGTCTCAATGCGTGGATGAGACGATGGTGGAAGGAAGAGGGTTTTGGATTTGTTAGGAAGTGGGGAACATTCTGAGGAAAGGAGAGGCTTTTCCGAAGAGATGGACTCCCCCTTAACCAGGATGGAACCAGGCTGCTGGCATTAATCTTTAAAAAGGAAATAGAGCAGCTTTTAAACTAGATAATAGGGGAAAGCCGACAGTCGCCAGAAGCACATGGTTCAGAATAAAGTATCCTTGAAGGATACTAGCAAAAGACTGAAGTTAGGGGATATCAGCAGAGAGGTTCCAATAAAGACAAAAGTAGCCCAAATGCCCTTGAGTACAGAGCAGACAGAGCTTAAAGATTCCAAATTACCCCTGCCTACCAATAGCCAGATTAATATGAATAAAACACAGCCACTAAAATGATTATATGTAAATGTCAAAAGTCTAAAAAATAAGATGGTAGTTAGAATATATAGCACTAAATGAGAGGTTAGATATGATTCGTATCTCAGAGACATGGTGGAAGGAGGACAACCAGTGGGATACTGTGATACCTGGGTACAAACTATATCATAATGACAGAGCAGATCAAATTGGTGGTGGGGTTGCACTCTATGTTAGAGAGAGCATTGAGTCACAAAGGATTAAAGTTTTGCAGCAAACAGAATTCACGGTAGAATCTCTATGGATTGAAATTCCATGTAAAAGGGGAAGGGGAATGCGATAGCAGTGGGGGTATATTATCGACCGCCTGGCCACAGTGAACAAATGGATGATGAAATGCTCAAAGAAATCAGGGAAGCTAACAAAAGTTACAGTACAGTAATAATAATGGGTGATTTCAATTACCCCGGTATCGAATGGGTCAGTGTCACGGCAGGACATGCTAGGGAGATAAAGTTTCTAGATGAAATAAATGACTGCTTCTTGGAGCAGCTGGTTCATGAACTGAACAGAGGGGAAGTCATTTTGGACCTAGTCCTTAGTGGAACTAAAGATCTGGTGCAAGATGTAAGGGAGATGGGGCCACTTGGCAATAGTAATCATAGCATAATCGCATAATCGCTCACCAAAGTGAGGCAAATCACTTTAAGGAGAGCAATATCTCTGGCTGCTCCCGCTCTATGGAACTCCCTCCCAGTCTGCCTAAGATCAACTGTGGACATTAAAGACTTCAGGAAGTTACTCAAAACCACGCTCTACATAGAACATTACGGTGACATCACAAGACCTGACCAAAGAACCCTTCACTCTAATTCTTCCTGCCATCGCTCACCCCCCGCCCCCTCCATTCCCTTCTCCTACCTCCCCTCCCCCTTCCCCCCACCCTAGTCAACCCCACACCTCCTCCTTGTATATATCACATTGTATATAGCTCATCCTGTACATAGCTCATTCTGTAATTAGTTATACTTCAATTACACCTACGTAAACGCAACTATATAGCCACTGCGTGCCTACACCCTCGCACTATGTAACATAATTCGTTTGAAGTGTAAACCACTTTGATTTTTAGGATAAAGCGGTATATAAATCCTTTTAAATAAATAAATAAATAAATGGAGGAAGGACGGTAAGGAAATCCACAGTATTACCTTTTAACTTTCAAAAGGGAGATATGATAAAATGAGGAAAATCATTAAGAAAAAACTAAAAGGAGCAGTTGCAAAGGTTAAAGATTTACATCAAGCATGGGTATTGCTTAGAAATACTATCTTGGAAGCCCAGACCAGCTGTATTCCACACTTTAAAAAAAGTGGAAGTCCAAAAATCTGCTAGCATGATTTAAAGGTGAGGTCAGAGAGGCTGTTGTTGCCAAAAAAGTATCTTTCAGGAAATGGAAAAAGAAGCCAAATGATGAAAACTGGAAACAACATAAGCACTGGCAAGTTAGATGCACTGGCAAGTTAGATGCAAGGCAGGCAAAGAGAGAATTTGAGAAGAAGCTTACTGTGGAAGCAAAAACGTGTAATAAAGACTTTTTCAAGTTCATTTGTAGCAAAAAACCTGTGAGAGATTCTGTTGGACCATTAGAAGACAGAGGGGTAAAAGGAGAACTAAGAGGGGACAAGGCCATAGCGGAGAGACTGAATGCTTTGCTTCAGTCTTTACTGAGGAAGATGTAGGGATGTTACCCATGACTGAAATGGTATTTAAAGGTAATGCTGCAGAAAAATTAAAAGAAATATTGATACACCGGGAAGATGTATTAAAACTATTAGATAAACTGAACAGTAGCAAATCACCTGGACTGGATGATATACATCCAAGGGTATTGAAAGAACTTAAATATGAGATTGCAGGCCTACTATTAGTAATCTGTGAACTATCATTAAAATCATATGTAATACCTGAAGATTAGAGGATGGCCAATATAGCACCAATTTTTAAAAAGGGTTCCTGGGGTGATCCGGGAAACTAGAAACCGGTGAGCCTGACGTCAGCACCAGGAAGAATGGTAGCAACCATTATAAAGAACAAAATTATCGAACATGTAGACAGTCATGGCTTAATGGGAGACAGCCAACATGGCTTTAGCCAAGGAAGGTGTTGTCTTACTAATCTATTATGTTTTTTTTGAAGGTGTGAATAAACTGGTAGAAAAAGATGAGTCGGTTGATATATTGTATATGGATTTTCAGAAAGACTTTGACAAGGTCTCTCATGAAAGACTTTTGGCGAAATTAAAAAGTCATGGGATAGGAGGCAGTGTACTATTGTGGATCAGGAACTGGTTAAAAGATAGAATGCAGAGGTAGGGCTAAATGGCCAATTTTCCCAATTGAGAAAGGTGAAAAGTGGAGTACCCCAGGGATATGTGCTGGGTTCGCTGCTTTTTAACATATTCATATATGACCTGGAAATGGGAATAACGAGTGAAGTAATCAAATTTGCAGATGACACAAAATTATTCAAAGTTGTTAAAACCCATGAGGATTGTGAAAAATTGCAGGAAGACCTTATTTATTTATTTATTTAACATCTTTTATATACCGCACTCTTCGTCATCAGCGCGGTTTACATTTTAACAAATTGTACTTAAGCATGAACATATGTTAAGTTTACAGATAACAGGGAATGAACTTGGATAACTGGGGATTAAATAGACAACAAGAATTCAAACTATTTACAGCAAGAAATCACATGTTTATAATTCAAAGGCTTGGGGCTCTAAGGGGATTTGAAATGGGGTGAGAAATGAATATGGGGTGTACTTGACTAACCATGATCATTGGTTCGTGTCGGGAGGGAATGACTTAGGAAGTTCATACTCTGAGGGAAGTGTTTATTTATTTATTTAGTATACATTTGTATACCGCTACTTCCAGCGATCAGCAGCGGTTTGATTACAGATTGGAAATTGTCAAATCATGACAGGAAATTTTTGAGGTATAAACACATTGATTAGACAGGAAAGCACAGCACACAGAGAACTATTTTACAGGGAACATGGGCTATGGAGGGTTAAGTGGCTTGCCCAAGACAACAAGGAGCACCTGTGGGACTAGAAACCCCAGTCCTTCCGGCCCAAGGTTGCTGTCCTCTAGTGGGATTTGAACCCCCGACCTTCCGGCCCGAAGTACCTTGCCCCAACCACTAGGCCACTCCTCCACTCCTGTTGTAGGAAGAGGTGTGTTTTTAGATCTTTTCTAAATTGTGAGAGGTCCTTTTGTGATCTGATGTTGGGTGGTAGCATGTTCCAACATCTAGGGGCAAAGGATGAGAATGCTCTTGTGATAGTTGTCTGGTTGAGTTTTGATTGGTATTTTGGGATCACTAGAGTGTTTTCTGTTGTGGAGCGTCGGGATCTGGAACTTTGTGAGTAATGCAGGAGGTCAGATAATGATGATGATGAGATTTGGTGAATTGCCTTGAATGTGATGAGAAGGGCTTTGTATAAAATCCTATATGATATCGGGAGCCAGTGAAGTTCGAATAGGATAGGAGTGATATGATGACTCCTTGGTGCTCTGTGTAGAACTCTGGCAGCCGTATTCATGGCCAATTGTAGAGGATTAAGCGTACTCTTGGGTAGGCCCTGTAACACAATATTAGCGTAGTCGAAGTGTGGGGTGACCAACGCTTGGAAGGTTGTTCGGAAGTCTTGTGGTTCAAGCATTGGTCTGAGGTGTCGTAGAATTCTGATCTTGTGATAGATGGCTTTAACTGTATTTTTTATATGATCTTTGAACTCAAGTCGCTGGTCGAGTATAACGCCTAGGTAACGTATAGTTGATTTGAGTGGTAACTCGGCATCTCTTGTTCTTAGAGTTGGTGGGGGTGAGAAGTCTTTGTTCCTTGTTACAATCAAAACTTCCATTTTTTTAAAGTTAATTCGGAGGTTTTGTGAGAGCAGCCAGTCAGAGATTGCATTGAAGCAGGTAGTTAGTGTGGTATAGTCGGGTTTCAATACGTTGACTGGTGTGAATAGTAGCACATCATCTGCATAGATGAGGCAAGATGTTCCAAATGACCGGGCGATGTTGCAGATGGGCTGCATATAGATATTAAATAGCAGGGCCGAGAGGGAGGAACCCTGTGGTACACCTTGCTTCTGTTGGAAAGGCATAAATGTATTGTCACCCGACCAGACCTGCTGCCAGCGGTCTTCCAGGTAAGATTTGCACCACTTCCAGGCCATTCCTTGAATCCCTTTTTCACGTAGTCGGTTAAGCAGCTTAATATGGTCAACAGAGTCGAAGGCTGCTGCAATGTCTAGGAAGATCAATGCAACTCCATTTCTGATGTTGTCTGTTGTAGTAATAAGCGTGTTCATTAGAGAAGTTAAAAGGGTTTCAACTCCGTGGGATTCTCTGAAGCCATGCTGATTTGGGTCGAGTGGAGCTTCGGAGTCAATGTGTTGTTGGATTTGCCTTAGAGTGACTTTTTCTAGTATCTTGACTAGAAAAGGGATACTTGAGATTGGGCGGTAGGAGTCTTCTTTTTTTGGGTCGAGTTTATTGTTTTTGAGTAGTGGACGAATGGAGGTCTGTTTGAGGGCTGTTGGGAATATCCCTGTGCTAAGTGACTGGTCAGCTAAGGCTGCTATGTAAGGGCAGAGTTCTGTTCTTAGTGATTTGATCCAGTGGGCTGGACATGGATCGTTGGGGGCAGTGGTGGCATTGATGGAGGTTATGAGTTCTTCGATTGCCTTAGGGGTTGGGGATGAGAATTTATTAAGTATGATCTGAACGTTGGAGGTTTGTATGGGTTCGCTTGTGATTGTAGTTGAGATCTTGATCATCTTGGATTGGATATAGTCAGCATATAGTTGTGGTTGTATGTGTTCATGTTGTGGTGGAGAAGGCTCACTGGTTAGAGATGTTACTAGTTGGAAGAGGTCTCTAGGTTTGTTAAGGGAGCGACTGAGGAGCCTTGCATGGTATTCTCTCCTCTTATCCCAAGTTAGTTGACGATGAGAATTCAAGTGAGTTAAGTAGGTGGATTGGTCACATAGGTTAAGAGAGTGTCTCCATTTCTTCTCAAGTTTCCTTAATTGCCGTAAAGAGGTTCGCAGTTCAGAGGAGAACCATGGCGTGTTCCGTTTCTTGGTGAAAGAGGAGGTAGAGATGGTTTGGTTGACTGTGGCGGTGGGCTGGGCTGATAGCCCAAGGGCACTGTTCCAGTTTGCTACTGTTTCATCAATGTTGTTAGGTATTGTAAAGAGTTTTGGAATGGTTTGAGAAGTAATAGTGTCAATGTTGAATGGTTTAAAACGTGCTGGTATAGAGAGTGGATAAACATCCGGTGTTTTGCTTGGAAACTCCTCAGCTGGTATGGAGAACGTTATAAGATTATGGTCGGACCAGGGGACGGGGTTTGATGAGGGTTGAAGTTGATTTGGCGGTTCACAGTCTGATGATGGGGCGAAGATGAGATCAAGAAGATTTCCTTGTTTATGAGTTGGATCTTTTACAATTTGTTTGTAGTGTAAGTCGGTCATGGCATCAAGGAAGGAGTTTGATACTGATGGCGGGGTGGATGCAAGGTTGAGATCTCCTAGGAGCCAGTTAGATTTGTTGAGTTCAATGGGGTTGGTAACAAGATCAATTATGATTGACAGATCATCAGTTGGAGCATTTGGGGCTCTGTAGATGAGGTTTAAGGTGTTAGTACTATTGGAGATTGATAGTGTATTTATATGGTCCGTGGTCTTGGTAGAGACGATGCGTTACTTTAGATCTGATCTTGCAATTATGCAAACTCCTCCTCCTTTTCTGTTTTCCCTGTTGCAGGTGTAAATGGAGTAGTTGGGTGGAGTAAGTTGGTTCATTATGACATTGTCAGTGTTTGACAGCCATGTTTCTGTTATCAGGAGGATGTCTAGGTTAAGGTTTGATAATAAGTCAGTGATAGCAGGCCACTTGTTTCGGGCTGAACGTGCGTTAATGAGAGCACACTTGAGATCCTGTGAGGTGGCTCTTAGATTAGGTCTTCTGGTGTTTGTTGTATCAAGAGGTACGTAGAGAAGGTAGGTTTGTCTATTGTGATATGTATATTGTGGGTATTGCTGTTGGTTTTGGTGGGGTTTCCTATTCTTGTATTGGTGTATAGGAATAGGATTAGAGTTGGATGTTAGGGCAAAAGATGTGTGTAGGATACTAGAGAGGAGGAGGAGGGTGAGTGGGACGAGGGCCATGATTTGTAGTGTAAGGATTCACAATTATTGTGAATAGGAGGTTATGATAAATTTGTGGTTATGAGTGGGAGAGTATAGGGGGTGAAGCTACAAATAATTGTCTAATTAAGGTACGTTGTAATATATTCAATTTACAGAATGGTTGTTGACAATCTTATACACCGTTCATTAAATTACAGAAACATTACAGAGAAATAGCTGACAGAAATCCTGTTTATAGAAACTCCAATTAAAGGATGGTTGCTGACAATAATCCTGTTCTCAGAGACTTCAATTACAGGATGGTTGCTGACAGTAAACAACGTTACATATGATGTTTAACAATGTGTAGGAAAATACATTTAGGGACAAAAATTTGGCAAGTTAACAGATAATGAAATAGATGCTGTGGTGGTGTTGGAGCAAAGCAGTTTAAAAGTTACGTGTGTGGTGGACTTCTAGTAATTGATATAGTCCAGGCTGACTTACAGTTGTAGTAGTCTGCTCAGAGTTATCTTTGATGTGAATCTGGTACAGGGTGTGAATAATGCGTGCTGTTTCGGTGTTGGGTCTGGTCTCCTTTGCGTTTTCTTTGGGCATAGTCCGGTTTAGAAGGTTTAGAAGGTACACGCCTAAGGGCCACGCCAAAGGGCCCTCTGGCGAGGCCCTCAGGCACGGGCCCGCCAGGCGCGGGTGCGCCCGATCGGCGCCGGTTTTAAATGAATCCGAGGGCCCCGATTGGGCACAGCAGCAGGAGGGCAGCATTGAGGTGGAGAGATGGCTCCGGCCCACTCAATCCCCTCGGGGAGAGCTCTTCAGGAGGGCCGGAGTGAAGAGAGAGGCTGCGCGCCCGATCGGCGCCGGTTTTAAATGAATCCGAGGGCCCCGATTGGGCACAGCAGCAGGAGGGCGGCGTTGAGGTGGAGAGATGGCTCCGGCCCGCTCAATCCCCTCGGGGAGAGCTCTTCAGGAGGGCCGGAGTGATAAATTGGAAGACTGGGCATCCAAATAACAGATGAAATTTAATGTGGACAAGTGCAGAGTTATGCACCTAGGAAAGATCAACCCAAACTATGGTTACACGATGCAAGGTTCCACATTAGGAACCACCACCGAGGAAAAATATTTAGGCGTCATCATGGATAACATGTTGAAACCCTCCACCCAGTGTGAAGCAGCGGCCAAGAGAGCAAATAGAATGCTAGGTATCATAAGGAAAAGCATGGAGAATAAAAGAAAGGATATTACAATTCATCTGATCATTCCATGGTGCAACTACACCTTGAATGTTGTGTGCAATTCTGGTTGCCAAATCTTAAAAAGGATATAGTGTTATTAGAAAAGGTGCAGAGAAGAGCCACCAAAATGGTAACAGGGATGGAAGGATACCCTTATGAAGAGAGGATAAAAAGGTTGGGGCTCTTCAACCTGGAAAAGAGACGGCTGAGGAGAGATATGATAGAGGTCTATAAATTAATGAATAGAGTGGAACGGGTAAAGGTAGATCGTTTGTTTATGCCATCAAAATATAGAAAGACTAGGGGAGATGCAATAAAGCTACAGGGTAACTTATTTAAGACAAATAAGAGAAAATAGTTTTTACTCAACGTGTAATCAAACTCTGGAATTCGTTACTGGAGGATATAGTAAAAGCTGTTAGTGTAGCCAGGTTTAAAAAAGGTTTGGACAAGTTCCTAAAGGAAAGGTCCAAAAACCATTATTAAAGGGGATCCAGGAAATCCACTGCTTGCCCCAATACAAGCATTGTTGAACCTGTGTCTTTTGGGGAAACTGCTAGTTACTTGTGACCTAGATTGGCCACTGTTGGAAATAGGATACTGGGCTTGATGGACCTTGGTCTGACTCAGTATGGCATATCTTATGTTCTTATGACTTTCCTAAAACATGAGCAAAATTTGGAATGCCCCAAACGCAACTCAAATCTCCAGGTTCTAAAATCTGCCTTCATGCCCTACAGGTTCACCGTGTTTTATCTCACTGTCACCACTATAAAATAATGAATGGAGAGGAAAGGGTAAACGTAGATTGGTTGTTTACTTCTTCAAAAAAATAGAAAGGCTAGAGGACATGCAATGAAGCTACAATGTAGCACATTTAAGACTAATTGGAGAAAAATTTGTTACCAGATGATGTAGTAAAAGCCGTCAGTGTAGCTGGGTTTAAAAGAGGTTTGGACAAGTTCCTGGAGAAAAAAAATCCATAGACTATTATTAAAGAGGACTGGGGAAATCCACTGCTTAGCCCTGGGATAAGCAGCATGGAATCTGTATACCTTTTGGGAACTTGAGTGGTACTTGTGACCTGGATTGGCCACTGCTGAAACAGGATACTGTGCTTGATGGACCCTTGGTCTGACCTAATATTGCATATCTTATAGAAACATAGAAATATGACGACAGAAAAAGACCACATGGCCTATCTAGTCTGTCCTTCCATATCAACAACTACAATAGTCCCCTTTTTTCCTTTAGAGATCCTCTGTGATTGTCCCATGCTCCTTGGAATTTAGATACTGTCATCATCTCTGCCACCTCCACTGGGAGATTATTCCACGGATTCACCACTCTTTCCGTAAAGAAATATTTCCACATATCACTCCTGAATCAATCCCCTTTCACCCTCATCCCATGTCCCTTCATAGCAGAGCTTTCTTTCAATCGAAATAGGCTCTCCTCCTATGCATTTATGCCACAGAGGTATTTAAACGTCTCAATCATATCACCTCTTTCCCGCCTTTCCTCTAAGTCTAAGGTGTACATATTAAGATCCTTAAGTCTGTCCTCATATGCTTTATAATGAAGACCACTAACCATTTTAGTAGCCACCCTCTGTACCGACTCCATCCTGTTTATATCCTTTTGAAGGTGAGGTCTCCAGAATTGCACACTATACTCCAAATTAGGTCGCACTAAAGACTTATACAGAGGCACTATCACCTCCTTTTTTCTGCTAGCCATTCCTCTCCCTATGCATTCAAGTATCCTTCTAGCTTTTGCTGTCACCTTTTCTACCTGTTTAGCTACTTTAAGATCATCAGACACAATTATGCCTATGTCCCGCTCTTCTTTAGTGGACAAAAGTACTTCACCCCTATACTATATTGCTCCCTTGGATTGCTGCAGCCCAAATGCATAACCTTGCATTTTTTAACATTAAATCTCAGCTGCCAAATTATAGACCATTCTTCAAGCTTAGCTATATCCCCCTTCATAGTATCTACACTTTTGTGGGTGTCTACTCTACTGCAGATTTTGGTATCATCCGCAAAGAGGCAAACCTTACCCGACAGCCCTTCCGCTATATCACTAACAAAGATGTTAAAAAGAATCGGACCAAGGACAGATCCCTGGAGCACACTACTAGTAACATCCCTCTCCTCAGAGTGAGCTCCATTTACCTGTACCCTTTGTCGCCTCCCACCCAACCAATTTCTAACCCAAGCAGTAACTTTAGGGTCCATCCCTTCGATGCTCAGTTTGTTTATAAGTCGCCTGTGAGGAGCAGTGTCAAAGGCTTTACTGAAATCTAAATATACCACATCTAGGGCTCTCCCTCTGTCCAACTCTCTGGTCACCCAGTCAAAGAAATCAATCAGAAAAATCCAAGTTATCAATATCCCTGTTTAATGTACATTACCAAGTTTAAGTTACAATATAAACCACTTTGACTGAAATGATAAAGAGGTATAAAATACCTGTTAAATAAATAAATAAACTTCCTGTTGGAGGGGCAGTAGTAGCAGGCTGTGAGTGTACTAGCACAGACACTTTAAAGCCTGGTGCAGCAGAGGTGAGAAGATGGATCCTGTAGGGGGCATGTGGTAGACTGGGCAGCACTGAGCTGCCGCTTTGCTGGGGGGGGGGGGAGGGTGTTGCCACCTTCCAAGGCCTGCTGCCCTAGATGTTTGCCTAGTGGATGGGCCGGCCCTGGGAATCAGTTACCTTCTGACGTGCAGCTACTAACTGACCATCCTGATTCAAGAAGCCTGTGAAAACATTTTATTTTACTCCATATTCCTAGAGAAAATTAACCAGATGCATGAAAGCACATTTTAGAAAGTATGGGTAGGCCACCTCAGAGATGTGCAACTGTAAATGTCTGCAGAGGACCAGCAAGCTTGCAAAAGTGCCCATGAATGTGCATAACACACATAAAATAGCAGAGAAGATGTTCCAAAATATAGACATGGATGGCAACCAAGCAAAGTGGATGTCTGCATGACTAGAAATATGGTGCTAGGGACATGAAAGTGTGCTAAACGTGCACATCACTGCAAGATGTGCTAGCACATGCAGCAGGAAACAGGATGTAGCCACCCCCTCTCTTTCCCCCCCCCCCCCCACACCTACAGAACCAACAGTGAAAAGGGAACACTATGGCCTTAAAGAAGGCAAACTAGCATAAAAATGGTAATTACACTTACCTGGTAATTGTAGTTCCTTGAGTGACGACAGTTCAGTCCTCTACCTCTGGGTTGTCAACCTCCTCCTGCAGCTTTGGAGACTGGTACGTCAGAATGATGACATCACTGGATATAGCCTGCTGCTCACTCCTCTCAGCCCCAGTGTGAACTATTAACAAAGCAGACTCAAAGGAGCAACAAATAAGTAGCAAAAATCAATCAATGTAAACTAATCCAACTACTGTTAACACCTACAAACACCCATGAAGGCCTTCTTGCGCCCTGGACTGCCACACAATGTACGACATAACAGAGAAAACCTACCTGTAACCTCTTCCTCTTTGTCCTCATCGGTGGATGCTGCCTGCAAAACTCTGGGTGGGACGGAGGACTGAACTGTCGTCACTCAAGGAACTACAATTACCAGGTAAGTGTAATTACCATTTCCTTATCGTTCCTCCAGTTCAGTCCTCTACCTCTGGGAAGTACCAGAGCAGTAATCAGTGGGAGGGACCCTGCATTCTGGCCTGCAACACCGCCGAACCAAAACGAGCATCCGTAGCCGCCGCTACATCCAGCCGATAATGCTTACTAAACGTATATAGGGACGACCAAGTCGTCGCTCTACAAATATCCCCCGGCGGAACTAGACTGTGCTCAGCCCAGGAACAGGCCTGCGCTCTTGTGGAATGCGCCCGCAGCCCCGCGGGCACTGACCGACCCTGGAGCAGATAGGTGGAAGCAATGGCCTCTCGAACCCACTGAGCAATCGAAGCCTTCGCCGTCGCTTCCCCTTTGCGCACTCCTCCAAACAAGACAAATAGTCTATCAGATTTGCGAAACGGCTCCGTCACCTTCAAATACCTACGCAAAGCCCTTTTCACGTCCAAACGTCACAAACTGGAATCCATTTCTCCGTCGCTCCGAGACCCGAGAACTGGCAGACAAACCGCTTGATTCAAATGGAAAGGAGACACCACCTTGGGTAAAAAGGACGGCACTGGCCGAAGCACTACCTTCTCCCTTGAAAAGGCTAAGAACGGTTCCCTACATGACAACGCCTGAAACTCCGAAATGCGTCTAGCTGAACAAATCGCCACCAGGAACACCGTTTTCAAAGTCAAATCCTTCACCGAAGCTGAAGGCAAGGGCTCAAAGGGTGGTTTGGACAACGCCGCCAACACCAAATTCAGGTCCCAAGGCGGAACCAACACTCTGCGCGACGGTCTTAATCGAGAAACTGCCTTCAGAAAGCGTATCACATCAGGATGAGTACCAAGCGACATTCCCTTAACCTTGCCGCGATAAAAAGAAAGAGCCGCCAACTGCACACGTAAAGAACTGGCTGCAAGACCCTTATCAAACCCGTCCTGCAGGAACCCCAAGATCGAGGGGATGTCAACCGTGGATGCACGAATCTGCCGTCTCGAACACCAATCCTCAAAGACACACCAGACACGTACATAAGCCAAAGACGTGGACGGCTTATGCGCTCGAAGCAGCGTAGCCACGACTGCAGCGGAATAACCCTTTTTTCTCAGACGCCCCCTCTCAATGGTCAAACCGTAAGCGACAACCGATCCACTTGGGGCATGAAAAGAGGACCTTGAAGCAACAAGTCCACCCATATTGGCAACCGCCATGGCTGACCATTGAGGAGACGCACTAGATCCGCATACCACAGCCGCCTCGGCCAGTTGGGAGCCACGAGGAGAACTCTTCCCGGATGTGCTTCGATTCTTTGTACCACCCGGCCTATCAACGCCCATGGAGGAAATACGTATAGGATTCCCTCGGTTGGCCACCGCTGCAACAGCGCGTCGATGCCCTCCGACATTCTTTCCCATCTTCTGCTGAAGAATCAGCTGGCCTTTGCCGACTGGAAGGTCACCATCAGATCCATTATGGGCCACCCCCAGCGATCCACTAACTGCGCAAAGACGTCGGGATGTAGCTCCCACTCCCCTGCGTCTACTCGTACTCTGCTGAGAAAGTCCGCCTGAACGTTTTCTTTTCCTGCGATGTGCGTCGCGGAAAGCGCCGTCAGCCGCTTCTCTACCCAAGCGAACAACACGTCCGCTTCTTCCTCCATAGCTGCACTTCCCGTGCCGCCTTGACGGTTGATGTAGGCAACTGTCGCCGAGTTGTCGGACAGCACGCGAACTGCACGACCCAACACCAGCTCCTTAAATGCTACCAGCGCCCGAGCCACCGCTCACAGTTCCAGACAATTGATCGACCAGGATGCCTCGAGGGGAGACCACCACCCCTGCGCGAATCTGTTCCCGCAGTGTGCTCCCCAACCCGCCAGACTTGCGTCCGTTAACAGAGGAAGCCATATCGGCTGCTCCAGTGGCATGCCTGCCTCCAGGGATGACCAGAGGAGCCACCAACGAAGCGACGCCCAGGCTTGGAGTGGACACGGCAGACGCTTGCTCAAAGGATCGGACTGATGCGACCACCAGTGAAGAAGGGCTCTTTGCAAAGGCTGTATATGTACCTTGGCCCACGGCACCGCTTCCAACATTGCTGCCATCGTTCCCAACACCTGAAGATAGGACCATGCTGACGGCGCTGGCACCAACCTGAATTTCCGAACCAGCTTCCGAAGAGCGAGAGCTCTGCCGCGCAGCAAAAACACCTGACCTCTCTTTGTGTCGAACCGTACTCCTAAATATTCCAGATCCTGTGACGGCATGAGACGGCTCTTGGCCGGATTCACCACACAACCAAGGCTCTGCAAAAATTCCACAACTCTGCTTGTCATGCGAACGCTCTCTGCTTCGGACTTGGCCCGAATCAACCAATCGTCGAGATAGGGGTGCACCAAAATCCCTTCCTTGTGCAAAGCCGCCGCCACCACCACCATAATTTTGGTGAAGGTTCGTGGCACGGTTGCCAGACCAAAAGGCAAGGCTTGGAACTGGTAGTGAGTCCATGGAAGAGCGAACCGTAGAAACCTTTGATGCGCCGCTCGGATAGGAATATGCAAATATGCCTCCGTGAGATCCAGCGACGTCAAATACTCCCCTTGACGCACTGCCACTATGACCGAGTGTAAGGTTTCCATATGGAAATGTGGCACCCGTAGACAATGATTCACGGCTTTCAGGTCCAAGATGGGTCTTAACGTGCCGCCCTTCTTTGGCACCACGAAATAAATGGAATACCGCCCCACGCCGCACTCTTCCTTCGGTACTTCTACCACGGCCACCAACTGGAGGAGCCGTTCTAAGGTTCCACGGACCGCTAACACCCTCTTGGACCCCCTGCATGGGGACATGATGAAGGAGTCCCTTACCGGCCGTGCCAACTCCAGCGCATAGCCGTGCTGAATAATCTCCAACACCCACTGGTCGGAGGTGATGTGGGTCCAAGCAAAAAGATACTCCCTCAGCCGTCCTCCTATAGGAGGCCCTTCCGCCGGGACCCACCTCACTTCATTGGGACTTGAGAGGCGTGGACACGGGATTTGAGGAGAAACCTCTATTGGCTCCTCAAAAGCCGCGGAATCCCTGGGCCCGAAAGGGAAAACAACCACATTGGAAACTACCAAACCTTGTCGCCCGAAACCTGCGGACCTCCCGAAACTGACCCCGATATCCCAGACCGGGCCTACTTTGTTTCGGCTTATCCTCCGGGAGCCGGCCCATTTTGGACTTCCCCAGGTCTTTAACCAACTTATCCAAGTCTTCTCCAAAAAGCAATCCGCCTTTAAAACGGCAACTTACTAAGGCGCAACTTAGAAGAACCGTCAGCCGCCCAATTCCGCAACCACACCGATCTGCGCGCGGCTACCACGGATGCTGTGCTGTTAGCCAGCGCTCTGATCAAATCATAATGCACGTCCGCCAAATACGCCGCTCCTGATTCCAAGCGACCCAGTTCCTTGAGCTCCTCAAGATCCATATGCGGAGACTGCCTCAGCCGCTGGACCCAGCGCAAGCAGGCTCTAGCCACCCAAGCTCTACAGATGGATGCCTGCAAGGACAGCGAATCCGCCTCGAACACCTGCTTCAGCAACCCATCCACCTTCCGGTCCTGAGCATCCTTCAAGGCCGCGCTGCCCTCCACCGGGATAGTGGTCTTCTTTGTAACTGCCGATACCACCGCGTCCACTCTGGGTGCTTTGAACCTGTCCTTATCTTTCTCCGATAACGGATAGAGCCTATTCAAGGTCCGAATACCCCGAAGCCCTGTCTCCGGACGATCCCATTCGTCCTGGATCATTCTGTCCACCACCCTGTGAACAGGGAACACCACCTGTGTCTGACGGACCGCCTGAATGACCGGATCCTCCACTTCCTCCTCCACCGGAGGCGTAGTGGAGAGATTCAGTATCTGCATGGATTCCGTGATCAACGCTGAAAGGTCTTCCCTACGGAAGACCCGAATGATTTTAGCCTGATCCTCGGGATCAGAGATCTCTCCCTCCTCGAGATCCGGCGCCCCTTCCTCCTGGTCCCAATCAATCTCATCACCGTCCAGCAAGTCCAATTCTGCAGATGCAGAAAGACGCGTCCGAGGCTTTTTAGGGATTGGCGAATCCTCGCCGCCCTCCTCAATCGCCTCCGACAGCTGGAGGTGCTCGGAATGTTTCCTTGCCCCCGGAATTCTACCCTGACGCCGGAGACAGTACGCCTGATGCATGAGCAAAATAAAGTCAGGACTGAACCCCCCGAGGTCCGAGGACTGAGCCTGCCGTGTCCCCGACGGCCCCGCTAAGTCCTCTACTGCCAGCTCCTGCGCAGGGGAATGAAGCGAAGCCACATTCGCCACCAACAACCCCCCCCCCCCCCTGCACGTCAGGAACCTCTTTTATATCCATTTGCTGCTCCACCGCTGAGGAGAGGGCTGCACACCCCCGGCACACCCCTGAAGCAGCAACTGTACCCCTTCAAGTCCCACAGATAATACACTGTGGGCGCCCTGACATAGCCAGAAAAAATAATTGAAAGCAGAGGCTATGCAGATCTATAAACCTCTTCTTCTTCTGTTTTTTTGGGGGGGGTTTTGTGCACCTGAAGGTTTCTGCAAAGGAAATAGAAGCCCAGTCAACCCAGAGCGTCCTAAAACTATTACTCTAGCTACCCCCGACACGAGAAGAGAGAACCCACAAACCCTCCCCCCCCCCCCGCAGAGGAGCTCGATCGCCAAAAAAAAACAAAGGAAACCAAAAGGAAATGAAAGAAAACCAAGCAAACTAAAGGAAGTAACTACACTAAAGAACAGCTACAGAGAAAGGCAAACTATAACAAGATTACCTCCCGATGCTGCTTCTCCGGAGCTGACCGGTGCCTGTCAGCCACGCGGCTCACCGCACAGCCTAAAATGGCCGCCGGGACAGCTGGAGCTGAGAAAAAGAGCGCCAAAAGCTGCTGACAACCAGCGCGCTCAGAGCCGGGGATCCCTGCCTCAAAGCGCAGCCTGAAACCGGACTTCCTCACCGGCCAGGTCCGCACCATCTGATCGCTGCTGCAAAAGCCGTGCTGCCTTAATTAAACGCCAGCAGCTTGCACCGCTGAGAATTCCCTCCAAAACCGCGACCAAGCAGGCCATGCGGTCCGGGCAGTCAGCCGCCGATCAGAAGGTGCTCTCCCCCGAAAGGTCCTGGGGGAGAGAGCCTGACGCTTAAAAGAGAAGATAAACCCCTCTCTCCTGCTTGCCGCTATCGTTTTTTTGTTTGTTTGTTTGTTTTTTTACAGAGACAGGGAGCAAGAAAGCCCAAGGTCTTTACGAATTTTTAAACAACCACCCCAGCTCACAAATCAAATTAATCCCACTATACTATCTCTAAGCTCCTTATCTATTCCTCCAGAGAGCCTCTACCAGGCTCACTGACGTCCTCCTGCATGGAGACTGGTCACACTGGGGCTGAGAGGAGTGAGCAGCAGGATATATACAGTGATGTCATCATTCTGACGTACCAATCTCCAAAGCTGCAGGAGGAGGTTGACAACCCAGAGGTAGAGGACTGAACTGGAGGAACGATAAGGAAGAAAGTTTGTTCCTCTGCAGGCTCATCCCGGAGGAGGAGGAAGTTCTCCTCCTGTCATGTCAATGGAGACCCCCACATGCTGCAGCAAGAAGAGTCTGGTACAGTGAGTCAATCTAGTCTTCTGCACACTGGAAGAGATGTAGCAGCAAGCAGGAGCACTGTAGGAAAGCCGGGAAGTGTGCCAGACATACGATGGTCAAAAAAGGAACTAAGACTGCTCCCTCTCTGAGACAGCACTGAGGGACAATATATTGAGAAAGGCATGTATACTGAAAAGCTGATGCAGGAAAGTACACAGTGAGGGAATGAGTGCACATGTGGGCAGGAGGGGTGTTGCCAGGAGATCAGGGGAGAGATGTGCACATGCTAGCAACACCAGCATGGGAAGGCTGGGTAGATGGGGTAGCAGAAGCAACAGGGTTGTACCGCAGCTCCATGCCACATGGTCATGTGGAGGCAATCATTAGTGTATAATTGCACACTGGTGCTAATGAGGATGCCATAGCCCTGCAGACACAAAATAGACAGATTCAGGTGGAGCAGGTACCCAAGGGCAGAAACTCTGCTATCAGCTGCAGTAGCAGTCCTCAGCGATAAGCATGGCTTGTTCAGGGCTTTATAGAGGACAAGAATGTCAGCAAGGAAAGAAAGAAGATGAAGGCTGTACCGGGGAATAGTGAGCACTATATGCTGTGTGTGCAGGGTACAGGCACAGCAGTGAATGGAAAGGCATGTCCGTCCCCCCCCCTCCTCCCCACACACACCAAGATATAAAAAATATAACATACAGAGTCAGGTGCATGACAATGGGATTGAAGAGGCAGAAAGTAGTAAATGCTAAGCTGTATTTTCTCGCACTCTCCACAGACCCTTCCACATCATGCATCACCTGAAAGTGATCAAGGTGCCCTTCCATACCATGTGGTGCTCCCGGCACCGATTGCTGCAGCACATTCAATGCAAGATCCTGCTGGAGCAAGGTCAGTGTCTTTTGTAATTGCAGAACAATGGAAAATCCAAAATTCAACCTATTCCCCCTGCTCATCACAAGCTGCCTTCAAACCAGCAATCTTTGGATTGGAAGGCAGGCAGCCTGCAGCACAGCCATCACATCTCCATTGGGGGGGGGGGGGGGGGGGCGGAGAAAAATTAAGCCAGTTTGCTCTTAACTCTTGTATTCCTGGTCATCCTCATTCCTATTGTCAAAGTAGGTCAAGGTTTGGCAGGACTGGACCTCAATGCAAAATATTAACTGGTTTGCTTGTCCTGTTAATCAACTATCTCATGCTGTAGAGATTTACTCAAAAGAATATTCCTTTGCCATGCTGCAGTGCCAGAAAGTGTACTTAGAGATGGTTTGACAGACTATCAGAGACATTTGCCATGCCTAATACAGATCCGGGTTGCCCAGGTGCAGATGATCAAGCAGGATCTGGATTAGGCTTGGTAAATCTCTCAGACAGTATACTATAAAGGTTTCATAGAATATCTGGCACAACTAGGGCCAGTGTGACCATTAGGTAAACTCGGTGGCCGCCTAAAGTACCAATGGTTCAGGGGTTTGATGGTCTATGAAAGCATGTATATGTAAACACCAAGAGTCACTTCACAAGTCCAGGTGATTCTGCACATTGTGATACATATTGGGACATACCTGATATGTATTAACCCAGGCAGAGGTTGCTGCTAGTATATGCTATCACAGACTACCTGGTACATTAACATGCTTATATGACAATAAGCAGAATATATCTCCATAGTGGAAGTCTATATATCCAGAAGATGACATACTGTTAGTATGTTCCATAGAGCCCCAGACAGTACAAACCTGGGGGTATTCAGGAAAAAGGACTGACAATCACCACCAATACATAACATAGATAAGAGCAGACTGGTTTCAATAATTCCTCAAGGATTCATAGGAACAGTACCTTTTTCACCCATGCTTTTGACCTCCCTGCACCCTCGTGATGATTCTGATGCTATACACCACCCCCTCTCCCCTCCCTCTGCCCCTTTTTTCCCCTCAGCATTCCGCCTGTCTAGTTGTATAACTCTGTTCCTTTCCTATCTTTTCTATGTCTCAATAGTGTTGTCCTGTCAATCGAATGGCGTTCCTTTCCTCCTTTACTCCTCTAGCAGCCTCCTCTTTGTTTATTATTGTACACCGCTCTGACACTCCGGTTTGAGCGGTATATCAAGCCTTACTAATAAAGAAAGAAAGAAAGAAAGAAAATACCTGTTAGAGGTCTGCCTCCTAACCTGTAGGTCACAGTTCTGATTTTTGTTTTTACTGCATTTTCAAACATTACAGAAAAAAAGAAATATAAACATAAAAAAGGATACAAATACAGTAATAGCAATAATCTGAAGGAGTTCTGATACTGAGGAAAACAATAGCACAACTGAGAAATGTAAGGATGACATTTATTAATGCTCACATCATAACAGTTATGATACATGAAGACATTTACAGTCATACAGAACCCAGATGCTAAAGCAAACAGAGCAAGATGCATGTCTTAATGATGCAATCAGTCACCACAGCTTTTATGTACAGAACAGCAACCTGTGAGCGGAGCTCATGTATAGCAAGCACACAAGATTGGGACAAGCCTCCTACCCAAGATACACAGAATCGAGGTGACATAGGGCTCATGAAGGACACATGCAATATCTATTATCATCACTGGCTAAGAAACTGAGTGTTTGGACTCCTAGAAGCACAATAATCTCATTACATGCAGTCACTAAATGATGCTCTTTCTGCCTCTGGACTTATCATTTGTATAGTGCTGCAAGGTGTATGCTGCCTCTGGACCCCTTGTGTGACCTATGTAGAATGATCAGAGACTCTGCCTCTATGCTGTATGTTGCATAGCTATTAGAGTGGGGATGCATGGATGATTCCCAAGTCTTTCATCAATTTGACACCCACACTGTTACTGCCACAGATGTCCCTTATCTTGGGTATGTAAGGAAAAGGAGGATACCTATTAAATGGGAGTCGGCAAAACTATTGTCATCACTATCCTCTGGGGGGGTGCAAGAGAAGCATTTATCCTACAGATGGATACATACTGGGCAATATGAAGAGAATGACAGCAGGCCGACAAGGTCAAACGCCATACCCCCCCATGCTCTATATACACAGATAAAACAGACTGTGGGGGGCTCAGTAGGCCATGCATTCATACAATGTAAAATCAATTAAAAGGCCATTCCCCCTGCCACTATATCCATAGATAAGGACAGGCTGTTGGAGGGGCCTCAGTAGGCCACATTTCTTACAATATAAAAGCAGTTCATATCCCACCCTGGAGGCACCCTCCCAGCAGCATCTCTGCATGCTCCAGGCAACCCCCTGCATCAGAAACAGAGAACATTTTGTCAGTTACAGGCACATGGGAGACAATAAAGGTGCACAGAGAATCACTATCACCCCGCACACTACAGTTGACAGTGGCCTACTACTGGTGGGGGGGTGGGGGTTGAGCAACCACATAAACAGCTCACAAACAAATCTACTATGTCCACCTCCCAGCATACACTTGGCCCCGAAATGGTATATCCATTGCAGCTGGGAGGATGCAGGGGTCACGGCGATGGATAGAAGATGCACTCTGTGAGAACAACTTGGACATGTCCACAACGCACACATATATAGCTATATATTTAAAATGGCTGACACACATGTTTATGTCAATGGTCACGTCCACATTTGTGGGCCATTTCATAAATATGGACACCTAAATTAAAGACATTCCACCCCACCCATGTAAATAATGCATTTTAAGGGCCACTTGGACGTAGCCACCCCCATTTTACAAACATCATTGGTAGGGCTGACATTGATGTCAGCATGGCATCAACGGCTAAAGTATTTACCTCCAAAGTCAACTTCAAGACATTTATCAAGCCTAAGCCTAATCCAAATCCGGTCGTCAAGTTAGTGATGATAAACAAGAATCTGCATTAGGCAGTTAGCATTTTCCATAGAGCTATGTTACAGACCAGACCAACATTGTGCCAATCAGGAGACAGGAAGAAAGATCATCATCAGAGTTAAGAGAAGTCTGGATAGAGACAGCCCCGCCAAAATGAAAAAAATCTGCAAATGAAACAGGAAACAAAACAAAACAAAACAGAATTTTTTTTGCCTGCACACCTTTAGTTTCCAACAGTGGCCAATCTAGGTCACAGGTACCAGGAAGGGAACTAAATGGTAGATAGTTTCCATGCTATTATCCCAGAGAAAAGCAGAGACTTCTCCAGGTCCATCTTAATAATGGTTTGTCAATTGCTTTTACCACATCCTCCAGCAATGAGTTCCAGAGCCTCATTATGCATTAAGTTGGGACGTCCATCCCTGCTATTCGGCCCCTCTGCCAACCCTGACTAACTTCCCCGAACGTTGTACAAGGAGTTTAGACAGGGGCGGGAAAGGGGCGTTTTGGAGGCGGAGTTAAGGTGGCAGTGGGCGGTCCGCAGCCCCGGACATACAGCGGGGGACTACAGGCACGGGTGGCGGAGGAGGTAGGATGAGATAGAGGAGATTCCCTGCAGCCCGACCCTGGCCTTGGGAGGCCAGATTAGGGGTCAGGCTGGGTGCCATTTGGCGATGTAATGTATAAATGTAATTTATGTTGTTGATCAAACTGTAATTTATCTGGTTGCTCAAATGTATAATTGTAATTTATGTGGTTGTTGTGCACCCCTCCCTCAAATCAGACTGTAATCTTAAATTGTTTATGTACATACTCCCTTGTTTGTTCCACCAATAGTCCGCTGCTGATCGCTGGAAGTAGCGGCATACAAATATATACCAAATAAATAAATAAATAAATAAAATAAACTGGACACCATGGCACCACGGATCCATTCAGGAGTCTTGACTGAGTTAGCTGGGCTTGGCCTGTAGTGCATGCCGACCAGAATCGGAGTCCCGGTCTGCACATACAGGCCTGAATGCGATTCTGATCTCACGGAGCTAGACGTGCCCCACAGAATCAGAATCCCATCTAACTCTGTGCATCCGGTTCTGACCGGGCACACGGAGGGCCGAGATGTCCAGGATATAATCAGGCCCTATTTGTTTTAAATGTGATACTTTGTAATCTCCCACTGTGTCCCCTGGCCTTATTGATATTTTAATGTAGTTTCAAGTGTTTTGTTGGCCTTTTTTCACATTGCCCTACTTTTGTGAAAAGATTTCACATTTTAGTACATGATATGGTAAATTTCTTGATGTAGTGACATTATTCCTAAGAATTATAAGTTGCATACTCCTTCAAAAATTACAAAGACCACAGGACATAAAATGAAAGTACTAAGTGGTACCTTTAAGGGGCAAGTTGGGATAATGGCTATCATGCATTATTTGTAACTAGTTCCCATTGAATAACATGGGACCTAGTTCAACAATTAGCTCAGCTTAGTAAACATGCCCCTAAGACTAATCAGAAAAAATATTTTTTCACTCAGTGCTTAATTAAGCTCTGGAATTTGTTGCTGGAGGATGTAGTAAAAGCTCTTAGTGTAGATGGGTTTAAAAAATGTTTGGACAGATTCCGATAAGAAAAGTCTATAAACCATTATTAAACTGGACCAAGGAAAATGCATTATTTATTCCTGGGATAAGCAGCATGGCATCTGAATATCTTTTGGGATCTTGCCAAGTACTTGTAACCTGAATTGGCTACTATTGGAAACAGGATACTGGGCTCGATGGACCTTTGGTTTGACCCAGTATGGCAAATTGTATGTTTTTCTGTTTTCAATTAGTTTCATGATGGTAGAAGAAATTATCTTGTTCAAGACAGCATGAAATAATAGAAGACAAACAAAAATGGCAGCATAGTTCTTCATGCATCTTCATGCTGCCATTTTGATATTAAAATATCACTGAACAATCGTTATTGCATTTTGGCAAAGAAAATTGAATATTGCATCCTTTGTAAAATATTTATTAGGATTAAATCCTAGGAAAAAAAAAAACAAAGCCAACATTAAAAACATGAGTCTAGTGCCCCTTACCATCGGGCAGGCAGCGGCGGGACAACCTTTTCAAGGGAGGACCCTGACACTACATCTGCGTGCTCCACAGCTCCTTCCATGGATTCGCTAAGGCTGTGTGGGAGGCATTGGGGGTTTGCTGTTATCCCCTGGAGACTGCTGCATTGTGCACCGGCTGCTGGAATCGCTCCTGTGCCCCTTACCATCGGACAGGCAGCGGCGGGACAACCTTTTCCAGGGAGGACCCTAACACTACATCTGCGTGCTCCACAGCTCCTTCCGTGGATTCGCTGAGGCTGTGTGGGAGGCATTGGGGGTTTGCTGTTATCCCCCAGAGACTGCTGCATTGTGCACCGGCTGCTGGAATCGCTCCCGTGCCCCTTACCATCAGGCAGGCAGCGGCGGGACAACCTTTTCCAGGGAGGACCCTGACACTACATCTGCGTGCTCCACAGCTCCTTCCGTGGATTCGCTGAGGCTGTGTGGGAGGCATTGGGGGTTTGCTGTTATCCCACGGAGACTGCTGCATTGTGCACCGGCTGCTGGAATCGCTCCCGTGCCCCTTACCATCGGGCAGGCAGCGGCGGGACAATCTTTTCCAGGGAGGACCCTGACACTACATCTGTGTGCTCCACAGCTCCTTCCGTGGATTCGCTGAAGCTGTGTGGGAGGCATTGGGGGTTTGCTGTTATCCCCTGGAGACTGCTGCATTGTGCAGCGGCTGCTGGAATCGCTCCCGTGCCCCTTACCATCGGGCAGGCAGCGGCGTGACAACCTTTTCCACGGAGGACCCTCCCTTCCTCTCTATAAGTTTAGCTTCCTTATTAGACCGCGGAGCGTGTCCGCGGGGCGTGTTCCGAAGGGGCATGTCCAAAGAGGCGAGACACGCCCCTTTGGCGCCCCTTCTGCGTCATCTTGGCGTTGGAAGCTTATACCTTGTTTTGAGCTGTTTGAGTATTTTTCTATTATGGGGAAGCGGAAGGCCAAAGCCTGTAGCAAAGAGGCAGCTGCCCCGACAGAAAAATTGTCTATTGGTCCTATGGACAAACATCTTGTACCTCTTCCAGTAGCACAGTCTTCCCCCGACGGAGCCTCCCACAGTTCTGGAGGGCGGTCTCCTCCCCCCCCCCCCCCCCGTCTTCTCCCGGGATCTCGTTTGCCTCTGTGGAGTCCCTAGACAAGGTGAGTGTCAGTGCTCCTATAGTACTGTTTCCTAGACCGGTTCAGTTAGTCGGGGTTAGTGGCTCTCCTGGTCTGTCTAACCCTTCCTCTGACCCTGAAGTAACCTTAAAAGATCTTTGGGGTGCCCTTCAATCTGATGATAAGTTGACCTCTACTTTGAGCTCCCTTTGTGTTTTTTCGACAGAAACTGTTGCTTCTTTGAAGCAGCTAGATGACAAAGTTTCCTTTGTTGATGCTACGTGTACTAGGCTTGAATCCCAGGTTGGCCCGTTGCATTCTGCGAATGTGGCTGGCATAAAGGATTCGTTAATCTTGCATAGTAAAGTAGAGGCATTGGAAAATTCTATACGTCTTTATAATTTGCGTTTTTTAAATTTTCCATATACCTCTCTCTTAGCTCCCAGAATTCTTCTGGATAAGTATTTGAGAGAGGTTTTGCATTTGAGTGAGCCTTTTGAATTCTCACAAATATACATTTCCTCTGCGGTGAAAAAGGTCTCTTCAGCGAACGAGGATTTAGATGTTATTGAACCTTCCATTACGAATTTAACAGCTTTTCTAGAGGACTCCACAGATGCAATAAGTACCCGGGCTACCTTGTTGGTGACATGCAAAACTTTGGAAGCAAAACAAAGTATTCTTAAGACTTTCTTTAAATATAAAGCTACAAAGTTTTGCGGTCACCTTATAAATATTTTTCCAGATGTGGCACGTAGTACCCAGCTTCGGAGGAGGCTTTTTTTGGCTTTAAAGCCTCAGGTCTTGCAGCTGGGTGCTACCTTCTTTCTTAGATTTCCTTGCAAATGTGTTATAAATTATGAGGGTGATTCATTTATTTTCACCGATGTTTCTCACTTGGAAAAATGTATTGCAGATAGGAGAGTGAGGGAAAAGTAAGGGGAGTGTAGTCGTTGTTTAGCCTCCGGATAGGTGGGTTGTATGCCTTATTTTCTTATTTGTATCCTGATTATTGTAATGCCCCAGTTGAATCTCAGATATGTGGGCTAAATCGGATTTTGTTACTTTGTATAGATGTTTCTATGGATGAGTATAATTTTACTTTTCCTTTTTTGTTTCTGATTGTCTTTATATTTAGTTGGTGTTTAAACTGATTAAAACTTCAATAAAAAAAAACAAAAAAAACAAAACAAAACATGAGTCTAGTATTGGCAGAGAATTTAACAATTAATTATTTTCATTTCTTATTCACTTTTTGTCACAGGTTAGCTACTACAGTTAAAAAGTGACAGCTATTATTTTTTCCAACAAAGTCAAAGCATATTATATATGGGTTCCACAAATCAATTAAAGCAAAAAGTCCATTATACATTAATATTACATTATTCACCATGTAATACACATCCAGGGTCATTCTGAGGCACATCCATCCCCGCTATTTGTGCCTCTTCCTGGTCCTGTTTACCTTCCCCACATCTTGTACGTGGAAGGTAGATGGGGCGGGAAAGCAGCGGATTGGGGGCGGCATCAGGGTGGGCAGTGAGCGGTCGTTGACCCCGGATATACAGGGCCAATTCTAATGTCAGCCCTGTATATCCAGAGTCGGCGACTTGCACGGGGAACTTATTCCATGTCTGAGGTGGAATAAGTTCCCTAGTCATCAGGGATCAGCGGGCCCAGGGCGCGGATGGGGCAGGGGGGGCTGAGGACATTCCCCACAGCCCGACCCTGGCCATAGGAGGCCAGATCAGGGGTTGGGCTGCAGGGAATAAGCTTCAGGAGCTGGCGGCCAGGGATCGCACCTCTTCAATGGAGCAGCGGTGCCATGGCAACTGGATGCCATGGTGTCATGGCTCCATTGAAGAGCCCTGACTAAGTTAGCCAGGGAAGGCCTGTATGTGCAGGCATGCAGGCTGGATGGAATCGGGGTCCTGGACTGCACGTACAGGCCTGCTCGCGATTCAAATGCACAGAGGGACTGGACATGAGGGATGAAATCGGGCCCATTCTGTTTTTATTTGAATCTCATAATGGCAAAATGCAAATACTACAAAACTGAATCTATAATTCAAGCATTTTCAAATAGCCTGTTATCCAGTAAAAGTAGTGATGTCCTGTTTTCATGTGCCAATTTAAATCAAATGGGAAATTATGAAATACAGACATTCCTTTACTGAAGCATTAAAGCACTCTTCAACCTAGAAGTTAGATGGGGGCGGGGAAGGGGTAGGGAAGGGGCAGATCGGGGCGGTGTTAGGGCAGGCAGTGGGCGGTTTTCGGCCCCGGACGTACAGGACCGATTCCAATGTCAGCCCTGTACGTCCAGGGTCAACGGCTTAGATGGGGAGCTTATTCCATCTCTGAGGTGGAATAAGTTTCCGATCGGGCAGAGGATGGTGGCCTGGGGCATGGCAGCGGCGGGAGGGGGCGGAGAGCATTCCCCATAGCCCGACCCGCGATCCGGCATCCCAAGGCCAGGGTCGGGCTGCGGGGAAAGCATTGTAGGAGCCGGTGGCTGGGGATCGCGGCTTTACAATAGAGCTACAGTGCCATGGCAATCGGACACCATGGTACCACGGCTCCATTGTAAAGCCCAGCCTGAGTTAGTCGGGCACGGCCTGTACGTGCAGGCCAGGTTGAATTGCGTTCCCGGCCTGCACATACAGGCCTGTTCATGATTCCGATCCCGTAGGGTTAGGTAGATCTGGCCAGGCGCACAGAGGGCCTGTACATCCAGATTGGAATCAGGCCCTGAATGATTATGGCAACTGTTTCTTGTAAGGAAACATGTTTTATGCTCACACACAGACAAATCAACAAACAGATAGATAGATTTGCACTATATATTCTCAATGAAAATCTGAAAGAAAACCTTGGCTCCATTTCTTAGCTGATCCTAAACAAGAGAGTCCCTGGAAACCTCAACAGGTGCCTATCGAGTTGCAAGATTCAAATAAAATATTGCTTTCATTTTTTAAAAAGTATCCAAAACAATACAATAAATGGGTAATATTTTAGTTTAAATGGCTTTTGGGTCAACTAAGCTGAAGTGCTGGATCAGCTCCAAGGCTAATCTGGTAAAGAACTAATGAGTGGTACTGCACCACAAAATATTTGCCCACACAATACATCACATGCTAAAATTATGGAAAGAGTCATCAAGAACGACAAGGAGAACAAATATTTGGCTAAGACAGCTGTCTTCATTAATTTTATTATTCAACTACAGAAAACTATTTGGTATGCATATGCTGAAAAGCCAGTGATTTATTTCTAAGGTGTCGATAAAAACAATACTGTTTGTAAATTCAACAATATACTCTTTCACAGGCAGCCTACAGTTGTAATCTTAAATGCCAACCAGATGGCTGACATCTGTTTTGTAGCAGTGTGAGCAGATGAAACTGTATTATTGGGGGATCGAGCAGTGTCTTCCTGCTCCTTTGAACTTCCATTTCATTCAAAAGTATCCTCTACTGGGATCTGGCAATGTTTCACCATAAGTTTTCATTCACAACTACTTTGAGAGGATTCCCATTTTATAGTCACCTCCCATCTGGGCCAGATCCTGCAGCAGAGATCCTTATACAGGAACCACAGATGATACTGGAACTTACTACATGTAGTATACCCCAAATCAGGCCATGAGGTGGTGCTGATGTGTGAAGATTGAGACTCCCAGTTCTATAGGGGCTGTGAATACTACTACCATAGCATCCTATTGCCGGCCTGAAAAGCAGAAGTCAAACCCAGGTTTCCCACTGAGTTACCAAACTGTATTCGTTGTAAGCAAATTCAGGACTTGGTTTTAGCAATATAAGCAGTGGCAGTATATATAGATCATTTGCAGCATTCTAGACAACGAGCTACTATGCTACTAGCTCAAAGAAATATAATTAGGGCAAGCAATCGTATTCTTAGACACATATCAGTGTATTACCTTGCTTCTGGATTTTAGTAGACATTAAAAATTGCATGGAGGAATAGGGCAGAAAAATAATATATCAATATAAACTTTCCAGATTTTTTTTAATTCTGAAGAAAAAAAACTGTAGTTCAGGCTCATGGAGAATTAATATTTAAATCAACTGATTCATGAAAAATTTAAAAAAAAAGTACTCTGGAATGAAAAAGGTTTTATATTTTTAAGTTAAAAGGTTTCATAAACAATATCAGATTAAGGTCTCCAGTGCCTTGAGTCTTCAGCAAACATCATTTACTGGTATTTATTCATTTATTCAAGGGCCTCATTTACAAAGCTGCACTAAGGTTTGGCAGTTACCCTGTGGTACAATAATTGCCAATTTGCAATACTCTGTAAGGTGGCATAAACTGTTCTGTGTTATCTGCAGTGTTAATAGTTAATGCATGGCAATGACCTCAGCTGTAATTGTAAGGCAGGATCCTCACCCATTCTATGCCCCTTCCACATTAGCTGTTTTACACTGGATTTATGTGCACTGCTAAGGCACCGTGTTAACTGTTAGCACATGCCAATGACATTGGCACGTTAATTCACAAATGAAACAACTAATACAGCATCATAATAAAAATCATAAAATTGACGACACACAGCTGGAATAACAAAGCAAGATCATATTCCACATACCCTGGCTTAGGAGTGAGGGTCATGATGATCATGATATATGCAAAACTAAACCATTTGGAGAAATTGCCCCCAAGATAGCCCTTCTCACATTTTCAATAAAGCACTGCTGCTTACTTGTAACAGGTGTTTTCCACAAACAGCAGGATTGATAAGAAATACAATGAGTCACATCATCTAACCGTGCTGGGATGGAACTGCTCTCCCACAGGTCAGAACTAAGGGGCATGTTTATTAAACCACAATAGGCTTTTGCAGCTAATGCAGCGTGTTAGTGCAAATAGTGCTGTGTTAGCTGCAAAAGTCATGCGGCACCTGTACAGGGTATGCATAACCTTCCCCCAGCAGATACCACACCAAAAATGCTGGGAAGCATGGTTGGACAACAGCCGGGATGCATTTAACAACACCCATTGAGTAGACATTAGTAACACCCATGCTGTCTGCAAATCTGACAGTTGCCACACACTGTTGATGCATGCGATAACCATATGATGCAGACATGCTCACTCTCCACCTCATCCCAGCAACATGTGCAGCTAATGCACATTCAGCAGATAGCACAGAAAATCGCTGTGCTATCTGCATTTTCTCCACATTACCTGTTAATGTGGCACACTTAGCAAGGTCTATCTGCTGCATTAACAACTAACATGGATTAGTAAACATGCCCCTTAGTGTAAAGTTCTGAGCCTGTGCAGCCCTTCCTGTGTGCAATGGTCTCCTCAGCTCCAAATTGCAACAAAATAGGTAGCTCTCAAGGAAGTGGGTGGGACTGTGTGCCCTATCAATCCTGCTGTCTACAGATGAGTACCATTGCTTTTTCTGTTAACAAACAGGACTGAATCAGGCATATAAGTGGGTGAATCCCAAGGTAGGGCTGCTTGTTTCCTTTGCATAACTTCACTCTGAAGAGCTGCTCACAGTTACAGAATGGGAGAGTTGCCAATTTACACAGATCAGCTTGCACAAGTTGATAGAAAGTTCTGTTCTGCACTGAATCTAGGCTCAGATACTATTGTGTGTAAAAATATGAAGCGAGGACAATATCACTGCTTTACAAACAGCATCTAGCAAGGCATACTTTAGCTAAAAATGTAGTCCACATAGACTAGAGTTGCTTTGTAGCTAAGATGATCACCATCTCATTCAAACAAAAATGAAAGCAGGATGCTAGATAATTCATTAGAACTCTTTTTGTGACTTGCATATCAACTCTATGGTGATCAAAGTAGAGATAAGGAAAAACAATGTATGGACTGCATCCACAGCTCAAATCTTTAAAGGCAGTATGCAAGAATCCGTTTACAGCCCAGGGGTGGGGAACCTTTTCTCATTTGAAGGCCGCATGAGAGCTAACATCCTTCCAAGAAGGCCACATTCTAAAAACAAAACAAAACCCACAACCCCAAATTTACTGCAAAATGCAAATAATGTAATACTAATTTAGCTTTTATACAGAATTAACCCTTTCAAGTATCTTATACTGCCATACGGCAGAGTGCATACTAACAATGTTTCAATACAAATATATATATTATCACGCCCTTAGCCCCTTACAGTGTGGAGGGGCGTGCTTGTCATAGGAGAGATTCACCATTTAGCCTTTACCTGACTGGCTGCCTTGTAATGCCTCATGGGAAAGGTAGTTCAGTCAGGAGGTACTTGGCTTCAGGTAAAAAAAAACACAATTGTAGTTGGCTTTGAGTGGTAAGGCTTTAGACAGAAATTTATTGATGGGGCAAACGCTAGGGTCATAAATTAACACCTTTGGATTGTTTCTCCAGGATTCTTTCAAGAATACATCAGGATATAACTGAACTCAAAACAAAACAGCTTATAATGTTCTTTAGCATAAAGAAAAGTCCTTTCAACAGCTAATGCTACCAGACACGGCTAGCAGTGCTGTTCCAAACAAACAGAAACAGCTTTTCCTAAAGCAAGTTTCTTTTCTCAGTCCAGAACACTTCCCGGTTGTTTGTCTCCTTAAGCACAGTAAAAACTTTAAATAAGAAGTCAAACTCTTCATAGGCAAACAATTCTCTATGCAAGGTTTTTAGGAATAGTGAAAACAAAATCAAAGCTTTTTTTACTTTCACCGTCAGCACGGCTTCAGGCTGTGCACTGCACTGGCTAGCAGCTGTTTAACAAGTTGTAATTAGACAGCTGCAGTTTGCTCAGCAAAGGTATTTCTCCTTTAATACAGGACTTTCACAAGTTATCTACAGGCTCTCAGGGTTACCAGACTCTGGAGGTTTTCCTTACAGTTGACTCCCTTCCAAACCCTCTGTATTTGAAGACTGGCATAAAGAGCAATCCATGTATGAGTCTTCTTCTTCTACAGCTAGGTCTTGTTCACCCAGTTGCATAGGCTCTTCCTTCAGGTCTGGCTCAGAGGGCTTGGCTGACTGCCTCCCATTAAGGCAAAAGTTGTCTCTTGCAACTCTGTAGTGCTCCAAATTAGACAAGCTTCTAATGCTCCTACCTGGGTCAAGGCTTGTATCAGCTTCTCCTCTCTCATGCTCTGACCACCATTCACCTGAGCTTCCTCGTCCTGTCCTCCAGCTTGTGTTCCTTGTTCTTGCTGTTCTTAGTGTTCCAGCTCCATTCCTCTTCCAGTAGGCATTCCTACTCCTCTCTCTCTCTCTGGATAATCTGACCTAGTCTTAAACTTCTCAGGCTCCAGCCCCACCCCTTCTCCTCTCAGGTGTTGGAGATCAAACTGCCTCGTGGCAGCTGAGCAATTGGGGAACTCAGTGACGTAAGGGTTCCTTACCCTGGGCCGGCATTCCCTCTCCTTTTCTCCACTAGGGGCATTCTGCAACCTATTGCAGCTAGGAAATACCTGCTTTCTAGGTGTAAATGGAGTTTTGTGTCTCTGACCTTGTAAAATAGGTCCTTTGATAAGGGTGAATTCCTTCTCTTTATCCCTGTCTCCTGGGTCCTGATAAGCTTCCTTATCACAATATGTATATATATTATTTTAAACAACTAAGCTAGATGCTTACCTTTCAGTGACTCTTCTGAGATTGTTTTTTGCGAGAATGTAGTGATATATCAGGCTGCAACGTGGATGTACGTAGTCTTAACTGGTCTTCTAGGTGTTCATCTGTAATTTGTGATCTTAAGGATGTCTTAATTTGTGTTAAGTAGGAGAATGTAGATTTGCAGCGATAAGTTGTTGAGCAGCAAACGTCATGCGTGTTCCCTGAGGTGATGATATTCAACGGCATTTTTCCATATTTGAATAAGATCTTTTTTGCTGTCAAACAGCGACTTCAGAATATTATCTTCTGAGAGCTCCATTAGCTCCATCTGCAGCTTCTCTGGGGCCTCAGATACATCAACTAAGTGAGGTTGAAAAGCCAATTTGAGGGTCATGTCATGCTTCTCAAAATCTCTGAACATTTCATTGTATTCCTTGATTAGCGAGTCTGTAATCGATTCATATTGTTTGAAACGTTCAAAAGAATATTTTTTTTCATTAATCATTTTTACTAGGTGAGAGAAGTGCTCTTCAGGAAGCTCATTTCGGCCAAGAAGTGATTTAAGAAATGTTAATTTTTTTCTGAATATTTTTATTTCTCGCCACATATCATATATAGATTTGGTGTTACCTTGCAATGAAACGTTCAAGTTATTTTGCTTTGTCATTATATCGTACAGAAAAGCAACATTGCTATGAAACTTCTTGCATGATAATTCACAGTGTTCATTCCTTTCCTCGAAAAATTGGATTATTTGTTCACGCAAATACAAAACTTTGACTAAAACCTGTCCTTGTGATAACCAGCGCACTTTCAAATGGTAGGGCAAATCAACACTAATTACCTCATTATCCATCATTAGCATCTCACGAAATTGTCAATGTCTCGTTGCATTTGCTCAAATATAATTCACAATTCCTACAACTTTCTGCAAAGTGTCATTTAAAACAGTGGATTTGGCACAGAGACTTTGTTGATGAAAATGCAACAAAAAGAGATAAGATAATTTTGGCTTGAAACCTCTTTAAGTTGTGCAATAAAGCCTTCGTTCTTCCCTGTCATAGAAGGTGCACCATCTGTGCATACACTTACTAAATTAGCCAGATTCAGTCCAAATTCACGACATTTGTCTTTAAAATCATTAAACACATTGATTCCTCGCATTCTGCTCTTTAGAGTGCTCAGAATAAGCAACTCTTCGTAAACACGAAAATCCTTAGTTATGGCGGAAACAAAATACAATACCTGAGCTGAGTCAGTGCAATCAGTTGATTCATCCAGCGCTATTGAATAGTACACATTTTCTTTTTGGATTATTTCTTTCAGTTGATCTACTAAATTGAGAGCTAATTCATGCTGCCGATCAGCATTAGTTCTTCTTGAAAGAGGCAGTTGTTTGTATTTGTTAACCTTATCAGGATCTAAGCATCCTACAACCTCTACGATGCACTCTATTTCTGCATCACTAAATGGCTTACCTTTTTTCCCCAAGTATATATGCCACTTTATAAGTAGCTTCTGTAGTTGAGTTTCCGATACTCTGCACGGATTGGAATAACTGCCTCTGCTTTTGCTTCCCTTCTTTCAATTTTTGTAAAGCAATCTTTCGGGATTCACCTTCTAGCTTAACGTATTTATTGTCCTTATGTAGAGTAGTATTGATGTGCATTGTATTTTTTTACCGTTGAAATCACAGAATCACAGAGCAAGCAACTCATTTTATCCTTCTCAGAAAAAACATACACATAGTATTGCAATTCCCACTCATTGTTAAACACTCTGTGTTCTTCTTTCAGTGACCTTTTCGGGTTTTTCGACATGATGGAAAGCAAAAAAAGAAATGTAATAAAGTGACAAACACACTCAGAAGGAAGGAACCACAAACGCTGCACTCTCTATGCCAGCCAGTTAGTAACTGTCACCACAGTGTTGCCAGAAGATGGAGAAGAAATTTCGGTTTCAAAACTAGCGCCAATTCTTTTTTGCTGCAATCATGAATTTGTTTCTTCACATATAAATTTGAATGAAAATGTTGAGAATTTATTCAATGTCACACACTGGGTACCTCCTTGTACCGCAGTTTTATGTCCTACACGCGCCAAGGCTGAAGCACACTCTCCTCTACGCGACACACTTCAACTCACACACGCGACTACTACGCGTCACCGCCAACTCCAAACTGATTTGCTAATGTGTTCTCTCATTCAAAATCCAACCCTTACTCTTCCTCCGCATTCTCCTCTGAGTCTCATCATGATATATTTATCCGAAAGCGTGATGTTACGCCACGCCAGTTCTGCATCTGTTATCGGGTGTAGTGTCTATCGCCAGTTCCCCGTACCGACGTCGCCGGCAATGGACATTTCCGGCGACCTTTTTATCGCTTCCAAGAACTACAATTAGATAAGCAATACCACCTTATCACGACCAGATAATGGCTTTTACCGAGAATCATCTCTTAGCGGAATCGCCATATTGCCAAAATTAGTTCACATATGTTAATCAATGTCATATATATAACAATATGAAAACTTGTTTAAGAAGGCTGCAGAAGGCCGCACATCATGCTCCAAAAGGCTGCATGGGGCCTTAAGGCCACAGGGTCCCCACTCCTGGCCCAGACTGTAGAAGGTTTCTTTATATAGATTTTCACATTCATCAAAAACCTAAGGAGAACTGGGAGAACAACTCATTATGAGGAGACTTAGGGATCATAGATAACTACAGCCTGAAGCTCAATTATTCTTGTAGTCGAGGCAAGTGCAACCAGAAAAGTACCTTACCTGTGAAGAAACTAGGAAGCATTAGCCCAAAGATCCCAAAAGATGGCTGCAATAGTGGAGTTAGATCCAGACTAAGGTACCAAGGTACAGGGAGCTTTTGCAATGTACTTTGACATGGAGAGATTGTTCATGAAATGTAAGATGAAATGTCAGTGAGATATCAGAAGGTTATCAATTGGAAATTAATAGGCTTAGAGAGTGGGGAGATGCACTCTAATGGACGTCATTTGAAGTCCCAGATAATAGAAGCAATATAAGTACTCCAAAATGGCTGTTAGAAGACACTATGACTGAGGCCATTAGAAAATGCCAAATAAAAACTATTTTCCTTTAAAAGCATATGTATGCCTAGCAGATTGTTTTCTGGCAGTAATAGAATGTCTTGAAAAGGTTTTAGTATAATCAAATAAGAGAAGGTTGGTGCTGGCAGTGAGGACTAGAGACTTCAAGACTGCATGAAGAAGATGGCTCTCAAATGTTGAGTTAGGAATGTTAAAAACTGATGGAGGGTTCATGGAGATAGAATCACTTGCATTTCCAAAAGTAGAATCCAACAACTCAGGAAAAAGAGGCAGGAATACAGAGAGATGTTGAAGTGTGGAGCGAGGAGTTTTTTATTATCTTATCTATTGTCTCCTTCAGTTTATTTCTAAATAAGAAGTTTCCTAAGTGCATTTTTCTAGCTAAAAATATGAGGTCTCTTTCATTAATACCTGATGATGATGGGTTAGTTTTAGCAGGCAATGAAAAAGGTGCTCACTGCCACCAAGTAACCCCTCAAAAAAAGCCTTGAGTTTCCTATACCAGAAGAATTAGCCAATTTTGAGTGTTCATCCCCACCCAAGCAGAGGCTCATAGGCTGGTTAGGTCTATAACCCTAATTTTGGAAGCGGAAATTGATGAGGAAGTGAAAATACATCGTATGAAGTCCATATAAGATGACTGCAACACTTATCTCCTCTGCTACTATGGCTGCTAGCTAGGCATGCATGTGCGATGAAAGGCTTAACAAAAAAACATGGACTTTCTGAAAGATTATATGCATACACTTGAGAATGTAAAGTTGATTAGCTCTATGTAGGTGAAAGCAAAGTAAGAGGCAAGGAGGACCAGGGAGTGGAACATTAGAGAGGTAAGTTTACTGTATCACTAATGATGAGAAAAATGTTGATCTGTAGAGTCCACATAGTCTCAGAAGAAAGAAGTCATGAAACCAGGAACCACTGATGGGGTCATAGAATCTTAAGTCCCTAGGATATAAAGAGCCTTTATTTGCATGTGACTAGCTAAGGCAAAGTCTCAAATATCTGCTGCCCTTTGAGAGAGTAAATTATGCTCTGAATTTCATTTGCTGAGATAGCACAAGCATGATTGTCTGCTTGAATGAGAAATGATGAATCCTGAAGGAGACAAACAAACTGCATAACAAGATGACCTTTATATGCTAGACTTGACGCATAGGAGTAAATGATAACACCATGTTGTAAAGAGGACCTATTGAGGGATTTTGGGAGTGGAATCTTGTAAAATCACAGGACTGACAAAGTAGGTAGAAAAAAAAATTAACTGACTTGAAGATACTAGAAGGGCCATTCCCCTTGTAAAGGGATTGTGTCAGTCTTGGAGTAGGCCCTAGTCAAAACCCTGAATATTGTTCAAATGGTTTGCATATTGTCATGATGCTTGTAATCAATCCTATAAGAGTAAGATGCTCGCTGAAACCATGTCTGGGATGGCACTTGAATAGAAATAGCACTTGCCAGGAAGAAGAGATGTTACAGAAAAATTGAGAAAATGATCTCATAATGAAAAGATAAACTGCCTGAATTGTTATGACTCACTTTTGAGCTTCTGAGAAATCAGTGGAAGCAAGTGAAAGACATTAGAACAAGAAGCTTGCATATAGGGGTGGATAACCCAGGGACGGCTCTATAATGAGGCCGAGTGAGGCGGTGGCCTCAGGCAGCAACTTCTTGGGGGCGGCTAAAAATGCCCCCAAAAAGGCCGCCTCACTCAGCCATCAAAATTTAAACAACAACAGCAAAAAAAAAGCAGCTGGATAAGCTTCTGCCGCTGCTGCAGTGGCAGAATAAAGTGCCCCATGGCCCCCTGTTGCCCCGGAAGAGCCCTGCCATTGTTTTCCTGGTGCCGGCTCATCTTTGCAGAGCCGCAAAGGGAGAGCATTTCCCTTCTTTCCCATGGCTCTGTTAAAGTTGAGCCCACTTGCGCAAGACAGGAAATGCCTGTTTACCATCAGCGCCGGCGGGCTCAACTCTTATGGTCTCGTTCTTGGGAGGATTCAGTTGAGTCAGCAGGATTACTTGGCACCAGTCATTGACACCCTGCTGGGAGTGCACAGGGGCTCGACCTCTTTGGCCTATGTACAGGTCTGGTGTGTCTCTGAGAACTGGTGTGAGGAGAATTGCCTTCGGGCTGTCACCTTGTCATTGCTGAATATCCTCACTAAAGGTTCAGGTGGCAGCTCTTGCTTGTTACCGGGGGAGCCTTCAGGGGAGCTCCTTGGCTGCCCATCTTGATGTCATGCATTTCTTGAGAGGAGACCGATAACATGATAGATGGTACTGCCATGGGACTTGAATTTGGTACTCTCAGTACTGACAGAGGCGCCTTTCGAGCTCCTCAGTAGGGCTTCCCTAAAGGATCTCACATTGAAAGTAGTTTTCCTGATAACTATCTGCTTGGCTTGTAGGATTTCTGACCTTCAGGCCCTGTAATTTAGGGAACCCTTTCTGGTGATTTCCATAGAGAAAATGGTCATAAGACCAGATCCTTTTTTCTTGCCAAAACCAGTGTCTGCCTTCCATCTTCATCAGATGGTAACTCTTCCAGCATTTTCTGGTTCTGAGGTCTGAACAGAGTATAGACAGTTGTGCCTGCTTAAGATCTGTAGAGGTTTATGGTGCTATCTCAAATTTACTGAAAGTTTCCATTAGTCGGATCATCTTTCTGTGCTGTTCAGAGGCCCACAAAAGGGGGAGAGAGCTTCTAAAGTGTCCATTGTTCACTGGCTGAAGGAGGCTATTGCCTGGCATATATGCTTAAGCAGAAAGCATTGCCACAGGGGTTAAGGGCCCATTCGATGAGGGCTCTGGCTTCTTTTTGGGCTGAATGTAGGCTGGTGCCTCCAGTGGATATCTGTAGGGTGGTGACATGTTTCTCGCCCCACCCCTTTGTGCGGCACTACCATTTGGATGTGCCGGCGAGGGGGGGTGCACGGTTCTGTATGCAGATGTTGCAAGCGGGTGCTGCCCACATCTGAGTACTGCTGTGGTACATCCCATGCATCTGGACTGGACTGGTGGGTTGATATAGAAGGTGAAATTAGACCATACCTACTAATTTTCTTTCCTTAAGTCCCTCCAGTTCAGAACCCACCCATTCTGGTTTTCAGCGAGCCCAGATGTGAAAGAGATAATGCATGTTAGAACCGGTCCAGGATCTTCTTTCGGCTTCTGGGGCGGAATGCAATAGGCTATCCACATTTGCCCCGGTTGAATTTATTGCTCTGTGTTTGTGGGGAGCCGTGGCAATCTATTCCTCCATAACTTTTTTAACTCTATGGGGCATGTTTACTAAATCGTGGTAGCAGACTCTGCGATAATGGGGCCACGGCTCCGATATCGCAGAGTCTACTACCGTGGTTTAGTAAACATGCCCCTATGAGTTTTTAGCATTAATGTTATGATTATTCTGTTGGTAGTATGATTCTAGCTTTCTGTATGTGAAGTCTGCTTTGTCAGTAGGATACTGGAGTGATCAGTGATGCACAGGTTCTTATGGGGTGATATCATCGGATCTTTGGTTCTCAGTCTCTATCTGATGTTGATAGAGCATAAACCCATCTGTCTGGACTGGGCCGGAGGGACTCAAGGACAGAAAATTAGCAAGTAAGGTCTAATTTCACCTTTACTATGTGAGCATCAGTCACAGTGTTCCTAGATACAGCAGCCTTTTTGATATGACAAGCATTTGGTAAATCTCAACAAATGGATGACAGTTCTAAATTTGGGAGCATGACATTTAAATCCCTAAATTACTGGACCATATTTACTGATGTTCACTAAATGTTTGTATGCATGTATATGCAAAGGTACTATCTACGAGGGTCATTTTTAAAGTAAGAACCGATTGCGCATCGTGTCCGCGCGATCTGTCAAGTGACGTCTGTTCAAGGTCAGCCACTCTTGGCCAGTCTCTCACTACGCCGCCATTACGTTTCACGTCTCTGCCAGTGTTGGTTGTACGGTTATACTGCTTCGTTTGTCGCCATGTCAATCAGTAATCCCTCCGATTGTGAAGTGCGCTCGGTTATCCATTTTTTAAATGCAAAACAAGTTCGTCCAGCTGAAATTCACCGGCAGCTTGTTGAAGTGTATGGGGAAGGTGTAATGAATGATGTTTAAGGAAGGAAGGACAAATGTTCATGATGAAGAACGATCTGGACGGCCTACTGTCATAAATGAAGACCTGACACAAGAAGTTGATGAGGAAATTCGCCAAAACAGGTGCTTCACTATAGACGAGCTGCATCAGACATTTCCACAAGTTTCAAGATCAGTAGTTTATCACATTGTTACTGACAAACTGCACTACAAAAAAATGTGTGCAAGATGGGTGCCAAAAATGCTGGACGAACTTGTTTTGCATTAAAACCAGATAACCGAGCGCACTTCACAATGGGAGGGATTACTGATTGACATGGCTACAAACGAAGCAGTATAACCATACAACCAACACTGGCAGAGATGTGAAACGTAATGGCGGCGTAGTGAGAGACTGGCCAAGTGTGGCTGACCTTGAACGGACGTCACTTGACAGATCGCTTTAACCATTCACCGTTCTGTTACGTATTTAACTATTACATTGTTTACTGTCAAAAATTGTTCCATGTAAAACAAGCCCTGCTTTGTTGACTGTTGTTCAATTGTGAGCCACATCTGAACTCTGGAAGATGCGGGATATAAATGATTGTTAAATAAATAAATAAATAAATAAGATCGCGCGAACACGATGCGCAATCGGTTCTTACTTTAAAAATGACCCTCGTAGATAGTACTACTGAATATTCTTACAGGTTGCCTTGGAACTGTCCGAATAGTATACTGTACACAAAACAGTGGTAATCTCAAAGTAATCACTAACAAAAAATAAACTTTATTACAAAGTTAAACACCTATAAGTATACATATAAACCATTCTTGAGTTCTGATTATTGACTGAATAGTGCCAGGATTTAGGGGGGAAGGGGGGGGGGGAAGCATGGGAAGACTCTGAAGTTATCTGGAAAGTGGTGATATTCAGTTCCATATCCAGATAAACTGGCCAGATAACATAGGACATCTAATAGGATATTTAGCTCCAGCTGCAATCCAGACGCTGGCATTGACAGTCCAGATTTTACTTAACTTCCGTGATTTGTGTTTAAAAAAAAACAATTGCAGGTCACTAATTCTCAAAGTTAAGGAACACAAACCCTCTAAATATTGGTCTCATGGCTTTTTTGTATCTGAGACAATGAAGTGTTAAAGTAATTTGTCTGAGTTACTGCAAGATCTTAAGTGGAAAATCAGCTTCTTGTTATTTAGAAAGAAACTGAAAACAGTTGATTTCCAATCAAATAGGTTTGTTGGATTAGAATTTACATCAAACTCTTTGCTATATTATTTTTTCCCATTGAAATCAGGTACACAAGTGGGTGACATCATCTGATGGCGCCGGGATGTAACTGCTCAGAACTTAATGTAAAGTTCTCAGCATACGCAGCCCATCCTATGCATAGTAGTCTACTCAGCTGCTCAGTTTTGTTTCTTCTTCTCTGCCTAACAGACAAACAATAAAGCTCTATCAATTTTTTTTCCACAGGCTGTAATCTGATGAAGTCTTTTTGTCATCTTTGACTATTATTCTATATATTTATTTTATTTTGTTGCAAATGGTTTTCTTTGCATTTTTTATAATGTCGAGAGTTCATCCTTGCCAGCCTTGTGCTAGAACATTCTACAGCTGAGACCTTCATCTGCTCTGCCTCAGATGAATGGGCCTGAACCATGATACTAATCACTGTGGAGCTTATTTTCAAAGCCCTTATCCAGATATCTGATGCGGGTCTGTCCAGATAAGGGTATTGAGAAAGATATTCAGCAGCACCATCTAGATAGTGCTGCTGAATATCTCCACAGACTTCCCTGCCACTATCCAGTTACTGCAGGGAGGTCCATGGGCAGAATTAGGGCAGTGTGGCCACTATCCAGAAAAAAGTTGTCTTTTTCTAGATAGCAACAATTTTTAGCCAGACTTATCCAGATAGGCTACCTGAAAAAATTACTATTTGAATAGCAGGTGAACACTGCCACTATCTGAATAAGGTCGGACCTTGTCCAGATACCGGCCACAGGCATAGATAGTGGCCACAGGCATACAGCACTACATATGCCTTTTAGCACTATACAAATGATAAGCAGTAGTAGATATTCAGAGGTAGTCAATATCTGGAGTATGTTTAAGCAGCCATGGTGTTTAAATATTGGCCCATTTGAATATCAGGCAGTGTGTATTTTGCATAGTTATATCTATCGCAATCACTGAGGCTGAGCTACATCATTATCATGACCAGCTAGGGAGTTCCTCTTCATAGAAATAATTTGACAGAGAATACAAGTAGTGCAGGGATAACCTGTATGCATATCACCTCTCTGCGTTATTACAGTAGAAAGAGATACCACCTCTTTGTACTGTGGCCCAAGAGACTGATGCACAGGAATAGGCTATCTGGGAATACCTTGTTGCTCTAGCTCCTTGGGGATTCCCAGGCCAGAAATGTCTCCCCTTCCTCACTGTCTGCATTGGCTTGTGGATGGGTTACCTGTTTTGTAAGTAAAAACAGTGTGTCATGCAGAGAATGGAGACAGCATGATGGCAATGAATATCAAGCTCTGCATAACTGCCTGTGCTCATGATTCTTCAGACCATCTGGACAGAACTGCATCAACAGCTGCCTCTAGGTCTTATTGTGCAATTGGTTATCCCTGCACAGATAGGTTTTCAGCATGGTCATCATGGACTTGATCTTACCTGGTGCCTGTGCAGACTCTGCTGGATGGGACTACTTCTTCACCTGCACAAAAAAGGATGGGGCCCTGCGACAGCAGGTTGACCACTGTTGGGAGGCACCAAGGTCATTTGGCTAACAGATGCAAAAGCTTGGCATACTATGGCCCCTGGGCCAATCTGGCATCACTAGGATCACCAGCCTTGATATGCCTCGATCTTCTGAAGGATCCAAACAATGAGCGGCCAGGGACGAAATATATACCGAAGGGCATTTACTGGCCATGGCTGAGCCAGAGAGTTCAGTCCCTCAGACATCCATCTATGACTGTAAAACCTCACCACCTTGATGTTGGAGGTCGAGGCTATCAGATCCATGATGGGCTCCCTCTACCAGTAAATGATGTGATGATATTCTGAGTCCTCCAGGGACCACTCCCCAGGGTCCAGTTGAGGTTGACTGAGAAAAATCAGCCTGCATGTTTTCTTCCAGCCACGTGCACAACCAACATTGCTAGAAGATGAGTCTGTAGAGCTATCTCAGCAAATGAAATTCAGAGCATAATTTACATTGCTAGAAGATGAGTCTGTAGAGCCAAAAACACCATTCAGAGCTCTAAGTGATTTATGGTCCAAGTGCTCTCCTCCGGGGGACCACCAGCCTTGAGCCACTTGGGTCTGGCAATGAGCTCCCCAACCATACAGACTGGCATTGGTGGTTGCCACTAGCCATGCAGACAGTTCCAATGGCATGCCTGTCGTCATCTTGACTGTGTCCAGCCACCAGCTCAAGCTCTCCTTCACCTCTGGAGTGCACCACAACTTCGTCCACAGTGACTGTTTTTGTGGTGACCAGTGGGCTAAAAAGGCCCTTTGAAGGGGCCTTATATGGTCTCTGGCCCACAGGACCAGATCCAACATCAATGTCATTGAGCCCAATGGCTGCAGATAATACCACATGGAAGGAGAATGCACCTGGTGAACATTCTGAACTTGGGCCTGAATCTTCCATGCGTGTTCTAGAGGCAGGGATACTAGTCCTTTGTCTATCTGAAATCAGGCACTGAGGTTTGTTAGATCCTGGGTGGGCTCCAGGAAGCTCTTGCTGAAGTTGATGACCCATCACAGGTGCTGGAGGAGAGAGGTTACTCGGGCCGTCGATTCCCAGCTCTCCTGGGTCAACTTTGCCCCAATGAACCAAGACAAGATTTTGCAAATAATATATGTGTATGGAAGAGAAACACTATCGGTTTTGATAAATTAAGCAAAAGACTTGTATAGAAGTGTCTTCTAACATAGTAGGGCCTGGTACTTCAAAGTGTCCTAAAAAGTAGTGAGAAGTTTAATGTTAGAGTTGTAATAGTGAAATCAGCTATAACCCTAGTAGCAAGTACTTTTTCATTTTTTACTCAGCTTATTGCCATAGTAAAGTAGTGCATACACCCTATGCAGGCTGGTAGCATGAGAGGGACTCTCACAGAAGAGCTTTCATGAGTGGAGTGGAGGAGTAGCCTAGTGGCTAGAGCACTGGCTTGGGATCCCAGAGACCAGCATTCAATTCCTACTAGTACTCCTTGTGGCCTTGGGCAAATCACCTTGCCCTCCATTGATCAGAAAAATTCAAGTTATCAATGTCCCTGTTTAATGTACATTTACCAAGTTTAAGTTACAATGTAAACCACTTTGACTGAAATGATAAAGCAGTATAAAAAAACTTAAATAAATAAATGAAGAAATGGGAACAGTCAGGCTATGTTTTAATTTATTAGAGAGGCTAAGAATATTTAGAAAAATTCATCCTGAGCCAAAAGGGACTGAGAAAGCTTGCTTTGAGACAGCATTTCTTCCCTGCTTCAGTTCCTTCCTGAGCTTCAGTTCCTTCTGTATCGCTAAAAGGCAATTAATTCTGATAAATTTCCAAATAGAGTATATAAGAAAAGTAATTTTTAAACTCCATTTGTTAAATCTACAAAAGAGAAACTCCACAAATACAAAGGAGGGAAAACAGCTGAGAAGCTCAAGGAATGGTAGGTCTTGAGCTAGATGTAACAATGGCATATTTTATTTTAAAACTGCCAATTCAGAAACGTAACACACTTTCATTTCAGCTGAGTAACTGCATCAGGGGTTCATACTCTACAGCCATATCAAAATAATATATAAAAATATACATAGGTGCCAAAAAATTAATAATCAAAAATATAAATAGATATACTAACCTCTTCCATTAACAGGTAGATGGAAAATATAGTTCTCTAGAAGGCTGATAGTCATAAGGAAATCCTTTTCAAGAAGAAAGTACCTCAAACACTCACACCAGACTTCATAAATTACTCCCACAATGTAAAAACTTTTCAACCATGCTTATCCAGCCAAGTTAGCTCTGCAGGACTATAGGTTTCTGCTATTCTGCAGACTTCTACAGAGTTGTTACACAGTACTGTTGTCTCACTATTCAGGATGCTCCAACAAGCTTTTAGAGTTTTTCTGGTAAAATTAATAGGCACCTGGTTGTTAATGATGGACTCATCTCCCTTGGTAGCATTTCTTCAACTCTTGCTACCCACAATCCATTTGGTCCCTTGGGAGCCTTTATATTAATGAAAGAATTGTGCAACTGAAGGATTTTTCATAGCAGTTCACAGTAGCATCTAATATACCAGCATGGCTACAATCACTGTTGAAAACAGGCTTTCCTCTCGAGATCCAAGTAGGTAACTCAGGCAGCAGTCCAACAACAAACAACTTTTCTTACCAGCTGGGCTTTGTTCAGGGTTCATGCCATAGTGGTATAAACCTCCATAACTTCCTCCTGCAATCCACCCTTCACTGGCTCTGCTATCTCCTGAGTCTCCACCCCCATAGGTTCTGTGTTTGAAGATCATTTGATATCAGCAGTTCTCTCCCTTTTTTCTATGCTCATTATCTTGTAAGTTCTAATTCCCTCCCCCTTATATGCCTTAGTGGTTTCTTTCCTTGCTCATAAAAGCTGACTGCATCATTTTTGTAACTACAGTTCCTTATTGTTCCTCCAGTTTAGTCCTCCACCTCTGGGTTGTGCATCTCTTCCTGCAGCTAGGAGACTGGGCATGTCAAAGTCGTGACATCACTGGATATAGCCTGCTGGTATCTCCCATCAGCCTCCAGTGGCTTTCTGCCCTGCAGGTAAGGCCTTTGGGCTCTGTCGGTCTGCTGAGGCCTCCTTTTGGCAGCGGCTGTTGTTCTTGGCACCAAAATTCATTGGTGAAGGGGCGGCCATTTTCTCTCTAGGTATTTGGACCACATGGCGAGAGTTGCAGGGGGCTGCCTGTGTGAGAAAAACAACAGGCAGAATAGCTAGATTTTTGGGCCTAGTTTTTCTTTCTTTTGTTTGTAGGTTTTTTGAGGCTCGGGGGATTCCTCAGCCTTAAGGGGGGCTGTTGTCAATCCTCTTTATTTTTAAGTTTATTCTTAGTTTTATAGGACAGCAGTTTTGGCATTGATCTCTGGTACCACATGTTCTTTCCCTCCTAATCATGTCTCTGAGGAGCCTCTGTTAAGTCCCAGGATATTAGGCAAATTGCCAGTTTTTAGGTTCAAGAGCAGAGCTCTTACTTGTAGTTAGAAGGAGGGACAGCCTGGAAGTGTGCCTTTATGTATTCTATAGTGAAAGTTGCCCAAAATTCACAGGGACAAGTTTAGCAAACCTTAGGATATAAAAACATAGACTGACAGTTAAACTGTCAACCAAGAAGTGCCTGTGCTACGGTCTATGGCCACCAGAGGGCAGCTGGTACACTCAATAGTGCCTTTCTATGACTGTGTGTATGCAGCCATTATCAAATTGATCATTCTGTGCAAGTCAGGGAACAAATAACCACAGAGCCACCTCATAGGCTCTCAGTGGTTAGTGACTAAAACAGCTGTAATGTAATGTTCTGCAAATCAAGATTATATGACCAAGATTTAAAGCTCTTAACTTCTGTATTGTTGGTCGGGCTCTGGTGCTCTAAAGGCCACCGGATGGCAGCGCTGCTCATGAATCACATGTAGTATTCAGTGCCCCATCCCTGGGGGGGGGGGGGGTAAAATACAAAATCGTATTACTCATCAGGTTCACACAGGCAGCAACCTCTAAGACCTCCATTTGCAAGGTTGTCGGTGTATTCCACAGCTATTTCTCTGACTGCAGGAAGGCCGGGGGGCTGCCTGTGTGTTTCATAGCTCCACTTAGCATGCCCTTCCCAGGAAATTCTCATCTATTTCTAGAGCAGGGTTTCATTTCATTTCATTTCTCTGGTTGTGGTTAATGCACAGCGTTAGGGGCTGTGTTCGAAAGCTTGGGTCTCACGGACTTCGGTGGGATTTCAAAAAGTAAAAAGAAACTCTCTTTAGTGAGAGATAGCCTTGTTCATTTTTAGCTAACACTGTTGATTTATTCGGTGGCCTTTTGCGTCCTGAACCCCAAGGCCGGGACACTGTTTGCTTCAAGGAGTTCTACTTTCTATTTTGCTCTTTAGCTCCCTGGCAGACGCAGCAGGCTGGCAGGGGGTGCACAATGCATCCTGCAATGCTGAATCCCTCAGGATAAGGGGGGAAGGAAAACTGGGTGCAGCGGGGGCTGGTAGCTTCTTACAAAGCTTTAGGAGCAGTTCGGGTAATTTTAGCTGATCTGCTTTGATTTCATTGGAATTGGCGGAAACTTGGTTTTTGGAGTCCTATACTTTAAAAAAAAGGGGCATAGCTATGTTGATTTACAAGAATCTCCTTCCGCTATCCATAGAAGGTCCTATAAAGCGTTAAAGTCGATTTATATGGCAGGGTAATATTTTGGCTTAGCTGCTGTGATATAGCGCTATGATCCGCTGTAAACATATTCAAGTCAAAAGGAATTATGGTGATAACTCTCTTGGACAGTTGTAACAGGTGCTTGGGTGAGCACCATGGCCAGTCCACAGATGTGGAATGCTTTGCCATAAGCATTATGTCATGAGAGGGGTTTTGTAGTTGTGTGGTTTGTTAATGGAAAATATTCCCGTTTAGTTTGGCTTTGCCCAAATTATAAGATTTTACAGTAGATTTGTAATGTCTTAATTTTGGCTATATGTGGTTTAATTTTACATATGGAAAAGGCAGCTCAGCGGAGAGAGGTTGCAAAATAGAACTCTGGCCTTTGAAGCTATCTATGATCCCATTCCATTTATCAGAGGTTCTCCAGTACGGAGAGTCTCTGCTAGTGTTCAGCGAATGCCTTAATGGGGGCCAGAAGCACGCAGCCAGGCTAGTTCTCTAGCAGCAATAGCAGCAGCTCAGATTCTAGTAGGCATACATCATATGCTGGGCTTACAAGATGGCTTCTGCGTTGATCGGCATCAGCCAAGATGGCTGCTGGTTTAGACTGTGAATGTGGAGTCAGCCTGGATGAGGGACCTTGCGTTCTCTGGAAAATGCCCTGCATACACTGAATCATTTCAATTTGATCAGCTACTTGCAGGACACAAGGCACTCCCGCATGCTTTTTTGCTTCAGTGGTCTAAAAGTGGAGTCTTTACCAGGTGGTCTGCAGTTTCTCGGCTTCTTCATTGCTGACTCAATTGCCACTGCGGAATGAGAAAGCTGTATTTCCTAACACCAGGTGCTAGTTGAACTTAAAATATAAAGTCCATCTTTGTGCAGTCAGATGGAATGGGGTGTTACTCTAGCAGGAAGGCCGCGGATTAGTATGCCTGTGTTTGGGAGTTCTTTCTACTTCATATTGTTGGCACAGAAAGAGCATCTCTTGTTCCCTGTAAAATAGTTATCTCCAAGTTATAATGCTCTGTTCAATGAAATTTCAGTTTGTTCAATGTAAACCGCACTGATGCAGAATAGCGCGGTATATAAGAGAATGTAAATAAAATAAATATGCTGAAGGAATTTTTGGTTAAAAGATGTTTTTGTAAAAAAAAAAAGTATTCAGCTGTCCTGAATTCGCCTGTTCTTGATTGACATTTTGAGGCTAAGCAGGGGCAGGCCTGGGTACTCTGTGGGTGGATGCACACCTTGCACTACCAAGGGGTGTGGACTCACTGTATGGAATAGAGCCTTAGCAATCTTCTTTAGTGCAAGATAGGAAAGTAGATGGTTCACTGAAGAGATCGTTGGGGGCAATGCTCTGCCCTTACAAGCTCCCATTTGTGGAGCCTGGGGAGGTGAGAGCATGCTTCAAGTGGTCGCAGTGTTTATGGCAGTCTACTCGCCTGGAACAGGAAAGGATCAGGGAGTTGAATCGACTAGAGCCTGATTTGCTTTATGTGGCAAATGTGCAATATGGCTTAATTCGAGCGCTAGCTAATATTATTGGCTTCCTTGGGGTTCACCCGGAGGTCTCTCTGGTGGAGGAATGGGGCAGCTGATGGTTCGTCCAAGTCGAGGCTCAGTAAGCTCCCAGTTAAGTCTTTGTCTTGTCCTTTCCCCGTGGGCTCTCATAGGGCAACTAGTTGGCGTATCGAGGCTTTCGGGGAAAGGTACTCTTGGTAGCACCCGGTTGGACGAGACAGCCGTACTAGGCTGATCTCATTCGCCTACTCGACAGGCTTTTCCTAGAAGTTGCCGGTAGCGGACTTTCTGCTGTGGCTAGGTCCGCGACGAATGTCTCAGGTGGATCGGTGCCCGCCTACGGTTTGGCCTTTGAATGGGCGGGGCTGAAGAAGAAGGGTTATTCTGCGTCAGTCTTTGCCACCTTGTTGAGAGCAAGGAGGCAGGCTGCTTCTGGTACATAGGTCCGTGCTTAGCGCCTTTTTGAAGGCTGCTGTTCACGGCGGCAAGTCCGGGCGACAAAGGTGTCTGTATCCTTGGTCTGAGTTCTCTACAGGACAGTGTCTGAAGGAACTAGCGGCCAGTTCCTTAGAGGGTCTAGCGGGCGACTGTTTCTGGCTGTAGAGGTTCTGTGGAGGGAATAGTGCTAGGTGTTTGGATTGATGTGTAGCGTTTCCTTAAGTTGGGACCCGACTGCGCTCCTCAAGGAGAGTTCGGGTGCCGCCGGGGGATCCCGATTGGGCCTTAGAGGCGTTAACTAAAGAGCCCTTTGATTCTTTACTCCAGGCGTCGGTAAAGGATTTGCTGTTATAGACAGTGGCCTTGATAGCTCTTTGTTTGGCGCGACGAGTTTCGTAGTTTCAGGCGTTGTCATGTAATGAGCCGTGTTCACCCTTTCTGGATAGAGGGTGGTGTTTGCGACCAGTCCCGTCGTCCTTCCAAAAGGTGGTATCTGATTTTTCTCCTGAGCCTATTGGTTTGTCTTCCAGTTCTCGGTTTTTCATGGAAGGGGAGGTTTTTATTCGTAGCTTATGCCGATAGGAAACATAAAATGCAGGGTGCGGTGTTCGTTTCTTTGTTTTTGTGTGTTGGTTGGAGGTCCCCGCAAAGGGGAAGCAGCAGCGAAGGCGACCATTTCGCACTGGGTTAAGGGGGTGGTTGCCTCAGCTTTCTGGTGGCGAGGTTGTATGATTCCGGGGGGGCTTTCTGACTCTTGCTACCAGGGCGCAAGCAGCTTCATGGGTGAATCGCTGTGTCATTCCACCAGGGGGGATTGGTAGAGCAGCTTCCAGGTCTTCTCTTCATTTCCTCAGTAACCACTACTGCCTAAATGTTTTGGCAGTAAAGGATGCCTGTTCCGGGTCGACGGTGTGGTGAGTTGGCTGGATAGGTCCCTCCCAATGATTACTGCTCTGCTACATCCCAGAGGTGGAGGACTAAACTGGAGGAATGATAAGGAAATAGAAATTACACTTACCTGGTAATTGTCGTTCCTTGAGTGACGACAGTTTAGTCCTCATTCCCGCCCAGGGGCCTGACTTCTTCAGAGTTTATTTTCAGGCGGAGTGGAGCATCAATCTCAAGGAGTAGACAGATCCTTTCAGTTTCTAGATCACAGTGAGTATCCCTCTCTGTTGTTTCTTCCTTCTCTCTTATTTAAACGAGGGGATGGTATAGGAAACATGTTTGCATAGGGGGGACGTGAATGTAAAGTTAAAAAAGAAGAAAATATAAGACGGATACGGTTAAAAAGGTTCCTCAGGTTGAGGAATGGGGAGTTATTTAAAGTTATGGTATAGTTACTTATTTGTTGTTCCTTTGAGTTTGCTTTGTCAATAGTATACTGGAGGCTGATGGGAGATACCAGCAGGCTACATCCAGTGATGTCACAACTTTGACATGCCCAGTCTCCAAGCTGCAGGAAGAGGTGCACAACCCAGAGGTGGAGGACTAAACTGTCATCACTCAAGGAACGACAATTACCAGGTAAGTGTAATTTCTATATTGTGCATCAATCACAAGATTACTGTGACATGACAGCTTTCATAATATTCACAAAAAAAGTTTTGATAATGAACTCCACCCTCTCCCAGGGATTCAGGGAATGAGTTGGGCTAAAGAGACAAAGGCTACCTGAGATTGGAACAAGTGGAAGGGTCTCTTGTTTAACTCCTAAGGAAGGAGGGAGGAGGTCTGGGGTATAAAACTCCAGGAATTATTCAAATGAGGATATTTGGCTACAAATTACTGTCCCATCAGGACAATGAGAGAAGAAGAGGAAGCTGCCTATCAGGGGCAAGCTGGAACTATTCAGCTACTCAGCCATGGCAGCAGAGACGACTATGCTGGCAGGGGCCAGACATCAAAGGGAAGAATCAGGAGTGGTTAGCACACCTGGGTACTAGGGAAGTATTAGCAGTCATTGCCATACCAAGGGCTGTGAAAGCGGTGTGGCCGCATAGGACGCAAGTACAGAAAGGGCGCTGATATCATAAATGGACTTCTATTAAGCTCCAAAAGAGTGAGTTACTGCATGTGGTTGGGGCGGAGGGGGCACCAGATTCATTAGTCGCATAGAGCGCATTTCTATAAATACCATGTTGGATCCTTGTTATATGTTGAAAATTACTGCAGCTGGAGTCAGGATGCCAGTTCTACTCTTTGTGAAGATAAAGGAAATATAATTTCAGAGTCAACTTCAAGCTCTGTTGGTATTATTTTACTGAGAGACAATGAGTGAGCTGCTAAGAGTGCAATAGGCCTCCAAAGGACCTAGTAACAAAAATCAATTGAACCAATAGCTGCAAGCTAGAGAAATGAGTTTGTATGCTCCTGGGATTGCTAGCCAAGTAAAGGGGGTTACAACTCTTTGTGCACACAAATCATAAGGAGGGTAATTCTAGAAACTCCTGTGCACATGTATAAGCATACTTGACTTTTTAGAATACGGGCATACTGATGCCCCTTAATTTAGGTGCTGCAGTTACTGCAGGTGCTGCTCTAGAGCAGGTGTAAATGCCCAAATCAAGCTTTGGGGAAACGTGCATGTTATACAGTAATATTCTATAACTTACATGCATAAATGTAGACCCTCACCTATGTTCCTCCAATCTCCCCCACTGTGCACACCCTAACCAAAAGTATGTGTGATCGTATGTATGTGTGTGCTTCGAGAATAGCAATCTAAAGTGCATGTGTAAATTCTTTAGAATAAGGACTTATGCACATTATTAGCACATAACTTGCCACAAACCCTTTAAAGAATTATCCCCTAGTGTTTATATGACTTCTCTCTAAGGGGCATGTTTATTAAACCGCGTTAGCTGTCAATGCTGCAGATAGCGCTTTCCAAGCTTGCCACATTAACAGCTAACATAAGGCAAATACAGAATGCACAGTAATTTTCTGTGCTACCTGCAGACCACTTCTTAGCTGTATGTGTGGGCAGGGGTGAGGGAGTAGAGTGGGTCTGTCTGCACCCATGTTTACCACGCATCAAAAGCATTTAGTAACCACACACTTTGCAGACAGTACAGGTGGCAACACCAAGGGCCTTTACTCAGTCCTCATCCTTCTTGACCTCTCTGCTGCTTTTGATACTGTTGACCACAATCTTCTTCTTGATACATTGTCCTCGCTTAGTTTTAAGAGCTCTGTGCTATCCTGGTTCTCTTCTTATCTCTCCCATCCCTCTGTCAGTGTTTGTTCTGGTGGATTCTCCTCTATTGCTATCCTGCTCTCAGTTGATGTACTCCAAGGATCTGCCTTGGGTCCACTCCTTTTCTCTCTCCATACGCAGTCCCTTGGTGCACTCATCTCTTCTCATGGCTTTCAGTATCATCTTTACTACCAGTAACATCTTTAAGTCCCAGATCTACCTCTCTACACCTGAAATCTTCCTGGCATTCCAGGCCAGGATCTCTGCCTGCCTCTCTTCCTGGATGTCTCACCGCTGCTTGAAATTGAACATGGCCAAAACTGAGCGTCTTATTTTTGCCTCTAAACCCTCCTCTCCCCTTCCTCCTTTCTCAATTTCTGTGGATAGATCTCTACTCCTCTCTGTCTCCTCAGCTCACAATCTTGGGGTCGTCTTGACTCCTCTCTCTCCTGCTCCACACACATCAAACCGTTAGCTAAAACCTGCCATTTCTTTCTCTACAACATCAACAAAATTTCCCCTTTCCTTTCTGAACACCCTATTAAGACACTAATCTACTCTTTAGTCACCTCCCATCTAGACTATTGTAATCTATGCCTTGCTTTTCTCCCTCTGAGTCATCTCTCTCCTCTTCAATTTGTTCAACACTCTGCTGCGTGGCTAATCTTCCACCAGCCTCATCATGCTCATATTACCCCTCTTCTCAAGTCAGTTCATTGACTTTCTATCCGTCTCCATATCCAATTTAAATTTTCCTGATGACCTATAAGTGCATTCACTGTGCAGTTCCTCACTACCTTTCCCCTCTTATCTTTCCCTACAACCCTCCTCGGGAACTTCGCTCTCCTGGCAAATCGCTTCTATCTGTGCCCTTCTCTTCTATTACTAACTCCAGGCTTTGCTCCTTTCACCTTGCTGCTCCTTATGCCTGGAACAAACTACTTGAGTCTGTACACCAGACGCCTTCTCTGAGCCTTTTCAAATCCAGGCTGAAAACTCACCTCTTTGCTGCCGCTTTCAGATCTTGACTCAGCTGATCTCCTTTGTTTTTCCTTACCATTCCCCCTAGCTATACTGTATCCCATGTCTACAACTACTGTGTTGTCTGTCTTGACTAGATTGTAAGATCTGATGAACAGGGACCGTCTTTTACATGTATTTGTGCAGCGCTGTGTACGTTTTGTAGCGCTATACAAATGTTCAGTAGTAGTAATAGTAACAGTAGTAGTAACTAACACCACCTCAATGGGCGGCATTAGCTGCTTCTCGGCTGCTGTCTGACCACGCTCTTTGCATTTTTGGTGTAGTATCTGCTGGAGGAATGCTATGCATGCCCCAACAGATACCACATGGCTTGTGGTGCTATTTGCACTAACATGCCACATAAACTGCAAAAACCTAACGCAGTTTAGTAAACATGCCCCTAATTGTGTTAACCAAACCACATCTATTATTTAAATCTCAGCTTTAGAATTACAAGGAAAATTCTGAAAAATACTAGCACATTATTATAAAAATTAGGATGTAAATTAATGAGGACTAACTACAACACTAAAAATTTAATTTGTGTATAAAGAAAGCTGTTTCTATTACTAAGCAAAAGTTTCCATTCATACTGTACTAAAAAACAATTAACTAGTGAGAGCAAACAAAAATATGTAACATTTTTAGAAAGAAAGACACCCTGATGAGATTTTTGTAATACTTTTAAAGGCATTTATAACATTCTGGGTCTGGAAGTCGGCAGTTTACCTTTTTACATTTTCCAGCAGCTTTTGTACTCATGGTAAATGCATTTTTGAAGTCATAAATTATTTAATAATGGGTGATGCATTAAGTCAATGTAGTGATTTTAAAAGTAATTTGTTCTTCACTTATTATGATAATATTTCCCTTTGTGGTTATCAAATCTATTTCATAATATGGACTCAAAGGGTGTCTCTCTCTCTAAAAGTGTTTATGTTTGCTCTGAGTAGTTAATTGGTCTTTTAAGCATAGTATGTAGGAATAATAATATTTACTTAGGAACAGAAACACCACTTTTTTCACAAAATAATTTTTTTTAGGATTGCAATTAGTCCTCATTAATTTATATCTTAATTTTTATACTAACATAAGGTTAGTGGAGAAGCGTGAAGTGACAGCAAAGGTTCAAACACTGCCACTTCTCCTTGTGATCTTGGGCAAGCAAATACAGCTTGCAAATATAGCTTACAAAACTGCACAAGTCCAAAGCATATCTATGAATCACAAATCAAATAAACTATGGACAACAGATCCACTTAATACAAACCATCTGAACTATTAATATAAACTCTATATAACATAATACTACAGTACCTGAAGGCTTACCTTCCCTTCTTGCTCTTGATTATTTTATATCCCAGTTTTGTTTTCTGGCAAAGGAAGTTAATTTGGGGCACATACAGTCAAGCATGAAACTTACAACAAAAACACCAAATTCTCTATTTTAAAACATTGCTGAGATACCTGTCCCTATAGTGGGAGATCATTTCACATCCAGTGATCACCAGATGGTGTGGTTCAGTATTAGGACTAGGGATGATAAAATCCATTCAAAAGCGAGGGTCTTAAGTGTATGTTTACTGAATGGCGGTATGTTTATTTATGTTTATGTAAAACTTTATATACCGCCCTTTACATAGTGTCAGAGCGGTTTACAAATTAAAAATTAAAAAAAATTATACATAGAATGTTGCAGAAAAAGAAAGGTGAACGCCAATTTGTGAATCTCAAAAGGGAAGAAAAGGACAGAGCCAGGAAAGAAGAAGGAACAGAAGGATAATGACAAAGACAGCGGCGTCCGTGCGATATCGGAGTCACGGCCCCGCCATTTAGTAAACATACCCCTTAGACTTTAGGAAAACTAACTTTGCCAAGATGGGCCAATAGCTCAGGAAGTCATTAGTGGGATGAGAACAGCTGGGTGATGTAGAAAAACAGTGGGTAAAACTGAAAGGGGATATTTTAAGGGCAACCAACCTTTTTGTTAAAATGGTAAATAAAGGAAAAGGAAAAGGAGACTGCTATGTTTTTCAAAACAAGTAGCTGAAAAGGTGAAGAAAAAGAGGGAGGCCCTCATGAAATACAAGAGATCACAGAGAGAGAAAGACAGGCATCTATATTTGGAAAAACTTAGAAAAAAGCTAGCAAAACAGTCAGGAAAGCAAAGATGCAAAAAGAGGAGGAAATAGCTAATGCTATGGGGGATAAGACATTTTTCAGATATGTTAGTGAAAAGAAGAAAGGCAAAAGTGGTATAATCAGACTCAAGGGTGAAGGGGAGGAGTATGTAGAAGCTGATGAAGATAAAGAGGAATTGCTTAACAAATACTTCTGTTCTGTGTTCACAGATGAAGAACCAGGAGCAGGGCCTCAAAAAATACCCCAAAACAGGAACAGAAGCATAGGGCATCTTGAACAATTTTCAGAAGATTCTGTTTGTGAGGAACTAGCTAAGCTTAAAGTAGACAAAGCAATGGGACCGGATGGGATACATTTGAGAATACTGAGGGAACTTGGGGACGTTCTAGCAGCTCCACTGACTGACCTTTTCAATGCCTCCTTGGAGTCGGGAGTGGTGCCAGAAGACTGGAGTGAGGCACATGTGGTCCCTTTACACAAAAGCGGAAATAAGGATGTGCTTGAAAATTACAGGCCAGTTAGTTTAACCTCGGCGGTGAGTAAATTATTGGAAGCGCTGCTGACAGAGAAAATGGTGAGGTTTCTGAAGTCCAATGGATTACTGGATCCAAGGCAGCATTGATTCACTAGAGGCAAGTCTTGTCAGACAACTATGATTGATTTCTTTGACTGGTGTAACACGCTAGTACCCCACAGCCTGGGCATGCAGAGTTAAGAGGCCTGATCCCTTCTTTAGATAGTAGAACAGAGCTTGGGGAAAGCACTGCCTCCTGGGAGTTGTAGTATTTACTATCCAAATAAAAGAGAGTAGTTGAGCACTAATGGTTTCAGGCAAATAAACAGGATTTTAATTCCCCTCCGGGCGGCTTTACATACAGGAAATGAAGAACAAATTGCCATACATCTTCTGGCAGGAAACAATATAAGAATTGAACAAAAATAGCTTCTTATATCAGCATCACATACGTTTCACAGTAATCCAACTTAAACAAGCATTTCTCTGCTCGAAACCTTTTGTGATTTTCTTCCAGCTGCCTCCTGCAGCTCTCTGAACAGCTTAGTATTAGCACACAGGTATTATATTATCAGAAACAGATAATGTACAGTCCATTTCTTCCACTGGCATGTATTCTACAGCTGGTTCTGTTTCCATTGCCTCATAATGGTTATCAGCTGGGAATGTTTGAAACTGGCTACACGGTGTTTCCAAGCACACACCCAGTTCCTCAGCCCGAGACTTTTCTCTGCAGACTTCTGCTAGATACGGTTGAGAATTACCACAGTATTTACTACGAGGAGAGCCCCACCCTTCTGAGCTAACACAAGACCACTTCTTAAAAACAGTTTTGTCTTTGAACCAATCACTCAGCCTACCTTTTGGCTTTCTTACAGGAGATTCTCCCTGCACTTCAGGGTCAGCTACAGATCCAAACCTTGGAGTTTGTGAGTGCTCCCAAGTCAGCCTTCTTGGTAATCTTTCCCTTTGGCTGCCTTTCAGACACGGCACCAAACCTGGGCTGTTTCTACCTGGCTTCTTGGCACTGGTTCTCCAATTGTTTCTTTTGCTGGTTTCCCTCCCTGAATTAAACCTCAGAGAATCTTCTATTACCAACAGCTCCTCTGGGTCCTCATTCCCAAGCAGTTCCTCTGCTTCTGAGCTTAACTCCTGTTCTGGCTCTGGTCTTTCTCTCCGTTCCCGTAGCTGTTCTCTCAGCTGTTCTCGTGGCTGTTCTCCACCTGATTCTCCTGGCTGTTCCCTTGGCTGTTCTAACTTTCTCTCTAATGAGCATTCTTTATATCTCTGGCTTCTAGGGTTTAACCTGACCCCTCCTCCCAGCAGGTGTTCTGCCTCAACTCGTGACTGTGGAGCTAAACTGCAGCAGGGACGTGTTTTCCTTTCCTGTGACTCACTCTGCTTGTGGTTTCCCTGGAAACCACGAGCCATGTGCTTTTGTTTTCTGTCAGCTACTGAAGCTAACTCTTCCGTTTTACCTCTCTCTAAGGGATCAGAGGGACCTTCTACACCACACTGGGTAACCAGGGAGTTGGACCGAAGGACAGCCCTAGATGTCGAACACCATTCCACACAGGCGACTTATAAACAAACTAAGCAGCCTAGGGATGAATCCTAAAGTTACTGCTTGAGTTAGAAACTGGTTGAGTGTGAGGCTACAAAGGGTACAGGTAAATGGAACTCACTCTGAGGAGAAGGATATTACCAGTGGTGTGCCCCAGGGATCTGTCCTTGGTCCGATTCTTTTTAACATCTTTGTTAATGATATTGCGGAAGGGCTCTCAGGTAAGCTTTGCCTCTTTGCAGATGATATCAAAATCTGCAATAGAGTAGACACCCAGGGAGGTGTAGGTAACTGAGGAGAGATCTAGCTAAGCTTGAGGAATGATCCAGAATTTAGCAGCTGAGATTTAATGTTAAAAAATGTAAGGTCATGCATTTGGGCTGCAACAATCCAAGGGAGCAATATAGTACAGAGGGTGAAGTACTTCTGTCCACAAAAGAAAAGCGGGACCTAGGCGTGATTGTGTGTGATGATCTTAAAGTAGCTAAACAAGTAGAAAATGTGACAGTGCAAGCCAGAAGGATACTTGGGTGCATAGGGAGAGGAATGGCCAGCAGAAGAAAAGAGGTGATAGTGCCTCTGTATAAGTCTTTGGTGCGACCACATTTGGAGTATTGTGTGCAATTCTGGAGACAGCACCTTCAAAAGGATATAAACAGGTTAGAGTCGGTACAGAGGGTGGCTACTAAAATGGTTAGCGGTCTTCTTTATAAAGCATATGAGGACAGATTTAAGGATCTTAATATGTATACTTTAGAGGAAAGGCAGGATAGAGATGATATAACTGAGATGTTTAAATACCTCTGTGGCATAAATGCACAGGAGGAGAGCCTCTTTCAACTGAAAGCAAGCTCTGCTATGAGGGGACATAGGATGAGGGTGAAAGGGGACAGACTCAGGAGTAATATGCAGAAATATTTGTTTATGGAAAGAGTGGTAGATGTGTGGAATAGTCTCCCAGTGGAAGTGGTATAGATGAGGTCAGTATCTGTATTCAAAAAAGCATGGGACAAACTCAGAGGATCTCTATAGGAAAAAAAGGGGACTGTTGTAGTGGTTGATATGGAAGGGCAGACTAGATAGGCTATGTGGTCTTTTTCTGCCGTCATCTTTCTCTGTTTCTAACTTGTGAAGCAGGAGGGACAAGGTAGAAGCAGCCATGGGATCTAGGTTATACCCAACTCAATTACATCCCACTCTATGACCTAGATGTCAAGCCTGCAACTAAGATGCAAAGAATTTTGAATGGTTATATTTTTGTTGTTAATGACATTTTTAGTACATTCAATTTTTGTGTCTGTTCTTTAATGCTAAGCACTCATTTATAATGTTGTGTATGAGTGTTTGTAGACAGTCAGAGTAGTTACTCACCTGTAACAGGTGTTCTCCAGGAGCAGCAGGAATCAGTCTTTAAATATGGGTGACGTCGGCGCCGACGGAGCCCTCATGTGGAGCATTTCCCCAGCTTTCAAAGAAAGCCTTTGGGAATGCAGCACGCATGCACGGTCCCCTTCCTGCCCAAGGGTGCCATCTTGCTCAGTCTGATGACATAGCTAAAAGACAGCAAAAATCAAAATAAAGGATATGACTGCAACTCCAGGGGAGGAGGGAGGGTCGTGAGGACTGATTCCTGCTGCTCCTGGAGAACACCTGTTACAGGTGAGTAACTACTCTTTCTCCAGGACCAAGTAGGAAGTCAGTCCTCACATATGGGACTCCCCAGCTCTAGGCTACCGGGAATCCTAAGCTGAAAAAATGGCTCCCTCTCAAGAGCCTCAGCATTCGTGATAAGAATATCCTCTGAGAACGCCCCCGTATGGTAGCCCAACAGAAGGGCCGGAGGGTAGGAGTTTTCTAAACCTCAAAGAGATTATGGACTACCGCCTGTCTGAAAGCACTGTCCCTTCGGGACTCTCTCTCCAGGCAGTAATGGGCTGCAAAAGTCTGGCTTGAAGACCAAGTTCTGGCCCTGCAGATGTCTGCCAACGGAACAGAGCAGAGATGAGCTACCGACGTCGCTTTCGCCCTGACACGGTGGGCCGTGACTAGACCTTGCAAGGGAAGATTGGCTGCCTTATACACCCAGGCGATACAATCTGCTACCCAAGTGGACAATGACAGGTAACCCCATCTTATTAGGGTCAAAGGAGACGAAGAGCTGAGTAGCCCTTCGATGCCCCCGCGTACGTTCTATGTAAAAAGACAATGCCCTCTTACAGTCCAGGGTATGCAATACTGTTTCAGCCCGGCTGGTATGCGGCCTGGGAAAAAAAGGTTGGAAGACCCACCTCCTGGTTGAGGTGGAAAGAGGAGACCACTTTTGGAAGGAACTTGGGATGGGTCCATAGGACCACCCTGTTCCTATAGAACCGTGTGTACAGTCTATCAGAAACCAGAGCTTGTAGTTCACTCACACGTCTGGCCAAGGTAAGAGCCACCAGGAAGAGCGCTTTCCAAGAGAACAAGCGCAAATGGCAAGTAGCCATCGGCTCAAACGGTGGGCGAGTAAGTTGTTGCAAGACCATGTTCAAATCCCACTCAGTCGCCGGTGGACAAACCGGAGGCTTGAGAAGAAGCAGACCTCTGAAAAATCGGGTCACCAAGGGGTGAATCGACAGAGACTGTCCTTCCACCGGTGAGTGGTGCGATGACAGAGCACTGAGGTGGACCCGAACAGAGTTAGACTTAAGGCCAAGGTCTGACAGGTGAAGTAGATACTGCAGTACTACTGGCACAAGGCAAAAGAAAGGATCTTCATTGCGCTGAGCACACCATACCATAAACCTATGCCACTTGAGGGCATAGTACTTTCTGGTGGACTCCTCCTAGAAGCCAAGACCACCTCCTCAACCTCCTTAGGTAGAAGTAAGGGAGCTAGCACTATCCTTTCAGCAGCCAGGCCACCACTTGAGGGACCTGAGAATGGGGTGCAGAAGGGAACCCTGCTCTTGAGACAGGAGATCGTGTTGCAACCCCAGAGGGAACGGAGCTTCCACCGCCAACTGCAGCAGAAGTGGAAACCAGGGCTGCCTCGGCCATCTGGGGGCTACCAGAATCACTGAGGCCTTGTCCCGGAGAATCTTGAACAGAGTTCGGGCCACCAGGGGCGTGGGAGGAAACGCATAAAGGAGGCCCATAGATCAAGAGATCAGAAAAGCATCTGCTGCCATCCTCGGGGATGCGGCTGTCTGGAGCAAAACCTGGGTAGCTGACGGTTTTGTGGACTTGCAAAGAGATCGATGGATGGAAGTCCCCAGCGGAGGAAGATCTGCTGGACCACCAATGGATTCAACTGCCATTCGTGAGGCTGGAGAATCCTGCTTAGCTTGCCTGCTAGGAAATTCTCCTGACCAGGTAGATAAACTGCTTTGAGAAACATGCCTTGTTTGACTGCAAAGGAGCAAAGGGCCAGTGCCTCCTGACATAGGAGTCTGGACCCCGTGCCCCCTTGTTTGTTCACATAGAACATTGCCACCTGATTTTCTGTCTGAACTAGGACAGACTGGTGAGAGAGGGCATGAGAAAATGCCTGCAGAGCTAAGCAGATTGCTCGCAGCTCCAAAAGATTGATTTGCTGTGTGGCCTCTTGAGGAGACCGGAGGCCTTGAGTTCACGTGCCCTGACAATGTGCACCCCAGCCCTTTAAGGAAGCATTGGTCATCAGCACCCATGTGTGTGCTGGAGCCTGAAAAGGTACCCCTCTGAGAAGGTTTGGGAGATGTAGCCACCACTGTAAGGAGTCCAAAAGTGGTTTGGACACCTTTACTCTGTCTTGGAGGTCGCTGTGGCCTGCTTCCACTGATCTCTGAGGCACCATTGAGCAGCCCGCATATGCAGATGGGCATTCGGAGTCACATGTACCGTGGATGCCATGTGGCCCAGGAGCTGCAGGTAGTGCCTGGCGGAGACATGAGACTTGCTTTGGACTGGTTGGCCAAGTCTATCAGTCTGTGGGTCCTGTCTTCGGGCAAGTAAGCTCTTGCCTGAAGGGTGTCTAAGCTTGCCCCTATAAACTTGAGGTTCTGAGAGGGGAGCAAAGTGGACTTTGCGTAGTTTATGACAAAGCCCAGATGCTGAAGAAGAGAGACAGTGCCAAGAGTGGCTTGTCGGGTCTCCTGGAGAGACTGGTCCCTGATGAGCCAGTTGTCCAAGTATGGGAAGACAAAATTCCCTGATTCCTGAGATAAGCCGCCACCACCGCCAGGCATTTGGTGAAAACCCTGGGGGCAGAGGTTAGGCCAAAGGGAAGTACCCTGTACTGAAAATGGTTTCCTCCCACCACAAATCTGAGATACTGTCTGTGGTCTGGATGAATGAGGATGTGGGTATAAGCATCCTTTAGGTCTCCCTGCTGGAGGTAGGGCAGCAGTATCCCAAGGGTAAGCATCTTGAACTTTTCCCTCTCCAGAAACTTGTTTAGGTTTCACAAGTCTAGAATACGCGGGAGGTCTCCTGTCCTTTTTGGTACCAGGAAGTACCTGGAGTAGAAGCCTTGCCCTTTCAAGTGGTAAGACACCGTTTCCACCGCCTGTTCCTTTAGAAGACTTGCCAACTCCTGAAGGAGGATGTTCCTGTGTAGAGGGAGTCTTGGAGGCTCCCCTGGATAGTAGGAGGGGGGTAGCTGGTGGAAGTGGAGCATGTAGCCCTTTTGGACTATGCTCAGTACCCAGGTATCCCCTGTGATGGCTGGCCACCTGTAGGCATACAGGGTCAGCCGACCCCCTGTGCTGAGTGGAGCCACCGGCGGAGGAGAGGCTATGCTGTGGAAGTCAAAACCCCGCTCCCTGCTGTGCAGGAGCCAGAGCTGGCGGCTTGAGGGTCTTCTGCCTATGGGGCCCATGCCCCTGCCCCTTGGCCTGCTGGCCCTGTTGGGGAGCTGGAGAGGCCTGATACTGAGGGTAGGATTTGTAGGCAGCACCCTTCCTCGGGAAAAAGGACTTCTTTCGCAAGCCCTTCTTTTTTTGAGAAGGGGCAGAAGTCTTTCTGGACAGCCTTGTCCTGGTGAGAGTCTCAGTCTCGATTTCTGCAGCCTTTTCAGTCATGGGCTTACCGAATATGTTGTCACCTCAGCACGGGACATCGACCAACTTGTCCTGTACCCATGACTCCAGGTCCGATGACTTTAGCCAGGCCTGACGGCATGCACCGATGCTGCCCGCGGCTACCCGGGCCGAAGCCTCAAAGCCATCATAGGCTGCTTGAGAGATAAACTTCAAGCACTCTCGGATCCCTGTCGACAAGGCTTTGAACCTCTGCAAGGGTTCCTCAGAGAGGCCAGCTGAGAACCCCGCAATCTCCTTTGCCAGGTCCCTTAAGTACATGCCCTTGTACAGCTGGTAAGTCTGGACACGGCAAGATAGCATAGAGCCCTGGAAGCACTTTCTACCGAGGGCATCCAGGTTCCGGGCCTCCTGGCCCGGGGGCACTGAGGAGTGCATCTTCTGACTCTTCAGGTGGTGCATGGCCGATTCCACAACCATGGAATTGTGCGGTAGCTGCGCCTTTTGGAACCCAGGGCTTTTACAGACTCGATAAATGGAATCGACCCATTTGCTAAGAACTGGCACCCAGGCCAGTGCCTCCCACATATGGAGAGCAGCCATTCCAGCATCGGAGGAACTGGTACAGTAAAGGCTTCCTTCGAAGGAAAATCATACTGGAGGGCATCGAGCTCCTTGGCGCGAGGCTCCTCCTCGGTGTCTGCAGGGAATGCCAAAACCTTCTCCAAGGCTTGGACTCCGGGGAGTCCGAAGGGACGCACTGGGTCTGGAAGGTATCAAGAGATTCCTCGTCCTCCGTCTCCCATGCCGACTCCTCCGAGGAGGAGTTGAGTGGCTCCGGCCGTGTGGGCCTCGGTGCCACCCGCCCCGACGCCGAGGGAGGTCGAGGGGGACCTTGACCGAGGATCGATTCTAGACTTGATGGACTCTAGGATCGGCTCAGCCTCCAGGGTCGACTTAGATGTCGAGGTCCCAGTGGTCGGAGCAGATGCACCAGTCAGGCCGGCGATCAGCACCCGCTGATGTTCCATGAAGGCAGCCAAGCTGCTTTCTAAGGCCGTCAGCCTGAGTCCAAGCTCAGGAGACTCTGCAGCCCCCGACTCGGGCCCCGACAGCGTCAGGCCCAATGTCGGTTCTCCCAGAGGAGAGTCCATGAGGACAACAGAACTTACGTGACTCGGGGACTCCGGCTCCATGCGAGGTAGTTTGGAAGATCTCTCAGACTCCGAAAGCCCGGGGCGGTGGTCAGGGCTGCGCGACCTGGCCCTCGAGGACCCAGGGGCCTCCACCCTCACGAGCTTCTTCTTCCTTTTGTGCTCCCGGGTGGGAGACCCCCTCTCAGAGGAACCACGACGGCGCTCGGGGTCAGACTCCCGAGATGTCGAGGCCTCTGATGAAGTCCGGGCCCGGCCAGAGGCAGACTCTGAAAAAATTCTTTCACATTAATGCTGACGGCTCCGAAGTGCCTTCGAAGACATTTTGCCACACGGGTCATGGTCGGGCCCGAAGCATCGGAGGCAGCAGTCATGTGTGTCGGTGAGAGACATAGGTTTCTTGCACCAATCACATTTTTTGAACCAGCTGGCAGCCATCGGGGGAAAAAGGGCCCCTGCAAGGTCAAAAGACCGGGCTGCCAGTGAAAATGACAAAAAAGGCGCGAACGCTAGTCACGAAGGACAAAAACCGAAAAAAGAAATTCCGGACTTGATACCGGTGTACTGTGCCCAGGCGGGAAGGGGAACCGTCGTCGAACCGGATAAGAAAAAAGCAAAAATTGCAGAAAAAAAATCTGCTTTTCCCGGGTGACATGAACTCACGTCCGTTGGGCTCCGTGGAAAAAGAAAGACTGAGCAAGATGGCACCCTTAAGCAGGAAGGGGACCGCGCATGCGCGCTGCATTCCCAAAGGCTTTCTTTGAATGCTGGGGAAATGCTCCGCACGAGGGCTCCATCAGCGCCGACATCACCCATATGTGAGGACTGACTTCCTGCTTGGTCCTGGAGAATAAAGGATATGGGTGATATATACAGGGAAAGTGAGGAGATTTTTACAAGAACATGTAAATAGTTACATAATTTATTGATATTGTTAATTACAATTGTAATATGTGTTTCTTGTTCCATGTATACCGCATTGCACAGGAGTTCTAAAGTTCTATGTAAACCACTCTGATTTCTAAGACAAAGCGTTATATAAAAACAAATAAATAAAAAAATAAATAAATAATTTTTGGATTTAGCTATTTATTTATTTATTTATTTATTTAACAGTTTTTCTATACCGCTCTATTTTAGATCAGAGCGGTTTACATTTAACAGCAACTATACAACACAGGCACTTTGAGTTATATTTACAATAAACAGGGAGATCAACTTGGAAGTAACTGGGGGAAACTATTTACATTGTATTTACACTGGTATATGATTTCAGGCAGAACATATCTACATCTTATTTACACTGGGAGTCTGAAATCTGAAAGCTATGAATTTTTTTTCGCAAAGCAAATTACACTGAGGTACAGTGGGTATTTTCCTATACCTGGGACTTATCCCCAGACTACCAGTAGGAGTCACCCAGTGACATTTTGAACCCATGCTGGAAGAGGCAGATGTGACTGGGGATCACTCTTGCCCTGGACCCACTAGACCACCAAGGAGACCTTGAGGTAGGCCGTGGGGGGGAGGTTCTGTGGAGAATGGGAGTTTTTGCAGAGGGTAAAGGATCTATTTCAGGGGGGTTGTTGGTGGTGGGAAGTGGGCCCATGGAGGTGACTTCAGGGAGAGTGAAAGGAAGAGGGCTTGGACTTGGAGTCTGGGAGGATGTCCTTGACTGGAGGGGGAGGAGGTGGGGGTCCACAAGATTTAAATAGACACCAATTCCTTTAAGATGGCATCTGGGAGCATCAGCTGCATCCTAGCAGGCCAATGATTCTGGAAGGAAAGATAATGCGAGCCTTGAGCTGGCATTTTTTACAGGAATAACACAACTTGCAAACTTCAATGCAAACTATGCTATTTGATTTCCATAATAATGAGGTATTTTGCATACATCTGCATGCTTTGTATGTCATTACTACTATATGTAACACCCCTTGCCTTAAACTAATATGCATTATAATAATGCATGATTTTGCCTTTGAAAACATGTTAAGAGGAAAAAACGTGCATTATTCTCCTTAATCCACAAAATGTAGACAGTTTTAGTAGCATATGTATCTTATGATCTTCCTAGAGTCTTAGAGATCTCTGATTCCATGGATGTGTGTTTAGTGTTCGTATAGCAATGTGTAGATAGAAAAGGCACTTGTGTGCCTACAAACTATGCAGACCACAAATGTGTATATGCTATAGGATATATCTACTTTTTTTTTCATGGGGGTGCATGGTGATAGAGTGTGTGTTTGCCATCAAGTCAATGCTGACTCCTGGCAACCCAGCAGCACCTGGATTTTCTTGGCAAGGCATGACTAGAGGTAGATTGCTTTCTCCCAAGGAAATGGAGGGCAAAGTGACTTGCTCAAGGCCACAAGAAGTGCCAGCAGAAGCTGAACCCTGGTCAGCCTACTGTCCTAACCACGAGGCTACTCCTCCACTCTGCTCCTGCACTCTGGTATTGAGTACTGACATCTTTTTTTCATTGCCTGCTAAAACTGATCCATTATCTCCAAATGTTAATGAAAGAGTCCAATAGTCCAAATGCACACAGCAGCCTTAACGCAGCAAACTTTGCTATGCTATAGTGCAGCATTCTGTTTGAGATTTTCGTGTGCTAGCTATGCTCTCTGATGCAGAAAACAAGCTACTGCAGAAAACATATAAGCAAAATCACTGTGCTAAAGCATAGTGTGGTGGGCATGCTAATTACATGAAAAAGAAAGAATTATTTAATTATTCCTCAATGTAAAAAACTGTACTGAAACTTAGCACAGTTTTCTACTCTTCTCTTAAGCTAGGTCTTTATACAAACTTTTGGCAGGTGTAAAAATGCAGCAGGGAATGAAAAGATCATTTAAGGTGATGTTTGACACCACCACAGATGATCCAAATAGGCCCGGACTACCCTGTCCCCCCTGTAACCTGTCAATGTACTCTAAATCCCCCAACTCTCCTATCCCCTCAAAAGATCATTGGTGGCCTTAGTTTCACCTCCTCCCCCTCAACTCCCTCATCTGCACATGAAACATTGATGGGCCAGTGGCCTCACCCCACACTCCCCGATCCCTCCAAAAAACATACAATGCCGGCCAAGTTGATGCTCCCAAAAACATCACAGGCCAAGTGCCTCCCCTCTGACTCTCTTTCCAAGAACACTAGCCTACATTGTGTGCCTGATCCAGCTCAGTGCATCCCTAGATGCACTGCACGAGGGGGAGAGGGCATCAGTCTGCCAAATAACACAAAAATTGCCTTATTTAGTAGACTGACACCCCCCTCCCCCCGCAGTGCCACCTGGAATGCACAATGAAGAGTCAGGAAACTGACAGACCCCATGCTGGACATCCGAAGATGAACGGGAGGGGGGGATGGTCAGTCTGCCAAATAAGGCAATTTTTGTTTTAATTTGCAGACTGACCCCCTGTGTGGTGAATCCCAGGATGCATTGTGCAGATTCAGGCACCCACATTTTGCAAAATAGTAACACAAAGGCAGAAGTATGTGGACAGCACTCCTGCCTTCCATTATTTTCAAGGTACTGGGGTCTGGTAAGGGGTCCAAGTTGGGGGGAGGGGAGAGCATCGGCACAGGGCAGACTAGAAATTCTTGACGGAGGTCAGGGGTGAAGGGAGCACTTGGTCAATAATGAGCTTTTATGCAGGGGATAAAGGAGTGTGGGGAGGGCACTAGAGCTACCAATGTTTCAAGTGTAGATCGGGGAATGAGGGGCAATGATTTTTTGAGATTGAGGGGGTGAGGGATTCTGAAGGCACTGGTAAGCTATTGGGTGTCTGGGCTTGCTTGAATCATCTAAGATGACGTGTCAAACTTCATTTCAGATGAACCTTTTTTGCTCATGGAAGCAGTAGTGCAAATCTGTGTGGGCAAGCGCCTGTCTTTTATATGTGCAAATTTCTGCACACATCTTATTTACATATTTTTCCTGCATCCGTGAGGAAAAATGTTGTTTTTCCTTGTGTTAGAAAACCATGCATGAGCTATAGTGCATGTCTCCAATGAGAGGTTCTCTTCATGAAGGTCAGAGAAAGAGTGCCCAACATGCGAGAAGCAGTGTCTTCAGCCCCACAAAGCCAAGGGAAAACGTGGAAGCAACAAAGTTAGAAAAAAAATAATTTTGGTTTAGTGATTTTAGTATGTCAGCTTTAGAAATCTGAATGTGCAACGTCTCTGATATATTTGGCACAGGACGGGAGGAAATGCATTTCTGTTTCTATTTTACTGGTGTTGTACTGCTGGCAGAATCCAGCTTCTTGGGGCTTCCAGTTCAGTTTCTGTCTGTAAATTTCTATTTCAATTTGTGGTCATTTATTCTATATCTGTTAATGTTCAATTATATTTTGCATGTGACAAAGGTGAGCATGTAATTTCTGTAAAGAGATTTGTAGCAGTCCAGCTTGTTTTCTTTTCCTAACATGTGGTGTGTTCTAGGCAATGATGCAATATTTGCAATGCTGCCTTTTCAAAGACTCTATGGCATTTGTAATCGTGCAGCAGTGTGCTAACTAACATATGGGCATTGAGGTGGCATTATATGCACCCATGCTAACAACAGTCCCACAAGACCTGTGCTAATCCTGACACGCTGTTAGTTCCCACATTATGCATATAACCTGCTACGTATCACCCATTACTGCGTTAACTGGTTAGTATGGGGTCACTAGTTCAGTTCCCTATGCTAAACATCAGTATGGCACAACTAGCATATGCTGAACCTTGCACATACCCAGTAGCACAGTTTGGTGAATATGCTCCTGTATATCTAAGTAAGAAAAAAAGTATAAATGTTCTAAGTGAAAGAAAAAAAAGGTTAAAATTAGAACAGAGAGCCAAGGTCTGAATTATCAATAGCCAAATGCAGGCATCATAACAACTCAAAATTATTTTTAAAGAAGACTGCCGTCAGAATCTTTAAAAAAAAAAAAACAAAAGTAAAACTGGCTTTTTAAACATTGTATTTGATGCAAAACTCTCTGCAGTATATGTAAACAGGGCAATAGTCTGAAAATGTTTATGCAGTATTATCTGATACAGTAAAAGAATAGGGTTTTAATGCAGCAAGTTTCTCTATTCCTCTCCCCCCTCCCACCAAACACAAATGTTTTAAAAGCATCAAAGTCACTCATTTTGAAGTAAATTAAGTCCTGGCACATGGCTCCTGGCACTGCACTTCTCACCACAATGACCAATCTAGATATGTTAAGGCATTTAAAAAAGGGTATGTGTAGGGTGAACTGGTGCTCCAGTCTGACTTAAACCAAACTTGATATTTGGAAACTAAATGATATTTGGAAACATTTATAGGTTTGATGGACGTTTCTGAGCCAATTCGGTGGGTGAAATACAAGAGGTAAATGGAGTATCTACATTTTCTGTCTGCTCCAAATATCTTTTTTCAGGCAATGACAACTATTTTCCTTATTTGGCTGAATATCTCCTCAGTATCTGTTTTCCTTGCTATTTTGCTTTTCATCTACTGTTCATTTTCCAGAAGCAATAAAGAACCTGGGTAAATCAAACTGTGGGCAGAGAAATGTACAAGTATGTCAATTATTTTAACATTTTGCTTCTCCCTTTTTGAAAATACATGATATCTAATGAAACAGCATAGAAATAAATGACTAACATTTATTTTTTGCTGGTTTTATAAAGAAATTATATTAGTGAAATTTCAAAGGTAAGCATTTCTTCCAATTATAATGTATATCTACGTATCCAGGCAAACTAACATGACAACCACATCAGTCTAAATATACTGTAAGAAGCACACATAAAACTCACCTGTAAAATCTACTTTGTGTTAAAGTAAGATCAGAAAAATGGTACACACAAGAGCTAGGAAACCTAAAAAGAGAAATGAGAAAGCTAGAAAAGAAATGGAGATCAACCAAAATGACTAGAGCACAAACAATACCTCACCCATCTCACCACTTACAAAGAAACAATCAACAAGGCTAGAAAAGACTGCCACACCAGGATTCTAAACCGGGCACTCAACCGCCCGAGAGAACTGTTTGCTATTGTCAGATCACTAACCAAAAACAGCCACCATCAATTAGAAACCTGCACCCTAGAGCCCCAAACACTTGCGGACAACTTTGCAGACAAGTTAAAAAACAAAAACATTACTAATACCCACTCCCCCCCCCCCCCCAGACCTCCTCATAAACCCCACGGCATGGGAAAAATTCTACGAAATAGACCTAAGGCACCTATTAAACACAATATCAAGCATCAACACTACTACATCCCCCTTAGACCCATGTCCAGTTTCCTGGAAGTCAGAAAAAAACAAGCTAGCCCCATACCTCCTCCACATAATAAACCAATCCCGTTCTCAAGGCATCATGCCCACGGACCTCAAGATGTCATCCATATGCCCAATTCTAAAGAACAAGATGCTCAACACAAATGAACCAAGCTCCTAGAGACCAATAGCAAGCATCCCCTTTGTTGCCAAAACCATTGAAAAAATCATCCATATCCAACTGCAAGACAACTTTGACCTCAATGCCCCACTAGATGAGAAACAGTTTGGTTTTCACCCTTTCCATGGAGTCGAAACCCTCCTCATAGCACTGTTTGACCACCTTATCCGAGGCATAGACAACCCTAAATGTCCATACGTACTTATCTTCATAGATATAGCCTCGGCATTTGACAACATTAAGCACAACACCCTCATATCGAGACGGGCACAAATTGGTCTAGCTGGAATGGTTTTGCAATGTTTTAAATCCTATATCTCTAACCGTAAATTATGTATCCAAACAGACAATGAACCCCCAGTTACATTTGCACAGGATCAAGGGCGACCCCAAGTATCCACCCCCTTAGCCCTCCTATTCAATCTCTACCTACAGCCAATCACCAATGTATTCAAAAAATTTAACATAGGGTATTATATCTATGCCGACAACATTATGTTGTCCCTCCCCATAGACATAAACAACCCTACCTTTAACAACTTATCCAACTGCATCAGGGAAGCTGAATCTTGGCTAAACACCAACAACCTCACCATCAATTTAAAAAAAACAGAAGCTATGTACATTACAAAGAACCAAGATGCAACCCTCCCCCAAACTATCGACATCAATAGTGTCATTCTTCCAATCAAACAAGAAGTTAGATACCTTGGCATCAGTCCCTCACCATGATCCCCCACCTAAAACAAACAGTCAAAACAGTCTTCTACAAACTAAAGACCATTCAGCACATAAGACCATTCCTCGAGTCACACGACTTCAGATCAGTAATCCAAGCCATTATCACCCCACATTTTGACTACTGTAACAGTCTGTTACAAGGTCTACCAGCCAAAACCCTCAATATCCTCCAAAGAGCACAAAATGTTACAGCAAGAGTCATTTGCAGGGCCCCTCTAACCAATCATATCACACGCATTCTACATAACCTCCACTGGCTCCCAATACTGAGCCGTATAAAATATAAGACTCTCATGACAATCTTTAAACTGGTCAACAATATAGTGCCATCTGCCCTCTCGACACTCCTTCAGACCCCACCGCCAATTAGATCTCAAAGGGAAAATGCACTACACTTCCTTGAGATCCCCAGCTCAATTCACAAAATGAAACAGACCACAAGCTCCAGAGCTTTCACCTTCACCGCCCCTAACCTATGGAACTCCCTCCCACCCTCAATCCAAGCAATTACAGACTTTCAGACTTTCAGAAAAACCCTCAAAACCCACCTCTTCACCGCTCACTATGGAGTTGAGAATACCTGCCTAAACTCACAAATAACTTAGCCACGCATGTAATGACAGCACCTACGCACCTACTCCCCCCCCCCCCCCCCACGACACACTGTATCCCACTCTCATAAGCATGATTAACATGTATTTATAGCTATATGTATATAGTTTCTCTGGTTTAGTTAAGTCTATGACTAATAATGTTATAATGTAAAAAATTCAAACCATGTTATATGTAACATGTTGGTTCCTTGTAAACTGCCCCTGGTCTCTGGAAGGGGCGGTATAGAAATGTATAATAAATAAATAAATAAATAAAAAGTATACATAAAACAAACTGAAAGTATAGCAGTGTAACACAATGGTGCATTTTCCCCCCTTTTCTAGAATGAGGCATGTGAGTGGGTCACATTTGTCTCAGAACATGCTGGGGGCTGTGTGTGTGTGTGTATCGAAGGGTGTGTGTGGGTGTGCCATGAGAATGTCAGAGGCTGCGTGCGCATGAGTGCTTATGTGCTTGTGTCGCTGGGCATGTCAGTGGGTGCATGCGTCTATGTGTGTTAGTGTCATGGGGAGCATCCAGGGCTGTATGCATGTGTGTGTGTGTTTATGGGGAGTGTCACAGGCTGCAAGCATGTGTGTGTGTCATGGGGAGTGTTGGGTTTTGAATGAGTATGCATGTACAGTAAGTCATGGGGAGTGTCAGGATATATATATGTGTGTGTGTGTGTGTGTGTGTGTGTGTGTGTGTGTGTGTGTGTGTGTGTGTGTGTATTTCTCACTCTCTCTCACATGTCCCTCCCTTAGATTTCACCTGGTGTCTCTGTCTTCTCATAACTCCCCACACCAGACTTCACCTACTCTCTCTCTCTCTCTCTCTCTCTCTCTCTCTCTCTCTCTCTCTCTCTTATATTCCCCTCATCCATTCTCTTTTTCACTCACCCATTCTTCTCTTTGGCTACAGCTCTTCAAAAATTCAGCAGCTTACAGCTCTCAGTTATTGGCTCTCAGCATGGTAGAGCCTTGTGGTAAGGACGTTTGGGCTGATTTGGTGTCTAGTCTCATGAGACTTAAAACTGAAAGATCAGCCTGAACTTCCTGCACCTCGTGGCTCCATCATCCAGAGAGCCAATAGTGGTGGGGGAAGCATGAATTGTGGCATTTTGACTAGACTCACAAACAACCACTGTCCATAGGAACATTAGTGCCCAACCCACATCATTGACCCTCTTCTCCGCACCACTGAAGAACCTCCCACTGATCCATTCCCTCACTTCCCCAGTCAGTTCCCCTTCAGCACCACTCTCCCCCTGGACAGCATTCCCCAAAAATCACATCTTCCCACAAGAGTGCCCTGAACAGATCTCCCTCCCCTCAGGCATCCTCGGCCCTCCCCTTACCCCACTGAGCCCTCCCAGGGTTCTTTTCCAGGGGCTCCTTATTATTTATTTAATGCTTCTTCTATAATGCTTTTCATGTTCTCAAAGCGGATTACATTGACCTCAACTTTTGTTATACAATGAACAGGCTGTAGTGGTTACATGTAACATATTTACAACACATATTAATCTCATGAATGAGATTACTGCTAGGGGTCAGTACCCCAAGACCAATGCCATTTTGAGAGCTGTTGGAGCTGGGCAGGAGTGGAGGGGACCACTCCTGCCCCATTCATCACTTGGACCACTAGGTCACCCACTCTGACAACACCCCCCCCCCCCCCCAAGGTAAGACCTTTAGGGGGTTGTCAGGGTGGGAGAAGGGCCAAGGGGTGCCTGATTGGGGGGGAGGGATCTTGTGGGAAGGAGGCCATTTGGAGAATCCTGTCTGGTGGGGAGAGTGGTGCTGATGGAGTTGACTGGTGGGGGGGGGGATGGTCTGGATCAGAAGCTGTGATGGATTTTCCGAGAGAGGGAGGAACATTGTGAATGCAAATGTTTGTCCCTTCACAGCGGTGTTTCTATGAGTCTGAACTTCTGGACTCGGCAGGTAGCACAGATGCTCCCATGCTGCATGCCAAAGCAGGGTACATGAGCCCAAATGATATCTGCCCTGTGCATTCACTACACAGGGATTGCACCTATTGTGACAGCATTTTTGCACATGCCTCACTGTAGGTGCAAATACTGCAGCTTAGTAAACATATCCCTTAGGGGTTGATGTACTACACTGAGATAGCAAGGTGAATAATCAGCCAGACATTTAACTTTATGAGAGTAGTTTTATAAGATAATGCCTATGTGAGAAGTCCAAAAAGGTGTCTATTTTAAGTTTATTTTTTAATGACAATATATGCACTATGGGGTAGATTAAGAGGGCTGAATAGATGTACAACCAACGAAGAGGCCCTGGACCCTATTCTACTCCCAGCACTCCCCGCACATATAAAGAGTTTGTGCGGGGAGTGCTGGATAGAGACGGGAAGGGTCGGGATGGAGGCAGAGAGGGGGCAGAGTGAGGATGGGATGAAGCACCCAGATGTACAGGGCCTATTCTGGTCACAGCCTGTAGGTTCGCAGGCAGTCACCTAGATGCATGGGGGCGATCAGGCCCTGCAGCCCCCCAGATAGCATCATGCCGACACAGTAGATGTCCTGCTGCTCGATCCCAGCCCTGTCTGTCTCCACTGAGGCAGTGGGGAAATGGTAATCTATTTCCATTTGGTCATTGGGAGCTCTTGCTGGACGTGCCGGTGCCATGGTGATGGGATGCCATGGCACCAGCACACCAGCAGGAGCACTGAGTGGGCTGGCCGGGCAAATCCCTGGACATCTCCCACCGCTGAATAGGCTACATGCCAGGCTGTCAAAGTGCCCTAATTCTTCAAACACGGGAGCGTATAGCTCCCACAGTTGCAGAATTGGGTACATATTGGCCATGTCCATTTTCTGGATGTCCGGACAGCCTAGATGTGCAGTCTTTAGATTCGACCTCCATACGCCTTTATAAAATAAGGCTGCCAGAACCAGCCTCATTAATATGCAAATGTCCACACACAAATTTACACCTGTTCTGAAAAAGGTATAAATGTGTGTGCGTACTCTATGAGGGTCTTTTACTAATGGGTACTAAGGTGTTACACCTAATTCGTCAATAGCGGCAAAACCATGGCACATTAGGTGCAACACTTCTGCATTAACTGTCTGGGGCATGGAAAGCATTTCCCTGTCAGTTAATGCAGAGCCCTGCCTCATAGCGTGTGTTGAATTAGCATGAGTGAATCCACGCTAATGCAGTTAGTGCACAATGTGACACAGTGCTGTGTCAAGCTCACCACACCCACTCTGCGCCCCTACCCTGTCCACTCGTGCCTCTAATGTAGGTTGTACAGTTAGCACGGGAATCATCCTGAGCTGTCATGGCCCAATGCTAGCTGGAAATATGTGTCTCAGAGCCTTTAACATTCCAGAACCAAAACACATGCTGCCAGTCAGTGCCCGTTAGTAAAAGACCTCCTATACGTGTACCTGCATATTTTACAAAATACTTGCGCGCTTCATTCTGCCTCTGTTTTACCTAAACTACCCCAGGAATGCCTATACACAGATCCCCTAAAAGCAAGTGCACTCTTTCTATGCATGTACGTTTTATGCATTTATGTGACTGTACGACTTTATAGAAGCCTTATTCTGCATGTAAAACAGGCTTTACATGCAGAAAAAGTTATATAAAATTACAACATAAAGGTAAAACATATACAGTTTAGGTTATGAATAGTTTCAGCAGACGTTGAAAATCAATATAGAACTTTAAATGGCCAATTATAAATTTAAAGTTAAACCTGACATTTACTTGTCAGCACAGACATACGGTTTACATGCAGCAGCTGAATTTTTGCCAAGCTAACTTTTTACGCCATCCTCACCCTTTCCCTAAACCACACACCTTGTTTGGATGGATAACTTTAGCTATTTTGCAAATAAAATGACCAAATTTATCAACTTAACTGCTGGTAAATTAAAAATAAACATTTATGAAGGTGGTGCTGCCTCTAACCACATAAGTGCTTTTGTATAACAATGCAAACATGTTTATCATGTGGCAAAGCTATCTGCTACAAGGTAAACACTTCACCCTATGTAGTAATCATTTATCATGTCTCTTAAAATATGATAAAATGGATGATCATGGCCATGATAACAGGTTTTATGTTGCCTATGTAAATATGCTAATGCCCATGCAAATAATGGATAATGAGCTGTTTACGCATCTGCCCAAATGTGACAAATTGAGCACTATTTATTATGTGAAATTTAAGTCAGATGAAGTTCTCGAAAGCTTATGCCTCAATCAATCTGTTAGTAGATGAGGTGCCACCAGTCTCTGTATCATTTCTGGTACTACAAACTAACACTGTTACCTCTCTGGAAAGTATGTTAAAAAAAAAAAAAAGCTCACCATTTTCAACTTGGTATTATTTGCACATTGCACATGGTATAAAAGCCCACATATGACGGAACAACTTGCATTACAAACCTGAAACCTCTTGTTATGATCAGTTTGTAGCAACAGAAACAAGGGTTGGAAAGAAAGAAAAAAAAAGGAAAAAAGAGTAAGTTGCTAAGGAACAGTAAAAGAGCCATGAGAAAGGGCTTTAACGAGCACCACAGCAAAGCAGACATTTGTTTGAGGCCAATGCACACCACAATGGCATACAGGTGGAAGGGCCTGATGTCTTTTCAAAGATGCCTAATTTGTTTTATAGTCTTCTAGTCTACTTTTGATTGTACTGATTTGGCTCCCACCCTGTGAGGTTCTGATGCTTTTGGAAAGGTTGTAGGTTTGCTGGATGGGGTTTCTGGATGTAGTGGCGCGGGGTTTTCAAATGAAGAAGTACAGTAAATGAGCAGCAAAGTGCTGCTAGATGGTGCCTGGCCTCCCTTATCCTCCCTTATCCTCCCCATCTTCACCTCTTCAATCAGACTTCTTTCACACACATGCATTATCATGCATGTTCAGGACAAATGTTAGAAATGCTGAGGCTCAAGACAGAAATTTGAAGGGGTGTCAAAACCTCCCAGCCAATGTTCCCTCTAATTTTCTGTAGGCTGTGTGCGCATAAAATATCAGCTGTGCAGCTTTTGAAGGAAGATTAAATTTTTGTGCACCACATAACGACACTCGGAGTTATATACTTTAAAATTTGACTACATGTCAGAATACAGTATGTACACCACATTGATTTTAATCAAATTAAATGAAAATAGACGATTACTAAATGAAGCGGAAAATTTCTAGTAATTACAATCACAACTTTTAAATTTTAAGACGTCTGTGTTGTTTTCTATCAGAATCAGAACCGTAATTTTTGTGCGCTCTGTTGTAAAGTATGTGCACTCGCTCGGCGAGTTGTGTGCGCGCGCACACGCACACAGCTTAGAGGGAACAGTGCTCCCAGCAGGCTTTGCCTCTTTCAGCTTTCGGCAAACTTAAGGCACCCTATAGAATGGGGTCTTAGTCAACTGCTTTGGCTGCAACCCCCTAACACCGGCCAACTCTATCCTGTTCATGTTCTACCCCCACATTAATCATACATACTCCTTTTTAGCATTCCAAAGACAAAATAGATCAATAAGAGTCATACAAGCAATTATAACCCCCCATTTCGACTTTGCAAATCAAATTCTACTTGGAGTCTCTAAGCAAGCCTTAAAAAAACTTCAATTAGTACAAAACGCAGCAGCAAGGACCATTACGAAGGCCCCACCTTTCCAACATATAACCCCGATTTTAGAATATTTACACTGGCTCCCGATTCAAAGCAGAATAGAATACAAAACTCTCTTAACCACCTACAAAGCCATAACTAAAACAGCACCACTGACCATAAATAATCTCATCAAAACAGAACCCACCCATAATCTCCAAAGGAGGGACCAGTTAAATAAACTTACAACACCAAAAGAATTCATTAGGGCCAAAAAAGCCACAAACAAGAAAGCCTTCTCCCATGCAGCCCCCATCTTGTGGAACACAATCCCAATAGAATTAAGACAATTACCTGAAATCATGGAGTTTAGGAAAAAAATTAAAACACACTTATTTACAATGTACTATGGATCTGTGATGAACTCATCTCTAACCTCTCAGCTAGATAAAGGATAACCCTACGCCAGATAATACATTACTCAACAAAGGAATGAAGTACTGTACCCCTAAAACAATGTATTGAAGACAAATAACTCTGTATATAGCTTAATCCTGTTTCATTTGTACATAGTTCACTAATTGTTAATTGTTAACTGTAATATCTAAGTTACAAATTGTTATATGTAAAAACAGCTTGCACTGTTTATTGTTGTTCTATGGGAACCGCATCTGATCAATGGAAGGAGCGGTATATAAAAAATCTGTTAATTAAATTAAAATTAAATAAGACAGATTCAAGACAAACTGACAGACTCTAGGGCGCTCTCTTACTAAAGATCAGGGCCGTATCCAGGACTGTGCACGTGGTGTGGCCACATAGGATGCAAGTACAGAAGGGGCACCAGTATCATGATTGGGCTTCCAGGAAGCTCAAAAAAATTAGTTAAGGGACATGACTGAGTGGAATGGGGGCACCAGATCCGTTAGCTGCACAGGGTGCATTTTTAGCTTGGTACAGTTCTGCTAAAGGTTAACACACACAAATTCAATGCTTTCAGAGGTATTGCAGCATTTTATAGTTTCTACTTGAACACTTTGTGAAACCATTGACAAGGAAACTGTATACAAGGACTGAACTCTGCATAAAAATCAAGAAGCATTCTGCACCTCATTTGTCATGTGAACTTCACATTTACTGGCACACAATATTAAAGAACCCTGTTTGAACCCATCATAAACACTATAGCTACATAATGAAAACTGTATGAAGCAACAGATCAATTAATAACATTTTACACAAATACTCTTTTAGCACCCACTATGTGGCAAAGAAGTAAAAGAGTGTACTCAAAAGCTTGGTGTAATTAAGTCTACCACACACACAGTTTGAGAAACTAACTTTCCATTAGGAATATGAGAAACCTGGAATAAAATCTGTCCACAATCTATTTCTAAGCAGTATTAAAGCACTCACTGTTTCCATTTCTTTCCACACATCTATAAAAACACAAAATAACTTCAAATTTTTAAGAGTCCATTTAAAAAAATTAACTCATCACTGATATATTAAACTGCAAGACAAAACACAATATAATGAGACTGTGAAAAAGTTTCCATCAGCAGACATGCTTTGCAAAGATCAAATTTTTGAAAGAGTGCAAGTTAAGATTTGAAAATGTATATGAAAAGTAAACACAAACAGGTTGAGGTTTATGAAAAGTTCTTTTCAGAGGAATGACCTTTGATAAATCAAGCTTTACAGTCAGGCAGTGTAGTGGCCACATTAAGGGCCTGATTCATCTTTCCCACAGACCCAGAACGCAGCAAAGGTCTCAGTAAGTCAAGTAATTTGGTAATATTTTCTCTTCTATATGTCAACAGTATGACATACTTTTGTTTAATTAAAGCTAGTACAGAAGTTGAAGCTTTGAATACCATTGTTTTTGTTACTTTCAGTAAGGTTCTTGATATTATTTTTACAAAATTATTTTGGTAAATGAACTCTGTAAAGTGAATTTAAAAATTAAAGACTATCTGTACTGATGTATCAAGCTCCTCTTGACCTTATATTAGTTCAGTTTAGTTATTCCAATGTAACAAAAGTTTGCATACTGTTTGTAGGATACGTATATATCAAATCCTGTGAAGGATATGAACATATATACTCTGTCTGCTTGAAGGAACTCAGTGCAATGAATGCTGTCACTACTTATTGCTGTGATACTTCTGTATAGTATGTACGGTACACCCTCCCTCCAAACCACTATTATAGAACTTGCCAATAATAGCTATTGGAGTGGAAGGTAGCCTAATGGTTAGATCACTGTCTTGGTACTCAAGAAATGAGGGTTCAGTTTCCACTAGTACTCCTTGTGGCCTTGGGCAAGTCACTTAACCCTCCATTGACTTGGAAGAAAGGTCTGGCAATCAACCTCTGGTCACACTGTCAAGAAAACGCTAGAGAGCTGCTGGGTCACCAGGAGTCAGCATAAACTTGAAGGCATGCATTGCATTTGTAATGATAGATAGTAGGTGTACAGTTTGCACAACATAAGCATCACAGTAACAAAATTACAAACAAGCACTACCAATTTTGCATGCATTATCATAGCTGAAGCAAGTTATTTCATTATAAGTCCCAATTTATGCAATGGGATCTAGCTACTAATAATGTGCATTAACAGTGTTAATGTGCATTAACATGGTAGCACACATTAATAACTATGCATCTTCAATTCCTCTCAAAATTAAACAAATATGTAGTACTTAAAGATATACTCACAAATCATTGCATAATGTCTGTAGTGAAAGATAATTATTCTACTGATGATGTGAGTATCAAATCACAATATCAATCACTACAAACTTTCAAAGCATTAAAGGTCTAAAATCATTAATAAAGGAGTGAAAATCCAAAGGCACCAACACTTTAAATGTTCTGCTTAAGGTATTCTATAATGTGAACATGGTCAAACTAATGCTGGTTAACTATAAAGAACAATTAACACAATAGCATAAACTTGAAACTTATGAAAATTAGTATCAATCATCAAGGCTTGGAGTGGAGGAGTAGCCTAATTAGAGCACTGGTTTTCTAACGAAGAGACCAGGGTTTGATTCTTACTGGCTCTCCTTGTGGCCTTGGGCAAGTTATTTAACCCCCAATTGCCTCAAAAGAAAGACCTGGCAATCTACTTCCAGTCACACTGTCAAGAAAATCCAGGAGCTGCTGGGTTGCCAGGAGTCAGCACTGACTTGAAGGCACACACTGTGTTGCATCAAGACTTTTAACATTACCACTCACAAATTCAAAAGTTGGCTAATTCAACTCTTCCATATGTATGATCAAGCAATGAAACAAAACACTTGCCTCTGAGATGATTATGGGGCATGTTTACTAAAGCTTGGAGGCATGTTTACTAAGGTGTGTTAACTGGTAGCATGGAGTTTGGAGCACACGGAAGGCACCGCGCTAAAAATCCCATGCTAATTGGTTAGCACATGATTGGATGGGGCTGTGGGGACTGGGCGGGTTACGGATGTAAACCAGATGTTAGCACATCACAGTTAGCATGGGCAGTTTGGGTGCACGCTAACCATGAATTCTGCCATTAGCACAGGTGCATTCAATGCCACCTCAAGGGCGGGGTTGTGTATTCGTGTGCCAGTTAGTCTAGTACTACACATTAGCAATGAGCTATCCGTGGGGTCAGACATACAGGCCCCCAAATATTAGCATGGGCCTCCGCGCTAACTTGGCAGCCCAATTGCATGCTACTAACACTTTAGTAAACATGCCTCTTAGAAGGCAATAATTTCTGTTACCCTGCACCAAATACCGATGGGCCACAAGAATATAATGGGCCACAGCAGCATATAGCGCAAGGTAACAAATTTACCATACATTAAGGGGCTTGTTTACAAAGCCGCAGTAGCGGCTTACGCCTGATATCAGAGCCGCGGCCTCAATGAATTCAATGGACTGTGGCTCCATGGAAGCCACTACCGCAGCTTTGTAAACAAGCCCCTTAGAGTTAGTAAACATATCCCTGTGCGTATTATGGTTCACCTCAAAGTGAATTCTAATGGTTGAGTAATGCACATTTCTTTTCAATTATCTTTTTCAAAGAATAAAAGCAATCACAAATGCAACTTTATTGATTTAATTACTGCAGTTATTAAATAGTACTTAAAATATTTCTCATTATTTCTAGTAGATGGATACAAAATCTTAGGGGCCTGTCTACTAAATATTAGCATGTGCTAAAATGGGCAAGACAACATTCAGTGCATGATAATGCCCACTAGTATGCACTAACGTTATTAAGCAGGACCCTTGATTTATTATCTGAAATTACACTTGTTCCAACTGTTCATTTCTGCTGTTGTTCACATACAGGGTCATTCTAAAAGGTTTAGTTGTGGTTTGGACATCTGCAGACATGCACATGTCTCCGTAGCCATTCCACAAATGCAGTTCGTGACCTCTCAAGTACAGGGACGTTCAAGTAGGCACAGGGGTGTGGCTGAGACATGTCTGGGGAGGGGCAATGGACTTACAGGTCCCTGTTCAATCCCAGAAGCAGTGGAGCCGTCTGCAGGCCTGTGCATGTTTATTTCTGCTCCAGGCTCGGTAGGTATCAGGAAAGTGTTTGTTTTCACCTTAAAACATCCAGAGAGCATAGAGAAGACATTGAATTAAGTGACTAGCTTTAGATTTAGATGGAGTGGAGGAGTGGCCTAGTGGTTAGGGCAAGGTACTTCAGGCTGGAAGGTCAGGGGTTCAAATCCCATTAGAGGACAGCAACCTTGGGCCGGAAGGACTGGGTTTTCTAGTCCCACAGGTGCTCCTTGTGGTCTTGGGCAAGCCACTTAACCCTCCATAGCCCATGTTCCCTGTAAATAGTTATCTCCAAGTTATAATGCCCTGTTCAATGTAATTTCAGTTTGTTCAATGTAAACCACACTGATGCAGAATAGTGCAGTATATAAAAGAATATAAATAAATAAATTACAAAGTCCCACACTGGGATTCAAACACTGGTCACCCAGCTCTTAAGCCACTACTCTAACTATTAGATGTCTTGGTGTGGAAATGCTCTCCTGGGGACATCTGTATACATGCACATATCGGGCACGTCCACATTTCTGGAATTGTGCCTGAACTTGCCCATGCCTGCCTTCCTTTTCAGACATTCTGACTTTGATGTCCCAGATTGCATTTGGACGTCCCATTTGAAATGAGCCTCATAGCTTCAAATTTCAAAAAGTCTTTTAATTTTTCTGTTAACTTTCCTATTTATTTTTCAGTTTTGAAAACCACAAACAAAAAATGCACCATTCTATAATGAATTTAGGGCTCGGAGGATATAATGCTCCTCTAATAATTTACAGATATATAATTAAGGGGCACTTTTACTAAAGTCCACTAAGCAGTTAATGCCCTTTTTAGCAGGAGGTAAGGGTCCACGGTGACAGCTAACATGGGAACAAGACAACTACTAGCTGTTAAAATGTGAGTTGATTGTCCATCGTGTGAAGGAGCAAGGAATGGACAGGGCATTGGTGGATTGTGGACATAGAGAGAACATTGCAGTTAGTGCAGAAATATATAGCAAATGCTGTCAATGTCGCAATTAGCATGGGTGCGCATAACAATATCTCTACGGGTAACATTAGGTGCACCAATATTAATTATGTTGGTATACATCCATGCGGCAACTGCCAGGAACATGCTGCTGATACCTCCAACAGTTACCAAAGAGGCTTTGCACTTAACACATATTTAGCCGTGAAAACTAACATGCATTAAGTGCAACCCCCTTACGGGCTTTAATAAAACAGCCCCAAGTCAAAATTGCCTTAAAAGGATATCACTACATGCTAAAGTATAATAATACATCTTCTCTGTTATAAAATGCTAACTTCACACCTGTACTTCAGAGGCAAAAAGAAAAGGGCTTAGAGTAATGCAGTTCGCTGTTACCATGCAGATAATTTGTAAGCATTGAATATACATGAAGAATGCAGGTTAATAAAAAGAGGAACTGTTACATCATGAATATTGCCCTACTCAAGTGTAAGCACACTGTAATTCTATTTTTATGACTCTTCATAATTCTCAAACAATGGCAAACGTTAATAACAAGTGCTGTTTCATGTGGTCAATATTGCCAGTATCTAAATGAATCCAGTTGAAGGATCAAAGTTACCTAAACACTGACGACAATTTCCAAGCCCATCAACCAATATTTTGATATTTTAAGAGTGGGTATGTGTAGAATAACTAATATTGATAACTTGAATTAAAACTAACATTCATTGTTTCACTGAACTATTGTTACTTAGGTGCACATGGAAAATTATACCTGATAATACTCTTTCCTTCCTACACAAAAGAAAGCCACAGAAAATATGTGGTGGGATCTATATGTTCAATCATTCACAAAAGACAAAAAAACAAACCAGTTATTGTAAGTCAAACTGACAATATGAATAATCAAAAATAAATAGAAGGTGGTGGGTCCAGGAAAATTTCAATTCAGCTTTAGTTTGGAGTCACAGAAAGATTATTGTTAAATGCGAGCCTCAAAACAAACTAAAAACGTTTACATTTTTACATTTTCAAAAATCTGTGATCGTGTGACCATTAAATCAGTGTCATGATGAACTCATTGTTAGTAAGCTGTAAGGACATAATGATATCATATTTAAAAAGTGTATAAAGAAAAAGAAATAGATTATTCAAAAAGCATCAAAACCACTCTGAGCAACTCATCTCAGGTAAAGTTTATACTCTGATGTGCAAACCTGGCAATGCTCAGTTAGGCTCACATTTGTTTTCTTAAACAGTTTACGGTCCCTATATGTTTCATTGATATGATTCTCCATTTGTTGAAATGTCATCATTTGAAATGTGTACTAATTGCATTGTTCTGAAATACTATTTTAACACACACCTCTAGCAACAGATAACAATTTTTGAAAATATACTATAATAGATAATGCAAATGTTCCATCATGTTTAATATCTAAAGATCAAATATCAACAGTTTGCACAGCCCAATATTGTATTTGTTTTACATTTACAAGGAAAAAGAAATCTAGTATCCAGGATACTGCTTAAAAATCTATAGAGAACTTGCATAGAGATAGTAAAGTCAATGATCTATTCCTGTGATCATTTTCTTTCTGTTTGGCAAGGATTCAGTATGAAAACATTTGCTCAATTAAAGATTGTCTACTATATACTTAGTGAAAAAAAGTTTAAATTGGGAATGTTTGAATTTTAATAGTTCTAAAGAAATTATGGATATATGTTTTTACATATACACATACACAGTATATGTCATATGCCATAATGGTACTATAAAAATGACCCTCATCTGTGTGCAGTTCATATATGGCTATACAATAGGCATATATTATTACTATGATTTAGTCATTTTACATTGATGTACTTAGATGAGGGTAAGGCTAATGAAAAATAATTGTGCTTCACTGTTAAGGAATTTATTTGTATGAACATATAAATATATAACAAATGAGCACAGGGTAATATAGTGTTTTGAACAGTGGGCTAAGAATCAGGAAATCCAGGGTTCAAATACTGTTTTCCCTACTGATGCTCTTTGTGACCTTGGGCAAGTCATTTAACCTTTCATTGCCTCAGGTGAGTAATTAGATCTAAAAAAATTAATAAAACAATAGTTACAGACTTTGGACAAAAAAAACTACAGGACAAAAACAAGATTACAGTTTTAAAGAAAAGTTTAAAATGCTGCCAATTAAAAATGAGAAAGAATTTTCAGATGAGAGAGGAACTTGTGACTAATGTCTGTATGGCCTTTTAAATCTTTGGCTCAATAACTACCAGTTAAAAACTCTAAGAGACAGAAAAGAATAACTGCATTGCCTATGCTTAGCTGTGGTATTTGAGATTTGTTGTATATGAATTCTGGAAAAGAAGAAAGGGAAACAAATAACCATACCTCCACGGAAACCAATCAAGTTTCTTGTGCTCACTAACTTGCAGCTCTCCAAAAAAATAATTCCAAGTGCCAATGGTAGAAAATTAGATGCTGAAACTGTTGAGCCCTTACTTGCTTCACACTGACATATGTTGTACTCAGTAGACAGATTATAAATTGAGCCTGTTTTATCTATAATATAATCTCCATATTATAATCAATATTTTCCCTAAATAAAAATATAAAATAATATTGCTGAGCAGATAAATACTTCCTAGCTTCATTAACCCTCCACTACACCATAAAGTATACTAAGGGATTAATTTTTTGTTGAAAATAAATTGTAATTGCAACTTCCTAGTTCTGACCGTTTAGAAAAAAAAATCCACACTGAAATGAGTAATTACAAAACACCACATACTGTAGAACCCATTTCATTTAAAAAATAAAGAGCTATATTTACTTTTTAATCTAAATCTTTTTAAGGTGAATAGCAAGGCACGGCATGTGAATAAGCTCATGAATGGATAAGCCAACATGCAAATAAAAGGTACACTAAAAATGAAAATAGTAAAGCTATTTGATTATATTTTAAAATTTGCAAATTTCCTCAGGAAAATAATTTCTTATATTTTTCATATAAACCCAAAATAATTTAGATGTGAGCCTGGAATGACTTTTGCAGCTGAGAATTACTTTCTCCCTCCCAACCAACTTTTTTTACCTTCATGCATTCTCTATCCATAGGCCTTTTAGCTCTGCCTGAAATCTTTTAGTTGTGTCAGTTTTGACAGAGGGCGAAGAATGGTGATCTCAAAATACATTTTCTATTGCACTAATTTCTTTTATTCAGTGCAATTTCTTTCTTTCTTTCTCTCTGTCTAAAATAAAACAAACTTGTCACAAGTCCCTGAACAAAGAAGGTATTCTATCTTTCTTCATGCTCTCTTTAAGGAAAGAAACATGTTTTGAACACTGACACACTATTTTGTACTGCGACTTTAGAAAGATAAAACCATCTGGTTAAATCTGCAAATTGTACTTTCAGGTGCTAGCATTATCCATTAAATAGTGCAAGCCTTTGAGTGGATTTGTGATTTAACAGTTCTATACAAATATAATCTTTGTGGCTGGAAGTCACTCTTTAATACTGTGGGAATACTAACTATTAAAAATAAAACATGCATGATTTTAAGGTGTTTCATGCCAATGTTTGCAATTGGCTTAAGATATGCTATGACACCATACTCCTATAGACACTATCATGGCAGTAACCTCACAACATTTGCCTTATGTTGACAGCTTTAAGTAAATACGTTTTTACAAGTGTTTTTTTTATATCATCTTGTTTTTAGTTATTGATCCCTACCACTCCAAAGCCCCCTCCCCTTAATCCCATTCCACATCAGAAACTCCTTTTAACATTCATAACTCAGTTGTCAAGAACATAAGCTCATAAAATGTGCCATGCTGGGTCAGGCCAAAGGTTTATTGACCTCAGCATTATGAATTCAACATTGGCCAATTTGGGTCGCGGGTAACTGGCAGGATCCCAAAGAACAGATCCATTCCTTGTTGTTCACTCCTAGGGATATGTAGTGGCTTTCTCAGTTATACCTGACTAATAATGATTTATGAACTTTACCTCTATAAACTTTTCTGAATCCTTTTTAAAAACTTAGCTATGCTAGATGCCTTGAGCACATCCACCACAATTTTCTTGGTGAACAGGATGTAGCCCATTATCCAGCTTTCTGTGATCAGGCCTTTATACTTAGTTTTAGAAAAATGCATATGTTCCTGAAGCCTCACCTATTTACTGCCCTAGTGGCTGTGGACAGAGTTGCCTTGGAATTCCCAGGTCATCTTGTCTCGCAGTGCCATATTTGTCAAATTAAATAAAGCATGGTATACCAGTTTTATCAGTTTGAGAGAAATAATCTTTCAAGCAAAATTACAATGGCATATACAATTTATGACTACGATATGATAAATGATGTCTACTGGCTAAATAGCGAGCATCACTAAACAGTTTTATCCAAGAGGCCTGGATTCTTAATGTATGTGGCTGTTTCATTCCTCAACCCTTTAAAAAGTTGCAGTGACTTACTTTTAAAGTAAATAACTATCTTAAGTTATCACAGAACAAAGAAATAAAGATGCCCCACCTAATGTAGATTGGGGAAAGGGCATCTATTATATCTGAATTCATTCCAAACTAAAACACTACATCTACGCAAGTAAATCGATCATTTCGATCTATCCAATTGTAAAGGATTCTGTATGTTCATGGAAATACTGAAGTTGAATGTCAGATAATGACATGTGATTATCTAAATACTTGAAAGTATGAACATTAAGAACTATTTTCCAAGTTACCTACCAGATCATATACAAAAAAGGTATCTTCTCATGGCATTCTCTGTAGAAATGTTGCTATAACTTACTTGAAATTACTCTTTTAATTGATGGGCACATATAAGATCCTATTCTTTTTATTCCTTATATGTGGGCGCTTTTTTTTTTTGATGGTCTGGTTTGGTTTTGTGTTATCATTCTCTAAAACAAATCACCAATAAAGTTTCTTATATGTTATATACATTGTATATACTTAAATTTATAAACATCACATACAAATCTGTATTTAACAGACATGCATAAGTGCAGACACAAAGCACACATGTAGACACTTCATTGTTAGCCTAGGCACAAATGCTCGGATTAATTTAATTGACAGTAATAATTTTCTCCGATTTTTTTTTCCTGCATATGGAACCTAATAAAATATAAGATGATGGTGTGTATATGTACATTCTAGCACTAATAACTCCTAAAAACCTTGTTATTATATCTCTTCATAATAAATGAAACCCACCATGGTCCTTTTATAACTATGTTGTTTTAATTACATAGTAATATTTTATCTGGATTTGTTTTGCTGAGATAATCCTTTACCATCATAATGTTTCTGTGCATGTCTCACAAAATCTATTACTCTCTTCCCCCACCCCTCCCCCAACTGGTTGAATGTATAAAAGTTTGTCTGAATATATTTTTAATCATTTACTGTAGCACACAAAGCTTCTTTTACATGCAATTAGATAAAATGCTTGAGAGGAAATTTGAATGATAATCAAGGTATCATTGATTTTTGACATCAACATATTTTTCGCTAAATTCAATAAAAAGAAGTTTTTCAATATAATAATAAGCAGCGTCTGTTAAAATTTTACATAAAAAAGAAAAAAGGAAGTTTATGCATCAAAAAAGTATTTAAGTAGACGAGCAAAGGCCTAGGCATATATCTTGGAAAACCGTTTGAAGGAAGTTTATACACTTCATTACTACCAAAACTTTCCACTAATGTCTTGCCTAATAGGAAAAAATATCTTAAAGAAAAATTTGGCTTTAGCTCACGAAAATATAGTGCTCGAAGCTATGCAAAACTATATATGTTTTAAACTGAAAAATAATATTTGCAATGCTTCCTTTACAATTGCAGAAAGTTATTCTCTGAGAAAAGTCTTGTACTATTTGGTGCAAAAAGTTCTACTTAAAGTATCCAACTGCAACAACAACACTGCTCTTCTTACCCTACAACCTCCCAATCAGCTAAGTCATCTGGAAGTGTCATGTATATGCTTTGCACATTTCGCAAGACTAGATCACGAAAAGCATGAGCCAGCATCACATAATACTCAGTGAAATCTGTGTCGGGGAACAAGCAAAGCTCACCAGAAGCATTTAAAATACTAAGGATTCTACGGAACCCCCCCGCCCCCCCCCCCTCAATCGGGTTCGGAAAGCAACAACCATAGAACACAGTAGCTTGTAATATGAACGAAGCAAACTTTCCAATCGAGAGAACGTCTCATAAGTGACACAAAGCCTGCTGTCAAATGAATAGCGCTGCTGCGTGTGTTGCAGATATATATATGCAAAAACAATTTGTACATAAATATATATTGTACAAAAAAGCTCAACTCACCTTTCAAACTCCTGAGGTAAATCAGGGTCCGTTAACATGCTGGAAAAGCACAGTTTCCCTTTGTCACAGCAGCCACCTCTGATCGCTTCCAACTGAACCTGTCAAGTGAGTCCAAGCCTTCTAAACCGATTGATTTTTCTCTTCTCACACAGTCTGTGCTAGGACTCCTTGACCAGGCTCTTAAAGGGCCAGTGCACTCAATGGCAGCTTCTGTTGCTAAAGCTCTCCCTACAGCTGAACGGCATGTCGCTGCCACAAGACCAATGCGTTACCTTTAGCTGAATGTTATTTCCTTTCAAATGCTATTCTGGAGAAAGTAGTGCGGTTGCTAGCCTGCAATCATCAGAAAACGTGAAAAGTCGACCAATTTCATATCCCCAAACAGGGTGGAGGAAAGTGGGAGCAAATACCTCAGCAAAGGATAACGTCGATAAAAGCAAATAAAAAGCAACAGCCCCGACTAACTATACTCATGAACCGATATTTATAGCAAACAGGAGGAGGGAATAAAAAAAAGCTTTAGCGTAAGAAAAGCAAGGGGATTTTCTACTTCAAGTATTTTTTATTCATTTCCCCTTTTTCCTCCTTAGTCTCCCCAAAAGAGAAAGAAAATAATACAAGAATCAGGCATTGTTCGGTGGAAGAAAAGCAACTTTGACAGATTGAAATATAGCAGAGGCCCCTTCAAGGAAAACCTGTAAACAAGTTGTCACTCACTCTGTCCGTCTCACTGTTAGCTCTTGCTTTCCACAAAGTGGTACGAACGACCTGGCAACAAAACCAAAGTTTCTTCAGTTCCAAGCTGAATAAAACTGCACTGCAGTTTGGAGGGGGAAAGGCAGCCAAAATGTATGGGGAACAAATCTTTCAGCCTGTCCTCCTCCTTTTATTTCTTTCTTTCAGCGTGTGTAAAATTATATTTTAAAAGGAGACCCGTCTCAGTCCCTTCGTATCTCTCTTCATGGGGATTCCCTGAATTTGTTTTATGCTCCTGTAATCACATAAGGTGGGCAGGATATATATATTTTTTAAAACGTTTCATCTCTCGCTCTCTTATTATATATGTGTTCTTCTTTATTTTCTTTACAAATTCAAAGCTGCCCGGCAAATCCCAGACTCCGTCCGGCAACAATGAGGTAACTAAGAATTTGGCAGGAGGTGAAGACAATCCGGTAAATGTACCTCTGAGGTGAAAAAGCGAGGCAGACGCACGCGCGCACGTCCCCCTCGCCGCGGCGGCGCGAGAAGTGCCCGCTCAGAGCACCACCCTCCCCGCGCCCACCCCCTCAAAGTATCCACTCCTACTGGGAGGGGTTCATACAACACAAAAGGCTACATTACAAAGCCCGCCCCGAGCGAAAAAAAAGCTCCATTGTTAAGAAAAGAAGGAGGGAGGGCGAGAGGGGTTCAGTTGATTAGATTTTCTGTGGAGAATTCTAGGAGTAAATTCCCCTTCAGAGCTCGAGGTAAACAATGGCTCAACAGTCTTCATGATCAGTGTCCTGGCTGACACTGAAGTCTCTTTAAATTAAAGAAAATACACGATTCAAGGTATTTTCCCTTCTGTTTCTTTTCTTCTAGCCCTCTTTCCCTTTTCTCCCCTATTAGTCTTTTCTCTGTTTCATTTGGACAATATTAAAGTACTTTCAAATGGGCTTGAACAGAGAATAGTTTGATTAGGTCCACCTTCCTCTGAATAAAGACAAATAGCGAGTTTACTTTTTCTGTTCTGTACTAGGGATTGCAAACAGCAGCCACGAACTGGTTAACTCAGTTGCTACACCATTTAGCAAAAACAGACAGAAAAGTTTATTATTAACAAAACCCAGCAGTTGTGCCTGCATTTGTCCTACATATTTCAAAGATGTCACTGACAACTTGTGCAAGAAGTGCTGCAATAATATATGCCATTAAAAATGGGTCACATTTAGACGTTTCTAAGAGGGAAATTTGAAAGGGACTAAGAAGGAAATCTGGAGTAAAGGAATCTTTTTAGGGATGCGCACAACAATAATTTGTTCATTTTTGGCTGGAGTTTGGTCATAGTTGCAATGTGCAGACATTTCAGATTAATTTCAGAAACTACTTTTTATTTGTATAGTGCTACGAGGCAGTCTCTGCAATTTCAGGTTCTCATGTTAATTAACTTTGCATACACTAATTTGGAGATTTTATTAAAATAAAGTTAATTTAATGCCTGTCCTGTACTCATGTAAAATTTACGAATTATTTTATTTATTTATTTATTTAACATCTCTTATATACCGCGCTATTAAAATCAGTGCGGTGTACATTGAACAAAATATACTGCAATGTGTACAGGTAACATCGAGTTTACAGAGAACAAGGGAATATATAACATGGAATAACAGGGATAACTATGTACAATCAACATTATACTATGAATATGCTTTTATTATATACCATATTTAAACTCGAGTGGATATTGTACGTGTATGATTGTATTGAATTGATTGTATGCTAAAAAAATACACATTCCTAGGAGTTTTAGAGGAGAGACGGTAAACAGTTTCCATCCAGAACAAACTGACGTATTTGAATGTGCGCAAGCACATGTCTGTTTCCTACACACATGTATGAATCTGGAAAATCCCTCTCCCTATCATCCAGAAAATGTGGTGTAGATAGGACATTAAGCAAAAAGGCTATGAGAATAAATGCATAGACATACTGAACTTATAAGTGTTACATTCTTTTTCTTCAGAAAGTAGGCTAAGAATTTTGACAGCTTTGACAAAATAAGCAGAGTTTAAAAGTCGGAGAAATGCAGTAAGTTTAAGGCACTAGTAGTAAACTTCAAATTCTTCTGAAATTCACAACGCTTTTAATTTCTTCCACCACTTAGCCATAAGAATGACATGAAATATTGTTTCAGTACTTAAAGGACCATATTAGAAGTAAAATGTAAAACTAAAGTGTTAACTTCTGTGAGTAGTAAAAAAAAATTAAAATATTTGCCTGTGTCAAAACTTTTCATGTATGCATAAGTCAAATTAAGATTTTCTTCAGAGTATTTCATGGAACCTGAAAATTTTCATGTGAAATCATTTACTGAGTCACAAGAAGATACCTGGTGTTAGTCATAAGTTAAGAGATATATGTAAAAAAGTTTAAGTATTATTGTTTTATGTAAACAGCTTTGATTTCTTGACTAAGCAGTAGAAAAACAGTTTAATAATTAAATAAATAAATAAATAAATATGGGGACAGAGTTAAAGATCACAATATGTATACTTTGAAAGAAAGACAGAAGAGGGGAGATATGATAGAGAGTTTGAAATACGTCTGTGGCATAAATGCACAGGAAGAGAGTCTTTCAATTTAAAAGAAAACTCTACAATGAAAGGGGCATAGAATGAAGGTGAAAGGGGTTAGACTCGAGTATAATCTGAGGAAATATTTCTTTAGGGAGAGAGTGCTAGATGCATGGAATAGCCTCCCAGTGGAGGTGATAGAGAGCAGGACTGTATCTGAATTAAAGAATGCCTGGGACAAACACAAGGGATCTCTAAGGGAAAAAAGGAACTGTAAAACCTAGTAATTGTTATAGAAGGGCAGACTGGATAGTATGGTCAATTACCTCGGTATCAGCTGGGTCAGTATCAAAGCCAGACATGATAGAGAGATAAAGTTTCTAGATGAAATAAATAACTGCTTCTTGGAGCAACTGGTTCATAAACAAGAGGGGAAAGCCATTTTAGACCTAGTCCTTAATGGAACACAAGATCTGGTTCAAGAGATAACGGTGTTGGGGCCACTTGGCAATAGTGATCATAGCATGGTCACGCATGATTTAATAAATGGAGGAAGGAAAGCGAGGAATTCCACAGTACTACTTTTTAACTTTCAAAAGGGAGACTATGATAAAATAAGGAAAATAGTTAAGAAAAAACTAAAAGGAGCAGATTTACATCAAGCATGGGTGTTTTTAAAAAATACTATCTTGGAAGCCCAGACGCTGTAAGAAAAGTGAAGGAAGTCCAAAAAACTGCCAGCATGGTTTAAAGGTGAGGTCAGAGAGGCTGTTATAGCCAAAAAAGAATCTTTCAGGAAATGGAAAAAGGAGCCAAATGACAAAAAAAATGGAAACAACATAATCACTGGCAAGTTAGATGCAAGGCACTGATAAGGCAGGCAGACAGAATTTGAAGAAATGTCATGAAAGCCAAAACGCATAATAAAAACTTTTTCAAGTACATTCATAGCAAAAAACTTTGAGATCATCAGTTGGACTTTAGATCATAGCGGGGTAAAAGGGGCACTAAGAGGCGACAAGGCCATAACAGAGAGAATGAATGAATTCTTTGTTTCAGTCTTTACTGAAGAAGATGTAGGGAAGTTACCCATGACTGAAATGGTATTTAAAGGTGATGAATCAGAAGAACTGAAAGAAATATTGATAAACCAGGATGATGTATTACAACTATTTGATAAGCTAAACAGTAGCAAATCACCTGGACCAGATGATATACATCTGAGAGTGTTAAAGGAACTGAAATATGAGATTGCAAACCTACTATTAGTAATCTGTGAACTATCATTAAAATCATCTGTAATATCTGAAGATTGGCGAATGGCCAATGTAATGCCAATTTTTAAAACAGGTTCCAGGGGTGTTCCAGTAAACTACAGTTCCTAATCGATTCTCCAGGCAAGTCTGGGAAACAGTAGGGTTGTCGCCCTCCTCCAGCAGCTGAGGACTGAAAAACAGAGTCTTGTGATGCTATATCTAGCTCCCCCTAGCCTTCACAGCTCAGTCTTTCAGTCCTCAGCAGCTAAGAGGGACAGAGTAGACAGCTCCCGGTTTCGTTGGTTGTGAAGTAGTAAAAAAAAAAGGATCGGGGTATGATCGGAACGGTACAGCACAAGAAAGACTGCACAAGTGCCTGAAAGTGCTCTAGCAGGGCAGTCGGGCTGTAAGCGAGGGGTCCGAGCATTGTAAAGAAGCAGGACAGCAGGGCAGGAGAGGCAGAGCCTGCCTCATGGTGAGCACGCGATTACGCCGCACTGCCCGACAAAGGACGTGACTGGGAGCCCCAGAGCACGCCTTCGAGCTTCAGCAGCCGGTAAGCATTTCCGTTAGCAACGGAATCAGCGGTAAGATAAGAGAAGTGTAGTACCGTAGGGCCCTAGTGAGGCGACTAAAACCGGAGTTAGTTGGATCGCGGCCTCGGGACGGTTCCTCGTGCATGCAGGGGTACTTAGAATCGTGCGCTCAGTGTGGGAGCCACCGGGGTTTTTTGGGTCCTGGGCTGTGCCGCACGTGTTTCTGCAGCGGCAGCCGACTGGAACGCCGGTTGATCGGAGTGATGGAGAAGGCTGGGAACGGGAACGACGGTCATTTTGTCGGCGGCCGTTTCTCCCGCGGGGCACAAAAAGCCAGGTAAATCAAAGGCTAAATCTAAAAAGTCTCTGCAGACAGAACAGACGGTGCAGTCCCAGTCTCCAGGGTTACAGGGGGAATTGTTCTCCTTGTTCTCAGCGGATTTCATTTTGGCAATGCATCAGGCATACTACCTGAAGAGGAAGCAGACTCAGCATAGCGGTCCAGTTCCCAAGATGGCAGCCGTGCCTGGAGTGGGATTGGGCTTGCTAGAGGACCCGGGGGACGGGCCTTTCCATAGGGGATCAGGTTTGGAGTCTGATGCGGTGGTTTTAGGGAGGCAAGCTCCGGAGTTTCAGCCCTTTGAGGGCGGAGATCTCCATTCGGACTCGGGGTGGGAGCCATGGACCTCAGAGCTGGAGGAAGGGGAGATAGTCCCTGGAGATGACCCTAATGTTTTTAGGGTCTTTCGCAAAGAGGATTTAGGGGCTCTCATTTTTCAGTCGCTAATGGCACTGAATATAGCTTTACCGGCAGCTCCGGATGACCCTCTGGAGGATCCGCTTCTGCAGGGTTTCAAATTAGAACAGAAATGTTTTCCTGTTCATAGAGTCATTAAGCAGATGATAGAATTGGAATGGGAATGCCCGGAGGTGACACCTTAGGCATTCGCTCCATGAGTCGCCTGTACCCATTACCGCAGGAGGAGAAGGAGCTTATGCGAATGCCTAAGGTTGATGCCTTGGTCTCGGCGGTGACCAAGAAGATGACCATTTCGGTAGAGGGCGGAGCGGCCCTTAAGGATCTGCAGGATCGGAAGCTGGAGGCGATTCTCAAGCAGGCGTTTGAGGCGAGTGCCTTAGCCCTGCAGGCGTCGATTTGCGGGGCCTATGTTTCAAGGGTTTCCATCCGATGGCTCCAGGGGGAACCTCAGTCTGACATTCCGGAGGGGTCCTCCGAGGAGAGAGCCAAGTTGGAATCAGCGGTGGCTTATCTAGCAGATACTTGTTATGATCTGGTGCGAACAATGGCAAAGGCTATGGCACCTCTGGTGTTGGCCAGACGATTCCTCTGACTGAGGAACTGGGCGGTGGATGCTTCGTCTAAGGCTCGCCTCGGTAAGTTACCATATAAAGGCAAGCTGCTCTTTGGAGAGGCCTTGGAGAAGATAGTGAAGGATCTTGGGGATTCTAAAGGAGGTCGGTTCCCGGAGGATAAACCAAGAGGATCACGATCGGGAGGCATGCAGAGAGGCCAGGCGAGAGACTTCTGCAGGTTTAGAGCACCGCGGTATGGCCCATACCAGCGGGGTCGCTTTATGTCTCGAGGACAGTCCTTTCGAGGGGCCTGAGGGGTTAGCCGAGGATATTTCGGACCCCAGCACACCCCTCCCAAGAAGTCGCAATGAAGTCAGGAAGGCCCAGCTGGAGCTGCTGGTGGGGGGTCGCCTACAGCAGTTTTACTCTGCCTGGGTAGCAATCACGACAGATCGGTGGGTGCTGGAGATCGTCCACAAGGGGTACGCGTTGGAGTTCTGCAGGCCTCTAGCAGATGCATTCGTGGTGTCGCAACGCTCTGGTGAAGAGGAAGGCGGTTCGGCACACGCTGCAGCGGTTGCTACAATTGCAGGCCGTGGTACCAGTACCTCCAAACCAGTGCGGCTTAGGTCGATACTCCATTTATTTTATGGTGCCCAAGAAGGAGGGGTCTTTTTGACCCATTCTCGATCTCAAACACGTAAACGGCAGCCTAAGGGTGCTGCATTTTCGGATGGAAACGCTGCGTTCGGTGATTTTGGCTGTGAAGCCAGGAGAGTGGCTGGCCTCAATAGACCTGACAGAGGCTTATCTGCATATTCCCATCAGACCGGAACATCAGCGGTTCCTGCGTTTTGCTGTTCCCATGGGGCATTTTCAATTCAAAGCTCTTCCATTTGGGCTCGCCACGGCTCCCCGCACCTTCACAAAGGTGATGGTTGTGATGGCAGCGGTGCTAAGGCACGAAGGAATTCGGGTACACCCATATCTGGACGATTGGCTCATTTAGGCGGAGTCCGAGGAAGAAGCGGTAAGGCTTACCAGGCGAGTGGTAGCATTCTTGGAGCACCTTGGTTAGGTGGTCAACCAAGCGAAGAGTCAGTTGTGCCTGAGGCATCAGCTAGTGTTTCTCAGGGCCTTGTTCAATACAACTGGCATGGTGTCGCTTCTCGAGGGCAGAGTGCAAAAAATTCAGGCGCAGGTGCGGCGTTTTTTGCAAATGAGAGCGCCAATGGGTGTGGCATTATATGCAGCTGTTAGGATCAATGGTGGCATCTTTGGACCTAGTAGCATGGGCCAGGACCCATATGCATCCTCTTCAGTGGTCTCTCCTCTCACGGTGGTCTCTGCAGGAGCACCCGCTGGATCAGAGATTAGTCTGTCCGGCAGAGGTGAGGAGCAGCTTGGGGTGGTGGCTGGTGAGCGATCATCTGCGAGCAGGCGTTTCCTTGGAGCAATCCGACTGGGTGTTGGTCACCACCGATGCAAGCCTTCAGGGCTGGGGGGTGCATTGTCTTGTTAAGGTGGTGCAGGGCAGTTGGTCTGTGGCAGAGGTCGAGTGGTTGATAAATCGGCTAGAAATGCGAGCAGTGCGGTTGGTGCTGCAGAGCTTCTCGGCTCTGGTCGTAGGGAAAGCGGTTCGAGTGTTCTCGGACAATGCGGTGATGGTGTCGTATATCAATCGGCAGGGCAGCACGGGGAGTGCGTCCTTAGCAGAGGAGAGCCAGCTTCTGATGCTGTGGGCAGAGAGTCATTTACTGGCCTTAACGGCAGCCCACGTAGCATGAAAGGGCAATGTGCAGGCCGATTATCTCAGCAGGCATGTCCTGGACCCAGGCGAGTGGGAGCTGAATGCAATGGTCTTTCACAACATAGTGACTCGTTGGGGGCAGCCTGTAATTTATTTATTTATTTATTTATTTATTTAAACGGACTTGGTATACCGCTTTATCATGAAATCAAAGCGGTTGGCACAGCAAACAATCAATGAAGGGTGTGGTTGTCATTAGCATGCAGTGCGAGAAATGATACAGTGTGCTGCGTGAGTGCGTGTGGATGATTTTGATGTGAGCTATATACAGTGTGCGCTTAAGGTACATATTTACAGATACATATTTACATGGATGGCTTTGCTATCTTAGGATAGTAATGGACCTGATGGCTACCTTTACGAACGCCAAGGCCATGAGGTTCTTCAGCAGGCGCAGAGAACACATGTCAGAAGGCCTGGATGCTCTGTCGCAGCCCAGGCCGAAACGGGGTCTGCTGTATGTCTTCCCGCCTTGGCCGATGATCGGTCAGCTGCTGCGTCGCATTGCGGTGCACGACGGCTGGGTGGTTCTCGTGGTGCCGGATTGGCCACGGAGGCCATGGTATGCAGATCTGGTTCGCCTATTGGTGGATCGGCCATGGCGGTTGCCCGATCGGGTCAATCTGCTGAGCCAAGGGCTGGTCTTGATGCCGCAGGTGGATCGGTTCTTGCTTATGGCCTGGTTCTTGAGAGGCAGCGCTTACGGAGCCGGGGGTACTTGGCCACGATTATAGATATGATGTTGATATCCAGGAAATGATCCACGTCACTGGCTTATGTCTGGATTTGGCGCATATTTGAAGCGTGGTGTGCTGAGAAGGTAGTTCGGCCGTTCAGCTGTTCGATGCCGGACATTTTGTTGTTTCTGCAAGATGGCCTGGATAAGGGGCTGCCCCTCAATTCCTTGAAGGTTCAGGTAGCAAAGTTGGCTTGTTATCGGGGACAAGTTGGGGGTCACTCCTTGGCGGCGCACCAGGATGTAGTCCGGTTTCTTAGGGCAGTGAAGCAGGTGCGGCCGACCATTCGTCCGGTAGTTCCTCCCTGGGACTTGAACTTGGTATTAGAGGCAATGGCGGAACCGCCGTTTGAGCCGGCGGGGTCCACTAACTTGCGTATAGTCTCTTGGAAAATGGCGTTCCTGGTGGCGTTGTGCTCAGCCAGGCGGATTTCAGATTTGCAAGTGCTCTCATGCAGGGAGCCTTTTTTGCAGTTTTCAGAAGAAAAGGTGGTTTTGCGTCCGGTGCCGTCATTCTTGCCGAAGGGGGTCTCTCGGTTTCACTTAAATCAGTCCATCTCTCTTCTGACCTTCCCAGGCCTGGGAGGGGACGCAGTGGAGAGAAAACTGCATAAGCTGGATCTCGGCAGAGTGCTTCGGAGATATCTTCGGAGAACGCAGTCGATTTGCAAGACAGATCGGTTATTTGTGTTATTTGGAGGGCCTCGGAAGGGGGAGGCAGCTTCCAGAGCTTCCCTTGCCCGTTGGGTGAAGCAGGCCATTGCGGCAGCTTACACGGCATGGGGCAGGGTTCCTCCGGTGGGGTTGCGAGCGCATTCCACTCGGGGGCAGGCGGCGTCTGGGGTGGAGTGTGCCTTGATTCCGCCGGTGGATATCTGTAGGGCGGCAACGTAGTCGTCTCTTCACACGTTTTCGAAGCATTATCGCCTAGATGTTCAAGCGAGGGGGGATGCTAATGTAGGTGCATCGGCCTTAGTGGCTGGGCTGATGGGTCCCTCCCATTTTTTAGGTACTGCTCCGGTATGTCCCTACTGTTTCCCGGACTGGCCTGGAAAACCGATTAAAAAGGAGAAATTAGACCTTACCTGCTAATTGTCTTTCCTTGAGTGTTCTCCAGGCCAGTCCAGGGCCCACCCTGGGATGGCCACAGGGCAAAGGAGAGTTCCGTAGGTCGGTGCTGGGGTTCTGGGCCGTTCTCGGTGGTGTGGGATATGGTTGCGTCTGAAGTAGGGCGTGTACGCAGTTTGGCAGCCAGTTGCTTCGAGAGTGGCTCTGCTTCTCGATTTGCCCTCTAGTGATGAGGGGGGAGAAGTGGGGGTCGTTCTGGTATTCATACTAAGAATACAAAATGGATGAAGAATACCAAGAACTTCATTTAAGAAAGAATAATGACATGATTACAAATAGGATTTGATGGAAAGTCAAGGCCCAGTTGCAGCCGTTCTTATGTTCCGTACAGGGGATGTTAAATTGTTAGTTAGTGCTGTTAAATTGTTAGATAGTTCGGATGATAGTCTTACTTGTTTTTCTTAACTGCTTGGTCAATAGGAGACAGCTGTGAAGGCTAGGGGGGGCTAGATATAGCATCACAAGACTCTGTTTTTCAGTCCTCAGCTGCTGGAAGAGGGCGACAACCCTACTGTTTCTCGGACTGGCCTGGAGAACACTCAAGGAAAGACAATTAACAGGTAAGGTCTAATTTCTCCATTGGTAAGCTTGACGTCAGTACTGGGCAAAATGGTAGAAACCATCATAAAGAATATGGGAGGGAGGAGTGGCCTAGTGGTTGGGGCAAGGTACTACAGGCCAGAAGGTCGGTGGTTCAAATCCCACTAGAGGACAGCAGCCTTGGGCCGGAAGGACTGGGGTTTCTAGTCCCGCAGGTGCTCCTTGTGGTCTTGGGCAAGCCACTTAACCCTCCATTGCCCATGTTCCCAGAAAGTATTAGTGTATGTGTCTCATATCCCCTCGTGTTAAATGTATCCCCCAACCGCTTTGACCCAGTGAAAAGCGGGATATAAATGCAGCTAAATAAATAAATAAATAAAATTACTGAACATGTAGATAGTCATGGTTTAATGGGAGAAAGCTAACATGGATTTAGCCAAGGAAAGTCTTGTCTTACTAATCTATTATATTTTTTTGAAGGTGTGAAGGAACAGGTAGACAAAGGTGAGTCGGTCGATTATAGTGTATCTGGATTTTCAGAAAGCTTTTGACAAGGTCCCTCATGAGAGACTTGGCGAAAATAAAAAGTCATGGGATAGGAGGCAGTGCACTATTGTGGATCAGGAACTGGTTAAAAGATAGAAAGCAGAAGCAATGGAGAAAGATGAACAATGGAGTACACCAGGGATCTGTGCTGTGTCCGCTGCTTTTTAACATATTCGTAAATAACATGGAAATAGGAATAACGAGTGAGGTGATCAAATTTTCAGATGACACAAAATTATTCAAATTTGTTAAAGCGCAAGATGATTGTGAAAAATTGCAGAGGACCGTGACATATTGGAAGACTGAATGTTCAAATGGCAGATGAAGTTTAATGTGGACAAGGGCAAAGTTATGCTCCTAGGAAAGAACATCCCAAACTATAGTTACATTTATTTATTTATTTTTATTTTATTTAGCAAGCATTTGTAGCCCGCTCCTTCCAGCGATCAGAAGCGGGTAGGATTACTATTGTGAAACTGCCGAATCAAGGCAGGTACAAATTTTGTTTACATACAGATTGTCAGAAAAGCACATCATACAGAGTTAACACTTCTTAGCTATGGGGGAGTTTATTTACATATATACATAAATACATATATACAGGATAATCTTCTTGGACACAGTGGTCAGGGGCTGCTCCATCTGTGGGTTTAGTTCAGGTTGAAATGTGATTGGAAAATGTGCGTTTTGAGTTTCTTTCTGAAGTCTAGAAGGTCATTGCTAGCTCGTAGTTCTGGTGGGAGTTGGTTCCACAGTGTTGGCGCCGCATATGAGAAAGCCCTGTGGCTGGTGTTAGCGTTGGCAGATCTTATATCTGTTGGAGTGTGAAGGATGTTGGAATTGTGGGTTCTTCTGTTTCGGGTAGGAGGTTGCAATCTTACTAGGTTGTTGAGGAAGGAAGGTGCTAAGTTGTGGATGAGTTTGAAGGTGGTTGTTAGTATTTTGTATTTTGTGCGAGCTGTTATGGGTAGCCAGTGTAATTGAATTAGTACTGGTGTGATGTGGTCACTTAGATTTTTCTTCATTATGACCCTGGCAGTTACATTTTGTGCCATTTGTAATATGTTTAGGTTTTTTTTAGGTAAACCTTGTAGGATGGCGTTGCAGTAGTCAAAATGTGGCATGATGAGTGCTTGGGCCACTGTTCTGAAGTCTTGGGGATCAATAATATTCCGAATGGGTTGGAGCACTCTAAGCTTGTGGAAAACTGCTCTGTTGGTCTTTCGGAGGTGTTTTTCCATCTTTAGGTCACAGTCAAATGTGACTCCTAGATACTTTATTTCTTTTTTTGTTTGGTAAGTGTTGTTACATAGTGTTATTGATGTGGGAGGGTCAAAATTCGGTTCTTTGGAGATATACATTACTTCGGTTTTTTTGTGATTACATGATGCAAGGTTCCACATTTGGAACCACCTGGTAAAAAGATTTAGGTGTCATCATGAATAACATGTTGAAACCCTCCTCTGGCGGCCAATAAGGCAAATAGAATGCTAGGAATCATATGGAAAGGAATGGAGAATAAAACAAAGGATCTTATAATGCCTCTGTATTGTTCCATGGTGTGACCACACCTTGAATATTCTGTGCAATTCTGGTTGCCATATCTTAAAAAGAATATAGCGGAATTAGAAAAGGTACAGAGAAGAGCCACCAAAATGGTAAAGGGGATGGAAAGATACCTCTATGAGGAGCAGCTTAAAAGGTTAGGGCTCTTCAACCTGAAAAAGAGAGGGCTGAGGGGAGATATGATAGAGGTCTATAAATTAATGAATGGAATGGAATGGATAAACATAGATCAATTGTTTACACCATTAAAAAGTAGAAAGACTAGGGGACATGCAATGAAGATACAGTGTAACCTGTTTAAGACTAATAAGAGAATATCTTTTCACTCAATGCATAATCAAACTCTGGAATTTGTTTCTGGAGGATCTCTTAAAAACTGTAAGTGTAGCTGGGTTTAAAAAAGGTTTAGACAAAATCCTGGAGGAAAGGTCCATAAATTATTATCAAAGAGAATTTGGGAAATCCACTGCTTGCCTCAGTACAAACATTTTGGAACCTGTGGGTCTTTTTGAGAAACTGCATTGGCCACTGTTGGAAACAGGATACTGGGCTTGATGGACCTTGGTCTGACCCAGTATGACACATGTTAAGTTCTTATGTCTTTATCCACTGTCGTTTTTCTCTGTTTCTATATTTCTCTATTCCTCTCTGTTAAAACATTTCATGAATATATGTCAAGATTTTCTTTAGAGTATTTAATAGAACTTGAAAATTGCCATTTGAAATCATTTACTGAGTCATAAGAAAATGTTAGCATCACAAGTTAAGTTATTTTTATAGAGGTGAGGTACAAGAGCATGTCTAGAGGTGGGGGAAGGATACTTAATGTTGGCCAATGGAATTTTATATTCTCACTTTTCCTTGGAGCTTGGGATGCACCTGTGATTGTAAAATATACAAATGGGAATGGAGTACATACCACACCATTCACAGAAGATGATGTGTTAGAACAGCATGCCATGGGAACCAAATGGGATATATCCCAGGATACTGAAAGAGCTCAGAGAAATTCTTGCAGGGCCGTTAAAGGATGTTTTTAATAGATCCTTGGAGACAGGAGAAGTTCCATAGGACTGGAGAAGGGCTGATGTGATACCTCTTCAGAAAAGTGGTAATAGAGAAGAAGTGACAAACTACAGGCTGGTAAGCCTTACCTCAGTGGCAGGAAAAGTAATGGAGGTGCTCCTGAAACCAACAGGTTGCATGATCCAAGGCAACATGACTTTACCAAAGGATGATCTTGCCAAACAAATCTGACTGAGTTCTTTGACTGGGTGACCAGAGAACAAGATCAAGGGCATGAGATGGATGTGGTTTACCTAGATTTCAGCAAAACCTTTGATGCTGTTCCTCATAGGAGGCTTATTAATAAACTCAACAGCTTGGGGATGGGTCCCAAGGTGGTGAACTGGATCAGAAACTGGTTGACTGACAGACGACAGAAGGTGATGGTAAATGGAACTCACTTGGCTAAAAGGAAGGTGGTTAGCGCTGTGCCCCAGGGTTCAGTCCTGGGACCCATACTGTTCAATGTATTTGTGAGTGATATTGCTGAAGGACTGAATGGAAAAGTCTGTATTTTTGCAGATGACACAAACATTTTCAACAAAGTGGACTCCACTGATGGAGCGGATAACATGAAGAAAGATCTACAAAAGCTGGAAGAATGGTCTAATGCTTGGCAGTTAAGATTTAATGTGAAGAAGTGCAGTGTCATGCACTTGGGAAGCAGAAATCCAAGGGCATTGTATGTGATAGGGGCAAAAAATTGGTGTGCACGGACCAGGAGAAGGACCTCGGAGTGATTATTTTTGAGGATCTCAAAGTAGCGAAACTGTGTGACAAGGCGGTGACAAAAGCCAGAAGAATGCTGGGGTGCATACAGAGAGGAATTACCAGCAGAAAGGAAGAGGTACTAATCAATGTTCCCTCTAATTTTCTGTAGGCTGTGTGTGCATAAAATATCAGCTGTGCAGCTTTTGAAGGAAGGTTAATTTTTGTGCGCCACATAACGACACTCGGAGTTATATACTTTAAAATTTGACTACACGTCAGAATACAGTATGTACACCACATTGATTGCACTAGAAAATATTGTAGAACTTGTAAAAACCGTAAATACACAACAACTTTTAAATTTTAAGACGTCTGTGTTGTTTTCTATCAGAATCAGAACCGTAATTTTTGTGCGCTCTGTTGTAAAGTATGTGCGCTCACTCAGCGAGGTGTGTGCGCGCGCACAGCTTAGAGGGAACAGTCGTACTAATGCCACTGTACAAGTCACTGGTGAGGCCTCACTTGGAATTGTGTTCAGTTTTGGAGACTGTATCTCACAAAGGATATAAAAAGACTGGAAACGACTCAGAGGAAGGCGACCAAAATTATTTGGAGCCTGCATCAGAAGACATATGAGAAGAGACTTGACGACCTAAATATGTATACTCTGGAGGAAAGGTGGGACAGGGGAGATATGATTCAGATCTTCAAGTGCTTAAAGAGTATTAATGAACAAACAAACATCTTCCAAAGATGGGGAAGCTGTAATACTAGAGGGCATAACATGAAACTGCAAGGGGGTAAACTGAAAGCCAACGTGAGGAACTACTTTTTCACTGAAAGGGTGGTGGATGCTTGGAATGCCTTCCTGATGAAAGTGGTGGGGGCAAATACAGTGACAATTCAAAATGGCATGGGACAGACACCAAGGATCCCTTTATAGCAATAGGATAAAATCAAAATAAACATAACTCTCTCTGGTATTTCAACAAATAGGGGTGACCTACTCGGAGAGGTGGGTACATGCCTAAACAAAGGCTTTGGGTGGGGTGACCTGCACAGAGTGGCAGATGCACCTCCTGTTTCTACCAGGCTATATGGACCGTACTGGTCTTTATCTGCCTTCATTTTCTATGTTACTATACCTTCAGTCAATATTGCTTGCCCTGATTTTTGGTTGACACATATTAACCTATGAATTAACATGTGTAAAGTTGATTTCCATGTGTTAAAAATTCGTAATGCATATTAAAAGTTTTTTTTTTAAATTTGCATTTTAAATCATCAGTATATAAAGCATTAACGTAATTCCAATCATCCAGCAAGAAAAAGAAAACAAAGGAAAAATAACATGTATGACTTCCAAAAAAGCCCACAAAGTAGGAGGAGAATCCTGGAAAATCTGGGAGTAGAAATACCGTGTCAACAGAAATAATAAGAAGGTAGCCTGTTAAGAGGTCATTGATCCTCCATTTCCTAATAACCTGTGAATTGTAACACAAATAGCCTATGTAGCTTAACTGGTGATCCACAAAACCCTAGAGTCCCCAATAACAGTCATATGTGTTTTATTGTCTAGGGAAAATCTTAGTTTTGAGGACTCATAAAAAAATCTCTCACTTGGTTTGCAGCTGGTCGTGCTGTGAGGGCTTGCGTGCATCAGTGATGCTGAGAGCTAAACTATCGGTAGTTTAACTACTGGCAGGGTCTCCCAAGATGGACAGGTCTCAGCTGAGGTGCCAGACCAAGACAAACCACCCATCTGGGCAGCAGCAGAATGGGACAGTGTTGACAGCGGAGGAAAACATTTTTGTGACAACGGCAACAACACCAAACTTGGGTGACTGGAACGCAAAAGTTGGCAACAAAGAAGAAGGCAAAGTAGTTGGAAAATATGGACTTGGCAACAGAAATGAAGCTGGAGAAAGACTGATAGAATTCTGCAAGACTAATGATCTATTCATCTCAAACACCTTCTTCCAGCAACGCAAGCGGCGACTGTACACATGGACTTCACCGAATGGATTATATAAAAATCAAATTGACTACATATGCGGAAGTCAACGATGGAAAAGCTCTGTAACATCAACAAAGACAAAACCTGGAGCTGACTGTGGTACAGATCATCAACTACTAGTATGCAAACTCAAGCTAAAGTTGAAAAAGAGCAAACCACTCATGAATGCAGCAAAATATGACCTTGAGAATATACCACTGGAATTTAAAGACTGCCTGCAAAATTGATTTGCTGCTTTAGATACAAATGACAGAGCTCCGGAAGAGTTATGGAATGACATCAAGAAGGTTGTGTTGGAAGAAAGCGAGAAGTCTCCACAAAAAGTAAAAAAGCAAAAGCGGCCAAAATGGATGACGGAAGAAACTCTGAAAATTGCCCAGAAACGCCGAGAAGCTAAAGCCAGAGGAGAAAGAAAGACAATCGCAAAACTCAACAGAGATTTCCAACATGCAGCAAGACAGGACAAGGAAAAGTACTACAATGACACTTGCAAGGAAATAGAAGCAGAAACTATTAGAAGAAGAACAAGATCGGCTTTCCTAAAGCTACGAGAGTTAAAGAAAAAGTTCCAGCCTCGAATTGGAATGTTACAAGATGCTCAAGGTTCTATGTTGAATGATGCTGAGAAGATCAAGAAAAGGTGGAAGGAATATACAGAGTTTTTATATGATAAAGATCAAGTAGACCAACGGCCGTTTCAACCTGTACCTTATGATCGGGAACCATTGGTGATGAAAGAAGAAGTTGAAACAGCATTGAAAGCCTTATCAAAGAACAAAGCACCAGGCATTGATAGCATTCCCATAGAAGTATTGCAGCAATCTGATGCAGCTGTTACCGTACTCACAAGGCTCTGCCAAGAAATATGGAAGACAACATCATGGCCAACTGACTGGAAAAGATCTGTGTTTATACCAATACTAAAGAAAGGTGATCCAACTGACTGTGGAAATTATCGCACAATCGCTCTGATCCCGCATGCCAGCAAGATTCTACTGAAGATTATTCAAAAGAGACTACAACCATAACTGGAACAAGAACTACCTGAAGTGCAAGCAGGGTTCAGGAAAGGGCGAGGAACGAGAGACATCATTGTGGATGTGAGATGGATCCTTGAAAAGACTAAAGACTACCAAAAGGATATCTATTTGTGCTTTATCGACTATAGCAAGGCTTTTGACTATGTAAACCATGAGAAACTCTGGGCCACATTAAGAAGCATGGGTATACCAGAACACCTGATCGTTCTCTTGCGCAATCTGTACATTGATCAAGAAGCAACAGTTCGAACGGAGCAAGGAGAAACAGAATGATTTAAAATAAGCAAAGGTGTAAGACAAGGCTGCATACTTTCCCCCTACCTGTTTAATTTATATGCAGAACAAATCATCAGAGAAGCAGGATTGTATGAAGACAACAGAGGTGTGAAGATTGGTGGAAGACTCATCAACAACCTTCGCTATGCTGATGATACCACATTACTGGCTGAAAGCGAAGATGATCTGAAACATTTGCTTCTCACAATCAAAGAACATAGTCTCAAAATGGGCCTGCACCTTAATGTAAAGAAGACAAAGATCATGACAACTGGCATAATCAACAGGTTCATCGTTGAAGGAGAAGAAATTGAAATTGTGAACAACTTTAACCTACTTGGATCAACTATCAATAAAGAAGCAACAAGCAGTCAAGAAATCAGACGACGCATTGCTCTTGGCAGAATGGCTATGAAAGACCTAGATAAGATTCTCAAGAGCAGAGATGTCTCTCTCCATACAAAGATTCGACTTGTTCAAGCCATGGTATTTTCAATAACATCATATGGATGTGAAAGCTGGACAGTGAAAAAGATAGACAGGAAGAAAATTGATGCCTTTGAATTATGGTGCTGGCGGCGAATACTGTGTATACCATGGACTGCCCGAAGAACAAACCAGTCGGTACTAGAGGAGATCAAACCTAAGCTTTCTTTAGAAGCTCAGATGACAAGACTTCGACTTTCATACTTTGGACACATCATGCGAAGAGAGAGATCATTAGAGAAAGACATTATGCTTGGCAAGATAGAAGGTCAACGCAAAAGAGGAAGGCCAGCAATGAGATGGATTGATACAATAACAGCAGCTACGGGTACCAGTCTGTCAACAATGAGCCGCCTGACTGAAGACCGAACACAATTTAGGATAGCTATCCAGAGGGTCGCCATGAGTCGACTCCGACTCGACGGCACTTAACAACAACAACAACAACAAAAAATATATTTAACAGATGTTAAGGTCTTTATTTCTTTAACTTTATCTTTATTATCTCTTGATATACCGCCCTAGATAACAAAGGCATTAGAGCGGTGTACAATTTTCAAAAACAGCATAATGAGAAGAGATGAAAAGAACGCCATTAACTGATAGGAAAGCTAACAAACAAACAGACAGAAAAGGAAGGAAGGAGTGATTAGGGAAGAGAGGGAGTCAGGTCATAGGCAAGTTAGAAAAGGTGGGTTTTGAGTAGGGATATGAACCGAGGGAATGAGGGCTCTGCACATAGGAGGGTAGGTAGAGAGTTCCATAGGGCAGCGACAAGGAAGAAAAAAGCGGAATTTTGTGTCTGTTCTAAGCGTGCTCGTGAGAATGAGGGGAGAGCTAAATGGTGGGTGTGCAGGGATCAGAGAAGATGATGGGGGGGGGGGGTGAGAATGGAGATGATCAGCTTGGTATTGTGGGGTCCCTGTGTGGATAGCTTGGTACACCAAAATGCGTAATTTGTAATCAATGCGATACTTTATGGGGAGCCAATGAAGGCGAATGAGGATGGGTGTAATGTGATCACGGTGGGAGGACTGTATAAGGATCCGAGCTGCTGTATTTTGGACAAGGCGGCCAAGTTGATAGCGAGGAATACCTGTAAGCAGGGCCGGATTTACATATACGCCATGTACGCCATGGCGTAGGGCCCACAGCCGGCAGGGGCCCACAAAAAAAGAACCAGTTTTTTTTTTTTAAACTCAATTTAAAAAAAAAACCTGGTGGCTGCCGCCGCGGGGCCCCCTCTGCTGCCGCGGGGGCCCCGTCTACAAGCTGGTCGGGTCGGGTCTCTCTCCCTCCCTCCCTCCCTCGCTGCAGGCTGCGAGAGACGCGAAGATAGAGCGTCTCCTCGCGTCTGTGTTAAGCCCGCAGGGGCTGATGGGATTTCCCATCAGCCCCTGCTGGCTTAACACAGACGCGAGGAGACGCTCTCCCTTCGTGTCTCTCGCAGCCTGCAGCCTGCAGCGAGGGAGGGAGAGAGACCCGACCGGACCGGACCGGACCCGACCAGACCAGCTTGTAGACGGGGCCCCCGCGGCAGCAGAGGGGGCCCCGCGGCGGCAGCCACCAGGTTTCTTTTTTTAATTAAAGTTTACTTTAGGCCGGAGGGGGGGGGGTAGGACTGGTAATGGGCTATGGGGGGGGGGGTAGGACTGGTAATGGGCTATGGGGGGGGGGTAGGACTGGTAATGGGCTATGGGGGGGGGGTAGGACGGGTAATGGGCTACGGGGGGGGTAGGACTGGTAATGGGCTATGGGGGGGCTGGGGCTGGAAATGGACTGGGGGGGGTAGGGCTGGTAATGGGCTATTGGGGGGCTGGGGCTGGAAATGGGCTGGGCTGGGCTGGGCTGGGCTGGGGGGGGGTTAAGGCTAGAGGTGGGCTGATGGGGTTAGGACTGGTAATGGACTGTGGGCTGTTGGGGGGGCTTAGAACTGGCAATGGGCTTTGGGGGGGGTTAATACTGGTAATGGGCTGTGGGCTGATGGGGGCTGTCTGGTAATGGGCTATGGGGGGGGGCTAGGACTGGAAATGGGCTGGGGGGTTAAGACTGGAGGTGGGCTGATGGGGTTAGGACTGGTAATGGGCTGTTGTGGGGGGGTTAGAACTGGTAATGGGCTGTGGGCTGATGGGGGTTGTCTGGTAATGGGCTATGGGGGGCTAGGACTGGAAATGGGCTGGGGGGTTAAAACTGGAGGTGGGATGATGGGGTTAGGACTGGTAATGGGCTGTGGGCTGATGGGGGGGGGGGTAGGACTGGCAATGGGCTATGGGGGGCTGACTGGAAATGGGTTGATGGGGTTAGGACTGGAAGTGGGCTGATGGGGGGTTAGGACTGGTAATGGGTTATAGGGGGGCTTAAACTGACAATGGGGTGATGGGGGTTAAGGACTGAAAATGGGGTGATGGGGGGTTAAGGACTGTAAGTGGGGTGATGGGGGGGCTAGGACTGGTATTGGGTTGGGGGGTTGCTAGGACTGGAAATGGGCTGATGGATGGCTAGGACTGGAAATGGGCTGATGCAGGGACTAGAAGGGAATGGATGCTGGGTGAGGCTGGAACTAGAAGGGAGCTGATGTTGGGGGAGGATTAGAATGGGATGGGGCTGGAAGAGTAAAATGGAGAAGGGAAAAATATTTTGTGTGGGAGGGATAAAAAATCTACAATTGGCCGGGTATTGGGAGAGTAAGTGGGGATTGAGGATGGAGGGGTAAAATTTGAGTGGATGAAATAGGAATGAGGAAAGAGCAAAAGGAGAAAGATTAGTATGTTAAAGCAGATGTAGAGAGAGAATGTAAAAAAATCTAGAAGAGAGAAGAAAGGACAAATGGACAGCAGACGATGGAGAGTTAGCAGAAGACACGAAGAAACCAGAAGAAAGTGGCTGGAGCAATTGCAGCTGAAAAAAATGCACAAAAGGTAGAAAAATATCTCTTTATTTTGAATTTATTAATTGGAATATGTCAGCTCTGGTAAATGTGCATCATTAACATCTGTGCTTTGTTTAGTACAAGAGCAAATTAATGTATAGTTTTATTTCTACAGTGTTGTACATTCCAAGTTTGGCTTTTGGGATTCCCAGTTTAATTATTGTCTTCCTATTTCTAAATTGTGATTACTTGTTTGGTGATGGTCTATGTTCTGCATGTGTAACTGAGCTGAGGTGTTCTGTTTATATAATTCCTATTTGACATTGCCACTTGTTCTCTTTCCCCAGTAGGTCATGTAGTGTTGTTCTCTGAAATGTATTGGTTTAATATTTGCAGTGTTGCCTTTTGATTGGTAGAGTATGGTGCTTTGTGAGTCCTGGTAGTGCTGTTAGGATACGGCGGGTTTACTATGGGCAGTGTTTGTAGTAGTTCCTAATGTGTCTGGCAGTTGGCACTGGATTATAGTAATGTAGAAATCTTTTAGTCTTTCTTTATCCATACACTCATTAAGAGGCACGTTTACTAAAAGTTAGTGTATGGTAACATTATGCAAATATTTATGCAAATGAGGTCCCTTATGCAAATGAGGTCCGCACCCCCCTTGGGCCGCCCCTGCTGGGGGCCCACAATTTTTGTTGGCGTAGGGCCTCACTCAAGGTAAATCCGGCCCTGCCTGTAAGTGAACTGTTACAATAGCCTAGTCTGGAAATCACCAGTGATAGTAGAAGAGTAGTAAGGGAGTGTGTGTCAAGGGAAGAGCGGAGAGCACGGATCCGGTGCAGGAAGAACAAAGACCACTGAACCATGGAGGACAGGTGGCCATGGAATGTTAGGGAAGAGTCTAATATGATACCTAGGTAGCGGAGTGATTGGACTAGGAGAACTGAGGAGTGAGAGAGAAGTGGGGCTAATCAGGGCCTTGGGGTAGAGAAGGCAAACCAAATGGCAGAACACTTAGAGGGGTTGAGGTATAAATGGTTATTGCAAAGCCATTCAGAAACGGCGGATAGGCAAGTGTTTAAAGGAGTCATATCAGGGGAGTGAGAGTCAGTGTGATATAGAAGACATATGTCATCGGCATAAAATTAGGCAGAAATGCCAAATTGCTGAATTAGTAGTACAAGAGGGGCCAGGAAGACATTGAAGAGGAGAGGGGCCGACATTGACCCTTGGGGAACACTGCAGGTTAAAGGGAGAGGGAGAGAGGTAGCCGTGCTGCACACAACGGAGAAAGAAAAGGAGGATAGAAAAGACCAGAACCAGTGAAGTAAAGTATCCCGAAGCCCACATTCAGAGAGGCGAGATAGCAATAAAGTGTGATTCACCAGATCAAAGGACAAAGAGAGATCTAGAGAAACTGCAAGTGAAACATTGCCCTGATCGTGTGCCACATGGACTTTATTAAGTAGGGATAGAACAATGGTCTCGGTACTGTGACTGGAACAAAATTCAGATTGGCGAGGGTGTAGAAAGTGAACGGAGTCGAGGTGAGAGGATAACTATATTTTATTTATTTATTTAGAAACTTTTCTATACCGCCCCTTCCAGAGATCAGGGGTGGTTTACAGAGAACAGCACATCAAAAACCATTACATTGAACATATTGTAGCACAGGAACTATATACAATAAACAATTAAAAATAGAAACTATTTACAATCGTATAGCTTGTCTAATCGGTATTCAGGCTTTATTGCAGCACTTTCATTGCTGTGTGGTGAAATGGCTTTATGAAGGAAGTGCGATGTTGTGACTGAGATTGTGTGAGCAGAATCCTAGGTAGGGTGGTCGGATTGTGTTTGAGGGTTTTGGTTAGGTGTATGATCTTGAGTGTAAAAATGCTGAATGAACAAGTACGTTTTTAATTCCTTTCGGAATGCTTGGAGGTCCTTGATCTCTCTTAAATTTACTGGGAAATTATTCCATTGAATAGGTGCAATGTAAGAAAAAGCACTGTTGCTTGTTATCTGTTTTGTTTTTCGTATTGAGTCAGGGACTAAAATAGTGTTGAGATTCGTCCTCCTCATTCTTTTCTCAGGTGGGGCTTGAATCAATGTTGAAAGGTGAGATGGGGCAATTTTATTGATTAGTTTGAAGGTAGTTGTCAGCATACATTTCATGCAGCTGTGGACTCTGGTGACTTCAGTCCCCAAAGGTAATAGGACAGTTTACAAGATGAGATTAACTCTGACCCCCTGGTGATTTCATTCTCCAAGGCCTGAAGCCCCTCCTTGCTAAATCAAGAATAGCAGAACTTAAAGGGAGTGGCTAGCAGACCTCAAGGCGAAGTGCTGGAAAGGATTCAGTTCACTATAAAAGACAGAAACACTTCCTGTCTCTCTCTCTCTCTCCCACCATCCCTTGGACATGAAGGACAGGAGGCTCTGATCAATTCCCTTCACCCCTCCCCCGCTCTCTCTCTCTCTCCTGCCATGAGGCTCTGAGCCACATGTTTGGGCCTATCTCTCTATCTTACACTTTACACTTCACACATGCACATGCACACACAGATTCATTGATGCACACTGAAACAGCTCTGTAACAATCACTATATACCTCTGTTCAATACCTATGTATTAAGCTTATTTCTACATAAAAACCTTTCTTCAAGCCACACCTGTTTGGTTGTCTTATTACAAGCCCTCCTGCGTCTGTGAAGTGAAATGAACCCAGGACCAAGCTGAGACTAGACTAGAAGATTACATATTCAGAAGATTACATATGGGGGCTTGCCTTCTCGGATTTCACAGCAGATCTCCAGTTGGGTAAGTAATAATTTTGTATAATACATTAAGTAGATTCCAGACAGAGTGAGATAGAATCGAAAGTCCGTGTGACCATTTACAATTTTGTTTTGTGGGTTAGACAAGGTGAGATTTTTATAGTCAAAAGGCTCTGTAAGAATCTAGAATTTTAAGGACATCACACAGAGTGGCTTGCAATTGTCTTATTTTGATGTATAGGCTTGCTAAAGATTTTTCTATAGTATTTGAGCTGCTAAGAAAATACAGAGTTACACAGTTAAATATTCCCTCATAGAGTACAATATACATCTTTCCTGGTAACACTAATTTACCTCCTGTCTGTTTGACTTTTATTTCTCTCTCCTGTCAGTATATATCTTGGTGAGAGCAGGAATATCTGACAATTCTGTTAATCTCCTGTCCCTTTTAACTTTTATTTCTCTGTCTCCTGTCAGTAACTATCTTAGTGAGAGCAGGTTTAAAGCTGGCTGCAATTGATAATCTCCTAACACCCTTCTTACTATAACTTCACCCTAAACTTCCACCCTGTTAAAAGGTGAGAAGCACTTTTTATTCAGGTATAATTTTAAGGTGTGGTCTTTATGCCAGTACTCTTTACTGAACACCCATAAAATTTATACCATTCCAGCTATAATTCTAAGTCTCACTTCTTCATAAAAGTGAGCATTCCTCCTTCTAAGGTTACACAGTTGAGATAGTCCAACTACAGCCTCTCTGCAGTATCAAATATGGAAGCATTTGATTTTAAAGAACTTAAAGAAATTATTATTTCATACTGTAAGAGAAAAGGAGGTCCATTTGAAGGGGAATTCCCTGACTCATCATGGTATAATATTCAAAGACAAATGTTAAACCATGATCAAGAATTCAAAAAGAAAACAAATAAAAGAAAATGCCTTTTTATCCAAGGCATGTGCAGGGGCCTCATTAGCATGAGACAAGAAAACTCTGAACTGACTTCTCAGTGTACCCAATTGACCAAAGACCTTGAGGAGGCACAAATTTGCATCTCTATACAAAGAACTCAAGTGATACAAGCCACAAATTATTTTATAACTGTTAGTGAACAATTAGAAGCACTTAAACTTGAATTGAGGCACGTTAAAGATCAATTGGCCTCTGCAAGAAAGCCAACACCCATTTCTCCCTCAGCCCACTATGCCTATGACACACCCTATCAGCCATGCATACAAGCTCTTGAGAAACAAAAGACTAAATATACGCCCACCCCTCCCTCAGCCCCCTATGCCTATGACATACCTGATCAGCAACAAAAGAATACAGAAGTATGCATAGTTGGACTTAGGAATGGGAAGAACACAGATGAATCACAGCAGGAAAATTCTGATAGTTTATCTCAGCCAGAACAGAGCAATAATCAGGATCTCTGTCTGGAGCATAATTCAGATGACTTAGACATGGCACCCTGTACTGAACTCAAAGCACCAGTTAAAGTAATGTGGCAGGAAAATTTAAAAGATAGAGATATAGAAAAAATAGTTGAGAAAATTGGCACTATGCCTCTTAATGTAAATCAGTGGGTTAAATGGGCAATTGATATTCTGATTCACTGGGGTCCAGGGAAATACAGAAGAAAAGAATCAGACTTTGATAGACTTATGCATTTGGCTCTGGGGCCACACTTTTATAGAGTTGGCTCTCTCATTCACCCATACCAGTTGGTTAAAAGGGGTACTGAGAAACTATTTCACTGTTCCCCAATGCAAGTATTTAAAATTATTTCACCTTTACCAAATGATACACTGGAACAGTTTGCATATAGAGCCTGGATTTTAAAAGCAGTTCTTAATGAGCAGGAGTCCTGGCCCAAAGCAGAAGAGTATGGGGAGAGCATGCATAAGGAATTTTTATTAGAATTGCTATCCCCTGAGATTACAAAACACCTTCTGTTATTTTCTGAAGACCCTGAAGCAACCCCTTTTGATACTTTAATGCTCAGAATTGGGTCTGTTTGGAAGACCCAGACCTCGCAGGTCATTACAGTATCAGAAGCACGGAAGTGGCAAGCCGAGGGATCCTCTCAGTACACAAGAAACACAGACAGAGGACACACAACTTGGAGAGCACATGGCAGAGGTACTTTTAGAAAATCCTCAGGTTACATTCCTTTTCAGGAGCTCAAAGCACAGAGAGATGGGCTAGACAGGGCCGGATTTACCTTGAGTGAGGCCCTACGCCAACAAAAATTGTGGGACCCCAGCAGGGGCAGCCCAAGGGGGGTGCGGGGCCTCATTTGCATAAGGGGCCTTATTTGCATAAATATTTGCATAATGTTACCATATACTAACTTTTAGTAAACGTGCCTCTTAATGAGTGTATGGATAAAGAAAGACTAAAAGATTTCTACATTACTATAATCCAGTGCCAACCCATAGCAAACCCGCCGTATCCTAACAGCACTACCAGGACTCACAAAGCACCATACTCTACCAATCAAAAGGCAACACTGCAAATATTAAACCAATACATTTCAGAGAACAACAATACATGACCTACTGGGGAAAGAGAACAAGTGACAATGTCAAATAGGAATTATATAAACAGAACACCTCAGCTCAGTTACACATGCAGAACATAGACCATCACCAACAAGTAATCACAATTTAGAAACAGGAAGACAATAATTAAACTGGGAATCCCAAAAGCCAAACTTGGAATGTACAACACTGTAGAAATAAAACTATACATTAATTTGCTCTTGTACTAAACAAAGCGCAGACGTTAATGATGCACATTTACCAGAGCTGACATATTCCAATTAATAAATTCAAAATAAAGAGATATTTTTCTACCTTTTGTGCATTTGTTTCAGCTGCAATTGCTCCAGCCACTTTCTTCTGGTTTCTTCATGTCTTCTGCTAACTCTCCATCGTCTGCTGTCCATTTGTCCTTTCTTCTCTCTTCTAGTTTTTTTCCATTCTCTCTTTACATCTGCTTTAACATACTAATCTTTCTCCTTTTGCTCTTTCCTCATTCCTATTTCATCCACTCAAATTTTACCCCTCCATCCTCAATCCCCACTTACTCTCCCAATACTCGGCCAATTGTAGATTTTTTATCCCTCCCACACAAAATATTTTTCCCTTCTCCATTTTACTCTTCCAGCCCCATCCCATTCTAATCCTCCCCCAACATCAGCTCCCTTCTAGTTCCAGCCTCACCCAGCATCCATTCCCTTCTAGTCCCTGCATCAGCCCATTTCCAGTCCTAGCCACCCATCAGCCCATTTCCAGTCCTAGCAACCCCCCAACCCAATACCAGTCCTAGCCCCCATCAACCCACTTACAGTCCTAACCCCCCCTCACCCCATTTTCAGTTTAAGCCCCCCCTATAACCCATTACCAGTCCTAACCCCCCCATCAGCCCACTTCCAGTCCTAACCCCATCAACCCATTTCCAGTCAGCCCCCCATAGCCCATTGCCAGTCCTAACCCCCCCCCCATCAGCCCACAGCCCATTACCAGTCCTAACCCCATCAGCTCACCTCCACTCTTAACCCCCCCAGCCCATTTCCAGTCCTAGCCCCCCCCCCGTAGCCAATTACCAGACAGCCCCAATCAGCCCACAGCCCATTATCAGTCTTAACCCCCCCAAAGCCCATTGCCAGTTCTAAACCCCCCCAACAGCCCATTACCAGTCCTAACCCCATCAGCCCACTTCCCGTCTTAACCCCCCCAGCCCCTTTCCAGTCCTAGCCCCCCATAGCCCATTACCAGACAGCCCCATCAGCCCACAGCCCATTACCAGTCTTAACCCCCCCAAAGCCCATTACCAGTTCTAACCCCCCCAACAGCCCACAGCCCATTACCAGTCCTAACTCCATCAGCCCACCTCCAGCCTTAGCCCCCCCAGCCCATTTCCAGTCCCAGCCCCAGCCCCCCCAATAGCCCATTACCAGTCCTCCCCCCCCCCATCGGCCTAAAGTAAACTTTAATTTAAAAAAAACAACTGCTGGCTGCCGCCGCGGGGCCCCCCTCTGCTGCCGCGGCAGCATGGATTGACCCGCGGGGGCCCCCTCTGCAAGCTGAATCCGTCGGTCCCTACCTCCCTCCCTCCGTGCAGGCTGTGAGAGGTGCGAAGGGAGAGTGTCTCCCTCGCGTCTCTGTTAAGCCCGCAGGGGCTGAGACGCGAGGGAGACACTCTCCCTTCGTGCCTCTCACAGCCTGCACGGAGGGATCGACGGACCGACGGATTCAGCTTGCAGAGGGGGCCCCCGCGGGTCAGTCCATGCTGCCGCGGCAGCAGAGGGGGCCCCGCGGCGGCAGCCAGCAGTTTTTTTTTAAATTTTATTTTTAAAAAAAGCTATTTTTTTTCCAATTTTGTGGGCCCTTTCCAGCTGTGGGCCCTACGCCATGGCGTACATGGCGTATAGGTAAATCCGGCCCTGGGGCTAGAAAAGGAGAAAACTAAATGGGAACAAGACAAACATATACTGCAGATAGAAATAGATAAATTAAAACAGGATTTACAAGCAGCTCAGGACAAACACAAGGCTAGTGCATAGGGGTGTCCTGACCTCTTGAGTTCAGATATCAAAATGTCTCAAGCCTTCATAGCCCAGCCTGCCTCCTTTATCTCAGCAGAGGACTCAATTCCAGAGCCTCTGGATGATGAAATGGATACAGGCCCAGGACACAATTTAAGGCTTGTAACACCCTTGATACTGGACTCTTGTGCACACCCCAATGTTATCAGCAGAATAGGGGATCAGGATAAATTAGCTTTGATTGACACAGGGGCTGGAATTAGTTTTACTAACAGAGCTTCTCCCACTGCAGATCAGAAAAATATGGAAATTTATGAAATTCAAGGAATTAATGACACAGCTTCCAAATGTGTGGCTATCCCAGTTAAATGGGGTATCCCTGTGCACAGTGAACAAAATAAGGATATATACGGAGTGATGGAAAAGTTTAAACTCAAGTATGATCCTGCTGAATGGCGGCTGTTCATTGATTCGTCAAAAGACAGCATAAAAGGTGTTCTTCTTCATAATGGCAACACATTCGCTTCAGTTCCTATTGCTCACTCTGTTATTCTCCAAGAAAAATACGAGGATTTGGCCCTGATTCTTCAGAAGATTCGTTATGATGAGCATAAGTGGATGATTTGTGGAGACTTTAAAATTCTACCCATGCTATTAGGGCAGCAATCCGATTTCACCAAATATCCCTGCTTCCTTTGCTTGTGGGATAGCCGGGCCCGCGACCTACACTGGGGGAAAAAAAGACTGGCCAATTCGGGAGTATTTGAGACCCGGTGAGAAAAATGTTCTTCATGAGAGCTTGGTACCTCGTGATAAAATTCTATTACCACCTCTCCACATTAAGTTGGGTCTCATTAAGCAATTCATCAAGTCCCTTCCAAAAGATGGTGAGTGCTTTCGGTACCTTTGCTCAAAGTTCCCCCGACTTTCTGAAGCAAAGCTAAAGGAAGGAGTGTTTGTTGGCCCTGATATAAGGAAACTCATTTCAGATGGAGCATTCGCTGAAACGATGTCTGAGAAGGAAAAAGAAGCCTGGGATTCCTTCAAGGATGTTGTTCTCAAATTCTTTGGGAACAGGCGGGATGAGAACTATAAGGATATTGTTGCCAGGATGCTCAATGCCTTCAAAGAACAAGGCTGTAACATGAGCCTGAAAGTCCATTTCTTGCACTCCCATGTGAACTACTTTCCCGAAAACTTGGGGGCGTACAGTGAAGAACAAGGTGAAAGGTTTCACCAGGACATCAAGGACGCAGAGAGAAGGTACCAAGGAAGATGGAACACCACTATGATGGCTGATTTCTGCTGGTTACTGCTGCGGGAAACCCCAGATGAAAAATACGCCAAGCAGCGCACCAAGAGAAGCATTCGGGGGAAGAAGAAACGGGCCCACCAGGAGATTGATTGACCCAAGAATGACTTTAAAATCTAAACTGTGTTGACAAATATCGTGTTTTTACTAAACTTTGAAATAAAAATTTGCTAGTTATTACCACAGTGTCGGATCTCATTTATTAGAATTTTCTTTTCACACCATCGGGTGTTTGTCTTCATGTATTGCAATGGTGCGGTTTGCGTTTTCTATTCTTACATACATACCTGTACAACATTTTTTGCACATTTCTTTGCTTTGCTTTGTGTCTAACCTCGCTCTTATATGCTCAGTGTTTGTGCACATGTATGTGGCTGTTTTAAGTGCAGACAATTTTGCTACCATCACAGTGTGTTTTGTTGACATTACTCTATTCTTATGTGCTGCCTTGTTACAATTTTCTTTATTCTTATTTGAATAACTACTAAACAATTAGTATAAAGAATTCATCCAAGAAACTTTTATCTCGATCGCACTCAATCTGAAACGTTCACCTCAAACTGCTAACCCAATGTAGCAAAAAATCTGTACGTGATGGAGCAAATTGGTTACCAGATTTGGATTCAGCACACCAAAAAACGTAAAAATCAATCGAAACATTAGAGGCAGTTTAAAAAAAAGTTTTTTTAGTGTACCTGTGTAATTTGAGCAGTGACATTTTGGGCCATTTGGTGTATGTTTAGATTTTTCTTGGTTGTGCCTAGCAAAATACCATTACAATAGTCTAGGTGTGGACAATGGTTCTAAAATCATCTCCATCTATCAGTGGTCTAAGTTGTTAAATAGTCCTAAGTTTTAAAGAAGATCTTTCTGGCTGTTTATTTTATGTGTGTGGTTAAGCTGAGTGTCCTGTCAAGGGTAACTCCTAAATATCTTATCTCATGTTTAACTGGGAGGGTGATGTTTTGAAGCTTGATAACTGGAGGGGGGGGGGGGGTGAAGTTAGTGTTTCTTGAAGTAAATAGCACTTCCGTCTTTTTGAAGTTTATGAATATGTGGCAGGTGAAGGCCTGTGATTCACATTGTCTGATATAAGCAAGCAAGCCTAGCTAGCTTGACCTGTAAATGAAGCTAGTGAAGAGGCTTGTGGGAATTGCACATCCCCCAATATGCTGGAACACAGCAAAAAGTATTGGATTAGCTTAGACAAGCAGAACTGGAAGATGGAAAAATGCAGAAAAATATGTTTGAAAGTCACTGATAAGAGAATACAGTTGTGAGGAATTTAATTAAGACTGCTGACAGATAAGTTACAGGGCCCTGCTTCCCCACACGTACAAATTGGCTCAATGGCCTTGAGAGAAGGAAAGTAACAAGTTGGTGAACAGGCCATTGTAATTGGGACTAGAAGGGGGGTAAGCAGGTGCTGAGCCCACTAAAAGAACATAATTGGATAATCATATCAGTACCGGGACCAATAGAAGGGGTACGGGAGGTACGGGAGAGTACCGGGACCAATGAAATGTCTTGCTATACCTAGAATAGAGCTAAAGTCTATAAAAGTTGTTGTATTGCCAGAGAACTTTGCTCAGCCATTTTGAAATTGACTTTGCTTGAGACTTGTGCACAAATAAATGATTTGGACCTTCTGAACAGACTCCTGGTATCATTGGTTTGTCTGCGCTCTGCTGCTACATATTCTTGGTGCGTTGGCCGGGAAGTTGTGGAATCAGAGTGTATATAGGGCAATATACCACGACTTTCCGCCTCTATAGGCTTGGTCCTGCCGGGATCGCGCCCTTCCGACGGGGGCTACTCCCTGGCGCCGCCGGTCCCTTGCATCGGAGGGAGCTGGTCGGACCTCGGCGGGTGCCGGGCCTGGCTGGAGCCAACGCCTCGAACCCGAGTGAGGGGAGTCCGAGGTCCAACTCATGCGCCTGCTTGGGAAGTTTGAGGACCGGATCCGGTGAGTAGAGTTTTGATTTGTTATGTCTAGACAGATAAGAAAGAGCAGTGCTGCCATTTGAACTTGGAAATTGGAAATTGGTAAGAGAGCCTGATCACCTCTCCAAGACGGGCCGAGTAACCCCGCATGAGTATTCGCAGGGCGAAACCCCCATCTTTTTGTATTTTGGAAATTGAATAAGACTAGTCAGAATAGATAGAAACGAATGCATTCTGGGATACGTTGCTAGCATGATTGTGTGAATGAAGTGTGAATGAGAGGTCTGGCAGCACGGACCAAGTGAAGGCGGACCCCTGAGTAGCGCATTTCCTGACCGGGCGACCGCGTTCAGGTCGCGAAAAAGGGGGAAGCGATTGTCGTCTTGTCTTGTTATTTGTTCTCCTTATACGTTTCCAGGGCCGTGAGGACCCCTTACCCACGGTCCGCCCTCCTTTTCCCTTTTGTTTGTTGTTGCGCGCACACATCGAAATGGGAGGGGCAGGGTCTACTAGGAACACTCCATTAGAATGTATGATCGCACATTTTAAAGAAGGATATTCTGGAGATTATGGTATTAAAATGACTGCAGCCCGTTTACAGATTTTGTGTACTAGGGAGTGGCTCGATCTAGACCAGGGGTCTCAAACTCAAATTGCTTTGAGGGCCAAATGAGGACTTGTAAAGTAACCCGGGGGCCGCACAAGACGCAGGCCTAATTTGCATAAGGGACCTCATTTGCATAAATATTTGCATAATGTTACCATAAACTAACTTTTAGTAAACATGCCTCTTAATGAGCGTATGGATAAAGAAAGACTAAAAGATTTCTACATTACTATAATCCAGTGCCAACCGCCAGGCACATTAGGAACTACTACAAACACTACCCATTTAGAACCCATAGCAAACCCACCGTATCGTAACAGCACTACCAGGACTCACAAAGCACCATACCCTAACTATCAAAAGGCAACACTGCAAATATTAAACCAATACATTTCAGAGAATAACAATACATGACCTACTGGGGAAAGAGAACAAGTGGCAATGTCAAATAGGAATTACATAAACAGAATACCTCAGCTCAGTTACACATGCAGAACATACACCATCACCAAACAAGGAATCAAAATTTAGAAACAGGAAGACAATAATTAAACTGGGAACCCCAAAAGCCAAACTTGGAATGTACAACAACACTGTAGAAATAAAACTATAAATTAATTTCCTCTTGTATTAAATAAAGCACAGACGTTAATGATGCACATTTCCCAGAGCTGACATATTCCAGTTAATTCAAAATAAAGAGATATTTTTCTACCTTTTGTGCATTTTTTTTTTCAGTTGCAATTGTGCCAGCCACTTTCTTCTGGTTTCTTGGTGTCTTCTGCTAACTCTCCATGGTCTGCTGTCCATTTGTACTTTCTTCTCTCTTCTAGTTTTTTTTCCTTTCTCTCTCTGCATCTGCTTTAACATACTAATCTTTTTCCTTTTGCTCTTTCCTCATTCCTATTTCATCCACTCAAATTTTACCCCTCCATTCTCAATCCACACTTACTCACCCAGTACCTGGCCAATTGTAGATTTTTCTTCCCTCCCACACAAAATATTTTTCCCCTCTCCATTTTACTCTCCCAGCCCTATCCCATTCTAATCCTCCCCCAACATCAGCTCCCTTGTAGTTTCAGCCCCACCCAGCATCTGCTCCCTTCTAGTCCCCGCATCATCAGCCCATTCCAGTCCTATTCTAGCCCCACCATCAGCCCATTTCCTGTCCTTGCTCCCCCCAACTAAGCCCATTTCCAGTCCTAGCTCCCTCCCCTCACAGCCCATTTCCTTTCTAAGCCCCCTCCCCATCAGCCCATTTCCATTCCAAGCCCCCCTCCCCATCAGCCCATTTCCATTCCAAGCCCCCTTCCACTCAGCCCATTTCCATTCCAAAACCCCGTCCCCATCAGTTATTTGCAGTTCAAGCCCCCCCTTCTACTCAGCCCATTTCCAGTCCTAGCAACCCCCCCAGTCCATTACCAGTTCTAGCCCCCCCATAGCCCATTACCAGTCCTAAGCCCCCCAACAGCCCACTTCCAGTCCTAACCCTCCCATCACCCCATTTTCATTCTTAGCCCCCCCATAACCCCATTTTCAGTCTTAGCCCCCCCCAATCAGACCACCTCCAGTCCTAACCCCATCTGCCCATTTCCAGTCCTCGCCCCCCCATAGCCCATTACCATTCCTAAGCCCCCCAACAGCCCACTTCCAGTCCTAACCCTCCCATCACCCCATTTTCATTCTTAGCCCCCCATCACCCCATTTTTAGTCTTAGCCCCCCCCAATCAGACCACCTCCCGTCCTAACCCCATCTGCCCATTTCCAGTCCTCGCCCCCCCATAGCCCATTACCATTCCTAAGCCCCCCAACAGCCCACTTCCAGTCCTAACCCTCCCATCACCCCATTTTCATTCTTAGCCCCCCCCCATAACCCCATTTTTAGTCTTAGCCCCCCCCCAATCAGACCACCTCCAGTCCTAACCCCATCTGCCCATTTCCAGTCCTAACCCCCCCCCCAATCAGGCCAAGTAAATAAACTAAAAACAAAACCCTGTCTGCTGCTGCTGCTGCCGCCGCCGCCGCCGTGGTAGCAGCACAATCAGCTGTTCGCGGTCCCTTCTCCTATGCCCGGAAGAGCCCCGAGTCTGCTCCTTTAGCGGTGAGCTTTTCAAGCCGCGAAGAGAGTATTTTCCTCTCGCGCGGCTTGACAAGCCGCGCGAGAGGGAAATATTCTCTTTGCATCTTGAAAAGCCCGCCGCTAAAGGAGCAGACTCGGGGCTCTTCCGGGCTGAGGAGAAGGGACCGCGAACAGCTGATTGTGCTGCTACCACGGCGGCAGCAGCAGCAGAAGACAGGGTTTGTGTTTTTTTTTTTTCCTCCGTCGCGGGCCGCACAAAGTTCGGTTGCGGGCCGCATGCGGCCCGCGGGCCGCGTGTTTGAGACCCCGGATCTAGACCCTACCTGGCCCCGAGAGGGAACTTTTAATGTAGGAATTATCCAGTTAGTGCACCGTAGAGTGCGGATAGCGCACCCCGATCAGTACCCCTATATAGATTCCTGGTTAAGTATTTGTGAAGATCCGCCCCTTGGGCGCAGCGCTGTTATGAAGAACAGTGCAGAATAATGTTAGCGAAGACAGATTCCAGTCAGAAAATAGAACAGCCTAGAACGAAAGGGAAGGATAAGAAGTCCAGGAAGAAGCCCATCCTGGTAGATCCTGATTCCCCAGAAATAGTTCCCCGGCAGCCTCAGACCCCAGGCCCAGTAAGAGCCGCCCGGCGTCCCGCCCCAGAAACCCCGAGACAGCGGGAGCGGGACCCCTCCCCTGAGCTATTACCTAAAGAGCAGGAAGAAGAGCTCCCTTCACTTGAAGGTGATTCTTCTGGGACAGAAAAAGGAGAGTCAGACACAGAAACCGAGCAATTAGAAACTGAAACTTCCATAAGTGATACTGACAGTGTAAAAATGGTTGCCAGCGCTAGTTTGCCAGTAAAAAGTGCATCTAAAGTGAAACACGCAGAAAAGAAGAAGGTGACCCCTGCTGGGACAGTTACGAAAATATCCCTTAGATCCCAAAAGACATCTACTGCCAAGATGATGCCCTTACGGCAAGTCCCGGGGTTGCCCGTAAAGAATAACGATGATGAGGTGGTAGCGGGACCCCTAAGCTATGTGTATGTCCCTTTCTCTACAACTGATTTGTTAAATTGGAGGACACATTATGCCTCCTATACCAATAAACCCTTAGAGCTTACAGAATTAGTGAATACTATTATGGAAACCCACCAACCAACTTGGGCAGATTGCCGCCAACTCCTGACCACTCTATTCACGACAGAGGAGCGGGCACGAATTAGAAAAGCAGCTATTGATTGGCTGGCAGATAACCCTGTAGCTCCGGGACCAGGGACGGGAAGAATAGACCATCGGGAAGCGGCCCAGAGAGAATTCCCGAATGAAGACCCCCGATGGGATCCAAATACAGAGCTAGGAGCCACAGCCCTAGCCCGTTTTCGCCAAGGCTTTTTACAAGATCTGAAAAGGGGGGGCCAGAAAGCTATGAACCTTTCCAAAGTTGCAGGAGTTATCCAAGGTATAGATGAGAGCCCCGCAGAATTTCATGAAAGACTAACTGAAGCATACAGAATGTATACTCCCTATGATCCCGAGGCACCAGGAAGTTTGTTTATGGTGAATTCTGCTTTTGTAAATCAGTCTCAACCAGACATTAGACGTAAATTACAAAAATTAGAAGGGTTTGCGGGCATGAATACAACTCAGTTACTGGAAGTCGCTCATAAAGTGTATGTGAATCGTGATAATGAAAGACAGAGAGAATGTGATCGTAAGATGAAGAAGAAAGCTGATTTTTTGGCTGCGGCCATAGTTGAACAGAAAAGGGGAGGTACCCCTAGTCGACGGAGCAGAGGAAGGGGGCGGGGCCGAGGTGGAAGCCGGCCCCAGCTAGGCGTAAACCAATGCGCCTATTGCAGAGAGGAAGGACATTGGAGAGATGCATGCCCGCAACTCGGAGACGCCCAGCAAGATGACGAAAACAATCATCAGTGGAGAGAAGAGAGACGAGGCCGTCCCCAAAACTGCGGAGGAGCCAATCGAGAACAATTCCAGCGAGAAAGAGAAGGAGCAATACAGGCATTGACCACGACAGCCCATGATGATGAAGACGTGGATTAGGACAGACCGGGCTCCGAGTTTGCTTTAGGTCTCCAGGAGCCTATGGTCGGAATACAAATAGGAGACCAAGTTATGAACTTTATGGTTGATACTGGAGCAGAACATTCAGTAGTAGACAAAAAGATAGCCCCATTTTCTACAAAAGCAGTCACCATTATAGGAGCAACCGGTGCCAAAGCTACAAGATCTTTTCTTCAGAATCGTATATGCAGTCTGGGAGGACAGCAAATAACTCATCAATTCCTTTACATGCCCGAATGTCCAGTGCCGCTACTGGGACGAGATATGTTAGCCAAACTTCAAGCACAAATATCTTTCTCTGAAAAAGGAGAAATGCAAATGACAGTAAATCCCCAAGACAGACCAGCAGGAATAATGCTGCTGACAGTTCCCCGAGAAGAAGAATGGAGATATTACATTGATGATTCTATCCAGGACACTTATTTCGAACAAACTTTGAAGAACATCCATGAACCACCTGGAGTATGGGCAGAAGGCAGTCCTCCAGGCCTAGCCAAACATATAGCTCCGGTAATTGTAACCCTTAAGCCTAGTGCTACACCAGTACATGTCAAACAGTACCCTCTCCCAAGAGCTGCAATTGAAGGCATTCATCGCCACTTGCAAAGATTACTCGAATATGGCCTACTGAAAGTATGTCAATCCCCATGGAACACTCCACTTTTGCCAGTAAAGAAACCTGGAACAGATGATTACCGCCCAGTGCAAGACCTAAGGAGAGTGAATGAAGCAGTTGAAACTATACATCCAGTTGTACCCAATCCTTACACTCTTCTAGGACTGATACCTGCTGAAGCTACCCACTTTACTGTACTAGATCTAAAAGATGCATTCTTTTGCATAAGACTAGCCCCTGTAAGTCAAATATTGTTTGCCTTTGAATGGCAGGACCCCATCTTTGGAAGAGGGGGCCAACTCACATGGACACGATTACCCCAAGGATTCAAGAATTCGCCTACCATCTTTAGTGCTGCACTAAATCAGGACCTTTCAAGTTATCCAGTGGCCCCGGGGAAGAGAGTGCTTCTCCAATACGTGGACGATCTGCTGATAGCTGCCGTATCAGAAAGTGAATGTATACAAGCCACCAAAGATCTCTTGCAGTTACTAAATGAAGCTGGATACAAAGTCTCCAGAGTAAAAGCACAATTATGCCAAAAAGAAGTGAAATACTTGGGTTTTCGTATAACCCAAGGAAGCCGAAGATTAGGCAGAGAGAGAAAAGAAGCAGTATGCAGAATTCCAACCCCAACAACCAGAAAGCAAGTCAGAGCCTTTCTGGGAGCGGCAGGATATTGCCGAATCTGGATACCCAACTTTTCCCAAATTGCCAAACCATTGTATGAAGCCACAAAAGGAGAAGAGAAGTCGCCACTGGAGTGGGGACTTGAGCAGGATACAGCCTTCAAGAAATTAAAGGAAGAATTAATGTCATCACCAGCACTTGGATTACCAGATGTTCACAAGCCTTTCCACCTGTTTGTACATGAAGCACAGGGAAATGCCTTAGGCATGTTGACTCAGAAATTGGGAAATTGGGAGCGACCTGTAGCATACCTATCGAAACAATTGGACACTGTGGCCAAGGGATGGCCACCTTGCCTGAGAGCAGTTGCAGCTACAGCATTATTGGTGAGTGAAGCAGACAAGCTCACTTTAGGACAGAATATGCGAGTCACTGCGCCACATGCAGTCCTTGCCCTCATGGAACAAAAAGCAAATTATTGGCTCACCAATTCTCGAATGTTGAAATATCAGAGCATGTTATGTGAAAACCCACAGATACAACTAGAAGTGAGTCATGCCTTGAATCCAGCCACATTGATACCCATTAGTGAAGAACTCCCAGAACATGACTGTATCGAAGTCATGGATACTGTATTCTCCAGCCGACCTGACCTGACAGATGTGCCCATAGACAATCCTGATCAAATTTATTATGTTGATGGAAGCAGTCTCATCATCAATGGACGACGCTGTGCCGGATATGCAGTAGTTACTCAACATGAAGTTGTTGAGTCATCAGCCCTAGCCTCAGGCACATCAGCCCAGAAAGCAGAATTGATAGCACTTACCCGAGCACTACTACTAGGTACAAATCTTGTGTTGAATGTATATACAGATTCCAAATACGCCTTCACTACCCTACATGCCCATGGAGCTCTCTATAAGGAACGAGGGCTCATCACATCCGGAGGAAAATCAGTCAAGTATGGCCCCGAGATACTGATGTTACTTGATGCAGTATGGGCCCCAACTTGTGTAGCTGTCATGCATTGCAGAGGACATCAAGCAGGAAAAGGAGAAGTTGCCCGAGGGAATAGGTTTGCAGATACCTCAGCAAGACAAGCAGCTATGACAGGACAAATTACACCCCAAGCTATGCCAATGCAAGCAGCATTGTTTCCAGTACCTTTGAACTTATGGACACCACGATATACCACCAAAGAATTAGATTATTACTGTAACAAGGAAGGTGGAGTACTGAAAGATGGATGGATTGAGCTGCCACCAGCAGAGGGCAGTCAACCCCCTGGACGAATAGTAATTCCCGAACTATTAGGACCATCCTTTGTCAAAGCCTTTCATGAAGCCACCCACTATGGGAAAAGTGCTATGGAAAAAGCACTTAGACCACATTTCTATATTACTCTGTTGACAACCATATCAGCTTCAGTAGCACGTCAATGTGTAATTTGTGCCAAAAATAATGCCAAGCAAGGCCTTATAACGGCACCCCGAGTTCAGTCAGGAGGTGTAACCCCCATGCACCACCTACAAATTGATTTTACCGAAATGCCAAGAGCCAATGGATATCATTACCTATTAGTATTAGTCTGCACTTTCTCTGGGTGGGTAGCAGCCTTCCCGACCAGAACTGAGAAAGCCCGAGAAGTTACCAAAGTTTTAATGAGAGAGATTGTCCCTAGGTTTGGAATTCCAGCAGTAATAGGGTCAGACAATGGACCCTCATTTGTCTCCCAGATTACTCAACAGTTAGCAAAAGCTTTGCAGATACAATGGAAGCTCCACACTGCATACAGACCCCAGAGTTCAGGGAAAGTTGAGCGAATGAATCGTACCCTAAAAGCCCAAATGTCTAAGCTTTGTCAGGAAACACGCCTGAAGTGGCCCCAAATACTCCCAATAGCTTTACTCAGAATACGCTCAGCTCCTGTGAAGTCAACAGGTTTTTCCCCTTTTGAAGTTCTGTATGGTAAACCCCCACCAATAGTGCAGGGAATTAGAGGAAGTCTAGCCCAAATTGGTTCAGAAATAACCAGGCAAGAACTCCTAGCTCTTAGTTTTGTTCTGCAGACTCTCCATGCGTGGATCCAAGATCAGTTGCCTATCAACTTGACTGAACCCCTGCATCCTTACCAGCCTGGTACCTCGGTGTGGATCAAAGATTGGAAGAAGACACCGTTGGAACCCCATTGGAAGGGACCATACACCGTCATCCTGTCTACCCCAACTGCAGTAAAGGTAGCGGAGATCGACGCCTGGATCCACCACAGCAGAGTCAAGCCCGCCGCTGATCCTGAACCTGAGCAGTGGACAGCAGAACAGCATCTTGATGCACCCTTGCGAGTTACTCTGAGACGGCAACCAGCAGTATAAGCATTCTGTCACAGTGCCTTGCAGTAGCCAAGTCTTTCGAAGAGGATTGCTGTTTTCCATGCAGCAACAGTTTTGTTTCAACGAACTCCAATCTGCGTGTGAATCACCACACTACTTTGATGCTAGATTGATTAACTAGACTTCACAAGCCAACTGAAATTGCTAAGTTGGTCAATGTGTGATGGACAACTTGAGGATCTTCAATCAACACCCAGCACCCGTTGAATTGCTTCATTAGCGAACGGGACGAAGAAAAGAACGTTGAGGTTAAGATCTGCAAGCTGAGGATTCAGAAGAACTCCAATCAACATGTATCTTTACCTTTGCTTTGCCCTGGTTGCCTGCTTTGGAGGTTTTGAACTGACTTATGCCTTACCTCCATGCACTGCTTGCATTACTTCTACTCGAACTGGACTAAAAGTAACTCAGACTTTGATTTACCATTCTTATTATACCTGCACTGGTAAAGTGACTCGGTGTATATATAACACCACTGAACTAAATGTTTGCACTAATGGTAAATCTAGAGTATGCTATAATCCGCATCAGAATCCATCCTATTACACGTTGGAGATACGATGGAAGGATGCGGATGGACCTATAATAACTGCTACACAACCACTTAAAGATACTAGTAGACCTGTTGTTTTGAATTTCGATGCCTGTAATGTAATAAATAGAGATAGTCGCTCCAACTGTGGTACCTGGGAAAAAGCGTATCGAAATGACCATAAGTACATGTGCCCGGAAGGTGCCACGGGATGGAGAAAGTGTATAGGTAAAAAGGAACCAGGCTATAGTACTGCCCCAGAAGCAGATTACTATTGCCCAAATTGGGAATGTGTTTTTTATGCTACATGGAATGATGGTATAGTTGACGAAAAGATAGATAAACGAATGGCCACTCTAACCAAGTCAACAACAAATGACAAATGTCAGAAAGATGCTTGTAACCCCTTACACTTACAGATACGCAATCCTAATGCATGGAAACAAGGATACAAGTTTGGTTTACGTATTGCCGGTGGAGCAGTAGATCCAGGAACCATTGTGTATATAAGATTGAATACCCAAGCCCACAAGTCATCTAAATATCATATTCATAACACCTTCTATGAGGCCATGCATGTAAATAAGTTTGAAATCCCTCATCCTTCTCAGAATTTATTCTTAGAATTAGCCGGAGCAGTAGTATCTAGTTTAAAGATCTCAGATTGTTATTTCTGTGGCGGAACCCAAATGGGTGACCAGTGGCCATGGGAAGCTCAAGAATTAAATTATTCTCTGACTTACAATCAGACTGAATTACACAAGGCTACTAGCGAATGGGTGTTAGCGCACTCAATTGTTGGACGTCTTTGCTATACCAGAACTGGACCTCAGTTCACCCAACAGGTAGGACAGCTGGTCTGTCTTAGCCAGAAATTCTATAATGCCACTACCAAAAAGACGTCATGGTGGTCAGGAATCAAACCCCCTGAACCCCCTAACCCATTAGCCAGATTTCCTGAACTTGCTGATTTATGGACTAATCTTGCCAAAACCCATGCTTGGCAAGCCCCACCTGGCCTATATTGGATCTGTGGAAACCGAGCATATGCACGACTCCCGCCCCAGTGGGGAGGAGCATGTGTCTTAGGGACCATCAGACCTTCTTTCTTTCTGTTAAACACTGAACATGGAGAACAATTAGGATACCCAGTATACACTACCCACAGACACAAAAGAGCACTACGACAGAAGAGATCACCCCTCCAAGTAGGCAAGTGGGAGAAGTGGAAGGGTGATGATTGGCCACCAGAGAGAATTATTGAGTATTATGGGCCTGCCACTTGGAATGATGATGGTATGTATGGTTATCGAACCCCAGTTTATATGATTAATCGTATTATTCGCTTGCAAGCAGTAGTTGAAATAATAACCAATGAAACTAGCCAAGCTCTTACACTCTTAGCTAGACAAAGTACTCAGATGCGCACTGCTATATATCAGAATCGCTTAGCACTTGATTATTTGTTGGCAGCTGAAGGAGGAGTATGTGGTAAGCTGAATTTAACCAATTGTTGTTTAAAAATAGATGATAAGGGTCAAGTAGTTGATGAAATTGCTAAAGATATGCAAAGACATGCTTATGTGCCAGTGCAGACTTGGCACTCATTGAAATTCCCTAACTGGTTTGCTAACCTTTTCTCATGGCTGGGAGGACTTAAAACTTTCCTTATATTAGTACTAATACTTGTTGCTGTTATTTTGTTATTACCATGTCTAATCCCATGTTGTATGCGTTCTATTCATAGTGCTATTGAAAGCACAGTAGAGCGGAAGACCGCAACTAAGATTATGGCCTTGTACCAACCAAAACCTCCTACATATGGTCAGAATTCGAGAACCCTAGCATAACTATTTTGAAGTGATTTAATTCTCACACCTTATTGAGTAATAGGGTGAGATTAATCAAAGGGGGGAATGTGGCAGGTGAAGGCCTGTGATTCACATTGTCTGATATAAGCAAGCAAGCCTAGCTAGCTTGACCTGTAAATGAAGCTAGTGAAGAGGCCTGTGGGAATTGCACATCCCCCAATATGCTGGAACATAGCAAAAAGTATTGGATTAGCTTAGACAAGCAGAACTGGAAGATGGAAAAATACAGAAAAATATGTTTGAAAGTCACTGATAAGAGAATACAGTTGTGAGGAATTTAATTAAGACTGCTGACAGATAAGTTACAGGGCCCTGCTTCCCCACACGTACAAATTGGCTCAATGGCCTTGAGAGAAGGAAAGTAACAAGTTGGTGAACAGGCCATTGTAATTGGGACTAGAAGGGGGGTAAGCAGGTGCTGAGCCCACTAAAAGAACATAATTGGATAATCATATCAGTACCGGGACCAATAGAAGGGGTACGGGAGGTACGGGAGAGTACTGGGACCAATGAAATGTCTTGCTATACCTAGAATAGAGCTAAAGTCTATAAAAGTTGTTGTATTGCCAGAGAACTTTGCTCAGCCATTTTGAAATTGACTTTGCTTGAGACTTGTGCACAAATAAATGATTAGGACCTTCTGAACAGACTCCTGGTATCATTGGTTTGTCTGCGCTCTGCTGCTACAAATATATTCATTGAACGGAGCCATAGTTCCGCTTCAGAGAGACAGGCTGCTAGAGCGTCATAATTGGGGTTAGCTATGTCAGTTGCTGAGGGAGGAGTAGCCTAGTGGTTGGGGCACGGTACTTCAGGCCGGAAGGTCGGGGGTTCAAATCCCACTAGAGGACAGCAACCTTGGGCCGGAAGGACTGGGGTTTCTAGTCCCACAGATGCTCCTTGTGGTCTTGGGCAAGCCACTTAACCCTCCATTGCCCATGTTCCCTGTAAGTATTAGTGAATGTGTCTCATATCCCCGCGTGTTAAATGTATCCCCCAATTGTGTTGTGACCGCTTTGATTGAAGGATAAGGCGGTATACAAAACTGTCTAAATAAATAAATAAAATAAATAAATATGATGTCGTCCGCATACACGTGATAGTTTATGTTGTGTCTTTTGAATATGGAGCATATGGGTTGAAGATATAGGTTAAAAAGCAGAGCAGAAAGCGCAGAGCCTTGCGGAATTCCCTGCTCTTGTGGGAAGGGTGATGAGGAGACTTGATCGATTTGTACATATTGCACCCTGTTTGATATATATGATTTAAACCAATCGAGAGTTCTTTCCTTTAAGCCTATTTTATTAAGTCTGGAAATGAGAATGCTGTGATTTACACTGTCAAAGGTGGAGGAAATGTCAAGAAATACAAGTATAAAGGCTTTCTTAATGTTGTCTATGCCTTTGATGAGAGTGTCAAAGAGGGCCAGGAGGAGGGTTTCCACACCATGGAAAGGCCGAAACCCATATCGATGTTCATCTAGGGGGGCAGTTGTGTCAATAAAGTCCTGCAGCTGGAGTTGGACAACTTTTTCGATGATCTTAGCCAGGAAAGGAATGCTAGTGATTGACCTATATGACGTAGGGTCAGTATTGTTTAGTAACTTGTTTTTAAATAAAGGGCGAATTGCTGTGCGCTTGAGTACATTTGGCATGAAGCCTTGGAGTAATGATTGGTTCACTATATGTAGAATGTAGGGGGTTAGTTCTGATTTTGTTGCCTTGATCCAGGCTATAGGGCATGGATCTAGGAGAGATATAGTTGTATTAAGTTTCGTAATTGTCTCTATTAGTTGTTTGTTATTAATGAGGTGGAAAGATGTCCATTCATTGGAGTTATTCATCATTGGAGATGGTGGTTCAGGTACAGAGGAAGTGCTGAGTTTTAGCTTATTAGCAAAATGCTTAGCTAGAGTCTGAGGGCTGATAGGTATCTTGTGGAGGTTGGAAGGAGCTTTAGCTAAAGATTTAACAATCTCAAATAATTCCCAAGGACGATTAATGGCCTTTGATAGAATTCTAGTGTGGTGTAGTTTTTTTTAGCATTATTTATAGCTTCCTTGTAGGATGTAAGAGTTGCAAAATATATTTCTCTGAGTTCCTGGCTCTTTTTTGTTCTCCATTTATGTTCTAACTTTCTGAGTTCCCTTTTCAAGGTAGTTAGATCTGCAGTATACCACTTTTCAGCTATTTTGCAATGGGGCCTTTTATTTATAGGAAATGGTTCAGAAGCAGGCTTGATAGAAATGTTCCAATTTGTTACTGCGGTACTAAGGTTGTTTGATATTTCATCTAACTGTGGCGTAATTATTTCTAGAAATTTGTCCTTGACAAATGGTGGGAATCTTGGTCCTTGGTGTGTAGTACTTGTATGTAATGTGGTAGTGTGTGGTATGTGTATGGAAGAGTGTATAATGAAATGATCAGACCAGGGGACCTGAGTTATAGTCGGTGGACTATATTGAGGTAGATCAGTTATGTATTCTGGGAGGAATACCAAATCCAGGGTGTCGCCTTTGGCGTGTGTTGGATAATTGATCGTTTGCCTGAAACCCATTTCTTCCATCGAGTCGAGGAAAGCTGTTGACTGGTTATTAGAGAGAGAGGCTAGGTTAAAGTCCTCAAGAATAATATGGGGTTTTCTTAATGGGGAGTTACAGGCAGATTCAAGAATTGTAGTTAAATTTTGGGTATTAGAGGTGGGTGGGGGGATCTGTAAATAAGGCATATAGCTATGTTTTTGTTTTCTATTTTCAGAATATCCATTCCATCTTGGTTATCACATATGGTGGGAGAAAGGTTAAGATCTGATTTTGCTAACGTGAGTACTCCTCCTCCTCTTTTACGGTCCCTAGTGCAGTTGAAGATAGTATATCCATGCACTTTCAGTTGGTTAAGGAGAACCGAGTCAGATGCTGTTAAGCAAGTTTCAGAAAAACAAAGGAAATCTGGTTTTTCATCAATGATGAGGTCAGTTATAAGTGGGATTTTATTTCTGATTGATCTGGTGTTAATGAGGATAAATTGTAATGTTACATAGGGGTTAGGGTAGTTTGTGGTGTTCATATTTGGAGTTAATTTTATATGAATTATTCTCCAGTTCTGAATTCTCTGGTAAGGAGGAGTTCTCTCGATAAATGGGTGGCTGTTAAAATGTTTATAGTGGGCATGTCTGGGTTGATAGGGAGTGTTATGGATGTGGGCAGATTCTATAAACTGAAGAGGGGGGAAGAGTGTATGGGGGACGGGGGTGTATGTGAGTAGTAACCAAGTTGTGTAGACAAGTATATTTAGGGTGAGCGTGAGCATCTTTTGAAGCTCCATTTTGGTAATATTCAAAAGGCAAATAGTCAAAGTGTGGAAATGTAACCAAGAATATAGTGTCTGAGCAGTTTGACAAAACAACAACACAGTAGAGAATGCAGTTTGATAGAGTGCAGGATTGCAAGAGTCATACAGGTAAAATATCATGAAGTATAAATACAGCTGGTGGTAAATGATTTGGTTATTATTATGCTTCCTATTAACAGTAATACATACCTCAGTTCCACACCAAAGGGCCCTCTGGCGAGGCCCTCAGGCATAGACGCGCCAACGGCGCGCTGGCTTTTAACTCTTTCCTTGGCTACAGGAGGAGCTCAGGGGGTGGAGTTACACAGCCGCATGGTGAAGAGGGAAGCCCCGATCAGAGAGGAGAGTGAGCAAGTACAGCAGAGTACTGGCTGCTTGCTGGTCCCCCTGCTTGCTGTGAAAAGACCAATTTTTCAAGGATCTTAGAGAGGAATGGGAGGTTTGAGATGGGGCGCCAGTTAGCTAGGACATCAGGGGCAAGAGATGGCTTCTTAAGGATTGGACAGATAGGGGTGTGCTTCCACTGGGAGGGGAAGATACCGGAGGTAAGGCTGGAGTTAAAGATGGTAAGTATATAGGGAAGAAGGGATAGGGAGGGTTCTGTGATCCATGCTGAACATATGGGATCAGTAGCACATGTGGGCTTCATTATAAAGCATATGAGGACAGACTTAAGGATCTTAATATGTACACCTTAGAGGAGAGGCGGGATAGAGGTGATATGATTGAGATGTTTAAATACCTCCATGGCATAAATGTTCAGGGAGAGAGCCTCTTTCAATTGAAAGCAAGTTCTGCTACGAGGGGACATGGGATGAGGGTGAAGGGAGATAGATTCAGGAGTGATATGCAGAAATATTTCTTTACAGAAAGAGTAGTGGATCCATGGAATAGTCTCCCAGTGGAGGTGGTAGAGATGAGGACAGTAACTGAATTCAAAAAAGCATGGGAACAACACAGAGGATCTCTAAAGGTAAAAAGTGGACTGTTGTAGTTGTTGTTATGGAAGGACAGACTAGATAGGCCATGTGGTCTTTTTCTGTCGTCATGTTTCTATGTTTCTATGTGGTTTTGTGGGATGAGTTAAGGACCCTTAGTAGGGCGGTTGCAGTGATGGGAGAAAACGAACGCCAGGAATGGGAAAGAGAGGGGGTAGGAGAGGAGTTGGAGGAGGGGGATAGGGAATCTGGGGCAGGGCTAGCGGGAAGAGGTGGGGACTCTGCTGTAGAGGACAACTGGTGGGGAATATAGAATATAAGGTAGTAATCTTATCAGTAAAGTAGGTAGCGAGACAGTTGGGTCAGACAAAGGAGGGGAGGAGGAAGTCGCAGGGCAGGCATGGGGCAGGGACAGGGAACAGAAGATAGAGTAAATTTGTCTGGAGGAATTTGTGGCTGACGAGATGGCAGAGATATAGTATAGTTTCCTAGCTGTGCAAACTCATTCTTTGTAATAGTGGCAACAGCAATGGAAATGCGACAGGCTGGCAGGGATAGACTGAGACTTCTAGAGACATTCGGCTCTGCGCAGCTTGGCCCGGAGAAGGAGATCAGCTGTGAACTAGGAATTGTGGCGAGATGTGCAACGGGAAGGGTGGGGTTTGAGTGGGGCCAGGTGGTCGAGGTGACTATTAAGAATGGAATGCCAGGATTGCACCTGAGAATCAGTGGAGAGAGAGTCAAAACAAGGGGGAACAAGATATCACTGGAGGGAAACTGCAAAAGGCTGTTAGGGGTGATGTGGCACGACAGGGATGAGGGCTGGGGGAGGGATGATGCTTGGAGAGGGCCTACTGGGTGTGATAGAGAGAAGAACACATAGTAGTGGTCAGTCCATGGGAGAGGCAGGGTTGAGATCAGAGAAGGGACCTCGAGGGAAGTGGAGGAGGTAAGAAGGAGATCGAGAATGTGGCCAGCGGCATGTGTAGGAGAAGAGATGTGTTGATGGAGGGAGAGGTCAGAAAGAAGGGAGGTAAAGGCCTTGTTCCTGGGCCATGAGGGCGAGTCAACATGGATGTTCAGGTCACTCAGGATTATGAGATGTGTATACAGTAGGTGGAGGTGAGTTCGGAGAGGGTAAGTAGAAGGGAGTCCCAGAGATTGTGATGTACCAAAGGGGGAACATAAAGAAGGAGATCAAAATACATTTGAAAGGAACATGAACCAATCATGATGAACCTAAAGCCAGCACCTCCTGAGGCATAGATAGAAATGCCTTCCATCATTCTGTGTGGCCCTGCAGAGTGCTGGCCATATCCACATTTTCTAGCCCCCAAAAAATTAGAAACTGTTTCCTAAAAAAACAGATGCAACACTATGGAGCCCTTTTATAAGCAGTGGTAAGTGGTTACTGCAGGTTTAACATGCATTAAATTCATGTGGTAACTGCTACCGCTGGACAAGTGCAGACAGTGCAGTCCAAAAAAGCACCATCTGCACTTGCCAAAGGTGGGTGGGATCAGAGCGTGTTTTCTGGTGACAGCTTGCACTCCACAATGCCGCACACTGACTGTCACGGCTGCCGATAGCATGGCTGCAAATACTACCACCTAAAAAGATGGCGTTAAATACAGCCACAGCACCAGCAGTGCAATAGAGCAGTTGCAGCTGCTGCCCCGCTGCCAATCAGACCCTCCCCAATCATCACCCCCCCCCCCCGAGGATTGCAACCCCAACACATCCCCCCCAGTAACATCCCCTTAACCCCCCATCAGTACCCCTTTTCAGGACCACCATGGCTGGAAAGCTTTCTGGCCATGGAGATCCTGAAAAGGGGCCTCACTAAAAGCAAGGATTTTAAGCACCCTCTCCCAAAACACTGCCACATACCTTCCTTCCCCAGCACTTATCCGGTGTCCATCTGGGTCAGCCCTGGTGGTCTGGGGGTGATTGAAGTAGGAATGGACTCCCTCCACTCCTTCTCTGAATCCAGCAGTCTCCAAAATGGCACTGGGATCACCCTGTGCTAGTCTCGCGGCATCACCACTAGCAAAAGGTGACCCTAGTACCATTTTGAAGATTGCCAGAGCTGGTGCAGTAGTGTACAGGGCCTGCTGTTGCCCTAATCACCCCTATACCACCAGGAATGACCTAGTTAGACATCAGGTAAGTGTCGGGGGGGGGGGGGGAGAGAGGGCTTGAAGTCTCTGCTGTTGGTGGGTCCCTTTACAGGCACTCTTGACCAGGTGTCTCCACTCTTGAAGGTAGAGAACTGGTTGTCTGTTACATTCCAGATTCTGTTTAAAATCTTAATAAAAACACACAGCTTTTAAACTAGCTTACTATCTTTTTTAGACGTTTCATTAATCCCATATGCTCCAAAATGCCCATTGTGATCATTATAATCTCTTAGTGTGTGTTATCTTCCCATACTAAAGTGAGATTTGACACAACTAGGTGTTCTACATTTTGGACTGACCTTCCCTATAACTTAAGACTGGAGTCCTCTTACATAATTAGGCCCTTTTACTAAAGGATATTATGGCGTACCTAATGCACCAATGGAGTGGAGAAGTAGCCTAGTGGTTAGAGCAACAGACTAGCACCCAGGAGATCTGGGTTTGATTGCCACTGGCACTCCTTGTGACCTTGGGCAAGTCACTTTACCCTCCACTGCCTTGGAAGAAAAGGCCTGGCAATCTACTTCCAGTCACACCTTGCCAAGAAAACTCAGGGGCTGCTAGGTTGCCAGGAATCAGCATTGACTTGATGGCACTTAAAAAAGAAAGCACCAGTAACACCACCACCATGGTGTGTAAGGTGTAATACCACTGTGTTAACTGTCAGGGGTGTGGAAAGCATATTCCCAGCAGTAAACATGAACCCTGTGCCCTAACATAGCATACAAAATAATACAAAGAAGCAATAAATACAAGAAAAAAAGAATGTCATACAGCACTAATAACAAAATCATTAAATAAGTCATGTGAACTATTTTCCATAGTGAAAAACCTAACCGGAACACACACCCATGAAGAGGACAACAAACTATTACACCAACAAAAATTTGCAAACTACTATATGAATAAGATTACACACCCATGCCTGAATGGGATCACCATGGACTCCCCTAGCTTCCAGCCCACAAAATCAAATCCACATTGCACTTCAACATGGTCAACATTCAATGTTATAGACAACAAATACCTCAAAAACATTATAACTAACATCAACACCACTACATCGCCCAATGACCCCTGCCCAGTCAATTGACTAAAATCAACAAAAGATGAATTCACACCTATCATCTGTGAGATAGTTAACTCCTCTTTGAAACAAGGATACATGCCTGATGCACTCAAGCAGGCGACTATCAGACCCATACTAAAAGCAGCAAACTCCGACAAAAACTTTCCTAACTCTTATTACCCTATATCAAGTTTACCTTTCCTAGCGAAGGTTATAGAAAACGTTGTACAACTACAACTTCAGGATTTCATCGAATTAAACGTCCCCCTAGATGAGAATCATCATGGTTTCAGACCACAACATAGTGCTGAGACACTTATGCTATCACTAACTGACAAGCTTATGTGTGGCCTGGACTCTTGTAAACAGGCTTTCATAATGATGTTCATTGACAGTGGCTGCATTTGACAGCATAAACCATAAGCTTCTAATAAACAGGCTAAAACACATTGGACTACAAGGAACAGTTTTACAATGGTTTACCTCTTACCTAAATAACCAAACCCAACGAGTCCAAATAGGCCAAAACTTCACTTCAACTTTTTCTCAAAAACAAGGCACCCCCCCAAGGATCCTCCCTTTCCACCCTCCTGTTCAATGTTTACATACAGCCAATCTGCAACATATTCAAAACACATAAAATGAACTATCATCTATACGTGGATGATATCATGATTTATCTCCCATTAGATACTTCTAACACGGACTACTCCAGAATTACCTCATGCATGTTAGAAATAACAAATTGGCTCAATGCCCAAAACCTCAAAATAAACCTCAAGAAAACTGAATTGCTTATTATCTCAAGAAACCCAAACTTCACCATTCCCGGTAAACTTTCCATACTAGGAACAGAAATAGAAGTCAAGGAGGAAGTTAGATACCTAGAAGTAATACTAGACAAGACACTAAGCATGATTCAACACATAAAAGCAGTTACAAAAAAATATATACTTTAAACTGAGGACAATTCAACGCCTCAGACCTCTGTTAGAAGCCCATGACTTTAGAACAGTGTTACAAACCTTAAAAACCCCTCTCGTTGATTATTGTAATTGCATCCTCCAGGGACTCCCCAAAAAAACTACACACCAGCTACAACTAGCGCAAAACCGTGCAGCACGTATAGCATCTAATACTAGACGCACAGATCACATCACCCCTATACTCCATGATCTTCACTGGCTCCCAGTCACCTCAAGTGTTAAATACAAATACATAATGATTATCTTTAAGCATCACTCCTACATTACCTCCACCACCTTAACCATTCTCCTTATAACACCAAACACCTCAAGAGCAAGAAGAAACTGCTCTCAAAATACATATAAAATTCCTTCACACATCCGTAATACAAACCAATGCACAAGCACCAGAGCCTTCTCCTGTGTGGCCCCAATATTATGGAACTCACTCCCCAATAACCTAAGAGTGACAAAAGACCTCCTACAATTCCTCAAGGACCTAAAAACATACCTTTTCATTGAACATTTGGGTGATGCATACAATCTCACTAATGCCCAACATATCTAAAAACCTGAAACATCCCCATCTTTTAATTCAACACTATTGAATCATTTAGTTAACCTCGTATTAAAAATCATATACAACCAAATTGTACATAGTTAACTGTATATAGTTTTGGAATGTTAATGTATATAGTTCCAATGTTCAATGTAAAAGTTGTGATGTTCTATGTAAACCACCCCTGATCTCTGGAAGGGGCGGTATATAAAACCTTGTTAAATAAATAAATAAAAAGAGCATGGGTGCATTTAACTCCACCTATTGAGGTGGTGTTAGGTGAACCCTCACTAACTGTAAGGGTCACAGTGGGCATGTGATGTTTACTCCTCTAATCTGTCTCCTTACCACCTTAATGAGCGATTCACAGTGCAGGAATTGGTCCGTGCTGTCATGGCCTTGCGCTAGCTGTTGACGTGTGTCCCAAAGCACCTTCAGCATGTGCCAGAACATGCGCTGATATCTAGTGTCCTTTAGTAAAAGATCCCCAAGTCTTAAGGGCCCTTTTAAGAAGGCCCGGTAACCACTTAACATGTGCTTTTATGCGTGGCAAGTTTCAGCCGGGAATGCTAACATGAGGGCAAGACAGCAAACTCATATTAAAGCATATGATAATCAGACATTGTGCAATGGGGTGAGAAAAAGGCAGATTGTAGGTTTGGAGAGCTCATTGCTGCCTAAGCAAGGGCAGTTTCCACATGCTTAGTGGAAATGTGGCAATTAGTGCAAGTGCACTTAATGACACCTCCCCCTCTGCTCCCGATTTGACTCCTCTCAATGCTTGTCTTTCCTCTGTTTCTTCATGGATGGCATCTAATTATCTGCATATCAATCCATCCGAAACCTGTGCCATTTGGTTTTCCTTCTCCTCCAAAGCCTCCACCTTAGTTCCATTTCTTGCGCGTACCCCTATTCCTTTAGTTTCCACTCTCCGCTACCTTGGTGTTACTCTTGACTCTTTCCTTTCTTTCAGTGATCATATCTCCTCCATTGTTCAACGCTCATTTTATTTTCTCTGTCAGACCTGCTCTTTGTCCTTTTTTCACTACCTCTTCTCTGGCACTTTAATTGGCAATCGCAGGATTTGGGCACGGAATGGGTGGAGCGTGAGCATCGAGTGCACATTACCGCTAGCACCAGGGCAATTACTGCCTGCTCAGCAGAAATGCAGCTCTTAGCTTCTGGGGACATACTGGTTCTGCCTCTGACAATCAATGTTCCCGCTAACCTGCACTGGGTCCGCTGCCAAAATTCCTGCCGGAGAGGGGAGGTGCAGAGCGATTGACGGAGGACCCGGCGCAGATGAAAGAGAACATTGTGAGGGTGCTGCGGTGTGTGTTAGACCCTGTGTGTCTAACACACGCCGCAGTTAATGTGAGTTTACTTAGCATCACTTCAAGAGGACGTGTTAGTCACACCCACATTAACTGAGAATTGGGCTTTTCAGTGCAGTAACTGTAGGGGACATTCCATGTCCCTGACAGTGCACAGCCTTTGCACTTACTGCATGTTATTTCCTTCTAAAGTGCAATAAGTGCAAAATCTTAACACACTAGTAAACATGCCCCTAATTGATTTAATACATAAATCCATAGTTTAATGTATGTAAAACAGATTTAGCATACACAACATTTTTTTAGTCCCACAAATAATCCAAATGCATGCTAATTCATTTTATCATGGAACTAGTTTAAAACATTTTGGAACAAATTACAAAAATATGTTTGTCCATTCAATACAAGGTAGACAAAATAGAATCTGCAGAGAAACTACATTTTGGGTCATTTTTACATTTTTTGTCTTTTCTCCCAATTTTTGGATTTTTTGTTTTCGGTCTGTTTCACAAATTTGTGTTAATAACAATTTTAGCATGTGTTAGAACTTTTTAAGTCATACAAATTGATATATTAATCAATACAAATTCATTAATTCAGAGGTTAATGTGTGTTAATTCGATTTTGCACATACAAAATCATTTAAAGCGCACTAATGAACCAAATGCTAGCTAATGAATGCATAGGTTTGAATTAGCGCAGGTTTGAAACCAATTAGGCATGCTTACTAAGTTGGACACCGGTAATGCATGATTGGGCTGCCAAATTAATATGGAGGTCCATGCTAATATTTAGGGACATGTGCGTCCAAACCCTTTGCCAAAAGCATGATGCTAAGATACAGCATCACGCTAATTGGCACACAGGTGAACTTAACATCCTCGATTGAGATGATGTTAAATGCACCCATGCTAATGGAAACATTAATGGTTAATGTGCACTCAAAATGCCTGCTCTAACTGCGATGTGCCGACATCCATGTTACATCCCCAACCCATCATGTCTCTGCCCATTTGCATAAGAGTTTAGCATGGGATTATTTGTACTAAATCATACTAAATTTAAGTACAGTGCACTCATCAGATAAAAACACAATCCTCAAGAATTCAAACATGCCTGTTGTCGATTTACAACTCTATAAAATACAAATCCCATTGCATATCTTGATTTCCCATTGACATAGCTTATTAGTTGTAGCCACCTACAAATTCATCTCCCCCAGGACAAAGTTTGACTTTCTGAGGAAATCTCCCTTCTTCAAAGCTATTGTGTGTGCATGTTTGCATGATTATAAATTTTATTATATATATGTATCACTGGTATCATTCACATCTGTAAGTGAAAAATGATTTAACCAAGGCAAGCTGGACCCGGTGCTCTCCCTTTCACCCCTTCCCCTCTGCAGTGCCCCAGATCCTGCCCCCCCTTCATTTTCCCCCCACCCCATGTGCCACAAAAACTCCAGACAGGCAAATTGGGAATAAACTGGTCGCAGCTTTATTAACATTGATAGCTTTTCCAACCAAATTAGCATCCAAGAATAATCCTCATAACAACCCAACTAGCGGATCCAATACCTCACCAGCCATGCTATTAGCAAGGTGAAATCGTCTCCACTTCCACTGTGGATAGGCCAACGGCACACTTACATACCCCCCCCCGCATCCGACATCGCCATATAATTAGCAAAGGCTGACCAGTGGTTGTCCGGGTTGGGGTCACCCAACCCCCGCTCAAAGTAGTGCTCAAATTCTCCGGACTCCAGAAACCTCCGGGATCCTGCTACCGGTGCAGGTGACGTCTATGCCCCTGTGCCACCTCCACAAGCTGCGACCAGCAAGAATCCTGACAAACCATTCATTCCAAGGCCTCCTGCCAGTCTTGAGCAACAAATCCAGCCCAACCAGGGATAAATGCACTCCATCTTGCCTATACAGGCCCGCACAGTGCATCTCCACCCAAGAATGCATAATCTGATAACTGCCTTGCTCACAGACCCAGCGCCCAATCTGGCGATTGATCTTTGCTGACCAGCACTGCTGATCCCTGCATGAAGGCCTTAGAATGATGTTGGACCACAACAAGACAACATCATGGAACATTTGCAAACTTCTGCCAAATCCCTCTTCGCCGCTCTTATAATCTGCTTGCACTTCCATGAGACAAGGTCATTGCCACCCAAATGGAGCAGTATCGCCGATGAACAACTCCGCTCCCAATCATGGTGCCGAAGCAATGGCAGGAGCTGGGTCCAACGTAGGCCGCACTCGCCCATCCATAGAATGGACACCACCGCTGGATCAAGGCCAAAATTACGCCCCAACAGTCGCACTGTTGCTCGCTGGCCAGCCTAGTGAACGAAAGAATGACCAATCAGCCAACAGCACCGGTGACTCTGCTCCCCATCTGCAAAAGGAGAATATAATTAGGAACCCTCAGGGGTAGCCACCCCCACACCAAACTCATAACCACACATATCCCATAAAAGCCTGGGAATGCCATCTGCTGATGCATCGTATAACATGTTCTGCCAACTCAGCTGCCGCTGCACTGGTTGCTGCTCCAATGTGGAAGGAATGAGGGGCGATAGGATACTCGCCTATGCACCGCAGCACCTTCCGCAGCACTGCTGAAACTTGAAGATGAGTCAAAGGGCCTGCATCCTCATTCACGAAAGTAATCCCTCGGCTACAGGCCGCTCAGCCAAATAAAATCTCAAGCTGGCCACCGGGCATGCAGGAATGCCATCAATCGCCTTCAGGACCACCCACAGCCCTTTGCCCAACTGGTCCATCTTAGATTTGGCCAGTACATAAGAACATAAGATATGCCATACTGGGTCAGACCAAGGTCCATCAAGCCCAGTATCCTGTTTCCAACAGCCAATCTAGGTCATACGTACCTAGCAGTTTCCCCAAAAGACACAGGTTCCGCAATGCTTGTACTGGGTCAAGCATTGATATCCTGGGTCCCTTCTTAATAATGGTTTATGGACCTTTCCTCCAGGAATTTGTCCAAACCTTTTTTAAACCCAGCTACACTAACAGCCTTTAGTACATCCTCCGGTAACAAATTCCAGAGTTTGATTACACGTTGAGTGAAAAAATATTTTCTTTTATTAGTCTTAAATAGTTTACCCTGTAGCTTCATTGCATGTCCCCTAGTCTTTCTATATTCTGATGACGTAAACAATCGATCTACGTTAACCCGTTCCACTCCGTTCATTAATTTATAGACTTCTATCATATCTCCCCTCAGCCGTCTCTTTTCCAGGTTAAAGAGCCCTAACCTTTTTAGCCTTTCTTCATAGGAGTATCCTTCCATCTCCTTTACCATTTTGGTGGCTCTTCTCTGAACCTTTTCTAATAACTCTATATCCTTTTTAAGATACGGCGAACAGAATTGCACACAATATTCAAGGTGCGGTCTCACCATGGAACGATATAGAGGCATTATAATATCTTTTGTTTTATTTTCCATTCCTTTCCTTATGATACCTAGCATTCTATTTGCTCTCTTGGCTACCGCTGCACACTGGGCCGAGGGTTTTAACATGTTATCCACAATGATGCCTAAATCTTTTTCCTGAGTGGTGGTTCCTAATGTGGAACCTTGCATTGTGTAACCATAGTTTGGGTTGTTCTTCCCTAGGTGCATAACTTTGCACTTGTCCACATTAAATTTCATCTGCCATTTTGATGCCCAATAGGATACGTAGCTGCCCACCTTCGGCCCGCATATGCTGGTTGAACATACCAAAGCTGCCCAAAGCACGGGTGGAGTTGGCCACAAACTTGCTGATCCTAAAAGCACCAAAGAATGCCAAACAGAACACGGCCCGGAAGAGAGCAACCTCATAAGGTGACTCCGCTACAGTGGGTAACTCTGCACAGTCTCAAGAGCAGGTCATGCGTAATCGGACACCTGGAGCCCAAGGGGTTGGCTGGGAGCACTTCTAACCCTGGAGTAGCCTGCCGGCCAGAAACCCCCTTGCTGGGCTGCCCCAGCCAGCCACTCTGGCAAAAAAGGCAAACCGAACCAAGTGAGCTTGCATGGCTGATCTAGAGACCCCATTGGCTTTGGCATACACTATATACTGTCCGATGAGCAGGTCCGGTACCCAGCCATACTGCCAACCTCATGCCAACAAGAAAGCTGCTACTTTGTCGAAACCCCTACAATAAGCTGCCCATGTCGCTGGTGACAAGGATCTCTGCAGCAAACTCAGCATCTCTGATGACCAACTTGCCAAAAGTGCTCTGGGACTGCATACACCTCAGCGTCCACTCCTGGTGCCAGAGTCCGGAACAGGTCCCACTTGAAACGGGAAAGAGAATCAGCAATCTTGTTAATACATCCCGGAATACGCTGAGCCCTAACCGACACATTCAGACGCAAACAGGCTAAAACAAAAGCTCTCATTAGCGCTGCAACATGGGCACAATGCGATGAATAGTGGTTAATCACAGTAATCACTGCAGCATTATCGCACCAGAAAACTTCCCAGCGGTTGCGAAGCCTGTCGGGCCATAACTCCAATGCCAACACAATGGAAAAAAGCTCTAAGAATGTGATGTTGTTGGTTACACCAGAATCATGCCAAGTCTGCGGCCAACAATCAGTGCACCATGAACCTCGGAAATAAATGCCAAACCTGGACTGCCCGCCGCATCTGTGAATAGTTGCAAGTCTACATTGGAGATCTTGGCATCTAGCGAAACTGACATCCCTTTGAAGTCAGTCAAAAAAGCATCCCAAACCCCCAGGGCTGCCCGCATACTCCTAGACACCCTAATACGGTGGTGCGGTTTTAGCACTCCCAACGTAGCAGTCAACAACTGCCACGAAAACACCCGGCCCATCAGAATGACTCTGCACACAAAGTTCAAGGAACCTACCAAAGACTGCATCTCCCGCAGAGTTATGTTTCGGGAGGCCAAGACGGTTGCAACCAGCGCTCATAACCACGACACCTTCTCCGGAGGGAGACGAGCCACCATCTCCACCAAATCCAACTCTACCCCCAGAAATGTAATCTTTGTTGTTGGGCCTTCCATCTTCTACGAAGCTAATAGAATGCCCCACTCCTGGGACAACCCAAGAAACCCCTCCAGGAGATCATGGCACACTGCTGACTGAGCCAGTCCTACGAACAAAAAATCATTCCAAATAACAGCCCACCCGTTGAACCACCACCCAATGCAGAAATGTGCTAAAGTCTCAAAATAGGCACAAGAAACCGAGCAGCCCATACGCATGCATTTGTCAAAATACAATTCACCCCTAAAGCAAAACCCAAGCAGATGAAAAGTCGGCAGGTGCACCAGCAGCAAACAAAAGGCTAACTCGATATCAACTGTGGCCAGTAGAGCCCCAGCACTACATTTCTGCACTAACGCCACTGCCGAGTCGAAAGAAGCATAGCGAACCACACACACCTCCCTGAGGATGTGATCATTCACGGACGCTCCTAGCAGTAAAGGCAAGTTATGAATCAGTCGGAACTTCCCCGGTTCTTTTTTGGGTATTACTCCAAGAGGCGAAACCACAAAATCTTGGAAAGGCCGTTCAGTAAAGGAGCCCGCAATCCTGCCCAATTCAAGCTCGCCAGCCAACTTAACCAGCACGATCGTCAAGAAACGTTGCACCGAAGGCGCATTCTGCGCCCTCGGAGCAGAAACATAACCTTGGACCAGTAACACTAAACCAAACTGAAACCCAGACTACAAAACCCCACGATCCCCACGCCTCGGGTAACACCTAAGCCAATGCCGCAAGGCCTCAACCCGTATCAGAGTAGGAGCCAGGCCGAATACGTCCCTGTCACTTGGGGACAGCCAAAGGGGCAACCGGGGCCCCTTTTTTACTGCACTTGACTGCTGAATATCCTCCGCTACACATGGAGCAAATGTGACAGAATTTGCAGTCAGGAAAGGGTCAGGTGGACTTGTTAAACCTCCTACAAATGTCTCCCACTCTGCCTCCCCCCTGTTCTTTGCTGTGGCACGACCGCCTGAGCCTGAAAGAAACGACCAACCCCATAGGCGGGTGCCATCCCCCCTTTTGCCACTCCGCCCCCCCGCGGATCCCGCTCTGGCAGACATGTGCATCAGCCACAAGTTAATGTCTTGCGTACCCCACGACAAGAGTTTGTTCTCCTCCATCTTTTCCCGAAACATTTCATCATCATTCAGCCAGGCCCATCCTTCGTGCATCTGAGACACCTCCAAAATTGAATCTGCATATGCCAGCAAGAGCCCTTACCGCTCCGAAGCGTGATGCCCCCATACACTGGCTAAGCTCAAAAAGGCTCTAGTCCAATTCACCACATTAGGTAACACTTTTTTGATCCAACCCGCCTTCTCATCCTCCTTCCTCTTCTTCTTGCTCTCACCCAACTGCCGCCCACCCTCCAGAAGATGGAAAATATCAATATAATGCCGCTTCAGAATCTTACGGCGCAAGGCACGAGGAACTCCCATCTCTGACAATGCCGCTAACGTAGGAGCTCCGACCTCCACCCTGGCCATAGGAGCTGTATCAACACTAGCTGCCCACCCCGCCTCCACTGACCCGGCGGAAGATGACGACGAGTACGAAGAAGAAGAGGAGGACGAATCAGAGGCACATCGATAGTGACGCGAATGCTTTCCTTTCTTCAGCGCCTTACGACCCGGGCCCTCCCCAACACTAATCCCATATCCTACTTGCCCACTCGACCCATTACCTTCATGCTGGCTATCAGACCCCTCCCTCACTCTGCTTCCCTATATACTTCTTATTTTCAATAACAGCTTCTCTTCAGGTGTCTTCCCTTCTACTTGGAAACACGCCCTCATTCGCCCTCTCCTTAAAGATTCATCCCTTGATCCTTCCATACCAGCTAATTGGCGCCCTGTGTCCAACCTTCCCTTCCTGTCTAAGATTTTAGAAAAGCTTGTGTTTGCCCAACTCTCCGCTCATCTTGACTCTACCCTTTCCCTTCACCCACGCCAATCCGGCTTTCGCACAGGTCACAGCACTGAGACTGTTCTCACTTCCCTTCTGAACGAAGTGCATCAATCCCACAACCTGGGTGACCTTTCCCTCATGGTGGCATTGGATCTGTCTTCTGCCTTTGACATTGTGGATCATCGCACTCTCCTAGCCCGTCTGGCGATTTCGTGATTCATGGGTCCATTCTCTCCTGGTTTCATTCTTTCCTCTCTTCTCGTACTTTCTCTGTAAAGACTAGCTCAAGCACCTCCCCTCCTCAGGCTCTCCTCTGTGGGGTCCCCCAGGGATTAGTTCTTGCCCCCCTTCTTTTTAACATCTTTCTCGCTCCTATGGCACTCATTGTTCAACAGTCTGGTATTTCGGGTTATTTCTATGCTGACAACATTCTTCTTGTTCATCACACCAGCTCTCTCTCACCAGATCTTTCTGCTCTCAACCTCTACCAGATCTTTCTGCTCTCAACCTCTGTCTTGCTCGTGTTGCAACATGGTTAAGCAGTAATTTCCTTCATCTAACCCATCTAAATCAGCTGCACTCTGGCTTTCCTTTAGTACACCACCTCCCACCTGTTCCCCTCTCTTCCTTTCTACTCCTATTCCCCTGGTCTCCTCCCTCCGCTATCTCGGAGTCACTCTCGACTCCGCTCTTTCCTTTCACCACCATATCTCCTTGCTCATCCGCTGTTCCTTTTTCTTCCTGCGCCAGATTCACGCTATTCGCTCCTTCCTCACCCCCTCCTCTCTAGCCTCACTAATTATCTCATGCGTTTTCTCAAGGCTGGACTACTGTAACACCATCTTAGCAGGTCTCCCACAATATCAACTCTGGCGCCTCCAGCTGGTTCAAAATACAACTGCACGTCTGCTCATTCATTCCTCCACCAGAGACTACATCACCCCCCTCCTTTTCCGTTTGCACTGGGTTCCACGCAAATCTCGTTTCCTCTATAAAGTTCTCCTTCTTACCCATAAAGCATTACACACTGGCTCCCCCCAATATCTAGCTGACTCCATCCGTTTGAAGCCTTCTCCCTGTCTTCTTCGCTCAGCACATGGGAATTGCCTCTTCCTTCCCTCCCCTTCCTCAGCTCACCTGGAATCCACACGTCATTCAGCTTTCTTTTTCTTGGCCCCTGCCCTCTGGAACTCTCTCCCTCTTGCCCTCCATACTGAACCGTCTTATCTATGTTTCAAGACCTCACTCAAAACCCACCTCTTCCAGCAGGCATTTGACCTCCCGGATCCTTAAGGCATCCACATTTCGCCAGCCCTCCCCACCGGGCCTCTCCTCTGCCCTCCTTCATTTTGCCTAACTGTCCTTTTCTGTCCCTTTGTGTCCCTCTCTATCCTGTCTAAATAATGGCGTTCCTTTCTTTTTCCTCTCTCCAGTTGATTTTATTGTACACCGCCCTGACGCATGTGCTTGGGCGGTATATCATGCGACAAATAAATATAAAGATAAAGACTCCTCCGTGGACCCCCCCCCCGACCCCGTTGGTAACTCACCCACAGCCACCGGAGCTGTTGAATGTGCTACAACTGGAAGTACAGCTGGCACCTAGACATCCGTTTCAAGCTGAGGTCTAATATCACATCCCGTGCTGTCCTCCACCTCCAAAATGGGGCTGTCCCATTTGGACAACCACTCCATGGCTCAACACCCTCGATTGGCTACCTCCCTCTTGGCCCAGAGGGCTCTGAAAAACTGTAGACACCTGTGGAGGAATAAAAGGAAATGGGGAGGGGGGGGGACAGCCGGAGGCCATGGGGAATGCCAAGTCCCAGGCCACTGCCCTGGACGTACTCTGGCCCCCGCAACCAGGGTCATATGCTCATGAAGGAAGGGTTTCGATGGCCGTTATAGTTAGCAATTTTATCATTAGGCATGTAGATAACTGGGTGGCTGATGAACGTGAGGATCACTTAGTAACTTCCCTGCCTGGTGCAAATGTAGCGGACTTCACGCGTCACCTAGAAAAAATTTTAGATGGTGCTGGGAAGGGGCTTGCAGTCTTGGTACATGTTGGTACCAATGATTTAGGAAAATGTGGAAGGGAGGTTTTGGCAATTAAATTTAGGAAGAGAATTGAAATCCAGAACTTCCAAGGTAGGATGTTCAGAAATGCTTCCTGTTCCATGCATAGAAGTCAAGCGGCATGCAGAGCTTCGGAATCTCAATGTGTGGATGAGACAATGGTGCAGGGAAGAGGGATTTGGACTTGTTAGGAACTGGGAAACATTCTAGGGAAGGGGGAGGGGAGCCTTTCTGAAAGGACAGGCTCTACCTTAACCAGGGTGGAACTAGGCTGCAAGCATTAACCTTTAAGAAGGAGATAGAGAAGCTTTTAAACTAGATAATGGGGGAAAGCTGACGGTTTGGAATGATGTTTCTCAGAAGGATACTAGCAGAACAGGGAAGTTAGGGCATCCCAATAGAGAGGTTCCAATAAAGCTAAAAGTAACCCAGGTGCCTTTAAGTAAAAATCAGATGGAGTTGAAAGATTCCAAATTACCCTGTCCTCCGACTGCCAGCTAGACTGTTAATATGAAATCAAACAAACTTTGGAATGCCTGTATGCAAATTCTAGAAATCTGAAAAATAAGATGGGAGATTTAGAATATATAGCACTGAATGAAAGGGTAGATATAATTGGCATCTCGGAGACCTGGTGGAAGGAGGACAACCAATGGGACACTGTGATGCCAGGCTACAAACTATATTGCAATGATAGGGTAGATTACACAGGTGGAAGAGTGGTGCTATATGTTAAAGAGGACATTGAGTCCAACAGAAAAGAGGCTTTTCAGGAAAAAAATATACTGTAGAATCTCTATGGATAGGAATTCCATGTAAAAAGAGGATGGGAATGGTAGTGGGGCTGTACTACCATCCGCCTGGTGAGAATGATCAGACAGATGATAAAATGCTAACAGATTAGGGAAGCTAGCAAAGTTTATAACACAGTAATAATGGGAGATTTCAGTTGCCCTGTTATTGACTGGGTCAGTGGTACATCAGGCCGTGCTAGGTAGATAAAGTTTCTAGATGAAATAAATGACTGCTTCATGGAGCTCTTGATTCAGGAACCGACACGAGGGGAAGCTATTTTAGACCTGGTCCTTAGTGAAATGCAGGATCTAGTGCGAGAGATAACAGTGTTGGGCCACTTGAAACTAGCGATCATAACATGATCATATTTGATTTAATAAATGGAGGGAGGATAACAAGGAAATCCACTGTGCTACCATTTAACTTTCAAAAAGGAGACTGATAAAATGAGGAAAATGGTTAAGAAAAAGCTGAAAGGAGCAATTGCAAAGGTGAAGAGTTTACATCAGGTCTGGGCATTATTTAAAAATACTATCTTAGAAGTCCAGAACAGATGTATTCCTTGCTTTAAGAAAGGTGGAAAGAAGACCAAATGATAGCCAGCAATAGCTTAAAGGTGGAATCCGAGAGGTTGTTACTCTACAGCTATGAGAAAGTTCTTCAGAAAATGGAAAAAATATCCTAATGACAAAAACAGGAAACAGCATAAGTACTGGCAAATTAAATGCAAGACATTAATAGGACAGGCAAAGAAAGAATTTGAAAAGAAGCTTGGCATAGAAGAAAAAGCACATAATAAATATTTTTCCAAGCACATTCTTAGCAAAACACCAGTGAGAGAGTCAGTTTGACTCTTAGATGATAGAGGGGTAAAAGGAACACTAAGAGAGGACAAGGCCATAGTGGAGAGACTGAATAAATTCTTTGTTTCTTTACTAAAGAAAATATAGGAAAATTGCCATGCCAACAATTTAAAGGAGATGTATCACAGGAATTTAAACAAATATCGATATATCCGGAAGATGTAATACAGTTATTTGATAAATTGAAGAGTAGAAAATCATCTTGACCAGATGGCATACATCCCAGGGTGTTGATCTGAAATATGAGATTGCAAACCTACTTTTAGTAATCTGTGAGCTATCAATAAAATCATCTGTAGTACCTGAGGATTGGCGAGTGACCTATGTAACACCAATTTTTAAAAAAGATACTGGGGGGAACCAGGAAACTATAGACAGCTGAGCATGATGTCAGTACTGGGCAAAATGGTAGAAACCATTATAAAGAACAAAATTACTGAGCATGTAAATAGCCATGACTTAATGGCAGAAAGTCAACATGGACTTAGCTAAGGAAGGTCTTGTTTTACTAATCAGTTACATTTTTTTGAAGGTGTGAATAGAGGTGAGACAATTGATGTGGAGCCTGATCCCATAAGGGGCATGTCCGAGCCATCTGGACAACCAAGCACTGGATGAGCCGGACTGTACTCGATTCTGCACTGTGGGAGCAAGAAGCTCCCATGGTAGCAGGATTGGGCACCAAGATGGCCTAGCATGCCCCTGCAGCAGCTGCGGGAGATATCCAGGCAGCAAGATGGCGAGGCCTCCCTCTGCTCCCGCTGGTGTGCTTTTGCCATGACGTCCCATCACCATGGCACCAGGATGCCCAACAGGAGCGCCAATGGCCAGCCACTCCACTAGACCAGTTTAATTGCCCCCCGACCCTTGGCGCGGTCTGCCAAAGCTGGGATTGAGCAACAGGGACTCACCTCCTATGTCTCCATTGCCTCTGAGGGAGCTACTGTGACAGAGTGCATGGGCACCCTGCTCTTATTCTACCTCCGAGGTGGAATAAGCTGGGTTTCCTCCTGGTGATCCCTGGACATACAGGGCTGTGACCTGAATTGGCCCTGTATGTCCGGGTGCCTGGCCCGCCCACGCTCTACCCACTCTCTGCCTCCATGCCACCCCCATCCAGCTCTCCCCAAATAGAGACTCTGTGAGTGCAGGGAGAGAGTTTCTTTGCATTTGGACCAGATGGCTAGCGGGGCTCCACCTCCCATGGGGACATACAGACCCGCTATTCACCTTACAGAATTGGGCCCATAGTGTATCTGGATTTTCAGAAAGCTTTTGACAAGGTCCCTTGTGAGAGACTCTTGGGTAATTAAAAAGCCATGGGGTAGGAGGCAGTGCACTTGTGGATTATGAACTGGTTAAAAGCTAGAAAAAAAGAGATTAGGGCTAAATGGCCAATTTTCTCAGTGGAGAAAGGTAAATAGTAGAGTACCCCAGGGATCTGTGCTGGGCCCGCTGCTTTTTGACATATTCATAAATGACCTGGAAATGGGAATAATGAGTGAGGTGATCAAATTTTTAGATGACATAAAATTATTCAAAGTTGTTAAAAATAAGAGGATTGTGAAAAATCGAAGTAGAACCTTTATAAATTGGAAGACTCGAGGCGTCCAAATGACAGATGAAATTTAATATGGACAAGTGCAAATTTATGCTTTTAGGGAAGAACAACCCAAACTACGGTTGTACAATGCAAGGAACCACCACCCAGGAAAAGCATTTAGGCATCATTGTGGAAAATACATTGAAAATACAGTGTGCAGCGGCGGTCAGGAAAGCAAATAGAATGCTAGGAATCTTAAGGACAGGAATGGAGAATAAAACAGATATTATAATGCCTCTGTATCATTCCATGGTACTACTGCACCTTGAATATTGTTTGCAATTCTGGTCACCATATCTTAAAAAGTATATAGCAGAACTAGAAAAGGTACAGAGAAGAGCAACCAAAATGGTAAAGGGGATGGAAGGATACCACTGTGAAAAAAGCTTAAAATTTTAAGGCTCTTCAACTTGGCAAAAAGACAGCTGAATGGAGATGTGATAGAGGACTATAAAATAATGACTGGAGTGGAACAGGTAAATGTAGATCAGTTGTTTTACTGCTTGAAAAAAAGATGCAATGAAGCTACAACATAGCCTATTTAAGACTAATATTAGAAAATATTTTACCCCTCGATGTGTAATCAAACTGGAATTTGTTTCCAGAGGATGTAGTAAAAGTTGTCAGTGTAGTTGGGTTTAAAGGAGGTTTGAACAAGTTCCTGAAGGAAAAGTCCATAAACCATTATTTAAGAGGACCAGGGAAATCCACTGCTTACCCCAGAATGAGTAGCATGGAAACTGTGTACCTTCTGGGAACCTGTGACCTGGAATGACTGTTGGAAATAGGATGCTGGGCTTGAGGGACCCTTTGTCTGACCCAGTATGGCATCTCTTATGTTCTTATATTTTTAAGATAGATACAAAAATGATTACTGGAGCACAGTTTGTATGAAACAGCTTGTTCAAAATGAGGCAAGTGATGACAGCAAGCACATAAAGAAGTGTGCTCAAAAGAGCGGAGTCATTACTATTTTTGATACCTCTTAAATTATATTAATTGAATTCTATGAATGGGGGTATGCTTTTCATGTGGCCTAAGTTATTTTATTTATTATTTATTTATTAACAATTCTTATATACCGCACTATTAGACATCAGCGCGGTTTACATTGAACAGAAAACATCCGACAGTTTACATATGTCTGGTCAGTTACATTTAACAGGAAGTATAACTTGGCGAAAATAGGGGAAACTAAATACAATGGAGGGTTATCTGATAAGGGATATCATGATTAACTATATACAAAGGTGGTACAATAGTACTTGGAACTGCTTGTTATTTCATTGAGAAGTTGGCCTGTTATGAGGGTCTGTTTGTTTGACCACTCAAGCTATTCGCCTGGGGGTTATGTTCGGAGCTGTCATTGAGATATTTAAGGAAGAGGAAATGTTTTAGTGCCTTTCTGAACTGACTCAAGTTGGGTACTGCTCTGATTTGTGCTGGTAAGTTGTTCCATAAAGTCGGGGCGCAGAGTCGGAAGGCTCTGTTGGCTGTTGATCTAGTGCATCTTGTGGTGTCATTTGGGATAACTAGTGTGTTTAATTCTGCTGTTCTTCGTGGCCTGTTTGGTGCAAGTGGTTGTATGAGGTTGGAGAGAGAGGAAGAGGTGAGCCCCTTAGCCGCTTTGAATGTTAGCAGTAAGGTCTTGAAACTGATCCTTGCTTGAATGGGGAGCCAGTGTAGCTGTTTTAGAAGGGGTGTTAGGTGATCTCTCCTGGATGCCCCGAGGAGTACCCTCGCTGCACTATTCATGGCTAATTGCAGGGGGTTCAGGGTGGACCGGGGGAGTCCTTGTAGTATGGAGTTTGAGAAGTCGAAATGGGGGAGTATAAGGGCTTGATAAATGGTACGGAAATCATCCGGTTCAAGTAGCATGCGTAGGTGTCTGAGGGATCTGATTTTAAAGTAGATTGCCTTGACTGTGTTGGCTATGTGGTTCTTCATGTCAAGGTTTTGGTCCAGCGTTACTCCCAGGTAGCGTATCGCCGGTTTAACTTGGAGTTGGGCATCCTTTACGTTAATACAACTAGGAGGGGTGAAGTTGGTGTTCCTCGAGACGAACAGGACTTCTGTCTTTTTGTGTTGTATTCTCAGGTTTTGTGATAGGAGCCACTCTGATATGGTGTCAAAGCAGTTAGTCAGCGGGGTAAGGTCTAGGCAATCCAATGATATTGGCATATATAGTAGCACGTCGTCTGCATATATCATGTAACTGACATTAAAGGATTTGATGATGTCGCAGATGGGTTGAATGTATATATTAAACATCAATGCAGATAAAGAGGATCCTTGAGGTACACCTTGACTTTGTTGGAAAGGTTCAGATGTATCCCCGTCGACTCTGACATGCTGCCATCTATCGGACAGGTAAGATTTGCACCATTCGAGTGCTGTTCCACAGATGCCTTTTTCCCTTAGCCGGCAGATGAGAATTTCGTGGCATACCGAGTCAAAAGCCGCTGCTATGTCTAGAAAGACAAGAGCGAAACCCTGGCGTATGTTATCCACACCTGAGATTATGTTGTTGAGGAGAGTTGTGAGTAGCGTTTCTACTCCATGTGACTCTCTGAAACCATGTTGAGCCGGATCCAGTGGAGCTGAGGTGTCTATATGATCCTGTAATTGCCTGTGCACTATTTTCTCGATGATTTTTGCTAGCATAGGTATGCTAGATATGGGCCTATAGGATTCAACCTTTTGAGGATCCAGTTTGGTGTTCTTTAACAGCGGTCTTACAGAGGTCTGCTTGAGTTGTCCTGAATGGGGCTGCTGAAAATAGCTCTAATCGAGCAAGTGTTGGCACTTGCCTGATTAGCATTGGTACTGCTCCTGCACTGTCCATGGACCTTCCCTGAACTAACTGGACAGTGTTGGGGCAATCTGTGGAGATATTCAGCCACCCTATCTGGATAGTGATGCTGAATATCATGGTCAGCACACTTAGCCAGCCAGCCTCTCTTTAGACATCTGGCTAAGGTCTTTGAATATCAACCTATAAAATTTCAACATCCCCTCATAACCATTCTCAGACAATAGGAATCTTCTCTGCTTATCTCTTATTTTTTTTAAAATTTTGGATTTAACTCATGCCTTTTCAGTGATCACTCAAGTTGTTTTGCATTCAGATAGGGTATATATTTTGAATTCTGTTACCATTTATCATCATTTCCTCTGGGACTCCATTCATTAACTTTCCATGAGGAAATAAGTTTAGATCTTGCTTCTAAATCTTCTCACCTAAAGCCTCATACTGAGATAGGATAGTGAATAGTGAAGTCTCATGTCATATGCTTTTGTTGTAGATCTTTCAGCATTTTGGTAGCCTTTCTCTAGATTAACTTCATCTTGTCTAATCTTTTGGGGACTATCCTCCAGTACTAGACTCAGTATTCAAACTGAGTTATCTCAGCAGTGATCTGTTCAGAGAATTTATCACCTTTTTTCTGCTGGTTATGCCTGTCCATAACCATGATGCTGCTATTCCGCAATGTAAGCCATCGAGTCAATGCTGACTCTTGGCAACCCAGCCCCTAGGTTTTCTTGGCAAAGTGCAACTGGCAGTAGACTGCCAGGCCTTTCATCCACATAGTGAGTTTGCAGCCGCTGGTATTCCAAGGTGATCACCCATCCAAGTAATAGTTAGACCCAACTCTGCTTAGCTTCAGAGATCAGGATCCACCTTTCCAATGCATTTTAGAAAATATTAAACTTTTTTATTTAGATACTGTTATGTATATCTAATAGGATATCCAAAAGTAGCATTCACTCTGGTCTCAGTGCAGTTAATCGACAACTTCTTTGTATAAAATGCAGTAATCCGAAAGTTGTTCACAATTAGAGAGAGAGGCAAGATGGCGGCGGCGTTTATCCCCCAGACGGAGGTCTGATTCCTGCGGAGTCTTGGGAACCGTTGGAGGTCCTCCTGGAAGTGGCTATGGGTAGGAGGAAGCGGAAGCAGGGTTACCTGCCCTCCGGGGATACCTGCTCTGCTCCTGCGGCGCAAAAGACTCTCCAGATGTGTGGGTTTTCCGTGTTGGGAGATGGAGCAGCGTCTTCGTCGGGCCCGCAGGGTTCTGCGGACCTGAGCACATCCGGGGTGTTCCTGTCCCCGGAGCAACGGGTCCCCCCGCCGTGCCCCGGAAGCGATATTGCCGGCTGCGGCAAAGCGCCGGTCGGCATGAAGACTAGCACGCCGAAGTTTGGTGTGGAGGAGGGAGCTGCAGCTGACAAATTCGCTCCACATGGGCTCCTGGAAGTTGGTGGTAGATCTTCAGCGGAGGAGGGGAGGATTGCTGTTCCTACCCAGGAGAATTTGGCCCTGAGGATACATGCAGGAGCCGGCGTTTTGGTGAGACCCGAAAAAGTTACATTAGAAGGGCTATGGGATGCCTTGTCTGCAATGAATGTCTCCCTACAAACTGTTGTTTCTTCTATGAATACTGAACTTAAGACTTTAAAGCATGATATTGTAGAAGTCTCGAAGGTTCAAAAGGAACAGGAGGGGAAAATAGAAAAACTACGAAGTGACCTTGAGCAGACCCGGGAGTTTAACCTGGCCCATGTGAAAGATCGGAATGTGACTGCCAGGAGGTTGGAGTATTTGGAAAACCAAGTCCGGAAAAATAACTTGAGACTGGTTAATTTTCCTAGATCTCCTGTGATTTCCCCTCTGGCGATGGTGCGTAGATATTTTGTGGAGGTTTTAAAAATCCCCACGGAAAATCTACCGCCGTTGACTAGAGCTCATTATTTGTCTTTGGGGGGTGACTCTCAGGGGGGTAACAACGTTTCACAGGGGGCTCCTGGGGACCTTACGGAGTTTCTAGAGAGCTCCCTGGAGGTGGTCACTGCTCGTACTACCCTTCTTATTACTTTAGCTCTTGAGACAGATAAAGTGTTGATTCTTCGTTTGTATTTTCGGAATTTCCATGAGCAGTTTTTGGGGTCTTATGTTCGTATATTTCCTGACTTGGCTAGAGGTACTCAACTGAGGAGGAAGGAATTCCTGGGCTTTAAGCCCAGGGTCCTTTCCCTTGGTGGGTCATTCTTGTTGAAATTTCCTTCGCGATGCTGTGTTACATATAAAGATAAATTGTATATATTTTTTGAACCCCGTCAACTCTTGGAGTTCTTGAAGGCTAGGGAGGGAATAGTTGCTGATGGGCCGTCCCTTACGGCAGACGCATAAGTCTTACTCCGCCTGTAATTTTTCTTATTTCCTGTCTTTTGATATAATGTAATTTCCTGAGGCCTCTCTTTCATCATTTAATAGTGGGCTAATTTTGGTATTGTAATTTAATTTCTTTGTTGTGGTCCCTTATTAGGGGATTGTTAAATTTTTTTATTTCCTTGTACCACTTTTCCAACCATTCAAGTTTTGTTGGCTGAATGTAATTTGAAAAATTGAATAAAAAATTAAATCAGAAAAAAAAAAAATGCAGTAATCCTAAATATAAAGATGGGGCATAGACAAATTCAGCTTCAGAGACATCAAAATAAAATCATGACTCTAAAGTTAAAAGACACAGAAACACATTGAATGTATGGAAAATAAGGACCCTAATACTTGTTTTGTCTGCCTAGTTTCATTTTTGTCAATTTTTTTTTATTGCTGTCAAGTCAGTGCTGACTCCTTGGGACCCAGCTGCTTCTGGGTTTTCTTGGCAATGTATCACTGCAAGTAGATTGCCAGGCTTTTTCTTCCAAGACAATGGAGGGTAAAGTGGCTTGCCCCAGGTCACAGGGAGTGCCAGTGAGAATCAAACGCATGATCTTCTGGGCACTAGGCAGTTGCTGTAACTACTAGGCTACTCCTCCACTCTTTTGGTGTGATATCATAGACCATATTTGAACTCTGAATTTTTTCAGTTCTTTGCAACTTAAAATCTTTTGTTCTTCTCTCAGGCTTTTCTTCAGGTAGCAAAGATAAATTACAAGCTTCTATGGTTTAAACTAGGGGTCCCAAAACTATGGCTCATGAGCTGATGTGGCCCTTGGAGCAAGTTTTTCTGAACCTCCATTCTTTTCCTGCTTTCAAAAGAGATCTTTATTGCTTTTTTTAGCCCATGACCATGGAGGGACTAGGAAGGGGTGATGGAGGGTGCAGCACTACTGTCATTGGACTTGATGTGTTTTTCTCCTCCTCTCCTCCTCCTTGGATTCAGAGGAGCATGGGGTGGGACCAGAGCCACATGGTGGAACTCCCAGTATGTTGGCTGATGTAGTCTGCCACCTCTGTTGCTGGATGGAGGTGCAGAAGGCAGATGGTGAGCTGCTTCAGATGAGATGGTGCCCTGTGCAATTACTGGAGGCTGCGCATAGATTGTGGATGACCTCTGCTCTCTCATTCTCCCTCAGGTCCTAGAAGTGTTCTCACATTTCTTCTAGGAGGGCTTGAATATAATTTCTATGTTCCCTCTGCACCTCCAGGGATTGCCTCATGATGTCAAGCTGCTCCCACGGTACCTGGAAATACTCAACATTCTGCTATAGTAACCTTTCCCTGCAGCGCAATAAATGTTGGCTCTGCCAGCTGGTGACATGGCTACCCCTCCTCCTGGAAAAACTGTGACTCCTTGGCAGGTGGGTCCCTATTGTGGAAAGGAGTATGTGGTGGTAATTGTATTGCATCATCATTCATATTTTCCTTCTCCTCCTCCAGGTCTTGTACCTCACCACCTCTGGATTTGCTTACCTCTATGCCATCTCTGGATGACTGCTCCTCCAATGTATCATGGGTGACCATGGACTCAACTCCCATGCCTGTCTGTGCCTCTGGGATGATCCTGTTGCCAAGCTGTTTGTCTTCAGCCTTGGTGCCATCTGCAGTATTATTAGCATCCTCAGCATCTACTGATATGGAGTAAAGGGTACACACACTATCCTGACATCTATATAAATAATATAGTGCAGCTGTCCTGCCATTTCAACAATCCCTGAGTGCATAAAAAAGGTTAGAGTGAGGTAAAGGACCATTGCCGGGGCACATGAGAAATTGCCAGAGATGTGTGGGTGCCATAATTGAGGGGAGGAGAAAAGAAGATTTCACCTGGTAACCTTATGCATTTCATCCACTGCAATGTCATCCAACCTGCCTCACCCAGACATGGCTTCAGCCACTGTAATGCCATCACCATCTGGATCCATGCTCTTATACAAACTGTGCCTACATGGCTCCAGGTCCACTGTGAGTGTCTAGCCATTACATGTTATATATCCACACATATATACAGGCCTAGTTCACCTGATGGCAGCACTGGTTTTGTCTCTGCCTCGGGAACCAAATCAACCAAGCACCTGGACCTCTTTTTACTCAGTCTCTGAAGATCTTTGCACCAAGCTCCTGAAAACCTTGAACACGTCCACATCCATTCTTGACCCATGCCCAACCTTGTGGGTAAAAACACTGGCAAAAGAAGTAGCCCCATCCCTTAAACAAGGATTCATGCTACCGCTGCTGAAAATCTCTTCGAGAAGACCACTACTGAAGAACAACACCTCTGACCCATCTTCCCCTGCCTCTTATCACCCAATATCCAGCCTCCCGCTTCTATCCAAACTAATCGAGAAGGCAGTCCAATTTCAACTACAAGACCACGTAGACACGTCCTCCCCACTTGATACTGAACAGCACGGGTTACGAGAGCGCCATGGGGTAGAAACCTTATTAACATCCCTTCTGAACACCGTACTCAAAGGTAATGAAGACACCAAAAAGGGATTCATTCTCATTTTCATCGACATAACAGCTGCATTCGATTCCATAACCCACACCATACTTCTGGACAGGCCCAATGAAATAGGAATAAGTGGAACACCACTATCCTGGTTCCGCTCCTACTTAGCAGACAGAAGATCACAAGTCAAGATAAAATCTGACACGTTAAGACCTTTTCCGCTAACATAAGTTCTCCCACAAGGCTCCGCACTCTCCGCTCTCCTCTTTAACCTGTACATACAGCCAGTATGCAAAATCCTACGAGCACAAAATACATTACCATCTATACGCAGATGATGTAATGATTTATTCTATCCTAGATACTAAGAAACCTGACTACTCCCCCATAACAGCCTGTATGTTAGCAGTTACAGAATGGCTACTACAACACAATCTGGAAATCAATTACAAGAAACCAGAAGCTCTCATAATCACAAGAGACAATATATTCAACCCTCCTGACAGCCTACCAATAGGAAGCAAATCAATCCCCATCAAGAAAGAAGTTAAGTACTTAGGAATCTACATTGACCAGAGGCTTAATTTTCAGTCTCACACCAGTAAAACCACCTCAAGGGTATATTACAAAATGAAGTTCCTGCAGAATCTTTGACCGTTTCTAGAGCTGAACCACTTCCACACAGTATGTCAGGCGCTAATCACACCACACCTTGACTACTGCAATCTAATTCTCTATGGCTTGCCTAAATGCTCAACACAAGCCTTGCAGATGGCCCAAAATGCAGCAGTACGCCTAATCACCAAAGCCAACAAGCAAGCTCACATTACTCCGATACTTGAATCTCTCCATTGGCTCCCCATCAGTTCAAGAATAAAATACAAGGTACTAATGATAGCATTCAAAATACTCCATGAACAATCTTCGGACTGCCTAAAAACCCTAATTAAAAGACTCCCCGACAATAGATCAAGAAGGACACAACACCAAAACTCCCTGGCAACCCCAAAGACACCTACAGGCACCTCTCAGAACACTCTACTCAGAGTTTTTGAGCTCTACATTCCAACATTATGGAGCCCCCTCCCTCATCACTTGAGAGCCACCAAGGGTATTACTGACTTCAGAAAATCCTTGAAGACTCACCTTTTTAATGAACATTTTAAGCCATCACAAGTTAACTAACAGCAAGACTTATAACAAATGTTATGCAATAGCCAACTCCTCATAAACATATATGTATGAGTCCACTCACCTATGTAAATAGTTCTAATGTGAATGTAATCATTCTTAATTGTTGTTGTAAATAGTTCCAAAAGTTCTATCTACACAAAGTTATCTATGTTCCCTGTAACCCGCTTTAAGAATTTGAAAAGCGGTATATAAAAAAATGTTAAATAAAATAATAAATAATAAAATAAATAATGAAGTCTAGTAATCTAGGTTGGCCAATGGGAGAAAAGCAATGCTACATAATTATGCCAGTCCTTCTGCTGCATGATTTGGTTGCCGACATTTTTTTACATTACATTTCACTTTTGATTATGTTAGCCAATGTTATACATTGTCAAAACAGAATAACATATCTATCACCATATTTCCCAGAATTATAAATTGTGTTTTTTTACATTGGGAAACCATGGTGTGACCTATACACCGAAGTGACTTATCTTATAAATTTATGTGGACATGAGCCCTCTAGTCTCCGTCAGCTGAATGAGAATACTTCCTGTTGGCTTTCCTAGTGGCTGATACTGAAACTAGGTCCGAAGTGAAGCACTGTGGTGCGGCGGGAAAAAGAAAGTCTTGCTGATGTCTCCTGCCGCTGAGCAGAAAGACATTGCCGACGAGCCCAAATGTCCTGCCAAACCCTCCCACCGATGGCTTACAGTTGCGGAAGTCGCAGTGGGAGCCAACTCCTCGCTGCTCACTCTCTCCTCGAACCCAGAGAGGCAGCGGGAAAGGGGAGGAAGAGGAGCAGGGACCTTAAAGAGCCCGTGTTGTGGTAGATTCTGTAAATACCCTAAGGTACTGTATTTCCCGGATTATAAGTTGCCCCTGTATATAAGTCACAGTGCCTCGATTTGACGTTTTCACATGTAAATTACTAGTAAAAGTCACCCGTGTGTATAAGTCGTGACTTATAATCCGGGAAATATGGTAAGTGCAAAAGTTTATTCATCAAATATAAGAAAACATGTTAATATAATAGTATATGATAGTTTAAACAGGAGCAAGAAGAGCTCCTGAAAGGTTGACTTCTTTGCTGTCATCTTTTTGGGACCAACCCATCCAAGGTGACCATCCCCATATCAAGCTGGTTCTTATTTGTGGCCCATAATGACATCAGTGAGAAGGGGAGAGTCCCCATGTCACAAGGCAGGCAGAAACAGGAACAGCTGGGTCAACTCAGCAGACCTTTCCAGCAACATGGAGTGAAAAAAAGAAAGATAGCCTCTCTTTCTAGGAATGCTAGAAGATCATATTCTAGAATCAATGCTCTTTAATATTTATATAAATGATATTAAGCTGTTGAAATGTCTCTCTTTAAGGAGCTGTATGTAGAGAGAGGTAAGCATGTTCCAGCAGGGTCACTTTTTCTCCACCAGCCTGTCGATGGGATCAGGTAGTTTAAGGTGGAGATGAGGAAAAGTAATAGGCCTGAATGAAGGGATGAAGTTAATGGGAGCACAGTGAAGGGGGATTGGACTGAATGGGAATGAGGAGTATTTAACATATTACAAAGTATTTAACATATTACAAAAAGTACCATGAATGCGTGCGTCTATTTTTTTTTAAGTGCTATTAAATTAATGCTGACTCATGATGACCCAGCAGCCCCTGGGTTTTTTTGCCAAAGTATGAGCGGAAGTAGATTGCCAGGCCTTTTCTTCTGTGTGTGTCTATATCTCCCTAGATATTGTTATACATTTCATTGTGGTATTAAGAATAAGCATAAAACAGAACCTACAATTATTCTTCTTTTAAATTAATACATTAAATCAACAACATGGTATTGGTTACTCATATTCTATGGTCAATGTTTCCTCGGATAAGGCAAAGCAAATCACTATTATTTTCAATATTTTCATGCTTGGCCAGCACAAAATAACATCTGTTATATACTATAAAAACATCACTTGAGAGTCACAAATTAAGAATGTGTACTGTGGGCCTAATCCATACTATTATGGCTGACGTGTGACCTGCACAGATGGACCTATGCTGCAGGAAAAAAAGCAAATCGGTCAATCTCATTGTCCAAATCTTCTTTTCACAGAATGGCTGATCACAATAAGTTGAACTCTGTCTTAGGAATTTAAAGGGGTACTGTAGACACCTCGCACTATACTTCTGGAATCTTGAGTGTCTATATACATAATGGGCTTAATTTTAGAAACTTCAAACATCGAGCTATATAAAAAGTGGACTTGCACATGTGAAACATATGAGCAGTTTTAGAAAAGATGCTATTTATACAATAGCATGTATAGGGAAAGTAGGCATCTTGTAGGAAGTCCTTTAAAGTATAACTGGAATATATGTATTCAGCATTTTTACCTGTCACCATTTACATCTGCTTAGCATCTTGCACAACCTCTGACCAAAATGATCATTTGGACCTACAGCTTGGAGAGGATGCATGATGATTGAGATTTGCCCACCTCTTGGAGTCACAAACCCCTCTTCCCCGGGGAAAAAGTTTGACTTTCTGAAGAAAGTTCATTTTTTCAAAGCTATTGTGTGTGCATGTTTATAAAATCCACTGTATTCATGTTTAAGAGGCATTGGATACATCTGGAGGCTGGTTATAGAATAGTGCCATATACACATATATAGCCCTTTGTGAAGTCACACTTTTTTTTGAATGTATATGTTTATAAAATGGCCTAGTCTCCCGTGTGTAGCACTACTCATTTTTTTTTATTTATTTATTTTATTTAACATTTCTTCTATACCGCGCTATTAAGATCAGTGCGGTGTACATTGAACAAAATATACAACAATGTATGCAAGTAACATTGAGTTTACATAGAACATGGGAATATATAACATGGATTAACAGGGAAAACTATGTACAGTCAACATCATATATGTATATGTTTTTACTATATAAATATGTTATTTATATAGTACTTTTTGGTGCTGCTATATAGATTGTATTGCTCAGCACTCACCAAGAGTTTTTAAAAATATTCTTTGATGTCTATTTCTCCATTTACACTATCTATACAAAGCTATCCTCAATACACTTGAGTGCTGGAAATAGTGTATGTCTGTTGGATCCCACCCTGTTCTGCCAGTGGTTCAGAGGGAATGTGCTATGAATTACAAAATCATAGGGTTGTGGTAGGCACAGCCACATGACCCGAGAAAGAGTGTTCTGCTTTTCACTGTAGTGTGCAGGAAAGGAAAGGCAGCCACTCCTATAGAAGAAACAGGGAGGGAGGTGCAGTGGATGATGGAAGTCATTGGGTTGAATCGACCCTACAGGGAGGGAATAGAAGGAAGTTTGATGTGCTGGGTCCATTCAAGAGCAGGAAAGAAATAATCTCCATTTTAGTAATACTCAGTGTTCTTCTGTCTAAACACACAAATGGAGGGAGGAGTGGCCTAATGGTTGGGGTGAATTGCCTCAGGCCAGAGTCAGGGGTTTGAATCCTGCTGGTGGACAGCAACCTCAGGCCACAGAGACTGCAGTTTTTAGTCTCACAGGCACTTCTTAACCCTCAGTTGCCTCAGGTACAATAAAAACACATATTGTGAGTCCTTTGGGGACAAGGGAAATATATATGCAGTACCTGAATGTACACCACTTTGACCAAGTGAAAAGTGGTATATAAGCATTGCTAAAAAAGAATGTCTGAGGTTTCACCTTTAACATCATGGACTTCAAGAACTTTGAGTCGAAGGACTACCCAGAGGGACTACTACAACTGGAAATAGATCTGCACTTGTAAGTATTTTTCTTCTAGAGTATATTCTAAATCTTGGGGGGAAAAGAGTAATCTTTGGGTTAAAGCAGATAAATCTGTATATTTTAGAATTCAGTGTGTTTGCTGAGTCAGTCAGGTCTTAATACCACCAGAGAACTTTTCATTTAAATCAAATCAGAGTATAGCTTAGCATACAAGTAGAATAAATAGAGTCTAAGTACAAAGAACTAAACTTGTTTCTAGTGGCATTTACAAAGAGGCCTTTCAGTTAGGAAGCAAAAGATCTGTGAAGTTGTCTTAAATAGGTGTTAAAGGCAAGTGACAGGTCAAAGGGGCAATATGAAAGACCCCCTTCTATCAAGCCAAGGGCTGTGTGAATCATCCAGGAAATTGGTAAGACTTTAGCTTAGAAGCACAGGTCAGGGCACTGTGTAGCAAGCTAGCTTGTAAGTCTTCTTTCCCTCCCTCCTGCTCCAACTCCCACCCGCCCCTGGAATAATCTTAGCTCTATAGGCTCTTAAACCTATTAAAGGGAGGAGCTGCCCATATCACTTTCAGGTGTGGCTGGTTATCCTCATCAGGAATACATTTATTAAGGACATGAGATAAATTATTCTTGAGGTGCACAAAGTCCATTTAATATATAAGGTATAGCTACATTAGTATAAGTATCTCCTGCAAACCTAAGTAAGTAAAGAACTTTAATATCTGAACAAAACCTTAAAACTAAGATACAGACAGCAGTCCAGCAGCATGATGGGGGCTTTCCAGTCTTCTGCATTGAGTGTCACATGTATGATTTTCTCCCAGTTGGTGAGGGATCTTACATATGTACTAGGTGCAGGGAGCTCTCTGCTCTTAGAGAACGAGTCCAATATCTGGAGGCTAAAGTAGATGATATGGAGGACATAAGGAAGACAGAGAAGTACATAGACGAAACCTACAGGGATGTAGTTCTGAAGTCCAACCTCCAGTCTGACAACCTCCGTGTTGCAATGGAGGAAAGTGGTCACATGACAGGAGAGCATCACTCTGGTGTGGCAGGAAGTGATCCTGAAGTTAAAACCTGTCCTCTGGCTGATGTAAAACCCTCTTGCACCGAGGAGGTTTCTCCAGGACCATATGCCCATGAGGGGAGGATGAGGATGGCCGTTATAGTTGGTGATTTGATCATTAGGCTGAAGATAGCTGGGTGACTGGTGGACGTGAGGATCGCCTGGTAACATACCTGCCTGGTGCAAAGGTAGCGGACCTCATGTGCCACTTAGACAAGGTGTTAGATAGCTGTGGGGAGGAGTCTGCTGTCTTGCTACATGTTGGTATCAATGACATAAGAAAGTGTGGTAGGGAGGTTCTGGAGGCCACATTTAGGCTTTTAGGTAGGAAGTTGAAATCCAGAATTTCCACAGTAGCATTCTCCGAAATGCTTCATGTTCCATGTGCAGGACCCAAAAGGTTGGCAGAGTTCCAGAATCTCAATGCGTGGATTAGACAATGGTACAAAATAGAGGTGTTTGGATTTGTTAGGAACTGGGGAATATTCTGGGGAAAGAAGGGGCTTTTCCGAAGGGATGGGCTCCACCTTAATTGGGATGAAAGCAGGCTGCTGGCATTAACCTTTAAAAAGGAGATAGAGCAGCTTTTAAACTAGATAATAGGGGAAAGCTGACAGTTGCCAAGAGTGCATGGTTCGGAATGATGTATCTATGAAGGATACTAGCAAAAGAAAGAAGTTAGGACATATTGACAGAGAGGTTCCAATAAAGACAAAAGTAACCCAAATGCCCTTAAATACAGAGCAGTCAGAGCTTAAAGATTCCAAATTACCCCTGCCTAGTGATAACTAGATTAATATGAATAAAATGTAACCTCTAAAATGCTTGTATGGAAATGCTAGAAGTCTAAAAAATAAGATGGGAGAGTTAGAATATATAGCACTAAATGAGAGGCATGATTGGTATCTCAGAGACCTGGTGGAAGGAGGACAACCAGTGGGACATTGTGATACCTGGGTAGAAATTATATCTCAGTGATAGAGTAGATCAAATTGGTGAAGGGATTGCGCTCTGTTAGAGAGGGAATTGAGTCACACAGGATTAAAGTGTTGCAAAAAACAAAATACATGGTAGAATCTCTATGGATTGATATACCATGAAAAAGGGGAAGGTGATGGCAGTGGAGGTGTACTACTGACTGCCTGGCCAGAATGAACAAATGGATGATGAAATGCTCAAAGAAATCAGTAATAATAATGGATGATTTCAATTACCCCAGTATCGACTGGGTCAGTGTCACAGCAGGACAAGCTAGGGAGATAAAGTTTCTAGGTGAAATAAATGATTACTTCTTGGAGCAGCTGATTCATAAACCAACAAGAGGGGACACCATTTTGGAACTAGTCCTTAGAGATACGCAAGATCTGGTGCAAGAGATAAGGGTGTTGGGAGCACATAGTAATAGTAATCATAGCATGATCACATTTGATTTCATAAATGGAGGAAGGACTGCAGGGAAATCCACAGTACTACCTTTTAACTTTCAAAAGGGTGACTACGATAAAATGAGGAAAATAGTTAAGAAAAAAACTAAAAGGAGCAGCTGCAAAGGTTAAAGATTTACATCAAGCATGAGCGTTGTTTAAAAATACTATCTTGGAAGCCCAGACCAGCTGTATTCCATTCTTTAAGAAAAGTGGAAGGAAGTCCAAAAAACTGCCAGCATGGTTTAAAGGTGAGGTGAGAGGCTGTTGTAGTCAAAAAAACATCTTTCAGGAAATGGGAAAAAGGAGCCAAATGATGAAAACTGGAAACAACATAAGCCCTGGCATGTTGGATGCCAGGCATTGATAAGGCAGGCAAAGTTAGAATTTGAGAAGAAGCTTGCTGTGGAAGCAAGAATGCATAATAAAGACTATTTCAAGTACATATGTAGCAAAAAACGTGAGAGAGTCAGTTGGACCATTAGATTATAGTGAGGTAAAAGAGGCACTAAGAGAGGACAAAGCTCTACTGCAGATACTAAATGAATTCTTTTCTTCAGTCTTTACTGAAAAAGATGTAGGGAAGTTACCCATGGTTGAAATGGTATTTAAAGGTAATGCATTGGAAAAATTGAAAGAAATATCAATAAATCGGGAAGATATATTACAATTATTTGATAAACGAAACAGGCAAATCACCTGGACTGGATGATAGACAGCCGAGGGTGTAGAAAGAACTGAAATATGAGATTGCAGACTTACTATTAGTAATCTGTGACATATCATTAAAATCATCCATAGTACCTGTAGACTGGCGAATGACCAATGTAAGACCAATTTTTAAAAAGGATTCCGGGGGTGATCCGGGAAACTACAGGTCAGTGAGCCTGACATCAGTACCGGGCAAAATGGTAGAAACCATTATAAGAACAAAATTACTGAACATGTAGATAGTCATGGTTAATGGGAGAAAGCCAACATGGCTTTAGCCAAGGAAGGCCTTGTCTTACTAATCTGTTATATATTTTTGAAAGTGTGAATAAACAAGTCGACATAGTTGAGCCAGTCAATACAGTGTATCTGGAATTTCAGAAAGCCTTCGACAAGGTCCCTCATGGCGAAGTTAAAAAGTCTTGGGATAGGAGGCAAAGGGTAGGGCTGAATGGCCAATTATCCCAATGGAGAAAGGTGAATAGCGGAGTACTCCAGGGATCTCTGCTGGGTCCGCTACTTTCTAGCATATTCATAAATGACCTGGAAATGGGAATAATGAGTGAGGTAGTCAAATTTGCAGATGACACAAAATTATTCAAAGTTGTTAAAAAACAAGAGGATTGTGAAAAATTGCAAGTGGACCTTGATAAATTGGAAGACCAGATGTTCAAATGGCAGATGAAATTTACTGTGGACAAGTGCAAAGTTATGCATCTAAGAAAGTAGAACCCAAACCATGGTTACACGATGCAAGGTTCCACATTAGGAACCACCACCCAGGAAAAAGATTTAGGCCTCATCGCGTATAACATGTTGAAACCCTCCGACCAGTGTGCAGCAGCAGCAAAGAAGGCAAATAAAATGCTAGAAGGAATCATAAGGAAAAGAATAGGAATGGAGAATAAAATAAAGGATGTCGTATAATGCCTCTATGTCTTTCCATGGTGCGACTGCACCTTGAATATTGTGTGCCATTCTGATCGCCGTATCTTAAAAAGGATATAGCAGAATGGTACAAAGACGAGCCACCAGAATGGTAAAGCGGATGGAAGAATACACCTATGAAGAGAGGCTTAAAAAGTTAGGGCTCTTCAACATGGAAAAGAGAGGGCTGAGGGGAGATATGATAGAGGTCTATAAATTAATGAATAAGTGGAACAGGTAAATGTAGATTGATTGTTTACGCCATCAAAAAGTAGAAAGACTAGGGGACATAGAATGAAGCTACAATTGTAACCCATTTAAGACTAAAAAGAGAAAATATTTTTTCGTTCAACACATAGTCAAACTCTGAAATTCTTTACCAGAGGATGTACTAAAAGCTGTTAGTTTAGCTAGGTTTAAAAAGGTTTGGACAAGTTCCTGGAGGAAAGGTCCATAAACCATTATTAAAGAGGACCCAGGTAATCCATTGCTTGCCCCAATACAAGCATTATGGCATCTGTGTGTCTTTTGAGAAATTGTTAAGTACTTGTGACTTGGATTGGCCACTGTTGGAAACAGGATACTGGGCTTGATGAACCTTGGTTTGCCCCAGTATTGCATTTCTTATGTTCTTATATTCTTACTTAGCCAAATAAAAAAGACCTTACAAATCTGGGAAATCAAACTTCAAATAAGAAAAAAAAAACAGCCATCACAGGCTTATATAAGCTCAGTTATGGATGAGGTCTTTTGTTAATCTATAGTAGTCTGGGGTTTTTTTTTGTTATTTGGTGTCAAGAAACACAGACACTGTGTGACTACGTCTGGTTCTGCAGCTTTAACAGAAGATATTGATTATTATTTTAACATATGAATTGCCATCATGGGCCTGGCCAAAGGCCTCTCAAGCCCAGCATCCTATTTCCAACAGTCAAGAAATTGCCAGGATCCCAAAAAGTAGCAAGATCCCATGCAGCAATAAGCAGTAGATTTCCTTCAAATCTATCTTAATAACAGTTTCTCTGAATTTTGAACTTGTTTGTGTGTATTGCAGAATATTAAAATGTTCTATCTTTTAACTGGTTTCCAATCCACAATAGGTCATTGCTACCTATTCCATGACTTTTTAATTTCCTCAGGAGTTTCTCATGAGAGACCTTGTCAGAGGTTTCCCGAAAGTCCAAATACACTAGTGGGGTCATTTTGGAACTCTCTTCATGCTTTGGCAGTTCAAAAATGGGCATAGAGACATCGCCAGAGCCATTTTAGAAGCTAGGTCTGTGGACATCCAAGTCTGAACAGGGACATGGTGGAGGGGTGGCTGGGGCATTCCCAGGAAACTGGATGTCCCTGTCTGATCTCAGAAATGTCCCAGGTATTGGTGTTGCATCTAAGTTTAGACCTGCTCCAGGCATGAGCAGTGCTTTTTTGGCTGAAAAATATCTAGGAGTGCAGAGCACTCTTATCATCCCTAGCACTCAGCACAGTTTCAATGATAGCAGTAGTGGGATATGAATTCTGGCTCCCCTATTTCTAGCTTATTACACTAACCATTAGGCTATCCTAGATATCCAGCTTCTGGAATACTATTCTGGGGGCATCTATGTAGAATCCCTTGCAGGCGTCCATATTGGGCATGTCCATGTTTGTGAAATCATGTCTGTGCTTGGATGTGCCTGCTTTATTTTCAAATGTTCTGGCTTAGACATCCTAGATTGCACTTGGACAACCCTTCTAAAATTCCCCTCCATATCAACTAGCTTACCTGTCTCTACATGTTTATTCATGTCTTCCAAAAATGTAGGAGTTTGGTAAGGCAAGGCTTCCAGAGGTCCACGTTGGCTTTGTCCCATTAAACTATGACTATGGGGTATGTTTACTAAGCCAGGCTAATGGTTAACCTGTGCTGTTTGTAACTAGACCCCATATTATTCAAGGGACTCAGTAACAAATAGCACAGGTTAATTGTTAACCCAGCTTAGTAAACATACCTCATGTGTTCAGCAATTTGGTATTTTTTGCCCAGCACTGACATTAGGCTTATGGTCTGTAGTTTCCTGGATCACCTCTAAAATACTTTTTAAAATTTGGCATTAGGTCGGTTTGAACATATTATACCTCTACTAATAAAAGAACATTGGCTATCCATTTCTAATTGCATCAAATTTAAGAGTCTAATGTTAGCACACAGGGCTTTTTATACGGGCTTTCTTCACTATCTGGATGTGTTCCAAATCCCCTATAGTCTTTCTCATTCCCTCTGTTCATCTCAAGGTCATTTCTTAGTAGTCCCAACTTATAAACATTTTGAAGCTAATTCCATAATGCTGCACATCCGGCCCGCGGGCACGTCCAAATTGAAAATGTGCATGAATGGAACCTGCAGGCATGGAGATAGACGCAGCCACGGGTATAGAATCACGTACATAGATGCACTTGGCACGGCCCATACATAGCACTACGTTATACGGAGATGGGTTTAAGCAAACAATGGCTGTTTGCGTCCCCACACTCATCCTATTCTGAAAAGGTGTATGTATGTGATCCTGCCCGTCTCCGTAAGATACCTGTGAACAGCCATGTCTCCCCTTTGAAAAGTGCAGCTCCTAAGCTGCTGTGTCCACAGACAGTGCTGTTTTAAGGCAGAAGTACAATGAAAACTGAAGATACATATAAGTGAATGAAATTGAGACAGTAGAAGCTAGTCCTTGGTATGCCCATGACACTACAAAGCAATCGTAGTGCACTGTAATGTAGTAGAAAAACAGGTAGAGAGAGATCTGTCTGGAACAAGATGCAGTGCAGCACTACATACATGGCAGAAGAAGACCTCCCTAGGTATGCATGTTGTGGACATCTCTGGAATACTCTCACTTGCAGTCCCACAGAAACATACGTCTGCCAAAAGAATGCCCTGCACTGAATAATGTAGATGATGGGAAGGGAATCATAGGAATCAGTACCTCCAACCCAGCATCATGCCTGATTACTACATTTCTGAATGTATGCATATATACACGCTAACTATGGAAGTGGACCTCAAATAGATACAGAGCTGCATTAGGCCCAAACAGCCCTTCTGTTATATGAGTCTCAAGGGCCAAACCTTGTATGCGCATTGCATATCATAAGTCCACATATTTAACCAACCGCAACAGTGACCTGTGTACAAAATATTTGCCATATAGCCACTGGCATAATACATCCCAGATACTGTGTTCCGATAGGACACACATATGACCTCATCTGCATCAGGGGAATGTACACATTGAATAGAGCATATTGTAAGGATCCATTGTGTGTAGCGCAACACTCCAGCTGTCTGGATGCTGCACATAGCACCGATAGCTGGGATTACATTTTCTCACGGAGTCCTAGGTCTCCGATACCAGTATCATTTCCAGGACTTGGACATTGTTAGGGAACCCAAGCTTTCCCCCTTTAGAACACAGCAAATGCCAGCATAGCCAGAATGTGCACCAGTGCTCTACTGCATACATTTGTGAGAGTGTTTATTTATGCTACTTTGACTTACATCCTCCCTCTCCTCTGCTTTCTGTTCAATAACACTGCATGCTGTGGCTTTCCAGACTGCAGACACACCAGTGCACAGCATAGGTTACACATCCATTCAACAATATGGGCTGCACTGAGGTGCAAAGCAGAAAAATTTCTAAGTCCTACCCTTATTTCATGTTTCTGCAGTTATAATGTGGACGTCTGCAAGGACGACTGTAGACGTACATGGGTCTCTCGAATACGCTTCATACGTCTCTGTGCCTGGCCATGCTCCCTCCCACTCACATTCTCAGGTCCCCGTTTAAGTGCTGTGTATGTGCAGAGCCACAAAGGCTCAGAATACGGTTTTAGACGTTTTAGTGAGAAAAACGTCTATCCCGCACATCCAAGTGGCCTATTTGTGTTTCAGAATGACTTCCCTTAGGTATGAATGGATTAGATCAGCAACCTTTTCTTGTTAATGCCCCCATTCTTTGGAATTTGCTCCCCCCGCCCCCAGATATTAGTATTAGTCTTTGTTTGTCTCCCACTTTGTCTTTATGGTTTATTATGAGTTGGTTTCACTATATGATTTGTTTGCCCTTTCTGTACCTCTCTTTCCTATCTAACTTTGGCGTTCTATTTCCTGGTGTGCAGTGTTTAATCAAATTTTTTATTGTACACCGCTTAATGCTTATGCCCTAGCGGTATATCAAATATGTAAATAAAGATAAAGATAAAGATACCTCACATAAAAAATTTAAGACAATTCTGAAAACCTGGCTTTTCAAAAAGTCCTGCACTACTCACATTTAATATAGGTCTGGGTTTTATTATCATTCTTATCCCTAATGTGTACAGTTTTACTTGTTTTATTGGATTGATTTTTGTTGTGCTAATCATACTGAACCCTATTGACTCTTTGTGTTCTGCTGTGTATTGATTTTATTGTAAACCACTATGATACCAATTTTGCACCTATAGTGGTATAACAGATGTTATAAATAAATAAATAAATAAAATTATGTTGGCCACCCATCCAGTCGTCAGGTACATGTGGATAGTTTTAATGATCAGTTATAAATTACTAATAGTATTTGGCAATTTCATTTTTGAGCTCTTTTAGTACTCTGGGGCATATACCATCTAGGCCAGGTGATTTGGTGCTCTTTAATTTGTCATTTTGGTCTTTTACATCTTATAGGTTCACCGAGAATTGTTTCAGTTCCTCTGAATCATCACCATTAAATGCTATTTCTGGCATGGATAGCTTCTTTATATCTTCTTCAGTAAAGACAGAAGCAAAAAATTCATCTAGTCTCTCAGCTATGGTCTAGCCTTCCTGAGTGCCCCTTTTATCCCTTGATCATCTAATGGTCCAAATGACTCCCTCACAGGCTTTATTCTTTGAATGTACCTGAAAAAAAATTATCATTTTGCTGCTACAGCAAGTTTTTTCAAAATCTCTTTTTAGCTTTTTTATAAATGCTCTGAGGCATTTTTACTAAGGAGTACACCAGTAGTGCGTGTCTGGACCATGAAACTAGTGCGGAGGCCTGTGCCAGTATTAGGGAGTGTGTGCATCCATCCTTCTCCCATTGCCATAATACTAACATGCGGCACTACACAAACTGGCATGTGGAGGCATTTAATGCGCCTATTCAGGTAATATTAAGTAGACCCATGCTAATGGCAACATTCATTAACTCCTGCACTAAACACTATGCACTGTCAACACCCACATTCCAACCCTAATCCACCCAGTGTGCTTGCTGAGTCAGTCAGATTTTAGTACCATTTAAATCAAATCAGAGTATAGCTTAGCATACAAGTAGAATAAATAGTGTCTGAGTACAAAGAACTAAACTTGTTTCTAGTGACCTTTACAAAGAGGCCTTCCAGTTAGGAAGCAAAAGATCTGTGCAGTTCTCTTAAATAGGTGTTAAAGGCAAGTGACAGATCAAAGAGGCAATTTGAATGGCGTCGTCTATCAAACCCCAAAGGCTGTATGAATCACCCAGGAAATTGGTAAGACTTTACCTTAGAAGCACAGGTCAGGGCACTGTATAGCAAGCCAGCTTGTAAGTCTTCTTTCCCTCCCTCCCATCCTGACTCCTGCCCACCTCTGGGATAATCTTAGCTTTATAGGCTCTTAAACCAATTAAAGGGGGGAGGTACCATAATCACTTTCAGGTGTGGCTAGTTATCCTCATCAGGAATACATTTATTAAGGACCTGAGATTAATTATTCTTGAGGTGCACAAAGTCCGTTTAACATATAAGGTATAGTTGTATTAGTATAAGTATTCCCTGCAAACCTAAGTAAGTAAACAACTTAAATATCTGAACAAAACCTTAAAACTAAGATGCAGACAGCAGTCCAGCAGCAAGATGGGGGTTTTCCAATTTTTGTAATTATCAAATGTATGATTTTTTTCCCAGTTGGCGAGGAGTCTTACGTGTGTTCTACGTGCAAAGAGCTCTTTGTTCTCAGGGAACATGTCCAATCTCTGGAAGCTAGAGTAGCAGACTTGGAGGACATAAAGAAAACAGAGAAGTATATAGATGATACCTAAAGGGACGTAGTACTGAAGTCCCACCTCTAGTCTGGCAACCTCCAGGTTACCATGGAGGAGAGAGGTCACATGACAGGAGAGCATCACCTTGGTGTGACAAGAAGTTATCCTGTAGCTAGGACTTGATCTCCAGGTGCTATAAAACCTTCTTGCCCCGAGGAGGTTTCTCCAGGGCCACATGCCCATGAGGGGAGGTTTAGGATGGCCGATATAGTTGATGATTCAATAATTAGGCATGTAGATAGCTGAGTGGCTGATGGACACAAAGATTGCTTGTTAACATGCCTGCCTTTTGCGAAGGTAGCAGACGTCACACACCACCTACACACTGTGTTAGAGCTGGGATGAGTTACTGTATTGGTACATGTTGGTACCAATAGAAACATAGAAATATGACGACAGAAAAAGACCACATGGCCTATCTAGTCTGTCCTTCCATATCAACAACTACAACAGTCCCCATTTTTCCTTTAGAGATCCTCTGTGTTTGTCCCATGCTTTTTTGAATTCAGTTACTGTCCACATCTCTACCACCTCCACTGGGAGACTATTCCATGGATACACCACTCTTTCCATAAAGAAATATTTCCACATATCACTCTTGAATCTATCCCCCTTCACCCTCATCCCATGCCCCCTCGTAGCAGAACTTGTTTTCAATTAAAAGAGGCTCTTCCCCTGAATATTTATGCCATGGAGGTATTTAAACATCTCAATCATATCACCTCTATCCCACCTGTCCTCTAAGGTGTACATATTAAGATCCTTAAGTCTGTCCTCATAATCTTTATAATGAAGACTACTAACCATTTTAGTAGCCACCCTCTGCACCGACTCCATCCTGTTCACATCCTTTAAAAGGTGCGGTCTCCAGAATTGCACACTATACTCCAAGCGAGGTCACACCAAAGACTTATACAGAGGAACTATCACCTCCTTTTTTCTGCTAGCCATTCCTCTCCATATGCACCCAAGCATCCTTCTAGCTTTTGCTGTTGCCTTTTCTACCTGTTTAGCTACTTTAAGATCATCAGACACAAGCACGCCTAGGTCCTGCTCTTCTTTAGTGGACAAAAGTACTTCACTCCCTATACTATATTGCTCCCTTGGATTGCTGCAGCCCAAATGCATGACCTTACATTTTTTAACATTAAATCTCAGCTGCCAAATTCTAGACCATTCTTCAAGCATAACTAGATCCCTCCTCATGTTATCACACCTTCTTGGGTGTCTACTCTATTGCATATTTTGGCATCATCCGCAAAAAGGCAAAGCTTACCCGACAGCCCTTCTGCTATATCACTAACAAAGATGTTAAAAAGAATCGGACCAAGGACAGATCCCTGGGGCACACCACTGGTAATATCCTTCTCCTCAGAGTGAGCTCCATTTACCTGTACTCTTTGTCACCTCCCACCCAACCAATTTCTAACCCAAGCAGCAACTTTAGGGTCCATCCCTAGGGTGCTCAGTTTGTTTATAAGTCGCCTGTGAGGAACAGTGTCAAAGGCTTTACTGAAATCTAAATACACCATATCTAGAGCTCTCCCTTGGTCCAACTCCCTGGTCACCCAGTCAAAGAAATCAATCAGATTTGTCTGACAAGACCTGCCTCTGATGAATCCATGCTGCCTCGGATCCTGTAATCTGCTGGACTCCAGAAACCTCACTATTTTTCTTTCAGCACCGTTTCCAATAATTTACTCACCACCAAAGTTAAACTTACAGGCCTGTGGTTTTCAACCACATCCTTACTTCCGCTTTTGTGTAAAGGCACCACATGATCCTCTCTCCAGTCCTTTGGCACCACTCCAACGAGGCATTGAAAAGGTCAGTCAGTATTGCTTCTAGAACGTCCCCAAGTTCCCTCAGTATTCTAGGGTATATTCCATCCGGTCCCATCGCTTTGTCTACTTAAAGTTGAGATAGTTTCTCACGAACACAGTCTTCTGAAAATTGTTCAAGATGTCCCTCGCTTCTGTTCCTGTTTGTGGGTGTTTTCTGAGGTCCTGCTCCTGGTTCTTCATTTGTGAACACAGAACAGAAGTATTTGTTAAGCAAGTTCTCTTTATCCTCATCAGCTTCTACATATTCCTCCCCTTCACCCTTGAGTCTGACGATACACTTTTGCCCTTCTTGTTTTCACTAACATATCTGAGAAATGTCTTATCCCCCATAGCATTGGCTATTTCCTCCTCTTTTAGAATCTTTGTTTTCCTGACTTCTTTGCTAGCTTCTCTAAGTTTTTCCGAATATAGATGCCTGTCTTCCTCTCTCTGTGATCTCTTGTATTTCATGAAGGCTTCCCTCTTTTTCTTCACTTTTTCAGCTACTTCTTTCAAAAGCCATAGCGGTCTCCTTTTCCTTTTACCTTTATTTACCATTTTAACAAAAAGGTTGGTTGTCCTTAAAATATCCTCTTTCAATTTTGTCCACTGTTTTTCTACATCCCCCAGCTGTTCCCATCCCTCTAATGACTCCCTGAGGTATTGGCCCATCTTGGCAAAGCTAGTCTTCCTAAAGTGTAAGACCCTCACTTTTGAATGGATTCTAACAGCCCTAGTCCTAATACTGAACCACACCATCTGGTGATCACTGAAAAAGTAGGAAAGTGTGGTAGGGAGTTTCTGGAGGCCAAATATAGGCTTTTAGGTAGGAAATTGAAATCCAGAACTTCCAGGATAACATTTTCAGGAATGCTTCCGGTTCCATGCGCAGGACCCAAAAGGCAGGCAGAGTTCTGGAGTCTCGATGCATGGATGAAACGATGGTGCAAAGAAGAGGGTTATGGATTTGTTAAGAACTGGGGAACATTCTTGGGAAAGGAGGGGCTTCAACTTAACCAGGATAGAAACAGGCTGCCTGCATTAACCTTTAAAAAGGAGATAGAGCAGCTTTTAAACTAGATAATAGGGGAAAGCCAACAGTTCACACTCCCTGCCGTTCTCTCTGTTCTATCCATGCCAACCGTTTGACCCTACCCTCCCCTTCACAGGCTCACCTCGAATCCACTCGCTCCTCTGCCTTTTACTTCCTTGGGCCCCGTCTCTGGAATTCGCTTCCCCCGGACCTTCGCCTGGAACCCTCCCTGAAAACCTTCCAGACCCGCCTGAAGACTTACCTCTTCTGCCTTGCGTTTGATCTTCCCCCACCTCCCTCCCCTCTCTCCCCTCCCCCTCGCTGATTTCTTACAGCCCCTATTTGTTACCTGACCTTTCTCTTTAGCTCTTTCCTTCTCTCTTAACTATCCTATCATACATTTGGCGTTCCTTTCCTTTTTCCTTGCAGCTTTTTGTACATTGTGCACTGCTCTGACGCGCCTGCATTGAGCGGTATATTAAGCCTCAAATAAAGATAAAGATAAAGTTGCCCAACAGTGCATGGTTCAGAAGGATGTATCCATGAAGGATACTAGAAAAAAGATTGAAATTAAGGCATAACGACAGTGAGGTTCCAATAAAAACAAAAATAACCCAAATGTCCTTAAGTACAAAGCAGTCAGAGCTTAACGATTCCAAATTAGCCCTGCCCACAGATAACCAGAATAATATGAATAAATTACAACCTCTAAAATACTTGTATGCAAATGCTAGAAGTCTAAAAAATAAGATGAGAGAGTTAGAATATATAGCACTAAATGAGAGGTTAGATATGACTGATATCTGGTGGAAGGAGGACAACCAGTGGAACACTGTGATACCTGGCTGCAAATTATATTGCAATGATAGAATAGATCAAATTGGTGGAGGGGTTGCACTCTATGTTAGAGAGGGCATTGATTCACACAGGATTAAAGTGTTTCAGGAATCAAAACACAAGGTAGAATCTCTATGGATTGAAATTCCATGTAAAAAGGGGAAGAAGACTGCCTGGCCAAAATGAACAAATGGATAAATGAAATGAAATGCTCAAAGAAATCAGGGAAGCTAACAAAAGTTAGAATACATTGACTGGGTCAGTGTCATGGCAGGACATGCTAGGGAGATAAAGTTCCTAGATTAAATAAATGAACTGCTTCTTGGAGCAGCTGGTTCATGAACCGACAATAGTGGAATCCATTTTGGAACTAGTCCTTAGTGGTGCACAAGATCTGGTGCAAGAGATAAGGATGTTGGGACGACTTGGCAATAATGATCATAGCATAACGGGTTTGATTTCATAAATGGAGGAAGGATGGCATGGAAATCCACAGTACTGCCTTTTAACTTACAAATGGGAGACTATGATAAAATGAGGAAAACAGTTATGAAAAAACTATAAGGAGCAGCTACAAAGGTTAAAGATTTATATCAATCATGGGTGTTGTTTAAAAATACTATCTTTGAAGCCCAGACCAGCTGTATTCCATGCTTTAAGAAAGGTAGAAGGAAGTCCAAAAAACTGCCATCATGGTTTAAAGGTCAGAGAGGTTGTGAGGTCAGAGAGGCTGTGATAGCAAAAAAAAAAGCATCTTTCAGGAAATGGAAAAAGGAGTCAGATCCCGAAAAATGGAAATCAACATAAGCACTGGCAAGTTAGATGCAAGGCACTGATAAGGCAGGAAAAGAGAGTTTGAGAAGAAGCTTGCTGTGGAAGCAAAAACGCATAATAAGAACTTTTTCAAGTACATTCATAGCAAAAAAACCGTGAGAGAGTCAGTTGGACCATTAGATGATAGAGGGGTAAAAGGGGCATTAAGAGGGGACAAGGCAATAGCAGAGAAACTGATTGAATTCTTTGCTTTGGTCTTTACTGAGGAAGACAAAGGGAAGTCACCCATGACTGAAATGGTATTTAAAAGCAATGCATCGGAAGAATTAAACGAAATATCAATAAACCGGGAAGATCTATTACAACTATTTGATAAAGTAAACAGTAGCAAATCATCTGGATCGGATGGTATACATCCCAGGGTGTTGAAAGAACTATAATATAAGTTTACAGACTTACTATTATCAATCTGTGAACTATCATTAAAATCATCTGTAGTACCTGAAGATTGGCGAATAGCCAATGTAATGCCAATTTTTAAAAAGGGTTCCGTGGTGATTCAGGAAACTACAGGCCTAATATCAGCACTGGGCAAAATGGTAGAAACCCTTATAAAGAACAAAATTACTGAACATGTCATGGTTTAATGGGAGAAATCCAACATGGCTTTAGCCAAGGAAAGTCTTGTCTTTCTAATCTATTATATTTTTTTGAAGGTGTGAATAAACAGGTAGACAAAGCTGAGCCTTTGACAAGGTCCCTCATGAGAGCTCTTAGCAAAGTTAAAAATTCATGGGATAGGAGGCAGGGTACTTTTGTGGATCAGGAACTGGTTAAAAGATAGAAAGCAAAGGGTTGGAAGAATGGCCAGTTTTCCCAATGGAGAAAGGTGAATAGTGGAGTACCCAAGGGATCTGTGCTGGGTCCACTGCTTTTTAATATATTCGCTAATGAAGTGGAAATTTGAATAATAAGTGAGGTAATCAAATTTTCAGATGACACAAAATTATTTGAAGTTTTAATAACTTTAAATAATTTTGTGTCATCTTTGTGAAAAATTGCAAGCGTACCTCGAGAAACTGGAAGACTGGACATTTGAATGGCAGATAAAATTTAATGTGGACAAGTGTAAAGTTATGCATCTAAGAAAGTAAAATACAAACCATGGTTACACGATGCAAGGTTCCACATTAGGAACCACCACCCAGGAAAAGGATTTAGGTGGCATTGTGGATAACATGTTGAAACCGCCCAGTGTGCAGTGGCGGCCAACAAGGCAAATAAAATGCTAGGAATTATAAGGAAAGGAATGTAGAATAAAACATAGGATATTATAATGCCTCTGTATTGTTCCATGTTGTGACCGCACCTTGCATTTGTGTGCAGTTCTGGTCGCCATATCTTAAAAAGGATATAGCGGAATTAAAAAAGGTACAGAGAAGAGCCACCAAAATGGTAACGGGATGGAAAGATACCCCTATGAGGAGAGGCTTAAAAGATTAGGGCTTTTCAACCTGGAAAAGAGATGGCCGAGGGGAGATATGATAGAGGTCTATAAATTAATGAATTGAGTGGAACGGGTAAACGTAGATCGATTCTTTACAGCATCAAAAAGTAGAACGACTAGGTGACATGCAATGAAGCTACAAAGTAACCGATTTAAGACTAATAAGAGAAGATATTTTTTCACTCAATGCAAAATCAAACTCTGGAATTCTTTATTGGAGGATGTAGTAAAAGCTGTTAGTGTAGCTGGATTTTAAATAGGTTGGACAAGTTTCTGGAGGAAAGGTCCATAAACCATTATTAAAGAGGACCCAGGTAATCCTTTGCTTGCCCCAATTCAAGCATTATGGAACCTGTGTGTCTTTTTGGTAAACTGCTAGGTAATTGTGACCTGGATTGGCCACTGTTGGAAACAGTATACTGGGCTTGATGGACCTTGGTCTGACCCAGTATGGCATTTCTTATGTTCTTGTGCACCCCGGAAGTTTGGGTAATATGGGCATACACTCAGAAGCAGAACACCCGCAATTTAGGGCAAGACTACCACATGTGTTCAAAGTCCCCATGCTTTCTGAAAAGTCTCCAGCATAGCAGGTCATCTTTCCTCCCCCAACGGTAGATCTGATTTAGTACCACAGCCATCCACAGTGAAATGGAGCAGGAGTGAGAGTACTGGTATTCCTCATCCCAGGAATTCCCCTGAGGCATCACCCATAGTCACACTCCAACTCACTTTGTGGGTGAGGGCATGTGCAGGGGTTGTGGGTTCCATTGAGGAAGCTCAATAAAGATGCACCAGACAGGACTTCAGCTGGGTGGAATCAAAAAGAATGTGCTCCCACTGTTTAAGGGGATGTGAGATATCCAATAACTGGGAGGAGCCTCTGAAACAGTGCCACAGCTGAAAGTATTGGAAAGCGAGGTTCTCCAGACCTTCTCCAACCAGGTCTTAGAGAAAAAGGAATCGCCATCAAACAATGAAGATACCCGTAGGGAGCTCCCTATGTTGAGGGTCCTCCTACTGAAGTCTCTAACAAACGCAAAAGCGGAAATCAGGGTGTATTAAGGCCATTGGGGGTATGTACTGTGCCGGTTAAATAGATCATGTCACACTCTCCATGCACATCCCAAAAAGAGGTGGGAAAACATGAGGCATCAATCAGAGTGGCGGCAAAGGGAATCGGGCCTACCCATGCCTCCTCCAGGCGCATCCACTCAGAGCTTGAGCTAGTTGTCCAAAAACAGATGACATGTAGGCATGAACAGTGGTAAGAGAGCTCCAGGTTAAGGAAACCAAGGCCTCCAGAGTGCTTGGGTTGAAAAATAGTGAGCCAACTGATCCAGGGTTTCTTGCCCTGCCAAATGAAGTCTGTAGGAATCCGGCATACTGATTTGAAAAAACATCTAGACACCTGAATTGGGAGATGGGTAAACAAAAATATTATTTTTAATGTGGCCCAGCCAATTAATGTAAGCAGTCCTCCAGGACTTCACATCCCTAATCAAGTCCTCCAGGAGTGCTCCATAATTTAGCGAGAGAAGTCGGGCGAGATTCCAATGGGCATTTATTCCTAGATAGCGGAACTGCTCAACTCTGAGAAAGACACCTGGTAATGAAGGAGGGGGCAATGTTACTGCAGTCAAGCACAAGAGCAAGGCGCCAATTTTTGCCAATTGATAGTGAAGCCAGAAACCCTAGAAAAACTGTCAAGCATGCCCACTATTTCTGGGAGAGTGACTGCAGGATCCCGGAGATAAATAAGCATGTTGTCAGCATACAGGGAGATGGAGTGGATGTGTCCTTCCAATTCAATCCCTGTAACCAATGCACGGTTGTGAATGCGCGAGGCCAGTGGCTCTATGACTAATGCTAAAAGAAGGGGCGATAGAGGGCGTCTCTGTCTGGTCCAATGTCTGAGATGAAAGGGGTTAGAATGAAAACCATTTACAAGGACAGAGGCCGTAGGATTGGCATACATGGTTACTATCCAACCATGTAAATCATGACCAAATCCAAACTGCTCAAGGACCTCAAGCAGGTAAGGCCACCCCACCTTATCGAAAGCCTTTTTGGCATCCAAAGAAAGAATTGCATACTGCTCTGTTTTCTTACGAAGTTCATCTTTAGTAAAACAAAGCAAATCACAAATAACCATGCCTTCACTTTAGTTCCGCCCATGTTATGGAATTCCCTTCCAGTCTCCTTACACGCTATTACAGATTTGCAAACGTTTAGGAAAGAATTAAAAACTATTTTGTTTATGCAACACTATGGAGTAAATATAGGAGGTATTGTTACTTCCCCTGAATAATCTCAGTCTCAACTTGTACCATGATACTCACCTGCTATCCAAAGAAAATGAAGTTCTGCACTGCCTGTAAATAGTTTATGTTCATTGTTCTATGTACATAGTTTTGTTAATTGACTGAATTTCAGACTGTTTGTTCTGTTCTATGTAATAATGTTGTTCTTTGTAAACCATCCCTGATCGCAGGAAGGGGCGATATAGAAGAAACGCCAAATAAAAATAAATAATAATATTAACTAAGCATCGGACATTTTCAAAGGCATACCTCTGCTTCATAAACCCCGTTTGGATGGATGAGGTCATGAAGTTTCGACTCTAAATGTGTGCACAGGATTTTGGTGAAAATTTTGTAGTCAGTATTTAGTTGGGAAATAAGTCTGTAGTTACTGCAAAGAAGCAGGTCCTTGCCTTCTTTGGGAATGACAGTAACCATGGCTTGATAGAAAGACACGGGCAGGGCCTGCTGAGGCAGAATGTCATTGAAGACACGGACCAAGGTGGGAGTGAAGAACTCAGGAAAGGCCTTATAGATTTCAGCTGGGAGGAAGCCGGACCTGACACTTTAGCAGATTTTAAACTGCGAATGGCCAATCTTACCTCTTCAAGTGAGAAGGGGTGTTCAAGTGCCGCACGGACCTCAGGAAGAAGACGAGGAAGATTGGCAGCCGTCAACCACTCGTGAATCACCGCTCCATCAATCTCTACATTTGAGGTGTAGAGAACTTTATAAAACTGGGCAAACACATCAGCTATCCCCTATGACCATGAAGTGTGGTACCATGAGTGGAAGAGAGGGCATATATTCAATGCTTGAGCCTTTGATGTTTCGGCTGCTACAGTAACAGTCGATGCGCTTTGTTTCCATGCTAAAAAAAAATGACGTTTGGTACGGAGCAGCGTTTAGGCAATACCCTCAGTTTCCAAGGCAGAAAGTTCCTCTCAGATGCATCAAGCGCTGCCACACTTTGGGATTACCCCCTTTACGATGAAGCTGTTACAACGCTATGATATCCTTTTGAATGCTGTCCTGCCAAGCCTGGTCTTTTTTCTTGAAAGCACTAGATAGGACATTAGGAGTCCTCTGAGTACCACTTTCCCAGCATCCCACAGTGTAAGGGCAGAGATGTCCCTCGGTGTCCATGAAAGAGAGGTATTCCTGCCATCCCTTCTACACCGCTAGTAAAAACTCCTTATTTTTAAGGAGGCCTCTAGGAAGAGACCATGCACAGGGAGGCATCTCAGATTCCAGATCATCCAATGAGAGAGAGATAAGTGCTTGATCAGAGGCACTCATAGTACCAATGTATATGTCAGATAAGAGAGAGAGCAGATTCCTCGATATGAGTCAAAGATCTATCCAAGAATCCAAGATAAGCTGAAAAATATTATGTATAATCTCTCTCACCCTTATGGGCAGGCCTCCATGCATTGCAAAGATCCAAATCAACCAAGAGCTTCTTAAGCTGGCAGGAGTTCAAAGAAGACAGGCTCCTTCTTTCTGTCCTATCAATGGCTGTCAGAACACAATTAAAATCCCCTCTAATCACTAACTCCCCCTTCTGGTGAATTTTAATGGTCTCTAGGAGCTCTGACAACACACTCCCAATTTGTGAAGGGGGAAAGTAAACATTGACAATTGTGAGCAGAGTATCTTTTAATTCTCCAGAGAGTATGAGAAATCTACCCATAGGATCCCTATAATGCGCAGCCACCTGGAAGGAACTATTGTGGGAGAGAAGGGTTACCACCCCCCCTTTTCTTAGAGGAGAAATTAGACGCATATACCTGTGGGACCGTATGAGACTGCAGCCGTAGGTGGTTTTGCCCTGCGAGATGGGATTCCTGTAACAGAACAATATCAGCCTTTTCTCTTTTCAGCTAGTCCATCACTGCCTGCAATTAATGGGGTTGTGGAAGCCCCAAATGTTCCATGAAATAATCTTAACCATAATCGTTCAGGTGATTCACTACATCTGCAATGATCCATGGGTCTCAAGAGAAAGATAAGAATGCCCATTGGTTGCCTTGAACTCTCTCTTCATGTACTCCTCTCTTTATTTCTGAGCCCCCTCCAGATTCCTACCAAACCCTTACTCCACCCCCCAAAAACATTGGTCCTACTAAAGAAGGACAGAAAAGTTAAAAGGTATACTGAAACTGAACAAAATGGCAATGAAGGTACCATAATAGGGAGACCTGGTGTCCAGCGACAAGCTCCCCTACAATCCACCCTGGTCCCAGTAAGGCCTAGTCTCCAAAAGAGGTCACCTCCCCATGTATCCTCAACAAATACAAATATTCCATCCATCCTGAGCCCCCCTCCATGGACTCGTACTGGCCAGAATCCGTCCCCTAACTAGAGGAACAAAGGTACCCTACCCATAGGGGTGCCAACTGTAACCTCTGGCCACCAGGCCATTAACCTACTCTGAAAGAACTTCCCAGAAGCACACTCAGCAACCCCAGGGACAGATTGGCCTTTCAAAGAACAGTTTAACAGAGCACTTTCCCAAAAAAACAAACCCTAAACACAAGGAGGAACAAAGAGTTCTCAATAAGCAAATAAGCAGTAAGCAAGTAAGCAAGAAATAAGGCAGCAGAGAGACATGCACACAAAGGTCAAAGGAGATCATCCCCTGCCAGATCAGGGAGGCTTAGTAGTGTCCATGTCCCGACAGTGAGAGTCCTCAGGTTCATTGTCCAAGTGCTTCCTGGCCCAGGTATCTTATACCTCCCAGTCACGGTGCTCACTGTGCTGCTTAGGGGTATGCATCATTCTGGATTAAATCCAGTAATTCCAGACAATCTGCTAGCTTGGATACTTTGTGTTGCACATTATTGTATTCAAAGATGAAGGCAAAGGTGAAACCCCACCTATATTTGATGGACTTTTGCTGCAGCAGCTAGGTCAATGACTTGAAGCTCTTCTGCTGTTCAAGCATGTACTGAGAGAGATCTTAGAATATCTGGATCTTCTGACCCTGGAATGTGATGGAACGCTTGCTTCAGAGGCTGCAGAGAAGCTGGATTTTATCTTCGAAGAAATGAAAACAAGCTATAATAGGCTGAGGTCTGGATCCAGAACCCCCTCTGGGCCACATGCTTCAGGGGGTCCTCTCAATTTTGATTGAGCCAGGTGCCCCAGGGACACAAAAAGTGTACAGTTTCTGGATTAATTCTTCAGTATTTTTCTTGTCTCCAAGATGTTCGAGGACCCCAAGGACCTGAATATTATTCAATCGCTGGTGTTTTTCGAGATTGTCATGCTGTTCTTTTAGATCCTTAGCCAGCTTGCCCAATTATGGAACTTTGACTGGAAGAGGGCTGTCGCGTCTATCTGTTCACAGATATTGATTTCATTATGGGTAACATGGTCATCTAGTGATTTTATGTTAGCCTTAATGTCACTCACAGCTTTGGAAAAGCCCAAATGGAAAAGTCGAAGCTCCTATAAAATCTCCATGAGATCAGCTTTGGTGACTAGTATATCGGGACCAGTGAGTCCTGCAGGAGTGGAGTTGATATTGCGGGCTGGATCTGGCATTGAAGCAATAGCGGCTTGGGGCTCTGCTGTCCGGGTGAACCTAGACAGAGCCATGGCATAAATGCCCTTGTCTGTCATGATGGATCCAAGGGTCTCCTCCCAACTTCTAGAGGCTGTACAGACTGATGACCTCCTTTGATTTAAGAGTGTTTGACTGGTCCAAAATATTAGAGACAGAGGGGGAACCTGGGCAGAATGATGGCAAACAGTTCCCCAAAAGTGGAAGATAGACTATGCTGCATCACAGTAATCCACTGAGCTGAAAAGTCTGAAGCCCTGATTAGAGGGGATGAAGTAAACCTCTTCTCTGTTCCATCCTGTGCAATGATAGAGAGTCACACACATGCATCTGCCTTGAAACAGCACTCACACCAAGGTGTCGATCAGGACTCCTCTCTCACAGATTGCCTTTGGTAAGCATTCTTATCAATCATGCACAAAATCTAGCTGAAGAAAACGTACAGCTCATCATGGCAGAAGTATTTCTCCAATCGCAGCTGTGGCTATGGTGTGCAGTTTAGTGATGGCTGCTGCCCCTCCGCAATTTCCTGCCACTTTCAGCTGGCCCCTGCATGTCATTGATGCATTTCAGGTGTAGTTCAGTTACCCTGCAAAGCAGGCGCCACTAGAATCCAGCCATCCGTGACCAAAAATGAAGAGTGAGCAGGAGGTTACAGCAGCAAACACAGGATAGCCAAGGTTCCTCAAATTCCCAGGAGGTGGCCCATCACTCAGCGCACATCCAAGCCCCAGATCAAGTGGAGCAGGATCGGTCCTTCTGCCCTGTAACATCGGCCCTGTCAGGAAACACTGCAAACACTGAGGTGATCAGTAGAAGGAAGAGCCTGTAAAACAGCAGCCTCAGCTGGCAAACCCAGTCAGACAGCGGGGCAGATGGAGGCAGTGCTGAGCAGATTCACAATGTAAGGGTTGCTGAGTGTCACATGGTCACACAGGCCATAACTGCAGCATCAGCCGCAGGCGGACAGTATCTCTGATCAGAGAGCACCGATGGTAAGAAGGTGGGTGTACTTATGGTCAGGTGCCATTTTCTCAGTGTGCTCCTAACAGATGAATGGGAGAGGTGCCACTTAGATCGCGGGTTGAATTGGAGGCTTTGGGGCTCTCTAACTTAGGCAGCCATGCTGTCCAGGTTCGCTAGTGCCCTTCTATATTCTGCTTACTTAAGTCAATTGACTTTAAGCTTGTTTAATTAACCAGGCTTTCACATGCGTTCTGAAATACAGATAATCTCCCTTCACCCTCATATTGTTGTAGTGCATTTCAAGCTACAGGACCTGCCAGGGACCATAGAATGCATCTCCAATTGGAGGGGCCAAGCTCCACCTTGACTCCACCCTAGCTCCCTGTAGTCTTCCCCTCCTATTCTACCCTCATGGATCCCATCTCCCGTGGGCAGAAGGGAATGGCTGCGATCATGGTGGACTCCTGTCTGCCCATGGGAGATCTGATCCCCACAGACAGGAGGGGAAGGCTGCCACGATCATAACATATATAGGTAATCTATCAAGGTGTGATCAGAAATTCCTGTAAATCAAGCCTGTGGCTCCCAGTATGATGAGGAATGATTCTTATCATTCTTCCACGTTTTCTTAGTTTCTGAGTGCATTTTTTTGGTACTTGAGGATCATCACTCACCACACAATTCACAGAATAATCTCTTAGAATTGATACCTCTATTATCAGTGCTGTTCTGGTATTTTTCTCCTTCACCACCATGTCCAGTTTCTTTGCATTCAGCTTTTCTTTGGTTGGAATGGGAATGACACAGGTGATTATAACCTCTTCATTCTTTATAATGCTCTTAGGGTTGTGATCCCAATACTTTGCAAACATAGCGATGCTGTACTGCTTGCAAAGCTTCCAGTGGAAGAGATGCACCCAGGGACGGCTATATAATGAGGCCGAGTGAGGCGGTAGCCTCAGACAGCAACCTTTTGGAGTGCGGCAAAAATTGTCCTCAAAAAGACTGCCTCACTCGGCCTTCAAAAAATTAAAAAAAAAAAAAGGTTGCAGAAGCTGCTGCCACTGCCGTGAAGTGCCCCGAGGCTGCCGCCTCTCCGAAGAGCCCTGACAGCTACCAGTCTCCCCCCCCCCCCCCGTCGGCTCAGCTTTGCAGAGCCGTGCGAAGGGAGAGTGTTTCCCTTTCTCTGTTAAAGCTGAGCCTGCCAGTGCTGATGGGAAACAGCATTTCCTGTCCCTGTTTCCCATCAGTGCTGGTGGGCTCAGCTTTAACACAGCTGTGGAAAAGGGAAACACTCTCCCATCGCGCGGCTCTGCAAAGCTGAGCCTGCGGGGGGGGGGGGGGTGGTGGTGAGGGGGAAGACTGGTAGCTGTCAGGGCTCTTTGGGGAGGCAGCGGCCATGGGGCACTTCATGCTGCTGCTACCGCAGCAGCGGCAACAGCTTCTGCAACCATTTTTTTTAAATTCTTCAATTTCCCTTCAGAAGGTCAGGCTGGGCTGGGCTGTGGGCGGGGGGGGGGGGGGGGGGGAGGGGGGAGGTAGCACAGGTCAGGAAATAGTAAAGGGCTGATGGGGGAGGGCTAGGACTGGAAATGGGCGGATGGGGGGTTAGAACTAGAAATGTGCTGATGGGGGGTTAAGAATGGAAATAGGCTGATTGGGAGGAGGGGCTAGGACTGGTAATGGGTTATTGGGAGGGTTAGAACTGGAAATGGGCTGATGGGTTAAGAATAGAAATAAGCTGATCGGGAGGGGGTGCTAGGAATGGTAATGGGCTATCAGGGGGTTAGAACTCGAAATGGGCTGATGGGGGGTTAAGAACAGAAATAGGCTGATTAGGAGGGGGGCTAGGAATGTTAATGGGCTATTGGGGGGGTTAGAACTGGAAATGGGCTGATGGGGAGTTAAGAATGGAAATAGGCTGATGGGGGGGGGGAGGGCTAGGACTGAAAATGGGCTGATGGGGGGATGGGAGGATAGGACTGGAAGGGAGCAGATACTGAGAGGGTCTGCCAGGGGAAGGAGGGGGCAGGAAGGGAGTTGACACAGGGGAAGGAGGTGGCTGGAAAGGAGCTGACACCTAGGATGTACTGAAGGGGGACTTTAAGGGAGCTGACACTTGGGGATGGGAGTGGCAGGTGTCTGGGTAGTGGGGAGGAGGCTGGAAGGGAGCTGACTTGTGGATGGCACTGGAAGGGGGATGGACAGAGTGTAGGGTGACTGGAAGGGAGCTAACTGGGGGGGTGGCACTGAGAGTGGACGTGAGCTGATATCTGGGATGGTATTTGGACTAGATGGAGCTGGACAGTGGGGAAGGAGGGGGACTGGAAGGGAATGGACACCACTGGCAGTCGTTGGAATGCAAGGCGGTTGACATTGGAAGGTACTGGGAGGGGAGGACTGGAAAGGGGGTTGATACTGGGGAGGGTTACTGGAACTGGAAATGTGCTGATGGAAGGAAGTGAAGAAAACAAAAAAAGAGATAAGAAATTGCAGATGGACTATAGACCACAGAAAGAGAGCTAATAGAAGACAGGAGAGCAGAAGCCTCAGATCGGGATCAGCATGATCAGAGAATAAAATGGTCAGACAACAAAGGTAGAAAAAATAATTTTATTTAATTGTAGTGATTGGACTTTGTGCTATCTTTATATTTTACACAGTATTGGGGACTGCATCTCTTATTTATCTGATGTTGCACTGCATGTGGACTCTGGCTTCTTGGGGTTTCAGTTTAAATTTTGTCTACATATTTTTATTTTTACTTTAGATTGTGGTTACTTATCCTGTACTTGGTGAGGATCGATGTTGTGAGTGTGTGACTGAGGCCAGGTGTTCCGTTAACATGGAGTTTGTACATAAAGATCTATACTGTACTGTAGTAATTTGACTTGTTCAGCTTTTCAAATGGGTGTATGGATGTTCCAGGGCCCACTGTAGTATTTATAGTGACGCTTTTTTTGGATGGGCTCCTTATGTGAGTTTTGGAAGTTTGTGCTGATATGGTATGGTATGGTAGGTTTGCTCTTTGTTGTAGGGTTTTGTATTAGTTCACAATATGCCTGATACTGGAGAATAGTGGTTGTTGTTAGTGAGATGATCAGAATCAGATTTTTTTTTAAATATAGAGTTCTGTGGGTGAATGTCCTGTTTCTGCTCTGCACCCACTGTGGATGCAAAATATATGTTGAAAAAGAAAAAGCAAGAACCATAACGCAGTTTATAACAACAAAATAAAAATGAGTTATAATTTAGTTTTATAAACTGTGCTGTTGGTTCTTGCTCTCTTTCAGTTCCTTGGTATGCAAATAGGACTGTACCTGTGCAAGCAGTGCAGCCGCACAGGGCGCAAAGGTTTGGGGGGCGCATTTTGGCTGTCTTCTGTTGGCCTGCCACTGCTGGCAGGACAATAGCAGGCAGCTGAAATGCGCCCCCAAGCCTTTTCGCAGCACTTTAAGCAGGTCTGGTCCCTTCCTCCTCTGACGTGATGTCAGAGCAGGGAGGGACAGATCTGCTTAAAGTGCCAGCGCCTTTCAGATCAGGCGCATGCCCCCTCCTCTTCCCCATACCTCCGTCCATCGAAAAAGAGGGCGGCAGCAGCAGCAGAGAAAGAATAGGCAGCACTAGACAGAGGTATGGAGGGAGGAGGGGGGCACACGCCCGAGCTGCAAGTCGCACAGGGCACGATTGCAGCTCGCTATGGCCCTGTGTGCAAGCATCTTGCATTTCCTCCATATAATCTAATCAGCTCTTTGGTTTGGTTCAGTCCCTGATTGGAGTTCTGAAAAAGCCACGCCCCCTTCGGGGGGGGGGGGGCAAGCACCATCTCATTCTTCGCCTCAGGCAGGAGATTGCCTTGAGATGCCCCTGGATGCACCACTTTATTGTGCTTTTCTGTGTTTAAATTTTCTGCCATCAGAGCTTCACAGTCAACTATGAGATGCATAATTGTTTCCAGCTCTTTCTTACAGACTCTACATACGTCTGCTTTACTAGTTTTTCTGTTTGCTGTGAATCATCTCATCCATAATATACTGTCCTGGGCTGCAACTATCAATCTCTCATCCTTAGTTTTCAGATCACCTTTCTACAACCATTCACGTTTCTTGATTTGATATACATATGGTTCCTGGAGTGACACTTTGCATTTTCCACTGTATTTGAATATTTGCTACTTGTTCTTCCTTGTCTGCTGATATAATTCTATTGTTTTGCAAATTCTGTTACTTCCTTTCTTTTGCGTGCAGGTGGATTCTCACTCATTCCTTCTGCCTGTTGGAATTCCTAGTTATGATTATTTTTATTTATTTATTTATTTATTTAACATTTTTATATACCGCACTATTTATTATCAGCGCGGTTTACATAGAACTACAAAACATCAGATAGGATACATATATCTGTTTTTACATGGAACAGGAAGAAAAACTTGGAAAACCGGGGTAATTGTAACAAAGGATAATAGACATTGAACTATATACATATGATAGTAATATTACATGAAAAGGTATCTTGTTAGATAGGAACGGGATTAGAGCTATTTGGATGAACTTGTGTTATTGTTGGAACTAGATTCTAGACGCTTATATTCATACTTCAACACTTTTTGTACATTCAGGTCTGTTTATGCTGTTAAGTAGGCCTGGAAGCCCATGATAGTAGCTCTATATGTGTAGTTTATTTCTATGATTCCCATTCCCCCTTCGGCTCTAAGAATATATAGTCTCAGCATACTCACTGATTTTCTAAATTAACTAGTAGGCATGGAGGAGTTTTTTTGTTCATACATCCAGATTTTCAAGATATTTAGGAGACCATTCTACAATTCCAAAGCTATATGAGAAAATGGGGATTGCAGGCTGATTGATGGTTTGCATCGTATTCTTTGAAGTTAGAGCATGTTTCAGTATCAATCATAATCCCTGTAAGACTCTTTGTAGAGTGGAGGAGTAAGTTAGTGGTTAGAGCAGCAGCTTACTACCCAGAACAACTGTGTTTGATTCCCACTGGCACGCCTTGGGCAAGCTAGTTTACCCTCCATTGCCTTGGAAGAAAAGGCCTGGTCATACCTTGCCAAGAAAACCCAGGAGTTGCTGGATTGCCAGGAATCAGCATTGGCTTAAAGGCACTTTAAAAAAAAGAAATACTTTTTGTTGGTCTTTCTCTGAGTGCTTTATACTGGATTGTTGCTCTTCCTCTACTCCTCAATATTTATATATATCTTCCTGTTCAACTTTCTTTATGTCACAACTCTCAGAAATGTTTTCAGTTTTGTTTAATTTTCCTTCAAGAAAGGTTGCCTTAGCACTTTTGTTCAGACTAAAAGTCATCCTGTTGTCATCTGAAAAGATCTTTATTAAACAGAATTGCTCCACTAGGTGTTGATTCCTGGGATTATAGAGCTTCAAGTCATCTACAGACAGTATGTTTGATGTGATTTCTGGATCTTTGCAAGCTTTAGGACTAAGCATAAATTCATAACCCAAAGAGTTAAAAAGTGTACTCAAAGGATTAAGTGCTATACCATACAAGAATGGTGACAAGTAGACTCTATGAAATATTCCTCACTGGATCTTGATGTTAGAGATGATGAACTGTCCATATTCATACTTCATGTGGAGTGTAGTTTGATACATTTGCATGGCTATTTGTATATTTCAGGGCATTCATGAGAATGAGAATGTCAAAGGTTTTCTTAAATTCAATCCATGCTACAGTAAAATATCTGCTTTTCAATAGCACTGGTCATGATGACTATTTAGCAATAGCTGGTCTTTGGCTCCCCTCTTATTAAACTTCTGTTCTACTGCTGTGATGTTATTGGAATCAATATGATTATATATTCTATTAGCATCTATTGCAGTGAACAGCTTGTAGATAGTAGATAGAGAAGTTAGTGACTATAATTGTTTGGGAAAGTTACTTGCATCTCAGTTTGGAAGAAGTGTTCTAAAACAAAGGATATTATAATGCCTCTGTATCATTCCATGGTGTGACCACACCTTGAATATTGTGTGCAGTTCTGGTCACTGTATCTTAAAAAGGATATAGCATTATAAGAAAAGGTACAGAGAACAACCACCAAAATGATAAAGGGAATGGTGAATAAATTATTGGAAGCCCTGCTGAAAGAGAAAATAGTGAGGTTTCTGGAGTCCAGCGGATTACAGGATCCGAGGCAGCATGGATTCAGAAGAGGCAGGCCTTGTCAGACAAATCTGATTGATTTCTTTACCTGGGTGACCAGGGAGTTGGACCGAGGGAGAACCTTAAATGTGGTGTATTTAGATTTCAGTAAAGCCTTTGACACCGTTCCTCACTGGCGACTTATAAACAAACTGAGCACCCTAGGGATGGACCCTAAAGTTACTGCTTGGGTTAGAAATTGGTTGAGTGGGAGGCGACAAAGGGTACAGGTAAACTGAGGAGAAGGAGGTTACCAGTGGTGTGCCACAGGGATCTGTTCTTGATCTGATTCTTTTTAACATCTTTGTTTGTGATATAGCGGAAGGGCTGTAGAGTAAGATTTGCCTCTTTGTGGATGATATCAAAATCTGCAATGGAGTAGACACCCAGGAAGGTGTAGATAACATGAGGAGGGATTTAGCTAAGCTTGAAGAATGGTCTAGAATTTGGCAGCTGAGATTTAATGTTAAAAAATGCAAGGTCATGCAATTGGGCTGCAGCAATCCAAGGGAGCAATATAGTATAGGGGATGAAGTACTTTTATTCCCTAAAGAAGAGCGGGACCTAGGCGTGATTGTGTCTGATGATCTTAAAGTAGCTAAACAGGTAGAAAAGGCGACAGCAAAAGCTAGAAGGATGCTTGGGTGCATAGGGAGAGGAATTGCCAGCAGAAGAAAGGAAGTGATAATACCTCTGTATAAGTCTTTGGTGCGACCTCATTTGGAGTATTGTGTGCAATTCTGGAGACCTGGGATTATATTCAAAAGGATATAAACAGGCTGGAATCAATACAGAAGGTGGCTACTAAAATGGTTAGTGGTCTTCATTATAAAGCATATGAGGAGAGACTTAAGGATCTTAATATGTACACCTTAGAGGAAAGGTGGGATAGAGATGTTATGATTGAGATATTTAAATACCTCCATGGCATAAATGCACAGGAGGAAAGTCTCTTTTGATTAAAAGCAAGCTCTGCTACGAGGGGCATGGGATGAGGGTGAAAGGGGATAGATTCAGGAGTGCTATGCAGAAATATTTCTATACAGAAAGAGTGGTGGATCCATGGAATAGTCTCCCAGTGGAGGTAGTAGAGATGAGGACAGTATCTGAATTCAAAAAAGCATGGGAAAAACACAGAGGATCTCTAAAGGAATAAAGGGGACTGTTGTAGTTTTTGATATGGAAGGAGAGATTAGATAGGCCATGTGGTTTTTTTCTTTTGTTATGTTTCTATGGAAGGATACCCCTATGATGAGAGGCTAAAAAGGTTAGGGCTCTTCAACCTGGAAAAGAGACAGCTGAGGGGGGATATGATAGAGGTCTATAAATTAATGAATAGAGTGGAACGGGTAAATGTAGATTGATTGTTTACAGCATTAAAATACAGAAAGACTAAGGGACATGCAATGAAGCTACAGGGTAACTTATTTAAGACTAATAAGAGTAAATATTTTTCACTCATCATGTAATTTATTTATTTATTTTATTTATTTATGTATTCTTATATACCGCGCTATTCAAGCTCAGTGCGGTTTACATAAAACAATAACATTTGCATTACATCAGAACAAAGATATCAATGCTTACATTATAACAGTAAAAATAAACTTGGATTGAACTTGATGAGGGTGACAAACATAACAATAACAGAGTTAAATTATAAACTATTTACAGAGTTATTTACAGGTCAAAATCGTAATGAGTCGTGTATTAAGATATAGGACAATGAACTGTATCAGGGGAGATTATCAGATATATTTTGGTCATGTATCAGGTTGTGGGGGTTCAAGCTTTTGGTGGAGGGATATATGTGCGATGGGGGGTTGTTCAGATGAGAAAAATGGAGGAGGAATAGGTGATGCTTTAGAGCTTTTCTGAATTGAGGAAGGTCTCTAATTGCTCGGAGGTGGGGGGGGGGGGAGGTTGTTCCAGATTCTCGGGGCGTAAAATGTAAAGGATCTGTTCCTGTTTAGTTGGTTACATTTTGTGGATTCATGAGGAATAATGAGTGTTGGTGGCTGCTGATCTTCTTAGCCTATTGTTGGGTGTGATTGTAAGGAGTGTTGAGATAGGTGGAGGAGATAGACGGTGAATGGCCTTGAAGGTTATGATAAGGGTTTTATAGGTGAGTCTACTGTGTAGCGGTAGCCAGTGCAGCTCCATCAGTATGGGCGTGATGTGCTCGCTCCTGGCAACGCCGCAAAGAGTGCGTGCTGCTGCATTCATGGCCATTTGGAGCGGATTGAGGGTGTTTTTAGGGAGACCATGAAGGATAATGTTTGCATAATCGAAATGAGGAATTACTAGTGCTTGGAAGATAGTTCTGAAATCATGTGGGGCTAGTAAAGGTTTAAGATGTCTTAAAGTTAAGATTTTGTTATAGACGGATTTGGCCGTATTCTTTATATGTTCTTTGAAGTTGAAATGGTTGTCAGATAACGTATGGTTGTTTTGCATGGGAGTTCTGCATCTCGTACCTTGAAGGTGGCGGGAGGGGAGAAGTCCTTGTTCCTGGAGATGAATAAGACCTCAGTATTCTTGAAGTTTATCCTTAAATTCTGTGAAAGGAGCCAGTCGGTAATTGAGTTGAAGCAATCAATTAGTTTGGAGATGTCAGGATGCTTGATTTTCACTGGAGTGAAGAGCAGGATGTCGTCAGCGTAGATTAGGCTAAAGATATCAAATGCGCGGATGATGTCACAAATTGGCTGAATATAGATATTAAAAAGTAAGGCAGACAGGGAAGAACCTTGAAGGACTCCCTGATATTGCTGGAAAGGTTCAGATGATAGTAATCCTGTATGGACATATTGCCAACGATTAGATAGATAAGATTTACACCATTCCCAAGCACGCCCGTGTATTCCTTTTTCTTGCAGTCTGGATAGAAGTAGATCATGGTTAACGGAATCAAAAGCCGTGGCAATATCAAGAAAGATTAGAATAAACCCATCCTCAATGTTATCTATGCCTCTGGATATTGTATTGGTGAGTATGGTGAGTAAAGATTCTACACCGTGCGCCTCGCGGAATCCATGTTGATTAGGGTCGAGAGGGGCTGTTGTATCGATATGTTGTTGCATCTGAATTTGGACCACCTTCTCTATGAGTTTAGCTAGAAGAGGTATGCTTGAGATCGGACGATATGATTCAGACTTAGATGGGTCCAGGCGATTATTTTTCAGGAGAGGACGGATAGATGTTTGTTTGAGCGAGGTAGGGAAGATTCCAGATGTGAACGAAAGCTTCATTATGTGCGCTAGGGTAGGACTAATTTCTTTGCGCAGCGTCTTGATCTAGAAGGCTGGACATGGATCATTAGGTGCAGTGGTAGTGTTGATTGCTGAGATAAGGTCAGAGATGTATTTAACATCTGGGGGAATGAATTCTGTAAGTGTGGATTGCATGGTAGGGACGTGGCTAGTCGTTGGGCTCATGACAGCATTTGTTGTAAGAATTTTGGATTGGAGGTAACTTGCAAATGATTGAGGATGTATCGATGTAGGTTGAGGCGCAGGTGTGGCTTTGGTAAGCGATTTGACCATGCTGAAGAGGTCCCGTGGTTTGTTGATCGAACGAAGGAGGAGCTCAGTGTGGTATTCTCTCCTTTTTTCAGAGATGAGCTCACGGTGGTGCCTAAGGAGGTTATTGTAAGATGCTTGATCTTCCGGAGAGTGGGAGCAACGCCATTTTCTTTCATGCTTCCTTAGAAGTTGAAGGGATGACTTTATCTCGGTAGAATACCATGGAGCTTGTTTTTTGTTCTTCGGTGGACAATTGGATGTGGGAGTCACACTTGAGGGGGGGAATTGTGAGTAATACTTTAGGGTAGAATTCCATAAGTCAATCATATCATCCAGATTTGGAACAGGCTGGCGGAGTGTTGGAAGGACCTTATTAACAAACTCTTCTATGTTCAGGGGTCTGGAGCGGAAAGCCTTTTTTGTAAGGGCTGTTTCTGTGGTGACAGCTGGGGCCCGAAGCTGTAGAGAGGGAATTTGGAATGTGATGAGGTTATGGTCTGACCATGGCACCGGGGTGAGTGAGAGCTTAAGATTGTAGTTCGCCTCGGACTTGGGGGCAAAGATGAGGTCAAGGGTATTACCCTTAAGGTGAGTAGGGGCATCAACCATCTGCATGTAGTTAAGGTCAGCCATGGCATCGAGGAAGGTGTTAGCATGGTTTGGTTGAAGGGAGGAGAGGTTAAAGTCTCCAATTAACCAATTAGGTTTCTGAGGACTTTCAGGGTTGCAGGCCATATCTATTATGTTGGATAGGTCTTCAGCAGGGGAAGACCTATCCAACATAATAGACAAACTTTGGAATTCATTACCGGAAGATTTAATAAAAGCTGTTAGTGTAGCTGGGTTTAAAAAAGGTTTGGACAAGTTCCTGGAGGAAAGGTCCATAAACCATTATGATAGGGGACCCGGGATATCCACTGCTTGCCCCAATACAAGCATTGTAGAACCTGTGTCTTTTGGGGAAACTGCTAGCTATTTGTGACCTAGATTGACCACTGTTGGAAACAGGATACTGGGCTTGATGGACCTTGGTCTGACCCAGTATGGCATATCTTATGTTCTTATGTACCTGTTATTAGCCAAGGATGAGTTTAGCATTCTCTTTTTCTTCTGGCCCTGCATTCGTATCTCCAGGTCTTTCTTTCTACTATTCTATTTTGAGCCTCCTCTTTCTCTTTTATAATCAGCTTTTTTCTTTTGTTTCTGTGAGGATCCCTTCTTTCACTGTATCATTCCTTCTTCTTGTGCTCCCTTCTGGGTCGCCTCTTTCTCCCTGTGCATCAGCCTATCTTCTGAAGCCCTCTTTCTCCTTCTGCACCAGATTTTCTTTTGTTGTTCCTTTCTGAGGTTCTTCTTTCTTTCTCTATATGTGCCTTTCTTTTGGTGCTCTCACCTAGTTCTCTTCTTTCTCTTTCTATTTCTTTTTCTACAGAAGTCCTCAAGAGCCTAATTTTTGAAAGGCGTTTACGTGGTTTGTTGTTGTTGTTAAGTGCCGTTGAGTCGGAGTCGACTCATGGCGACCCTCTGGATAGCTATCCTAAATTGTGTTCGGTCTTCAGTCAGGCGGCTCATTGTTGACAGACTGGTACCCGTAGCTGCTGTTATTGTATCGATCCATCTCATTGCTGGCCTTCCTCTTTTGCATTGACCTTCTATCTTGCCAAGCATAATGTCTTTCTCTAATGATCTCTCTCTTCGCATGATGTGTCCAAAGTATGAAAGTTGAAGTCTTGTCATCTGAGCTTCTAAAGAAAGCTTAGGTTTGATCTCCTCTAGTACCGACTGGTTTGTTCTTCGGGCAGTCCATGGTATACACAGTATTCGCCGCCAGCACCATAATTCAAAGGCATCAATTTTCTTCCTGTCTATCTTTTTCACTGTCCAGCTTTCACATCCATATGATGTTATTGAAAATACCATGGCTTGAACAAGTCGAATCTTTGTATGGAGAGAGACATCTCTGCTCTTGAGAATCTTATCTAGGTCTTTCATAGCCATTCTGCCAAGAGCAATGCATCGTCTGATTTCTTGACTGCTTGTTGCTTCTTTATTGATAGTTGATCCAAGTAGGTTAAAGTTGTTCACAATTTCAATTTCTTCTCCTTCAATGATGAACCTGTTGAATATGCCAGTTGTCATGATCTTTGTCTTCTTTACATTAAGGTGCAGGCCCATTTTGAGACTATGTTCTTTGATTGTGAGAAGCAAATGTTTCAGATCATCTTCACTTTCAGCCAGTAATGTGGTATCATCAGCATAGCGAAGGTTGTTGATGAGTCTTCCACCAATCTTCATACCTCTGTTGTCTTCATACAATCCTGCTTCTCTGATGATTTGTTCTGCATATAAATTAAACAGGTAGGGGGAAAGTATGCAGCCTTGTCTTACACCTTTGCTTATTTTAAACCATTCTGTTTCTCCTTGTTCCGTTCGAACTGTTGCTTCTTGATCAATGTACAGATTGCGCAAGAGAACGATCAGGTGTTCTGGTATACCCATGCTTCTTAATGTGGCCCAGAGTTTCTCATGGTTTACACAGTCAAAAGCCTTGCTATAGTCGATAAAGCACAAATAGATATCCTTTTGCACGCAAGCCCTCACAGCACGACAAGCTGCAAACCAAGTAAACCATGTAAATATCTTAAAGGTGGATATTCAATGGCGCTTACATGGTTAGTGCCATTGCATATCTCCTTCTACCTCCCCTATGAGCCCGGATGGTATTCAGTTAGTATCGGGGCATGTCGAGGCAGAGTGGAGGCGGAGACTGTCGCTGACCAGGCAGTAGCGATATTGCATGCTGCCCGATTAGCAATCTCTACCTTAAAGATAGGCGAGGAAAACCCTTGCCTATCTATAAGGCACAGGAGCTAACCAGGCAATATACAATATCACTGCTGCCCGGTTAGCTACTGCAGCTTCTGGTGTGTGCAGTGATCCCTGGATATTCAATGCCAAGGCTGTATATGACCCCAGCATTGAATATCCGGTGTTAAGGGTCGCAGGCAGGGCTATGTAATGTAGGGGCGCATAGCCTGCTAAATTCAATATTGGGTCCTAAGTGTTTTAGATGCTATCATTCACGTACTTATCTTACTTTGATCTTTAAATTAGGGATTTTTAAGTTTGCATCATTTGCTTTTTGCAGCTTTTCCTGTGGCAATATTCCTCTTCCAATTTTTGGCAGACTTTCTTTGTACACCCTATTAACTGAAAAATAGAAGAATGATATTCAGAAACCCTCATTTGGATAACTGTGGAGGTTTTCTAAATAAGGGCACTGAGAGAGAGATTCAGTAACACTATCCAGATAATGCAGTTGAATACTTCCATAGACCGCTTCAGCACAGGAGGCTACTCAGCAAAACTTTAGGAGAAAACTTTATATCTCCAGGAACAAGCAGGAATGAGTCTTCACATATGGGGTATATCGGCACCGACGGAGTCCGCACGGGAACGCTCCCCAGCGTCCAATCAGAACGCTTTTGGGAGCATCCCACCACGCCTGCGTGCTGCCTTCCCGCCTTTCCCAACTGCCTCTCCTCAGTTTTCGTTTTTCCGCGGAGCCGGCAGGACGTACTTCTGTCACCGCAGAAAATTCTTCTTTTATTTTTTTGTTTTCTTGTGGTCGCGTCTGCCTTCCCCGACGCCACCGGTACTGCTGGTGTTTCTTTCTTCTTTTTTCTTACAAAATTTCCTTTCTGAGGAATATTTTCTCCTTGTTAGTGCCTGACGATTTTTCGGCCTACTAGGCCTACTCACTCTCCTTCATGGAAATACCAGCCACTAACCCTAAGAAATGTTTAAACTGTGGCGGTACCAAATTAATTGTAGACACTCATAATTGGTGTCTACCCTGTTTGGGTCCTGGCCACCATCTGCTGGAGTGTTCCTTCTGCAGCGGTATATCCAGAAGAAGTCTTCAGCATCGAGCATGTCTCGATACACGGTCCCCACTAAACTTCACGGTACCAGCCAACGCTTCTTCTTCACAGGATCAGGTAACCCAAAAACAGTCTGTTAAGACTAGCCAGACCTCGAGTGGTAGATCTCATGCTCAGCATAGAGATGCCTCTGGCGTTGCCCTCGAGAACACCTTGGCATTACAACCCCGGTGGGAGTCTTCGGCCTCCAAGCCAATTATGGGGTTTCAGGTAGTTTCTGGGGTTCTCAACTCTATGAACATACCTGAGCCATGCTCAGTGGCGGCATCCGCTTGGGGCGGTACCGATACCCCTGCATCGGCAATAGTGTTGGATGAAACATTTCTCACCAAAGATCGCAGTCTAGCGCTCTTGGTTCCTTCGGGGCCGACTGAGCCGCTGCTGACCGATCTTCCAGTATCGGTATCAATCCCGGTACCGGTACTGGTATCGATGTCGGTACCTTCCAGATATGCATCGATAGACTCGCTTCCTTCGATGCCGAGTCTGGAATTGATCTCTAGTCTGGATGATTGGGTACCGACTCGTCTCGGTACCGACTTCAAACGGTACCGAAGACATTCTACCGATGATAAAGGTCTGCCACGCTTGGTTACTTCGGTACCGATAGAGCTATCACAGACTGATCTTCATGTATCGGTATCAACAACGGTACCGGTCTCGGTATCGGTATCGACATCAACATCGGTGTCGGTACCTCCCATGCTCGTTTCAACCAGTTCGCTTCCTTCCATACCGAGTTTGGAATCAATCCCTAGCATGGAGAATTTGCTACCGACGGGTTGCGGTACCGGATTCCAGCAGTACCGACAACTATCCTTTAAGGACAATCCAATGCTCCACCCTTTCAGATCTTCTATTCTAGAGAATCTGAATAAACCGGTCAGTACTAGAGCTAGTTCTTCAACAGATCTAGTTCTTACTCCTCTTTCTAGAGGACTCCCCTCTGGGGAGATTTCTTTTCAAGCATTACTTGCCCTTTCTATACCTGGTCAATAGTAGAAGAACGTGATATGTCCAAGGATAGGAACAAAATAAATATGTTTAAAAAGAGGCTTTTATTACAATACCAATGGATGCTGCCCACCCGACACAGGCCGTGTTTCGTTTATTAAAACTTCATCAGGGGTAAAGGGCAACTAAAAACAAAAAACATCCAATAAATACATTCAAATAACATATGACATTAAAACATTCATTAGATGAAAGAATATAAATAATTAAAACCATAATAACCATATAGTAAAAAATATATACATAAAACACTTATATAATAAGATAAATAAAATTGTTGGAACGCTATATAAATAAAAAGAGAGACTGAGGAAGGAGCAAAGACAATCACACCCATACTGTACTAGTGCAAAAACCAGTGAACCAAAAGAAGAAGAGGAAAAAGTGACCTGTCAGTAAATATAAAACCAGCTTCAGCAGATAAAATTTTAAAAAAATGACTGAATAAATAATAGTCTTCATCAACATGTGCAAGAACCGAGTGCTTAAAAAATATAAAATGCTTAAAAAATATAAAAACCTAAAGACATACCTAGTGCCACGCCGATTAGGTGACTCAATACAGTATTACATTAACAGTTAAGAATATAAATATAAAAATTACTTAAAAACAAATAAATAAACAACAATGTGTGCAAGAACCGAGTGCTTAAAAGTGTAAAACCATGCCTGGTGCCGTGCCGATTTATTGACTGAACACTATACTCACTAGCAATTCTCACATTGGCCAAAGTTATGTAGAGTCTCTTCTTAAGCACAAACTATATTAAGAGCCAAAGAAGGCATTAACAGGGCAACATAAAAAACAAAGGCCCAGAATTATGGTATATTCAGACTTACTCACATTATGTAACAAGTCCAACCAGGCTGCACACTTAATGGCAATGTCACCGGAGTAATGAATACCTTCAAAAGCGCCGACGAAGAGCTTGAGGGCAAAAACATGTTATTGCAAACTTTAAAAAGTTGCAAGATGCCGACATTAAAAAACTTGGGAAACAGGAAAAACCTACCACGTTCATCCAAGCGTCTCGTCTACTCTCTCAAAATCGTGCCGAAACTACCAAGCGTTGTGGATTCCCGCATGATAAAAACGCCGGCGCATGTGCATACAAGGAAGTGGGAGGAGCCGACGATGACAACAATACCAAAATAAAACCCCCTAACTGGACTCAAAAACGGCAAACGCACTGTGATGTCAGAAAGTATTCTAGACATATTTAAACTTAACACTACAAAAAAATTCTTAAAAAGATATATACTAAGAACAAAAATAAAAAAAAATATATATAAATATGTAAAACACCAAATTAAGATCATAGGGATCGCGAAAATTAATCTCAAGTAAAAAAAGGGGGGGAAGGGGGAGAGGAGAAGGGGGAAGGGGAAGGGGGGGAAAGGAGAGAGAAGGGGAAGGGGGAGGAAGGGAGGGAGAAGAGGGGAAAAAAAAGAGAAAAAAGAGAAAAGGAGGGGAGGGGAAGAAGGAAGGAAGGGAGGAAGAGAGGAAGGGGGGGGGGAGGGGGGAGGGGGAAGAGGGGAGGAGGGGAGGAGGGAGGAGGGAAGGGAATGAGGGGGGGAAGGGAGAGTGGAGGGGAAAGGGGGAAGGGCAGGAAAGGAGGGAGAAAAAGGGAGGGGGAGAGAAAGGGGAAGGGGAAAAAGGAAAAAGGAAGGGAAAAATTATAAAAAAACAGAAAAATCTTGTTCTAAATTAAGCCCATTGGGTGCCATTGCATCCAACATAAAAATATACCTCTGTTCTAGTTGTAAAATTGTTTTGTTGATGTCGCCGCCTCTCCAGTTCATCTTCACCTTTTTAATGACAAAAAACTTAATTTTACAACTAGAACAGAGGTATATTTTTATGTTGGATGCAATGGCACCCAATGGGCTTAATTTGGTATTTTTAATTTTTGAGTTGATATGCATTACTTCTGCTTTTTGATCATTTTGTGTTTGTTTTAAGTATATGCTATTTTTGAGTATGGTACTTTTTATTCAGATTTTTATGTCTTCTGAACCCATTTGGTTTTTGGGTTGGCCCCCCTCCCCTTTTTATATAATGAAGAATGGTTGGGGTACAACACCCCCCCTTCCCCCCTCCCCCCCTTTTTTCCTTCCCCCTTTCTCCCCTCCCCCCCTTCTTTTTCCCTTCCTTTTTCCTTTTTCCCCTTCCCCTTTCTCTCCCCCTCCCTTTTTCTCCTTCCTTTCCTGCCCTTCCCCCCCTTCCCCTCCCCCTCCCTTCCCCCCCAATTCCCTTCCCTCCTCCCTCCTCCCTCCTCCCCTCTTCCCCCTCCCCCCCTTCCTCTCTTCCTCCCTTCCTTCCTTCTTCCCCCCCCCCCTTTTCTCTTTTTTCTCTTTTTTTTCCCTTCTCCCTCCCTTCCTCCCCCTTCCCCTTCTCTCTCCTTTCCCCCCCCTCCCCCCTTCCCCTTCCCCCTTCTCCTCTCCCCCTTCCCCCCCTTTTTTTACTTGAGATTAATTTTCGCGATCCCTATGATCTTAATTTGGTGTTTTACATATTTATATATATATTTTTTTATTTTTGTTCTTAGTATATATCTTTTTAAGAATTTTTTGTAGTGTTAAGTTTAAATATGTCTAGAATACTTTTTGACATCACAGTGCGTTTGCCGTTTTTTGAGTCCAGTTAGGGGGTTTTATTTTGGTATTGTTGTCATCGTTGGCTCCTCCCACTTCCTTGTATGCACATGCACCGGCGTTTTTATCATGCGGGAATCCACAACGCTTGGTAGTTTCGGCACGATTTTGAGAGAGTAGACGAGACGCTTGGATGAACGTGGTAGGTTTTTCCTGTTTCCCAAGTTTTTTAATGTCGGCATCTTGCAACTTTTTAAAGTTTGCAATAACATGTTTTTGCCCTCAAGCTCTTCGTTGGCGCTTTTGAAGGTATTCATACTCCGGTGACATTGCCATTAAGTGTGCAGCCTGGTTGGACTTGTTACATAATGTGAGTAAGTCTGAATATACCATAATTCTGGGCCTTTGTTTTTTATGTTGCCCTGTTAATGCCTTCTTTGGCTCTTAATATAGTTTGTGCTTAAGAAGAGACTCTACATAACTTTGGCCAATGTGAGAATTGCTAGTGAGTATAGTGTTCAGTCATTAAATCGGCACGGCACCAGGCATGGTTTTACACTTTTAAGCACTCGGTTCTTGCACACATTGGGCTATGTTTACTAAACGTGAATAACGCGCGTAGTATGACGTTAACGACCGTAAGTGCCGTATAACGCGCGTACCGACGCGCTAACGACCGTTAACATCATACTACGCGCGGTAACCGTAGTTAACGATCGTAAAGCTCCGCGGCGCGTTAAAACAGCGCAGAAGGTGGAGAGTGGGCGGAGAGAAGGGGTCAATGGGCGGAGAGTGGGCGGAGAGAGGCTCCCCTCATACTAACGCGCGGAGTGTCAGAGCTCACCTCCAACGCAAAAGAAAACCTGTCGTTAAAGGCATTTAAAGGGAAAGAGAAACCATTTACGTCAGCAATGTACAGAAAACCGGGGAAACCCACAAAACGTGAGCAGTGTGATACATGTGCACAGAACAAAATAGCACATAAAACGTTAAAAATGACCACAAGAAACATTTTAAAAAGCAGAATTCAGCTGGGCAACAGTGATAGCAATGGGCAACAAGGAACAACACTCCCTGGAAAGCACCAAAATAAAAGGAAATGATGTGTGGAAGGGTCTACGCTCCGCAGACCCTTGCAAAGAGCATTACATTGTAAAGGAGCTGTCCTGGGTGTGTGGTGTAATGTTTCCCAATGATATCATTGTTGCCCAGCTTGGTTATGGGTGTGTGCCCCTTTTGTGAGGTCATTTCTGCGGTTTATGTGCACCCTTGTCTGCATACAAGGTAAATGAGGCCACAGTAAACCTGTTGCAGAGCAGGGTTTCTGACTCGTCAGGCCGGTTTAACTAACTCCAGGGACTGCACAGTCTCCGTGGCCACAGTGTGGTGCAACAGACACAGCCAGTGCCTGTGAGACCAGAGGGTCACAGGTTCAAATCCCAGTTGGGGCTCCTGCCAACCCAGTCCCCATAGTTCTACCCACCACTAAACAGTGATAGTAAAGACACTCCTGTAGTGCAGAGACCATACGCATGGCCTATATTTTACCACACCAAACACAGACACCAGAAACAGGCACATTACCTATAGCAGAGTCCCGCAAATGCAGTCCTGGAGGGCCCCACAACATTCCGGTGTCATGCTGCCTCTAATAAAGATGCCTGTGCTGCATAGCTATGCACCACCCCCATGGTATGCAGATGTAGCTCATGCATATTTATGAGAGACAGCATGAAAACCCGAACAGTGTGTGGAACACCAGGACTGGAGTTGGGGAACTCTGCCGTAAAGCAGCAGCCAACAGGGCCACACACCCACCCACAGGCCCCATTGGCCAATGCCAGCTGGAGAGGCAAGACATTGGGCCCTGCCTGTATCTCCCAATACTAGCAGTTGCATACCTTAGCAATGCCACCCTACACCTGGGTATATGGTACACAGCTATCAAACGTTTCCTCTGATAACTGGCAGATATCAATTCCTACGTTAAGCACATTTTGCTCATTGAGCTCCACCATAACAATCATTCTGATGTCTGCGGTGTGTGCTGCAGGTCTGGTCTCTGACAGTGTTCACAACCCTGGGGAGTGACCCCCCAACAGTCTTGTGTACCATATCCATGCCTGTACTATGCCCAGGACTGGTGTGGTGGTATGGCTGCTGACCACCTCTATAGTAGCACAATGCTGGCATAGGTGTGGGGGTGGCTGTCTGTCTATCCAGTGTGTGGTGGCTGCAAACACCTTCAACAGCCCACACTGCCAGCACTGTTGCCAGTATTGGGCTGCCAATGTGCATAATGAGGAGCAAGGTACCATGGGTATAGGCCGGACAGGGTGGCCTGGCCAGGGTGCATCTGCACAGGGCATAGGGCAGTGACAGGCACATTGTAGTGCCCGGCCACCAACTACACAGACAGGGTGACCTCAGTATATCCTGCTGAGAGATCACTCTCACCCTGACTGTGCAGTGACCACAGCATGGCTAGGCACTCCCATAGTGCTATCTAGTATTTCTCTCATGTGATACATATGGGTTTCCTTCTGGGGCCCAGTCACTGATGTATCTGCCTGCTGTGTATGCTGACATCCCAGTTCTGGGTGCAGGCATCTCCACTGGGCACTAGCAGACTGTTTGCAGCTGGTAGGTGTTGTGATGGAGTGGCTTGCAGGGTGCAGTGGCTGATGGCTTGCACCAGGGGAATATCAGATAGTGGTGGGGTGCAGCATACCATATCCAGGCCTAATGTCTGTCTGCTATTGTGTTATGGCTGTGTACAGAGCTGCATTGACTGCCCTGTGGGGTGTCTGTTCCCCAGCAGGACTGGGGTTCATGTTCCCCTCTACTGCCACCGTTGCAGCACGGTAGACTGTGGATCTTCTGATAGGAGACCCTGTTTGCCTCCCTCAGCCCTGGGGGAGGGGTGTGGTGGTGGTGCATGGGGGCTGTATCTGACTGAAACAGACAGAGATGTCCAAGGTGTTCCTGCAGAAACTACCTATCTCACACAGTAACACTGCTTTGGACCTGCGCCATGGCCGGTGCTGTGGACCTAGTGCTGGGCGCCTCACTGCACCCTCAGGGTGAGCACAGTACCCGCACAATGTGACGGTGTGTAGCTGCTCTGTGCCAGTACAACACACAGTCGGTACCCCCTACCAGGCCGAGGTGCTGTGGGGGTGCATTCCCCATGGTGTGTATCTGTGGACAGCTGCTTTGCATGTGCAGTGCATCATGGGTGTGACTGGCCCAATCCAACCCTGTGAAACACCAGCACCTGCTCACAGGCTCTGATAAGCCATAGGCCATCACACGTACATCTGTTAGCATAATGCATAGGTGCAGGACGCCCTACAAAGTCTGTAATATAAGATGCCCACACTGGTAAAAACACACGTACCCACGCACGTAAGCAAACACGTACCCACGCACGAATGTACGCGTGTCGCTACGCACGTACCAACGTACGTGGCTAGGCACATTCCGAGGGTGTTTTTCTGACACCAATACTCAGCGTAACGAAAAGCATGCCTCCTCTTTCCTTCTGTAATGTACAGGGTGATGCCTGAGATAGCCTTCTGTGTTAGGCACACTGGGGGCTCGAACCCATGCTGCCTGTAACAGCGGTCAGTACCGTAACCATTGTGCTACAGCTCTGTTTCAGTGCTTTGTGTCTGTACGTCTTCTTATGCTTAACGCGCAGTAACGTGGCACAGCGCCCGGTAGCGCTCGTTAATTTTGCTAACGCGCGGTAGTGGTAACGATGTACCGCCCATGTCCTTATTTGGGGTTTCTTTCACTACCGCGGCTCCTACCGCGAACTGCACTAACGCGATTTAGTAAACATAGCCCATTGTTGTTTATTTATTTGTTTTTAAGTAATTTTTATATTTATATTCTTAACTGTTGATGTAATACTGTATTGAGTCACCTAATCGGCGTGGCACTAGGTATGTCTTTAGGTTTTTATATTTTTTAAGCATTTTATATTTTTTAAGCACTCGGTTCTTGCACATGTTGATGAAGACTATTATTTATTCAGTCATTTTTTTAAAATTTTATCTGCTGAAGCTGGTTTTATATTTACTGACAGGTCACTTTTTCCTCTTCTTCTTTTGGTTCACTGGTTTTTGCACTAGTACAGTATGGGTGTGATTGTCTTTGCTCCTTCCTCAGTCTCTCTTTTTTATTTATATAGCGTTTCAACAATTTTATTTATCTTATTATATAAGTGTTTTATGTATATATTTTTTACTATATGGTTATTATGGTTTTAATTATTTATATTCTTTCATCTAATGAATGTTTTAATGTCATATGTTATTTGAATGTATTTATTGGATGTTTTTTGTTTTAGTTGCCCTTTACCCCTGATGAAGTTTTAATAAACGAAACACGGCCTGTGTCGGGTGGGCAGCATCCATTGGTATTGTAATAAAAGCCTCTTTTTAAACATATTTATTTTGTTCCTATCCTTGGACATATCACGTTCTTCTACTGTGGACTGTTTCTGACGTGACGTTTTGCTCCCAGTTGGACTATACCTGGTCAATATCCTGCACCAGGGGATCCAGAACCTCTGCAGATCCCCTGCAATCCAAAGGAAGTCATTATGTTTCCTTTGCATCAGATCTTGCAGGATCTCCTATTTAGAATGTGGGAAGCTCCTTTAACGGTATCCCCACCTTCTAGGGCAACTGATCTTCTACACATGGTGCCCCCTTCTCCAGGTTTTCAAAAGCCTCAGCTCCCTCATCATTCTATTGTTGCAGAATCAGCTATGAGGCGTGTTAAGAGTACTAAGAAGCACTCTTCTTATCTGCCAGGTTGTGAGGCTAAGACTTTAGATACCTTTGGACGCCAAACCTTCCAGGCATCCATGTTTTCAGCAAGAATTCTCTCATATATTTTCTATATTGGTTTATCTCTTGAGGAGGTCACAAAGAATTTACTACTTTGACCCCTTTTCTTCAAGAGCCTAAAAGAGCAGATTTTTCTATACTAGTCAGTCATGCTCAAAATATTTCTAGGTTCCTTACTCGTGCCTCCCTGGACTCTTTTGAGTCTGTAAGCAGAACTTCTGCTATAGCCATAGGGGCACGAAGTAGAGCCTGGCTCCAAGCTTCAGACTTGGACAAATGGGTACAAGATAGACTGGGAAATACTCCTTGTACTGGAGAGAATCTCTTTAACAAGGAGGCTTTACTCCAAGCTGCCCAGTTAACTACTGACACTATAGCTTTCAGAGACTTGTCTACGCCTTCCTCTATCCCAGTTTGTAGAAAATCTACTAACAAACTTTCTTCCATTAAGGGGAGAAAGTTTAATTCATCTTCTACCCATCATACAGATGTTCCCAGACAGGAGAAACATCCAACCAGGCTAAGGAAACCACAACCTCAATAGGTTCAGCAAACCCAGCATCCGCAGGGCTTCTGATATATTATCATTACATCTTTCTTTCCTGTTTGTGGTTTAGAACCTGTAGTCTGCTTCTTCTTAATAGAAGCATCTACAGTTTCTATCCTAAACTCTAGACATGGATCTCTTCTCAACAGACATCCATTCTTTTTGTTCTATGAGCTCTCAGGATGATCATGCTTATAAGTAACAGGGATTTTTCTCTTCCTCCTGGGAGAGAAAAGAGGTGTAACAACTATCAATAAGATAGTTTCCTGTTCCAGCATGTATCATCATACCTTTCCAGGGACTTACCATATCGTAAGTCTCCTTCAACTCTGTCTTTACCTACCCTCTTACTGAAACATTTCGTCTGTAAGAGTGGTACCATTTAGCCGGACGGGTTTTTCTAAAATCCCTGTAGGTTTCTACCTATTCCAGTAAGGGGTTTTCCTTTTCATAGTTGTCCCCCCCCCCCCCCCCCTTTTTTCAAGGCAGCTTATCAGTCAGTAAGGGAGTCTTGCCACTCCTGCTTATGTCTGTTCATTCTTTCTGCTGCCTTGGTAATAGCTGCAATGGCAACAGTTCCTAGTGGTTACCCTCTGGTTCTATTTATCAAGTAACCAAGGTTTGTCCTCCATGAGCAATCCTTTCTGGCCTTAGTAGTAAGTCCAAAACAGGTTATCAACCTTTCTTTTGGAAACTCTATTACTACAGGCCTATTGGCTTCATTTCTATTCCTTGCCATCTCCAATTCCCTTGGCATTGGCAGAATAGTTTAAGTTATATACTGGCTTTTAAACAGCCAGTTTTTTCTTCTAATCAACCTTCAGCATGCTCTCTGCAACTCTACAGAGTAACTCTACACTATGGGCCCTTGCTAGAGAGCATTTGCATCTTCCTAGCAGATAATCCCAGATGGTTAGGAAGGCCTCATCCAGTCATGCCCCCTCATGACTGGTAGGTTTTTCCCTACCTTTACCATCTCCCGTAAGGTCTCCTTTTAAAACAAAGGACACATGCCTTACATCACGTGAAAACCTAAAGAATTGCTCAATTCCCTGGCTTCGTCCACATCTCCACTGGACTCCTTTACCAGGGATATTTTTCTTTTTCTTGCAGCTCGTCCTTATATGGTTTTCATTTCCATTCCCAATACTCATGGGAAGCTCATGTTTAGCTGAAGAACGCATGATACCCATCTTGCCCTCACAGGCAGTTCGACATGGTATCTTTTTCCATTGCGTCTTTTATCCAGTTACCATACTTCAGTTCTGAAAGGACCTGGACTTGCTGCCTGCAGACTGAAGATATCATCTGCACTTTTTTCACGTAAACCATCCTGGTTATTCAAGGGCTAGAATTCCTAAATGAATCTAGACTGCTCCTTGTCAGAGAGAGCATTCCCCTGACTCTGTCAATCATAACCAGGGAGAAAGGTTTTCTTGCATCTCTTCAAGCAGGTATTACCCTTCTTGTTGTTAGATGCACCTTTCTCTCTCCACGTACTCCTATGTGGGTATAGTTATATAGGCATGTCTCTACCTACATATGTGGAGACATGTATATGTCTATATGCATATATTTTTATATCTATCTATATATCTATCTATATGTATCTATGCATATTTATTCCCATGTATATCTCTATATATGTATCCATATATATATATATTGTCGCGCCTCTGTCGGCTAGGCTGTCGCCTAGGTGCTGGAGACGTGAACTTTAATATGTTTCCCTTGATGATTGCCTATAATTGTAGTTGTGCGGTTGAAATGACTCAGCCGAGAAGGTTTATAGGCTCGCAGGATTTTTATTTTTTTCTTCAGCCAAATGAACTTCTTATTTATAGTACAAAATATCAGAACATAAGTTGCAGGTGTTTTTCCCAGAGTAATCAATAAAGTAAAGTGCTTCTATATTCAGATTGCGAATCAAAACAACAGAAAGTATTTCTTCATACAAAAACAGCAGTGAAACTCTTGTGCAGACAAAACCAGCTTCCCACATGGCTTTAAAACAGGTACAGTTTACAATTCTCCAGTATTGTACAAACTCTATTGCAGACTGTTTCCTTCTTCTCACAATCAATTAGTTTCTCTATTTGCTGTATTGCAACTCTATACTTCTTAGCCAACAGTCCTTTAAACACACAGTCAGAGCTTAGAATCTCAGCAACCTCATTTGCATATTCTGCTCAGCCGTGCTCTTATTGAAGATAGCTGCTAGGTTTTCAGAGTATCTAGAAACTGTCTAGCTTTCCTTATTTCTTATAAACTAGAGAGCAATCCATTTCTATGTCTGAGCTTGCTTCACTTATCACAGGGGCTCCTAAATCCATGCTTTCCACATCTGACTCTGTTAGAGAAGCATTGGATTCAATCTCAGACCTATAGTGCTTTAACCTCTCTAGGATTTTCAACACTCTGCTTAATGCAGACTCTTCTCTCTTCTGAGGAGTGCTTTTACAATTAGGAGGTTTCTTAACTTTCAGAAAATTAGTAGAGGATTTTAAACGGCTCACCTTAGTTTGTGGAAGAAAGCTTCTGGCAGGCTTTTCTGCTGTAAGCTCTGTTTCCATATAAATTTCAGGAGAATGCTTTCTGCTACTCACATGGCTTGCAATTTCCCCTGGGTAAGCTTTCCCTCTAAACGGAGTTCTCCTGTCTCTCTTACAGGTCACTGGGCTAACTTCAATACCTCTGGCTGGCCTTGCCTTCCTCCAAGAGGTCTCTGGTGAAGTTTTCCTGACTCTCTGTGTTCCTTCCTTGGTTAGTGCTCTGGAGCTCCTAGGGCCTCCTCCCCTTCTGGGACCTTCTGCCCTATTCCAACCGGTTCCAGAATCAGAGCTAGGACTCCTCCTTGTCCTTCCTCTCTCAATGAAAGTTTCACCTTCTCTGGCAGTCCGTCTTCCAATGCACTTCCTCTCCAGGCCCTCTAGCCTCTTTAGCCTTCCTGGGTTCTCTAACCCTCCTCGGTTCTCTCCAAGGCTCTCTAGGCCCTCTAGCCTCTTTAGCCTTTCAAAGCCTCCATCATCATGCCTTTCTCCAAGTTCCTGCCGTTTATATCTGTGATTTCCCTTTCTGCCTCCTAGCCACTCCCCCAGCTGTCCCTCATGAGCAGGGCTGGTAACTATGGAGCTAGGGTGTGTCTCTTCACTACAAACTTTCTGCAGGGAGTTTTTTTCTGAACCAGGAGTTTTAACCCCTAAACTCCTGGATTTGGTTCCTTTCTCTGGGGAAACTGACTGATTTTTCCCTCTTTTCTTATGCTCTCTCTCGGCTGCGCCATCACTATATATATATATGTATATATATATATATATATATATATATTATATATATATATATATATATATATATATATATATATATATATATATATATATATATATATATTGTGGTAAGGAGAGTGCAGCCCAGCAAGGAAAAAGTGAAGAGAAGAAGGATTTTTCCTCTTTGCGGGGGATGGGTACACAGGATCACATAGTCCACAGCAGAAGCCTGGAGAGAAACTTAGAGGGCAGACCTAGCTGTAAGCCACCCCCACACTCCAGGTCAGCCACAGATAGGAGTGGGAGGTACAGAAGGGCGGAGCCAGGAAGGGAGTTGCCCTGCTCAGTGTTTGAAAGGGAGCAAACAAACACTAGAGATAGAGTTGGTTGGAGGGCTGGTTCAAGAGTTGGTTCGAGAGCTGGTTGGAAACATGGTTGGAAGCATGGTTGGAAGCATGGTGAGAAGCATGGTTGGAGACACAGTTGCAGTTGCAGTTGCTGTCGGAGTTGCAGTCCAGGCCTAAGTGGGAGTTGCAGCTCAGGTTCCAGTTCAGGTTCCGGAAGGTACAGAGGGGACAGCCCTGTAGCCAAAAGGAGCAGCAGAGAAAGGAACCGCTATAAAGACAACCAGAGAAGGTACAAAGGAAGCCACCATACTCAGCACAGTAGCCACACTAGCAAGAGAGTGGGAAAGCTCTACCACAAGTCTCTGCCCTACGCTGAGGCAGAGGGAGTTCTGACTGGCCAAAGCTCCAACCGAGAGAATACTGCACAAAAAGCCCAAGGTAGGAGAAGGGAGGCATTAAGGCCTTCCAAGTATATTTTCTCTTCTGACTCTGATGAAACTGTTATACCCCAGATAACACAGCGCAGAAAGGAATGTTTCACCAGAAAGGTTAAGCAAGAGCACCCCATAGGAGACCTGCCCAGAGAGGAGAAGGCAAGAAAGTGGGAAAGGTTGTTTGACCTGTTAAAAACTCTAAAGCAGAAAGTCCCTGAGCGCTACCAAGCAGAACCCTGCTACAGCTCACCTGAGAGTATGGAGCTTGAACCCAAAGAGGGTGATGTAAATTCCAGTATTTCGGAGATGGAATGTGATGCATGCACTAAGGTAAATTAGTGTGAGCCAGAAACACTTGATAGTTGAATTCACTGTTGTTTTGTTTGAACATTTGTTACTGGAGAAAGTATCCATTATTTTCTTTTGTCTGGAGGGTAAATGTGCTTGAAGAAATTGTATCCACTTACCTGCAAGGAAGCTGAATAAATTCCTGTGCGCTTTTATAAAACCACTCGGTTCATTATTCCTCACACAACTACAACCCTAGGAAAGTATAAGAGGTGGTCACCCGTCCCTACTAGGCGGCCGCCTGGTAGGGACGCGAGCGCCACAATATATATATATATATATATATATGTTAAGACATATCATCATAGGTAGATATGTATCTAGATACTTATCTATCTATCTGTCTAGGTTCATATATACATATATTCCTATATGACTCTGATAGCTGGGCACTACCCTTATCAATGCTATGACAGCATGCTATAAGTTTCTACATATACAGCCACTCCCTGTGGTAATTAACAAATTTTCTTACCATAACCCTTCAGGTTAGGTACCTCTGAAGCTCTCCATGTACCATTATCTTTCCTAACTGACATCAATTAGGAAAGATGTTACTGATCTTCAGTTAATCAGAGGCTATAACGCCTCGGACATCTGTCCTTATTTTTCATTGGATACAGGGGTCTTCAATATCCCTTCTCTCCTACAAGGACTATTTTCTATTTGTCCATCCAACTCGGTCAAACCTATCTCCTTTTGGTCCTAGGATTGTGCTATTCTCGGGCCAAAAGACTTTAAGCCTTGTCTGATACAGCCTTCTGCGTTTTCCACTGAAGTCCTCCTCATTGTACTACCCCAGTTTTTCCCTGGGGCTTCTCTCACCCTTGAGGGTTCTGACCTTCACCTGTCCTTCTACAGTTTGATTACCTCTACTTCACAGTGAGGTACTCCTTGAGGGTTTTCTACTGGTTCTTACTAAAAGATCCATGTGAAACTCAATAAACATTTTACAATACCACCAGGTGAGGTTCATATTGGAATATTGCTCTCCAATATTTACTTATTATTGATCACCTACACCTAGACTCCCATCCGGAAGTCCTGGTTTAGTCTAGCTGTTTCACAGCGTCTCTCTTTTTATTTCAACTCCTACCCTCCATCCCCAGGATGCCTGAGGTTCTGAGGGAAAGCATGGCTCATCTTAGATTCGCAACATGCTAGGACTCCCTCCGGGCATCTTAGCTTGGGAGTCCCCATATGTGAAGACTCATTCCTGCTTGTTCCTGGAGATAGCACAGTTACTTACCTGTAACAGGTGATCTCTGGGAACAGCAGGAATAAGTCTTCACAACCCACCCACCTCCCCTAGGAGTTGTATTTCTCTATCTCTATCTTTCCCTCTCTCTCTCTCTCTTTGTCTCAGCTTTAAAACTTAACTGAGGAGAGGCAGTTGGGAAAGGCGGGAAGGCAGCACGCAGGCGTGGTGGTATGCTCCCAAAAGCGTTCTGATTGGACGCTGGGGAGCGTTCCCGCGCGGACTCCGTTGGTACCGACGTACCCCATATGTGAAGACTTATTCCTGCTGCTCCCAGAGATCACCTGTTACAGGTAAGTAACTGTGCTTTCTCTCTCCCTCATAGATAGACTGCAATCCACCAGCAGCAGCAGTTGCCTATAGACATATGAAAATTTGAATGTCTGCTGGCTAGATTGCTGTGGGTAGACAAATGCTGTGTATCCCACTTAGGATTCTTACACAAAAAGGGAGGATGGAGGGCTTGATGTTACCAATTTAAGGTTGCATGGATTAGCTTGTATAATCCATAGGGAGGAGTATGAGTGTAGGAAAGAGTAGCCTAGTGGTTGGGGCAAGTTACCTTGGGCTGGAGAATCAAGGGTTTGAATCCCACTAGAAGAACAGCAACCTTGGACCCAAAGGACTGGGGTTTCTAGTCCCACAGGTGCTCCTTGGGCAAGTCACTTAAACCCTCTGTTGCCTCAGGTACAAAACATAGATTGTGAGCTCTTTGGGGACAAGGGGAAAATATAAATACAGTACCTGAATGTACACTGTTTTGACTGCTAGAAAAGCAGTATATAAGCCTAGTTAAAATAATGGGATTTGTATTACTTCCATTACATATGACATTTATTTTCCTTGCAGATGCCCCTGAGCTTCCCCAAAATATTCAGTCTAACATATTTTTTACTACAGTGGAACAGACCTGGAGTCTGCTTTGCTAAAAATACTGTTTCACTGTCCTTGCTGAGTCACAGGGTTCCTCCCTGTTCTGAGCAACCCAGGTTTTCCCCCTGCATGCACATGCAGGTTTTCCAGGTATGGGTGAAGAAAGGGATCCAATGCATTTTGGACCTTAAGAATGAGGAGTCCATTATACTAAAGTTCTTCTAATTACTTATAGCAATATCATCTGATCTCCAGGGAATTCTTTGCTTATTTGCAAATATGGCATAATGTCTAGTGCTTATTAGTGAAGAATCCTCTCTGGTTCAAAGACGGGGGTTTAAATGAGGTATTTGATTTGAATGAAACAAAGGGAATTTCCTGCTCTTCTTATGAGAGTGTTGATAGTGATCCCAGACTTTTGGTCTCTGGATGTGTTAGCTTCTAAGTGGAGTAAAGGCCCTGGCATGAGTGTTTCTACAACAGTTTTGAAACATAATTTGTGACGGTTGAATCTAGAAACATAGAAATATGATGACAGAAAAAGACCACATGGCCTATCTAGTCTGTCCTTCCATATGAACCACTACAACAGTCCCCTTTTTTCCTTTAGAGATCCTCTGTGTTTGTCCCATGCTTTTTTGAATTCAGATACTGTCCTCATCTCTACTACCTCCACTGGGAGACTATTCCATGGATCCACCACTCTTTCCGCAAAGAAATATTTCCTCATATCACTCCTGAATCTATCCCCCTTGACCCTCATCCCATGTCCCCTCATAGCAGAACTTGCTTTCAATTGAAAGAGGCTCTCCCCCTGAACATTTATGCCACAGAGGTATTTAAATATCTCAATCATATCACCTCTATCCTGCCTTTCTTCTAAGGTGTACATATTAAGATCCTTAAGTCTGTCCTCATATGCTTTATAATGAAGACCACTAACCATTTTAGTAGCCACCCTCTGCACCAACTCCATCCCGTTCACATCCTTTTGAAGGTGCGGTCTCCAGAACTGCACACTATATTCCAAATGAGGTCGCACCAAAGACTTATACAGAGGCACTATCACCTCCTTTTTTCTGCTAGCTATTCCTCTCTGTATGCACCCAAGCATCCTTCTAGCTTTTGCCGTCGCCTTATCTCCCTGTTTAGCTACTTTAAGATCATCACACACAACCATGCCTATGTCCCGCTCTTCTTTAGTGGACAAAAGTACTTCACCCATTGTCAGAATGTGTGGTTCTGCAGGAATTGCAGTATAAATCTTTGTGGCAAGCTTATGTACTTAATAGATGGGCCTGTAAGATGAGTCTAATAGCTTCTGATTTATGTCCACTTTGTAAAACAGTGAATGGATACTTTTTCTATCAATTTGGACTTGTGTGGTGATCCAGCATTTGTGGTGCCAAGTTTATTTATTTATTTATTTTATTTATTTAAACAGTTTTATATACCGTTTTATCCTAAAATCAAAGCGGATTACACAGCAAACAAGTCGTTACGCAGCAAACAAATCAAGTGGCAGGGTGTGTGGGTGTGGGCATGCAGTGATACATTGAGGTATGTGTGTGTGAGTGGTGTGAGATTGATTTTGTAGTGTACTATATACAGTTTGTGGCTTATGCAGCTGAGGTCTGCATAAAAGGTTTCAGAGTCTTGCACTGTTGAGGCATTCCTAACAGGGGCTATACACTGCAAGCAAAGGTAAGAGTTTGTGGCTTTTTAAATTACTAGCTCTCTGCCTGGGAGCTCTTAAAAGGGTTTTGATACATTTTTAAAACAAAATTACATTCTTTTTAGTGCTTTAGTTTAAAAGGAGAAATATTTTCTTCAGTGGGGAAGGTTTTAAACTCTGCTTTAGTATCTTTCTCAGCTCTTTGAAGCTACTGACACCTCATCAGGTGTTAGTTCCCTCCCTACCCCCCTCCCCCAACTCCCATCCACCCCTTGTGAGCAGTCTTGCTTTATAGGGCACCTCCCCAATTAACTACACACAGGGACTTGGAACAGCACATTTTGAACACACTTATAAGAGACTTAACTTTTTTTTTTCTCTGAAAGGATGGCTGATACTTTGGTAGGTCTCTCTCTCTTTTGCGTCAACAGATACCTAAGCTCCACCAACTGAACAATGGCTGGGAAAAATTGTATTACCAAAGCTGATGCCCCCATTACAGCTTCTGCCTCTGTCCAGACAGAGGTCCCAATGCCTGTTGAAGGACCAGTTCCATGTGCAGAATGCCTGCATGTTGAAGCTCTCAGGAAACAAGTAGAGGAACTTAGAGAGGAGGTAGCGAGGCTGAGGAGCATTCAAGCCAGTGAGAAGTACATTGATGAGATGCTTCTTGCAATATCCAAGCTCTCCAGCAGAGGAGAAGATGGGCGCCTACAGAATGACAAAGGTTGAACACGAGTCACCAGGGCCTTCAGAATCACCAATCCAACTTCTCCAGCCCTTGAATTGAAGAACCATTATGCAACCCTGGAGGTGGAGGAGGCTAAAGCATCCCTGGAAAGGGAAGAACCAGAGCTCGAGCACCCCAAAGTTGCAGAATCAGTGACCACAAGGAAGCAAAGGTTAGTGGTGGTTAGTGACTCTCTTCTGAGGGGTACTGAGGCATCCATTTGCGGACCAGACTTGATGATCAGAGAGGTATGCTGTTTGCCAGGTGCCAAAATCTGAGACGTTACGGAGAGTTTTCCGAGACTCATCAAGCCCACTGACTATTACCTAATGTTGCTAATCCATGTTGGCACAAATGATACTGTTAGGTATCCCTCTGAGCATATCAAAAGCAACTTCATGGCTCTGGGACAGAGGGTGAAGCAGATAGGGGTGCAGGTGATGTTCTCTTCAATCCTCCCTGTTGAGGGTAAAGGCCAAGGCAGAAAAGTTCGATCCTGGAGATGAATGCATGGCTGCGTGGATGATGTAATCAAGAGCGTTTTGGTTTCCTGGACCATGGGATGCTGTTCCAAGGGTTGCAGAGCACAGATGGCATCCATCTGTCCAAGAAAGGTTTTCGTGTCTTCAGTAGCAGACTGGCTAATCTACTGAAGAGGGTTTTAAACTAGATTTGTTGGGTATGAGTGAAGAAAGCCCCCAGGTAAGTGAAACATTAAATACCTTTATGGAAATGGGTAAAAGGGGCAACATATGGAAAGCGGTGTGTATAAATGCCTATAGCATGGGAAATAAGATCCCAGATGTTGAAGCTTTAATGGGAGAGGCTGACTTGGATTTAGTGGCAGTTACAGAAACATGGTTCACAGAAAACCATGACTAGGATGTAACTATACCAGGCTATACATTATTCAGAAAGGACAGGGTAGGAAGAAGGGGAGGAGGAGTGGCACTGTCTGTAAAAAATAATATTAAAGCTTTGGAACTACAGAGCTTAAAAGGAAGAGAGGAGGCACTGTGGGTTAAACTAAAAAGAGGGAAAGAGAAATCTATTTGCATTGGTGTGATATACAGATCTCCCTCACAGGAGGAAGAGGTGGATGGAGAGTTAATTGAAGTCATATACAGCATTGTCAGGAAAGGGGAAGTGCTACTGATAGGGGATTTCAATATGCCAGATGTTGACTGGCACATTCCTGCTGCAGTATCATCTAGAAGTAAGGAGATCCTGGATTCTCTACAGGGAGAACTATTCAGGCAACTGGTAACAGAACCCACATGTGAAGGGGCCATCTGGACTTGGTGCTTACCAATGGTGAAAGTGTTTCTGATGTTATAGTAGGAGATCATTTTGCATCCAGTGATCACCAGATGGTGTGGTTCAGTATTAGGACTAGGGCTGTTAAAATCCATTCAAAAGCAAGAGTCTTACAGGCATGTTTACTAAAGTCCGTTGCTGTGCGGGTCCCCGTTAGTGTGCTGGTGCCATATAAGGAGTGGGCGGGCCAGGCAGAAAAAGGAAAAAAACGGACCGTAGGTTTGTGAGTCGCGCTAATGTGCGGGTCCCACATTAGCGCGTGAGAAGGCTAAGTGGGGCGCTGCTGCACAACCAAACAACAAAGCCGTAGTACAATGGTGAAGACAGTGACCTATGGTGCAGGGTCCAGGGGTTCAAACCCCCATTGCACCCAACAAAAAAGACCAGCTGAGGCATCAAATTTTATGGGCAAAAGTGGTGTAGGAGGCATATTGATTATGGGCGGCAGAAGGCGGCGCACCTATTTTTTTAAACGGCATGAGACGGCGCACTGTTTATTGTGGGCGGCAGAGGGCGGCGCGCTGTTAAGGTTGGGCGGCAGAGGGCGGCGCGGCAGAGGGCGGCGCACTGATAAAATTGGTCAACAGAAGGCGGCGAGCCGGTGGGCAGAAGGCGGCGCGCTGATGTGTGAGGGGGCAGCCCAATAGTGGGAGGGATAAGTGGCGCGCTGATGTGCAAATAGCAGGAATGGAGCCATAGGACAATGGTTAAGACACTGACCACCCATGCAGGCATCATGGGTTCAATTCCCCCCAGTGCCCATTGAAGACAGCTGGCTGAGGCAGTATTTTAAGGGGCATGCCCATGTTGGGCGCTGTTAATGTTACGCGCCAGAAGGCGGCGTGCTGTTAATTGTAATTTTGTGCGCCACAAGACGGCGCGCCAATGGCTACAAGGCTGCGCGCTGCTGCTCAAACACAGAAACAGAGCCACAGCACAATGGTAAAGACACTGAGCAATGGTGCAGGGGCCATGTGTTCAATCCCTCACAAAGCCCAGAGAAAAAGGCTAGCTGAAGCAGTATGTTTTATGTTGGGGAGAGCTGTAGGAGGCTCTATAATTTTAGTTTTATGATAACTACTAGCAAACGCACTCTCACAGCATATTAATATAGGGCCGCCCATAAGGCACATGTTACAGTGCACCGTCTGCCAAGGCACCCTAGAATGTCCCCTATAGGGCAGCATGTATGTTGCGACACAGGATAATGTATGGTGCACCCTATATGGATGGCAACCATACAGTGCCCTATAGGGCGCCCCATAAAGCACCCTCAGAGGCACCTTATGGGTACAGTACACTGAGGGTGCTATTGCTGACATCAACATATGTACAGTAAACTAAAAAACTATGCTTTGAACACCTGTCTCACAGAACCCCAATGTGGGTTTGAACTCATCACCTCTGGCTGCACAGGCAGTGACCTAACCATAGCTGTATGGAAGCCCCTGGCTGGCTGCAGATAGCCTGCACGTCATCTCACAGATAGTATGCCAGGGTAAACAGGATAGGGTTAGGCCACACGTACCCATGATGCACTGCACATGCAAATTAGCTGTCCACAGATGGACACAAGATGGGAAATGCACCCCCACAGCACCTCGGCCCTGTTGGGGGACGTTACCGGGTGCACCCACACAGCAACTCGGCCTGGTAGGGGGCACTGACCGGGTGTTTTACTGGCACAAAGTAGCTACACAACGTTACATCGTGCGGGTTCTGGCCTCACCCTGAGTGTACAATGAGGCGCCCAGGACCAGGTCTACAACACTTTCCATGGCTGATGGAGGCCAAGCGGGAGTTCCAAAGCAGTGTTAATGTGTAAGAGAGCTAGTTTCTGCACAAACACCATGGATATCCCAGTCAGGCACAGCCGTAGCCGCCCCCCCCCCCCCTTGGGCTGCCCCTAGAGACAAACATGGTCCCCCATCAAGAGATCCACACTCTACCTCCCTGCAAAGGTGGCAGTAGAGGGCAACATCAACCCCAGTCCTGCTGAGGAACACCCCCCCCACACAGCCATAACACAATAACAGACAAACATATGACCAGGTATGGTAGGTTGCACCCCACCACCAGGTATTCCCCTGCAGCAAGCCAACTGCACCCTGCAAGCCATTCCAGCAAACCACATACCATCTACAAACAGTCTGCTAGTTAGTCCATAGTTCATATTCCCAGTGGAGACACATGCACACAGAACTGGGCTGCCAGCATACACAGCAAGCAGATAACTCAGTGACTGGGCCCCAAATAGATACCCATATGTATCACATGAGAGAAAGACTGTACAGCACTATGGGGGTGCCTAGCCATGCTGTGGTCACTGCACAGTCAGGGTGAGCGTGATCTCCCAGAAGGACATGCTTTGGCCACCCTGTCTGTGTAGGTGGTGGCCGGACACTACAGTGTCCCTGCCAGTGCCCTATGCCCGGTGCAGATGCATCCTGCCCAGGCCACCCTGTCCTGGCTATACCCATGGTACCGTGCACCTCATTATGCACATTGGCAGTGTGGGCTGTGGAAGGGGCTTGCTGCCAACACCCACGGTATAGACAAACACACACTTCCACACCTATGCCATCATGGTGCTACTATTGAGAAGGTAATCAGCCTTGCCCACCAAGACCGCTCCTGAGCACGGCAAGGCATGGATATTGTAGGCAGTACAGCTGGGGGCCACTCCCCAGGGTGGTAAACAGCGTCAGAGGCCAGGCCTGGAGCACGCACCGCAAACACCTAACAGATTGTTCGGATGGGGTCAACTAGCAGTATGTGTGGAACTAGCAAACATCTCAGAGCTGTGTATCATATACCTCAGGTGTAGGGTGACATTGGTAGGACATGCAGGGTTCAATGGTTTGCCTCTCCAGGAGACATTGGTCAATGAGGCCTGTGGGTGTGGGTGTGGGTGTGTCTGCCCCTGATGGCTGCTGCTTTACGGCACAGATTCCCAACTCCAGTCCAGGTTTGCATCACACTGTTCTGGTTTTCCTGCTGTCCCTCATGGATATGCATGAGCTACATCTACATACCATGGGTGTGGTGCATAGATATACAGCACAGGCATTTGTATGAGTGCCATCATGGGACCTGACTGGTGTGTGCCCCACCAGGACTGCATTGTGTGGTTCTGCTCTGGGTACTGGCCCTGTTCATGGTGTGTGTGCTCAGTGGGGTAAAGATAGACGTATTGCCATTGCATATGTCCTCCCCAGGAAAGGTGTGCCCTTACTATCACTGTTTAATTGGGGGAAAAAGATTAGCGGTTGCCCCAGTTGGGCTTTGAACCTGTGACCTTCTGCTCTTGTATACAGTGTCTGTGTGCACTGCACCACCGTGTATCCACAGATTGGGTGATTTCCCTGGAATGTCCATGACTGTGGATCCGGTAGGGCCTGTGTTGCAGTGGACTGTGCCAGCCTGCACATGACTGGGCCTCTGTCTTCTGTGGCTAGCAGCCACTGCCCCCTGCACCACATGTCCTCGTCCGCCAACATGCTGGCATGAGCTTCTCTCAGAAAAAGCAGATGACCTGATTGCAATGTGGCAGCACGGGACTGCATTTGGGTGACTTGGCTGTAGGTAATGCCCATTGTTGTGGTGTGTGTGCGCGTTGTTGGGTAAAATATGGGTGCTCTCCCCATGCTTATGTTCCCTGCAATACAGGGGTGTCTGCGCTATCTGTGTTCAGTGGTGGGTAAAATATAGGGATTGGGCTGGCACGTACCCCAGCTGGGCTTTGAACCTCTGACCCTCTGGTTCTAGAGGTACTGACTCTGTCCACTGCACCTCACTATGGCCACAGAAACAGTGCAGCCCCTGGAGGTAGTAAGCTTAGCAGAATGGAGTCACAAACCCTGCTCTATGCTATTTTACTGTGGGCATATGCACCCTGTCTGGTGACAAACGTGCACATAAACCCCGGAAATGGCTACGGGAAATGGGGGACAAGATATCACCGCGCTGGGCAACAGTGATATTAATGGGCAACCATACCAAACACTCCCAGGAAAGCTCCAAACAAAGGAAATGTTTTTTGGATGAGACTCGGCTCCGTAAACCCTTCAAAAGTTCATTTCTTTTTTCTGGAGCTTTGCTGGGTGTGTTTTCTGTATTTGCCCATCACTATAACTGTTCCCCAGCTGAATTACTGTTTTTAATAGTTCTGTTGTGGTCATTTTCTATTTGTATTTGCACTTTTGTGCTGTGCACATGTATCACACTGCTCACGTTTTGCTGGTTTCCCCGGTTTTCCTGTACATTGCTGACGGAAATGGTTTCTCTTCCCTTTAAATGCTTTCTACCGCGAGTGTTTTTACATGCAAATTCGGGCCCGATACTGTGCGGGGAGCCTCTCCCCTCCCACTCTCCACCCATTGACCCCGTCCCTCCGCCCCTCCGGAGCCTTCCTCCGCCCTCCTTTCGCCGTTCCACGCCTCTATCGGAAATTTGCGGGCCGCACTTGTACGGGGCCCGTTAGTGAGCCGCGTACCTGTGCGGGGGTGACACGCACATGTGCGGGGCGTTTAAACGCGTTTCTGCGCGTTTCAGTGCCGCGTTGCCGTGCGCTATTTTGCGGGGCGCTATTTTGCGGACTTTAGTAAACATGCCCCTTAGACTTTAGGAAAACGAACTTTGCCAAAATGGGTCAATACCTCAGGGAGTCATTAGAGAGACAGGAACAGCTGGGGAATGTAGAAAAACAGTGGGCAAAACTGGAAGGGGATATTTTAAGGGCAACCAACCCTTTTGTTAAAATGGTAAATAAAGGTAAAAGGAAAAGGAGACCGCTATGGTTTTTGAAAGAAGTAGCTGAAAAGGTGAAGAAAAGAGTGAGGCCTTCATGAAATACAAGAGATCACAGAGAGAGGAAGACAGTCATCTATATTTGGAAAAACTTAGAGAAGCTAGCAGTCAGGAAAGCAAAGATTCAAAAAGAGAAGGAAATAGACAATGCAATAAAAGGGGGGATAAGACAGTTAGATATGTTAGTGAAAAGAAGAAGAGCAAATGTGGTATTGTCAGACTCAAGAGTGAAGGGAAGGAATATGTAGAAGCTGATGAGGATAATGCGGAATTGCTTAACAAATATTTCTGTTCTGTGTTCACAGATGAAGAACCAGGAGCAGGACCTCAGAAAACACCCACAAACAGGAACAGAAGTGAGGGGCATCTTGAACAATTCTCAGAAGACTGTGTTCATGAGAAACTAGATAAACCTAAAGTAGACAAAGCGATGGGACTGGATGGGATACACTCTAGAATACTGAGGGAACTTGGGGACATTCTAGCAGCTCCACTGACTGACCTTTTCAATGCTTCATTGGAGTCGGGAATGGTACCAAAGGACTGGAGAGAAGCACATGTGGTCCCTTTACACAAAAGCAGAAGTAAGGATGTGGTTGAAAACTATAGGCTGGTTAGTTTAACTTCGGTGGTGAGTAAATTATTGGAAGTGCTGCTGAAAGAGAAAATAGTGAGGTTTCTGGAGTCCAGCGGATTATAGGGATCCAAAGCAGCATGGATTCACCAGAGGCAAGTCTTGTCAAACAAATCTGATAGATTTCTTTGACTGGGTGACCAGGGAGTTGGATCGAGGGAGAGCCCTAGATGTGGGGTATCTAGATTTCAGTAAAGTCTTTGACACCCTTCCTCACAGGTATTTATAAACAAACTAAGCACCCTAGGGATGGACCCTAAAGTTACTGCTTGGGTTAGAAATTAGTTGAGTGGGAAGCGACAAAGGGTACAGGTAAATGGAACTCACTCTGAGGACAAGAAGGTTACCAGTGGTGTGTCCCAGGGATCTGTCCTTCGTCCAATTCTTTTTAGCATCTTTATTAGTGATATAGCGGAAGGGCTGTCAGGTAAGGTTTGATTCTTTGTGGAAGATTCCAAAATCAGCAGTAGAGTAGACACGCAGGAAGGTGTAGATAACTTGAGGAGGGATCTAGCTAAGCTTGAAGAATGGTCTAGAATTTGTCAGCTGAGATTTAATGTTAAAAAATGCAAGGTCATACACTTGGGCTGCAGCAATCCAAGGGAGCAATATAGTATAGGGGGTGAAGTACTTTTGTCCACTAAAGAAGGGCGGGATCTAGGCGTGATTATGTCTGATGATCTTAAAGTAGCTAAACAGGTAGAAAAGGCGACAGCAAAAGCTAAAAGGATGCCTGGGTGCATAGGGAGAGGAATTGCCAGTAGAAGAAAGGAGGTGATAGTGCCTCTGTATAAGTCTTAGGTGTGACCTCATTTGGAGTATTGTATGCAATTCTGGAGACCGCACCTTCAAAAGGATATAAACAGGCTAGAGTCAGTAAAGAAGGTGGCTACTAAAATGGTTAGTGGTCTTCATTATAAAGCATATGAGGACGGACTTAAGGATCTTAATATGTACACCTTAGAGGAAAGGTGGGATAGAGGTGATATGATTGAGATGTTTAAATACCTCCATGTCATAAATGCACAGGAGGAGAGCCTCTTTCAATTGAAAGCAAGCCCTGCTACGAAAGGGACATAGGATAAGGGTGAATGGGGATACTGTAGATTCAGAAGTGATATGCGGAAATATTTCTTTATGGAAAGAGTGGTGGATCCATGGAATAGTCTCCCAGTGGAGGTGGTAGAGATGAGGACAGTATCTGAATTCAAAGAAGCATGGCAGAAACACAGAGGATCTCTAAAGGAAAAAAGGGGACTGTTGTAGTGGTTGATATGGAAGAGCAGACTAGATAGGCCATGTGGTCTTTTTCTGTTGTCGTGTTTGTATGTTTCTCTTCACTATCGGGCTGAAAAGCTCTTGTGCTTTATATCTTTTTGGAGAGTTCCCCAAACCTTCTTTGTTTAATGACATATCAGAGGCATCTGTGTAGTAAAGCTTTTTTGTCTGTTAAGAAAGTGATCCTAAATAACTGGGTGTATGAATCTGGACCTACATTCATGCAATGGAGGAATGTCCTGCATCTTATGATGGAAAGGTAATGTTTCACAGCCCATGAACTGAAAGGAACAGCTTTTGATACATTTTTGGATATTTGGACACCCTATATATGTAACATCTTCCTCCAAGGGTGAGAAGTACTATACTTAATTTATGATACTATTTGTAAACAGGGAAGAGATGCATGTTTTTTGTGGAACAGCTGCCCTGATGATGGATCAAGTCTTTTGTGTTAGCGCAAGCTATGAATTTGTTATGTTGGTGGTGGGGAGAGAAACTGGTAGGGGGTAATGGGTGGAAAGTGGAAAGAACATGGGAAAACTGGTTTGTATGATATTTTTGTAATGCCCTTCGTGAATGTAAAGAATGTACTATGCAGGGGGATATATTTATTGGTTGTTTTTGCAATAAAAAAAAGATTGAACCTAAAATTTCTGTTCTCTGCCTATACACCCTGATCTTGTAGCCTCAATCTTCCCTGTTTGAGCTCCCCACTGACATCATTCCCCACCCCAACCTCCCTATGGCATCAGAGTTCCCTTAAACTCCCTGGTCATCCATTTCTCTTAACATCAAAACCCTCATGCAACAATCTGATCCTGATTCCCTCCTTCCATTTCATCTGTACTTTTATTCAGCCCTACCAAAAAAGGGCGTGTGTCTTGCAGTGGGTTTAAGGTCAGAAAGACCTACTGCCTATCTTGAGCTGTACATTACTAAGTATATGGCCTGTTCTTACAGCAGGGGGAAACTTGCTTCATTCTCTCCCTCTGCATGTGAAAATGGAATCACACTGGTGGAAGCCATTCCCTGCTCTTTTGGTCCTCTCTTCCACTGGAACACTCACTATCAGAGCTTCACCTCTACCTGATAGAGGTCTATAAATTAATGAATGGAGTGGAACAGGTAAACTTAGATTGATTGTTTACGTCATCATAATATAGAAAGACTAGGGGACATGCAATGAAGCTACAGGGCAAACTATTTAAGACTAATAAGAGAAAATATTTTTTTTCACTCAACATGTAATCAAACTCTGGAATTTGTTACCAAAGGATGTAGTAAAAGCTGTTAGTGTAGCTGTGTTTAAAAAAGGTTTGGACAAGTTCCTGGAGGAAAGGTCCATAAACCATTATTAAAAGGGACCCAGGATATCACTGCTTGACCCAATACAAGCATTGTGGAACCTGTGTCTTTTGGGGAAACTGCTAGGTACTTCTGACCTAGATTGGCCACTGTTGGAAACAGGATACTGAGTTAATGGCCCTTGGTTTGACCCAGTATGACATATCTTATTTTCTTATGTTCTCAGTAACTGCTTCAGCAATTTGGTGAACAAGCAGGAATTTCTGTTGTCTTTCTCAACAAGGGCTTTCTGTTTTCAAGATGAGAGGAGCTTCCCCTTCTGTTTCCCCTCCAATTGTTTTTCCCTCCTTCCACTCATATTTCTCCACCTTCATTGTGTTGAGCTCACACCACATTGGTTTATTCAAAAAATGGGGAAATATCAGCATCATGAAGCATGCTGATATTTTTTTGTTCTTTCCAGACTTCTTACATACAGCAGCAATGATCACCACACATTAACTTCCCACCCAGACAACATAATACAGAATTTAAGGTGAAAGAGGTACCCTCTTTTATGGTCAAACAATGACATTTTTCAGTGGGACCATGCCTCTCCCTCCCTCTCTAATAGACTATTGTATGTCCTCATGCAATAGAGCAGTGCTTGTCAACCTTTTTCATTTTTGGTACACTTTTGGGTTTGGTTGGTCCTTGGGGCACACAAATCAAATTTTACATGCATGGCTGGTGCAAGGATATTAGGTGCTCTAGGCAAAACTTTAGTCGTGTGCCCCCTCATAATTAGCTTTTACACACCTAACACCTCACACTTCTTCCCCCCAAAATTTGAATGATCAAACTCAACTAAAATCATCTCAACACCATTCCTCCCAGAACAATCCTATAAAAATGCATATTTGGACATCATACTTTTAAATATAAAATGTTGTTTTGTAAATATATACAGAATAGGGGAGATTTCGAAGCCACCTGCAAGGTTAAAAGGACTATTTTCATATCGCCCATTCTTCCTGCAGGTAAAGCATGCATTAATGACTATTTGTGTGGTTGGCAGGACCCATTGGTTTGCTTTGACTGTAGCTGCTCTTTGCTGCCCCCCCCCCCAGAAACTGCTGTCGTAGGCGACTGCCTAATTTATCTAGCGATTGGGTTGAACCATTTTCATGATCCTCACTGCTTTGTCTCTCCCACCAGCAAAAGAAGAGCATAATTTGTTACCTGTGGGTATTCAGTCTGCTAGATTTAATTTCACATCTAAACATAAAGCCAGCAGGCTATATGAGATGGCAGGACTCCATGCATTCAGCCACAAGAATGAAACAGCTTGGGAGGCTTTCAATAAGATTCCTCCACATACCCTGGCTTAAGAGTGAGGTACATTGCTATCATGGTATGTGCAAAACTAACCCATTTAGAGAAATTGTCCCTGTAAGAAGTGTTGATGTCCTACCAATGGAAGAGGGTGTGGGTTGGGAGTGCTAGTAGTAAACAATCAGTTCAGTTTGGTGGAGAGGATGAGGAGAGTCCAGTGGATTCTCTGCATGAAAAATTGTAATCTTCTCTCATACTATACCAAAAAGCATATTCTTTCGGTTTTGCTACTATAAAATATTTTTTGGGTTCAATACAAAAGCCTCAGGGCTGGTCGGTATGTCCTGCCTGCAAGACAATTCATTATGTATCAGAGAAAAATCTGATTAGCTAACACAGTCAAATTATTCGCCATATGAAAATTCTGTGCATGCGAGAGTTTCAAGTTAGAGATTTTGCACTGGATTCTGGAGCATCCAGCTTACTCTGGGGAGCTTACAGCTATTAGATCATACATTACAATCACTAACCTGAAAATAAAAGTTGTTTTCCAACATCTCCAATAGAAGAGGGAACTGGAACAGGGAGAGGAGAGGTTATACTCTGATCTGGAGTGTGAACTCCAGTCAGTCACATTCCTCTCCTGCTGTCCTGGAATGACTGGAGGGGAGGCGTGGATTAAGAGGCAAACTAGATCTTTTTTGCACTATCTACTCCAAGCTTACCTTGATCTCTGTGTTCTACATAGGGCTGGAACAGGAAACAGATGGCTATTTTTCATGGATACTGACCAACTGAGTTAGGGCAAGCGGCTCATGAGCCCATGTCTAGCCACATCCTAGACTATCTCCACCAAGGCACACCAAGCACTTTCCCTAACCACACCACTGTGCCCCAGCACACTGGTTGAGAAGCACTGCAACAGAGAAACAGGCATAAACATAGAAGATGCCTATCTAATGCACAAACCATTCTAACTGTATATCATCTTGTACAAGTACAATAGTGATGAACATAGGCCTTAGCGTGATTAATCTACAACATAACAGTAGCTAAAGATGTTACTGGTATACATTTATGTACAAAATTTAGAGGTATATTAACTAACTTGGCAAATCTACTTCTGTATCTTGCCACGAAAACCCAATGGATAGTCACAAAACAAATTGCACTATAGTGTTGGAAAATGAGACCCCCAGGTTGGAAGGCACTGAAATGGCTACTGGGAATGAGCTGAAGACTTCTCAAAGTAAAGACAGCATTTATGATGTGGTTGGATTTGCTGATACAGCTGTGCATGAAAAGAGAGTCAAAAGTTGCAAAGATGTCTTACATTTTGGGACACGGAAAGTACGAAGCATGAACCAAGAGGGGGGTTATCCTGGGCCCAAAACTGTGGAACATCGATGACCAGGTTCAGAGGACTAAAAACGGCCGGTGTGGTGAAAAGGCACCATTCCTCCTCCCTGGGGACAGACAGGTGAAGAATTTTTGGCAGGTGCTCAGGGAACTTGAGTTCAGCTTGCCCAACAGCATTGAAGGAAACTTGTGCTTGAAGTTTAGTAAGCAGGTCTCGGCCCAATAGTGGCATAGGGCAATCAGGAATATAGAGGAACTTATGAGTCACAACATGACCTCCAATGTGACAGGTTCGGTCTTGGAGAAAGGGATGATGGGCTCGTTTCCCCATGGCTCCCATAATGGTAATAGAATGAGGAGTCAGTGGTGCGACGGGGCTTATTAGAACAGAATGCTCAGCGCCTGTATCAACCATGAAAGGAATACGGTGGGCCCCGATACGGACGGTGACCATAGGCTCCTGGGGGACCAGGGGAATGGAGCCCGGTCGGTCTCATGCATCAGAGTCATATATTTCCATTGCTGCCATACCTTCAAAAGCTGGTGGGGGGTGGGGGTAAGTTTCATATGGGTATGATCTGATGTTTGCTGGCAAATTTCGGCGACCCCCGGAACTCCGTCCTGAGGCCCATGGCGGTTGGGTGGCCCAGTCTCCAGTCTGTCTGTCATTCGTGCGCCGATTCGGGCACTCATTCTTCCAGTGTCCTTCTTCTTTGCAGTAGGCACATTGTGTGGGGGATAGCGCGGTGGCCCTTCCTTGACCATCCCATACAGCCCCCCCCCCTACTGCTCATACCTGCGGGCCCTCCCCGACTGGGACCGGGCCAGTATGGTTGGACCGCAAAAGCGGCCACCAGGAGGTCACACTTCTTCTTGAGCTGTCACTCGGCGTCTCTCCTCTGCTCCTGGTTACGATTCACGAACACCTTCTGTGCGACTTCCATTAGTTGCGCGGCATTCATGCTGGCAAAACCTTCAAGCTTCTGTAACTTACGGCGAATATCACCCTGAGACTGGGCCACAAAAGCAGTGTTAACCATACGGAGATTCTCGGGGGCCTCAGGGTCATATGGGGTGTAGAGGCGGTAGGCCTCGGTCAGATGTTCATAAAAAGCAGCCGGGCTCTCGTCGGAATTCTGAAGGACCTCACTCACTTTGGTAATGTTCATTGCCCGTTGCGCCCCTTTCCGTAGCCCCTCTATTAGGGTGGTGCGGAAACGTCGGAGGGCTGTCAATCCGTCTGCCATGTTGTGGTCCCAGGACGGGTCTTCAGTCGGAAAATCCAAGACAGCGCGGCGGCGGGGGTCCACTTCCTGCGGGTCAACAGGATGGGCCTCCAACCACCGGAGAGAGGACTGAACAATACGGGCCCGCTCTTCAGTATTGAACAAGGCAGAGAGTAGTTGGCGGCAGTCAGCCCAAGTAGGCTGGTGGGTAGAGATTTCCACTCTGGCCCATAACTGGTATGCCTTGAACTTGACGTAGTGGGAGATGGAGAAGTGGTGAGTGAGACGGCTCCAGTGAGCAGACAAAGTCGACCAGCTGCCTGAGATGAGAACGCAGACGTCTTCCAATGGGGGTATGGTGGTCTGGAGGCTGGTCGGGGCTGGAGGCTGGCAGCGAGGGCGGGGTGGCCGAGTCAGAGCCATCAGTATCGGAAGCAGAGGTGGGAGAAGGAGAGGTAGCGGGAGTAGAGGGTTCCACACTGGGGGGCGAAACTACAGGCAGGGAGTCCGGGCTGAAAGGCTGAACATGTACTGGAGGCGGGGCAGCGAAGGAGTGGCCCACACAGGGATTAGGGTCGGGAAGTGGGTGGTAGATCAGTACCGGCGGGGCCGAGGGTGGTGCAGGTGGGTCTTCAGAGTCAGCCACGTATATGGAGGGGGGGGGGGGAGCCAGGCTGGGGAATTTTATCAGCTGAGGTACAGGAATATTGAGTGGCCAGCATGATAAGGCACTCCTTCTCCTGACACCTAAGGAACCATTTGGGACGGGATTGACAAACTGATAGCCAAGAGCCAATATAGGGAAACTGGTCGGGGTGTTCTTTTAACACAATCTGGTGAAGCAGGGAAACAGTACTAAGATCAGTCGATCCCCCAGGTGGCCATTGTGGGCATAACAGGGGCCATTCCAGTTGACAAAGAATGCGGAGGCGTGATTTGGAGAAAAATATACCATAGTCTCCGTTAAAGGCAGACTTAAAATTACGTAACATACAGCAGAGAACAGTGCCACCCTCCTTCCTGGAACTACCCGCCCCCATACTGACACTAAGGAAAGAAAAGGCGGTACAGTAACAGTGCGTTGAAGTGGGGTGATATTACAATAATACAAGTGTTATTAACAGGATTAAAATGACCAGTAATACAATCGTGAAACAACAGAAAGGGAACAAAAACCGGACCGCAGAATACAATGAAACATGTGGCCCGTAATCAGGCCAACAGAGAACACTTTATCAAATCAGTGCAGTACTGTTAACAGACCGACATACAGGACAGACGGAACAATTACGCTTTCTCTCGGTCGTGACCTGAACGTGGTCGCCCAGCCAGGAACTGCACTACTAGGGAGTCCACACTTGCTTGGTTCAAGAAGAACCTCTCAGACAGTCACCAAATGCAGTACCAGAACAGAGCGTCGCCGGTTTCCAGACTCAGTAGAGACCGTACTCGGGGCGACGCGGGAGTTGATCAGGCTCCCAAGGAGAACAGGAAGAAAACAGAAAATTTACCCGAAAGACAGTGAAACTGTCTGGCTAGCGAAGCTGTCAGGCCAGGAGTCGTTGAACTCGGGACTCCCCTCCCGTTGTGTATCTGCAGGAGGCCGGCCACCTCTGAGACAGGAAGTTCCTCCGGACAAAGGACCGGTGGCACCAGTAAGCAAGCCCGCAGTCGGCGAGTCGCCGGCCATCCGGGATCCAGTAGACAGAGGCGGCAAAAGTAGTATCGCCTGTGAGGCGTTTGCCGCCAAAAGGCTTTCCCGGCCAATGCATCAGGAAATGTAACGGGACAAACGTCAGACAGAACGAGACTAGGAGTCACTTACCGAGTCCAAGTACAGTTTATTGTGCATACACAAGACTCAGTGCATAAAAAACAGTAAAACAGCAACTGAGCCCCTAACAAAGGGCTCCAGTGATTCTTATAGACTAACACTGAGCGCTCTCTATTGGTAACATTTTCAGCCTATGGCTATATTAGTTATGGATACGTCAAACTGGGGAAATCAATACCTACTTTCGGGGATATACTGCTACTGGCGCATGCGTGGGGAGGGCTTTTGTGCAAGCAGGAAAGGGGCCGCTATCTCATTGTTACTGTGTTTGTTCTCCTGTGGTGTTGTAAGGCCTTCCAGACTATCTTGCTTCTGTGTTAGTTCTTTTCTGGTGTTTTAGGGCCTTCCATGGATGATGTTGGGTAATCATTTTTGAAGAGTTTGATTTTCAAACTTTTTTGGGGGGAGAGGGCTAAAGAATTGAGAGATTTGGAGGAAGGTGTGCAAGGCTGAATGTTTGCCTAGATTGCACAATATTTTTGAACCAGTCCTGCACCCATAAAAACTTCCCTATAAAGACTCCCTTACAAAAACACTCATTATTAATAAACATATAGTCATGCTTCCAAATAACACACTCTATAGCTCACATTCACTCACATCCCCAAAACAAAATCTTCATACCCACACAAGCCCCTATCACTCAAAAATACACCCTACACATCTCACAGATGCACACCATCACTATGCTACACACAGCCCTATACTCCCCACACCTGTTATCTACAAATACACTCCCACATTCCCAAACATATATCTCTACCACATCCACTAACCCATGCACACAAATATGCCCTACTCACAATATTCACACATGTCATGATACACACGCTACCTATACCTTCTCCCCAAATATGTTCAAACTCTCCATTCCCCCTAAACACAAGCCCCCAACCCATACTTTCTACAAATCTAGTGTATGATGAAAAACATTCTCAAAGTCATGTTTCTGTGATTCCCTATTTTTTTCACAGTACAAAGTCACTCTTTTTTCCATTTTGCTTTGAGTTTAATGGCTTTTGCTTCAGCTTCACATTTGCTTTGTTCTTACTTAGCAACCTACATGTGTTTTAAGAATAAAGAGATGCCATAATATTTATGTTTCAATTATCCTTTCATTATTAAACTATTGGAGAATTCAGAACAATTTCAGGAACTAAAAATGTGTTTAGGCCCATCAAATTTACAGTGTACATGCTGCTACACAATGTTCATTGTTAGAGAATTCCTATTAAAAATGGACGACTATATTTCTCCGGGAACAAGCAGGAAGTCAGTCCTCACATATGGGTGACGTTGGCACCAACGGAACCCTCGCGGAAGTATCCCCCCAGCTTTCAAAGAAAGCCTTTGGGAGATGCCACCACGCATGTGTGGTCGCCTTCCCACCCAAAGGTGCCATCTTGCTCAGTCTCCTTTTTTCCGCAGAGCCCTTAAGACGTTCGTCTGGCTTGTCCCCGGAAAAAGTTTATTTTTCTCTACGAGTTTCATACTCACCTCCGGTATTGCACGTGTACTCTTCCCGCCTATCGACCTCGTTGCTTTGGCGTCAAGTTCGGTCTCCTTTTGTAGTTTTTTTGTTCTTTTCTTTCCTTGACGTCCTCATGTCTTTTTTCTCCCACTGGCAGTCCAGAGAGTCTTCAACCTCGCAGGGGTACTTTTTTCCCCCATGGCTACCAGTGGCTTTAAGAAGTGTGAATGGTGCTCTAAAATTATGTCTTTAACCGACACACATGACTGCCTTGGGCCAAACCACGACCCAGCAGCCAGCGGTCTCTGCAAGAGGATGTCCAGTAAGGCTCTCAAGAGACATCAGCAGCAGCATGATAAGTTTTTCCCCGAGTCCCCAGTGCCTCAAAAAGCCAGGGCCTTGTCTGAGGCCCCGACATCTCTGGCTGAACCTTCTGAGCCCGAACCTCAACGTGGGTCCTCAGAAAGGGGGTCTCCCTCAAGGGAACCCAGGAAGAAGAAGAAATCCTCGAAGGCGGTGTCCTTGGATGGTTCCAACTGGCCGGGTGATCCCTGGGCCCGGTCCCGCAGTTTGAGGTGTTCGTCAGAGGCATCGGAGAAGGAGCGGCCTGTGAAGGTCCCCCAGAAGGATCTGACTGTGGACCGGCCTCGGTCCCCAGACACTGTCCTCATCGAGGATTCCCCTTCAGGGGACCTGGCGTCGGGCCTGAGTCCCTCGGTGCCTGCGCCAAAGGCTGCAGAGCCTTCTGGTCTGGAGTCCAGAATGGCAACCCTGAAGCGCAGTTTGTCTGCTTTCATGGACCAGCAGCAGGCGCTGTTGTCCAGCATGATTGGTTCATCTGCCCTGACCACCAGGCCCTCGACGTCCAAGATGTCCCCGGAGGCTGAGCTGATCCTCGAGGTCCCTTGGCTTCGAGTCGATCCTCGGCCGAGGTCGCAATGTGAGTCCTGCTTGACAGGACCACAGTCATCCCCGGCAAGTTTGAGGCCCACGGAGCAGCCCTCTTACGAGTCCTCGATGGACTACTCCAAGTGGGAGACAGAGGACAAGGAGTCCCCTGATACCTGTCGCCACTATGACGTCCCATCTGACTCTTCTGTCAAGAAGCATCGATGGTGTTCCCTGCCCAAGGATATGGGCTTCCTTGATTTTGTCAAGGACATGTCTAAGGCCCTGGCATTCCCAACTGAGTCGGAGGAGGACCCTCGGGTGGATGAGTTGGAAATCCTCCAATATGAGGCCCCTCCACGGGAATTGCTCATGGCGCCTATCCCTCCCATCTTGGAATGGCTGATGCTCCGGATGTGGGAGACAGCGACTTTGCTGCCGGTGGTGAGCAAACGGCTCGACAATGTATTGAGTCTGCCGGAGCCCGGGTTTCCAAAAGTGACCGCTGCCGCATAACTCCATGGTGGTGGAGTTGGCCATGTGTCGGCTGAAAAGCCAGAAGATGCACTCCTCGGTGCCCCCCGGCAGGGAGGCCTGCACCCTGGACACCCTTGGCAGAAAGTGCTACCAGGGCTCAATGCTCATCGGCCGCATCCAGGCCTACCAGCTGTACATGGGCATGTACCTGAGAGATCTGGCGAAGGAACTCACTGGGTTTTCAGCTGGTGTCTCTGAGAAACCCTGCCGTTGTTCAAGAACCTGGCCAAAGTTGTCTATGAATGCTCCAAATTCATGTCTCGGGCGGCCCATGATGGGTTTGAGTCAGCAGCTCAAGTAGCATTGGCTGGCATCGGTACATGCTGCTAAGCTTGGCTACAATCATTTGACCTTGAGTTCAGGACAAATTGGTTGATGACCCTTGCCAAGGAGAGAACCTCTTTGGCAAACCCATGACCGACAAGGCTGCTGAGCGGGAGATCAAGTTCATGACGAGGACCAGGCTCCCCAAAAAGACTGCTGCCCCTCCTCGACGGAAGGGCTTGGGTAAAAATTCCTTCTACCCGAGGAAGGGAGCTGCTTACAGAAACAACCCATCTTATCAGGCCTCCCCAGCTCCCCAACAGGGTCAGTAGGCCAAGGGACATGGGCATGATCCAAGTAAGCAGAAGGCTCCAAAACCCCAGGCACCAGCTCTGGCCCAGACAGGGGGGGGATTTTGACTCCTTGAGCATAGCCTATCTACCCCAAGGAGATCAGCAGCCCACAGGGGAACGTCTGGCCCTCTGTGCCCAGAGGTAGGTGACCATCACCACCGATTCCTGGGCACTTCGGGTAGTCAGGGAGGATTACCTCCTCTGCTTGACTCAGACACCTCCCCCTTATTTCCTGGAAAAGCCCCTCAGGTCTCCCCTCCATCAGGACCTTCTACTGAAGGAGTTGGCAGGTCGTTTCGAGGTCAAGGCAGTGGAACCAATGCCACACCACATCAAGGGCAAGGAGTTCTACTCCAGGTACTTCCTCATGCCAAAAATGACGGGGGGCCTCAGACCCGTCCTTGACCTGCGCAACCTCAACAAATTCCTGGTGAGGGAAAAGTTCAAGATTCTCTCCCTTGGAACATTGCTACCCTACCTTCAGCAGGGAGACTGGCTATGCTCCTTAGACCTCAAGAATGCTTATACCTACATCCTCATCCGCCCCAACCACAGGCAGTACCTGCGATTCGTAGTGGGGGGCAGGCATTTTCAGTACAGGGTGCTCCCCTTCGGCCTAGCCTCTGCCCCTAGAGTTTTCACAAAATGCCTGGCAGTCGTGGCCACCTTCCTCTAGCTCCAGGAGGTCTTCGTCTTTGCCTACCTGGATGACTGGCTCATGAAGGGAGGCACAGCCTCAGAGGTGCAGCAGGCCACCACACGCACCATCCAGGTTCTGCAGCAGTTGGAGTTTGTCATAAACTACCCCAAGTCTCACCTCCTCCCAACACAGTATCTGGAGTTCATTGGGGCAAAGATCAACACTCTCCAGTTGAAGGTTTTCTTGCCCAGGGACTGAGCCAATTGTCTCGGGACTCTGGCTCGGGACATATAGTACCGTCCCTCGGTGCCCGCTCTGCTTCTCCTGCACGTCCTCAGGCACAAGGCCTCCACTGTCCACGCCACCCCTGACGCTCGCCTACACATGAGGGCGGCGCAGTGGTGTCTCCGGGACCAGAGGTCTCAGGCCACAGGCTGCCTCTGAGACAGTGTTTCTGTGACCTGCCAACTGGCAGATTCTCTGGTCTGGTGGCAGTCTCCCCAGCATCTCGAGGCGAGCATGCCTTTTCAGGCCCCAAGCCCCTCAATGGTCCTCACCACAGACGCCTCCCTGCTCAGCTGGGTAGCCCACTGTGGAGATCTCTGCACTCAGGGCAACTGGTCACCAGACAAGAGCACATTCAAACTCCTGGAGCTCCGAGCATACACCTAGCCCTGAGGGTTTTCTGTCACATCCTGCGTCACCAGCTGGTGCTGATCTAGATGGACAACCAAGTGGCAATGTTCTACATGAACAAGCAGGGGTCACGGGGTCTTGTACCCTTTGTCAGGAGGCACTGGTCCTCTGCTCGTATGCAATTCAACAGTGTATCTTCTTGCGGGCAGTGTACCTGCCAGGCAAGGACAACCTGCTGGCCGACATGCTCAGCAGAGTTCTCTAGCCACATGAGTGGCAGCTGGACCTCAGGGTAGCCAGTCGGCTTTTCTTGCTCTGGGGGGAACCCGTGATGGATCTGTTCGCCAGCCCGGACAACTTTCAGTTGCCCCAATTCTGCTCCCCGGCAGGCACACCCCTCCAGGGTGGCAGTAGACGCGTTCCTCATCTCATGGTCGGAAGGCCTCATGTATGTCTTCCCTCCTACACCACTGATCACCAAGACTTTGTTCAGGACCCTCCGTGGCAGGGCTTCGCTCATCCTGATAGCTGCTTCTGCAGTTGACGGTAGAGACCCCCATCCCCTTGGGGACCGCCCCAGGACTCCTGTCTCAAGAGGGGGGCTCTCTCCTGCACCCCAACCTGGGATTCCTGTTGCTGATAGCCTGGCTGCTGAGAGGGTGACTCTGGCCCCTTTCAACTTCCTGTTGAGGTGGAAGACATTCTGCTGGTGCTCCAAATACGGGGCTGATCCCTTCTCCTGCCCAGTGGCTTTGATGTTACTGTAACTTCCCCACCTCTCTCAGTCCGGGCTCAAGTCTAACTCCATCTGAGTACACCTTAGTGCCCTTGCAGTGCACCACCACCCAGTGGATGGCAAGCCTCTCTCGGCCCAACCATTGGTGACCCATTTCCATCGGGGCCTGCTCTTATTGAAGTCCCTGGTTCACCCTCTAGCAACTGAATGGGACCTTAATGTGGTATTGGGGCAGCTCACATGCCCGCCTTTCGAAACTCTGGCTACCTGCCACCTTCGCTACCTCTCTTAGAAGGTGGCTTTCCTGGTCACGCTTACCTCCATTCGCAGAGTTAGCGAGCTTCAGGAGCTGGTGGCAGAGGCCCCCTTTGCCAGGTTCTACAAGAACCGGATGGTGCTTCGCACGCACTCCAAATTCCTGCCGAAGGTAGTGTCACCCTTCCATCTCAACCAGGACGTGGTGCTCCCTACCTTTTTTCCAAGACCTCACTCCAGTCAGGTGGAGACGGTCCTACACATCTTGGACTGTAAGAAGGCTTTGTCCTTCTACATCCAATGCACTCAGGGTCACCGTAAAGCTTCTCAGCTTTTCATCTCCTATGACCCCAGTAGGCTGGGGGAGGCGGTGACCAAGTGTACACTGTCCACATGGATGGTGGACTGTATCACCCTCGCTTACGAGCAGTCGAGGTTCCTGCTGGAAGACCGCATCACTGCGTGCTGTGCCAGGGCCATGACGGCCTCGGTGGCAAACTTGTGCTCTGTCCTGATGGTGGACATCTGCCGGGCTGCCACCTGGTCTTCAGTCCATACCTTCGCAGCCCATTACTGCCTGGAAAGAGAGTCCCAATGGGACAGTGCCTTCGGCCAGACTGTGCTCCGTAACCTTTTCGGGATTTAAGCAACTTCTACCCTCCGACCCTTCTGTGTTCAGGCTACCAGAGTGCTGGTTTCATCGGACACAGGAGTCCTACTGTGGTCTGTTGGCACAGACTCAATTACTGATGCTTGTGGCTCCCCATGAGGGAGCCCTGGTTTTGCAATGGGCTTTCGATAGCCTGTAGCTGGGGAGTCCCATATGTGAGGACTGACTTCCTGCTTGTTCCCAGAGAAAGCGTAGTTACTCACCTGTAACAGGTGTTCTCTGGGGACAGCAGTAATTAGTCCTCACATCCACTCCTCTTCCCCTTGGAGTTGCTCCTTTACCTTCTTTTATTTTTGCTGTCTTTTAGCTATGTCATCTGACTGAGCAAGATGGCACCCTTGGGCAGGAAGGGGACCTTGCATGCGTGGTGGCATCTCCCAAAGGCTTTCTTTGAAAGCTTGCAGGATGCTTCCATGAGGGCTCCATAGGTGCCGACATCACCCATATGTGAGGACTGATTCCTGCTGTCCCTAGAGAACACCTGTTAGAGGTGAATAACTACGCTTTATAGGTAAACTTCCAAAAGAAGAGTCATTAAGTTACTCCTCTTGCAAGCACTGTTTCTGGTTCATTATTATTTTGTGCTCATGGAGAAATGTTTGAGTGAAACCTTGTAGGTGGTCAGTTTATAGGGCTGTGCCTCAGAGTAAGTTGGGGCAACTATCTAAATCCCACGCTTTTGGGATATTATGCTTTGATATTCTGTCAACTACATAAAATTTTCCCTTTTGCTCTCTTCCCATCCCAAGTGCAATTCTCTTGCTTTTCCTCTTGCTGGCGAGACAAGAGCAGTCACCTGCCAGTGCCTCATCTTGCCCTGCAAGGGCCTTGAATCCAGTAGAGGAAGAGGAAAACACAACTAAGGAACACTGTTCTCCTCACAGGGAAGGGGTAGAGGATAACACCATCGGAGGAGAGTTTAGTGCTGGAGGGGAAAGTATTGCATTAAGGGGTAGGGAATGATGGGAGGAAGAAGAAACACAAGTATGTTTGGGGAGAGAGGCCCAAATCAGGCTGATATGACTCAGTTTACACAGATCCCCACAGAGTTAGCCCTGCCAGCTGAATACCTGGGTTTTTCATGACAAATATGGGGTAAGGTGTTGGGTTGCAAGCTTGTCAGATGGCTGCCTGGGTGAGAATCTTCACAGTCTTGGCAAGTGCATATATCTATATGATTTGCAAGGGATTGTGGGCAATGCAGTTCATTCACACCAGACACAGCTGCTCACAATAATTAGTTGTGCTTTTGGGTAAAGCCAATAAGATATTTATTTATGGGGTTATTTCTCCCAACACAGATATGCTTGGTAGCACATAAATCAGGTTACTTGCTTTCAGTGTTAAACTTGAAAAATCAAAATCAGGAAAACAACATTTTAACTTGTCAGGCAATCAAAGCAAAAAGAAATAAGACCTGGTTGGCAATAAACTGGTCTTTTCTGTAGGCTTTAGCTAATATTCTCTTAGCAATATATCAAACAACAAACAAAAGCCACAAAGAAAGGAAAGACTGTTCTTCTCAGGTTAACTTCTTGTATCTTCCCACATAGATTCAGAAGTGATTCTCTCAGAACCCACAAGCAATTAGGTAAGGCTCATTTGCTAGCAGTTATCCAGCTGAAACCCCTTAGCTGGCTTGCTTTCTACTGCGTGGCTAGAAATCCTACACAGGAGCTTTTCTGAGTAGATTAAAGAACAAGTTTGTATTTCTTTGTGATGGTTGCTGTACTTTATAACAGAAAATCACCAAAGGAGTTTAGACAGAGAGCAGTCCATGTAAACAGATTCTTCATCTGCTATCACCCCCTCTTCTTCAACAAGCATGGGTTCAATATCATGGACTGGCACAGATGAATCTCCCAATGGAGCACTTTCAGGAGAATACTTGTTTCCCTGCTGTCTTTCAAGGTTATAGCTAGGGCATAGATCAGTGTTCATACCTGAGCTTCCATTGCTGTTAGAGTTCCTCTCTATATAGCCTGGCCAGTATGTAGTCCAGTTCTTATGTCCAGCCTTCCAATCCAGATCCCTGGACACTGGATCTCTCTTCACATACCTTCTGGCACGGGTCTTAGGGTCCCTTCCACGTGCAGCCGTCTCCCTCACAGGTACCGTCTGGAGATTCCTAGCTCTGCAGCACCATTCCTCTGGCTTTCCCCAGTCCAATGGTGTATGCTGGCCCTTGGAATGCCTCCCAGTATATGTACTGCTCTGGACTCTTCTAGACCTCTCAAAGGCTTTTCTCCTCTTTCTTCCAAAGGGTTTCTTTCCCTCTCTGTCCGTCCGGTTTGGCTTCTGCTTCTGTTGATCCTCCTGATGAGGAAGATGATCAAGCTCAAGCTGATTCTCTGTAGAATAAACTCTACCTTTATTCTGCTTAGATGAGTGCTCCTCCCTAACACAGCGCAGCTGTCCTGGATCAGGCCCTGCCCTTTGAGATGAGTGCTTAGGGATTACCTCATAGCCCTCCTGATTGAACACACGTTTTCCCACTTCAGCTCCTCTAATGGCTGTTGGAAACCTGCTGCATTCTGGGACTGGTAGTCTTTTATGGGAAAATTATGTTTTCTTATTTCTACCAGAACTGACAGGTTGCTTGTTCAGAGTCACTTCACCTTTTCTATAGCTCCTTCCTGAGCTATGATAAGCTTCCTTATCACAAGCTTCAGAAAAGTATGCGGTGTTGCAAGCTAAAAATGCAAGTTCAGCATAAAATATTTTTTTATACCATGGTTAGAGCAACTACCTAGTAGTACCCAAAAGGTTCAATTCCTACTGATGCTCCTTGTGACCTTGCACAAGTCACTTAACCCTTGCCTTGGAAGAAAAGTCCTGCTAATCTACTTCTGGTTACACATTCCCAAAAAAACCCAGAGGCTGCTGGGTCACCAGGAGTTAGCACTGACTTGATGGCACTTAAAAAAATATATATATATTCATCATGTCATGCATACTCTTCTCTCCTCATGATAGTCCGTTAAGCTTGGGAGCACTGACGGCACAAACAGTGCAATTTTAAAGCCCCGATCAGCATCCTGAACAGGAAGCAGGAAAGAAAACCCCTCTCACTCCCTGCAGAGAACTACTAATCAGGACTCCAGTTCAGCCATTAAGCTTGGGAGTGCTGAAGGCGCACCTGGCATGGTCCTTAGGCGGAGAACTGAGGCGGGAGAACGATGCTGGAAGCCTATAGCAATGTTGAACTATCACAAGTAAACTGTAAGTTTTCATGAAACATAATTTGTACATAATAACACTGCCCTTCTCATAAATTTTATTACAATCCCTTACTGAAGCACAGTAAATAAATTAGACTGCATATAATTTGAAATACTTTAAAAACTATTGTATCAAATATTTTACTGTTAATCATTTACTCAACATGCATAGCTATATATCAATCCTGCAATCATTCAAAAATAATCCATTTCATCGCTCATTTCAAAACAATATATACAGGAGGCATACTAGACTACTTCAAATTAATTTATCAAGCACTATGAATCAAATAAAGATCAACAACCTAAACATACATCCCTTGAAATGTGCTCTAATCAATGTAAGGAACAAATACCGCATCATCACTGATTATATAGAGGAATAACAATTGGATATAATGTGTATAACAGAAACATGGCTTACAAATACAGATCAAGTAATATTAAACCAAATTTCTTCTCAAACATATGAAACCCACAGCTGCCCAAGAATCAGTAAAAGGGGATGCGGAGCTCTCATCATCACAAGAAAATCCCTATGTTTCAAAACCCTTTCAACTCAAAGTACAGACAGCTGTAACATCATAACCATTTCAAACAAATACATAGCTTTTTCTCTTGTATACAGAGCACCTGGTACAAATAATGATGACCTCTCACTTTTACTTGAAGAAATTTGCTAAAATTCTAACCCACAGAAGCGTCTCATAACCCTAGGGAACCTTAACATACCATCTACAACCACAAGATATGGCAAAGCCTTTACTCAAGCAATTGAAGACCTACAGTATAAACAAATAATAAACACTCCAACCCATAAGAGAGGAGGAACCCTTAATCTCATCTTTATACCAATGATGCTCTTAGATAGGAAGCTTATTCAACTTCCAACAGTGATGCCTGTCCCATGGTCAGACCACTACATCATAACCTTCCAGTTAACCACTTCTGTACTAAATGCACCTACAGAAGTAATAAATTCACAAAGAAGATTCAAACAGTTCAACAAAGAAATATTTCTACAACAGATCTTACCACAAATAAACTATGACTCAGCAATCCTTGAAGAAATAATACACAGCTGGAACTCAGCAATTCATAAGGCAGTCATTGCCCTTCCTAAAAAAGCATGTGCCGTCAGAAAGAACATCGCACCATGGTATTCCAGTGAGATTAACACCTTGAAACAAGCCCCGTGAAAAGCAGAATGAAAATGGAGAAAAACGAAAGATGTGCAAGATAAAATCAGCTATACTAACAGGATGCAAGAATACCAGTATGCTTGTAAGAGGGAATACCACACAAATCTAATCTGTTTATTAAACAAACCGCGAAAACTATTGAATATAATAAGAACCTTGACAAAAATCAAATCTGAAGAGCACAATCTAATTGAACCTCAAACCATGGCAAACGTCCTTCAATCAAAGCTCAATCCTAATCAAAACCCATTGAAACTATTAATAACAGAAAACCAACCAATAACTGAGCAAGTCTGTTTGTGGACCACATTTCACATACCATCCATAAAAGAATTAAAAGAAATCATAACTAATCTCAACACCACAACCTCCTTTCTTGATCCTTGTCCAGTATCTTGGATCAAAATGATAGCTGAACAACTAGCCCCCATCTTACTTAAAATAGTGCAGCTTTCACTCTCACAAGGAATTATGCCCTCTATACTCAAACAATCAATAGTAAGACCAATTATAAAGAACAATACCCTTGATTCTGATGATCCCAGTTCATACAGACCCATCTCAAGTCTACCATTTACAGCGAAGATAATTGAGAAAGTAGTCCAACTGCAATTACAAGACCACCTTGACATGCATGCTCCTCTTGATCCTCACCAACATGGGTTCAATCCCAAACACAGCGTTGAAACACTCATTACCTCACTCTTGAATATCCTAATTCTCAGACTAGATGATACTAAACAATGATACATACTGATATTTCTAGATATAACGGCTGCATTTGACTCAATAAACCACTACATACTTATCACACATCTGAATGAAATTGGAATAAGAGAAACAACACTAAAATGGTTTACATTTTACCTTACCTATAGAAAAATACAGGTAAAATCTGTAACACACCGATCAACCTTAATATACCTGTTACAGGGAGTTCTGCAGGGGTCAGTACTTTCTGCTCTGCTGTTTAATATATATCTGAAGCCTCTCTGCAGCATAATAACTAAATACAAAGTAAACTACAATGTCTATGCAGATGATATTTCCAAAGACGGGGAAGCTGTAAAATGAGAGGGCATAACATGAAGCTGCAAGGTGGAAAATTGAAAGGCAATATCAGGAAATACTTTTTCACTGAGAGGGTGGTGGATGCTTGGAATGCCCTCCCGATGGAGGTGGTGGGGGCAAATACAGTGACAGAATTCAAAATGGCATGGGACAGACACAATGGATCCATTTATAACAAAAGAATAAAATCAAAATAAACTGAACCATCTAACTTCTCAACAAATAGGGGTGTCCTGCATGGAGCGGAGGGTTTACCCCTAAACAAAGACATGGGGAGGGGTGGCCTGAGGGGTGGCCTGCGCAGAGTGGCACCTACTCCTGCCATCTTACCCTGGCCTTCTTACTGGGCAGACTAGATGGACCATACTGGTCTTTATCTGCCATCATTTACTTTGTTACTATGATATGATTCATACATCATTCAACACTGACCAATCTGACTACTCAAATATAATAGCATGTATAAAAGAAATGACAACTTGGCTAATGGAACAAAATCTGCTGATAAACTACAAGAAAACTGAAGCAATCCTTATAACACAGAATTCTTACTATGTCCCACCAAAATCTCTACAAATATCACATAACTTCATTGAAGTGAAAACAGAAATTAAATACCTTGGGATATACTGTATCTTGACCAGAAATTAAACTTCCAAACTCATATAACAAAGGTTACAAAGGTTACTTACCACAAATTAAGAATAATACAAAAGCTCAAACCCCTTCTAAACTCTAATGACTTCCACATAGTCTGTCAAGCATTGCTTTTGCCCATCTTAGACTATTGTAACATCATCTATCAGGGTCTTCCTATCCAATCTATCTACCTTTTTCAATTACTACAAAATACGAGGGCTCGTATTATATCTGGGAAATCAAGAACCAATCACTACTCCAACACTAAAACAACTTCTTTGGCTCCCCATCAGGACTACTCCAAACTCCAACACTAAAACAACTTCTTTGGCTCCCCATCAGGACTAAATACAAAGTTATACTCACTATCTTTAAAATCTTCCACCATTTATCACCACCTATACTACAAGCTCTCATAAGTAAAGACTGAAAGCAAAAGAAAAAGGAAAAGCAATAAAAACTGATTAATAATACCAATAAACAAAACCAAAGCAAAACAAACAGCTTGCAGCAGAGCCTTCTCAATATATGCTCCATCACACTGGAACGCACTCCCAGAAAGCATACGAACAATTAATGATTTATGGGACTTCCGGAAAGCATTAAAAACTCACCTATTTTTGGAATAGTATGGTGCAGAGACTGAAACATCAGGCAGAACATACTCATTACAATAAATTATGAACTGATCTACACCTCTTCGTAGACTATACCCCTGTTTCATCCAAGTTCAATATCCTTATTCTATATAAAGTTTCCTTGTTTATTGTTGAATGTAAACCACTTTGAATTTAAGAAAAGCGGTATAGAAAAATTGTTAAATAAATAAATAAATAGTCCAGAAATTCTGGACTATTTCAAAAGGTCAGGAAAATAAAGTTCAAAAATGGGGCTTTATGTGGTAAAAATGAGTGGAAGAGTAGCTTAGTACCCAATAGATTACGGTTTAATTCCCACTTCCACCACTTGTGACCTTGGGTAATACATTTTTCCTTCCATTGCCTTGGAGAAAAAGACCTGTCAATCCACTTTCAGTCATACTTTGCCAAGAAATTCCAGGGGCTGCTGGGTTGCCAGGAGTCAGCATTGACATGGCCCTTATAAAAAGACCTGCTAAAAAGCACAGAAACCTCCAAATTTGAGGGTTTTCACTCATTTTAACATGCAAAGCCCATTTGCAAAATTTTCTACAATTTACCATTTTCAGTAATAAACATTTGCACACATTCCACTGTGCACAAAGATGTATTTAAATTCACTGTTACAGAGCACTGTTACTTGGAGTGCTGTTGCTCCTTTGACAAATGTCTGCAAGCAAGTTTTAAATGAGTTAGATTAAAATAGTTGGAAAATCTTAGTGATAAATTTATTGCTCCATTCCTTTAACGAACCTGAATGATTCAAATAAAATGAATAATTCAGAATCTGAAAATTAACTGAATGGGTGATTGAACCAAACACAAACCAAACTGCAAAATTTTGCTTTGCCCACCCCTAATTGCTATTGATGCAAATGAACTTCATTGCAAAATTTGATACAACATTTTACTACAGGGTTCAGTAGAAAAAGATTAATATACTTCATTGAAGTATAGTTATGTCTTCTGAAACAACTGACATGGCATTTGAGAAATTCAAAATTAAGAGGTATCAAGAGTGGGATGAAGAGCCCACAGCATCAAGAGTCATAGGGCACTAAACAGCAACATGAAAACTCCAATCCCCATGACTAGGACACAGCAGCACAGACAGTAGAATGAAACCCTCGGGACATGTCAAGAGGGTCAAAGCTGCACCAACATTGGAAAAAGCCCCCAAAGAACTAGTATATAGGGCAAAGCAACAGTAACATTGACAGGAAAACCCAGAGGCACCGGAAGAGAGATAAAGTACTGATAAAGTTGCACCGGCTTCCAGTCAGGAGAAGGTGCATTTTTAAATTGTTGGTGATAACTTTTAAACTTTTGCAATAACAAAGACCAGAATATTTGAGGAATGTGTCCCAATGGTATCTCCCTAATAGGCATTTACAGTCCATTGGGGGGCAGCTATTAGTGGTTCCTGAGGTGCTAGAGATGAAAGAGGCTGGCTGGCAAGCCCGGGCATTTAGGATAGCTGTGTTTCAAGCCTGGAATAAGCTGCCTGAGGATTTGCGTAGGATGGATAGCCTGTTGGGATTCAGTGTGTACCTAAGTACTAATTTTCCCTTAATTTAGTTACCTGTAATTATTTGAGCACTGTACAGTGTGTTTCATTTTTGATCTTTAAGATTTTTCTTTGTTTTTTTTTCTATTTCTTACTTAGCTGCTTACCCACAAGATCTAATTGCTTGGATTGTAATCTTTAAAGTTAAAAAAAATACGATAAAAGATGAGGGTGACAGTATCTCCTTGATGCATTAGGTTGCAAGATTTGTGCATTTAGATTTAGATGACAATTGGTTTCTGTTCTGTTATTTTATTGGATTGTTATGTTTTAAGTCAGTTGCAAACTGCTTTGAATGATGCATCTATAAGATAAGGTATATATAACATTTTATAAATGAATAACTAAATATAATTTAAAGACAAATCTCCTGATTAGTGAGACTTCACTTGAAATTATAGTTCTACTCTAGTTCCCAATGTGAAATAAAAGTGAAACAGAAACATGATGGTAGATAAAGACTATGCAGCCTATATGTCTTTCCATACCAATTACTAAGCTCTAAGTCCCTTTTTTTTACAGAGAGATCTTCTTTCCTTGTCCCATACTTTCTTGAATAGATACAGTCTTTGTCTCTACTACTTCCTCTAGTACCTTCCACACATCTACCATTCTTTCCATAAAGAAATATTTCTGCAAATTACTCCAGAGTCTATCTCCTTTCACCTTCATCCTATGCCCAAACCATTGCAGAGATTTCTTTCAATTGAAAGAGGCTCTCCTCTTGAGCATTTAAGCCATGAAGATATTTAAACGTATCTATCATATCTCCCCTCTCCCATCTTTTTTCCAAAGTATACATATTAAGATCTTTAAGTCTGTCCCCATATGCCTTATGATGAAGCTTACTGCCCATTTTGGTAGCCACCCTCTAAATCGACTCCACCCTGTCTATATCCTTTTGAAGGTGTGGTCTCCAGAATTGCATAAAATACTTTAAATTAGGTCTCACACAGACTTATACCACTGCACTATCTTCTTCTTCTTCCTCCTAGCCATTCCTCTCCCTATGCACCCAAACATCCTTCTTGCTTTGCTATTGCCTTTTCTAACCTGTTTAAGCACCTTAACATTATCAAAAACAATCATCCCAAGGTCCCACTCTTCTTTCATGGGCAGAAGCCCTTCACCAGACTGATTGGCATCGGGGAGGTGAGCGGGACGGAGAGCCCTCCCTGATCACCTCCACAAAGCCAATCAGGCCTAGTAGCATGCCGGAAGATGCCACTTAAAATATAAGCGCCTTCAAGTGCAGGATATCGCCGCCGCAGACCTCAGCCGACTGATTGGCATCAGGGAGGTGAGTGGGAAGGAGAGCCCTCCCCGATTGTCTCCACAAGGCCAATCAGGCTTAAGATGCTGCTTAAAACAGAAGCGCCTCCAGGCGTGCCTGCGCCTGGTGGGCCTGCACCTGAGGGCCTCGCCAGAGGGCCCTTTGGTGTGGCCCTTAGGCGGGGAACAATGCATAGCACCTTGTAGCAACCTGGCACAAACAAATACCCCCACCACTCTCAACTAAAAAACTGATACCCCTCAGTTGCAAATCTCCAGTGACTAAACAACCCCTCCAGTCCTCAATCATACTCAAGCTCCCTACAAGCTGTCAGCAACTGGTAGAAAATGAACGAGAGCTAAGAGACTGCACCTAATACATCTTGCCCTGTAAGTACATCACTTATGATCAATAGCAATAACATTGCTTAGAATATTTCCTCCAAAATTTATAAATACTCCAAACTATTTCCCACATATTTCAAACAATGAATACCAATACTAATATCTTTACCATGGTCCTCTTCCTAATGGCCATCCTCCTCAATCCATTGCTTACCCATGCAGCACAGGATACACAAACTCTAATGTATTAAAACATACTGATAATTCAATATTGCAGACAGCAATATACTAAACAACACTACCAACACTCAGCACCAGCAGGCATGATATACTAAAAAAAATCACGCCCTCCCCTACTCTAAGCCAACAACAACCAAACAAAACACATAATAACACCCTGCAATGGGCTCTTGTCAACTCCCAATCCATCAGAACAAATTCAACATCATCAATGACTACATTGAGGAAAACAACATAGATATAATGTGTTTTTACTGAAACTTGGCTTACGGACACAGACCAAGTCATCATCAATCACCACACACAACTGCACAAGAACAACAAGAAGGGGTGGGGGTATAATGATAATTTCAAGGAAACTGCTGGGATTCAAAACAATACTGTCTCAATCCACAAATGGTTGAATTGTTAATAATATCTAATAGACACTTATCTATCTGCCTAGTATACAGAGCTCCTGACAGCTTAGACGATGATCTCTTGCTCATACAAGGGCAAATTTGCAAATATTCATAGAGCAAAAAACCCTGTGTACTGCTTGGAAACATCAACATCCCATTTATATCAATTAAAGATACAAGGGTGATTTACAAATAATGAAGGAACTACAATATACACCAAGGCCCAACAAATAACAAAGGAGCAACACTAGACCTCTTTTATATTCCTGATGCTCTACTTAACTATAGCTCACACCCACCCACTCCAACCTCAACACCAATACCATGGTCAGACCACCACATGCTCAACATCACACGTGTGATCCCATCTCTGTCCTATACAATAAAAAAGATTCCATGGAGATTTTATTTATTCAATAACGACACATTCATGAAGAATGTAATTCCAAACTAATACCTACCTCAACGAACCTTGACAATGAAATAGATAAATGGAACAACATAATGAAGGAAGCCTCAACACCACCAATGAAAAAACTGAGTGAACACAGAAACCACTCTGCATCCTGGTACTCAAAAGAGATCAATGAAATGAAAAAGCCCTTTCGCAGAATGGATAGGAAATGGAGGCAAACCCAAACACAAGAAGACCATTGTGAATACCCTACAAAACTCCAAGAATACCAAAATCAAATCAATGTCAGTAAACAAGAATATCATACGAACCTCATTCTAAAATCCCTAAATAAATCACAAGACATGTTTGACATCTCACGCTCTCTAACTAAGGATAACCCACGATGATAAGAGACCGTACCACTTCACCATCAAATCATGGCTGACTTCCTACAAATGAAACTACAACCCATCACATCGCATCCACCATCCCAACTCAAAGAAAACAACTCCATCCAAGACCCCACTGAACAATGGAGCTCATTCTACAGACCCTCCGCTGACCATCTGCAAAACACAGTGTCCAAAATTAACGGCACTACCTCCCCTCTAGATCCTTGGCTCATCTCCTGAATCAAGTTAACCACAAAACATGTAATCTCTACCCTACACGGCATCACACAGCTCTCTCTCACACAAGGAACTATGCCCTTAAACAAATGATTGTGAGACCGATATTAAAAAGCCAGTCACTAAACCCATCAGACCCCAGTTCCTACCCATTTCAAGCCTTTCATTTCTAACTAAAACAATAGAAAAAGTGGTTCTGACACAAATACAAGACCATATAGACCTTCACACCCCGCTTGATCCCTACCAGTATGGGTTCAAACCAAATCATAGTGTAGAAACCCTGTTCTTCTCCCTATTCCCCTCTACTTCCTGTTAATTGTAAGACCAGACATATGTAACTTGTCGGATGTTTTCTGTTCCATGTAAACCGTGCTGATGTCGAATAGTGCGGTATATAAGAAATGTTAATAAATAAATAATAAATATTGGACAGAATCATAACCACAATCGGTGATGCAAAAAAGGGAAAGCTTTTGGTCTTCCTTGACATAAAAGCGTCATTCGATTCTTTAATTCATCAACACTACTCGATTGTCTGAAGAATATAGGTCTCAATGGCATCACCCTGCAATGGTTCTACTCGTACCTCAGTCAATGCAAACTCCAAGTGACGTCAGGCTTCAACCTCTCAAGGATAATTGACCAACCACAAGGGTTACCTCAAGATTCAGTGCTCTCTGCTGTATTATTCAATATATACCTACAACTTCTGTGTGATATAATAAAGGATTACAATAATGAATATCAAATTTATGCAGATGATATAATGGTATTCGCCCCAGTCCACACTGCACAACCTGACCTCTCCAGGATTACATCTTGTTTGGAAAAAATGACTGACTGGCTTCACCGACAAAACCTCCACATAAACTACACCAAATCAGAAGCTCTCATCATAACTCATAATAGTTCATTCACACGTCTGAAAAACCTTAAAATATATCAAAACAACATCAAACAAGAAGTGAGATATCTGGAAATCATATTGGATCAAAAATTATCCTTCCAAACACACATTTAAAAAACCTCAAGATCAGTATATCACAAACTTTGAACAATATAAAGACTGTAACTATTCCTAGATGAGAAGAGCTTCCGTACCATCTGCCAGGCCATGATTATGCCAATATTGGACTTCTGCAGCTCTATCAAAGCTTACCAAAACATAGCATCTAACCTCTACAGCTAAGAATAATATCTGGGATACCGAGGGACACCCACATCACCCCAACTTTGAAACAATTGCACTGGGTCCCAATCATTCAAATATCCAAATTCAAATTGCTTACCATCATGTTTAAGATAATTCACCAACTGGCACCAGTCACCCTCCAACCATTGATAGAGAGAGATCCAGAAAAAAGAAACGACGAACATCCACTAAAAACCTATTGCTCATACTGAAGACAAAAACTAAAGTAAAACAGATAACCTGCCCGCCCTCCATTCACCATTGCTCTTGAACTCATTATCAGATACCATACGAGCCACCATGGACCTCCAAGATTTTAGAAAAACCATTAAGATGCTCCTATTCACGGAGCACTATACCAGCACTACTTGATGAATAGCACTTAGCCCTACCCTAATCCCAACCAAAACCCTCCCACTATCCCTTATCCAACTCAAAATAATTCACTGCATAATTCCATTGTATAATAGTTCACCCAAGTTCATATATGTTATATACATACCTCTTCAAGTTAATCTCCCTGTTCATTCTAAAGATGTTGAAGTTGTAATGTAAACCACCCTGAATGGAAGATAGGGCAGTATAAAAAAAACTTGTTGAATAAATAAATACTGTACAAAGTGTTCACATATTCAGTTAAGAACATAAGAATATAAGATATGCCATAACGGATCAGACCAAGGCCCATCAAGCCCAGTATCCTGCTTCCAACAGTAGCCAATGCAGTTTACAAGTATCTGTCAGGTTCCCAAAAAGGTACACAGATTCCATGTTGCTTATCCTGGCGTAAGCAGCGGATTTCCCTGCTCCTCTTTAATAATGGTTTATGGACTTTTTAAAGCAAGATACACTAACAGCTTTTACTACATCCTCCGTTAATGACTTGCAGAGTTTGATTACGTGTTGAGTGAAAAAATGTTTGCTCCTGTTAGTCTTAAATGCTATAGTTTAGCTTCAATGCATGTCCCCTAGTCTTTCTACTTTTTGAAGAAGTAAACAACCGATCTATGTTTACCAATTCCACTCCATTCATTATTTTAAAGACCTTTATTATATCTTCTCTCAGCAGTCTTTTTTGCAAGTTAGAGTCCTAACCTTCTAAGCCTTTCCTCATAGTGGTATCTTTCTATCCCCTTTACCATTTTTGTGGCTCTTCTCTGTATCTTTTCTAATTCTGCTATATCCTTGTTAAGATATGGTGACTAGAACCGCACACAATATTCAAGGTGTGGTCTTGGCCGCTGCTGCACAGTAGGCAGAGGATTTCAATGTATTATCCATGATGATACCTAAATGCGTTTCCTGTGTGATGGTTCCTAATGTGGAACCTTGCATTGTGTAACCATAGTTTGGGTTGTTTTTTCCCAAGTGCTGCTTTACGCTTTTCAACATTAAATTCCATCTGCCATTTGGATGTACACAGAGGTGGCTCTATAATTAGGCGGAGTGAGGTGGTGGCCTCAGGCGGCAAACTTTTAGGGGCAGCAGAAATGCCCTCAAAAGAGCTGCCTCACTCCGCCTTCAGTTAAAAAAAAACCCCGGCCGTGACAGCTTTAGAAGTGAGAGGAAACTGGTGTGGAGCCTCCCGGTGGTATTGAACCTCTGCTGTTGCTGTGTCCCGCCCCCAAAAGGAAGTGACGCTAGAGCGGGATGCGGCAACAGCAGAGGTTCCATACTGCCAGGAGGCTCCGCACTGGTTTCCTCTCACTTCTAAAGCTATCGCAGACAGCCGAAGGTGAAGGAGCAGAACAAGTTACACGGCGGGGGGCTGGGAGAGAGAAGAGGAACGAACTACATGGGAAGGGGGGCAGGGAGGAGAGAAGAGGAACGAGCTACACGGGAAGGGGGGAGTGAGAAGAGGAACGAGCTACACGGAAGGGGGGAGAGAGAAGAGGAATGAGCTACACGGGAAGGGGGGGAGAGAAGAGGAATGAGCTACACGGGAAGGGGGGAGAAAGAAGAGGAATGAGCTTCACGGGAAGGGGGGCTGGAAGAAAACTGACAGGGGGAAGAGAGGGGCAAAGAGTGAGCTGGAAGAAAGCTGACAGGGGAAAGAGAGGACTGGAAGGGAACCAAGAGGGGCAAAGTGTGGGCTGGAAGAAATCTAACACAGGGGGGAAATAGGGTTGGAAGGGAGCTGACAGGGGAGGAAAGAGATGGCTGGAAGGGAACTGAGAGAGAGGAAGGAGATGGCTGGAAGGGACATGACATGGGGGGAAGTTGGGGGCTGGAAGAGAACTGACATGGGGGGAAAGAGGGGGATGAAAGGGAGTTGATACCTGGGGGAGGGATTGGAGGGAGTTGAAATTTGAGGATGGGACTGGTAGGTGGCTGGGTAATAGGGAGAAGGCTGGCAGGGAAGGGGCACTGGGACTGGAAGGGAGCTGACACATGTGGAGGGTCATTGGGACTGGAAATAGGCTGATGGAAGGAAGTGAAGAAAACAAAAGACAAGAAATGGCAGATAGAGTGCTAAGAGAAGACAGAAAGCAGAAGCCTCAGATCAGGACCAGCATGACCAGAGAATAAAATGGTCAGACAACAAAGGTCGAAAAAATTATTTTATTTTCAATTTGGTGATTGGACTTTGTGTTATTTTTATAGTTTACACAGTATGGGATATTGCTTCTCTTATCTGGTGTTGCACTGCATGCAGAGCCTGGCTTCTTGGGGTTTCGGTTTAATTTTTCTCTAAATATTTTATTTTTACTTTAGGCTGTGATCACTTATTCTGTACTTGGTGAGAGTCTGTGTTCCTAGTGTGTGACTAAGGCTGTGTATTCTGTTATCATGTAATCTGTACGCAGGGATCTGTACTGTAGCAATTTGCCTTGTTCAGCTTTTCAAATAGTGTTAGATGCTCTAGGGCAGGGGTCTCAAACTCAAATTGCTTTGAGGGCCAAATGAGGACTTGTAAAGTAACCCGGGGGCCGCATAAGACGCGGGGCCTCATTTGCATAAGGGGCCTCATTTGCATAAATATTTGCATAATGTTACCATACACTAACTTTTAGTAAACATGCCTCTTTAATGAGTATGGATAAAGAAAGACTAAAAGATTTAGAAACAAGAAGACAATAATTAAACTGGGAACCCCAAAAGCCAAACTTGGAATGTACAACAACACTGTAGAAATAAAACTATAAATTAATTTCCTCTTGTACTAAACAAAGCGCAAACATTAATGATGCACATTTCCCAGAGCTGACATATTCCAGTTAATAAATTCAAAATAAAGAGATATTTTTCTACCTTTTGTGCATTTTTTTCAGTTGCAATTGTTCCAGCCACTTTCTTCTGGTTTCTTCATGTCTTCTGCTAACTCTCCATTGTCTGCTGTCCATTTGCCCTTTCTTCTCTCCTAGTTTTTTTTCCATTCTCTCTCTACATCTGCTTTAACATACTAATCTTTCTCCTTTTTCTCTTTCCTCATTCCTATTTCATCCACTCAAATTTTACCCCTCCATCCTCAATCCCCACTTACTCTCCCAATACCTGGCCAATTGTAGATTTGTCTTCTCTCCCAGACAAAATATTTTTCCCCTCTCCATTTCACTTTCCCAGCTCCATCCCATTCTAATCCTCCCCCAACATCAGCTCCCTTCTAGTTCCAGCCCCACCCAGCATCCGCTCCCTTCTAGTCCCCCCATTAGTCCATTTCCAGTCCTATACTAGCCTCACCATCAGCCCATTTCCAATCCTAGCCCCCCATCAGCCCATTTCCAATCCTAGCTCCCTCCCCTCACAGCCCATTTCCATTCCAAGCCCCCCTCCCCATCAGCCATTTGCAGTTCAAGCCCCCCTTCCACTCAGCCCATTTCCAGTCCTAGCAACCCCCCCCAGCCCATTACCAGTCCTAGACCCCCCATAGCCCATTACCAGTCCTAACCTCCCCATAGCGCACTTCCAGTTTTACCCCCCATCACCCCATTTTCAGTCTTACCCCCCCATAGCCCATTACCAGTCATAACCCCCCTGCCAATAGCCCACTTCCAGCCCTAACCCCCATTACCCCATTTCAGTCAGCCCTTCCATAGCTCATTACCAGTCCTAACTCCCCCCATCAGCCCACCTCCAGTCCTTCCTAACCCCCACCTGCCCATTTCCAGTCCTAGCCCCCACCATAGCCCATTACCAGTCATAACCCCCCTGCCAATAGCCCATCTCCAGTCATAACCCCCCCTGCCAATAGCCCATCTCCAGTCATAACCCCCCCCCCTGCCAATAGCCCATCTCCAGTCATAATCCCCCCCCTGCCAATAGCCCATCTCCAGTCATACACCCCCCTGCCAATAGCCCATTTCCAGTCATAGCCCCCCCCTGCAAATAGCCCATTTCCAGTCATACCCCCCCCTGCCAATAGCCCATTTCCAGTCATACCCCCCCCCTGCCAATAGCCCATTTCCAGTCCTACACCCCCCCCCCCCCCAGGTAAATTAAAAAAAAACCTGGCTTCTGCTGCTCAAGCAGCAAAATCAGCTGTCCTGCGGCCCCTTCCCCTGTGCCCGGAGATCCGAGTCTGCTCTATCAGCGGCGTGCTTTTCAAGCCGCGAGGAGAGTATTCCCCTCTCGCGCGGCTTGAAACCGCGCGAGAGGGGAATACTCAATTGATTCTGCCGCTGCCACGGCGGCAACGGCAGAAGCCAGGGTTTTGGGGTTTTTTTGTTTTCCTCCGTCGCGGGCCGCACAAAGTTGTCTCGCGGGCCGCGTGTTTGAGACCCCTGCTCTAGGGCCTGCTGCAATATTTATAGTGCTGCTTTTTTTGTATGAGTTTTGGAAGTTTATGCTGGTAATGGTATGGTAGATTTGGCCTTGTAGATCTTTCGTGACTTTTGTAGGGTTTTATATTAGTTTCCAATATTCCTGGTACTGGAGAATATTTGTTAGTGAGATGACCAGAATTAGATTTTTTTTTTAAGATATTTAGTTCTGTGGGTGAATGTTCTAGTTCTGCTCTGCACCCACTGTTGAAGGAAGGGGTTCTGTGGATGCAAAATATATGTTCAAAAAGAAAAAGCAAGAACCATAACTCAGTTTATAACAAAATAAAAATGAGTTATAATTTAGTTTTATAAAGTGTGCTGTGGTTCTCGCTCATTCTTTTAGTCCCTTGGTGTGCAAACATCTTGCATTTCCTCCATATTATCTAATAAGCTTTTTGGTTTGGTTCAGTCCCTGATTGAGTTTTGAGAAGGCGCCCTCCCCCCACACTCTACTGGGAGGGGAGGGGGATGGGGAGCCATCTCATCCTTTGCCTCAGGTAGCAGATTGCCTTGAGCCGCCCCTGGATGTACAGTCTTCCAATATATCAAGGTCCTCTTGCAATTTTTCATAATCCTCATGCAAATTTGATCATCTCACTCGTTCTTCCCATTTCCAGATCATTTATGAATATGTTAAAAAGCCGCAGGCCCAGCACAGATCCTTGGGGTACTCCACTATTCATCATTCTCCTACTCTTTGTTTTCTATCTTTTAACCAGCTCCTAATCTACAATAGTACACTGTCTCCTATCCCGTGACTTTTTAATTTCCTCAAGAGACCTTGTCAAAGGCTTTCTAAAAATACAGCTACACTATAACAACCAGCTCATCTTTATGCCATACTGGGTCAAATCAAGGTTCCATTAAGCCCAATATCTCGTTTCAAACAGTGGCCAATCCAGGTCACAAGTACCTGTCAGGTTCCCAAAAGATATACAGATTCTATGCTGCTTGTCTCAGAGGTAAGCAGTAGATTTTCCTGGTCCTCATTAATAATGGTTTATGTACTTTTCCTCCAGGGACTCATTTAAACCTCTTTTAAATCCATCTACACTAACAGCTTTTATGTAACTCCATCTCCCCACCACCTCAGCCCAAGTGAGCATTCATAGCTCGGTGTTTGCTCTTATATGGAGGGCATTTGTATGTTTAAACATGACCAAATACATAGGCACCAGTACCTGTCGACATGTATAGTATCATTGATGGACTGTGAGAGGCATACTGGACAGAGTGGACAGCCCTAGCACAGAGGGCACAGAGCATTGGTGCAGGGTGTTTACAACTCTGGATTTGGTTCTTATTTACAGGGTCATTTACAATTTGCACTATATGTGTTTTTCTCTATTTAAGTGTATGTTAACAGTGTTACACAAAAGGCACATTATTCTGGTTTGTGTTCTATGTTTTATTCACTATTCAATTATGTTTTACGCATATATTTAGCTTTGCTTTTCTCTTATTGTTTTAGCTGCATGAGCTAATCTCTGTACATTTTAATTTTTAAGTCTTTTGATTATTTATTATTTGCTTATTATTTATTATGTTTTAATGTATGTTGTTTATTATTGAAGTTTGTACCCCCTGAAGAAGACTGTACAGCTGAAAAGCTTTGGGGTCTTTTTGGAATAAAGCTGCTTAAACCATACTGTACTTGGTACTCCTGCTTTTGTTGGTTCTCTTCAGTATCTTTTATGGACTGTGAGAGGTGTACTGAACAGAGGGGACAGCCCCTAGCACAGAGGGCACAGAGCATAGGTGCAGGGTGTCTCCGGGAGTGCCTGGAGAATAAGGCTTGGGGCATGGAGTCATGCCATCAACCCATCAGAGGCCCCATGGCAGTTCAATTCTCAGTTCTTAATAATGGCTGCATCTGCAGCAAACAGCAACTTATAGGTTCCAAGTAGGGACAGAATAGGTGCAGGAACAACCACCTAACAAATGTCAGTACAGCTACTGTATGCAAGCTCTAACACAGGGCAAGTCTTACTTCTGGAAGAATGTACACTCTAAAGCATGATCATGAGCACATTCTAGTGACCCCAGCTGTGTCCTCTGCAAACTGGTTTACATGATAGACATCAATCTATGCAGACACAGTTAAACTATAGCAGGACACATGCGGAAGGGAAAAAGTATGGCCATCCTCTACCTTTATAGCATGTGTAAGTCTATACCTTATACAGCAAGACATAACACATCATACTGCTATACTGACCCTGATGCTTTGTTTTGCTGTGCAGGAGTTTATATCTGTATTGCAATATGCATGATCGGTGTAGATGCTCACATAGTATCCAGACATTCAAATGCAGAAATATCTTCTAAGACAAATCATATATTCATGAAGTGCCAGTCAGTATGTGCCAATATCCTGTGTCCATAGGCCCTACACCACAATGGCCTGAAACCCCAGACACCTCCCAGGCAAGCTATGGCAATAGCCATGTTGAAGGGCCGAGAAGATTATCAACCAGCAGCAATGATAATATAGTCCATACAAGAAAACTATGAGGCCACAACACCAACAATATGGACGTCTACTTCATCAGAGGAGACCATCACTGGTGCCATGAATATCAATACTGATCAAAGCTCAGCTGTAAGCATGCTATACAAGTTCCAAGCATTCTGATCACTGCATATTATATCAGGGACAAAGAAGGACAAAGCCTGCAAGAGACCAAAAGGCTGACTACTGTACCGTGCATATTTCTCTGGGCACAGATCATGAAGATGAATACAACCAAGGGATCATGTTGTTAATCAGCAGCCTGGTAGTAATGCTGCCATCCAGCAGTATCACACACTGTGTGGTAGAACCACAGAGGGCCAATACTTCAACCCCTTCTAACACATCCTGTGCACACAGAACATTGTCATCAAACCATTTACCACAGAGCTAGCTCTACCATTCCTCTGTGGATACAGCACACTCAACCAGATCAGGATGTGTTACTAACTATCAGCAAAAATCAAAGATATCGAGGTCCTAAGTAAGACAAAACAAATCTGAAGCGTAGTCACAATTTTTTTGTTGGGTGTACTGTCACACGAATTGGAGATGGATTTCTCCCTCCTGCTACAGCAGACCCTTTTAATTAAAGCATATATCTAAAACGACTACTTAGCTCAAAGACACGCTGGTTATCATCCACAGAACATGTGTGGAAAAGCCCTGCATATGACATGACACGTTTTGGGTAATGACTTTAACCCTGCTTCAGGCATTACAGGACCATAAAACTGCAAATCTACCAGTGGTCATACTCATAAATTTATAGATTCATTGGTCTTGTGATAATGGCGTCTGATGTCATTAAATTGAGGTGAACCAATCAGCTGTTAACTACTCGGGGTCGTCTACTGAACTCTATCAGAGCACACTAGGTACTACCATCATGAGGAAGAGGTTAGGCCCACAAGCTCCTTCCTCCAGCACACCTGGTGTCTACCAATGAATGGCATCCCAGCCCAAATGGTCAACATAGTTATGAAACCTAATCCAAAGCTAGGTAATGACCAATTCCCTCATTTACCACATTTGTCCTTCCACAGCTGTGTCACATTCACTTTGCTTCATGGGAATAAGAACATAAGAACATAAGAAATGCTATACTGAGTCAGACCGAGGGTACATCAAGTTCAGTATCCTATTTCCAGCAGTGGCTGATCCAGGTCACAAGTGCCTGTCAGGTTCCCAAAAGGTACACAGATTCTATGCCGCTTGTCCACTGGGTAAGCAGTAGATTTCCCCATTAATAATTGTCCTCATTAATAATTGTTAGTCCTCATTAATAATTGTTTAATGGCATTTCCTCCAGAAACTTGTCCAAACATCTTTTAAATCCAGCTATACTAACACCTTTAACTACATCCTCTGGTAACAAATTCTAGAGTTAGATTATGTGTCGAGTAAAAAAATATTTTCTTCAAGTAGTTTTAAATGTGCTACTTTGTAACTTTATTGTGTGTCCCCTAGTCTTTCTACTTTTTGAAGGGGTAAACAATCATTCTACATTTACCTCTTCCACTCCATTCACTATTTTTTATAGACCTCTGTCTTGAAGGACTAGAAAGGGGGACTGTTACTTCTGGAGAGAAATCTGTAACTGTGAGTATATACTTCTGGTAATTTTCTAAAAAGAATTCTTTGTATTAAAGCTACTTAATCTGTGAACCCACTGTTTTTTGTTGGATCAGTTAGGGCCTAGTAGCAGCAATTAAAGTTTGAATTTAAAGCACAGAGGAGAACTTTCTGGTTACATTTCATACCCAGCAGAGAGCTTGTAGTTTAAATTTAATAGTCACTCAGGGCCAAGTAACAGCAAAGTACTTTTAGTTTAAATTTAACACACAGAAGAGAGCTTTCTGGTTACATTTGGAACCCAGCAGAGAGCTTGTAGTGTACATTTAATAGTCACTCAGGGCCTAGCATCAGAAAAGTACTTTTAGTTTTAAAACACAGAAGAGAGCTTTCTGGTTAAATTTAGAACCCAGCAGAGAGCTTGTAGTTTAAATTTCATAAGAAGTTAGAGCCTAGCAGCAGCTAAGAGCTATAATTTAAATCAAATCAGAATTTAGCTTACCTCAGCAGCACAAGACAGGGCACTGTGTAGCAGCCCTCTTTTTATTAAGTGTTATTTCCCTCCCCACCCCCACCCACCCCTGGGATAATCATAGCTTTATAGGTACTTACACATCTTAAAGGACAGGAGGTGCTTTCAGGTGAAGCTCATTACCCAAATCAGTCATACACTAAGGACCTGAGATTAATTAAGCTGCAGGTGAACAAGGTATATTAAACGTATTAGGTACAGTTTTATTGGTATAAATACCCATAGCAACCCCTAGTAAGTAAGAACTTAAAGATCTAGACACAAACTTAAAACTAGGATGCAGACAGCAGTCCAGCAGTGGGATGGGGGCTTTCCAGTCTTTTGCATTGAGTGTCACATGTATGATTTTCTCCCAGTTGGTGAGAGGTCTTACGTGTGCAATAGGTGCAAGGAGCTCTTTGCTCTCAGGGAACAAGTCCGTTCTCTAGAGGCTAAACTAGCAGACTTGGAAAACATAAGATAGACAGAGAGGTACATAGACGATACCTACAGGGATATAGTCCTGAAGTCCCACCTCCAGTCTGGCAGCACCCCTGTTGCCATGGAGGAGAGAGGTCACGTGACAGGAGAGCATCACCCTGGTGTGGCAGGAAGTGATCCTGTAACTAGGACCTGTCCTCCAGGTGATGTAAAACCCTCTCGCACCGAGGAAGTTTCTCCAGGGCCATGTGCCTAAGGGAGAAGGGTTAGGACAGCTGTTATAGTTGGTGATTCGATCATTAGGCATGTAGATAGCTGGGTGGCTGGTGGACGTGAGGATCGCCTGGTAACATGCCTGCCTGGTGCGAAGGTAGCGGACCTCACGCGCCACCTAGATAAGGTCTTAGATAGTGCTGGGGAGGAGTCTGCTTTCTTGGTACATGTCGGTACCAATGACATAGGAAAATGTGGTAGGGAGGTTCTGGAGGCAAAATTTAGGCTTTTAGGTAGGAAGTTGAAATCCAGAACTTCCATGGTAGCATTCTCCGAAATGCTTCTTGTTCCACGCGCAGGACCCAAAAGGCAGGCAGAGCTCCGGAGTCTCAATGCGTGGATGAGACAATGGTGCAGAGATGAGGGTTTTGGATTTGTTAGGAACTGGGGAACATTCTGAGGAAAGGAGGGGCTCTTCCGAAGGGATTGGCTTCACCTTAACCAGGATGGAACCAGGCTACTGGCATTAACCTTTAAAAAGGAGATAGAGCAGCTTTTAAACTAGCTATTAGGGGAAAGCCGACAGTCGCCCAAGAGCGGATGGTTCGGAAGAATGTATCATTGAAGGATACTACCAAAAGCAGAGAGGTTCCACAAAAGAGTAAAGTAGCCCAAATGCCTTCAAGTATGGAGCAGACAGAGCTTAAAGATCCCAATTTACCCATGTCTAACAATAGCCAAATTAACATGAATAAAATACATTCTCTAAAATGCTTGTATGCAAATGCTAGAAGTCTAAAGAATAAGATGGGAGAGTTAGAATATATAGCACTAAATGAAAGGTTAGATATGATTGGAATATCAGAGACATGGTGGAAGGAGGACAACCATTGGGACACTGTGATACCTGGGTACAAACTATATCGTAATGATAGAGCTGATCAAATTGGTGGAGGGGTTGCGCTCTATGTTAGAGAGGGCATTGACTCAGAAAGGATTAAAGTTTTGCAGGAAACAGAATCTGCTGTAGAATCTATATGGATTGAAATTCCATATAAAAGGGGGAAGGCAATGGCAGTGGGGGTGTACTATCGAGCACCTGGCCAGAATGACCAAATGGATGATGAAATGCTCAAAGAAATCAAGGAAGCTAACAAAAGTTACAGCGCAGTAATAATAATGGGTGATTTCAATTACCCCGGTATCGACTGGGTCAGTGTCACGTCAGGACATGCTAGGGAGATAAAGTTCCTAGATGAAATAAATGACTGCTTCTTGGAGCAGCTGGTTCATGAACCAACCAGAGGGGAAGCCATATTAGACCTAGTCCTTAGTGGAACACCAGATCTAGTGGAAGAGATAAGGGTGTTGGGGCCACTTGGCAATAGTGATCATAGCATGATCGCCTTTGATTTAATTAGTGGAGGAGGGATAGTAAGGAAATCCACAGTACTACCTTTTAACTTTCGAAAGGGAGACTATGATAAAATGAGGAAAACAGCTAAGAAAAAACTAAAAGGAGCAGTAGCAAAGGTTAAAGACGTACATTAAGCTTGGGTGTTGTTGAAAAATACTATCTTGGAAGCCCAGACCAGCTGTATTCCACGCTTTAAGAAAAGTGGAAGGAAGTCCAAAAAACTGCCAGCATGGTTTAAAGGTGAGGTCAGAGAGGCTGTTGTTGCCAAAAAAGCATCTTTCAGGAAATGGAAAAAAGAGCCAAACGACGAAACCTGGAAACAGCACAAGCACTGGCAAGTCAAATGCAAGGCATTGATAAGGCAGGCAAAGAGAGAATTTGAGAAGAAGCTTGCTGCGGAAGCAAAAACGCAAAATAAAGACCTTTTCAAGTACATTCGTAGCAAAAAACCTGTGAGAGAATCAGTTGGTCCATTAGATGATAAAGGGGTTAAAGGAGCACTAAGAGGCGACAAGGCGATAGCGGAGAGACTGAATGAATTCTTTGCTTCGGTCTTTACTGAGGAAGATGTAGGGATGTTACCCATGACTGAAGTGGTATTTAAAGGTGCGGAAGAATTGAAGGAAATATCGATACATCGGGAAGATGTCTTACAACTATTAGATAAACTGAAGAGTAGCAAATCACCTGGTCGGATGGTATACATCCAAGGGTGTTGAAAGAACTGAAATATGAGATTGCAGACCTGCTATCAGTAATCTGTGAACTATCATTAAAATCATCTCTAATACCTGAAGATTGGAGACCGGTGAGCCTGACGTCAGTACCAGAAAAAATGGTAGAAACCATCATAAAGAATAAAATTACTCAGCATGTAGATAGTCACAACCTAATGGGAGACAGCCAACATGGCTTTAGACAAGGAAGATCTTGTCTTACTAATCTGTTATGTTTTTTTGAAGGAGTGAATAAACAGGTGGACAAAGGTGAGTCGGTTGATATTGTGTATCTGGACTTTCAGAAAGCCTTTGACAAGGTCCCTCATCAGAGACTTTTGGCAAAACTAAAGAGTCATGGGATAGGAGGCAGTGTACTATTGTGGATCAGGAACTGGTTAAAAGATAGAAAGCAGAGGGTAGGGCTAAATGGCCAATTTTCCCAATGGAGAAAGGTGAATAGTGGTGTACCCCAGGGATCTGTGCTGGGTCCGCTGCTTTTTGACATATTCCTAAATGACCTGGAAAGTGGAATAACGAGTGAGGTTATCAAATTTGCAGATGACACAAAACTATTTAAAGTTGTTAAAACCCAAGAAGATTGTGAAAAATTGCAAGAGGATCTTGATAAATTGGAAGACTGGGCATCAAAATGGCAGATGAAATTTAATGTGGACAAGTGCAAGGTTATGCACCTAGGGAAGAACAACCCAAACTATGGTTACACGATGCAAGGTTCCACATTAGGAACCACCACCCAGGAAAAAGATTTAGGCGTCATTGTGGATACGATGTTAAAACCCTCGGCCCAGTGTGCAGCGGCGGCCAAGAGAGCAAATAGAATGCTAGGTATGATAAGGAAAGGAATGGAAAATAAAACAAAAGATATTATAATGCCTCTATATCGTTCCATGGTGAGACCGCACCTTGAATATTGTGTGCAATTCTGGTCGCCGTATCTTAAAAAGGATATAGCGATTTTAGAAAAGGTTCAGAGAAGAGCCACCAAAATGGTAAAGGGGATGGAAGGATAGTCCTATGAAGAAAGGCTAAAAAGGTTAGGGCTCTTTAACCTGGAAAAGAGATGGCTGAGGGGAGATATGATAGAAGTCTATAAATTAATGAAAGGAGTAGAATGGGTAAACGTAGATCGATTGTTTACGTTATCAGAATATAGAAAGACTAGGGGACATGCAATGAAGCTACAGGGTAAACTATTTAAGACTAATAAAAGAAAATATTTTTTAACGCAACGTGTAATCAAACTCTGGAATTTGTTACCGGAGGATGTAGTAAAGGCTGTTAGTGTAACTCGGTTTAAAAAAGGTTTGGAGAAGTTCCTGGAGGAAAGGTCCATAAACCATTATTAAGAAGTGACCGAAGATATCAATGATTGACCCAGTACAGGCATTGTGGAACTTGTGTCTCTTGGGGAAACTGCTAGGTACATATGACCTAGATTGGCCACTGTTGGAAACAGAATACTGGGCTTGATGGACCTTGGTCTGACCCAGTATGGCATATCTTATGTTCTTATCATATCTCCCCTCTTCCAAGTTGAAGAGCCCTAACCTTTTAAGCCTTTTCTCTTAGGGATATCCTTCCAACCCCTTTACTATTTCTGTCGCTTTTCTCTGTACCTTTTCTAATTCTGCTTTTTAAGATGTGGTGACTAGAATTGCACACAATATTCAAAGTGTGGTCGCACAATGGAGCGATACAGAGGCGTTATAATATCCTTGTTTTATTCTCCAGTGGTGGCACAAAGCTGCTGCTTTCAAAGCAATGAGCTGAATTGCCGCTGGTGCTGCCGGCCCCCACAAAAGTTGGTTTCAGTCAGCGATGGCAGCAGGGGGACAGCGGCGACTGTGGCAGAGGAGGCAGTGATAACAGAGGGGGATGGTGGCACAGTGGGGGCTTCTGTCTGAGGTTGCAGAAACCCTTGAGCTGGCCCTAGAGATATAGTTTGTATCAGGTATCATGGTGTTCTATTGATTGTCCTCCTTCCACCACATCTCTCAGATGCAAATTATATCTAACTTTTCATTTAGTGCTATATATTCTAACTCTCCCATCTTGTTTTTAAGAGTTCCAGCATTCTCATGCAGGCATTTCAGAGGTGGCATTATGTTCATATTAACAATCTGGTTATCATTTGACATGGGTAATTTTGAATCATTCAACTCTGTCTGTTCTGTACTTAAAGGCTTCTGGATTACTTTTACCTTTATTGGAACCACTCTGTCAGGATACCCTAACTTCCATCATTTGCTAGTATCTTTCAAGGATACATCATTCTGAACTATACGCTCTTGGGTGACTGTCAACTTTCCCCTATTATCTAGTTTAAAAGCTTCTCTATCTCCTTTTTATAGGTTACTGCTAGCAGCCTGGTTCCACCACAGTTAAGGTGGCACCCATCCTTTCAAAAAAGTCCCGCCTCCTTCCCCAGAATCTTGCCCAGTTCCTAACATATCCAAAATCCTCTTCCTTGCACATCATCTCATCCATGCATTGAGACTCTGGAGCTCTGCCTGCCTTTTGGGTCCTGTGTGTGGAACGGGAAGCATTCCTGAGAATGCTACTCTGTGGATTTGAACTTCATATTTAAAAGCCTAAATTTGACTTCCAAAGTCCCCCTTTCAGACTTTCCTATGTCATTGGTACCAACATGTACCATGACAGCAGACTCCTCCTCAGCACTATCTAAAACCTTGTCTTGGTGGTGTGTGTGGTCTGCCACCTTCACACCAGGCAGACATGTTCTCCAAGCAATCCTCATGTCCACCATCCAACCAGCTTTCTACTTCCCTGATGATCCAATCACCAATTGTGACGGTCATCCTAACCACGTCCTTATGGGCACATGACCCTGGAGAAAACTCCTCAGTGCAAGAGTATTTTGTAACACAGGTGTAGCCCAATGGTTAGTGCACTGGCTTGGCCATCAAGAGACCAGTGTTCAATTCCCACTAACGCTCTTTGTGGATTTGAGCAAGTCATTTAACCCTCCATTGCCTCAGAAGAATTCAAGTTATCAATGTACATTACCAAGTTTAAGTAACAATGTAAACTGCTTTGACTAAAAATGATAAAGCAGTATTAAAAGCTTATTAAATAAAATAAATCACCTACAGGACAGGTCCAAGCTACAGAGTCACTTCCTGTCACACCAAGGTGCTATCCTCCTTTCAAGTGACCTCTTTCCTCCATGACAATAGAGAGGCTGCCAGACTGGAGGTGGGACTTCACTACTATGTCCCTGTAGTTTTTGCCTATATGCTTCTCTGTCTACATTAGCTCCTCTAAATCTGCTACTCTAGCTTCCAGAGATCAGACTCATTCCTTGAGAGCAAAGAGCTGATTGCTCCTAGTGCATACCAACTGGGAGAAAATCATACATATGATACTCTATGCAAAATACTGGATAGCCCCTCCCCTCATATTGCTGCTCTATGCATATTAGTTTTAAGGATTTGTTGAGGTATTTAAGTTGTTTACTTACGTAAAGTACCAATTCAACTATAGCTAATAAGTTTAAAGGACTTGGTTCGCCTTAAGATGAGTTTCAGGGCCTTTAATTAATCTCTTCTATATGAGGATAACCAGTTAAACCTGAAAGTGAATTTGACCACTTTCTCTTTAATATTTTTAAGAGCCTATAAATCTAAGATTATGCCTGGGGTGTGTGGGGCTTGTAGTAGGTGAGTTGGAAGGAAACACTAATGAGGTCTCTATGTGCCACAAATAGCAGGGATGTATGTCCCTTCGGGATGTACATCCCTGCTATTCATCCCCCTGCCACCCTGGTGCAAAGGCTCCCTATAGATACAGCTGTGTTGTACGGGGAGCCATAGACAATGGCAGGAAGGGACGGTCTGGAGGTGGGGCGAGGGCGGGCCATGGGCAGGGCGAGACACCGGAAGTAGAGGGACAATTCTGATATCGGCCCTGTCCGTTCAGGGTTGGCCAGGTAAATGGGGGACTTTTTCCCCTTCTGAGGTGGAATACGTCCCCCTGGACATCGGGGATGACGGCGGATGGCCGGGACAGACAGGTGAGGGGCAAAGGTATTCCTCGTAGTCCAACCCTGGCCATGGGAAGCCAGATAGGGAATTGTGCTGCAGGGAAAGGGCATTTTGAGTCAGCTGCCGGGGATCGCGGCTCCGTAATGGAGCCATGGTGCCATGGCAATGAGACACCATGGCACTGCGGTTCCATTATGGAGCCAGGTTGAATTAACTGGGTATGTGGCTGGCAGTGCGGCCGATCAGAATCGGGGCCCAGTCTGCACATCAAGGCTGTAGACATGATTCTGATCATGTGGGCATGTCTAGCCCCTGTGGGATCAGAATCAGGTCTACCTCTGTATGCCCTGATTCTGATTGGCCAGATTTTATCAGTTAAACTCAAAGAATTCCCTTTAACCCTAGAGTCTAAGAAATTCACTTTAACTCAAGAGTCTCAGAAGTGTAGATTCCTTCCTAGCAAGAGCAGCTTCTGTCAGTAGTCCTTCAGAGCAATTGATTGCTAAATATCTCCATTTGCTTAATAAAATTCATTAACACTGAATTACCCAGAATGCTGTTGCAAGATTAATTCTAAGGGGTATGTTTACTAAAACCTGGGTAATGTGCGGGCCGCGCTAGTGTGCGGATGCCATATAAGGAGTGGGCGTTTCTGTCTGAAAAAAGCAAAACCGGGATTAATAATGCGCTAATGTGCGCAGCGCTCAAGTGCGCCCCGCACATTAGCGCATGAGAAAGCTGCGCGGAAAGCATAGGTGGAGCGCTGATGCACAAGCACAGGAACAGAGCCACAGTACAATGGTAAAACACTGACCAATGGTGTAGGGATCATGGGTTCAACCCCCCACTGTGCCCAATGAAGAAGGCTGGCTGAGGCATTACCCATTATGGGGAAGATTGCTTTAGGAGGCATATTATTTTTATTTTAATTATCTCTACTAGCAAATGCACTCTCAAAGCGTGTTAACATAAGGCGCCCCATAAGGCACATTTTAAAGTGCACTGTCCGCCAAGGCACCCTAGAATGTTGCTTATAGTGCGCTTTAGAGGGTGCCGTATGAGTTACCGCAAGGTCACAGCACTGTTTTTGATGGCAACACTGTGCAGTTTAAGGAATGAAAATCATAAGTAGGTGCGCTGACATACAAGGAGGAGCAGCAGTGGAGCACAATGGTGAAGACACTGACCAATGATGCAGGAGTCATGGGTTCAATCCCCCACTGTGCCTAATGAAGAAGGCTGGCTGAGACATTACCAGTTATAGGTAATAGTGCTGTGGGGGGCATTTTATTTTTATTTTAATTAGTGCTGGCAGCAAACACACCCTCAAAGTATTGTAACATAAGGTGCTGCATAAGACGCCTCATAGGGGACCCCAGAAGGCACATTTTAAAATGCACTGTCCGCCACGTCACCCTACAATGTTGCTGAAAGGGCGGCCTATAGGGCGCCATATAGGGTGCCCTATGAGGCACAGCAAGGTCATAGCACTGTGTTTGATGGCAGCACTGTGAATTTAAACGCATGGAAATCTGAAGTAGGTGCGCTGACATGCAAGGAGGAGCAGCAGTGTAGCACAATGGTTAAGGCACTGACTGCTGATACAGGGGTCATGAGTTTGCTCCCCAGTGTGCCTAATATGTAAGGCTGGCTGAGGCATCAGCTTTGCAATGTATGTATTGTTTCCTGCAGCACTTTAGTTGTATTTTATTAATTGCTGCCATCAAACACGCCCTCACGTGCCATAATTGAAGGTGCTGCATAAGGCACTCTATAAGGCACTCCATAGGGCACATTATAAAGTGCACTGTCTGCCACGGCACCCTAAAATGTCCCCTATAGGGCACCCTATAAGTTGCTCCACAGGATAACGTATAGTGCACCTTATATGGACGGTAACCATAAGGTGCCCTATAGGGCGCCCTATAAAGCGCCCTCTGAGGCACCTTATGGGTACAGTACGCTGAGGGTGTTTTTGCTGGCAGCAATAATGTACATTAAAATAAATAATGCTTTGGGCAGCCCTATCAAATAACCCCACTGTGGGTTTGAACCCACAACCTCTGGCTCCACAGGCAGTGAAGTAACCATTGTGCTACAGCTGCTAGCAAGCCCCTGGCTGGCTGCAGAGAGAGTGCACGTCACCACACAGACAGTCTGCTGTGGTCACAAGGATAGGGTTAGCACACACATACCCATGCTCTTATCCGTCCCCTCCTGAAGAAACCTTCTTTGGATCCTACCTCTCCCTCTAATTGGCGTCCCATCTCTAATCTTTCCTTTCTCTCTAAACTTCTTGAACGGGTGGTTTTCTCTCAGTTATCTTCACACTTGGAGGATTCTTTGGTTCTTCACCCCCGTCAAACTGGTTTTCGTCCTGGGCACAGTACTGAGTCTATTCTCATCTCCTTTCTTAACGAGTTGCACGTTGCTCATGACCACGGTTCTATCTCTCTGGCTGTCTCACTTGATCTCTCTGCTGCTTTCGATGTCGTTGATCACCATACTCTCCTCTCAAGGCTTCGCTCTATTGGTCTTTCTGGTTCAGTCCTTCGCTGGTTTCACTCTTTTCTTTTCGATCGGTCTTTCTCAGTCCTATCAGGTACTACTTCATCCTCTCCTTCACCTTTGCCCTGTGGTGTCCCTCAGGGTTCTGTATTGGCCCCTCTGTTGTTTAACATTTTTCTGGCCCCTCTTGCTTTACTTATCCAACAGCACGGTATCTCTGCGTATTATTAGGCAGATGATATCATTCTTCTCTATCACACTTGCCCTCTCTCTCCCGATATTGGTCCCCTCAATGTCTGTCTTTCCGCTGTTTCTTCCTGGTTTTCTGAGAACTTTTTGCATGTTAATCTGTCTAAGACCTCTGCCATCTGGTTCACTGCTGGTGCTCCTCTTCCCTCTCTTGCTCCCTCTCTGTCCGTTGGGCCTATCCCCCTTGTTTCCTCTATGCGATATCTTGGTGTTACTCTGGACTCGGCTTTAACTTTCCAAGAGCACGTTTCCTCTGTTGTCCAGCGTTCCTTCTATACACTGCGTCGGCTTCGTGCTATCCGGCCTTTTCTTTCCTTCTCTTCCTTGACCACACTTCTTCTTTCTCTTGTAGTTTCTCGTTTAGACTATTGTAACGCTTCCCTGGCTGGCCTTCCTCTTTCACAGCTTCGTCGTCTTCAACTGGTCCACCATACTGCTGCTCGTCTTTTGACCAACTCTTCCCGTTCTGCTCATATCACTCCTCTTCTTATTCGTTTACACTGGCTGCCTATCCCTTTCTGTATTCAATATAAGGTTCTGATTTTTGTTCACAGGGCTTTGTACACTGGTGTTCCTCTTTTTTTATTTTTTTTTATTTAGTATACATTTGTATACCGCTACTTCCAGCGATCAGCAGCGGTTTTTTGATTTGGTGCACTTTATCTTTCTGATTTGGTGCACTTCCACTGTCCGTCCAGAGCACTTCGGTCGATTCACGCTAACCATCTTTTTCTTCCACCCCCTTCCAGGGCTCATCTTGAATCAACACTTTCTTCTGCCTTTTTCTTCCTCGGCCCCCGCCTTTGGAATTCTCTCCCCCTTGCTCTACGTTTGGAGTCATCCTTTAGTACTTTCAAGGCTTCCCTCAAAACTCACCTTTTTTGTACTGCTTTTGATCTCCCTTCCCTCCCTGCCCATAGCTGATCGGTCTGTATCTCTGATTTCCTTATTCTATCCTTGCTGTCTCTTTTATGAATAATTGGCGTTCCTTTCTGTTTCTTCAGTAGCCTTGTTTTATTGTGCACCGCTGTATGCCTTTTTGGTTCAGGCGGTATAAAACGTTTTATAATAAAGATAAAGATAAAGATGCACTGCACATGCAAATCAGCTGTCCACAGATAAACACAAGATGGGGTATGCACCCCCACAGCACCTCGGCCTGGTAGGGGGTACTGACCGTGTGTGTTACTGGCACAGAGTAGCTACACACCGTCACATTGTGCGGGTACTGTGCTCACCCTGAGGGTGCGGTGAGGTGCCCAGCACCAGGTCCACAGCACCTTCCATGGCAGACATAGGCCATGCTGCAGGTCCAAAGCACTGTTAAAGTGTGAGGTAGTTTCTGCAGAAACACCTTGGATATATCTGTCCGTCTCAGTCAGGTGTAGCCCCTAGGAGGATTATGTACCACCACCACCACCACCCTCCCCGTCCTCCTCCTCCTCCATGGCTGAGGGTGGTAAACAGGGTCTCCCATCAACAGATCCACATTCTACCTCCCTGCAATGGTGGCAGTAGAGGGGACCATCAACCCTGGTCCTGCTGGGGAATAGACACCCTACAGAGCAGTCAATGCAGCTCTGTACACATCCATAACGCAATAGCAGACAGACATTAGGCCTGGATATGCTAAGCAGCACCCCACCACTATCTGATATTCTCCTGCAGCAAGCCCTCAGCCACTGCACCCTGCAAGGCACTCCACCAAGACACATACCAGCTGCAAAAAGTCTGCTAGCTAATCCATAGTGCTCTCCCCTTCCCGGGGATCGAGCCACCAGCGGCAGGAGGGGCCTGCGATCACCGGAGCCCAATCCGGGCTCAGCAGCCAGCTTTAAATCTTCGCGCCATCAGGCGCCGGCACCAGGAAGCCCCCACTACCACCAGCAGCTCTCCCCTTCCCGGGGATCGAGCCACCAGCGGCAGGAGGGGCCAGCGATCACCGGAGCCCAATCCGGGCTCAGCAGCCAGCTTTAAATCTTCGCGCCATCAGGCGCCGGCACCAGGAAGCCCCCGCTACCACCAGCAGCTCTCCCCTTCCCGGGGATCGAGCCACCAGCGGCAGGAGGGGCCAGCGATCACCGGAGCCCAATCCGGGCTCAGCAGCCAGCTTTAAATCTTCGCGCCATCAGGCGCCGGCACCAGGAAGCCCCCGCTACCACCAGCAGCTCTCCCCTTCCCGGGGATCGAGCCACCAGCGGCAGGAGGGGCCAGCGATCACCGGAGCCCAATCCGGGCTCAGCAGCCAGCTTTAAATCTTCACGCCATCAGGCGCGCCCGCGACTGGCGGGCCCGCGCCTGAGGGCCTCGCCAGAGGGCCCTTTGGCGTGGCCCTTAGGCGGAGCACGATAGGCGGCACAACAGAGTCCTCACCCACTACCTAACTGCCTGATACCTGACTATTGAACCAGCGTCTACCAACGTCGGAACCTTTCGTTATTGTCATGCTGTAAGGCAAGATTCCATCTCCATATAGCAGTTTCTCTCCCAGTCAGGGTAGAGCGGGCCGGAGATTACAACACCACCCACATGAACGCTCTGGCTGGCCACGACTCACATCCATGTCTCGCATGCTCAGTAACTTTCAAGATTCTGCTCTCTCTCACTGCCTCAAGTAAGAGTATATACACCCCTATGTATTCTGCTAATTAACCTTATCCCTGAAGTCTCTCATGTAATTGTATACTGCTGAATAACCATCTCTCAGAAAGCTCTCGCATAATATTTACCTGCTAATTTGTACCCCACCGAACAGCCTTTGTCTCTAAAACTCAGTCAGAGATAGACATATTCTGAAATCTTTCATATACTTTGTGTACTACTTATTAGCTCTACCTCAAAATACTGTATTGTTGATATGTTTGATCCCATTTTGCCTGATGCACACTACTAGAACTTGCATAATTTACATCTGTGTACACCCTGCCCTCTTCGCACATCCAAACTAGTTCAAAATATTGCATTATCTCCCTTTGGCAACTCTCAGTAGTCAGTGACACCCACTAACACAGCATAGACTTACCACCATCACCTTAACATCAAGGCCGACACCAGACCTTCAGCATTCAAGATCAACACTGAAATGGCCCCACCCATCACGGCCATAATGAGCTGCCTCCTGATCTTTTCTTGGATGATTGTTGAGTCCTTAGCCCTATTCCACGCTACTAATCAAATTCCAATACTCCAGCACCATGCCAAAACATGGACAAATTCTTCCTATCCTAACCACCTAAAGAACACCCACACACGCCAATCATATTTGTTACACATAGCCCTCCAACATACCAAACAAACGAAACCAGAGAAATCCTCTCTAGTTCTTAATTGCGCCCTTATAAATGCGAGATCTATTCGTAATAAATGGCCAGTTGTCACTGACTTAATTACATCCCACAATCTGGATATTCTCTTAATAACTGAAACTTGGTTATCCAACGTAGACAATGTAATTCTCAACCAACTACTACCCAACAACTTCACAATCCACTCCCGGCACAGAGAAATCAAAAGAGGAGGAGGGGCTCTTATTTTGACCAAAACGGACTTGCATTTTCATACAACAGACTCCTCAAGTACCAACAATCTTGATATCGTATCCATTGCAAACGACCAATGTGCCATCAACCTTCTATATAGAGCTCCCTCATCCTCAACTGACGATCTCTGCAACATCCTCGACCTAGCAGCCAACACTCGCAACCTCAACCTATCAAACTGCATACTAGGAGATTTCAATCTCCCATCACTTCACTCCAGTCATGCCACTGCCCTCCTAGAAGCAATTAATGATCTGGGCTACAGACAAATTATCAACAAACCCACCCACACCAAAGGGAACATACTGGACATGATTTTTGCCCCCCTGTCAGTACAAGAACCAAATGAAAAACTTGTGACATCACTCACCTCTGTACCATGGTCAGACCACAAGCTAATCAATTTCAGCATACCTATCAACAACAGTTCGCTACACAACAATGGAACTTCAAGCAACACCTCTTCTCGAAACTTCAGAGCCTTCAATAAAGATCTCATACTGGCAGAAACTCTTCCCCTATATGACAATGCAACCCTCAACCTCGACAACTTAATCTCCTCATGGAATAAGAGTCTTAGCTCTATTGCTCAAAAACCTACAAAGAACAACATCTCAAAGAATAGAAAACATTCCCCTTGGTTCTCTCCTGAACTAGGTGTCTCCCGCTCACATTTACGGAAACTAGAGAAAAGATGGAGGCGTTCCCACTCCGCCGTAGACCAGTCAGCGTACAGAACTCACCTTGCAATCTACAGAGAAGCTATCCTAACAAATATGAAACAATACCATACCGACACCCTCAAAAGATCACTAAACAAACCACGTGACCTTTTCGAACTAGTTAAATCATTCTCTAAGGAACCATCCCCATGTCAACCTGAAGAGATCTACCCACAAGAGTTTGCCAACCATTTACAATCCAAGCTACTTCAAACTGATAAAGTTAATACGTTCATAGCACAAGACACCGCCAGTCCAACTTCCCTTTCTAAGTTCTCCACACCATCCAAGAAACTTGTTGAAGATACTATCGCAGCCCTCAACACCACGACTGCACAAACCGACCCCTGCCCCGCTTATTGGATTAAAAATTTACGAACAGAACTCAGCCCACTTATCACAAAAATGATGAAATTATCTTTCACAAATGGATCCTTCCCTGCAGCACTCAAGCAAACATCCATCAGACCTCTGTTAAAGAACCCTAAACTGGACCCAAGCAAAGTTGAATCCTACAGACCCATAGCCAGTATACCTCTCCTAGCCAAAATAATCGAAAAGGAAGCACAAAGGCAACTACAAGACCATATAGATTTAGCCTCCCCACTAGACCATCGCCAACATGGCTTCAGGGAATACCATGGCGTCGAAACCCTTCTTACCTCTCTCTTCAATAAAATTGTCACAGGTATCGACAACATCCACCAAGGTTTCGCTCTCATCTTCATAGACATCGCGGCAGCCTTTGACTCTGTACACCATGGTCTGCTAGTAGAACGACTAAAAAAAAAAGGGCATAAATGGCACCGCCCTCGATTGGTGCAGATCATACCTTGAAGGCAGATGGCAGCATGTAAAATCAGGATCAAGATCTTCCGAACCCTTCCATCAACGACAAGGCGTCCCCCAAGGGTCTTCCCTTTCATCTCTCTTATTTAATATTTACATGCAACCTATTTTCAACATTATCGGATCATTCAAGGTCGATTGTCTAATTTATGCTGATGACATCCTCCTCTTCATGCCATTTTCCACACAACAAATGGACCTTTCGCCACTGATCGATTGCTTCAACGCAGTCTCCGAATGGCTTCTGTCACAAAACCTCAGGATCCAACACAAAAAGTCTGAGGTGCTATTCATCACCAGAGACCAGAATTTCTGCCCTCCACCTCATATAAAGGTCAAAGAAGCGGAGCTCCAAACCAAATCAGCAATTCGGTACTTAGGGGTCACCCTCGATCAACGACTAGATATGAAAACCCATATATCCAACATAGTCAGAGCCATATATTTCAAAATCCGGTCACTCAGACACCTGCAATCCCTTCTAAGCCCTGAAGACTTCCGAACAATATACCAAGCCCTGATCTTGCCACACTTTGACTTTGCCAACGCCATTCTCCAAGGTCTCCCTCAATCAACGCTCAATCCGTTGCAACTTGCCATGAATGCCGCAGCCAGAGTCTTAGTAGGAGCAGCAAGATGCGACCATATAACGCCTATCCTAATACAACTTCATTGGCTCCCCATACAAGGAAGGCTTGCATTCAAATCTTTGTTACTCACTTTCAAATCCATACATGGCATTACCTCCCCCTCATTAACCGACATCATCCAGCCCATTCCTCCCAACAGAATAAGGAGAACCCCATCAACAAATGCGCTAGTAGTACCAAAGGCTTCAACAAAGTACACAACTGCAACATCTAACAGGGCATTCAGTATCTATGCCCCAAAATGTTGGAACGCATTACCACCAGGCATCCGTGCGATTACTGACTTAACACAATTCAGAAAGGCTCTCAAATTCCATTTATTTACTCAGTACTACCAGATTAACCCAACCCCTACATAATTGCCTCTCCCTTACCTCCTCAAGTTAACATATCAACCCTATCGTACACATGTACACCCTAAATTCTCAGACTCGATCTCATTGTACATATGTAATTAGTTCAGTTTGCATTCCCTGTGTTATCCAAGTTGTAACTCCTGTTCTCTGTAAAGCATAAACATGTTATCCAAGTTGTTACTCCTGTTCTATGTGAAGCCAAGCAGTTTGTTATGGTCATTTTGTTGTATGTAAACCGCGCTGACAATAGTGCGGTATATAAGAAATTGTAATAAATTGTAATAAATAAATGTTTCTGGTGGTAATGCATGCACCCAGAACAGGGATGTCAGCATACCCAACAAGCAGATAAGTCAGTAACTGGGCTCCAAAAAGAAACCCATAAATATCACATGAAAGAAATACTATATAGCACTATGGGGGTGCCTAGCCATGCTGTGGTCACTGCACAGTCAGGGTGAGAGTGATTTCCCAGCAGGACATTCTGAGGTCAACCTTTCTGTGTAGGTGGTGGCCGGGCACTAAAATGGCCCAGCCAGTGCCCTATGCCCTGTGCAGATGCATCCTGGCCAGGCCACCCTGTCTGGTCTATACTCATGGTACCTTGCTCCTCATTATGCACATTGGCAGGCCAATACTGGCAACAGTGCTGGCAGTGTGGGCTGTGGAAGGTGTTTGCAGCCACCACACACTGTATAGACAGACACACACTCCCACACCTATGCCAGCATTGTGCTACTATAGAGGGGTTTAGCAGCCCTGCCCACCACACCAGTCCTGGGCACAGTACAGGCATGGATATGGTACGCAATACTGTTGGGGTTCACTCCCCAGGGTGGTAAACACTGTCAGAGACCAGACCTGAAGCACACACCGCAGACATTAGAAAGAGTGTTATGATGGAGCTCAATCAGCAAACTGTGCTTAACGTAGGAATTTCTATCTGCCAGTACTCATAGCAAACGTTTGATAGCTGTGTATCGTATACCCAGGTGTAGGGTGGCATTGCTAAGGTATGCAAGTGCTAGTATTGGGAGATGCACGCAGGGCCCAATGCCCTGCCTCTCCAGGAGGCATTGGCCAATGGGGCCTGTGGGTGTGGGTGTGGGTGTGTCTGTCCCTGTTGGCTGCTGCTTTACGGCAGAGGTTCCTACCTCCAGTCCTGGTTTGCCAAACACTGTTCGTGTTTTCATGCTGTCCCTCATGAATATGCATGAATACATCTGCATACCATGGGGGTGGTGCATAGATATGCAGCACAGGCATCTTTATTAGAGGCAGTATGGACCCTGAATGGTGTGGGGCCCTCCAGGACTGCATTTGGGAGACTCTGCTCTAGGTAATGTGCCTGTTTATGGTATCTGTGCTCGGTGGGGTAAAATATAGGCGTATTAACCATGCGTATGTTCTCAGCATTAAAGGTTTGTCCTTACTATCACGGTTTAGTCTTGGAAAAAATATGTGGACTGGATTGGCAGGAGCCCCAGCTGGGCTTTGAACCTGTGACCTTCTGTTCTTGCATGTACTGTCTGTGTGCACTGCACCACCGTGTTGCCACAGATATGCTGCATTCCCTGGGGAGACCATGACTGTACATCCGACAGGGCCTGTTTGTTGCAGTGCACGGCACCCACCTGGACAGGGCTAGGCCATGGTCTGCTGTTGCTACCAGCTGCTGCCACCTCCACCAACAGTACCGCTCCATCCTTAGATTGGAGACAGCATAAACCCTGAAGGATTTGTGGCCCTCCAGGACTGCATTTGGGGGAATCTGTTCTTGGTAATGTGCATGTTTCTGGTGTCTGTGCTCTGTAGGGTAAAATAGAGGTGTTTGAGCCATGCTTATGTTGTCTGCAATAAAGGTTCGTCTTTACTATCACGATATAGTTGTCGGTAAAATATGGGGGCTGGATTGACAGACGCCCCAGCTGGGGCTTGAACCTGTGACTTTCTGTCTCCAAACACGCTGGTTGTGTGCACTGCACCACCGTGTTGTCACAGAGGCTGTGCTTTCCCTGATGATACCATGACTGCTTGTCTGGCAGGGCCTGTCTGTTGCAGTGCATTGCACCCACCTACACAGGGCTAGGCCATGGTCTGCTCTGGGCAGCTGCCACTGCCCCCCTCCACCTCCATACCCCTGTGCCACCATGCTGACATGCCCTTCTGCTGGTGGTGCTGGTGGTACGCAGTCTCAGGCCATCCTATGTGCGGGTAGGCGGCTGCCTATGGTGCGGGTTCTGGGGTAGGGGTGCCTGCATATCTGTCCGCATGTCCCCCTATCATCGCCTGCCAATGTTCCGTACCCTTGGGGGTACCTGCTGGGTACTATCCCCTGTGACACTGTGCTACACACTCTCGTGCCCATGTTGGGCACTCATCAGTTGCTGACTGGCTGCTGTTCAGTTTCAGCATTCCTAGGTGCCATCTAGGCATCTGCCTAGTCCGCACTGTGCCCCAGCTGCACCACAGCATGTGCCGCCTGCAGCCCTCTTTATCCCCTTTCCCAGCATCTGTCCAGTTGCCCATTACGATCTGCCCGCCCTGCTGTTGTGGATTTGTGCATGCCATAGGTAACCTGTCCAATGGAGAGGGAAACCCTGATCAGTGCTATTTCACTGTGGGATCATTCACCTTGTATGGGGACGGAGCGTAGACCCTTCTAAAATTCATATTTATTTTTAGGGCATTTTTGGGAGTGTTTTTTGATGTTCCCCATTACTATCACTATTTCCCAGCTTGATTATAATTTTTTTATAATTTGTTGGGGTCATTTTTAATGTTTATTTGCCCTTTTGTTCCGTGCACATGTATCACACTGCTCACGTTTTGTAGGTTTCCCTGGTTTTAGCTGTACATTGCTGACAGAAATGGTTTCTCTTCCCTTTAAATCGGCTCTACCGCGAGGTTTTCACTCGCGGTATTTTTTGGCTTGATTTTCAGCCCCGCTCGTGTGCGGGGAGCCTCTCCCCTCCCACTCTCCACCCATTGACCCCGTCTCTCTGCCCCTGAGGAGCCTTCCTCCGCCCTCCGAGAGCCTTTCCACGCCTCTATCGCACAATAGCGCGCCGCGCACATGAGCGGGCACTTTAGTGCGGTGCGCACGTGTGCGGGCACAAAAATGCATCATTAGCATGCGCTAAGGTACCTTAGCGCATGCTATTGTGCGCTGCGCACTTGAGCGCAGTTTAGTAAACATACCCCTCAGTGTTCCTTGGTGGAACTCTGCCTCTCCTTTGTTGAGATATCTGCATTGGTTGCTGGTGAGAAGCCATATTCGGTTTAAGAGATGTACTTTGGCTTTTCCAGTATTACATGAGGCTGGTCCTATTGTTTGTGGAATGAACTGATTTGGCATAATCTATGCTCAAGTCAAAAAGGATTAACTTGCTAAAAAGCATAAACCTCCAAATTCTAGGATTTTCACTCATTTTAACCTGCCTTTTTCAGAATAAACCTTTATACACATTCCACTGCACACAAAGATGTATTTAAATTCAGAATGCACATGTGTATATGTCACCACATACACATCCCAGCCCCAGTATGCAAAGAGGCCTTGATTTTCACCTGCTATTCTTCTTTGAGAGGGAACAAATGATTGTGGTGACAAAGGGAATGCCCTATTATCCTTAGTGTTGAAAGAGTGCAAAAACAAGCACTTTTCAAATTCCTATTCATGCCAAGGAGCGGGTATAGATATGGACATATCTGCCAGCAGTTTTAAATGTGTAGTGCTGTTCTTGAATCGGAGATGTCACCTCCGTCATGTCTCTCTTGAAGTGAATAGTTCCTTCTCAAGGTGGGTGATCCAACAAAAAATTAGATATTTTATGTACAGTCAAACCTCGGTTTTCGTATGCCCTGGTTTTCGTACGATTCGGTTTTCGTTGACTTTTTTCATCAAGATTTTGTTCCGGTTTTCGTACGTTGTCTCGGTTTTCGTACAGTTGAAAATGGAGCACCATCTTGTGGCCAGAAGTGGGATTTTCTTTATTTTGATTTTCTTGCTGATTGACTGTCTTCCATATTTATTGGCGCTTCTCTTTTACAAGGCAGGCTGGAGCCCCAATTGGGCAGCCGGCCAAGATGGCTGTTCCCACCTCCGCTGCTGGTGGTGATTGCTCGATCCCCGGAGGGGAGAGCAGCTGGAGCTGGCTGGAGTGCGTCCCATATGCCAACAAAAGTCTTCAATAAAGGTAAAAGTGATGTTACATGCTCATTTATCCATTTCATTAGTCATTTATATGTATTTCTCATTGTTTTCTGTATGTAAAAATATAGTTATTCTCTATAAAATGTATTTTTTGTCAATATTTTTGGGTGTCTGGAACGGATTAATTGAATTTACATTATTTCTTATGGGAAATCTTGCTTCGGTTTTAGTCCGTTTCGGTTTTAGTCAGACTTTTTTGAACGGATTAATCATGAAAACCGAGGTTTGACTGTATTTGCACATTTAGGATGTGGTAGGGTTTAATTGGTTCCTGTAGGATTGATAGTAGAAATCAAGTGTTAGGTGGATAGACTTGGATCTAATGGCAATCACTGAGCTTTAGTTCACTAAAAACCATTATGATAAATGGTTCACTAAAAACCATTATGATTATGATAGAATTATAGTGGGCTATAATCTATTTAGGAAGGACAAGGTATGAAGAAAGGGAGGAAGAGTGGTGCTGTATGTAAAAAATAATAAAGCAACAGAATTGCAGGGCTTACCAGGTAAGGAGGAGGAGGAGGCAATGTGGGTTAATCTGCAAAAAGGGAATGGAAGATCTATTTAAACTGGGCCCGATATTCGAAAGGCATTTACATGGTTTACAGCCTAGTAAACCATGTAAATGCCTTAGATGGGGATATTCAAGGGCACTTACACGGCTAATGCCATTGAATATTTCCATCCAAGTTCACTACGCACCCCAATGCTATCTGGTTAGCATCAGGGCGTGTTGGGGGCATTTCGGGGTGAGTAGAGGCAGAGAATGGCGCTAACCCAGCAGCAGAGATATTGGATGCTGTCCGGTTAGCGTTCTGCATCTTAAAGATAGGCGAGGAAAACCCTTGCCTATCTTTAAGGCGCAGGCGTTAACCAGTCAGCATCCAATATCACTGCTGCCCAGTTAGCTTTGGCAGCTTCCAGCTTTAGTGGCTTCCATTGCCATGGCATTGAATATCCGGGTTTAATGATCAGTGGGCAGGGCTATGTACCATAGTGGCGCATAGCCTGCCCAGTTGAAAATTGGGCTTTAAGGGCCTGATATTCCATGCCAGTGGCTAACACTGTTAAAGTGGCTAGCCACCGGAGCTGAATTTAAACTCGGATATTCAATGCTGGGGCTATATCCAGGCTTTAGAATTGAATATCTGGGCTGCCCAGATTACCGTAAAACTAACTGGACAGTGGAAATATTAAGCCAATGCCCGGTTAGCTTCTATGGCAAAAGTTAGGCCAGGGTTTCCAGCACCTGATTTTCTGCTGCGTATTGCTAACCGGGCAATGGCTCAATATGGATGTGGATGTTGTCCAGGGAAGGGGGATCATTAAGTTGTTTAGGGGGGAGGTAGATCCTTTATGGGTGCCACGGATCTTAAGATCTGCAGCACCAGGCTTATTATCCACATGGGGTGTTGGTCAGAGAGGCTGAGAGGTTTTTCACTTCCTCTGCTGTCCTGCAGTGAATGGAAAGGGGAAGGACAATGTGGTTACTGAGACTTGTCCTTTATCTTCCCTTGTTTCAGTCCAGCGTACCCTCCATCGGCACATAGGGTGGGTGCTCCTGTGCTGTCTGCTGATGTAGGGAATGCAAACCCATGCAGTAATTATGGACCCTGTGTGTTATCTGCAGAACAGATCCTGGCCTCTCCCCCTGCATTTACCACACAGGTTTTGCACTTACCATATGGCATTTTGACTCATGTTCCATGGTAGGTGAAAAATACTTACAGTACTTTAGTAAACATCCTCCTTTGTGTCAAGACAATTCAGGAGAATGTGCGAGCTTACCTGGGGAAATGGTGTTTTTCCATTGCTATCAGCTAAAACCTAAAATCAGAAGTTCTACTTGTTCAGCAAATGCAATTATTTTGCAGATATATTTTGTAACCTTTATGGCTTGGCGGGGAGTGGACTGCTTCAAGAGTTTCCCCAAGTCTCTCTTCAACAGTGGACCTTAACACCATAAAACAGCCATCCTAGTTGAGCAAGGTCATAAGAAAAACATGTAACCTTCCTTCATATAGTGATAATTAACTATATAATTGATTCCCTTAGATGAAGGGGTGAGGACTAATTACAGAGATTGTAAATTAAATGATAATTACTAAATGAAGGAAAATCATTAAATGTTAATCACGATTTATTTACTGAAAAAATATTCAATTAGCAAAATTGAAATCAGAAAATATAAAAGTGATAATATTGATTTACATAAACAGGTTTATTTTTCCAACCTAAACAGGTCTTATAATGAAAAGCATGCTTACCTTTTGCTACATTTCACAGGTACAATTATCTTATTTAGTTATTCTGAAGACATTCCAGCTCTACAATAGTTCTCCATTAAAGCAGATTTTAAGGTGTTTGAATGTTTTTCTCACTTTTCCTATCTTTCTTCTCTTCTCCCTCTTCTCTTGTTTTCATATTTTTGTTTATTAGTTAGTTGTTGTTTTTTTGCTTTTACCCTTTCAATTTCTTTTCCCACAAGAGATCCTGCAAGAACCCTAGGAGAGTAATTTTACAACAGGTTGCCTAAGGTGAAAGACAAGAAGGTGCCTATTTGCAGCCAGATTTATAAAGATAAATAGGTCCCTATGTGGTATATAAAATACCAGCCAACCCCCCCCCCCCCAATCACTTACACATAAATTATAACTCTTGTTAGAATTTAATTTATGTGTATGTGACCCGAAGTTTCTTTGGTTGGTGGGTTTAAGTACTACCAGGGTGGGATTTGTTTTGTTTATATAAAATACTAACACATATCTTGCATAAACTAGAGGTAAAACAAATCTGTGACTGGGGCCGGCCCATCCACTAGGCGGGCTAGGCAGCTGCCTAAGGTGGCAGACCTCTTGTGAGCAGCATGGCACAGCACCCATGGCGCCATGTGCTTCGGCATACATGATTTGCCACTTCTGACTCCCCCTCTGACAGGAAGTTGTATTGGAGAGAAGTCAGCATTGGCAGGCCATGTATTACCGCTAGGCGTCAATCTGCTATATAAGGGCAAGCACTCCTTATGTGTCAGAGGACACTGTGAGCCAACCGGTTAAAAGCTAGAAAATAGAATGTATGACTAAACAATGGACAATGGTGAATTGTAATGTGCCTCGGGGATTTGTACTAGGAGAGGTGCTTATTAACATACCTATAAATGATCTGAAAATGGAAACAAGTGAGGTGATGAAATGTATTCAAAATTATTCAAAGTTATTAAAACAAGAAGCAGATTCTGAGAAATTGCAGGAGGATTTTGTGAGACTGGGTGAATGAACATCCAGATAGCAGATGAAATTTAAGGTGGATAAGTACAAAGTTATGAATATAGGGGCAAATTTAATAAAAGTGTGTTAAAGGTTTGTTCTATAGCATGCGTTACATGCCAAAAAATACTGTTGGATGCGCTTCCAGCATTTATTTATTTATTTATTTGCATTTCTTATATACCGCACTATTTGCGATCAGTGCGGTTTACATAGAACAAACAGTATCCGACAATATACAAAAGTCAGGTCATTACATTGAACAGGAACAAGTAACTTGGACAACAGGGTAAACTATATACATCTGCGATACGTTGAGTATCTGCGATACGTTGAGTAAGGTAAATTATATACATGTACAAATGAAATTACTAGGTATTGGTTATAATTGGGGGTGCCCTAATAATGATGGCTAGGGTTCAGGGGAGTCAGTGAGGTATTTAATAAAGAGAAAGTGTTTCAAGGCCTTCCTGAACTGGCTCAAGTTGGGGATTGTCCTGATGTATGGTGGTAGGGAGTTCCAGAGACTTGGGGCGCATAGTCTGAAGGCTCTATTCGATGTTGCTTTGGTGAATTTTGTCATGTCTCTCGGTATAACTAGGATGTTGGCTGCTGTCCCCATGCAGTTAATTCAGTGAAAAGCACCTTACGTTGCTAAAAGTGCACCCCGCTAACTGCAACATTGACAATTGGCGTGCACCAACACCCTGCTGAACTCAATGTGTATTCAGTGCTCATTATCCGGCCCAGTCCCTGCCCCATTGCATGCTAAGTGATTAGTGTGGGATTTTTATCACAGCCACTTTTCTAAAATACCGTAGTAGTTACTGTGGTCCTGCTCTAACCCTGTGCTATGTGCTAAAGCTCATGTAATTAGCATATTTTAGTAAATATGTCAAAATCATCTCCTCAATGTGCAGCAGACATGAAAACAAAGAGAAAGGAATAGAGTATAAAATGGAGACTATCATAATATCTCTGTATTGCTCAATGTTGCTACTGCACCATGAGTGTTGTGTCCAATTTTAGTCACCAAATTTCAAAAATAATATAGTGGAATATGAAAGGTATCGAGGAGGTTGATAAAAACTATAAAGGGAGTGGCGTAACTGCCTTATTAAGAAATAAAGACCGGCGCAGGGGTATTATGAGCTAGGACTCCTTTTCAGGGGTACTAAATAGTACTTTTTCTATTTTCTGCTAAAATTGACTCATAGTTCCCAAGTATTAATGAAAGATCCCAAACTCCCAATACTAACCTTCCCACTCTAAAAAGACCATTCAGAGTGTGGATCCTACAGGAAAAGCAGTGTTTCCAGCCAGACCCTGCAGACTCATCGGAGAATGCGGAGACACATACTACAACCAGCATATAGAGCCTCTGTAAAACATGGAAGAGACAGGCTATAGAGGCCGAACAGTCCAGGCAATAAAGGCAGAAAAAAACCCAATTTAGTTTTGGTTTATTGATTTGAATATGCCAGCTCTGGGAATCTGAAAGTGAATGGTCTCTGATATCTTTGTTTCTGTTTCTATTTCTCCAGTGTTGTACTCCAGGCAGAGCCCAGATGCTTTGGGTTTTCAGTTTAATTTTTGTCTGCACATTTCTGTTTCTAATTTGTGATGATTTGTTCTGTATTTAGTGAGGCTCTATCCATATCACAGGTCTGCAACTAAAAAGCTGTTTGATTATTTTCATCTAATCTCCACGTATTTTGGTGTGCTGAAAACAAATAAAATATTGAAAAAACTCCTAGACGTCATAATTTGCCACAACATGCAAAATTGTCTTCAAATTTATAAACTTTTTTCAAATTACTATTAATTAATTCAAATTACTATTAATTAATTCACATAAGTGCATTTAAGATATAAAATGCCAAAAAAACTTAAAGGGATTGTCCGAGTTATGTAAAAAAAAATATAGCACTGTAAATCTGATGGTCAGCAATATATACATAAGCTAAGCAAGTTTTAAGTCCGTGCTTCTAATGGTAGAAGGGGTTAATTTTTCCTGAACAATCCAGTGGGAGGGAGACAAAGGGCAGATAGCAGCAGCTCCGGTCAGTGCAGGGGGCGTGGCCAGCACTGTGACGTCTCGTGTACAGACACAGAGCTGCTCTCTCCTGCATGCCACACTTGTGCACCAATCATCATCAGGTTGTTTGTTCTAGGCTGTTCACACTTTTTCATCGCAATTCGTGTTAGCTCGTCATTCGTCAACCGTTATGTTATGGCTCCGCGAAAGTGTATTAATTCGCCAGGCAGTTTCTGTTTCATCTGTGGTGAATATACAGTGTTGAAGCAAAAGCAGAATATTACAGACTTTGTAAAAAAAGTATACTTTGCATACTTTGGACTAAAAATTGGAGATTAAGATAGTCTGGGCGCCTCATAAAGTGTGCAAACGGTGTGTTGAGGACCTCCAAAACTGGTTCAAGGGTAAGAAAAAATCTTTCCGTTATGGGATTCCTATGGTATGGCGAGAGCAAAAGAACCATAGTGACGACTGTTACTTTTGTTCATGCGATGTGAAAGGGTTTAATTCCAAATGGAAGCATTCCATTTCATACCCCAATCTTCACTCGGCAATTCGTCCCATCCCCCATGGCACAGATATACCAGTACCCAAGCCTCCCTGCTACCTTGGAAGAGATACCTAGCTCCGATGAAGGTGAAGTCATACCTGAACCAGATGACGAATCAAGTTCTGACTTTGAAGATGATACAAGACCAAAATTGTTTTCTCAGGAGGAGATGAATGATTTGGTAAGAGACTTGAATCTTCCCAAAGATGCCGCTGAGTTACTCGGATCAAGGCTGAAAAGCAGGAATTTATTATTGCCAGGAGTGTCATCTTCAAGGTTCAGACATCATGAAAAGGAGTTCGTTCCTTACTTCGCCCAGGAAGACAAGTTGGTTTATTGCATCGATGTCGAAGGTCTGATGGGTCAATTTAAAATCCAATATGATTCAGAGCAATGGCATCTTTTTATAGATTCTTCAAAAAGAAGTCTCAAAGCAGTTTTACTCCACAACGGTTTTTACGCTTCCATACCTGTAGGTCATTCCGTACACTTGAAGGAAACCTACGAGAACTTGGAATTGGCTCTTCGTAAACTTAAATATGAAGACCATGGTTGGCAAGTGTGTGGGGACTTGAAGGTCTTGTGCATGCTTGGGCAACAAGCTGGGTATACCAAATATCCTTGTTTTCTGTGTCTATGGGACAGTCGAGACCGACAAAATCACTGGACCAAGAAATGTTGGCAACCGAGGGTGCTAACAGTCGGTGAAAAAAATGTCCTCCGAGAAACTTTGGTACCTTCCCATAAAGTTCTTCTACCACCTCTCCACATAAAATTGGGATTGATGAAGCAATTTGTAAAATCACTTCCAAAAGATGGAGAATGCTTCAAATACTTGGTCACCAAGTTTCCAGGCCTGTCGGAGGCAAAATTGAAGGAAGGCTTGTTCGTCGGACCAGACATTAGAAGGCTTATAGTTGATGAAGAGTTTGTCAATACCATGACGGATCCTCAAAAAGAAGGGTGGATTGCATTTAAAGAAGTCATACAGAAATTTTTAGGCAATAACAAAGATCCTTACTACAAAAAGATCGTCGGACGAATGCTGAAAGCATTTCAAGCTTTAGGTTGCCTGATGAGTTTGAAAGTGCATTTCCTCCAGTCCCACCTTGACTACTTTCCTGAAAATTTGGGAGCTGTGAGTGAGGAACAAGGTGAATGATTCCACCAAGACATTAAAGAGATGGAAAGGAGATACCAGGGAAAATGGAGCATTACAATGATGGCAGACGACTGTTGGATGCTTCAGAGAGACATTCCAGATCCTACTCACAAGTGTAAATGCACCAAGAGGAGCCTCACAAGGAAGAAGAATCGAGTTTATTGTGTGTAGGTGAGCTCATTTCAGTTCAAAAAAGGATTTTCATGAAAATATTGTAATAAAACTTTAATTTTATAAGTCTATTTCCATTTATTTTGAGGTATTGCCTTATTTAACATAGTTACCTAAATTGTCAGGAAACATGATGTCCTATGACAAAATGGAGGTCATTTTCAGATTCAGCGCACCAAAAAACATAAAGATTACATAGAATAACCAAAACAGCTCTCAAAAAAATGTTTTTGCAGACCTGTGTTTCTGCATACTCATATGTACCTGAAGTGAGGTATTTTCAAGCATATTGTTTCTGTATAAGAATTTGTAGCAGTCTGGCTTGTTCTCTTTTCCCAGCAAGAAGTGTGTCCTAAGGACTGGTCTAACATTTGCAATGCTTATTTTCATAGACTCGGTGGCCAGTTTCAGGGGTAGGGTTGCCAACTGGCCAGTTTTCAGCTGGCCTGGCCAGTTTTAACATGGCCAGGCCGGCTGCCGGCAGAGATCTAAGACCAGACCATGAAAAGCCAGTTTTTTGATCTGGCCGCGGGACCAGAAGTGGCCAGAGCAGAAAACCAGCTTTTCATCTGGGGTCCTTGTCCCCACCAGCACAACCTCACCTTCTACTCCACTGTTAGTCCCTTCCTGCCACCTCCTTCCCCTTGCAGCTGCGGCTCCTGCTTCTTACAAAGCTACAGCTGCAAAAACGCTAATTTAAAAACAAAATGAAACCCTCTGGCCTTATGGAACCCCTGCTGCAGTGTCCTGCCCTCTGTAGCATCACTTCCTTTTGAGCACAAGATGTTCCAGCAAGGGTTCCAGAGGGTCGGAGAGCTATGCACTGGTTTTGTTTTGTTTTTAAATTTGTGCTATTGTAGCCGCCGCTCTGTAAGGGGAAGGAGGTGCAAAGGGAAGGAGGTGGCTGGAAGGGACTGACACGGGTGAAAGGTGGATGCAGGAAGACAGCTGAAAGAGGAGAGGAAGGAGGTGGCAGGAAGGGACTGATGGGGAAGATGGAGGCAGTAAGGGATTGACACAGTGGGGGGGGGGGCGGTGGAGTCAACAAGGCAGCTGAAAGAGGGGGGTAGGAGGTGGCTGGAAGGGAGCTTACCTGAGGGACGGTGAGGGCAGGAAGGCACCTGAAAGAGGGGGGAAGGAGGTGGCTGGAAGGGAGCTGAAAGAGGGCGGAAGGTGAGGGCTGGAAAGCAGCTGAAAGAGGCGGGAAGGAGGTGGCTGGAACGGAGCTGACATGGGGGGAAGGGGGGCTAGATGAGAGCTGATATGGGGGAAGGTGGGGGCTGGAAGGGAGCTAACATGGGGGGGAAGGAGGAGGAGGCTGGAAGGGAGCTGACACCTGGGGATGGTACTCTGGAAGGGAGATGACACCTGGGGGGGGGGGGGCGGGGAGACTGGAAGGGAACTGACACCTGGAGGTGGGCTGACACCTGGGGATGGGACTGATAGGTGGCTGGTTAATGGTGAAGTTGGAAAGGAGGGGGCACATGGGATGGCACTGGAACGGGGATGGACAGAGGGTGACTGGAAGGGAGCTGACACAGGGGTGGCACTCGGAGTAGAAGTGAACTGATACCTGGGATGGTATTTGGACTAGAAGAGGCTGGACAGTGGGGAAGGAGGGGGATTGGAAGGAAATGGACACCACTGGCAGTCCTGAGAATGCAAGGGAGTTGACACTGGAAGGTAATGGGAGAGGAGGACTGGAAAGGGGACTGATACTGGGGAGGGTTACTGGGACTGGAAATAGGCTGATGGAAGAAAGTGAAGAAAGCAAAAGAAGAGACAAGCAATGACAGATGGACTATAGATCATAGAAAGAGAGCTAAGAGAAGACAAGAAAGCAGAAGCCTCAGATTGGGACCAGCATGATCAGAGAATAAAATGGTCAGGCAACAAAGGCAGAAAAAATAATTTTATTTTTAATTTAGTGATTGGACTTTGTCCTACCTTTATATTTTACACAGTATGGGGACATGCATCTCTTATTTATCTGATGTTGCACTGCATGCGGAGTCTGGCTTCTTGGGGTTTCAGTTTAATTTTTGTCTATATATTTTTCTTTTTGTTTTGTGCTCATTTATTAATGAAAGCCTGTCTGTATTGTGTGTGTGTGTGTGTGCACAACCAATGCTGTGTATTCTGTTAAAATGGAATTTCTGTTTTAGAAAGTGTAGCAAACTTGCTCGTTCAGTTTGCACATTGCCCCATCTGCAATTATTTTTTGGGGACTGGGTGTGGGGCAAGGGTGGGGTGGGGGCAGGACAGGGGTGGAGAAAGGGTGGGGTGGAGGTGGGCATGGGTGGAGCATGACTAGTTACAGGTGGTGGGTTTTTCTCATTCAAAAGTTGGCAAAGGGTATAACTATTGTGGAGGTAGGCTCGTCAGTGGTCACTCCATCACTTATGAATAGGCCTACATGTGAGTACTGCTACCTTTTATGCTAGAGAAAAAACACTGTTAAGCAGCCTAGATAAACTTTCAGCTTTCCCCTCCCTAATTAACTGTCAGGTCCCTAGCTCTTCTCTCTTCTGAGATTTTGATCATTAATATCAATAATCATGATTATCCCAACAATATCCTTTCCAGAACAATCTTTGCTTTGTATAAATTTACCCAGAGGACAGCTTCCAAAAGCCATTTGTCCAAGTAAATGGGCTATCTGAAAATTGTCCATACTTCCTTGCATTTCTGTGGCTGTTAGATCATTTGTCTTAAACTCAGCTGTTACTTGTCGTCCCATAGAAGCTGTCCCCCTATGCAATGGCCTAGTTCATCTAATTGTTAGTCCATCTCTGGAGGAAAGGCTAAAGAGATTTGGACTCTTCAGCTTGGAGAAGTAACTGCTAAGGGAATATATGAGAGGTTTATAAAATTATGAATAGAGTGGAAGAGGTAAATGCAAATTGGCTCTTTATTCTTTCAAAGATAGGGAACATGCCATAAGGTTCTGAAACAGTACATTTAAGCAAAGCAAATAACTTTTTTTTTCACTCAATGAATATAATTAAGCTTTGGAATTCATTACCAGAAGATGTGGTATAAGCAGTTAGCACAGCTGGTTTTTAAAAAGTGTTGAATAAGTTCCTGGAAGAAAAGAACATAAACCACTATTAAGGTAGAATTGGGGACAGCCACTACTTATCCCTGAGATAAGAAGAATGGAATCTAGAATTTTTTGGGATCCTGCATTACTTGTGACTTGGATTGATCACTGCTGGAAACAGGTTACTGTGCTTAATGGCCTTTGGTATGACTCAATCTGCCAGTTCCTATGTTCTGAAATTGTGACATCATCCAGACCTTCCACATATAATGTCATCTATTTACCTATAATATCTAAATATGTATCAAAACATGGAATGGCCAACCTCTAATTATCTCAGATCTCAATAATTATCTTTGCTAGAAGTAATCAAGCTTAATTCCTTCAAGTATGAATTCATCTAGTTATGCCATAAGGAGAGTCTCTCTAAACTTTAATTTCCTTATCAAAAACCTCCCTCCAACCCAAAGAATGAATACCATCACCTCACATCACAGTGGAAACCCACATCTCAGTTGTGGTAAAGACCTCGTTCATGCAATTGCGCCCGATTCATCAACTGCAGAATAACTTCTAGAAAGGTGGAGGTTGGAAGGAAGAGGGTTCTGGATTTGTTAGGAACATGGCAACATTCTGGGGAAAGGGGCGGGGGGCTTTTCTGAAAAGATGGGGTCAATCTTAACTGGGGTGGAACCAGGCTGCTGGATTAACTCTTAAAAACTAGATAATAGGGGAAAGCCAACAGTCACCCGAGAGCACATGATTCGGAAGAATATATCTTTGAAGGATACTACCAAAACAGGTAAGGTAGGACATCCCTATACAGAGGTTCCAATAAAGTTACAGTAAAAGTAACCCAGATGCCTTTAAGTACAGAGCAGACAGAGCTGAAAGACTCCATATTACCCCATTAGGAAAAATTTAGGAAAACTAACTTTGCCAAGATGGGACAATACCTCAAGGAGTCATTAGCAGGTTGGCAACAGCTGGGGGATGTAGAAAAGGAATGGGCAAAACTGAAAGGGGATATTTTAAGGGCAAGGAAAAGGAAGCCACTATGGTTCTCAAAAGAAGTAGCTGAAAAGGTGAAGAAAAAGAGGGTGCCCTTCATAAAATACAAGAGATTACAGAGAGAGGAAGACAAGCATCAATATTTGTAAAAACTTAGAGATGATAGGAAAGTAGTCAGGAAAGCAAAGATACAAAAAGAAGAAGAAATTGTTAATGCAACAAAATAGGGGGATAAGACATTTTTCAAATATGTTAGTGAGAGGAAAAAGTGCAAACGAGGTATTGTCAGACTCAAGAGAGAAGGGGAGGAATATGTAGAAGCTGATGAGGATAAAGAGAAATTACTTAATAAATATATTTGTTCTGTGTTCACAGATGAAGGGCCAGGAACAAGACCTCAGAAAACACCCATAAATACAAATAGAATTGAAGGGGATCTTGAACGATTTTCAAAAGACTGTGTTCATGAGGAACTAGATAAACTATAAGTAGACAAAGCAATGGGAACAGATGGCATATATTCAAGAATATTGAAGGAATGTGGGGACATTCTAGTGGCCCACTGATCAACCTTTTCAATGCTTCTTTAGACTAGAGGGTGGACCGAGAGGACTGCAGAAAGGCACATTTGATCCCTTTACACAAAAGTGGAAGTAAAGATGAAGCTGAGAACTACAGGCCGGTTAGTCTAACCTCTGTGGTGAGTAAATTAATGCAAACAGAGGACAGTGATGTTTCTGGAGTACAATAGATTGCAGGATCTGAGGCAGCATGGGTTTACCAGAGGCAGATCTTGCCAGATAAATCTGATTGATTTCTTTGACTGGGTTAACAGACATTTGGACCGAGGGAGAACTCTAGATGTGGTGTACTTAGATTTCACTAAGCCTTTGACACTGTTCTGTACAGATGACTTATAAACAAATAGAGCACCCTAGGGATGGACCCTAAAGTGACTGAATGGGTTAGAAACAGGTTGAACGGGAGGCGACAAAGGGTACAGGTAAATGGAGCTCACCTGAGGAGAAGGATGATACCAGTGGTGTGCCGCAGGGATCTGTACTTGTTCTGAATTATTTTTAACATCTTTGTTAATTATATTGCAAAAGGGCTGTCAGGTAAGATTTGCTTCTTTTATGGATGATACCAAAATCTGCAATAGAGTAGACCCCCAGGAAGGAATAGATAATATTAGGAGGGATCTAGCTAAGCTTGAAAAAAGGCCGAGAATTTGGCAGCTGAGATTAAATGCTAAAAAATGCAGGGCCTTGCTTTTGGGCTGCAAAAATCCATGGGAGTGGTACAGTTTAGGGGGCAAAGTACTTCTGTCTACAAAGGTAGAGCAGAATCTGGGTGTAATTGCTTCTGATGAACTTAAAGTGGCTAAACAGGTAGAAAAGGTGACAGCAAGAGTCAGAAGGATGCTTCGGTGCATAGGGATAGGAATGGCCAGCAGAAAAAAGAAGGTGATAGTGCCTCTGTATAAGTCTCTGGCGCAACCTCATTTGAAATACTGTGTGCAATTCTGGAGACCACAACTTCAAAAGGATATAAACAGGATGGAGTTGGTGCAGAGTGTGGCTATTAAAATGGTTAGTGGTCTTCATTATAAAGCATATGGGGACAGAATTAAAGATCTTAATATGTATATGTTACAGGAAAGGTACGATAGAGGAGATATGATAGAGATGTTTAAATGCCTCCATGGCATAAATGCACAAGAGGAGAGCCTTTCGATTGAAAGCAAGCTCTGCTATGAGGTGACATAGGATGAGGGAGAAAGAGGATAGATTCAAGAGTAATATGCAGAAATATGTCTTTATGGAAAGAGTGGAAAATGCATGGAATAGTCTCCCAGCAGAGGTAGTAGAGACGAGGATGTTATTAAAATTTAAGAGAGCATAGGACAAACATAGAAGATCTCTAAAGGAAAAAAGGAGACTATTGTAGTTGATATGGAAGGGCAGACTAGATAGGCCATTTGGTCTTTTTCTGCCATCATGTTTCTATATTTTCTATGATAACCACATTGTAAATATGAATAAAATACAACCACTAAAATGACTGTATGCAAATGTTGGAAGTCTAAAAAATAAGATTGGAAAGCTAGAATGTATGGCACTAAATGAGAGGTTAGATATAATTGGCATCTAAGAGACCTGTTGGAAGGAGGACAACCAATGGGATACCATGATATCTGGGTACAAACTATATCACAATGATAGGGCAGATCAAATTTGTGGAGGGGTTGCACTCTGTGTTAGAGAGGGCATTGAGTCACACAGGATAAACGTTTTGCAGGATACAAAACACATTGTTGAATCTCTATATTTAGACATTTCATGTAAAAAGGGGAAGGAAATGGCAGTGGGGGTGTACTACCATCCACCTGGCCAGAATTGACAAATGGATGATAAAATGCTAAAAGAAATCAGGGAAGTTAACAAAAGTTACCACACAGTAATAATGGGTGATGTCAATTACCCCAGTAATGACTGGGTCAATGTCAAAGCAGGACATGCTAGGGAGAAAACGTTTCTAAATGAAACCCCTGCTTCCCATCAGCCCCTGCGGGCTTAACAGAGACGCGAGGGAGACACTCTCCCTTCGTGTATCTGAAAGCCGGCGCAGAGGGGCTCAGTCAGGCCGGGAGAGCTCAGCCTGGCAGAGGGGGCTCCGCGGGACACTCCATTCTGCTGCTGTTGCGGCGGCAGCGGCAGCAGCCAGCTTTTTTTTTTTAAATTTAATTTTTAAAAAAGCAGAATGTTCTTTGCGCGGGGCCCCCTGAAACACGGGGCCCTGTGCAAAAAACATTCTTGCTCAATGGACGGGCCGGCCCTGACCTGAAGACTGGAGAATGGCCAATGCAACACCAATTTTTAAAAAGGTTTCCAGGAGTGATCCAGGAAACTACAGACCATTGAGCCCGACATCAGTACCGTGCAAAATGCTAAAAACCATTATAAAGGATAAAATTACTGACCATGTAGATAGTCATGATTTTAGCCAAAGAAGGTATTGTCTTACTGATCTGTTATATTTTTTTGAAGGTTTGAATAAACAGGTAGATAAAGGTGTGCCGATTGATCTGGTATATCTGGATTTTCAAAAAGTGTTTGACAAGGTCCATCATGAGAGACTTTTGGTGAAATTAAAAAGTCATGGGGATAGGAGGCAGTGTAGTATTATGGATGAGAAACTGGTTAAAAGATAGAAGGCAAAATGTAGGGCTAAATGGTCAATTTTCTCAAAGGAGACAGGTTAATAGTGAAGTACCCAGGGATCTGTGTTGGGCCAACTTCTTTTTAAGATATTCATATGTTGTGAAATGGGAATAACAAGTGAGCTGATCAAATTTGCAGATGACACAAAATTATTTAAAGTTGCTAAAACACAAAAGGATTGTGAAAAATTGTAAGAAGATCTTGATAAATTAGAAGACTGGACATTCAAATGGCAGGTATAATTTAGTGTAGACCATTGCAAAGTTATGTACCTAGGAAAGAACAACACAAACTATGGTTACACGAAGTAAGGTTCCACTTTAAGAACCACTATCCAAGAAAAGGCTTTAGGTGTCATCATGGAAAACACATTGAAACCCTTTGCCCAGTGTGCAGCAGCGACCAAGAAAGCAAATAGAATGCTAAGAATCATAAGCAAAGGAATGGAGAATAAAACCAAGGATATTATAATGCCTCTGTATCATTCCGTGGTGTGATTGCACCTTGAATATTGTGTGCAGTTCTGGTCAACATATCTCAAAAAGGATATAGCAGAAATAGAAAAGTCAGAGAGAAGAGACACTAAATTGGTAAAGGGGATGGAAGGATATCCCTATGAGGAAAGGCTTTAAAGGTTAGTGCTCTTCATCTTGGAAAAGAGACGGCTGAGGGGAGATATGATAGAGGTCGTATGTTCTTAATTGTGATTTAGCTACTGTTATGCATTTACACATCACTGACTTCTTAGATTACTTCAACTCCTTATTCTATGGGAGTTGAAGCTTCTACTTTTACTGTGCACAGAAGCACGGCTATTGGTGAGGACCAAATCCTCTGTTCATATTAATCTAATTCTGCAGTAACTTGACTAGCTTCAAGTTATATGATACTCGTACGAGGAAAGGCATAAAAGGTTAGGGCTCCTCAGCTTGGAAAAGAGACGGCTGAGGAGAGAATATGATAGAGGTCTATAAAATAAAGAGTCGAGTGGAATGGTTAAACATAGATCGGTTGTTTACTCCTTCAAAAAGTAGAATGACTAGGGGACACACAATGAAGTTACAAAATAGCACCTTTAAGACTAATCAGAGAAAATATTTTTTGCTCAATGCATAATTGAACTCTGGAATTCATTGCTAGAAGATGAAACAAAAGCTGTTAGTGTAGCTGGATTTAAGAGATTTTGAGATGTTTCTAGAGGAAAAATCCATAAATTATTATTAAAATGGACTGGGGAAATCCATTGCTTATCCTTGGGAATCTGTCAGGTACTTCTGACATAACTGGCCACTTTGGAAACAGGATACCTAGCTTAATGGGCCTTTGGTCTGACAAAATTTGGTTGCCTGAACCAACTGGACCCTGGGAGATGTTTCCCAATTACTTCTTAACTGCACTCCCAAAGGCAAATATCAGTCCTTTCAAAAGGCCCTTCAATCCTCCCTAGTACCAGCATCAGCTAGAATTACATACAAGAAGCTCTGCATATTATATGGCATAACATACCTATAATGACATACATGCAAACACTGGCATTGACAAGGCAGGCAGTTCTAGTGCCGGTATAAATGTTCACTCCTGCAATGGAGGTGCCAATTAGGCTAATTACGCTACTATTTTATAAAGGCAAGTAGGAAACTTCGTTTTATAAAATAGTCTTAACATAGGTGCCTTAAAACACACTTTAACTAGGTACCCCTATAAAAGTATCCCCTATATGGCCTTTATGAGGGCATTTATAAACATTGTAAATGTTGCTTATAAATAACATGATAGCAAATTCAGTTATATTTTTATTCTCTTTCTTCTTCAGTTCTGACAGAGTATGCATGGAAATACTATAAGTGATCTTAAGAGAATGTAGACCGATACATAAAATATCTTCTCTTCCCTTTTTTGTATCACAGCCTCAATTCATCATTGTCTCTGTTTACCTTTAAAATGTTGGCAGCAATGACATTAGCCACTGTATGGTTACAAAAGATTTATCATGGTTTCAAAACATTATGTGGGAAGCTAAGATATTTAGTGAAGAATTCCACTGTTATGATAGACCATTACTGTAGATAATGAGGGTGAGCAAATATCTGTATAAAGCTATATAGAGTGAATAAAGTAAAATACAGTTTCAAAGTAGAAAGGAAAGAATGTTTTAGAAGTTTTCATTTAAACTTTAAAGTCATGGTGTATATGTCATTTACCACCTAATAGAACCACACTAAGAGCAAGACAAATCCAAAACAAGAAAGCACCCAGTAAAATAACAACTATACCTACCCCTTGTTATACAACTACTATTAAATAAATCCGTCTGCATCATAACAATTGTGAATATGATAAACTGTTCTTCAGATGTATGGGATGAAAGCTGTTATATTGCAAAAGAGTATTCCTATCTGTAGACTTAGAAAACAAAGTTGTTAGAAAAAAATATGCAGTCTTCTGGACAAGAACAACTAAAAAATGTACAGAAGATTGGTTGCAGACCATCTCTAGCTGAATTGCAGGATCGCATACAATTGAAGAACAGTTTATCATATTCACAATTATTGCGATGCAGACGGATTTGCTCCTCAAATGAGTTTCGAGTGAAAGCATCAGTGATGATGGATAAATTTGAAGAAAGGGGTTATCCTAAAGCAGTTGTGCATAGAGCATACAAGCAAGCACACTACAATCATCAAGAATGGTTATTCGACCCTTCTAACTCTCCCTCTTCAAGTGATGAACGAGAATCGTTCACCTGTGTAGTACAATATTCATCTTTAGCTTCAAAAATCGCTGCATCTGTGAAAAGGCAATGATCAGTTCTTTCGGTGCATTCTGTTTTTGCAAACATTAAACCTCATATTGCCTGTAGCAGGAGTAGAAATCTACGAGATCTCTTTTGTCCTGTAGCACCCAGGGAAATGGTTGCAGATCATCATGGAGGCCACTTTCAATGTGGACATTGCTACTATTGCAACATTATGGAAGAAGGAGATAAATTAGTCTTGTCTGATAAAACTTTCTTTTTGAAACATGTTCTATTATATATATCACAATATGTGGTCTATTTGTTTCGATGCCCTTGCGCTAAGACTTATATTGGAAAAACTACCCAAGAATTAAAGGTACGATTGTCGGAATATAAGTACAGCTTGTTAAAACAGAGGAAAGAAGCTCCATTAGTAGATCATTGTCAACAGTTCCATCATAGCTTCAGTGATTTACGATATATGGCTGTAGATCAGTCCCCCCCCCCCCCTTATTGCGCGGTGGTGATCGTGGGAAGATCCTCCTACAAGGAGAACAAAAATGGAGTTACACCTTGAATACAATGAAACCCACAGTTCTTAATAATAAGTTCAAATGGGTGGGTCTATTTGCAATGCGATTGGATGGTAGAGCCTTGCATAGATTTAGTGACTACATCAGGTGACTATGTTCCTCCTCCTTCTTCCTGTTCTTGATTGGCTCTGAGTAGTTTAAAGATCTGAACAGTGACATCAGATGCTACTACTGGAGTGGATTATCTGACTAGTGCTTGTAATATGGCCCTGATGAAGCCAGGATTGATGAAACAAAGATCTTTGTAGGCCGTCTTTATATTCATGGGGAATTGGCAGCTGTAAAGATAAGTAAATTTGGGTACATGTTGTGCTGGTATGTCTTCCTCCAGTAAATAGCTTTTGTTTGATTTCAGGGCCAGTGGCACCAGAGCGACTTAAGGTCGCCATTTGCAACTCTTTCTCTGGCACTGACCTGAAGCAAGAGGCTAAGGGGTATGTTTACTAAACAGCAGTAGCGGCTTCCATGCGATATCGGAGCCATGGCCCCATTGAATTCAATGGGGCCACGGTTCCGATATCGCACGGAAGCTGCTACCTCTGTTTAGTAAACATACCCCCAAGTTTAGCCTGGCACAATTAATGAATGAATAAATAATAATAATAATTGAAAACTGAGAATAAAATTGGATAATGTCAATTGATTTTTTAATGGGATAAAGAAACCATGGTAATTCAAGGAGATTTTTGGTGTGAATAAAGCTTTTCCCCTTTGGGCAGATAGAGGGAGATTTAATTCATGCTGAGGTCTTTTCTCCTCATAATTACTGAGCTACTGAGATTTTTGGGTGATATCTGTGTTATTAAGGTTGTGAGAATTTAATCTTCGAGCTCTCCATGTAAGACTGATTAGTAGAACTGTTGAGACAATTTTAAACAAGGTTTAATAGTAGTATAACAAGGGCTAGGTATAGTTGATATTTTACTAGGAGCTTTCTTATTTTGAATATGTCATTTACACCACATTTTTTGTGTATTAGAAATGCAGAATAATATAAATGTGTTGCAAAGAATATATTTTGAGGGTTATTTTAAATAAGAAAATAAGATACTGGGCCAGACCAAGGGTCCATCAAGAACAGTATCCTATTTCCAACAGTGGCCAATCCAGGTCATTAGTACCTGTCAGGTTTCCAAAAAGGTACATAGATTCCATGCTGCTTATCCTAGGGGTAAGCAGTGGATTTCCCCAGTCCTCTAAGAAAGGTTTATGGACTTTTCCTCCAGTAACTTCTTTTAACATCTTTTAAACCCAGCTACACTAACAGTTTTTATTACAGTCTCTGGTAATAAATTCCAGAGTTTGATTACTCGCCAAGTGAAAAAATATTTTCTCCAATTACTCTTAAATGTGCTATATTGTAGCTTCATTGCATATCCCCTAGTCTTTTTACTTTTTAAAGTGTCATAACGCGGAACCTATGAAGGAAATAGTTTTAGAAAAAAACCCTGTTTTACATGGAACTGAGAAGATGCAGAGAGCGCAGTTCCAGCGCAGCACAGCCAGAGGGCGTATGAGCAGTTCCACATAGCCAAGAGCAATGTGCTCTGATACTGATTGCATTAGTAGCAAGCAGTTTCACCTGAGATCAAGCCCAAAATGTTCAAACCAAAAATCCCTTTATAAAGGAAACCAGATGGTAGAAGAGAGGGGCAGCAGCAAGGAAAGCAGTAGTAAGAGCCGGCAAAGCAGCAAGGAGAGCCATGGAAGCAACAGGAGCGAAGAAAGTAGCCTAACCAGGAACATAGCCAGAAGCACAGCAAGTATCACTGCAAGAGGCTCAGCAAGAGGCTCAGGATGGAGCACAGTCTGGAGCAGCAGTTTGGATAGCTGTGGGAAAAGGAACCTGGAACAGGACAGCTTCCACGTGCAGCCAACTCAAAGAGACAGAATCCAAAGGAGTTTCACTCAAAGGCATAGAGTCCAGAGAGGCCAAACATATTGCGACAGAGTCCATAGCAAAGCAAACAGAAGAAGCAGTCTGCCAGATAAAAGCAACTATCCTATCCCAAGTAAGTTCATTGTATCAAACCAGCAAGGAACAAGGAGGGGACGTTCCTACTACAGAGATACCTTTGCTAAGAACCACAAAGGGTGGTAATCCATACCGGGTTTGCCTGATAGCCCTGAAAGCAGAGCACTGCATAGAACAGCTTGTCTGCCTGAGAAAGCACATTACAAGGAGAGCTCTGGGTGTGGCAGCTTAGAGAAGCCAAGGTATGCAAAATCCTTAATTCTAAGAGAAAGTTTTACTGACGAAAACCCTGTTCAAAGAGTTAAACTTTATAAGGGGAGAAGAAGTAAAACTGACCTTTTAAAAGCATTTCCCCAAAGCTTAGTAAGAGAGTTTTATGGGAAGCAAAAGAATCCCTGTGAGGCGTTAACAGGGAGTGAAAATTATCATTCATCTGAGGAGGGCAGTGACCCTGAGTCAATGGACTTTGAATATGAAAACAGTATTCCCATTCCTCAGGAGGAGCCGATGGAATGTAATCTTTGTTCAGCAGCTAGCATGAATTCCCTGCAGGATTTCTAGAGAGAGAAGAACTCTGCTGATGGTGAAGTTTGTAACCATTTCTCTGCTGATATATTAATTTGTTTTGATTTAAAAGAAGCCTTAGCCCAGATTTACACTTAACTGTGAAACCTACAACAGTTGATTGTTTGAAATGTTGGTGGAACCTTTCTGTTAAAGAGAAGGACTGTATTTACTTTCTTTGTGTCTTACTGGACCTTAGCGTTGACCGGGGAAATAAAGCCTTGTTACTCTACACTTTGGCTTGAATCGTTCTTCATAAGGAGTTCTGTACTACAAGGACCAGAATCCTCTAGGCCCTTTAGGTCAATCACTCCTTAAAAATTAATTAAAGGCGCCAGATGCCCTTACTCCAACCAACCACTAGGGGCACCTGGTGACAAAAGGAGTAAACAACCAATCTACATTTACCCGTTCCAAGCCATTCATTATATTATAGATCTCTTTCCTTTCTCCCCTTAACTGTCTTTTTTCCAAGTTGAAGAGTCTTAACATTTTAAGCCTATCCTCGTTAGGGTATCCTTCCTTCCTCTTTCCCATTTTGATCGCTCTTCTCTGTACCTTTTCTAATTCCACTATATCCTTTTTAATATTCAAGGTGCGGTCACACCATGGAGTGATGCAGAGGTATTATATCCTTTGTATTATTCTCCATTCATTTCCTTATGATTCCTAGCATTCTGTGTGTTTTCTTGGCCACCACTGCACACTGGGCAGAGTGTTTCAATCCTTTTCCTGGGTGGTGGTTCTAATGTGGAACCTTGCATCATGTAACTATAGCTTGGGTTGTTCTTTCCTAAGTGCATAGCTTTGCAATTGTTCACATTCAATTTCATCTGACATATGGACGTCCAGTTTTCCAATTTATCAAGGTCCTCTTGCAATTTTTCATAATCTTCTTGTGTTTTAATAACTTTAAATAAGTTTCTGTCACCTGAAAATTTGATCACCTCACTCATTATTCCCAGGTTATTTATAAATATCTTAAAAAGCAGAGGGCCCAACACAGATCTCTGGGATACTCCATGATTAACCTTACTCCATTGAGAAAATTGACCATTTAGCCCTACCCTCTGTCTTCTATCTTTTAACTAGTTCTTTATCCACAATAATATACTGCCTCCTATCCCATTACTTTTTAATTTCCCCAAGAGATTCTCAAGGGGGATCTTGTCAAGGGCTTCCTGAAAATCCAAATAGTAGGTCTGTAATTTCATATTTTAGTTCTTTTAGCATCCTGGGTTGTATACTATCTGGTCCAGGTGATTTTCTAATCTTTAGTTTATCAACTAGCTATATTACATCTTCCCAGTTTATTGAGATTTGTTGCAATTCTTCCAATGCATCACCTTTAAATACCATTTCAGGCATGGGCAACATACCTACATCTTCTTTAGTAATGATGAAAACAAAGAATTCATTCAGTCTCTTTACCATGGCCTTGTTCTCTGTTAGCACCCCTTTTATCCCTCTATCATCTTATGGTTCAATTGACACTCTCTCGGAGGACTTTTGCTATGAATGTACTTGAAAAAGTTTTTATTATGCATTTTTGCTTGCAGTGCAAACATATTTTCAAATTCTCTTTGCCTACCTTATTTGCCAGTGGTTATGTTGTTTCCTGTTTTCATCATTTGTCTACTTTTTCCATTTTCTGAGAGATGAATTTTTGGCTACAATAGCCTCTTTGACCTCACTTTTAAACCATCCCAGCAGTTATTTGGCCTTCCTTCTACCTTTCTTAAAGTGTGGAATACATTTGATCTGGGTTTCTAAAATAGTATTTTTAAACAACTTCCATGCTTGATGTAAAGCTTTAACATTTGCAGCTGCTCCACTGAGAAAACTGATCATTTAGCACTAATCTCCATTTTCTATCTTTAACATTTCCTGATCCACAATAGTACACTGCCTCCTATCCCATGACTTTTTAATTTCCCCAAGAATCGCTCATGAGGGATCTTATCAAAGGCTTTCTGAAAATCCAGATACATGATATCAACTGTCTCATCTTTATCTACCTGCTTATTCGCACCTTCAAAAAATTATAACAGATTAGTGAGACAAGACTTTCCTTGGCTAAATCTATGTTGGCTTTCTCCCATTAAACCATGACCATCTACACATTCAGTAATTTTATTTTTTATAATGGTTTCTATCATTTTGGCCAGTACCGACCTCATGCTCATCAGTCTGTAGTTTCCTGGGCTACCCTAGAATCCTTTTGAGCTTGTTTGGAGGTTCTAGCAGGGGAGTGCCGCAACTGGTATAGCCAGAACTAAAGAATGGTACTTCTTTTATCAGGAACACAATCTTCCTTGACCGAGCGTGCAGCTTGGGGAGGAACAGACATGGAACAGTGAGGGAGGAAGGAGACACCCGCCTAGCCAGTCAGATCAGCTGAATCAATCCTAGTGATCAGTGTGGTGACAGATGTCGCAGCCAGATCTCTCTAGAACCTTTTTAAAAATTGCTGTTACATTAGCCATTCTCCAGTCTTCAAGTACTACAGATGTTTTCAGAGATAGTTTACAGATTACTAATAATAAATCTGCAATCTCCTATTTCAATTCTTTTATCACCCTGGAATGTGTGCCATCCAGTACAGGGGATTTGCTGCTCTTTAGTTTATTAATTAGCTGTATTACTTTTTTCCAGTTTATCAAGATTTGTTTCAATTCCTCTGATACACCTTTAAAAATCATTTTTGGCATGGGTATGTTAATCACATTTTCTTCAGTAAATGCTGAAGCAAAACATTCATTCAGTCTCTCCGCTATGGCCCTGTCTTTTCTCAGTGCACATTTTACCATCCCATCATCTAATGGTCCAACTGACTCCCTCATAGGTGTTTTGCTATGAATATATTAGAAAAAGGTTTTATTATGTACTTCTGCTTACACTTGAAGCTTCTTTTCAAATGTTCTCTTTGCCTTCCTTATTAATAACTTGCATTTAACTTGTCATTACTTATCTTGTTTCCTGTTTTTGTCATTTGGCACTTTTTTCCATTTTCTGAAAGATTCTATCTTAGCTATACCAGCCTCTCTGACTTCATTTTTATGCCATGAGGGCTATTGTTTGGCCTTCATTCCACTTTTTTTAAAGCATGGAATACATCTAGTCTGGGCTTCCAAAACAGTATTTTTAAATAACACCTAGGCCTGATGTAAACTCTTAACCTTTGCAGTTGCTCCTTTTATGTTTTCTTAACCATTTTCCTCATTTTATTATAGTCTCCTTTTTAAAAGTTAAATGCTAGTGCAGGCAATTTTCTTGCTATCCTCCCTCCATTTTTTAAATCAGATATGATTGTTATGATCATTATTGCCAAGCGGCCCCAAAACAGTTACCTGTCACACTGCATCCTGTGTTCCACTGAGGACTAGGTCTAAAATAAATCCCTTTATGTTGGTTCCTGAATCAGCTGCTCCATGAAGCAGTCATTTACTTCATCTAAAAACTTTATCTCTCAGGCATCTCCTGATGTGACATTGGCCCAGTTAATACCGCATTAATTGAAATTTCCCATTAATAGTGTGTTGCAGGATTGGAGGAATAGCATAATGGTTAGCGCACTAGCTTGATAACCAAAGACCAAGGTACAATTCCCACTAGCACTCCTTTGGCCTTGGGCAAGTCACTTAACTCTCCATTGCCTCAGCAGAAAGGCCTGACAATCTCCTTCCAGTCATACTGCCAAGAAAACCCAGGAGCTGCTGTGTCACCAGCAGTCAGCATTGGCTCAAAGGCACTCGCATTACTGTGTTGTAATTTTGCTAGCTTCCCTAATTTCTGTTATCATTTCATGATCTGTCTGTTCATTCTGTCCAGGCAAACGATAATAAATTTCCACTGCCATTTCCTTCACCTTTTTATAGTATATGGAATTTCTATCCATAGAGATTCTATGGTGTATTTTGTTTCCTTCAAAACCTTTATCCTGTTTGACTTGATGCTCTCTTTAACATATAGAGCCACCCCTCCACCTTCTTCCTTGCACCATTGTCTCATCCATGCATTGAGACTCCGGAGCTCTGCCTGCCTTTCAGGTCCCTTGCGAAGAACAGGAAGCATTTCTGAGATTGCTACCCTGGACGTTGTGATTCCAACTTTCTACCTAAAAGCCTGAATTTATCTTCCAGAACCTCCTTCCCACACTTTCCTATGTCATTGGTACCAAAATGTACCAAGACAGCAGGTTCCTCCCCAGCACTATCTAAAACCTTATCTAGGTGAATAGTGGAGTACCCCAGGAAAAGTATTTATGCATCATTGTGGATAATACGTTGAAACTCTCTGCCCAGTGACCAAGAAAGGAAATAGAATGCTAAGAATCATACGGAAGGAAATAGAGAATAAAACCAAGGATATTATAATACTTCTGTATCATTCCACGATGCGACCACATCTTGAATGTTGTGTGCAATTCTGGTCGCCATGTCTTAAAAAGGATATAGCAGAATTAGGGAAGATCCACCAAAATGGTAAAAGATAGGCTTAAAAGGTTAGGGCTGTTCAACTCGGAAAAAAAGACAGCTCAGGGGAAATATGACAGAAGTTTACAAAATAATGAATGGTGTGGAATAGGTAAAAATAGATTAGTTGTTTAGTCCTTCAAAAAGTAGAAAAACTAGAGGACACTCAATGAAGCTACAATGAAGCACATTAATGACTAATCAGACAAAAAATATTTTTTCACTCAATGCATAATCAAACTCTTGAATTCATTACCAGAGGATGTAGTAAAAGCTGTTAGTATAGATGGGTTTAAAAATGGTTTGGACAAATTGTTGGCGGAAACATCCATAAACCATTATTTAACAGGACCAGGGAAATCCACTGCTTACTCCGGGATAAGTAATGTGGAATCTGTGCACCTTTTTGGGAACCTGACATGTGCTTGTGACCTGGATAGGCTGCTGCTGGAAACAGGATACTGGGATTGATGGACCTTTGGTCTGACCTTGTATAGCATATCTTATGTTCTTGCTGTGCCTAACCTTTGCCGCTGAGGGATAACTGGACAGCAGCTGAATATCACTGCTGACCGGTTAACCCCAGGTATTGCCCGTGGAACACAACACACCAATGCTAAGCGGTTAGCATTGGAGCATGTAGTGGTGGTACCTGTGGATATTCAGTGGCATAACTGTGTTAGTGCCACTGAATATCCCGCTTAGGGGCATTTACACAGTTTACAAGTCTATAAACTGTGTAAATGCCTTTGAATATTGGGCCCTTTTGGTTATTTTCCTCTATGAAAAGGGGAATAGATGTGAAGATTTTTGACCCACTCTGGACATGTCCTATCCATGCCCTTGACACACCGTCTTGGAATGTTCACAACAGTACTAAGCACATCCATGTATATAATAAGGACTCTCTAAAATGCCTATTTTCACGTGGATGCCATTTACACATACAATATGTCTGCTTAAACAAAGACCCTTTGGGAGTTATTCCATACAGGACGTCCAGGCCCCTGTGCGCCTGATTGGAATTGGACACACAGCGGTAGATGTGATTCTGATCTCGTGAGGCAAGTCTAGCCCCCGCAGGATCAGAATTGCGTCTAGGCTTGTACGTGCAGGCTGGGACCCGGTTCCCTCGGCCTGCACATACAGGCCCCTGCCCAGCTAACTCAGTCAAGGCTTCTGAATGGAGCCACAGAGCCATGGCATCCAGTTGTCATGGCACCGTGGCTCCATTCAGGAGCATTCCCGGCCGCCGACCACTTTCACCTTTCCCCGCAGCCCGACCCACGATCTGGCCTCCCATGGCCAGGGTCGGGCTGCGGGGAATCTCCTACATTTACCTCACCATTTTTACTGGGCTGGGTCTCCCATACCCTGATGTCTAGGGGGACTTATTCCACTTCCTTGGTGGAATAAGTCACCCATCCAATGTGCCAGCCCCGGACATACAGGGCCTTGGCCCTGTAAGTCTGAGGCCACGGACTGCCCACTGCCACCCTAACTCCGCCTCCGCACTATCCCTTCCCACCCCTGTCTAAGCCTCCCTGTATGAACACCTTGTTTGTATGGGGAGATGTGTCGGGGACGAATAGCAGGGATGGGCATCCCCGCTATTTGCGGGACAGAATGGACCCCTTTATGTTTTAATCTAATCTGTTTCAGTGACAAATTTTCAATAAATACATTTTGCCTAGCCTGTCTGCTTTTTATAGTTTATTAATTTTATTACTCATTGTTACTATTTAATTGTTCATGTTTATTGTTGTTAAATGCCATCGAGTTGATGTTGACTCATGGATAGTTGTCCCAATCTGTGTTGGTCTTCAGTCAGGCGGCTCATTGTTGATAGAGTGGCACCCATAGCTGCTGTTAATGTATCAATCTATTTCATTGCTGGCCTTCCTCTTTTGCATTGACTTTCTACCTTGCCAAGCATGATGTCTTTCTCTAACGATCTCTCTCTTCGCATGATGTGTCCAAAGTATGAAAGTCAAAGTCTTGTCATCTGAGCTTCAAAAGAAAGCTTGGGTTTGATCTCCTCTAGTACTGACTGGTTTGTTCTTTGGGCAATCCATGGTATACACAGTATTCATTACTAGCACCATAATTCAAATGCATCAATTTTCTTTCTGTCTATCTTTTTCACTGTTCCAACTTTCAAATCCATATGACGTTATTGAAAATACCATGGCTTGAACAAGTCGAATCTTTGTATAGAGACATCTCTGCTCTTAAGAACCTTGTCTAGGTCCTTCATAGCCATTCTGCCAAGAGCAATGTGCCGTTGGATTTCTTGACTGCTTGTCGTTTCTTTATTGATTGATCCAAGTAGTTTAAAGTTGTCAACTATTTCAATTTCTTCTCCATCAATGAAGAACTAATTGATTTTCCCAGCTGTATTCTTTATATTAAGGTGCAGGCCCATTTTAAGAATATATTCCTTGATCTTGAGAAACAAATGCTTCAAAACACCTTCACTTTCAGCCAGTAATGTGGTATCATCAGCATACCGAAGGCTGTTGAGTCTTCCCCCAATCTTCACACCTCGGTTGTCATCATACAGTCCTGCTTTTCTGATAATTTGTTCTGCATATAAATTAAACAGTCAGGAGAAAGTTTGCTGATTTTAAACCATTCTATTTCTCCTTGTTCAGTTCAAACAGTTGCTTCTTGATCAATGTAAAGATTGTGCAAGAGATCTATTAGGTGTTTTGGTATACCTATGCTTCTTAATGTGGTCCAGTGTTTCTCATCATTTACACAGTCAAAAGTCTTGCTGTAGTCAATAAAACACAGATATCCTTTTGGTATTTTTTTGTCTTTTCAAGGACCTATATCACATCTGTGATGATGTTTCTTGTTCCTCGCCCTTTCCTGAATCCTGCTTGAACTTCAGGCAGTTCTTGTTCCAGGTATGATTGTAGTCTCTGCTGAATAATCTTGAGTAGAATCTTGCTGGCATGTGGGATCATAGTGATTGTACGATAATTTCCACAGTCAGTCGGATCGACTTTCTTCAGTATTGGTATAAACACAGATCTTTGGTCTTCAAAATTTCCTGGCAGAGCCTTGTAAATATGGTTATAGCTGCATCCGATTCCTATAATACTTCAATGGGAATGCCATCAATGCCCGGTGCTTTGTTCTTTTACTTTGACTTCTTCTTTCATCACCAATGGTTCCTGATCATAAGGTTGAAAAGCTGTTGGTTCACTTGGGGCCCGATTCAGGAAGGCAAATAGCAGTACTGTATGTCCTGGCGGGACATCCAGCCCCGCTATCCACCTTTACCGTATGCCGCCTCCTGGCCCATCTGCCCGCACAGTGTTGCTGTGCATGCTGCAGGGGATGGGGGCGGCATGGGGGTGGAGAGTGGGCAGAACAGGGGAGGTCCTGTCACCTGGACATAAAGGATGATTCTAGCCATGGTACGTCCAGGGAGCACAGGGCGGTCAGCCAACTTATTCCACCTCAGAGGTGGAATAAGAGCTGGCCACCCCCTGGATCCAACAGCCAGTCACCCGGCAGCAACAGCCGCAAGCCCCGTGAGTTTCCGCTGCCTGATCCTGGCCCTGGCTGCTCCCACCAGAGTCAGGCAGTGGGGAAACCGGGGTCCCAATGGCAGCAGGCAGGTTGCGCCACAGGGAGGATGTTCCCATGATGATGGAGCTGGGGTGTCTTCCATTGCCTGATCCTGCACCCATGGGAATGTCTTGCTCTCACGGTGCAGAATCAGCCTCTGATGGGGCCATCCAGATGCCTGAACATGCCTCTTCAGGGATTGGGGTTCACATCTTTATGATATAATAATTCTGTATATTCTTTCCATCTTGTCTTGATCGTCTCAGCATCATTCAACATGGATCCTTGAACATCTTGTAGCATTCCAATTCAAGTCTGGAATTTTCTCTTTAACTCTCGGAGCTTTAAGGTAGGCAATCATATTCTTCCTCTAATAGTCTCTGATTCTATTTCCTTGCATGTATCATTGTAGTACTTCTCCTTTTCTTGTCTTGCTGCACATTGAAAATCTCTGTTGATTTCTGCGATTGCATCTCTTTCTCCTCTGGCTTTAGCTTCGCTGCATTTCTGGACAATTTTTTGTTTATCCATTTTGGCCATATTTGCTTTTTTATCTTTTGTAGAGACTTTTCACTTTCTTCCAACACAACCTTCATGATGTCATACCATAACTCTTCTAGAGCTCTGTCATTTTTATCTAAAGCAGCAAATCGATTTTGCAGGTAGTATTTAAATTCTGGTGGCATATTCTCGGGGCAATATTTTGCTACATTCATGAGTAGTTTGCTCTTTTTCAACTTTAGCTTGAGTTTCCATACTAGTAATTGGTGATCTGTACCATAGTCAGTTCCAGGTTTTGTCTTTGTTGATGTTATAGAGCTTTCCCCCTTGTTGACTTCCACAGATGCAGTCAATTTGATTTTTGTACAATCCATTGGGTGAAGTCCATGTGTACAGTCACCGCTTGTGTTGCTGGAAGAAGGTGTTTGACATGAATAGATCGTTGGTCTTGCAGAATTCTATCAGTCTTTCCCCAGCTTCATTTCTTTTGCCAAGTCCATATTTTCCAATCACTTTGCCTTCTATTTTGTTGCTAACTTTTGCGTTCCAGTCACCCATGACTATCAGGTTATTCTGTTGGCATGTTTTGTCAATTTCACCTTGTACTTGTTCATAGAATTCATCAACTTCATCCTCTTCTGCAGCTGTTGTTGGAGCATATAGTTGAATTATAGTTGTGTTAATGAGCATTCCTTGTAGATGAAATTAAGCATTCACTGATTCCATTTTATTTCATTACAGTTCTTGCAAGTTTCTTCTTGATTATAAATGCAACACCATTTCTTTTTTGTCTTTCGTTTCTGGCATAGTACACTATGTGATCATCTGTTGCAAAGTGCCTGATGCCAGTCCATTTCAGTTCATTGACACCCAAAAGATCGAGTTGTACATATTCTATTTCATACTTGATCACTTCCAACTTCATTCGGTTCATGTTTCATACATTCCATGTCCCAATATTAGACATTTTTGCAGCTTCTGACTCTTATTTCATGCACAGCTATATCAGTAGTCAGATGTCCTGAGGGCTTTGATCCAACCACATCATAAATGCTGGCTTTACTCTGAAAAGTCTTCAGCTCCTCTCCAGTAGCCAGTTGAGTGCCTTCCGACCTGGGAGTCTCATCTTCCATCACTATAGTGCAATTAGTTTTGTTGTGACTATCCATTGGGTTTTCTTGGCAAGATACGGAAGTAGGTTGCCAGGCCTTTTTTCAATGCAAGTAATTCTAGTGTCGTTGCCATTGTCACAGAAATGTGATCCTCCACCGCCAACACCATCCCATTCTGCTGCTGCCCAGATGTGTGGTTTGTTTGGTCTGGCACCTCAGCTGAGATCTGTCTATCTTGGGAGACACTGTCAGTAGTTAAGATACTGACAGCTTAGCACTCAAAGTCACTGATGCACACAAGCCCTCACAGCACGATAAGCTGCAAACCAAGTAAGAGTGTTCATGGTTATTTATAATTATTTTTAGAATAATTGTATACATGTGAAGACATATTATAGAAATGCTATCTAGGTGTAGTCTGGGACATATAGGTCAAAAAGTATGAAAAAGGCCAGCCATGTGGAAGTTATGGGCTGCTTTCAGAAAATTGCATATGCCCAAACTGGACATCAGCGGCCACGACCACATAGATATTCCTGCGACAACATTTTAGAACAGAGATGTCTACTCCATGCTGCATACATAGCCCCACCTGCTATTTTGCAAACCAACCAGAAAACAAGTGTCTAAATTTCCCTTTAGTTGTATTTATGGTCATGAAAATTATTGCGGATATCAGAGTACCTTCTTCTTTACTCCCTCCCTCCATTTAGTGGCAGAACAAGAGCTTTTGTGATGCCTATTTGTGCTCTGGAGCAGGAATAGGCATGCACATTAGAGATGGTAGGTTTGGACATTAGTGCCATTTCTGAAAATGAGCGCATATGTGTATCTTTTCTGGAAAGCCCTGGACATGATTTTCACCCCCCCCCCATGTGACAGGAACATGCTCACCCCAGAGACATCCATATATGCCACTTTCTAAAATGGCACTGGGGCAGCTTTGTGATTTGGAGTGGAGGAGTAGCCTAGTTTTTAGAGCAACAGCCTGGGACCAGACTAATCAGGGTTCATATCCTACTAGTACTCCTTGTTGTCTTGGGCAAGTCACTTAACCCTTCACTGCCTCAGGTACAAACAGATTGTAAGCCCTCAGTTGACAGGGGAATGCCTACCTAAATATAACTTACCTTGTACTAGTACTGGAAAGGTGTGAGCTAAATACTACTAATAAATACATTTGCACATCTGTGTGTCTATTTTCAGATGCCCAACTCCCAAATAGGGCTTTAAAATCACCCCCAATGGATAAATATTTCCCTTGACACTTCTTGAATGGCCATCTGCCCTATACCTTCCATCTAGTCTGATGGAACGGGATACTTTGACCATTATATACAAGACCAGGACCTTGAATGCCTGGTGACCAGATTTATTATAGTCATGCTCACATCACATACTACTTGTGCATTGAAGAAATGACAGTGTTTATGATTTCTCTGAGCACCTTCTTTTGATAAGGTGGCTTCAATAGGGCCTCCATATATTAGGTATGCCAGCAATATTATAGTGCTACAGGCTACAGGTGGAACTGTGATCTTGCTACCATTGTTTCTTGTTCAAGAATTTGATATACAGTTATGGTCAACATTATTGGCACCCTTGCATTTTAGGTATGTTATGAGAAATAACCAGAAATATTCCAAATATTTTAGTAGTATGTTCAAAGGTATACAACAAAAAAAAGATATCTGTGGAACTCAGATGTAGTAATTTCTGAGAAATAAAAAAACAAAATATGACCTCAACAGAATTAATGGCACCCTTCACTAATATTTGGATGCACAACCCTTGGCAGCAATGACAGCCTCCAAACGTTTCTTGTAGCCATCTATAGGTTTCGTATGTCTGTCTGCTGGTAATTTCTCCCACTCTTCAACTTTGATTTATGCAAGCTCATGAATATTTCCAGGATTCCTTTCACCAATGAGAGATTTCAGCTCTTTCCAAAGGTTCTTGATTGGATTGAGATCAGGACTCATTGTGGCCAGTTTAAAGCAGTTCATGTATTCCTTTTTAACCGCTCTTTTGTACTTTTCGATGAATGTTTTGGGTCATTGTCCTGCTGGAGGACCAATGACCTTTAACCCAGACCCAGCTTTCTGATACTAAGGGGTATGTTTACTAAACCGCGCACACGTGCGCGGCGCACAGTAGCATACGCTAATGATGCACTTAAGTGCTCTTAAGTGCCCCGCACACATGCGCGTCACACTAACGGGCCCCCGCACATGTGCCCCTCACACTGACGGGGCCGCGCAAGTGTGCGGTGCGCTGATGTGCGATAGAGGCGTGGAAAGGCATTTCGAGGGTGGAGGAAGGCTCCCGAGGGGCGGGGGGATGGGGTCAATGGGTGGAGAGTGGGAGGGGAGAGGCTCCACGCACAGGAGCGGGGCTGAATTTCGGCAAAAAAAATACCGCGAGTGAAACCCTCGCGTTAGAGCCGATTTAAAGGGAAGAGAAACCATTTCCGTCAGCAATGTACAGCAAAACCGGGGAAACCTGCAAAACGTGAGCAGTGTGATACATGTGCACAGAACAAAATAGCAAATATAAATTGAAAATGACCACAACAAATTCCAGAAAAATTATAATGCAGCTGGCCAATAGTGATATCAATGGGCAACATTAAAAAACACTCCCAGGAAAGCTCCAAAAAAAAGAAATGATTTTTGGAAGGGTCTAGGCTCCGTAGACTCTCAAAAATCACTGCATTTTATTGGAGCTTTCCTGGGAGTGTTTTTTATGTTGCCCATTGATATCACTGTTGCCCAGCTTGGTTCTGTTTTTTTTCCCCTTTTTTGGAGGTAATTTTTGAGGTTTATTTGCAGCTTTGTCCCCATACAAGGTAAACGACCCCACAGTAAAACTGTGCAGAGCAGGGTGTCTGACTCGTGCGGCCAGGTTTCCTATCTCCATAGACTGCACTGTCCCTGTGGCCACAGTGTGGTGCAGCAGACACAGCCAGTACCTATAGGACCAGAGAAGCACAGGTTCAAATCCCAGCTGGGGCTCCTGCCAACCCAGTCCCCTTAGCTTTACCCACCACTAAACAGTGATAGTACAGACACTCCTTTATTGCAGAGAACATAAGCATGGTTCCAACACCTATATTTTACCCTACACCGCACACAAACCATAACAATGGGCATTACCTACAGCCGAGTCCCCCAAATTCAGTCCTGGAGTGCCACAACTCAATCAGGTCATATGCTTTTTCCCAGATAGGGACATGTCTGCATGTTGGCGGAAGGGTACAGGTGGTGGAGGAGGCAGTGGCTGCAAACCACAGCAGACAGTGGCCTAGGCCTGTGCAGGCTGGCACCGTCCACCACAACAGATAGGCTCTGTCGGATGTACAGTCATGGACTCCCCAGGGAACACAGCATATCTGTGGCAACACAGTGGTGCAGTGCACACAGACAGTGTGTGCAGGAACAGAAGGTCACAGGTTCAAAGCCCAGCTGGGGCTACTGCCAATCCAGTCCACATATTTTTCCTACAACTAAACCGTGATAGTAAGGACAAACCTTTATTGCTGAGAACATACGCATGGTTCATACGCTTATATTTTACCACACCAGACACAGACACCATAAACAGCCGCATTACCTAGAGCAGAGTCTCCCAAATGCAGTCCTGGAGGGCCCCACACCATTCAGGATCCATGCTGCCTCTAATAAAGATGCCTGTGCTGCATATCTATGTACCACCCCCATGGTATGCTGATGTAGCTCATGCATATCTATGAGGGACAGCATGAAAACCCGAATAGTGGTTGGAACACCAGAACTGGAGTTGGGACACTCTGCCGTAAAGCAGCAGCCAACAGGGCCAGACACACCCACACACACCCCCACAGGCCCCATTAGCCAATGCCTCATGGAGAGGCAGGACATTGGGCCCTGCCTGTATCTCCCAATACTAGCAGTTGCATACCTTAGCACTGCCACCCTACACCTGGGTATATGGTACACAGCTATCAAACGTTGCCCATGATAACTGGCAGATATCAATTCCTACGTTAAGCACATTTTGCTCATTGATCTCCACCATAACAATCATTGTGATGTCTGCGGTGTGCGCTGAAGGTCTGGTCTCTGACAGTGTTTACCACCCTGGGGAGTGACCCCCAACCAGGGGCGGCCCAAGGGGGGTGCGGGGCCATGTGCGGAGACTCGGTGCGGGGCCTCATTTGCATAAGTGGCCTCATTTGCATAAATATTTGCATAATGTTACCATACACTAACTTTTAGTAAACATGCCTCTTCATGAGTGTATGGATAAAAAAAGACAAAGATTTCTACATTACTATAATCCAGTGCCAACCGCCAGGCACATTAGGAACTACTACAAACACTGCCCATTTAGAACCCATAGCAAAACCGCCGTATCCTAACAGCACTACCAGGATTCACAAAGCGCCAAACCCTACCTATTAAAAGACAACACTGCAAATATTAAACCAATACATTTCAGAGAATAACAATACATGACCTACTGGGGAAAGAGAACAAGTGACAATGTCAAATAGGAATTACATAAACAGAATACCTCAGCTCAGTTACACATGCAGAACATAGACTATCACCAAACAAGGAATCACAATTTAAAAACAGGAAGACAATAATTAAACTGGGAACCCTAAAAGTCAAACTTGGAATGTACAACAACAATGTAGAAATAAAACCATAAATTAATTTCCTCTTGTACTAAACAAAGCACAGACATTAATGATGCACATTTCCCAGAGCTGACATATTCCAGTTAATAAATTCAAAATAAAGAGATATCTTTGTACCTTTTGTGCATTTTTTTTTTCAGTTGCAATTGTTCCAGCCACTTTCTTCTGGTATGTGTCTTCTGCTATCTCTCCATCGTCTGCTGTCCATTTGTCCTTTCTTCTCTTCTAGTTTTTTCCATTCTCTCTCTACATCTGCTTTAACATAATAATCTTTCTCCTTTTGCTCTTTCCTCATTCCTATTTCATCCACTCAAATTTTACCCCTCCATCCTCAATCCCCACTTAGTCTCCCAATACCCGGCCAATTGTACATTTTTCTTCCCTCCCACACAAAATATTTTTCCTCTCTCCATTTCATTCTCCCAGCCCCATCCCCTTCTAATCTCCCCCAACATCAGCTCCCTTTTAGTTCCAGCCCCACCCAGTATCCGCTCCCTTCTAGTCCCCACATCAGCCCATTTCCAGTCCTGGCCCCTCATCAGTCCATTTCCAGTCCTAGCTCCCCCATCCATTTCCAGTCCTATCCGAGTCCCTTCATCAGCTCATTTCCAATACCAGCCTCCCATCAGCCCATTTCTAGTCCTTTCCTAGCCCCACCATCAGCCCATGTCAAATCCTAGCTCCCCTCCACTCAGCCCATCTCTAAACCAAGCCCCCCATGAGCCTACTTCCAGTTCTAGCCCCTCCATGAGTCCATTTCAATCCAAGCCCCCACCACAGCCCATTTCCAATCTTAGCTCCCCCAACACCCAATTCTCAGTTCTATCCTAGCCCATCCATCAGCCCAGTTCCTGTCCTAGCTCCCTCCCCTAAGAGCCCATTCCAAGCCCCCCGTCCCATCAGCTATTTGCAGTTCAAGCCCCCTTCGACTCAGCCCATTTCCATTCCAAGTCCCCCTCCCCATCAGCTATTTGCAGTTCAAGCCCCCCACTTCCCCTCAGCCCATTTCCATTCCAAGCCCCATCCCCAACAGCTATTTGCAGTTCAAGCCCCCTTCCACTCAGCCCATTTCCAGTCCTAGCCCCCCCATAGCCCACTCCCAATCCCACTAGCCCATTTCCAGTCCTAATCCCCCATCACCCAATTTTCAGTTTAAGCCCCCCCATAGCCCATTACCAGTCCTAACCTCCCCATCAGCCCACTCCCAGTCCTAATCCCCCATCACTCAATTTTTAGTTTAAGCCCTCCCATAGCCCATTACCAGTCTTAACCCCCCCATCAACCCACTTTCAGTCCTAATCCCACCAGCCCATTTCCAGTCCTAATCCCCCATCACCCAATTTTTAGTTTAAGCCCCGCCAGCGCCCATCACCACTCCTAACCCCTCCCCAGCGCCCATCACCACTCCTAACCCCCCCAGCCCAGCACCCAGCACCACTCCTAACCCCCCCCGCCAGCCCAGTGCCCATCACCACTCCTAACCCCCCCCAGCCAGCCCAGTGCCCATCACCACTCCTAACCCCCCCCAGCCAGCCCAGTGCCCTTCACGACTCCTTCCCCCCCCACGCCAGCACAGTGCCCATCACCACTCCTAACCCCCCCCAGCCAGCCCTGTGTCCATCACCACTCCTAACCCCCCCCAGCCAGCCCAGCCCATCACGACTCCTAACACCCCCCCAGCCCAGCCCATCACAACTCCTAACCCCCCCCCAGCCCAGCCCAGCCCATCACAACTCCTAACCCCCCCCCAGCCCAGCCCATCACAACTCCTAACCCACCCCAGCCCAGCACTACTCCTCACCCACCCCCCAGCCCAGCACCACTCTTACCCCTGCCTGCACATCACCCCTCCTAGCCCAGCCCAGCACCACTCTTAACCCCCCCCCAGCCCAGCCCAGCACCACTCCTAACCCCCCCACCCAGCCCAGCACAGCACCACTCCTAACCCCCCCCACCCAGCCCAGCCCAACACCTAACCCACCCCACCCCCCCCAGCCCAGCACAGCACACCTCCTCACCCACCCCCCAGCCCAGCCCCAATCTTAACTCCCCCCGCCCAGCCCAGCCCAGCACAGCACCACTCCTAACCCCCCCCACCCAGCCCAGCACCACTCCTAACCCCCCCCAGCCCAGCCCAGCCCAGCCCAGCCCAGCCCAGGGAAAGTTAAAAAAAATGAAAGAACCTGTCTCCTGCCGATGTCGGGGCCGCCGCGGCAGAATCGAGCGTGCCGCGGGGCCCCCCTGTACCCGGCACAGCCTCTTCTCCCCGTCGCAGCTCTCTCTTCTGAGCTGCAGTCAACGCGCCGGCTTGCAGAGCGCGAGGGAAGAGTTTTTCCCTCGCTGCTCTGTTAAGCCCGCGGGGGCTGATGGGAAGTTCCCATCAGCCCCCGCGGGCTTAACAGAGTCGCGAAAGGGAAACTCTTCCCTCGCGCTCTGCAAGCCGGCGCGTTGACTGCAGCTCCACAGTGAGAGCTGCTACGGGGAGAAGAGGCTGTGCCGGGTACAGGGGGGCCCCGCGGCACGCTCGATTCTGCCGCGGCAGCCCCGACATCGGCAGGAGACAGGTTCTTTCATTTTTTTTTTATTTTACTTTTACAAAAGAATGTTTTTTGCGCGGGGCCCCCTGAAACGCGGGGCCCTGTGCAAAAAACATTCTCGCTCAATGGACGGGCCGGCCCTGCCCCCAACAGTAGTGCGTACCATATCCATGCCTGTACTGTGCCCAGGACTGGTGTGGTAGGTATGGCTGCTGGACTCCTCTATAGTAGCACAATGCTGGCATAGGTGTGGGGGTGGCTGTCTGCCTATCCAGTGTGTGGTGGCTGCAAACACCTTCCACAGCCCACACTGCCAGCAATGTTGCCAGTATTGGGCTGCCAATGTGCATAATGAGGAGCAAGGTACCATGGGTATAGGCCGGACAGGGTGGCCTGGCCAGGGTGCATCTGCACAGGGCATAGGGCACTGACTGGGACATTTTAGTGCCCGGCCACCACCTACATGGACAGGGTGACCACAGTATGTCCTGATGAGAGATCACTCTCACCCTGACTGTGCAGTGACCACAGCATGGCTAGGCACCCCCATAGTGCTATTTAGTATTTCTTTCATGTGATAGATGTGAGTTTTCTTTTGGGGCCCAGTCACTGATTTATCTGCTTGCTGTGTATGCTGATATCCCAGTTCTGGGTGCATGCACTGTGGACTAACTAGCACACTGTTTGCAGCTGGTATGTGTTGTGATGGAGCAGGGTGCAGTGGCTGATGACTTGCTGCAGGAGAATATCAGATTTTATTTATTTACAGTTCTTATATACTGTGCTTTTTGGTACCAGTGTAGTTTACAGTTAACAAATTTTTGCATTGGAACAATCCTTTGCTTACATTATAACAGGGTCAGTAACTTGGAGATAACAGGGGAAACTATATACAAACAGAATTTTATCTGTGGCTAATTTACAGTTCAGGTTATATACTGGGATCATGATTTTGGGTGTGCAGATAGTGGTGGGGTGCAGCTTACCATATCCAGGCCTAATATCTGTCTGCTATTGTGTCATGGATGTGTATAGAGCTGCATTGACTGCCCTGTGGGGTGTCTGCTCCTCAGCAGGACTGGGGGTTGATGGACCCCCTCTACTGCCACCTTTGCAGGGAGGTAGAATGTGGATCTATTGATGGGAGGCCCTGTTTGCCACCCTTGGCCTGGGAGGGGTGGTGGTGCTGGTGCTGCTGCTGCTGCTGCTGCGTGGCCCACCTGGGGGTCCATGCAGGGCTACACCTGACTGAGTCAGACAGATATCCAGGGTGTTTGTGCAAGAACTACCTATCTCACACATTAACACTGCTTTGGACCTCCAGCATGGCCTCTTTCAGCCATGGAAGGTGTTGTGGACTTGGTCCTGGGCGCCTCCTTGCACCCTCAGGGTGAGCACAGTACCCGCACAATGTGACGGTGTGTATCTACTCTGTGCCAGTAAAACACACGGTCAGTACCCCCTACCAGGCCGAGGTGGTGTGTGGGTGCACATGGTCACTTCCCTCTACCGGGCCGAGGTGCTGTGGGGGTGCATTGCCCATCTTGTGTTAATCTGTGGACAGCTGATTTGCATGTGCAGTGCATCAAGGGTATGGGTGGGCTAACCCTATCCTGGTGACCACAGCAGACTGTCTGTGTGGTGACGTGCATGCTCTCTGCAGCCAGCCAGGGGCTTGCTAGCAGCTACAGAGCTGTAGCTCAATGGTTACTGCACTGCCTCTGAAGCTAGAGGTCATGGGTTCAAACCCACAGTGGGGTTATTTGATAGGGTTGTCCAATGCATTTTTTTTAATGTACATATTTTGATGCCAGCAAAAACACCCTCAGCGTACTGTACCCATAAGGTGCCTCTGAGGGTGCTTTATAGGGCGCCCTATAGGGCACCTTATGGTTCCCGTCCATATAAGGTGCACTATACAATATCCTGTGACGCAACCTATAGGGTGCCCTATAGGGGACATTTTAGGGTGCTGTGGCGGATAGTGCAATTTCTAATGTGCCCTATGGAGTGCCTTATAGGGTGCCTTATACGGCACCTTCCATTACGGCACGTGAGGGCGTGTTTGCTGGCAGCAATTAATAACATAAAATTAAAGTGATGCAGGACAAAATATGTACAATACAAAGCTGATGCCACAGCCAGCCTTATGTATTAGGCACACTGGGGAGCAAACTCATGACTCCTGTATCAGCAGTCAGTGCCTTAACCATTGTGCTCCACTGCTGCTCCTACTTGCCTGTCAGCGCACCTACTTATGCTTTTCATTCCTTAAACTGCAGAGTGCTACCATAAAAAACAGTACACTGATCCTGCGGTACCTCATACGGCACCTTCTAAAGCGCCCTATAAGCAACATTCTAGGGTGCCTTGGCTGACAGTGCACTTTAAAATGTGCCTTATAGGGCAACTTATGTTAACACGCTTTGGGAGTGCGTTTGCTAGTAGTGATAATCAAAATATGAATAAAATGCCTCCTAAAGCAATCTTCCCCTTAATATGTTCTGCCTCAGCCAGCCTTGTTCATTGGGCACTTTGGTGGATTGAACTCCTGATTGCTGCACCATTGGTCAGTGTCTTAACCATAGTGCTGTGGCTCTGTTCCTATGGTTGCACATCAGCGCGCCGCCTTATGCCACCCAGTATTAAAAAGCCTCCTAAAACATTAGTGCACCTCCTTATGCCCATCAGCACGCTGCCTTATACAGCCCATCATTTAAATGCTTCAGCCAGCTGTCTCCATTGGGCACTGTGGGGGATTGAACCCCTGATTCCTGCACCATGGGTAATTGCCTTAACCATTGTGCTGTGGCTCTGCTTTTCTTTTTGTACATCAGTGCGCCACTTATACCGCCCAGTATTATGATGCCTCCATAAACATCAGCGTGCCGCCTTATGCCGCCCAGTATTAATATGCCGCCAAAAACATTAGCAGGCCGCCTTATGACGCCCAGTATTTCTGCGCCTCATAAATTAATGCCTCAGCCAGCTGTCTTCATTGGGCACTGTGGGGGATTGAACCCCTGATCCTTGCACCATTGGTCAGTGTCTTAACCATTGTGCTGTGGCTCTGCTCTTTTTCTTGCACTTCAGCGTGCCACTTATGCCTCCCATGCAGCTATCTCATGCGCTAAGGTGCGGGGCGCACATGGGCGCCGCGCACCTTAGCGCATATGTAAATTCTGGCTTTTCTTTTTCAGGACGGAACGCCCACTCCTTATATGGCACCCGCACACTACCGGGGCCCGCACTTTACCGAGGTTTTAGTAAACATACCCCTAAATGGCACATTTTGCTCCAAAATACCTTGGTAATTCTCTGACTTCATAATTCCAGTCCTCCAGTTCTTGAGGCAGCAAAACAGTCCCACAACAATATGGAACCTTTACCATTATTAACTGTAGAAAGGTTGTTTTTTACCTTACTGTATAAGCTTCATTTCTTCACTTGTAAATGTATCGCTGGTCTGCATTGCCAAAGAGGTCAAGTTTGGTTTCATCTGTCCACAGAACATTTTCCGAGAAAGACTGTGGTTTCTCAAAGTTGTTTTGGGCAAAGATCAGGCATGCCTTTTTATGTCTATCTTTGAGCAATGGAGTCATCGTTGGCCTTCGCCCATGAAGTCCTTCTTTGTTTAGTACGTGGCATATGGTGTGGGTTGAAACCATCACTCAAGATTGCTCCAGGTCAGCCTTAAGATCTTTGGATGTTGTATGTGGTATTTTTCCAACAGTTTGCACTAAAGTTCAGATTTATTGGATTCATTTTCCTCTTCCCACCATGTCCTGGGAGTTTCTTGACAGTTCCATGAGCAGAAAACCTCTTAATAACATTGTGAACTGTAGACACAGGAATTCCAAGGTCTTTGGAGATGGCTTTGCAGCCTTTTGAAGTTTAATATTTGGTGATAATTGCTTTTCTGATGGTCTCAGACAGCTCTCTTATCTTCACCATTTTAAACATTAGAGGAATCATTTATTGGGTGATTCAAGTCATATGAATACTGACAGTTGATCACAGGTGTGTCTAATTTTACTGCAATGGGAATGTGGTTCTTCTGTTCAAACTGATTTGACTTGTTTATAAGGGTGCCAATAATTATGTTCTAACTAATACAAACCAAAAAGCCTATACTATGTCACCACATTAAATTCCCAAAACGGAGGTTAACATTGATTGATCTCAAACATTACATTAATGCTTTCCTCGTTCCCCTGAACAGTGAAAAATCGATTGTTTTTTTTGTGAATCATCATACTAGTAATCATGAGAACAACACATGGTTTTAGCATCTATTACAGCGTAATATGAATCACTGAAAAATCTAAAACCTGCTCAAAATGAGCTAAGCGTAAGGACTGTGTATCATCCAAACGATATCGTAGTCTGACAGACGCTCATGCCATGCTTGTCCACTATGTGAATGTACAAAGGCAGCAATCATCTACTCAAAACTGCCTTTTTCTCTTACCCAACATTGCAGTCTGCAAGAATGGAAACGCTCCCATAATACTCATCCAAAATCCAGATGTAGTTAGGCAACAAACGATCTGTTTGGGTACTGCGACATAGATGTTGTGTTTCAAGCCTGATCAACTCATGATTGCTTGAGGATTGAGCCGTGAGTTGATCAGGCTTGAAACACAACATCTGTGTCGCAGTACCCAAACACACACATTCCAAGTGCATGGTTCTGCATCTCTTTGCATGAAATTGCAACTGCCAAGCACTAGACCATTCTTACAGTGTTAGTAGATCTTTCCTCCTGTTGTCCACTCTCAGAAGTGTACACTCTATAGCAAATATTTGTGTCATTTGCAAAAAGGCAGGTTCTCCCATTCAATCCTTCCAAAATATCACTCACAAATATATAGAACCATATTGGACCCAGGACCACTCCCTGAGGCACACCACTACACACCTTCCTGTCGTCTGAGTGGGTTCTATTTACCATCACCTTCTGTCGTCTGTCAGTCAATCAATTTCAAATCAAGTTCACCATAAGTCTTATTTCCTGCTCTAAAAAACCTGTGCATAAATATATACTACAAACATATTAATGGCATGCTGCCACACGTCTGAGTATCTGAATTGGCAGGCCAGGACATGTAAGTCTCATAATTGCCAATATCCTGTGATATCCCTGCCGGCACATCTAAGTACCCCATTCTGAGGCCATGAAATTTGGGGACATTCACATTTGTAAAATAGCCTAGATCCATGCACGTACCCAGCCTTGCTATCTGTGCAGGGCTTATTTTCAGAATCTTTTACTGGGATGTTTATTTTATGGAGGGCTGACAGCAGTTTTAGAAGGTAATTATATGTGTATGCCTTCACTGCTGCCACTCACCAGGATTTTTGAATGTTCTGCCTTAGACATCCCAGATGCTTCATAGACTTCCCCTCTAAAGTCCCACTTTTAATGTTAATGATATATGACAAATAATGATGATAGTGCTGATCATGCAATTTTATGACTCTATAAATATGTAATGTTGAGATGAAGTAGGTAGAATGGGGGTTGACCATTACCAACATGGATTTAGCCAGGAAAGTCTTGTCTTACTAATCTGTTATATAGTTTTGAAGGTGGGAATAAACAGATAAAGGTGAGTCAGTTGATAGAGTGTCTGGATTTTCAGAAAGCCTCTGACAAGGTCCCTCATGAGAGACTCTTGGCGAAATTAAAAAGTAACATAGTATATGATGGCAAATAAAGACCAGCATGGTCCATCTAGTCTGCCCAGCAAAGTGGCAAGAGTAGGTGCACCTGCTGCTCTATGCAGGTCACACCTCCCCATGCCTTTGTTTAGGGGTGTACCCACCGCTCCGTGTAGGTCACCCCTATTTGTTGAGATATAAGAAATAGTAAAGTTTATTTTGATTTTATCCTGTTGCTATAAAGGGATCCACTGTGTCTGTCCCATGCCATTTTGAATTCTGTCACTGCATTTGCCCCCATCACTTCCATCGAGAGCCATTCCAACTAGCCACCACCCTTTCATTAAAAAAGTATTTTCTAATGTTACCTTTCAGTTTACCCCCTTGCAGCTTCATGTTATACCCTCTAGTTTTATAGCTTCGCCATCTTTGAAAAAAGTTTGTTTGTTCATTAATATGCTATTTAATGGTCTGTATCATATTTCCCCTGTCCCTTCTAAGAGGAGAAAATATTTGTTTACTCAATGAATAATCAAACTCTGGAATTTGTTAGTGTAGCTGGGTTTAAAAAGGTTTGGACAAGCTCCAGGAGGAAAGGTCTATAAACTATTATTAAAGAGGACCTGGGAAATCCACTGCTTGTCCTGGGACAAGCATTGTGGAACCTGTGTGCCTTTTTGGAAATATGCCAGGTATTTGTGACCTGGATTGGCCACTGTTGGAAACAAGATACTGGGCTTGATGGACCTGGATCTGACCCAGTATGACATTTCTTATGGGTCTGATTTTCAAAAGTCTTTACACGGGTAACTTCTTCGATACCCGTATAAAGGCCTTAACCGAGATTTTCGAAGGGCACCTACATGGGTAGTGCCCTTTGAAAATCCCGGCTAAATCGCTAAAGCGCCCCAATGCTATCCGCATAGCATCAGGGTGTGTTAGGGGCGTTCCGGGGTGGAGCAGGAGTGGAGGAAGGGCTACACAAGCAGCAGCAATTTTTGTTGCTACCCACATAGCCCTCTGCACCTTACAAATAGGCTTGAAAAAACCTCGCCAATCTTTAAGACACAATGGCTATGTGGGTAGCAACAAAAATCGCTGCTACCCGTGTAGCCTCTGCGGCTGCCGGGACGTCTGGGCTAACCTGGATTTTCACTTTCGCCGACGTGGAAGTGAAAATCCAGTTTAGGGGGGTCGGCAGGCAGGCTATGCGCCTCCACAGTGCAAGCCCAACTCAGTATTGGGCCCCATATTCTTATGTTCTTATGTACCAGTGCAACAATCCTCTACTCACCTAGAGAAACATGGAAACAGAGAAAAATGATGACAGATAAAGACCAGCCTAACTAGTCTGCCCGTCCTTGTCAACTACCAAACTTTACAGTCCTTTTTTTTTTCTTTAGAAATCCTCTGTGTCTGTTTCATGCTTTCTTACATAGTAACATAGTAAATGATGGCAGATAAAGACCAGTATGGTCCATCTAGTGTGCCCAGTAAGATGGTAAGAATAGGTGCACCTGCCTCTCTGTGTAGGCCACCCCTCCCCATGTCTTTTTTAGGGGTGAACCTACCGCTCCATGTAGGACACCCCTATTTGTTGAGAAATTAGATAGTTCAGTTTATTTTGATTTTAATCTATTGCTGTAAAGTGATCCACAGTGTCTGTTCCATGTCATTTTGAATTCCGTCACTGTATTTGCCCCCACCACTTCCATCGGGAGGGCATTCCAAGCATCCACCAACCTTTAGGTGAAAAAGTATTTCCTGACATTGCCTTTCAGTTTACCCCCTTGCAGCTTCATGTTATGCCCTCTAGTTTTACAGCTTCCCGTCTCTGGAAGAGGGTTGTTTGTTCATTATTTCTCTTTAAGTATTTAAAGGTCTGAATCATATCTCCCCTATCCCTCCTCTCCTCCAAAGTGTACATATTTAGGTATTCAAGTCTCTTCTCATAAGGCTTCTGATGCAGGCTCCAAATCATTTTGGTCGCCTTCCTCTGAACAGTTTCCAGTCTTTTTACATCCTTTGCAAGATATGGTCTCCAAAACTGAACACAGTATTCCAAGTGAGGCCTCACCAGTGACTTATACAGTGGCATTAGTATCTCTTCCTTTCTACTGGTAATTCCTCTTTGTATGCAGCCCAACATCCTCCTGGCTTTTGCCACCGCCTTGTTGCACTGTTTTGCCATCTTGAGATCTTCAGAAATAATCCCACCAAGGTTCTTCTCCTGATCCATGCACACCAACCTCTCACCCCCTATCGTGTATATTTCCCTTGGATTTCTGCTTCCCAAGTGTATGACACTGCACTTCGCATTGAATCTTAATTGCCAAGTATTAGACCATTCTTCCAGCTTTTGTAGATCTTTCTTCATGTTAGCTACTCCCTCAGGGGAGTCCACGCTGTTGCAAATTTTTGTGTCATCTGGAAAAAGACAGACTTTTCCTTTCAGTCCTTCAGCAATATCACTCACAAATACATTAAACAGTGCTGGGCCCAGGATCGAACCCTGGGGCACCCCGCTAATCACCCTCTTTTCATCCTTGACTTCAGATACAGCTCTTGTCTCTCCTACCTCCACTGAGATGCTATTCCATGCATCTACCATTCTTTCCATACAGAAATATTTCCACAAATTGCTCTAAAGTCTATTAGCTTTTAAGTTTATCCTATGACCCTCATTTCAGAGCTTTTTTCAACTGAAAGAGGCTGTCCTCCTTTGCATTTATGCCACAGAGGTATTTTAATGTCTCTATCATTTCTCTCTTCTCCTGCCATTTCTTCTAAAGTATACATATTGCAAAATTTAAGTCTGTCCCCATATTCCTTATAACAAAGACCACTAATCATTTTGGTAGCCATCCTCTGTACCAACATCATTCTGTTTATATCATTTTGAAGTTGTGGTCTCCAGAATTCCACATAATACTCCAAATGAGATCTCACCAAAGTCTTATATAGAAGCACTATCACCTTCTTTTTTCTGCTGGCCATTTTTCTCTGTATGCACCAAGCATCCTTCTGGATTTTGCTATCACCTTTTCTACGTGTTTAGCCACCTAAAGATCATCAGAAACAATCATGCCTAGGTCCCGCTCCTCTTTCATGGGCAGAAGTACTTTACTCCTTATACTGTACCACTCCCTTGGATTTTTGCAGCCCAAATGCATGGCCCTACATTTTTTAGCATTAAATCTCAGCTGCCAAATTTTAGACCATTCTTCAAGCTTTGCTAGATCCCTTCTCATGTTTTCTGTACCTTCCTGGGTGTCTACCCTATTGTAGATTTTGGTATCACTTGTAAAGAGGCAAACAGTTATTATACAAAAAGCATACGATCTGCAAAAACTTCATCGAAGGAAACTATAAAGCCATGCTACTCCCTTTAAGCCCACAATACCAAGAAAACAGAATCCCAGTGAAAAGGCTGATGTTACAACAAATGATGTTACAATCAATAATCATAATACAAATAAGAAACATTTTCCCCCATAGAAAAGCGTAACAGCATGGCCGGTTTCCCTAATCCATTGTGCTCAACTGTAGATGATTTAATTGGATTCTATCATAACAACAATTGAAATAGGAGACTTCTTAGCATCTGGAAACACCCTGAATTGTTTAGGATTATAAAAAACATACCTCGCAGAGGGAGATTTAATAAGTCATTTACATGGGAACGTCAACAAATAAGAATAACCCAGGGAAAGAACCTCAAGTCGCATGGAAAGAAAAGAACGCTTTTTAACCTGAGCAACATAAGAAACGTGTGGGAAAACCCTGGCTTTCTGACCAAAAAACAATTTATCAGAATTCCTGAAATATAATCTAAGAGTCCAAGCCCAATCTGGTTCCAGCACATAGGAGACTATTAAGGTCACCCTTCGCAAACCCTCCTCGTCTGTTCCTTCAAGAACGTGAGTCAAACTCAAATTCTTGGTGTCAGATGAAGCACACCCAAATCTTCATTCGGCAAAGGGCTTGGTCTGATTATTTTAAACATTTTGTAAGTGATATTGCGGAAAGGATGCTGGGTGAAGTTTATTTATTTATTATTATTGGCATTCAGCTCACACATTTCCAGTAGTAGTTCAAGGCAAGTAACAATCAGGTAATGTAGGTTTGCTGCTCTGTTTCTATTCAAATATGATGTATTGATTGCTTGATGTAATTTTGGAAATTATAAATATAAAATAAAAATAAAAAATCACACCAAGGACATCCCCCATTTACCTGTACACTTTGTTGCTTCCCACTCAACCAATTTCCAACCCAGTGGGTCACTTTAGGGTGCTCAAGTTATTTATAAGTCACCTGTTTTGAACAGTGTCAAAGGCTTTGCTGAAACCTAAGTACACCACTTCTAGTACTCTCCCTCAGTCTAACTCTGGTCACCCAGTCAAAAAATTAATTAGATGTATCTGATAAGACCTGCCTGTAGTAAAACCTTATTTCCTCAAATACTTCGATCTATTGGATTCCAGAAATCTAACTATCCTCTGTTTTAGCAACATTTCCATTCATTTATTCACCACAGAGGTCAGACTAATCGGCCCGTAGTTTCCAACTTCATCCTTACTTTGGCTTTTGTGTAGAGGGTTCTCATGTGCCCTTTTCCAGTCCTCTGGGACTACTCCTGACTCTAAAGAAGCATTGAAAAGATAAGTCAGTGGAACCACCAGAACTTCCCTAAGCTCCTTCAGTACTCTCAGGTATATCCCATCAGACCCTCATCGCTTTGTCTACTTTTAATTTTGCTAACTCCTTGTAAACACAGTCTTCTGAAAATTGTTCACGATCCACCTCACTTATGTTCCTATTTGTGGGTGTTTCTGGTATGTACATGTGCATATGCTGGTAGCTACATGTGGGTGTGCCTGTATCTACATGTGGAATTTGCTGATTTTCCCCATGGGTAGATTTGCAAAATGGCTCCTCTGGATCCATGTACTGGCAAATACACATGCATAACCACAGCATTTTAGAACAGGCTCCAAATATAGCAGAACCTTTTCTAAAATACTGCTGGAGCTGCGTGCCTTGTAACCTTAACCTTGACATCTCAGTTCTAGCCTCTATGTACTGTCTAAAATGTGCCTTCATGTGTGTAGTTGTTGTCGTGCTGTTTTGTTGTTTTTATAGATGTTCCCTTACTTAGCAATTGCTTATTTACTACCTGTTTCAAGTTGTAACAAGCTGAAAAGCCTTATGGTTACTTAGCTTAATAGAATTCTGTTTCAGATTCCTACTACATTTTGTCCTTGGTAATTTTCAATATGAATAACCAGCTTTTTTGTCAGATCAAACTTTATATATAAGCAGCCATGCTCGATAATTTCATCTAGCCCATTTTTTGCTTATGCTCTCAACTGAAAAGTTAAATCAATTCTCATATCTTAATATCCCTGCACAGCACTGTTTTGAAGCATCCTGGTTTGTAGGTGTGCATCAGGGGGCAATTTATCTGTGCTGTAAATTTCCTTGGTATTGACTTCTCCTTATTCATTCATAACTTCTTTTTGACATTCTTTGCCACAGTGCTTAACAGCGCTCCTTCAGCATTCCTTGCCACTATACTTAAAATGTTCTTTTAAGTGTTCTTCACCACTATACCTGATTTCCTTTTCCTTGAGCATATTGGAATAAGCTGACTCTCTAACAGCAGACCTCAGAATTTGGACTTGAGTGATTCTGTGAATGTTGCTATAAATGTGTGCTCCATGTTTGATCTCATAAACAACAAGTTCCTAAGTGAGACACTGCAAATCCAGAATTGTGATTTTGTTGGGTGCACTGTCACAGGAGAAGGAGATGGATTTCTCTCCCCCACTGAAGTAAACCCTTTTAATTAAAGTGTAATTCATAAAATAGCTTAATAGCACCCTGAAAATCCTCTTAAATGGATATCAGAAAGAAGTCTTGTATACGACGTGATATGTTTCGGGTTGAATCACAAACCCTGCTTCAGGCATTACAGGACAAATCAATCATGAGGACACTAATAATCATGCCTATGCATTTATAGATTCAGAAGTCTTGAAGTTAATGGCATCTGATGTCAATGAGTGAAAATAGCCAATCAGACATCAATTGCTAGGAGCCTCCCACTGAACAGGGAACTCCAAACATGATTGGACAACGTCAGAGCAAGCTAGCCCAATCCTGTTCCAAATTCAGTCCTCTTGGGAAAACAGTGTCAAATTTAAAGATCCACAGTTGTTCACAACGTTGAAGTTTTTGAACTCAATCACTGCCCCTGGGATCCATCAGGATGTGATCAATGATTTGTCAGAATAATTGATAAAAAAAATACCCTTTTTCCAAACAATGTTCTGCCTTTAGTGCCGATGTGATGGCCATGTGCAAACAAGAAGCATGCTCGCTGAGATGAGTCTTACATTGTCTGGTGGTTCTACCAATGTAATAAAGGTTACATGGGCAAATTTAGATATACAACAAAGGTGGAACTACAAGAGGTCTGCCAATGAGAGCGTAGCAGTAAACCTTTGTGAGAGTCCTGCCAACAATCTCCCTGCAAGGTTATCTTGCAGTATTTGCATTTGTCACAGGGGAAGTTATCTGGATCAGGATGCACACGCAGCATTCAGTCATTTATTGTGGCTCATGAAAAGGCTACCATCAAAGGTCATTGAAAACAAGCGTGCAAACGTAACACCGGCCAATATTTGTGTAGTAAACGACAAATGTCATCAGAGTGTTGCATGTATGGTAATACCCCCACTATACGATCATCTTTAACAGATTTTAAATCTGTGCCATCTAAAAGCCATTCCCTGTGAGTGTATAATGCTCGACGATAAGCTTGAAGCACAATCTTGCTTGGATAGCCCCTGAAAAAAAGTCATCCCATCAAATCACCCGTATGGCCAATTTCTCCATTTACGTCATCTCTGTTCTGCCATATCTGAGTTTAACAAACATGCTCATGATTTGATGGGACAACTACATTGAACAGTACTGGCTCCAGGACCGATCCCTGGGGCACGTGGTTAATCACCTTCCTTTCATCAGAGTGAGTTCTGTTTACCATCACCTTCTGTTGTCTGTCAGTCAACCAATTTATGATCCAGTTCACCACCTTGGCACCCATCCCCAGGCTGGTCAGTTTATTGATAAACCTCCTATGAAAAACAGTATCAAAGGCTTTGCTGAAATCTAGGTAGATCACATCCATCGCATGCCCTTGATCTAGTTCTCTGGTCACCCAATCAAGAACTCAATCAGATATGTTTGGCATGATTGTCCTTTGGTCAAACCATGTTGCCTCAGATCATGCAACCTATTGGTTTTGAGAAAGTCCACTATTCTCTCTTTCAGGAGCACCTCCATTACTTTTCCTGCCACCAAGGTAAGGCTTACTGGCCTGTAGTTTTCCACTTCTTCCTTATTACCACTTTTGTGAAGAGGTACCACATTGGCCCTTTTCCAGTCCTGAGGAACTTCTCCTGTCTCCAAGGATCTATTAAAAACATCCTTTAAAGGCCCTGTAGGAACCTCTCTGAGCTCTTTCAGTATCCTGGGATGTATCCCGTCTGGTCCCATGGCTTTGTCCACTTTCAGTTTTGCAAACTGTTCAAACACATCATCTTCTGTGAAAGGTGTAGTATGTACTCCATTTCCATTTGTATATTTGTCAATCACAGGTGGTCCTTCTCCAGGATTTTCTTTAGTAAAAACAGAACAGAAGTATTTGTTAAGCATTTTTGCTTTTTCAATGTCACTTTCCATAAATCTGTTCTCAGCACTTTTGAGTCTTGTAGTTTCACCTCTGATCTTCCTCTTCTCCTGAATATACCCGAAAAAAGTTTTATCTTTAGCCATCTTTTCTTCTGCCATTGATTTTGCTATCCTTATTTTTCTTTTTCTCTCTTTTAGCTTTATCTTGTATTCTTTTTGGTGTTCCTCTGTTTGTGAACTTCTGAATTTTGTGTGGTGCTTTGGAGTCCATGAATGTTCTACACATTGGATGTGGCGTGTGTGCATGGGCTTCAAAGTCCTATGCTGATTTTTATTGCTTGTCTGTTGCTGTCTGCCACTCACCATTCACAATCTTATTTATTTATTTATTTACACAGTTTTGTATACTGCCTTATCCTTCAATCAAAGCTGTCACAACACAATTGGGGGATACATTTAACACGTGGGGATATGAGACACATACACTAATACTGGACTTTCAGAAAGCCTTTGACAAGGTCCCTCATCAGAGACATTTGGCAAAACTAGAGTCATGGGATAGGAGGCAGTGTACTATTGTGGATCAGGAACTGGTTAAAAGATAGAAAGCAGAGGGTAGGGCTAAATGGCCAATTTTCCCAATGGAGAAAGGTGAATAGTGGTGTACCCCAGGGATCTGTGCTGGGTCTGCTGCTTTTTGACATATTCATAAATGACCTGGAAAGTGGAATAACGAGTGAGGTTATCAAATTTGCAGATGACACAAAACTATTTAAAGTTGTTAAAACCCAAGAGGATTGTGAAAAATTGCAAGAGGATCTTGATAAATTGGAAGACTGGGCATCAAAATGGCAGATGACATTTAATGTGGACAAGTGCAAGGTTATGCACCTAGGGAAGAACAACCCAAACTATGGTTACACGATGCAAGGTTCCACATTAGGAACCACCACCCAGGAAAAAGATTTAGGTGTCATTGTGGATACCATGTTAAAACCCTCGGCCCAGTGTGCAGCGGCGGCCAAGAGAGCAAATAGAATGCTAGGTATGATAAGGAAAGGAATGGAAAATAAAACAAAAGATATTATAATGCCTCTATATCGTTCCATGGTGAGACCGCACCTTGAATATTGTGTGCAATTCTGGTCGCCGTATCTTAAAAAGGATATAGCGATTTTAGAAAAGGTACAGAGAAGAGCCACCAAAATGGTAAAGGGGATGGAAGGATACTCCTATGAAGAAAGGCTAAAAAGGTTAGGGCTCTTTAACCTGGAAAGAGACGGCTGAGGGGAGATATGATAGAAGTCTATAAATTAATGAATGGAGTGGAACGGGTAAACGTAGATCGATTGTTTACCTTATCAGAATATAGAAAGACTAGGGGACATGCAATGAAGCTACAGGGTAAACTATTTAAGACTAATAAAAGAAAATATTTTTTCACTTAACGTGTAATCAAACTCTGTAATTTGTTACCGGAGGATGTAGTAAAGGCTTTTAGTGTAGCTGGGTTTAAAAAAGGTTTGGACAAGTTCCTGGAGGAAAGGTCCATAAGCCATTATTAAGAAGTGACCGAAGATATCAATGCTTGACCCAGTACAAGCATTGTGGAACTTGTGTCTCTTGGGGAAACTGCTAGGTACATATGACCTAGATTGGCCACTGTTGGAAACAGAATACTGGGCTTGATGGACCTTGGTCTGACCCAGTATGGCATATCTTATGTTCTTACTTACAGGGAACATGGGCAATGGAGGGTTAAGTGGCTTGCCCAAGACCACAAGGAGCATCTGTGGGACTAGAAACCCCAGTCCTTCCAGCCCAAGGTTGCTGTCCTCTAGTGGGATTTGAACTCCCGACCTTCTGGCCTGAGGTAGCTTGCCCCAACCACTAGGCTACTCCTACCATACAATTGGGCGGTTCACTGCTTTCCTGTGCCACATCTAGGCCTGGTTGGCTCATTGTGCCAACCATGCCATCTGCTGCTTGTCTGCCCCCACAGCTGGCCCTGGTCAGCTCATCATGCTGACCATGGCGCCCTTCCGAGGCTGCCGCTCAATGCGAGTGCACAGTTGCACAGTTGCACTGGCCCTGCCTGAAGATGGGATCTTTTCTCCAGTTGAGGAATTATCCTCAGTCAAGGATAATTCTCCAGGAACATGTGCCCAAGAAGTAGAGGTTAGGACTGCTTTTAGGCATGTAGATAACTGGGTGGTTGACAGGAGTGAGGCTTGCTCATTAACTTACCTCCTTTTTGCACTCACCTCAACAACATTTGGTATATGATAAGGAAAATTGATAATAACTAAACAAACAACATTTTTTGTGTGGGCCAGCCTTGTTGGAATCCTATCCCTCTGAAGCAAAATCTAGTGTCTATAGTAGTATCCTTCAGGAAGCTAGGCAAGGCATGACATTTTTATAAGATTTTTTTAAAAAATTATAGATTAACATTATGGAGGTGATTTTATGTTTAAATCTTTTTATTAATTTTAAACATATTAAAACATTAAAGGCAGCTTACATATAGAAACATTGTAAATAACAAACATATTGAAATATTGTAAGCAGCATACATATTAAGGCATAATAGACAACAATATTATGTCCTACTACAGGGAATAACTATTACTTTTTATCCCCCCTCCCACTTTTGCCCACTACCTCCCTTCCCTTCTCCCCCCCAATTCCCACCTTTCCCTCCCCCCCACTCCCACCCTTACCTTCAACCCCCCCCTCCATCTCTTTAGTCCTAATTATGCCAACTTAAATTACTAAGATAAAAGTTATACCAAATTACACTGTTAAAATATCATTTCTTGCCCTGGCCGACAACTTTTCAAGATATGGAGACCAAGTCATCAAAAAACATGCTCTTCTACGAACATGTTTTCTAGAAGCCTCTCCCTCCCATAATACCAGTTGATGTAAAACATTCCTCCATTCCCAATATTCTGGACCTCCAGATTCTCTCCATTTCCGAAGAATACAATGCTTTGCAAGCAGACATCATTTTCTTATTAATAATCTATTCCCTGATGAAAAAAGTCCCTGGAAAGGAGCATCTAAAACAGCAAACCCTGAGGTTAATTTCAATGTCTGCCCTAATATGCTCATTAGAAATTTTTGAATCCCATCCCAAAATTTCCTTACTCGTTTACATGTCCAGAACAAATGGAGGTGATTTTATAAGTTGCACAGAAACTTATGTGCTAAAAATGCGTGCAGGTCCCTATTTTAGAGGACTTATGTGCATGCCTGGAAATGGGACATGGGAAGTGCAAGTCAGGATGTTCCCAAGTCTTTTATGCAGAGTCTTTTGTAAAATATGTATAAAATGTGAGGCAATACATATTTAGGATACAGCACAGTCTGTAGAAACAGACATTTCACAAAGCAAGAACTCCAGGAAGGATGGCATCACTTGAGGTTTTGTCCATTTAAGTGTCAACATTTATCCATCCAAGTGCCGATTTTGCAACCTATCCATGTAGATATATGCACTTCAATATTTTTGAGATTTTATAACTCCTTTGTGGTACATTTTGAAGTGGTTTTAATCACCAGAGTGGTAATTCACAATTATTTTCAATCACTGGTGCAAATCCCAGGTCACCTACTCTTGACACCTTGCTGGGCAGACTAGATGGACCATGCTGGTTTTTATCTGCCGTCATACACTATGTTACTATGTAAAATGAGAAGTAACCTGGAATATCTGCCTCAGAGCAGGTGCAATTGCTGACATTGAGATTATTTGTGCATTTCTGTTGTAAAATGGGAAATGTACAGATACTTTTTTAGTCCACCCAAAACATGCTTCTTAGTCAAAAAGCATTTTAAAGTGCCTAAATTGAGCTTATTTTATAAAAAACAAACAACCAGTAGGCACCTACTGATCTTTATAAAATGCTAGCATAAGTAGCAGAGAACATGTCACAAATTACGGCGCGATCACTTATGCCAACCCTAGAGCTGATGTGAACAATCTTGCCTGCTTTTTGCAAGTACTCATTTAAATGATTTTATTATGTAATCAATACTTGCTTGCACCGTCTGTGTTCTGCCCAAACTCCAAGCATGTGCACATCCACAGTGAAATTATGCACCATGCAAAGAAAGCACACATTTTTTATGCTGCTTGGCATTTTATAAGAGGCCATTATGCATGTATCTGGCCACTTATGTGTGCAAATGACTAAAATACCAACATCGATATGCATTGATAGCATTTAAAATTAGGCACCTCCTTATAAATTACTCCTTTATGTTGTATACCTTGTAATTTTGGTATCTTTCCTTTGATTCACAGTATATGAAATGAAATGAAAAAAAACCCAACCCTCACATACCACTAGATATAATTTTAGAAAGTAGTGGGGAGATGCTAATTTATCATTGTCAGTGTGGTGTGCCAATGGCATAGAAAGGTGCAGGAAGGCAGTTCTGGAAGCCACAATTAGGATGTAAGGTAGGAAACTGAAATTGAGATCCTCCAGGGTTGCAGTCTCAGAACTGTTCCCTATTCCACATGTAGGAATCAAGAGGCAGGTGGCTGAGCTGCAGAGTTTCAATGATGATGATGATGTAGGGAAGAAGGTTTTTGGGAGTCTATTTCAATGAGTCAGGCTCCATCTTAGTTGTTGACAATAACATTTAAAAAGGACATAGAGAAGAAGACACCCACAAGCTTGGAGAAAAATGGCCACATAGAACTGGACCTCCCAGGAACCATTAAGACTTAGGGGTATGTAAACAGCGGTAGCAGCTTCCATGCAATATCAGAGCCACGGCCCCATTGAGTTCAATGAGGCCATGGCTCCGATATCACACGGAAGCCGCTACTGCTGTTTAGTAAATATAACCCTTTGAATATCTTTCACTTAATTTTTGCTGTAAATTGTTCCTAGAGTGACAGCTCTGCTTATAGATTGTGTTAGAGATAAAGATGAATTATACAGTGCTGACAGTGCAAGGAGTAAAGAGGGAAATTTTATAAGGGATAGCTAGATTTCCATGCATTTTAATGCATGTATTTTATGCCTATTTTATAATACAAGGTGCATGTGTACTTTATAACAAAGGGGATAAGTATTAAACTAGGTGCATAAAATAGAGGCATAAGTGTTAAACTAGTCAAAATGCATGACAAACTAGGTGCAAGCACATATAACAGCCCATGGCTGGTATAAATTCTAGTACTTAGATTTTGCAGAAACACTCAGCAATCATAGTATTTTTTAAATTTTGGTTTTATATTAATGCATTATTAACAAAACAAGTACATGGATCCAATATATATGAATTAAATATAATAAACCTAAATTGAGGCTATGACACCATTCAAGCAGCTAATTAATAAACTATTTAGCATTCGGTTAAAAGTCCAAACCCAAATCCTTCCCATGCCCTTGCAAAAATTACTTAAGCTGATTAGGGTAAAAAAATAAATCATACTGGTTTGATAAGTATTTAATTTCAAACTTGCAGGGGTAATTCAATGAAAAACTTTCACCAATCACTAAAACTTAAGTTCCAAAGCTAGAAACTGCTAACAGCGCAAACGAAAGATCAGGAAAAATTCTAATAGACTGTCCCAAGAAAATTTTATCCTTCCTAGGAAAAAAAATAATTTAAAAATCCAGTCTCTATTAGATTCTAGTAGTAAAGTCACCAGCAACATTGTCCTTTCCATAGCCTAGGGAATGAATTCAGCAAATAAATAAGTCAAAATGAAGTCAAGTGCATTTGAAAAATTCTTAGGGGTATGTTTACTAAACCAGGCTAGCAGTTAACCCGGGTTATCTGCACCTAGGTCCCATTGAATAACAAGGAACCTAGTTGCAGATAGCCTGGGTTAACCATTAGCACGGTTAAGTAAACATACCCCTTAGTCTTAGCACCAAATTCCTTTAGCTTATTTCTAGATGACAGACAGGGAAATGTTTACTAAACCACATTAGCTGTCAACTGTTATTAATCATTTATATAGAGCTACATACGCAGTGCTGAACAGACACATATAAAGATGGTCCCTGCTCCTCAGAGCTTATAATCTAATCAAGACAGACAAGACAAAAGATGAAAATAAGGGTAGAATAAGGAAGGGTAAGGAGACACAAGGAAAGCAAGGGATCAGGAGCCAAAAGCAGCCTCAAAGAGGTGAGCCTTTAGCATGGATTTGAAATGGAGCAGAAATGAAGCCTGATGTGCAGACTCGGGTAGTTTGTTCCAGGCATAAGGAGTAGCAAGATGAAAGGATCGAAGTTTGGAGTTGGCAGTGGAAGAATAGGACATAGAGAGAAGTAAGCTAGAAGAAGGGCGGAGTTCACAAAGAGGTATGTAGGGAGAGAGGAGAGAGGAAAGGTAGTGAGGAGCAGAAGAATGAATGCATTTAAAGGTCAGAAGGAGAGGTTTGAACTGGATACAGAAACAGAAGGGAAACCAATGAAGTGATTTGAGAAGAGGAGTTATATGAGTATACTGAGGCTCTCAAAAAATTAGGCGTGAAGCAGAGCTCTGAATTGATTGAAGGGGAGAGAGGTGACTCAGAGCAAGACCAGCAAGAAGAAGGTTGCAATAGTTAAGGTGGGAAATAATAAGAGCGTGCAGACGTGTTTTAGTAGTGTGTTCCGAGAGGAAGGGGCAAATTTTGTTAATGTTATAGAGAAAGAAACGACAGGTGTTAGCTATCTGTTGGATATGTGAGCAGAAGAAAGGAGAGGAGTCAAAGATGACACCATGGTTACGGGCTGAGGAAACAGGAAGTAGAAGAGTATTATCTACAGAGATAAAGGAGTAAGGGGAGGAAGGTTTAGTGGGAAAAATAAGAAGTTCGGTTTTGTCCATATTTAATTTCAAATGTCAGTGAGACATCCAGGTGACGATGTCAGTTAGGCAGGCAGAGATGCAGGCCTGGAGTGATGGAGAAATGTCAGGTGTAGAAAGATAGGTCTGAGAATCATCAGCATAAAAATGAACAACACAACAGATAGCCTGTGCCAACGGGACACGTTGACAGCTAATGCAGAAGAAATGCAGACAGCGCAGTAATTTTCTGCATTATCTGCAGCTGTGGTAAATGGAGAGAGAGGGTGATTGGAGCAGAAAGAAGATGTAGGGGCCGGCGACAGCCAAAGTGAGGGCAATTGCCACATGCTGACCGAAAATTGCAATATTTATTTCATTTATTTATTTCTAAGCATTTATATACCGCTTTTTCTGGAGATCAAATGCGGTTTACATTAAAGAACAATAAAGTTAATTACATGAAACAAGTTCATTAACTATGTACAGAGTAACATAACTTGGGACTTAATCTAGCCCAATTTGAACTATGTACATTGAGCAAAGAACTTAGGTCTAGATATGAATTTGATTGACGTGTGTGTGTAACTTCTATATATGTGTGTAGAGAGTGTTCAGTTTTTGTGGTCAAGGTGTGTTTTATTGCCTGGTCATGTGCTAGTCATCGGTATATGGTGGGCGCATTAGATGTTGTATTAGGTGGGGTCGGGTTGGGGGATTCCAGTGGGTTTCCAAAATGCTTTTTGAAGAGGTTGGTTTTGAGTTCTTTGCGGAATGCAGAGAGTTCTTTGATTGTTCTTAATTCATCTGGTAGTGCGTTCCAGAGTGTGTGGGTAAAATGTGAGAATGCTATGTTGTTAGTGGCTCTAATGGATTTTCGGTAGTCCGGGAGAACTGCTAGTTTATTCTGGTTGCATCCTCACTTTAGCCTTGTCTCTATTTGCTCGTTGATGAGGGAGGTGAGGTGGATGGGACTATTTCCCTTATGAGTTTAAATGTAGTCATTAGTGTTTTGCAATGTATACAACTTTGGACTGGAGCCAGTGTAAGTTATATAGTATAGGTGTAATGTGTTCAGAAACGTTGGCCCTCCATGCTATTCGTGCAACAACATGCTGCACCAACTGGAGTTGTTTTAGGGCTTGTTTGGATAAGCCTTGGAGGGCGCTGTTAAAAAAAGTTGAAGTGTGGTGTGATTAACGCTTGGAGGTCTGATCTGAAGTCATGGTTGGGGAGTAGTGGTCGGAGCTGTTGTAGCATTTTGAGTTTATAGTAGATTTTTTTGGTTGTGAGTTTTATGTGTATGGAAATACTGAGGGTCGGATCTAAGGTGACCCCAAGGTATTTTACTTCATTTTTAACCAAGATGTCAGTCCTACTAACTCTGAAATTTGGAGGCAGGGTGAAGTCTTGGTTCCTAATTATGAATAACACTTCTGTTTTGCTAAAATTGATCTGGAGGTTGTGATTGTTGAGCCATTTTGATGTTTCATTGAAACATTCTGTAATTTGGTGCAGGATGGAGTTCGCAATGTTAAATGGTAGATATAACATCATATCTACCATTTAACATAAATGTGGTATCCTATATTGAATTTTTTAAAGATGGTGCAGATGGGCTGGAGGTATATGTTGAAAAGGAAGGCTGAAAGGGCGGATCCTTGAGGTAGACATTATTCTTGTTTATAAGGTCTGGATGTGTGTTGTCCAATTTTAACCTATTGGATTCTGTCAGACAGGTATGACTGGAACCATTGGAGTACTGTTCCTTTTATCCCTATTTGTTGTAGTCTGGTGATCATTATGGTGTGACTAATGCTGTCGAATACAGCTGTGATGTCCAAGAATATCAGAATGAATGCTTGTCTGGTGTTATCTATGCCATGTATCAGTTTGTCCAGTAGAACAAGTGGGAGAGTTTTGACACCGTGGTGTGGCCTGAAGCCATTTTGGTGTTCATCTAGGGAAGCATTGGTATTAATATGGTCTTGCAGTTGAATTTGGACTATTTTTTCAATTACTTTAGTCATGAATGGGAGGCTTGAAATTAGTCTATATTTATTTATTTATTTAATTTTCTTATATACCGCGCTATTTGTCATCAGTGCGGTTTACATTGAAACAATACAACAATTGGTCAGCTATAACAGACCTATTACAAGTAACAGGAACATTAACATGGAAGTAAACAGGGAAATCATTTATATTTCTAGAAAATACATGTTGGAATTATATAAAATCTATACAGTTAGTTAGGGTAGGTATGAGGTTAAAAGGATGGGGGAGGGGAAGGGGTGTTTAGGTGTTTGAAGTGTGCGATGAAAAGGTGGTGTTTAAGGGCTTTTTTAAATTGTTTGATGTCTTTAATTGCTCTGATATTGGGAGGGAGTTTGTTCCAACATCTAGGAGCATAATTCGAAAAAGCCCTATTGATGGATGATTGATTAGCTTTTAAGGAAACTTTTGGTATAAGTAGTGTGTCAACAGCTGGAGATCTCCTGGACCTGTTATTTGTTGTGTGTATGATGAGATCAGAGATGGAATCTGGAGAAATATTATTGAAGGCCCTAAAGGTGGTAAGGATGGTCTTATATTGGATTCTACAGTTTATTGGTAACCAATGAAGCTTCTTTAGAATGGGGGAAATATGCTCACACTTTGATGATCCGCAGAGGACACGAGCAGCTGCGTTCATGGCTAATTGTAGAGGATTAATAGTTATATTTGGTAAGCCATGGAGTATTATGGTTAGCATAATCAAAGTACGGCGTGACTAGAGCTTGAAAGATGGTGCGGAAGTCATCAGACTTCATCATAGGTCTCAGATGATGAAGGGTTTTTATCTTGAAGTAAACGGCCTTTACGGTGCGTTTTATATGTTCCTTGAAGTCTAACCTTTGATCCAGAATTACTCCTAGATATCGAATATTTGATTTGACTGGGAGATCAGCATCTCTGACCTTTAGAATTGATGGAGGGGAGAAAGATTTATTCCTTGTGATTATTAGAACCTCTGTTTTTTTAAAGTTAATATGGAGGTTTTGAGAGAGAAGACAATCAGTTATTGAATTAAAACAGTTGATTAGCACTGTATAGTTTGGGTATGATACAGATATCGGTGAGAATAATAGCACATCATCCACATACATAAGGCAGGATATACCAAAAGAGCATGCGATGTCACAGATTGACTGCATATAGATGTTGAACAGCAGCGCAGACAAGGAGGAGCCTTGTGGTACACCTTGTTTCTGCTGAAAGGGAATTGAAGTAGCATTACCAATATGAACTTGTTGTAATCTACCTTCCAGGTAGGATTTGCACCAGTCCCAAGCACGGTTCTTGATTCCCTTCTCATGAAGTCGCTTTAGTAGTTGTATGTGATCCACAGAATCGAACGCAGCAGCTATATCAAGAAATATTAGAGAAAAGCCATTTTTCAGATTGTCAATGCTGTTGATAAGTGTATTGATTAATGTTTTTAGGAGAGTTTCTACACCGTGGGCTTCCCTGAATCCATGTTGACATGGATCTAAAGGGGAAAATGAGTCTATATGCTGTTGTATCTGCCTGAGAGTTAATTTCTCAAGAATATTGGCTAGAAATGGGATACTAGAGATTGGACGGTATGAGTCCTCCTTCTTTGGGTCAAGCTGGTTGTTTTTCAGCAGTGGTCGGATGTATGTATGTTTGAGAGCATCTGGAAAGACACCAGATTCAAATGACAGCTTCGCTATGTTAGCTATAAAAGGACTGAGTTCTGTGCGCATAGATCTTATCCAGTGTGCTGGGCATGGGTCAGATGGTGAAGTTGTCGTGTTGATGGAGGTAATAACTTCATTTATGGTTTTTACAGAGGGTGGTGAGAGGTTGGTGATTGAAAACTGTGGAAGGGAAGTTTGGATAGGTTCATGTAATGATGTATTTGTTTTTATTGATTTGGATTGGATGTAGTTCGCATAGGCTTGGGGCTGAATCCCTTCTTGTTGTGGCGGAGATGGTTGATTGATAAAGGACTTTACTAGATTAAATAAGTCTCTTGGTTTATTCAGAGAGCGGCTGAGGATATCAGCATGGTATTCTTTTCTCTTAGCCCAAATTGATTCACGATGTTGTTTAAGATGTTCTAAGTAGGTGGTTTGGTCAGAGGAATTACGTGTATTTCTCCATTTTCTCTCAAGCTTTCTGAGGTGGAGGAGAGAGGTACGTAGTTCATGTGAGAACCATGGGGCAGATTGTTTTTTAGTAACTCGGTTGTCAGATGTTGACTTTTTGATCAAGGCTGGGAGTTGCGAGTATGAGGAGAAGGTATTGTTCCAGTTATTTACAATATCATTGAGATTATCTGATAGTTTGGCAAGCTTTGGGAGAGCATGGTTTTTGAAGTCATCACTGTCTAGTTGCTTGAATCTTGTAGATCTTTTGCATCCAGTTGAGTTTAGGCAGTAGTCTGTGGATTGATATGCTGGTATCTGAAAAGTTATTAGGTTATGGTCAGACCATGGGACAGGGGTAATAGAGAGATCAATTGTGTTCATCATAATCATGTCATGTTGAGGGATAAAGATTAGGTCCAAGAGATTCCCACTTTGATGGATGGGATTAGCCACTACTTGTTTGTAGTTGAGGTCAGACATTGCTTCTAAGAAAGACTTGGCTAGGGTAGGTTGAGTAGAAGCCAGATTAAAGTCGCCTAATAACCAGTTTGGTTTGGAGGGGTCTTCTGGGTTACAGGCTAGGTCAATGATGTCTGAAAGTTCATCAGAGACAGCATTTGGTGCTCTTTAGATGAGGTTAATGGAGTTGGATTTATTGGTAATAGTGTGTTTAAGTGTTGTGTACTTTTGATTAAATTTATGCGATATTGTAGCACTGTTTTTGCAAGTATTAGGACACCACCGCCTCTTCTGTGTTCTCTGTTGCAGGTGTAGATTGTGAAGTTGGGTGGAGTAAGGTGGTTTAATATTATGTTGTCTGTATTACAGAGCCAAGTTTCAGTAACCAAAAGTATATCTAAATTGTATTTGGTTATTAGGTCTGTGATTACAGGCCATTTATTGCGTGTAGAGCGTGCATTAACAAGTGCACATTTTAGGTCTTGTTGATGTTTCGCTTTTTTGTTTTTGTCTTTGGTGGAGTTTGTAAGATCAAGCGATACATAAAGAAGATGTGATTGTCTCTTGTGATAAGTGTTTGGGAGTATGTGGTTTTGATTCATAGAATGTTTCCTGCTTGTATTGTGGATTAGATGAATCGGGTTGTAGTGATTTGTAAAAGTAGCAGAGACATGAAAAGTACAGGTTAGCGTGTAGATTAGGGTAATAGTAAATAATGAGGATGTCATTTTGTGGTTTGGAGGGTTGTTTCTAAGTAAACAAAAGAGTAAGGGTGCAAAGTGCTTATTAGTAGATATAGTTATACAGTGGATATAGTTATACACAGTTGTACACAGTTTTAAACAAATTGAAAGTTGTGGATGAGCAATAAAGCAAGTGCCTTATTAGTAAATATAGTTATTCAGTAGATACAGTTATGCACAGTTGTACATAGTTATGAACAAACTGAACGTTGTGGAGGAGAATTAAGGAAATTGATATAGATTAATACAATTAATTGAAACAGCTTACAGTTTTGAGAAGAGGAAGGCTCTTGTTATTAGAATATCAGCATTGCTGCTTGGAGGATCACGATGTTTGCTGTGTTGATGTTCACTGGTTCAGGATCACAAGGATTGAGTGCCGGCTCCGGCTACCGGTCCCCGCCTAAGGGCCACGCCAAAGGGCCCTCTGGTGAGGCCCTCAGGTGCGGGCCCGCCAGGCGCTGGCGCGCCCGATGGCGCTTCCTATTTAAAAAGCAAGCTGGAACTCTGATTGGGCAGCAAGTCTGATGGCTGTTAGCTGCTTCAGCTATGCAGATGGAATCACAGCTTCCTATTTAAAAAGCAAGCTGGTGCTCTGATTGGGCAGCAAGTCTGATGGCTGTTAGCTGCTTCAGCTATGCAGATGAAATCACAGATCCCCAGAGGGGACAGGAGCTGGAGAGAGTCTCTGTCACAGAGCCTGATGGTGCTTCTTATTTAAAAAGCAAGCTGGAGCTCTGATTGGGCAGCAGGTCTGATGGCTGTTAGCTGCTTCAGCTATGCAGATGGAATCACAGCTTCCTATTTAAAAAGCAAGCTGGAGCTCTGATTGGGCAGCAGGTCTGATGGCTGTTAGCTGCTTCAGCTATGCAGATGGAATCACAGCTTCCTATTTAAAAAGCAAGCTGGAGCTCTGATTGGGCAGCAAGTCTGATGGCTGTTAGCTGCTTCATCTATGCAGATGGAATCACAGATGTGGGATTGTTTTTATCCAGGGAATTGTTTTTCAGGATAGGGCGGATCATGGCATGTTTTAGTGTTGGGGGGGCATACGTATGTCCTTGATTCAGTGATGAGTTAATAATTGGGAGCATGAAGGGGGAAAGTTCTGCTTTTGTTTCCTTTATCCAGCTGACTGGATATGGGTCAAGACTTGATATTGTCATATTAATTTTGGATATTATGCTACTGAGGGTATCTTTCTTGATCTGTGAGAATTTTGACCCTGTGAACAGCGGTGTAGGGATGGCATCATGGGGGAGAGTTGAATCTATAGCTAACAGCGGTGCAAGGTTGGCATCATGGGGGGGGGGGGGGAGTTGGATCTATAGCTTGTAGCTTTAGTTTTCACCTATAGTAGTTAGCCAGGATTTGGGGTCCAATAATGGGATTATGTCATCATTTTTGATGTTGTGGGTAAAGGTTTTTATGATTTCAAACAATTCTCTGGGGTGGTTGATGGATTTTGTGAGCATGTTTGAGTAGTACTCCTTCTTGTTGTCAATAGAATGTTTGTAGTGTTATAATGTATTCATGTAGAGGGATCAGAGATCAATGGACTTTGTTAATCTCCATTTATGTTCAATCTGCTGCAGTATGGTCTTTATCTTTTTAGGTCTAGGGTGTACCATGCTGCTTGATGGTGTTTGTTCTTAATTGGTTGTGGGGTTTTTGCAGTGGCGGCATTTTCTATTGCATCGTTCCAGTTGACTATTGTATCTTCTAAATCTGATAGATTAGGGTTTACTTGTTGGAGTGTTTGATTTATGAAACTATTCTTTTCAAATGGCTTGTATCTTCTAGGGGTGTCTCATGTGGTTGTTGGTGATGTAGGGATTTGGGATGGTAGTCAGAATTTTATTAAATGATGGTCGAACCATGGGACCTGTTGAGTTTGTGTTGGACAGGGTTGGAAGTGTTTGCATATTTCATTGGGTATAAAAACTAGGTCTAAAATATTACCTCTGTTGTGAGTGGAAACATCTACTATTTGGGAGTAGTCCATATCAGTCATGGAATTTAGGAAAGCTGTAGCATAGGTATTGTGTAATGAGGCTAAGGAGCATACCATTTCAGTGAGGCTATCTAGGTTGTCAGGGTTCATATTTGGGGGACAAAAGGAGAAATGGCTACTCTCGATTGTGAGGATGTCTATGTCCTCCACATTGTTAGAAGTGAGGAGGGATGCTTTCAGCTCTTCCTTTATGATCTTGAGAGCACCTCCTCCTCGTTTTGTTGCCCTGGGACAGTGAAATAAGTTATATCCTGAGGTCTTGAGCTGATTGACTAGAACGGAGTCTGAGTCTGATAGCCATGTTTCTGTGAAGCAGATGAGGTCTGGGCTATTGTCAGTTACAATGTCACAGATAAGGGGTATTTTATTTCTTATGAATCGTGTATTAGCAAGGTAGCGTTTTAGTCTTTTGGTTGGGTGTGGAGAGGGTGGGGGGAGTTGTGTACCTGCCTGGTTGGATAATGATTAGTCTATTTGGATTGTATGTAATTCCATTAGTGGTTTTGTATCCCATGGGGGTGGGGATGTATCTGGCTGGGTTATAAATTATGGGTATGAAATGCTGTTGTGAGTGGGGGAGGGCATGGTTCTGTATTATAATACAGAGGGTAATGCATATGCTGTAATAGATCCAGAAGGAGAATATAAACTCCATGGTCGATGTGAAAGGTTGGACCTGGGTAGTTTCAAGTGGTGGTATGGATGGAATCTACCTTTATGGGGTAATGATGGTGATCTCTCTAGTATGCTAAGGTGTAACTGCTGTTAGATGTGGATGGTGGCTAGTATTCAGGGTAGCTGATTCTTCAGTAACTGTCATATAGTGTGAAGCATTGATTTTAGAGCATGATGTTTTTGTAACATAATGTACTGAAGTTAAAGTGATTAGTTTTCTTATTGTGACTAGGTCTAATGTTGTTGTTCCTATAACATAGACTTTCAAACTTTATGAAAGTGCCTTACTTGATGAATCGGCTGTTTCATGTAATGCAATATCAGTATGAAGTTTAGCTTGATTCTTGGGGTAGTTGTTGTTCATGTATTCGTTCTTGAGGTGTTAGCAAGACCTGGTGGCAGGAGGTACCTTGTTGGAGTGAGACTGAGTATTGTCTTAGAGGATGTGGAGTTGGTGGCTATCGTTGCTGTTCCCTTCTTCAACTGCCGGTGCTTTAGTTGGAGGTTTGTTTAGGGAATCTGGAAGTATCTAGTGCATCTGGGTGTAGATGGGTATTCTTCTTAAGGTCCCTGCCTAAGAAATCACACCAAAGGGACCTCTGGCGAGGCACTCAGGTGTGCAATAGTGTGGCTGCAGATAACACCACTTCAGAAGATTGTGTTATGTGCAGCCAAGTTATTGACAGGGCAGCATCATGACTGCTGCTGATTAGAGTGGTGGCAGTGGCTCTGGTGGCCTCTCTGTAGCCCTCCTCTGCTCTCCCCAATTTGATCCAAAGCCCTGTGCAATGGAAGACCAGTTGTAGCACTCTCCTCACTAGACAGCACCCAACATCATGGGGCTGACTGTCCCCGTAAGCTTCCCAGGACCTGCTTCAATAGCCAGTTGGGTCACCTTTACCCTCGTCCTTACCGGGGTCTCACTGGTGGTGCAGCAGTGTTCAGAGCAGGAGCGATCCTCCTCTGTTCCTGCCCTGTGTCTGGTGCTGCTGAAAATGGCACTAGTCTCACAGTAATGCCTCCTAGAGTTAAAACATCAATGTCTTACTGCTAGGGAGATCATCATGAGATCAGCAGCATTTGCAGCAGCTCCAGAGATGGACAGGAGTGTAGGAGGACCGTTCTTGCTCCGAGAAACCGCCAGACAACCAAGGAAACTTGGCTAAGGACTCAGATTGGTTTGGGTGGAGGGGGGGGGCAGGTGGTTAGCAGCGTTTTTCTCGGCCCAAGAGGAAGATTGTGAAAGTATTTGAAGAAGCGGGTTGTGTTTTAAAGATTGAACATAGGCAGCATCTGCGCACTTTAATGAAAGTAGATACAGGATCCCCTGAGGAACCATAGATGTGAAACGCAGGATTGGTACCTGAGGCAAGCGTCGGGATCAAAAGTAGCCTTTATACAACGGAGGAGTCCAGTCATGTTATAATTGGAATATCCATTAAGTAGAACGTAGCAGTTTTTAAGTGGTTGGAAATGTTAATATATTGGACTGGCTCATCTGTTGAGAATCTACATAAGGTCATTGATGCAATTAGGCATATCACTTTCTAGGACGTAAGTCGGAAAGTCATGCCGAACAAGTCTGAGACCTTGTTTCATAAATGAGCTGAGTTTTGTTAAGCTTTTTTGATATTGTTAAAGTTTAAGTTTAAGTATTTTCTATACTTCCATTTTTTTTGAGTTAGAAGTGAACGACTTACTTTTACAACATATACAGTTTATTGTTCCAGAGAAGACCAAGCAATCGGATGTTGGAAGCTGACATGCATTCAGGGCTTGCAACCAATGGCTGAGATGGGTGCCATTCAAAACGCTGCTCTCCTGTATCTGTTGTTTGAATCCCAGCAGTTTTCCACTTTACAAAGAAGGGAAACATTTAGATCTGATGAGTCTCCCCAGAAATGGTGAGTGAAAATCCCTTTTGTTTGGCTATAGTTCCAATAGTAGAGAAATGGGCTTTTGCAACTTCAAAAATTCAATCTGCCATCTTGGATCTCACAACACCAGACTTCCAAATACCTCTGCACCAGTGCACAGTCTCAGTGTCCACGTTTATTCTCAAAAATCTTTCTTATCAAAAGGACTACAAAAAGCCCTCCAGACCTTATAAAATTACCCCCAAATGATCCAAAGAGGAGTCACACTAACCACTGAAGGCCTCCAGGGCCATGGAACAGAAACTTACACTAAGGGGCATATTTACTAGTTGCAGTTTAGGTACCACACTAAAAGGTAGCATGGGGCCCCAATGCTAAAAACTCCGTTCTACTCTGATAGCGCGGTCAGGTCAGGGACTGGATGGGACATGGGCATTCCTGGTGCATTATGGTTGGCATGGGCATTAGTGACCCATACTAACCATGGCCATAGCGCAGCCTGGTCTCTATGGTACCACACAGCTTTCCTGTGCTGACTGCAGGTGGATGGGTGCACATGCCCCCCTCCAGTTAGTAAGGAACCCCATGCTGGCAATGCAGACCACACCTGTTACTGGTGTGGGGTTTAGTAAACATGCCCCTAAATGCCCTTATGTCGTTCATTCTTTGTTTTTTTAGTAGGGGCACTGTACTGTATGCTGCTGCTTCTCATGCAGCAATCATCCAAGCAGTCTCTACATAACATTATAGCAATTTTCCTTAATATGAACCAGGGGTTCTCAACTCAGTCCTTGGAACATGCCTAGCCAGTCAGGTTTTCAGAATAACTGGAATGAATATGCTTGAGAGACATTTGCATATAATGGAAACAGTGCATGCACGTCTCTCTCATGCATATCCATTGGGGTTATTTTGAAAATCTCACTGGCCAGGCGTGTCCCAGGGAATGGGTTGAGAATTCCTTCTCTGAACTGATACCTCACTCAGAATCACACACTCCCGAGTGACTGCTGACTTTTCCCCATGAGCTAGTTGAAAAGCTGCTCTATCTATTCAAACATAAAGAAAACATAAACCTGATTAAAGATTGTACAGACTAATCTTATGAAAATTATCACTAACTATTACATATGTAAGAATCTAGTTTTCAAACAGGGACTAAATCCAAGGAACACTTTTTTGTGCACTACCCATTAACCAAGTGATCCCTTCAAAGTAAATATTTTTATCAGACTCATACCATACCACTCAGGTACACTCACCCGACAGTACCTTTACTTGCCCATTTTACTTTTTATTCCAATCACTTTTCCCTTTTTTTGTGTTATTATATATTTAAAACGCTTATACATTTCTTTTCTTTAATCATGCCTAACACAATACTACTGTTTTGGACTGTTCAAAAAGTCCCGCCTTGGAGCTATTTATCTTTATATCTTGGGGGGGGGGGACCAAATTTGCTCAAAGATATAAAGGTAAGTAGCTCCTGATGCAGGACTTTATGGACAGTCCAAAATAGTAGCGCTGTGTTGGGCATGATTTCATGTCCCTGCCTGTTTTCTATAAATCTAAAAGCTACCAACATTGCTCCCAGTGGTGCACTGTCTCCTCATTTCGAACACAACGACATTCCCAGCACTAGCTGCAGAGCAAAGAGTTCAACTCCTCAAGCCTAAGCCACCTTGACATCTCCTGCGGTACTAAGTTCTGAAACCACTGGCTTCCTTGGGTTAGTATGTTATGTACACAGTATGATATAGACAAAAAATCTGGAAAGTATATCCCCCCTCCCCGAGTCTTAGGAGACATCAATTTGTGTAATGCTATTCTTCGGGTTTTATTCATTCATAAGAATTGTGCTAAATAAGATTCTAATTCCTGGTAAATTTTGCAGGGAAAGAAAAGGATAAAATATTGAGGATGTAATTCACCTTAGGTATATGATTATCATTTTACTAGTATCCAGTCTTCCCCACCACAGCATATTTAGCAATGACAAGTTTCTTGTATGATCTCTAATAAATTGTAAGATGTATTCCATATTTAATTTTATGCTTTCAGTGAATTCTTTTGCATATTTGATTCCTAAATACTTTAGAAAGGAGTTTTTCCATATAAATGGGTAATCCTCCAAGTTTCCTCTAGTTACCAAACGGTTCACCAGTAGTGCTTCAGATTTGGTACAATTGATTTTATACCCAGATATTGTTACAAATGAATCAATGGCACCTAACAGCTTTGAAATGGTGATGAATGTCAGGATGTCATCTTCATATATGGATAATTTACATTCAACCTCCCCAGCCTTAGGAACCTACTGTCGCAGCCATTGCCAGAGGCTTCACAGCCAGTTTAAAGATGCTACTAACATGCTTAGCGCCACTGAATATCCCTGAGTAATGCCGCTATATACCCCGATGCTAACCGCGTATCATCGGGGCCTGTTGCAGGCGTTCTGAGGGCGGTACCCAGGAGTAACTGTGCAGCAGCGATATTCAGCCGCTATCCGGTTATCCCTCAGTGGCGAAAGTTAGACACAACAAAAGCTGTCCTAACCTTTGTCGTCAAACTAACTGGGCAGCGGCTGAATAACGGCGCTGCATGGTTAGCTTCTGCGCTGTGTGCTGCTGTGTGACAAACCCAGATATTCAGTGCCAGTGGCCGGATATGGTCCCGGCCTTGAATATTTGGGTTGTCTCCACTGGCGATGGCTATGTACTGTACTTGTGCTAGCCACCGCCGCTGAATATCAGGCCCCATGTTACTAGTGTGGCTATCACGCTACCCCCACCCAAATTTCCTTTGGTGCAATCAGAGTTGGATGCACAACACCATCCAGTGAGATAGTGGTAAATTCATCCATGCTAACTGCTACATTGCCGGGGAGATGTGCCAAGTATATATGTGATACCCATGATGCGCATGTTCCACCTAAGAACCACCCAGTCTCTGCCTCAACTACGCTACTTGGGTGGCATGGGATTTTTGGCATGTCTGCATTTTCTGCGTGTGGTGCCTTTTACCATGGTGCACTTCGCATGCTCTGAACCCCACACTATCCAGTAGCACACTTTGGTAAACATGCCCCCTTGGTGAGTTAGAGCTTGGGATAGAGAGGAGCTTGTGGGTTTATTTGAAAATGTCTGTTTTCATTTTCATGAAATAAGCAAAACTAGTTCTCAGCTTGTTTTAGAAGTTTTACATTTAACTTCTGATAGATTTAGGTAGGCTCTAATCAGGTAAAAAGCAGATCGCTTTAGAGGCTTTTAATTAATTTCTATAAAATTTAGACGGACTCTAAGCAAGCAAAAGAATGTGCACGTGTCCCCTTGCAATTAGCGCAGGAACGTTGTGCAACACCACGGAGACCAGGCTGCAGGTACAACTAATGCCATTGACTAAAGTGCCTTTAGTTGTACCCAGGCTACAGTAGTCAAGTACAGCTAGCGTGGGCAACTAATGCTCACACTAACCCTGATGCATCAGAAATACCCATGTCCTGCCATTCCCTGCCCTGACATGTGCTACCAGGGTAGCACAGTGTTTTTAACATAGGGCCCCATGCTACGTTTTAGTGTTGGACCCTAACTGTGCACTAGTAAACATTCCCCTTAGTGTAATGTTGTGCTCCATGGCCCTAGAGGCCTTCAATTTTGAGGGTGGTTCCTGTTTGGATCATTTTGGGGGTCATTTTATAAGAAGCACCTACCTTTATTTTGTCGATGTATATGCATATATGATCCATTATGCATGTATTGCAGTCTGTCACTATTCAGGAAATAAGCACGTTGGACTGATGGCACACTTTCCAGAAAAGAGGAGGTTCTTGCTACCAGTCATTTCTGGCTGGGAGGAAAAGATCAGGTTCATATAAATGCAACTCCAAGAGACAGCTTTCTGTCTTTAGTACACATCAACTGCACAACAAGGAGGAAGGGTGTTTCCCCTTTGGGCAGATGCTTTGGGCTTCAACCACTCATTCCATCAATAGTGAGCAGCAGGCCTAAGAACAGTAATTATGGAGAAGAAGAACAAAAGGTTGATGTTGTGCAAATCTTGCAAGCACCCCTATGACTCTTAAGAAGTGAATATTTACCTGCAGAGTCTTAACGGAGGTTCTAAGAATAGTACCATCAATCAAGATCACAATCCATCCAAGCAAGGAGCTCCACAGATCAATTTCCGGGACCTATTTCCACAGACGTCTCTAGCTCTTCATAAAAGGAATTCAGCATATGCCAGTGGCACCATATCCATATGTGACATCCAGCACAGCTTCGGGCACCTGTGTCTGCCTCACCTACAGCTTCAGGTACACTGGGTAGATGTACTAAATATCTAAAGGGAAAGGTTCCCAAATAGGAAAACAAACCATTAATGTAACTAAGCTGCAAAGAGTGGTGAAGTGCAGTATACCTGCTTATTGAGATTTTAAGAGAAATAAAGGAGAGCTGTAACTTATTTAACTGGAGAGAGAAAGAATAACTTACATGTAACTACATCTTTAACTGAGAAGGATAAACCTATTAGTGGTATATATTTTTTTCATTGTTGCTGCCAGTTATTGACATTTTTATTCAGTGACCCTAAAGTTTAAATAAACTGTTTGTTCAGAAAACAAACTCTAGACTGGACTCAATTTTGTTATGAAGGGAAGAGGTATGAGAATATCAAGGGCCAAGGGCCTTCTGGTGTATGCCAATCCCCAAAATAAAGAACTCTGATAACTGAATCCCAAGAATAAAGACTAAAAGACCGTAAAAAAATCCTCCCTTGTGCTCCATAGCCTTTGAAGCAGCGTGTGAGGTGGCTGCTAAGACCATATAGAAATGGTAGCTCCTGTTTGGATCATTTTGGGGGTAATTTTATAAGGAGCTCCTACCTTTATTTTAGTGACTTATATGCATATATGATCCCTTATGTGCATAATGTAGTCAGCCGCTATTCAGAAAGTAAGCACGTTGGACTGATGGCACACTTTCCACCTTTCTTGTCACCTTCCGTCTAGACTATTGCAGCCTCCACTTCATTGATCTTCCTCTGAATCATCTCTCCCCACTTCAATCTGTTCAAAACTCAGCTGCACGGCTAATCTTTCGCCACTGTCACTGTGCTCATATCACCCCTCTTTTCAGGTCTTTTCATTGGCTTCCTATCCATTTCGTATCCAGTTCAAAATTCTACTACTGACCTGTAAGTGCCTTCATTCAGCTGTTCCTCACTACCTTTCCTCCCTTATTTCCTAGCAACTCCATTCTTCTGCTAGATTGCTTCTTTCTGTGCCCTTCTTGTCCACTACCAACGCCAGACTTTGATCTTTCTACCTTGCTGCTCCTTATGCCTGGAACAATCTACCTGAGCAGGTACGTCAGGCTACATCTGTGGCCCTTTTCAAATCCAGGCTAAAACCTCGCTTCTATGGGATTGCTTTTGGATCCTAATCCCTTTAGTCTCCTCTTCACTTCCTATGTGTTTCCTTATCTTCTCCTAGATATATTCTAGTCCCCATTTGTTATGCTGTCTGTCTTGACTGTTGTGTTGTCTGCCTTGACTAGACTGCAAGATCTTATGAGCAGACTGTCATCCATATTTCTGTACAGTGCTGTGTATGTCTTGTGGCGCTATACAAATGATAAGCAATAGTAGTTATAGTACTAAAGGAAGTTACATGTAGACGGGCTGCTCTATAATTACCACTTGAGGCTGAATTTGACAGCTAGCCTGTTGGGTTTAGGTAGGCATCCCCAGAGACAGAACATTCCTAAGTCTAACCATAATGTAGCGTATTTGTTGTGTTGGTCCACTTTAATGGTTGACAAATGAAAAGAAAAACAGAAAAGGGAAAATAGGGTGATATCTTTTTATTGGACGAACTTAATATATTTTTGGACGAGCTTTCAAAGGTTAAAACCTTCTTCCTCATTTCAGGACAATATGAGCAAACGATGACAAAATACTGGAAATATAAGTGAATCATAAAAGCATTCTAATGATAATATCGTGGAAAAAAGGCTATGTACAGGATGTGTGTGCTGAGGAGGAAGAAACAATGGGAGAAAGGATGGGTGATCAGAAAGTGACAAAACATTATAAAATGTATTGTTTAGAATGTGTTAAGAAACCCAGATTAAGTCCTTTCTGGTCAGTCTGACTTCTAAGGGGTATGTTTACAAAGCAGCGGTAATAGCTTCCGTATGATATCGGAGCCGTGGCCCTATTAAATTCAGTGGGGTCGCGGTTGCGATATCGCACGGAGGCTACAACTGCTGCTTTGTAAACATACCCCTAAGTCTCACATTCTTGGATTCTTTTGAAATTTTCTCTTAGGATTCTCATCATAAAGTCATTAATGCAGTTTTCTAATCCTGAAAAATATTCCCCCATAAAGGTATCACCTTGGTCTGATAAATGTGTCTGTGTGAATTGATTCTCGTCTTTCACATTTGGCCTGTCTCCCCAATGTAACATCCTTCTTCAAAGTCTCTGCATTGAATACTATATTCTACAATAGAGAACATAGAAACATAGAAACATAGAAACATGATGACAGAAAAAGACCACAAGGCCCATCTAGTCTGTCCTTCCATAACAACAACTACAACAGTCCACTTTTTACCTTTAGAGATCCTCTGTGTTGGTCCCATGCTTTTTTGAATTCAGTTACTGTCCTCATCTCTACCACCTCCACTGGGAGACTATTCCACGGATCCACTACTCTTTCCGTAAAGAAATATTTCCGCATATCACTCCTGAATCTATCTCCCTTCACCCTCATCCCATGTCCCCTCATCGCAGAACTTGCTTTCAATTGAAAGAGGCTCTCTCCCTGAACATTTATGCCACGGAGGTATTTAAACATCTCAATCATATCACCTCTATCCCGCCTTTCCTCTAAGGTGTACATATTAAGATCCTTAAGTCTGTCCTCATATGCTTTATAATGAAGACTACTAATCATCTTAGTAGCAACCCTCTGCACCGACTCCATCCTGTTCACATCCTTTTGAAGGTGCGGTCCCCAGAATTGCACACTATACTCCAAATGAGGTCGCACCAAAGACTTATACAGAGGCATTATCACCTCCTTTTTTCTGCTAGCCATTCCTCTCCGTATGCACCCAAGCATCCTTCTAGCTTTTGCCGTCGCCTTTTCTACCTGTTTAGCTACTTTAAGATCATCGGACACAACTACGCCTAGGTCCCGCTCTTCTTTAGTGGACAAAAGTACTTCACCTCCTATGCTGTATTGCTCCCTTGGATTGCTGCAGCCAAAATGCATGACCTTACATTTTTTAACGAGCATGATTAGGATCTAATAATATTTTGATCTGCTGCATTTAAGTCTTTTTTCACCTGAAAACCAAGCTAGTTTAGATTTGGCTGATAATTAGTTTAAAAATTAAAATGAGTTGCTTATCTTATATGCTCAGTGGCATCTTGTTAACTGAATAAAATGAATCTAACAAGCTTACTACTATAGTACAATGTCTTAAAGGTGCTTTGTTGATATATGAAGAACATATAGGGAGGAATTTTAGAAAGGACAACCCAGTGCAATCTGGGACGTCTGAATGTCTGAAAAAAACGCAGGCACGTCCAGATGCCTACATGATTTCACAAACATGGGCATGACCGATATGGACGTCTACAGGGGCATCAACATATACATCCTCAAAATAGTATTCCAGAACCTGGATGTCTAGAAATAACCAAATGGTTAGAGTAGTAAACTGGAACTAGGGAAGCTCAGAGTTCAAATCCCACTGTTGCTGTCACTGAAAGTGTACTGAAATGATGGTGTGCTTTCTTCTCTACACTCTCTGGATGCTTTGCTGCTAAAATGAATACTGGAGAATGCCTAACTTAGATATGACACTCCACCATGCCTCTGTTCAGACTTGGATGTCCTCATGTTGGTTATGTCCACAGACCCGGCTTCTAAAATGGCTCTAGAGACATCTCTATGTCTGTTTTCTGACATTCAAAACAACCCCCATAGTAATATTTTATTTATTTAAGTGGCTTATATACCACCTAATCTGAGAGCCAAGGCAGATTATATTGAAAAAATAATATGGCAATTGAACCCTTGGCTCACATTCACCTTCTTGAATCCATCACTCTATCTTGACCAGGCAAGACTAGCTCTGCCTCTTACCTCTTGAGCAGCAGGTACTGTTGTCTGCTGGCTTCTCATCTGAGGAAGACAGGTTATTCTTTGTTTTGGTCACCAGAAGGCGATGCCATCTTTTTGTTTTAAAAACATAAGAAATGCCATACTGGGTCAGACCAAGGTCCATCAAGCCCAGTATCCTGTTTCCAGCAGCAGCCAATCCAGGTCACAAGACCCTGGCAGGTTCCCAAAAAGGCATACACGTTCCACAATGCTTGTCATGGGGCGAGCAGTGGATTTCCCTGGTCCTCTTTAATAATGATTTATGGACCTTTCTTCCAGGAACTTGTCCAAACCTTTTTTAAACCCAGCTACACTAACAGTTTTTACTACATCCTCCGGTAACGAATACCAGAGTTTGATTATGCATTGAGTAAAAAAATATTTTCTCTTATTAGTCTTAAATGGGTTGCGTTAAAGCTTCATTGCATATCCACTAGTCTTTCTACTTTTTGATGGTGTAAACAACCAATCTACATTTACCTGTTCCACTCCGTTTATTAATTTATCGATCTCTATCATATCTCCCCTCAGCCTTCTCTTTTCCAAGTTGAAGAGCCCCGATCTTTTAAGCCTCTCCAGATAGGGGTATCCTTCCATTTATTTTACCATTTTTGTCTCTCTTCTTTGTACTTTTTCTAATTCACCTATATCCTTTTTAAGATATGGCAGCCAGAATTGCACACAATATTCAAGGTGCAGTCGCACCACGGAATGATACAAAGGCATTAAAATATATTCTTTGTGTTTATTCTCCATTCCTTTTCTTATGATTCCTAGTATTCTATTTGCTTTCTTTGCCGCCGCTGTACATTGGGTGGAGTGTTTCAATGTATTATCCACCATGACACCTAAATCTTTTTCCTGGGTGGTGGTTTCTAAGGCGGTACCTTGCATCATGTAACGATAGTATGGGTTGTTCTTTTCTAGGTGCATAACTTTGCAATTATGCACATTAAATTTCATCTGCCATTTGGATGCCCCGTCTTCCAATTTTTCAAGATCCTCTTGCAATTTTTCAAACTCCTCTTACATTTTAACAACTTTGAATAATTTTGTGTCATCTGCAAATTTGATCACCTCACTTGTTATTCCTATTTTCAGGTAATTTATGAATATGCTAAAAAGCAGCTGGCCCAGCACAGATACCTGGGGTACTCCACTACTCACCTTTCTCCATTGAGAAAATTGGCTATTTAGCCCTACTCTCTGCTTTCTATGTTTTAACCAGTTCCTGATCCACAATACTATACTGCCTCCAGTCCCATGACTTTTCAATTTCGCCAAGAGTCTCTCTTTAGGGACCTTGTCAAAGGCTTTCTGAAAATCTAGATACACTGGCTCACCTTTGTCCACCTTCAAAAAAATATAATAAATATTTTTCTTGTTCATGCAGGCTAAAGATGCCCCCTGTTTATAGTTGGTGGTTAGTAGTGCAGCATCCACTTCCTTCTAGCCTGTGTGTTCGATGACTGCACTCCAGTTGTATATATGGGTTTCACTGCTACACTGTGGTCACTCAGTAAGGCCAGGATGAGCACAGATACACAGCAGAGGACAACTAGATGGCAGGGAATAATTGTTTTCTCCTGAGGCTATAAAACTGAGCTTACATCTTTGAATGTCAGTGAATTTAAAAAAAAACATGCACTTTGCAAGAAATACTTACAGGGATGTTTAAAAAACAGGAGTACATATATGGACTTAAGTAAATTGGGGTACAGTAGCTAACAAGAAATGCATTTTGATTTGTTCAGAACATCAAATGTAGAAATAGATAAATTAAAACTGATTTTTCTACATTTTGGCAGTGCCATATTATTATCTGTAATGTTTGAAAATAGTGAAATATTATGTACGATAGCATGGCACCTGGAAAAACGTTCATCAAGTAACTAGTTAGACAATTAAGTTGAGTAACATCAGATCCCTTCAGTTTTTAAACCAAGGTGTATCAGTGATGGATGTTATTTAGATAATTTGTATAAATTCAGTAATAATAAATGGACTTATGAATTTATCACCATTTCATACTTCCTACAATCTCACAAAAGACCTATAGAGGCTTCAGCTATAATGTATTACATAGAAACAGATGTTACACCATACTTCCTCTGATTGTTCCTCATTTTTTTCTTATCTGTACCATGTGTGTGTGTGAGTGTGTGTGTGTGTGATATCAAGAAACTTGTTGGCACTACTTTGATTGTTGACAGAAGGAAAAAAGTTACCTTGCATGAAATATATTCCATTCTGCATAAAGTCTTGAGTCTCTGTTAGTCAAAGGTTTGAAAAAAGCAATCTGTAGATCTTGCCGGTTAATAGAGACTATGGGGTGTTGAGAAGCACAGTATATTATTTCATTAAGTGCTTATTGGGAGAAGGGGGATTTAGCAGTAAAACTGCAGGCTTTGTGTGGCAAGGTCATGACCTTTAACAACTTTGGACCTGGTCTCTTTCATCTTACCAGTCCCTTGAGACCTTTAACTTGCAGAGGAATCGAATTTGATAAGCCGGGGCTAGACAGAACTCCGTATAGTTGTGGGGGCTACGTTCTCTCTCCTTTTTTTCCTCCTAAACAAAACAGATCTGAACTGAGCCAAGGAAACAAAAATGTATTGTTCCTCGCAGATGGAAGCAAGTGTCGCCTAGGTAACCAGATTAATCTCCTTTTTCTCTCCCTTCCTCTCTTGTAGTGCAGTAATCGTTGGGCTCTTTTCACAAAAAGCCAGCCTCAAAGCTGAGGCTCTAACTAGGTTCCTAATTAGCTGCAATTTACAATGAAGACAACATGATGAGATAATAGAAATTTGCAAAATAATGACATACCTCAGCAAAATATTCCTCCTCCTAAGAACCATTTTTATACAAAAACAATAAAGAGGGCCCTTCTAAAGCAAAGCTGAAAAAATGGTGGTGTATTATGTGAGACAGAACATTATTGTTCGTCTCTTGTTCCCCCAATCAACAGCTTATTGTTTGGCATCTTAAATAAAAATGACTCAAATATAGGCCACATAATGATCTCCATTGCGCTAATATATACAGAGTAGTCAAAATGTATCTGAGCCAAAGCCAATAGGGCTGATAGAGTAGCGAGGCCTAGGAAGGTAATTTACAATACAATGCTACCTCAAAAAATATAGAGAAGGTAGAGGGAGTAGGAATAAGCATTAGTACTCTTCTTAAATCATCCATTCTTTCTGATTCCAATAATTATGTTCTCTGACATAAGACAAAAAGGTACATAAACGCAGACCTGAACTGATGAAGGGATAGCTAGCTATCATGGAAAGGATTTGTTATGTGGTAGCTAACTGAACTGGAGCAGCCTCCAGACAGTTAATATTCTCTTGAGTGACTTCAAAGAGTATGATAAAAAAATTCACACTAAGTCAGCAGAGAAAAAGGGAGAAAGAATAGAGAGGGCTGGTGCAAGGATATGATATGCTCTAGGCAAACCTTTGACTTTGCTTCTCCCTGATCTTCTGTCAAGTCCATAGCTCCTTTCCCCTCAGAAATTTTGATAATGAAAATCAACAATCATGATTACCACGATTTCACGCCTCCCAGAAAAATCCTATGCAAAATGGACTTCATACATTGCTTTGTATAGCGCCAATATTTAAAGGGTTTATGCGGTTTGCAGTACCTGCAAACTGCATAAACTCCAGTGAGCAAAATATTTAGTGAAATCATAGGAAGTAACCAGATAGTGCCACTGAATATCCCCACAGACCATTTGGCACAGTTGGGTTAGTGCCAGTTTGGTCCATGAGTGGGGTTGGAGCAGTCCCAGCAATATTCATCATGCTGATCAGAAAGGTAACTGCATAAAGGTAGGACAAAATAAAGGGTTTCCTGACTTTATACATTTTTTGCTATTCAGTTAGCAGCTGTATATTGCAATGAAGCTACAATGTGTCACTTTTAAGACTAATTGGAGAAAATATTTTTTCACTCAGTGCGTAATCAAACTCTGGAATTCGTTACTGGAGAATGTAATAAAAGCTATTAGTGAAGCTATGCTTAAGAGGTATGGACAAGTTCCTGGAGGAAAAGTCTATAAACCATTATTAAAGTGAACTGGGGAAATCCACTGCTTACTCCTGAGATAAGCAGTATGGAAGCTGTCTATATTTGGGAACCTGACAAGTACTTGTGACCTGGATTGGCCGCCTTTGGAAACAGGATATTGGACTTGATGAACCTTTTGGTCTGACCCATATGGCATATTTTATATTCTTACACGTTGATGGCGAAACCAGATAGTCAGTGCAATATGCTGGATAGGTTCCAGTGCTGAATATCCGCTTTTACTTTTGCCCACAGTGGTCAAGCACTTTAGAAATATTTAATGCTGTGGGTTCAGTATTGGGCCCTATATATTTCCATAATAAGGACTATTTACAAAAGCCATTTATCCAGGTAAATTTACTATTTAAAAACAGCCCACCCTCTCTGTGAGTAAAAATACACACTAATGGCTCTTTGCATTTGTGTGGCTGTCAGGACCTATTGTTTCTCTTCAAGTGCAACTGCTCCTGGCCATGCCTCAGAAGCTGCTGCCCTAGGTGATTGCCTGGCTCACCTAATTGTTACGTCACCGCTGAAGAGAGAGAGAAAGATAAAGAGGAATCCTTGTAAAAGGAAAAGGACCTTTAAAAATACTCTCTATCTTGAGTCCTAAGAACAGAGCAAAAGAGATAATATGCAATAATAACGTATGTACTGTAGTTTCAGGAGAAGAAGCATTGTTTGCATATTTTGAGTAAACAGTGCAGCTTAATATGTTTCAGCAGCTGATATTTGACATTTTGCTTCTCAAAGAGTAAACTATTGACAATAAGTCATCAATGACAAGTGATACACGGTACTTCTTCTGAATTTGGAAGCTTGCAGGGTGGATGTGAAGAGAGCTGAAAGAAACATGAGCCAAAGGCATGGCAATAACAGACTGTCCAAATCATGGTAACAGACTGTCCAAATCATTAAAAATAACAAATAAATTAGTCCTTATTCACTTTTGGGCTGGCAGTTACAAGTTGAGCTGAACATGCACACACTAAGGGCCATTGAACTGTTATAAAAATAACCACAAGCAGAAACAAATGCATTATCTCTTTAGTTGAATCCTGAAACTACTTGGAACAAAATTTTCAAACGGCTGCTGCAAAATCACCTGCCCGATATGTGGGTAGAATTACACACATACATCTCACATTGGTATAAATTTACCCAGTGTTTGAAGAGGTGTTCGGTTCACCATGGTGCGATTGTAGAGAAGTTTGTACTAAATGTGCATACTTTTGAAAATTCAAGTATATGCACGTATTTTAATCCAGAAAACTCATGCATCCCAAACAGCAGTGCAAATACACGTGAAGAGTTTTTGTGCAGTAATTCTCAAAGTGAAAAAACATGCATACTTTTGCTCTGAAAATTTGGCAAAGTCCACAGAATGAAAAGTGTGTGTGTACTTTTTACTTTTATGTGTAGTTATACAATTACCCCTTCAATAGTTACATGCTTGATTTAGCATAAAGAAACTAGGTAGAAAAACGACATCGAAGTTGAGACATTAACAATTAGCAAGGTATTTTCCTAAAGGCTTAGAAACATAGAAACATAGAAAAATGACGACAGAAAAAGACCACATGGCCTATCTAGTCTGTCCTTCCATATCAACAAACTTGTTGTTTGTAAAATACAGTACATATAAAGCCATGAAAAATAAATATGCATTTGGTGGCAAGCACACTGAGAGCAGCTATTTTACAAAGAAACATGTTTATAAAAAGAGCAGAAAAGAGGGCATCATCAGTTGAAGTTGTGCTTATGTAAATGTTGCAGCTTACACGTGAATGTCGGCCTTTCCGAGTGTAAAGGGCAGCTTTCATAAAGCTGAACAGCCCTGTTATGAAAGTATGAGGTAGCTTTTGACCAAAGACACGTAAGCACAATTGCTCATTCGATCACAGAAGCACATCTTGGGTCCAAATGAGCTGCCAGCTGACACACCTGCCTTAGAACATGTGTAAATGTTGATGTCCAGTTTTTTTTAAGTATTTATGCATAGCACCTGTAAAATCAGATATACATGTATACTTTCCTAACCCACCCAAACCACATCACAACATACTCCTTGTAAACTGTGCATGCTATGGATCTAAAGGTGTAAACTGTGGTTTTCTGAAATTGCTCTTTACATGTGTAGGGAATTTACATGTGTAAATGCTGGATAAGCTCTCAAAAATGACCTCCTAATGGTGACATTATCAGACTCTCTGGTTTGCTTGCAGGATCTGCAAAGTCATTCTTAAAAGAATATTTCCCCCAGTTACCTTTATAAAATCTGTTTATGTGCAGATTTGGAGTTTATGTGCAGATTTGAAGAATAGGTACAAAGTATGCTCTGAAAGTAAGCACAATGATTTCAAAATCAAATCACTGCACTAAGGGGAATGTTTATTAAGATTTGTGTCAACCCTAAAAATGAGTGTGGGGGTGGAGCTCAACCCACTTTATCAAATGGAGGCATGTGTCACCCTTGCCATCCTATTTGGTAGCAGTAAGTGCACCCACACTAAGTGCAAAATTGCTGTGGAGCATGTGGCAAAAATGTGTGCACAACATGGGATGTGCATGCTCCATCACAGAACTACTCAGCAACCAGTAACCGAGGTATCCGGATGGACCTCCCCGCACACTACATCGTATCTCCAGCCACATCTCGGCTCCACCACTCCACCCGCTCCCCCCCCCCTCTTCGATGCCCCATACACAAAACATAATCTCACTGAGGTTTGGCATAACAATGTTTCTTTATTGGTCGCAGCTACATAATCATAAACCAACACCGGCCCAACAAGGGCCAATTCAACTTTTAATTCCACACAGCAACTCCTCCCCCCCCCACCCCAATCCGGATGATGCCCGCCACCAGCCGTTTTTAGCAAGGTGGTGCATCATCCACCCCCCGTTCCCCCTTCCTCCGCCTCGGCGTGCTATTAGCAAAGGCCGGCTCCAGTTGCTTTCCTCCGGGTAGAGACCCCAACAGTGATGTCTCTCCCAAACTAAGGAGCACATCGCTCCCCTGCAAAGTGGCCTCAGCTGCCAATGCACCGCTGGGTCGGCGAGCGCCAGCTCGCTACCCCGCCTACACACTCCCACAACTTCAACACCACTCATCCCCACCCAGCTACGACAAGACCCACCCCCTCTCCCCCCCCCACCGCATGCCCCCCAAAAACATAACACGAGGGCGGGTGGGAAGGGACACCTGTTTTCTTCGCCGGCCACGGCAGGAAGAGGGAGATCGCACGCCAACGATCTCCCACGCTTCCTGGTCGGCACCGCCCCCCCAGCCGCCAGACCCAATCGGCTCGCCCCACGTCACAGCGTGGGTAGGATGCCAACGGCGCCGGCTCACTTCCAGCCACTCAACGCCCCCCCCCCCAGCACAACTCCAGCGGGCTCGGCCCCCGGGGACCCGGTTACTCCGCCGGCCTCGGGACCGAGCCCAGCGGCACCGCGGGATAACTGCGCACAATATTCAAAGTATGGTTGCACCATGGAGAGATACTAAGGCATTATAACAGCCTTGGTTTTATTATACATTTCTTTCTTTATGATTCCTAACATTCTATTTTCTTTCTTGGGTGCTGCTGCAGACTGAGCAGAGGATTTCAACATATTATCCATGATGATGCCTAGATTTTTTCCTGGGTGGTGGTTCCTAATGTAGCACCGTATATCATGTAACTGTAGTTTGGGTTGTTCTTCCCTAAGTGCATTATTTTGCAGTTATATACATCAAATTTCATTTGCCATTTGGACACCCAGTCTCCCAATTTCTCAAGGTCCTCTTGTAATCTTTCACAATCCCCTTTGAAAAATTTTGTGTCATCTGCAAGTCTGATCACTTCACTCGTTGTTCCTATTTCAAGGTCATTTATAAATATATTAAAAAGTAGCAGGCCCAGCACAAATCCCTGGGGTACTCCACTGTTCATTGTTCTCCTTTGAGCAAACTGGCTATTTAGTCCTACTGTCTGTTTTCTATCTTTTTACCAGTTCCCAGTCCACAATAGTACACTGCCTCTATGACTTTTTAATGTCCTCAAGCATCTTTCATGGGGGATCTTGTCAAAGGTTTTCTAACATACAGATAAACTATATCAACTGGCTCACCTTTATCCACTTGTTTATTCCCATCTTCAAAAAATATAGCAGATTAGTGAGACAAAACTTTTCTTGGCTAAATCCATCTTGGCTTTGACCCATTAAACCATGACTATCTATATGTTCAATAATTTTGTTCTGTTTAATGGTTTCTACCATTTTGCCCAGCAATGATGTCAGGCTCATTGGTCTGTAGTTTCACAGATCACCCTTTTTTTAGAAAAAATTAGTGTTACGTTGGCCACTTTCCAGTCTTTAGGTACTACACATGATTTTAATGATAGTTTACAAATTATCAATAGGAGGTCTGAAATCTCATATTTTGTTTGTTTCAACACCCTTGGATGTATACCATCTGGCCCAGATGATTTGCTACTTTTTATTTATCAAATTGCTATATTACATCTTCTAGGCTTAGTAAGATTTGTTTCAATTCCTTAAATGTATTACCTTTAAATATCATTTCTGGCATGGGTAACTTCCATAATTAATTCAGTAAAGACAGAAGCAAAGAATTCATTCAGTTTCTCCACTATGGCCATGCCTTCTTTAGTGCTCTTTTTACCTTTATCATCTAAAGGTACAACTGACTTTCTCGCAGCATTTTTTGCTATATTTACCTAAAAATATTTTTATTATGAATTTTTGCTTTCAGAACAAGCTTCTTTTCAGATTTTCTCTTTGCCTTATCAGTGCCTTTCATCTACTTGCCAGTGCCTATATTGTTTCCTGTTTTTGTCATTTGGCTCTTTCTCCATTTTCTGAAAGACGTTTTTTTGTCTATAACAGTCTCTCTGACTTCACTTTTAAACCATGCGGGCAGTAATTTGGCCTTTCTTCCAGCTTCTTAAACTGTGGAGTATTTCTGGTCTGGGCTTCCAATATAGCATTTTTAAAGAATGCCCAGGCTTGATATAAACTCTTAACCTTTGCAGATGCTCCTTTTAGTTTTTTCTTAACTATTTTCATTGTGGTTATCTTGAAAAACTGACTGGTTAGGGCAGACCTTGACAAATTTTATTTGGATTTAGGAGCCAGGCCAAAGTTGTAGGAGCCATTGGTTGTGACTTCCTCATGTCCTAACCACCCCCCACCCCAATTGAGCCATGCAATGCAGGGAGAATCTCCAGCTCACTTTTTTGGCAGTGTGGCACAAGAAACAAAAACAAGGTGAAAAGTGCACACACATAGTTTGGCAAATCAGTATGTTTCCCCTTCCTCCATTTGCAAACTCATAAATGTCTGAGGGCTGGGCAAAAGAGTTTGAAGAGAGGTGATAAAGTGTGTCTTGTTATGGTAACAGGGACTGTATGAAGCATCTATAGACAGGAATATATAGATAACAACAGCTATAGATTCAGGTAGAAGTGTCTGTGTATGTGTGTGGTGCAATGATGGTTTGCCTGTCTAAGCATGGGATGTGGCAGTAGGTACCTCTGTGTGTATGGGATGCAGGGCTACAGTGCTGCAGTGAATGTGTGTGTGTGCTGCAGAGATGGGGTGCTTCCATGTATGTGTTTGTGTGATGCAGCAGGGGGGTGCCTGTATCTGTGTTTGAAGTGAGAGTGTGTGTGTGATACAGAAGTGAGCTGTCTATGTGTATGTGTATGGTGCAAAAGTAACGTACCTGTATGTGTGTAAATGTATGGTGCAGAGGTGAGGTGCCTGTATCAGTGTGTGCTGCATATGTGAAGTGCCTGTGTGTGTGTATGTAGTGCAAAGATGGAGTGACTGTGTAGGTGCCTGTGAATGTGTGGTGCTAAGGTGAGGTACTTATGTGTACACTAGCATGTGTGTGTGGTGCCTTTCTATCTAGTACAGACTTGGGGTGTGTGTGCATCTATGCGTGTCATGTGGAGGTGGGGTAGGGTGCTTGTGTGTTCTGGGTGGGAAGAATGCACCTTTTGGCATATATACATTGTGCCCTTTTGTAGCCCAGGCATTCATCCCTTTCACCCCCAACACCTTATACTCTTCCCTTCCTCCTTAAACCCCTCTCCTGCTCCCCTCACCACCACTTTCTGTTCCCCTTCCAAGATCTCTCTCCTTCTTCCTCCCCCCTAGGACTCCCACCCCTGCCCTCAATTCCTCTATCTCCCCCTTATTTCTGAAGTCATTGTCCCCCTTAAATTTTTTATGCCTCCTCCCCCTTCCTATCTAACCTTTTGGCTGCTGCAGGCCATGATACAAAGCTATCATCTTTTTTTTTATTCCTGCAGGAGATGGGATCATCACGTGCAGTCAGCTGCCATCCAGATGAGGGTTACCAACAGAGCAAGACTAGAAAGATGTTCTTTACATTGACAAAATGTCTAAAATTTATTTATTTTATTTATTTATTTAACATCTTTTATATACCGCACTCTTCGTCATCAGCGCGGTTTACATTTTAACAAGTTCTTAAGCTGAAACTTTTCAATGGAAGCCCCACAAACAGGGCATTGCAGTAATCTATTGGGGTTAACACTAAGGACTGGACTTACATTTGAAATTAACTAGTCAAAAATTACTTCAATGAACCAAATAAGACACAATGGAGATAATTTTATAAACCTTATGTTCGGGGGTGGTAGCAAGATAGCATAGGAGTAGAAGCATAGCTTCAACGTGGTTTGGATTTTTTCTTATTAAGATAACATTATATTATGAAGGAAAAGTTGAATAGATCCCCCTCCCCGAAGCAACTTACCCCCAGAACTTGACTGATAACTCTCATGGCTTTGCTCTACCACCACTGGGAGGTTCCATGGACTCAGGAGTGAGAAAAACCGCCGATTTGTAGAGAAATGTATTACTTAGCTCAGTAGGCCCGGCTGTTCCTTTGGGACCATGGGACATGGAGCCTGCAAATTCATGTGGCAGTGCCGCTGCAGCAATGACAGCAAATGTGGTCAGTGGGGGATGCCTCCTATTCCCATGAAGAGTGAGAGAGTAGTGTCTGTACCCAGAATTGACACCATACCTGCAAGTTGGATCCAACATTCGAGATGTGCACGCTGAAGCCCATGCGGAGGAGACACTAGAGAAGTACTTGTTATGTGAGTTTAGTGATGGCCCGTTTGAAGAGCTGCTGTCAAGAATAACAACACTGCAACCACGGGTGATTACCCTGGAGATGATAAGGAATACATACATGGGGTTTTTCAAGATTTATTCCTTCTTTTATAAAAAAATGCATCTAAGATTCAGGATTTGGAGTTACAAGTTGCTAATAAGGCTTTTAAAATGGAGGAAATGTGAACTTCTGTTTCTTACTTTTTTAGTGCTGTCTCCTAGTGACCCTGTTGCTTCTGGGTTTTCTTGGGAATGTATCACTGAAAGTAGATTGCCAGACCTTTTCTTCCAAGGCAATGGAGGGTAAAGTAACTTGTCCAAGGTCATAAAGAGTGCCAGGGGGAATTGAACCCTTGATCTACTGGGTACTAGGCAGACTGCTCTAACGTCTAGGCTACTCCTCCACATTTCTTTGCTTAAATCTAATCAAATGCCTAGGTTTCAAGAAAATAAGAACATAATGCCATACTGGGTCAGACCAAGATTCACAAGTCACAAGTATCTGGCAGAAAGGTACACAAGTTCCACAATGCTTGACCTGAGGCAAGCAGTGCATTTCCTAGATCCTCTTTAATGATGGTTTATGGACCTTTCCTAGAGGAATTTGCCTAAACCTTTTCTAAACCCAGTTACACTAAGGGGGTTATTCTGAGGCACGAAAAGCAAGGACAGCTTTTCCCTCCTGTCTAACTTCCCTGACAGTTGTGCGGGGAAGGTAGACGGGGGCAGGTAAGGGGTGGCATGGGGGCGGAGAGTGGGCAGGCAGTGGGCGGTCACCGGCCTTGGATGTACAGGGCCGATTCTAATGTTAGCCCTGTATGTCCAGGGCCATTGAAATGACTGGAAAGTTATTCCACGACCGAGGTGGAATAACTCCCCTGGTCGTGTTCTTTTAAGCAGACCGGAGCGCAGAAGGGGCTGGGGGGGGGGGGGGGAGAAAGTTAAATCCCTGCAGCCTGATCCTGGCCTTAGGAGGCCGGATCAGGGGTCGGGCTGTGGGGAATTAACTCTTTAAGCAGTGGCCGGCATCGCAGCTTTTAAATGGAACTGCAGTGCCATGGCAACAGGACGCATGGCACCATGGCTCCATTTAAAAGCTATGGCTGAGCTAGCTGGGCTATGGCTGTACCCCACAGGATCAGAATCGTGATCTCCTTTGTACGTATGGGTCAGCCCAGAAGTACAAAGGAGATGTACGTCAGGATCAGAATCGGGCCCTAAGAGTTTTACTACATTCTCTGGTAATAAATTCCAGAGTTGATTACATTTTGCATGAAAAAGTATTTTCTCTTATTAGTCTTAAATGGGTTGCATTATATCTTCATTGCGTGTCTCTTAGTCGTTCTACTTTTTGATGGTGTAAACAACCAATTTTCATTTATCTGTTCCACTCCATTGATTAATTTATAGACCTCTATCATATTTCCACTCAGTCATCTCTTTTCCAAGATAAAGAGCCCTAACCTTTTAAGCCTTTCCTCAAAGGGGTATTCGTCCATCCCCTTTACCATTTTGGTAACTTTTCTCTATTTCTCTTTCTAATTCTGCTATCCCTCACTTGGTTTACAGCTTGTCGTGCTGTGAGGGCTTGTGTGCATCAGTGATGCTGAGAGCTAAACTATCGGTAGTTTAACTACTGGCAGGGTCTCCCAAGATGGACAGGTCTCAGCTGAGATGCCAGACCAAGACAAACCACCCATCTGGGCAGCAGCAGAATGGGATAGTGTTGACGGTGGAGGATCACATTTCTGTGACAACGGCAACAACACCAAACTTAAACTGTGCGAAAGAAAGGCCCGGCAATCTACTTCTGTATCTTGCCATGAAAACCCAATGGATAATTACAACAAAGCAAATTGTGCTGTAGTGCTGGAAGATGAGACCCCCAGGTTGGAAGGCACTCAACTAGCTTGGGGAAGAGCTGAAGACTTTTCAGAGTAAAGCCAGCATTTATGATGTGGTTGGATCAAACAGCAACTATGGGTACCAGTCTGTCAACAATGAGCCGCCTGACTGAAGACCAAACACAATTTATTTATTTACATTCTCTTATATACCATGCTATTCTGCATCAGTGCGGTTTACAATGAACAAACTGCAATTACATTGAACAGGGCATTATAACTTGGAGATAACTATTTTACAGGGAACATGGGCTATGGAGGGTTAAGTGGCTTGCTCAAGACCACAAGGAGCACCTGTGGGACTAGAAACCCCAGTCCTTCCAGCCCAAGGTTGCTGTCCTCTAGTGGGATTTGAACCCCCGACCTTCTGGCCTGAAGTACCTTGCCCCAACCACTAGGCCACTCCTCCACTCCAATTTAGGATAGCTATCCAGAGGGTCGCCATGAGTCGACTCCAACTCGACGGCACTTAACAACAACAACAATTCTGCTATATCCTTTCTAAGATATGGCAACAGGAATTTCACAAAATATTCAAGGTGCGGTTGCACCATGGATCGATACAGAAGCATTATAATATCATTGGTTTTATTCTCCATTCCTTTCCTTATGATTTCTAGCTTTATATTTGCTTTCTTGGCTGCTGCTGCAGACTGGGTGGAGGGTTTCAATGAATTATCCATGATGACGCCTAAATATTTTTCCTGGGTGGTGATTGCTAATGTGGAACCTTGCATTGTGTAACCATAGTTGGTGTTGTACTTTCCTAGGTGCATAACTTTGCACTTATCCACATTAAATTTCATCTGTCATTTCAACGTCCAGTCTTCCAGTTTATCAACTTCCTCTTGCAATTTTTCACAATCCTCTTCTATTTTAACAACGTTGAATAATTCTGTGTCATCTGCAAATCTGAACACTTCATTCATTATTCCCATTTCCAGGTCATTTATGAATATGTTAAAAAGCAGTGGACCCAGCACAGATCCCTGGGGTACTCCGCTGTTTACTGTTCTTCAATGAGAAAATTGGCTATTTAACCCTACTCTTTGTTTTCTATCTTTTAACCAATTCCTAATTCACAATGGCACACTGCCTCCTATCCAATGACTTCTTAATTTTGTCAAGAGTCTCTCATGAGGGACCTTGTCAAAGGTTTTCTGACAATCCAGTTACACTATGGGGCAGATTCTGCAAGGCGACTAGCAGGGCTGTACTTCCCCACTAGCCATCCTGGCCCTAATCTGCAACTCCCCTCGCCACACAATCAGAGCATCTGTGCCTGCAGAACTGGAGGAGGGCGGGAGGGGGCAGTGAGTGGGCGAAGGAAGGGCAGGCAGAGGTGGCAGGACATACAGGGCTGATTCAGGTCATGGCCCTGTACATCCTTTGGGTGCAGACTGGATGTGCCACTTATTCCACTGCGGAAGTGGAATAATTGATAGGGATTTTGGCGATCAGGCCCAGGAGCCACCCTCAGGGCCAGGACCAGAGATTGATAGGTCTCTGCTGCCCGATCTTGGGACTTGGCTGCCCAGTCCAGGGTCGGGCAGCGGCATAACAGGGGGTTGGCATGTTGGTGGGATGCATGGCAAGTGGGGAGGATGTCCCTGCAGTGATGCAGGGGCATGCCAGACCATCTCAGTGTCTGCTGAGGGTCATCCAGATGGCCCAGATGTGCCCCTGGGGGAATTGGGCTCCACATCAACTGGTTCACCTTTGTCTACCTGTTTATTCACACCTTCAAAAATATATAACAGATTAGTAAGAAAAGACTTTCCTTGGCTAAATCCATGTTGGATTTCTCCCATTAAACCATGACTATCTACATGTTCAGTGATTTTATTCTTTATAATGGTTTCTTCCATTTTGCCTGCTACTAACGTCAGGGTCACCGGTCTGTAGTTTCCTGGATCACCCCGGAACCCTTTTTAAAAATTGGCGTTACATTGGCCATTCTCCAGTCTTTAGGTACTACAGATTATTTTAATGATAGTTCACAGATTACTAATAGTAGGTCTGCAATCTCATATTTCAGTTCTTTCAACACCCTCGGTTGTATTCCATCTTGTCCAAGTGATTTGCTACTCTTCAGTTTATCAAATTGCTATATTACATCTTTCAGGTTTATCAAGATTTCTTCAATTCTTCTGATTCATCACCCTTAAATACCATTTCAGGCATGGGTAACTTCCCTAAATCCTCTTCAGTAAAGACTGAAACAAAGAATTCATTCAGGCTGTCTACTATGGCCTTATCCTCCCTTAGAGCCCCCTTTACCCCTCTATCATCTAATGGCCCAACTGACTCTCTCACAGTTTTTCTACTACGAATGTTCTTGAAAAAGTTTTTATTATGTGTTTTTGCTTTCACGGCAGGATTTTTTTTCAAATTGTCTCTTTGCCTTATCAATGCCTTCCATTTAACTTACCAGTGCTTATGTTTTTTTCCTTTTATTGTCATTTGGCTCCTTTTTCCATTTCCTGAAAGATACTTTTTTGGCTACAACAGGAAAGCTTCATCTTGATGTGGCAGGAAGTGATCCTGTAGCTAGTACCTGTTCTCCTGGTCATGTAAGACCCTCTCACACCGAGGGGGTTTCTACAGGGACATGTGTCCATGAGGGAAGGGTTAGGATGGCCATTATAGGTAGTGATTCAATCATTAGACATGTAGATAACTGGGTGGATGGTGGATGAGAGGATCGCCTGGTAATATGCCTGCCTGTTGCAAAGGTAGTGGACCTCACATGCCACCTAGACAAGGGGAGGAGCCTGCTGTCTTGATACATGTTGGTACCAATGACATACAAAAGTGTGGGAGGGAGGTTCTGGAGGCCAAATTTAGGCTTTTAGGTAGGAAGTTGAAATCCAGAATGTCCAAGGTAGCATTCTCTGAAGTGCTTCCCATTCCATGTGCAGGACCCAGAAGGCAGGCAGAGTGTGGATGAGATGGTGCAAGGAAGAGAATTTTGGATTTGTTACGAACTGGGCAACATTCTGGAGAAAGGAGGGGCTCCACCCTAACTGGGATTAAATCAGGCGGATGACAGTAACCTTTAAAGAGGAGATGGAGCAGATTTTAAACTAGATAATAGAGGACAACCGAGAGTTGCCCAAGAGCGCATGGTTCAGAAGGATGTATCCTTGAAGGATACTAGTGAAAGAGGAAAGCTAGGATATCCCAACAGAGAAGTTCCAATAACTATAAAAGTAACCAGATGATCTTAAGTACAAAACAGACAAAATGGAAAGATTCCAAATTACTGATAACCTGATTACTGTCAACTGATAACCAAATTAATATGAATAAAATACAATCTCTAAAATGCCTGGATTGAAATGCCAGATGTCCAAAAAATAAGATGGGAGAGTTAGAATATATAGCACTAAATGAAAGGTTAAATTTTATTGGTATCTCAGAGACCTGGTGGAAGAAGGGCAACCAATGGGACACTATGATACCTGGGTACAAACTACATCACAATGATTGAGTGGATCAAATTGGTGGAGGGGTTACACTCTGCCTTAGAGAGGGCATGCAGTCACACAGGATTAAAGTTTTGCAGGAAACAAAATTCACTGTTGAATCTCTATGGATAGAAATTCTATGTAAAAAGAGGAAGGCGATGGAAGTGGGGGTGTACTACCGACCACCTGGCCAGAATGAACAGATGGATGATGAAATGCTCAAAGAAATCAGGAAAGCTAACAAAATTTACAACATAGGTAATAATGTGTGATTTCATTTACCCTGGTATCGACTGGGTCAGTGTCACAGCAGGACATGTTGGAGAGATAAAGTTTCTAGATGAACTGGTTGCTCCAAGAAGCAGTCATTTATTTCATGAATGACTCCTGCTTCCCCCCCCCCCCCTCACGATCCACCAATTAGAGACTGCAGAACCAGTATTTTAAAGAAAGAATACGCTGCCGAACACCCTCTTCAGCTCCAACCAGCCCTAGCAGCAGCGGGAAGCAGAAGGTGAGCTCCTCCTGCTCCCCCCCCCCCCCCCACAATCCACCAATCAGAGGCTCCAGAACCGGCTTAAAAGTAAGAACACTCTCAGGCGTGCCCGCACTCTGCATGCTCGTGCCTAAGGGCCAAGCCAAAGGGCCCTTTGGCATGGCCCTTAGGCGGGGAACTTAGAGCAGCACATTACATCACTTGCTTCAGCTGCACAAACTCTGAACATGTGAATTGAATCTACTATGTCACGCTGTCAATACTCCAGAGCACAGCCATTCAATCTGCCTATAAAAAGAAAATTTCTAGCTCATATGCAGAGGCTTCTGCTCCTAACCACTGTGAACACAGTATATTGTCATTGTTGTATTATCATGTGCAAGCTGGCAGGTTAGCATTATTGAAAACTCTAAAGAGGACAATTTAGACTGTTATGCTTACTCTCTTTCTGTCTGAGACATACCAACATCAACCAAAATCATTACTTTGTATCCAAATCTGTAACAATAACTGTTACTTTATGTTTCAAATCCACTACAATGTTACATTGTTCTTGGGTTTCCTGCTAACGCTTTATTAGAGATCAACTCATCCACCTTAATCCACAACCTTAGGCACTGCACAATACTCCACATCCCAAACAGACAAAACCCTACACACCAATCATACTCCTCTTCGTTACCTTGACCAATATAACATATACTGCTACTAGAAAACATTCCTCCATACTCCTGGCCAACCAAAATGGAGTACAAAGTCATAGTCACCAGCATTCTATTGCTCACTCTACTGACTCACAACATATCGAATGCATACACCCAGCAATGTAACGTGATCGCACCACTTGCCATACCCATCATAACACATGCCCAAGACATGTACCTACCCATTACTATAAAAATCCCTACTACTCTAACAAACATAGGCCCTACAACAGACTTATCCACATTAACCCAACAATCAGACTTGATGTCCAGAGAGGTATGCTGTCTGCCTGGTACCAAAATCCAAGATGTTACGGAGAGTTTGCCGACACTCATCAAGCCCTCTGACTATTACCCAATGTTGCTAATCCATGTTGGAACAAATGATACTGCCAGATATCCCTCTGAGCGTATCAAAAGTGACTTCATGACTCTGGGACAGAGGGTGAAGCAGCTAGGTGCACAGGTGGTGTTCTCTTTAATCCTCCCTGTTGAGGGTAAAGGCCAAAACAGAGAGGCTCGCATCCTGGAGATGAATGCATTGCTGTGTGGATGGTGTCATCGAGAGAGTTTTGGTTTCCTAGACAATGGGATGCTGTTCCAAGGGTTGCAGAGCAGAGATGGCATCCATCTGTCCAAGAAAGGTTGACACATCTTCAGTAGTAGACTGGCTAATCTACTGAAGAGGGCTTTAAACTAGATTCATTTGGGATGGGTGAAGAAAGCCCCCAGGTAAGTGATACATTAAATACCTTTATGGAAATGGGTAACAGGGGTAACATATGGAAAGCAGTGTGTATAAATGTCCGTAGCATGGGAAATAAGATCCCTGATGTTGAAGCTTTAGTGGGAGTGGCCAATTTAGTGGCAGTTACAGAAACATGGTTCACAGAAAACCATGACTGGGATGTATCTATACCTGGCTATACTTTATTCAGAAAGGACAGGGTAGGAAGAAGGGGAGGAGAAGTGGCACTATATGTAAAAAATACTATTAAAGCTTTGGAATTACAGAGCTTAAAAGGGAGAGAGGAGGCATTGTGGGTTAAACTAGAAAGAGGGAAAGAGAAATCTATTTACATTGGCATGATATACAGACCTCCCTCACAAGATGAAGAGGTGGACAGAGAGTTAATTGAAGACATACACAGCATTGCTAGGAAAGGGGAAGTGCTACTGAAGGGGATTTCAATATGCCAGATGTTGATTGGCAAATTCCTGCTGCAGTATCATCTAAAAGTAAAGAGATCCTGGATTCTCTACAGGGAGAACTATTCAGGCAATTGGTAACAGACCCCACACGTGAAGGGGCCATACTGGACTTTGTGCTTACCAATGGTGAAAGTGTTTCTGATGTTATAGTGGGAGGTCATTTTCCATTCAGTGATCACCAGATGGTGTGGTTCAGTATTAGGACTAGGACTGTTAGAATCCATTCAAAGGTGAGGGTTTTAGACTTTAGGAAGACTAACTTTGCCAAGATGGGCCAATACCTCAGGAAGTCATTAACAGGATGGAAACAGCAGGGGGAAGTAGAAAAAAAATGCGCAAGATGAGTCACGTGATGTGGTGAAAGTGAGTGGACGCTGATCGCTCGATCTCTGGGTTCCCTTGTCCCTACCGGGGTAAGAGCCGTGTTTCAGCCATAGCACTGAGATAACAATACAGCTAGAGTGGTCAGAGTGCGGGGCATACGGAGTTCGCTGAAAGAAAAGCATGGCTGCGGTGGTGAAAGCGGGCAGAAGGGAGAGAGAACATGCGGCCAGGCAGCCTAAGATGGTGGACTCCCCTCCAGTGCCAAATTTGCCCGTTTTGCTGGCATTTCTTGAGGACATCTCAATGGCAGTGGCTGGCATGCTTTCCGCCCAATTTGGTGCTTTGCACAATAAGATGGACGTGTTGCAGGAATCCCTGGGCTTCTTGGGAAACCGGATGCACAAAGCGGAGGCTCGCATCACACAAACTGAGGAGGGAATGGAGGCGGTCTTGCAGGAGGGAAAGCACATGCAGACAGCGCTCTGGGCCCAGGCAGCCAAACTGGATGATCTGGAAAACAGATCTAGACGGAATAACCTCCGTTGTTTGGGCATTCCAGACAAGGTCTTAGACAAAGAACTAAAGGCTTATTTAGAAGCTCTGATGGCATGGATCCTGGAGGGGGGAGAGGAGTGTGGCCTTATCAGACTTTAAAGAGCACACAGATTGGGGCCTAAGCTGCCAAGTGCTTGCAGGCCCAGAGTGATCTTCGTAAAATTCCTGGAATTCCCGCAAAAAGAGGCTGTGCTGCGTGCTTCCAGAAAACAAGGGGTTTTTGTGCAGGACAATATTAAAATAAGGGTTGCACAGGATTATTCAGTGGCCCTGAGCCAATGCAGGAGAGCATATGCGCCCCTATGCCAGAAGCTGGCAGATGCCAGCATTAAATTTACAGTCCAATACCCTGCCAGATTACATGTCATGTTTGAAGGAGTGCATCGGATTTTTGAGACAGTGGCGGAAGCGGCCCAATACACAGAGGAGATAATGCGGAGAGCAGCAGCGACATCTAAGGAAGAGCAAGTCAGCGGGTCATGAGCTAGGCCTGAAGCGAGTACTGGCCGCTGGTAGCACCAGAGGATGGAGGGGATTGGTGCTGGAGAGTCCATAGAAATGGAAGGTGGAAGCAGGATCTGCTGGTAATAGGCTCTGGACTTGCAATAAAGCAGAGATAATGACATAGCCCTCATATGCGTGAACATTGGAGAAGTGGAGGCTGGGACATTGATCTCCGAAAAAATTTTTTTTTGAGATATGGTGGACTAGACGCTGAAAAGGTTTAATAGTCTGCTTGAAGACGTATATGTATCTAGTTGTGTTATTCTATGGAACTGTTTTGTTTGCATGCTGTTCTCTTTCTTCCCTCCCCTTGTTGGGCAGCAGTAACACCCCTGAGCCATAGACGACAAGGGGAAGACGGTAATTTGTGATAGATTCAAAACCGGGGTCTGCATGTAATGGAGAGATAGGGAGTTGGGGGGTGGGGGGGATGCTGTGGGGACTGGGGCTGGGGGACCGCAGGTGGGGTGGGGCACATACACATTAGTGTGACTTAGTGAGGAGCAGAGGGATAGGGTTAAAGAGATAGGATGAGAAGATCCGGGAGGCGAGGTGTGGGGTAGGGGTAGGAGGAGGATGCAGGGGGTGGTGATGGGGGGGGGTAGGGGCTGGATGGGAGAAGATTGGGGAGGGGGTTTGGCAGTAAAAGGAAGAAAGTGAGCTTGAGAGATGGGGGGGGGGGGGTGTCGCATGGGGCGGGGGTAGCTTGCAGCCAGAAAGGGATGACTGGGGTAGGACCAGGGAACATAGGAGATGCTACAGGAGGGTCTCAGGCTGGGGAGGTTCTTCTTTTGAAAAATTGGATAGCCAGAAAGTCTGAAATCTATTGGGACCCACCAACCTGAAGATTGTTTCATGGAATGTGTGTGGAGTAGGTAATCCCATTAAGAGATACAAGTTACTGCGGGCCTTGGCTAGGAAAAAATGTGATATTGCCATGCCACAGGAGACCCACCAGACTGCTGCAGAACATCTTAAGTTGAAAAGGGACTGGGTGGGGCAAGAGTGGGGAGCTCCAGCGAAGGGATAAAATAATGGAGTGGTCATTTTAATACATAAACAGATTAGATTTGTCTTGGAGCATGAATATGTAGACCCAGATGGCAGGTATGTGCTGTTGTATGGGATACTGGAAGGGCAAACTATTGTATGGGGCAATCTTTACAGTCCGAATGTGTTGGATCGGGCGCTATATGCCCACTTGGCCTCTCGTGTGGAGCAAAAGCCAGATGTCCCCTTGATTCTGGCCGGAGACTTTAATGGGGTGCTAGATATTGAGCTGGACATGACTGGGGGGGGGGAGGGGATGGAGCATGGGCACAGACCACAAGAGCACTACAGGGCCTACAGCGCAGGTTGGGGGCAGTAGATCCATGGTGGTTGCTGCACCTGATGGATAGAGATTTTACTCATCAGTCGCGAGTGCATGGTTGAAGTGCTAGGATTGATTATATTCTGGTATCGGAAAGGCTCTTTGCCCGAATAGTTGATGCAGAAATTGGCCCTGCAGAGATCTCAGATCATGCCTTGATTTGGGTGGACCTAGAGTGGTACGATGCAGCTTCGCAAACTAGAATCTGGTGGTTCCCAATGTATTTGTATAGGGATGCTGAGTGCCACACTTATATAATGCAGCGGTGGCAAGAATTTGTGTATTATAATGAATGACACCAGGAGGACCCGGAGTTGTTTTGGGAGATTGCAAAGGTGGTCTTGCAGGTGGACATCATTGGGTATGTCACATGGAAGTGGAAATTACAACCGGAACAGATTGTTTGCTTGGAAAAGCAAGTGGTGAAAGATAGACGATGGAGTGCAACTAGTCCATGTGCGGTAGCTAAGAGGAGATCGTGGGAGACCCAAACAGCCCTTAATGAATTGCTCCACAGGCGGGCAAAGAAATCTTTTATGTATTACCGGTATCAGCTTTATCATTTTGGGGATAAGCCTGGGAAACTCCTGGCACGATGCCTTCAGGGTAGTGGGGATGCTCGCTCAGTGGCAGCGTTGAGGGATGAGCAGGGGAGACTGCATATGGAAAGCCAAGCGATTGCCCAAGTGTTCCGATCCTTCTACCAAAAGTTGTACTCGAGGAGGGAGGGATCCTTGACTAGCATGGAGAAGTACTTGCATGAAGTGCAGATTCCTAGGCTAGCGGCAGATCAGAGGGCAGAATTAGATGAACTGGTAACTCTTGAGGAGTTCCAACTGGTCATTCAGAAGGCGAGTTGTTACAGAGTGCCTGGCCCAGATGGATTTGGGGCTGAAGTTTATAAGTTATTGGGGGATCTGGTACCCCCCTCTCTTGTGGCAATGTATCATGCGAGAGTGGAGCAGGGAGGTTTTGCTTGGGGTGCAAATCACGCGCATATTATATTAATAACTAAACCCGGTAAGGATCACACGCAGGCTGCTTCTTATCGGACCATTTCTCTGCTAAACTTTGATTTAAAGATGCTGGCTAAAATATTTATTTAGACAGTTTTGTATACCGCCTTATCCTTCAATCAAAGCGGTCACAACACAATTGGGGGATACATTTAACACGCAGGGATATGAGACACATACACTAATACTTACAGGGAACATGGGCTATGGAGGGTTAAGTGGCTTGCCCAAGACCACAAGGAGCATCTGTGGGACTATTGGCTGATCGCCTGGCCCAGGTCTTGGGGGAGTTGGTGCACGATTCACAAGTGGGCTTTGTGAAAGGACGGTATGCAGTGCGTAATCTGTAAAATTCTGGCATCATTGGAATGGGTCCGAGAGCGGGATCTGCAGTCACTCTTGATCAGCTTTGATGCGGAGAAGGCCTTTGATCAGGTGAACTGGGAATATCTGAAATTGCTTTTGCCATACTATGGGTTAGGGGCTCCTTTTTGCAATATTTATTTATTTATTTATTTATTTATTTAACTGTATTTATATCCCGCTTTTCACCGGGTCAAAGCGGTGGAACACATAACAAGGGGGGGGGGGATCAAGTGTGGGGGGGGGGGTCATCACCAGGGGCTCAACATTGATGATTTTGGGTGAACATAGAGACTGACAAGATAGCATAGTTCTTGGTCCGGAGTTCTTGGAAAAGATGGGGGATTCTTATTCAGAGATGTTCTCGGAATAGGATGGTTTTTAGCTGCTTTTTGAATGATGGTAGATCACCGTTGTTCCTGATGTGGTTTGGTAGAGAGTTCCAGAGTGATGGAGCATAGAGTTCAAAGGCTCTGTTGCAGGTCCTTTGTGTTGTCTTGGTTCTTTTGTGGGAGATGGCAATGGAGCTGTTGGAGGATTGTCTGGTTGTTTTGCTGTGGGTCGGACGAGGCAGTAGGGCGCGGAGTGGGGTGGCTTGTGGTTGGTGGATGGTTTTGTGGGTGAGTAGAAGAGTTTTGTACTTGATTCTTGCTTCGATGGGGAGAATATGAAGGTCTCTCAGAATTGGGGTGATGTGATCCCGTTTCTTTGCATTGTGAATTATTCTCGCCGTGGTGTTTAGAGCAGTTTGGAGGGGATTGGTCTGTGTGGCAGGTAGGCCATGGTAGATTATGTTGCAGTAGTCCAGATGAGGGAGTGTCAGAGCCTGCATTACTGTCCTGAAGTCCTGCGGCTCAAGGAGGGGTCGGAGACGTTGTACCGTTTTTGCTTTGTGGAATACAGTTCTTGTGGTCTTGCTGATTTGTTGCTTAAGGGTTAGGGCTTGGTCGATAATAATGCCGAGATATCTTATGTGGGGTTGTATTTGGATTTGCGTGGTTCCCATGGTGAGGTGAGTGGGTGGTTTGAAGTCTGGGTCTTTCGTCACTATAAGAGCTTCGGTCTTCTTTATGTTAATGGATAAGTTGTTCTCTTGTAACCAGTTGGACACGTCGGCAAAGCAGGCTGATAGTTGATCACTTGTTGGGTCCGTGGTTGTAATTGGGGCGTAGAGCATTATGTCGTTGGCGTATATGTGGAAGTTGACATTGTGGGTGCGTATGACTGAGCAGAGTGGACGAAGGTAGATGTTGAAAAGCATGGCTGACAATGTGGATCCCTGGGGTACCCCTTGATGTTGCTGGAAGGGGGGGGAGGTTGAAGTTTTGGTGCGGATCAGTTGCTGTCGGTTGGTTAGATAGGATCTGAACCATTGGAGTACAGTGTCTTTGATTCCGATTGTTTGGAGTCTGTGGATGAGGGTGTTATGGGAGATGGTGTCGAAGGCCGCTGATATATCCAGGAAAATTAGGATGTATCCGGAATGTTTCTCTTGGGTTCCTATGATGAGAGTGTTCATCAGTGTGGCCATGAAGGTCTCGACCCCATGTAGTGGTCAGAATCCGTGTTGCTGCGGGTCTAGTATGTTGTTGCTGTCCAGGTGTTCTTGAAGCTGACTCTGGACTATCTTCTCGATTATTTTTGCTGTGAGCGGGAGGCTCGCTACTGGTCTGTAGGAGGTGGGGTCTAGGGGGTCTAGGTTGTGCTTTTTTAGGGTTGGTCGGATGATTGTGGTCTTGAGGGCATCTGGCATGTGTCCCTGTGTAAAGGACTTGTTAATGATGTGGGTTAATGGTGCACTTAGATCTTCTTTGGTTTTCTTTATCCAGTCGGTAGGGCAGGGGTCCAGCGGGGAGGTGGTGGTGTTCAAGCAGGAGATGGTGGAAGATACTTCTTCTTTTGAGGTTGTGTTGAATGTATTCCATTCTCTGTTCAAGATGGGGTATGAGTTTGTTTTGGTGGTTATTTCGGCGCTTTGATGTGAGTTTTGTGGTTGTTGAAGCTGTTTGTATTGTCGGGCAAGAAGGTCAGGGGGGATATCTGGCAGCTGGTCAGAGTTACTGGGTGCCTTTGTTAGATTTTTGACAATTTGGAAGAGCTCTCAAGGTTTGTTTATGGCTGATGTGGTGATTTTGGTGTGGTAGGTTTTTTTGGCATTGCCAGTTTCTGAGTGGTATGCATTGAGTTCGTAGAGGTATTTTGCTTTGTCTCCGTCGCTTTTGGTTTTTCTCCATTTTCTTTCGGTTCTTCTAAGTCTGGTTTTCAGTTTTCGGAGACTGGGGGTGAACCATTGGGCTTTTGAGGAGATGGGTCTGGTAGTGGTGTTGTTTCTGGTTGTGCTGGCTGCTGAGGAGATTGTTGTTTTCCAGTTGTTGATCAGGTCATCAAGGTTGTTGGAATCTGAGCGTAAGTTAGGCAGGGTTTTTGTTAGGAAGTCCTCTTTGCTAAATGCTGTGAATCTCAGGTGTGGGATATGTTGATGATGTAATGATCCGACCATGGTACTGGCAAGATTATTGGTTTTCTGTATGATGAGGCGGTTTGGGAGTTTAGGAATATGAGGTCAAGTATGTTTCCTTTCTCATGTGTTGGTTCTTGTATGATTTGTGTCAGGTCCATTGCTGTCATGGCATTGAGGAAGGTTTCTGCTTGTTTCTCCTGGAGTGATGGGAGGTTGAAGTCTCCTAGGATAATTTGGTCTTTAGAAGGGCTGGTGCTTTCGGAGATGAGGTGTAGAATCTGTGGTAGGTCAGCAGTTGTGGTGGGTGGGCGGTAGATCAGGCATATCGAGAGGTATTTGTTGGTGAGGGTGAGGTTGTCTGCTTCGTTGGAGGTTTCTGAGGCGTGGATCCGCAGGTGGAGGTCGTCTTTGGCGATGATGGCTACGCCTCCGCCTTTGGCATGGGTCCTGGAGCAGTGTTGGAGGCTGTATCCTTTTGGTGTTAGCTGGTTCATTACTACTGTGTCGTGGTGGAACTTCTTTACGCAGAGCCCACAGTGGGAGTGCTGTGTAACGGTGTACTGTCCGATAAATTTTGCTTAGAGAGAGGGACGTGACAAGGCTGCCCGCTTTCCCCCCTGCTATTTATGTTGTCCTTGGATCCTTTGGTGTGGAGGATAGAGGCGTCCAGGGACATATGCAGAGTGCGAATTGGACAACATGGATTTAAGCTGGCCGCTTTTGCCGATGATATGTTGGTGCATTTGATATCACCTCAACAGTCGTTGCCTTATTTGTTAGAGGAATTTAAGATGTTTGGAAGCTTCACAGGGCTGCGTATCAATATGGAGAAATTGGAGGCATTGTATGTGGTGGGTACGCTTAGGGGTGATATAAACAAATGTGATATGTTATTTTTACAATGTAATATAATGCTTGTATTCCATTCATTTACCATTCTGTAATATAATTTTGTATGTCTGCATCCTGGGAAGAGAGGCTACGTGGCTAATAATATGTATCCTGTCACAGGTGCAGAGGTACAAAGCTGATTCACCTTTACTGTATGTCTGCATCGTGGGAAGAGAGACTACGTGGCTAATACGTAGCCTGTCACAGTTGCAGAGGTACAAAGCTGATTCACCTTTACTGTATGTCTGCATTCTGGGAAAAGGGATACGTGGCTAATAACACATAGCCTGATTCATGTAATGATTTTCTGACTTCCTTACTGTACGTCTGAATTCTGGGAAGAGAGACCATGTGGCTAAATAATACGTAGCCTGACAATTATTAATTACCAAATTTGCTATAAAAATAACTGTGAAACAGAGGTTTGGTGTGAGTGCTTACTGACACATCTCACCCTTTACTTGCAAGCAAAGTCATTAAACTCTGCTTTACTGAGAAGTCTGTTATTGTGTAAAAAGTTATGTTTTCTTACAAATTGGGGGCTTGTCCAGGATTGTGTCATCACTGCAGGAGACCCCCAGCCCTGAGTATGGGGAGACATGTCCCGTTGAGTTCAACGGCCTCATTTATCTGTGACGGAGGGCTCCAACAGTGTACTGACAGCAGAATCCCGAGACCATGGAGGAAAAATCAATGCAGACTCAGTGAAGCAGACCAGGTATTAATTAATCAACCAGGTAACTCCGTGCACGGACCAAGGTAAGAAACAAGACTGTAAAGTATTGCCTTGGTGGTTGGGTATCGAGACAGACTGTTGTGTGTATGAGATGTGTCCTAGACACGAAGTGAGTGCAGAATCTCAATCCGCGGTTCTGACACATCCGTGAGGAATGCGGCCAGAGAGAGACGAAGTGAAAAGCACATTGGTGAAACAGGTCTCAATGGGTGTCAGGAATTTTAAATGAAACTCGAGTAAGGATGGGGTCAGGGATAAGGACCCCGGGGACATTCCTCTAGACAGCCTATTAGAGAGAATGTTGAAATATTGGAAAGATAATAAGAGTACTCAGGATAAAGATAAAACTAAGATTTTACATAGAAAAAAAATAAAACATAAAAGCTAGCTGCAGTCTTCTGGCTGACATTTGGCAGAGATGAAGGGTAGTTATGTCAAATCCTTATAGGGAGGAGTGGCTCAGTGGTTGGGACAGGTTACCTCAAGCCAGAGGGCTGGGGGTTCAATTCCCACATGAGGACAAGCAATCTCAGGCCATAGAGAGTGGGGTCTCTAGTCCCATGGCCACTCCTTGTGGCCTTGGGCAAGCCACTTAACCCTCCATTGCCTCAGGTACACTTAGATTGTCAGCCCTCCAGGGACAAGGGAATAAAAAGTACCTGTTAGTATACACGTAAACTGCACTGATTCTAAAGAGCATAGTATAAAAAGAAAATAAATAAAAAAAAATAAACTTATATGTAAGCAGTGAAAAGATTAATTCACCAAGTGTTTGCTACTGCTAAAAAGGAATAGCAGTGGTGCATGAAAACAGTCATTAAGCAGGGAATTCTTTTGAAGACATAGAAGCATAGATTAGCAGATTAGACTGCTAAGGGAGCTGCCTTAGAGGTAGACTTAACCCCTATATACAATTTAACCCCAGAAATAGGGAGTCAGGCAGCAAATCTTCTTATCTTAAAAAGGATATAGCATTATTAGAAAAGGTAAAGAGAAGAGCCACCAAAATGGTAAAGGGGACAGAAGGATACTCCTATGAAGAGAAGTTAAAAGGTTTAGGGCTCTTCAACCTGGAAAAGAGACAGTTGAGGGGAGATATGATAGATGTAGTATTTTTAGTAGACACATGAGCTGCCCGGACATCCTTAAATTATATACCAGAGGGAATGAGATTAACAAATCAGAAGCTTACAGTCTCAGGAGTAAAAGGAGAGGGTTTTTTGGTCTCAAAATTTGAGTCCACCCTGTTAAAAATGGACCATGAGGGACAGTTGTATATCCCAGAAGCAGGGACAGTTGTATATCCCAGAAGCAGGGAGTAATCTATTAGGAAGAAATATGATTACACAGTTAAACTTAGAAATAAAGGTGAAAGACAGCCAAATCATTGTAGAAATGGCTGTCCTCACTGAAGAAGAAGAAAGTCAAATAGACCCTATAGTCCGGGCAAGGGAAGGAAATAGGGGAGGATTGAATATCCCACCACTGAAAGTTGAACTGAACAAGGAAGGCGAAGTAGTGTGCCAAAAACAATATCCCATTTCTTTGGAAGGTCATAAGGACCTCCAGCCTGTTATAAGAAGTTTGTTAAAAGATGCACTATTAGAACCATGTATGTCCCCATTTAGTACTCTCGTCTTGCCAGTAAGAAAACCAGATGGATCATATAGGTTAGTACAGGATTTGGGGAGACTGAACCAAATAGTACTTATAATTAACAAATAATCACTTATCACAACCCAATACTCTAACAGCAATAATAACTACAAACACCGAAATTAATAACAACTGGACAACGTTTCACACGGTTGACCGTAAACAACTCATTAAAATCATAACAATGATCAATACTACAACCTCCCCACTCGATCCTTGCCCTGTGTCTTGGATTAAATGTACAAAGGAAGAACTTGCTGAAAACATCCAACACATGGTGAACCAATCCCTTTCTCAAGGCATCATGCCTGATGCCCTAAAGCTCACAACACTCCGCCCAATAATAAAAAACAACAAACTTGACTCAAAAGACCCCAATTCATACAGACCGATAGCTAGCATTCCATTTATCGCTAAAATAATAGAAAAAACAATCCAATTACAATTACAAGAGCATATCGATGAACATAAACCCCTTGACTCACACCAGTTTGGTTTCCGCCCTTTCCACGGAGTGGAAACCCTCTTGATTACTCTGATGGACTATCTCATCAAAGGCACAGATGTCAACAATCAAGGTTTCCTACTACTCTTTATAGACATCTCGGCCGCCTTTGACAACATCAACCACCCTACCCTGATCCACAGACTAGAAAACTTAGGGATAGGTGGAACTATCCTCAAATGGTTTAAGTCCTACATCACACATAGACTAATACGTGTCCAAATAGATCAAGAAGCATCAGAAACCTTCCCTCAAGGACAAGGTATACCTCAGGGATCAGCCCTTTCTGCCCTCCTATTTAACTTATACCTGCAACCTATCACAAACATATTTAGAAAACACAGGATTAGTCACTTTATATATGCTGACGATATCATGCTCGCTATCCCCATAACCACAAAAAAACACACATACAACAAACTAGCTGAATGCATGGCTGAGACCACCTCTTGGATGGAAACCAATAACCTCAGCATTAACCTCAAAAAAACAGAAGCAATGTTCGTTACAAGAATACCTATGACTGAGGATATTTTTCCAACAACAATATCAATCAACAATACATCTATACCTGTTAAAAAAGAGGTAAAATACCTGGGTGTAATAATAGACCATACTCTCACCATGCTACCACACATCAAGCAGACAGTAAGAACCATATTTCTTAAACTCAAAACCATACAACACCTAAGGCCCCTCCTGGACACACACGACTTTAGATCGGTTGTCAATACACTTATCACACCCCATTTTGATTATTGCAACAGTCTCCTAATTGGCCTACCACAAAAAAACACATACCTATTACAAAGAGCACAGAACATCTGTCCAAAAGTAATTACTAAAGCTCGTCTAACAGACCATGTGACCCCTATACTCCTAGAACTACATTGGCTCCCTATAAACAGCCGCATCAGATACAAAATTCTCCTAACAACTTTCAAGCTCCTAAATGACATCGCCCCATCACATCTATCAACACTACTACAGACCCCACCTGAATCAAGAGCTCGCAGACAAAATGCAGCCCACTCACTTGATATGCCAAAGTCATTCACGAAGACTAAAAAATCCTCAAGTGACAGAGCCTTCACGTTCACTGCCCCCATGCTCTGGAATCAACTCCCACTAGACCTCCGTACCATAAAAGACCTCTCCCAATTTCGGAAAGAACTCAAAACCTACCTATTCTCTGAACATTTCCAAATCCCCTACCCTCCAAGCCCTGTCCCTCAACATCCACAGACATACCAACTCAGAAACCCCAAAAACCACAATTAGATAACCCCACACAGTCCCCCTACACACAAAACTTTGATTAAAAAAAAGGAAATAAATTCCACCACCTACACATGGCACACGAGTATTCTGTAAAACATTATATAGAACCATCTGTAAATACCTTATGTAAATAGTTTGGACAGTCTTATATATCTGTCATTATTTGTAAAAAAGTTAGAAAGTTTCCAACTCAATGTAATGTATTCAATGTTCCATGCAAAAAGTTAGAAAGTTTTCTCTGTTCAATGTAACGTATACGGAAGTATACACAATTTGTTAACTTGTTCCATGTAAACCGCCCTTGATCTCTGGAAGGGGCAGTATAGAATAAATAAATAAATAAAATAGTACGGATAAGGCATCCAGTGGTATCAAACCCCTATACAATACTGAGTAAAATACCCCATGAGCATAAATGGTTTAGTGTTATAGATTTGAAGGATGCATTTTGGTCCTGTATCTTGGACCCAAGTAGTAAGGACATGTTTGCTTTTGAATGGGAAGACCCCGATACTGGTCGGAAACAACAGTTCCGGTGGACAGTGTTACCCCCAGGGTTTACGGAATCACCTAATTTGTTTGGACAAGTGCTGGAACAGATGTTAGAAACATTTTCTATACCATCTGGCGTAACTCTTTTGCAATATGTAGATGATCTTTTAATATCAGGGAAAAAGAAGACCCAAGTAAGTGAAGCCACCAAAGCTCTATTAGAGTTTCTGGGAAGATGAGGGTTCCGGGTTTCCAAAACCAAATTAGAGAATGAAGTAAAATACCTCGGACATTTAATTAATGAAGGAAAAAGGAGAATAGGTCCAGAACGAATAAAAGGGATTACAGATTTATCCCTACCTAGGACAAAGAGGAAACTAAGGAAGTTCCTAGGACTAACCGGGTATTGTAGATTATGGATAGACTCATATGCCCAAAAGACTAAGGGATTATATTCAAAATTGCTAGAAGAGCAACCTAACATTATAATTTGGAAAGAAGAAGAGAAAGAGTTGGTTAAGGATTTAAAACGAAGCTTGGTAGAAGCCCCGGTTCTGGCCTTACCCTCACTGGACAAACCCTTACATTTGTTTGTTACTGTAAATGGGGGAGTAGCCTTAGGGGTCCTCACTCAAAAATGGGCAGGGAAGAGACAACCAGTAGCATATTTATCTAAAATCTTAGATTCAGTGTCTAGGGGATGGCCAGAATGTGTTCAAGCAGTAGCGGCAACAGCCCTATTGGTAGATGAGAGTAGGAAACTGACATTCGGAGGTGCCCTGGTAGTAAGTACCCCACATCAAGTGAGAACCATCTTAACCCAGAGGGCTTGGAGGTGGCTCACTGATTCACGAATCCTGAAATATGAAGCAATATTAATGGAAAAAGATGACCTAGTGTTGACCACAGTTCAGTGTTTAAACCCAGCTGCCTTCCTATGGAGTGGAACGGGTAAATGTAGATTAATTGTTTACGTCATCAGAATATAAAAAGACTAGGGGACATGCAATGAAGTTACAGGGTAACCTATTTAAGACTAATAAAAGAAAATAAATAGTTTTTTTCTCACTCAATGTGTAATCAAACTCTGGAATTTGCTACCGGAGGATGTAGTAAAAGCTGTTAGTGCAGCTGGGCTTAAAAAAAATAAAAATGATAATAAAAGGGTTTGGATAAGTTAAAGGTCCATAAACCATTATTAAAAGGGATCCAGGGTATCATTGCTTGACCCAATACAAGCATTGAGGAACCTGTGTCTTTTGGGGAAACTGTTAGGTCCTTGTGACCTACTGTAGATTGGTCACTGTTGAAAACAAGATACTGGGCTTGATGGAGCTCGGTCTGACCCAGTATGGCATATCATATGTTCTTATGTTCTTATTTACTGAAAGGGAAAAATGAAAACTCGAAGATATAGGGGCAGTAGAAACTGAAAGGGGGGAAATGGGTTTTACCCGATGGCAGGTAGATGATAAAGAAACAAATAATGAGAGAAATTATGGCCATTCTACATCAAGAGTGGAGGAGTAGTCTAATGGTTAAGAACACTGGATTGGGAACCCAGAGACCAGGGTTCGATTCCCACTAGCACTGCTTGTGGCCTTGGGCAAGTCACTTAACCCTCCATTATCTCAGAAAAATCCAAGTTATCAATGTTGCTGTTTAAGTGTATGTTACCAAGTTTGCATTTCAATGTAAACTGCTTTGATTAAAATGATAAAGCGGTATATAAAACCTGTTAAATAAATAAATAAGAGTCATTGGGGTGTATGGGAATATACACAGTAGCCAAGCAAGTGGGTGAGAGGTGTATAACCTGTAAGAAAATAAACAAAATGGTCCTTAGGGAACAACCGCAGAGAGACAGAGACCCTGGTCCTCAGTCCATTCTAAAATATACAGGATGATTTCACTGAGTTGCCCCTGGTTGAGCAGGTGAAGTAACTTTTGGTAATAGTGGACCATTTGATGGGATGGATGGAGGCATATCTCATGGTAGCTGCCACAGCAATAGGAGTAGCAAAGATAGTTTTGGAACAAATCATTCCAAGATATGGGATGATAGGTCACATTGACTCAGACCAGGGAAGTCATTTTACAGCCAAGGTATTGCAAAACATAATGGAAACTCTGGGAGTATCCTGGGATTTCCATACTCCATGGCATCCACCCTCCTCAGGGAGAGTGGAACGCATGAATCAGACTATAAAGAAGCAGTTAGCCAAATTGATGTTAGAAACAAAAATTACCTTGGACTAAGGGGCATGTTTACTAAACATTCCTAACGTGCGGGGCCGTGCTAGTGTGCCTGTGCCATATAAGGAGTGGGCGGTTCAGGCAGAAAATAGAAAAAAAACGGTAGTAAGCAACCGGACGTGTGTGCGTCGCGCTAATGTGCGGGGGGTCGACATTAGCGCGTGGAAAGGCAAAGTGGCGCGCTGCTGAGTATACAAAGCAACAGAGCCGTGGTACAACGGTGAAGACACTGACCAATGGTGCAGGGGCCATGGGTTCAATCCCCCAGTGTGCGCAACGACAAAGGTCAGCTGAGGCAGTAACTGTAATGATTAACATTGCTTTAGGAGGAAAATAATTTGGAACGGCATAAGGCGGCGCACAGTTATTTTTGGGCAGCAGAAGGCGGCGCACTGGTCCCCTTGGGCGGCAGAAGGCGGCACGCTGATAGGCACAAGGCGGCGCGCTGATGCACAAGCACAGGAACAGAGCCACAGCACAATGGTTAAAACACTGACCAATGGTGCAGGGATCAGGGGTTCAACTCCTCACAATGCCCAGTGAAAAATGCCTGCTAAGGCAGTATGTATTATGTTGTGGAGTGCTGTAGGAGGCTGTATAATTTTATTTTGTTATCACTACTAGCAAACGCACTCTCCCAGCATGTTAACATACGGCGGCCCATAAGGCACATGTTACAGTGCACTGTTCACCAAGGCACCCTTGAATGACCCCTATAGGGCAGCATGTATGTTGCGACACAGGATAATGTATAGTGCACCCTATAGGGATGGCAACCATAAGGTGGCCTACAGGGCACCCTATGAAGCACCCTCAGAGGCACCTAATGGGTATAGTAAGCTGAGGGTGGTCTTGCCGGCATAGACATATGTACATTAAATAAAAATAAAGCTGTGGACAGCCCTACCAAAGGGCCCCACTGTGGGTTTGAACCCATGATCTCTGGCTGCACAGGCAGTGATGTAACCATTGCACTACAGCTCCATAGCTGTAAGCAGGCCCCTGGCTGGCTGCAGATAGCCTACACGTCACCTCACAGACAGTCTGCTGGTGTCAACAGGATAGGGTTAGGCCACCCGTACCCATGATGCACTGCACATGCAAATTAGCTGTCCGCAGATGGACACAAGATGGGGAATGCACCCCCACAGCACCTCGGCCCTGTTGGGGGAAGTGACCGGGTGCACCCACACAGCACCTTGGCCTAGTAGGGGGCACTGACCGGGTGTTTTACTGGCACAGAGTAGCCACACACCGTTACATCGTGCTCACCCTGAGTGTGCAATGAGGTGGCCAGGACCAGGTCAACAACACCTGCCATAGCTGATGGAAGCCAAGCGGGCGTTCCAAAGCAGTGTTAATGTGTAAGATAGCTAGTTTCTGCACAAACACCATGGATATCCCTGTCTGCTGCCATCAGGCACCCCCCCCCCCCAGTGGCAAACATGGTCCCCATCAAGGGATCCACACTCTACCTCCCTGCAAAGGTGGCAGTAGAGGGCAACATCAACCCCAGTCCTGCTGAGGAACACCACCACCCCCCCCCCCCTAGGCAGGCAGCTCCATACACAGCCATAACACAATAGCAGACAGACATAAACCCAGGGTATGGTAAGCTGCACTCCACCACCAGATATTCCCCTGCAGCAAGCCAACAGCCACTGCACCCTGCAAGACATTATAGCAAGACATTTACCAGCTACAAACAGTCTGCTGGTTAGTCCATAGTGCATGTTCCCAATGGAGATGCATGCACCCAGAACTGGGCTGTCTGCATACACAGCAAGCAGATAGATCAGTGACTGGGCCCCAAAGAGAAACCCATATCTATCACATGAGAGAACTACTATACAGCACTATGGGGGGGGCCTAGCCATGCTGTGGTCACTGCACAGTCAGGGTGAGCGTGATCCCCCAGAAGGACATGCTTTGGCCACCCTGTCTGTGTAGGTGGTGGCCGGACACTACAATATCCCAGCCAATGTCCCTGCCAGGGCCCTATGCCCAGTGCAGATGCATCCTGGCCACGCCACCCTGCCCTGGCTATACCCATGGTACCTTGCACCTCATTATGCACATTGACTGGCCAATACTGGCAACAGTGCTGGCAGTGCGGGCTGTTGAAGGGGCTTGCAGCCAACACCCACTGTATAGACAGACACACACTTCCACACCTCTGCCATCATGGTGCTACGATTGAGGGGGTAAGTAGCCTTGCCCACCAAACCGGTCCTGAGCACGGCAAGGCATGGATATGGTACGCATTACAGCTGGTGGTCACTCCCCAGGGTGGTAAGCACCGTCAGAGGCCAGGCCTGGAGCATGCCCCGCAAACACCTAACAGATTGTTTGGATGGGGTCAACTAGCAGTATGTACGTAACGTATGGATAACTGCCTGCCTGTGCTCCTAGCAAACGTCTCCGAGCTGTGTACCGTATACCTCAGGTGTAGGGTGACATTGGTAAGTTATGCAAGTGCTCGTTTTGGGTGCTGCATGCACGGTCCAATGTTCTGCCTTTCCAGGAGACATTGGCCAATGGGGCCTGTGGGTGTGGGTGTGGGTGTGTCTGCCCTTGATGGCTGCTGCTTTACGGCACAGATTCCCAACTCCAGTCCAGGTTTGCATCACACTGTTCGGGTTTTCCTGCTATCCCTCATGAATATGCATGGGCTACATCTACATGCCATGGGGGTGGTGCATAGATATACAGCACAGGCATTTGTATGAGTGTCAGCATGGAACCTGACTGGTGTGTGGCCCACCAGGACTGCATTTGGGTGATTCTGCTCTAGGTACTGCCCCTGTTCATGGTGTCTGTGCTCAGTGGGGTAAAAGATAGATGTCTTACCATTGCATATGTCCCCGCCATGAAAGGTGTGTCCTTACTATCACTGTTTAGTTGTGGGAAAAATATGTGGGCAGGATTGGCAGTAGCCCCAGCTGGGCTTTGAACCTGTGACCTTCTGTTCTTGTATGCACTGTCTGTGTGCACTGCACCACTGTGTAGCCACAGATTGGTTAGATTCCCTGGACTGTCCATGACTGTGGATCCGGCAGGACCTGTCTGTTGCAGTGGACTGTGCCAGCCTGCACATGGCTAGGCCTCTGTCTTCTGTGGTTAGCAGCCACTGCCCCCTGCACCACATGTACTTGTCCGCCAACATGCTGGCATGAACTTCTCTCAGAAAAAGCAGTTGACCTGATTGCAATGTGGCAGTATGGGACTGCATTTGGGGGACTTGGCTGTAGGTAATGCCCATTGTTGTGGTGTGTGTGCGGTGTTGGGTAAAATATGGGTGTTTTCCCCATGCATACAGGGGTGTCTGCGCTATCTTTATTTAGTGGTGGGTAAAATATAGGGACTGGGCTGGCAGGTGCCCCAGCTAGGTTTTGAACCTCTGTCCTCTGGTCCTAGAGGTAATGACTCTGTCCGCTGTACCACACTTTGGCCACAGAGACAGTGCAGCCCCTGGAGGCAGTAAGCCTGGCAGGATGGAGTCACAAACCCTGCTCTACGCAATTCTACTGTGGGCATATGCACCCTGTCTGGTGACAAACGTGCACATAAACCCCGGAAATGACCACGGGAAATGTGGGACAACATATCACCACGCTGGGCAACAGTGATATTAATGGGCAACCATAGCAAACACTCCCAGGAAAGCTCCAAAACGTGGAAATGTTTTTTGGAAGAGTCTCCTCTCAGTAGACCCTTCCAAAATTCATTTCTTTTTTCTGGAGCTTTGCTGGGTGTGATTTCTGTATTTGCCCATCACTATAACTGTTCCCCAGCTGAATTACTATTTTTAATAGTTCTGTTGTGGTCATTTTCTATTTTTATTTTCACTTTTGTGCTGTGCACATATATCACACTGCTCACGTTTTGCTGGTTTCCCCGGTTTTCCTGTACATTGCTGACGGAAATGGTTTCTCTTCCCTTTAAATGCTTTCTACCGCGAGTGTTTCACTCGCGGTAGTTTTTACATGCACATTCGGGCCCGATACTGTGCGGGGAGCCTCTCCCCTCCCACTCTCCACCCATTGACCCCGTCCCTCCGCCCCTCCGGAGCCTTCCTCCGCCCTCCTTTCGCCGTTCCACGCCTCTATCGGACATTTGCGGGCCCGCACTTGTACGGGGCCCGTTAGTGAGCCGCGTACCTGTGCGGGGGTGACACGCACGTGTGCGGGGCGTTTAAACGCGTTTCTGCGCGTTTCAGTGCCGCGTTGCCGTGCGCTATTTTGCGGCGCGCTATTTTGCGGATTTTAGTAAACATGCCCCTAAGTGTTTGACCTTAGTATTGTTAAGAATCCGAACAGCTACTCGGAAAGATTTAGGATTGTCCCCCTATTAAATGTTATTTGGATTACCCTATATAGGACAATTAACGGAACCTCCCCAGTTTGAAACTAAAGATAAGTTTTTTAAAGAATATATACTTGGGCTGTCCTCTTCTTTATCTGTTCTCAGGAATAAAGGATTGTTGGCACAAACACCCCCATTGGAGTTTGCAGTTCACGGTCTCAAACCAGGACAGTGGGTCTTGATAAAATCCTGGAAGGAGTTTAAATTGCAAACAGACTGGGAAGGCCTGTTCCAGGTCTTACTGAGTACTGAGACTGCTGTAAGAACTACGGAAAAAGGTTGGATGATTAAAGGTCCGGTTGAAGCTCCATCAGACGCACAATGGAAGGTCCAGGGAACTACTGACCCTCTGCGCCTGAAAATACCAAGGAAACACAGAAGAACAGGAGAGGAATTCGTTAACAAGGACTAATAAAAATTATAACATGGACAAAGAAAAGTGGATGATGTTGCAATGATGGGAGGGGATCACTTTCTCTGTTAAGGGGAATGACATGGGATCTAGGATGGGGAAAGGGATGGATAGATGAACAAATACAAACACAGACACGATGGGAAATAGTGTTCTCTAGCATATTTACTGTAACCGTACCATAGGAAGAGGGACCAATGAGCCTAGAATTTGATGCCTGCCAAGTGATAAGTTGTGATGGGGGATACTACGAAAAGTTGTGGGGAAATAGTCATAAGTATATGTGTCCAGAGACTGCTCAGACGCTGGCGTTAGGGATGCCCTGTTATGAGTGGTCACAAGTTTGGTGGACCACCGAGGATGGAGGCTGGGTTTCCCCAGAGGGGAAGAAACACCCAGTTCAAAAGAAAATAAAAATAATAAAGAAACATAATAATAGGCAATGTAACCCAGGAAGTTGCAACCCCATCATGGTCACCCTTTTTGGAAGGGATGACTCACTGGATGGGACCTATGGACTAGGGATAGATATTAGTGGGGAAGATCCCCTGGGAAGATTGAGGATAAGAATACCTCTCCAGAATCAGACTCAGGTCTCCACACCACTCCCCAGCATATCTTTGGAACCTAATAAGGACCCTAACACAGTCAAAAATAGTGGAGATTAAAGATTTGAGGGACATTCTAGAGGTGGAAATGGGTACGGGGATGTGAACGCCTGGGTCGAATAGGTTAAATATACTGTAGGAAGTCTCAACCATAGCAATTGCTATGCATGTGCCTCCGGGAGGCCCACTGCACAGGTTGTGCCCTTACCCTTGAGGTGGGATACAGATCCCGATGGAGTAAGATGCCTCATATCTCTGTATCAGGAAAAACGGCTTGGGAAATGAAAGTTGCACGTCATTGAATTTGTTCTTTCCCCCTACAGACTTGAAGGAGGTAAAAATTCCCCCCCACATTTTCAAATGTTTGGAAATCACTCCGCTTGTCTTACCAGGCGGGGGAAGAATTACACGAGGGAAGTGGGGGAACTGAACACCTGCGTTCTAAGCCTAAACCTGACAGGATGGAATGGAGAAAAGAAGAACTACTCCAACCTGGGAATCCCTAGAGCAGACCTGTGGTGGTACATTGCTTCTTGGCTATCAGAGAATTTTCTTCACCTCAATCCAGTGAAGTCCTCCGCAATGTGGGTTTCCTTGGGTGGCTCGTGTCCCACCCTTGCTCCCTCCATCGGCTCAACCAGCATTCCCCTCACATCCTCTCTTCATTACTTGGGCGTTCTTTTGGATCCATCTCTGACCTTTCACGAACACATCTCCATGATCTCCCGCCGCTCCTTTGCTGCTTTATGGCAAATTAGGGCCGTCCGATCCGTATTACCCACCGATTCCTTAATCACCCTTGTCATTGCTCTCGTCATTAGCAGATTGGATTATTGCAATGTTTATCTAGCCAACCTCCCTAAATACTGCCTTCAAAGGCTACAGCGCATCCAGAATACTGCAGCTCGCCTTATCACCTTTTCCAGTAGATTTGACCACATTACCCCTATCCTCCTTCATTTGCATTGGCTTCCCTTTCATTACCGCTTCCACTATAAATTTCTGATTCTACTTCATCGGGCCATTTACACCAGTACTCCTCTCTATCTGGCAGACTGCATTTCCCTACACTCTCCCCATCGACAACTCCGTTCCATCAATACCAATCGTCTATCCCTTCCTTCGCCTTCCCAAGCCTGCCTAGAACAGACACGGCACTCTGCCTGGTTCTTTCTCGGACCACTGTTATGGAATACACTACCTACTTATCTTTGGCTAGAATCATCATACCCCCAGTTCAAGTCATTGCTTAAGACTTATTTATTCCAGAAAGCCTTTGACCTCTTCCCCGAAGCCCCCCCTGACTGTCCTTTGTTTTTGTCTGATATTTTATATATTGTCTCTGTTGGTCTCCCTTTCTGTCCTTATGGTTTATCGTGAGTTGGTATTAATGTATGATTTGTTTGCCCTCTCTGTACCCTTCTTTCCTATCTATTTTTGGCGTTCTACTTCCTGGTTTGCAGTGTTTAATCAATTTTATTGTACACTGCTTAATGCTTCTTCCCTAGCGGTATATCAAATATTAAATAAAGATAAAGATAAAGATACTGTGAAGGGTGAATGTTGAGACCAACATTGCCTACCCTATATTCGGGAACATGTGCAATAGTTCAACTGGCAGTTCCTTTCACCTTGGCGTTCACAGAACAGGACAAGGGGCAAATACAAAGGGAAAGGAGGAGTACCCTGGGAGCCTCATTTGATGACAGGATATATATATAGATGCAATAGGAGTCCCTCGGGGAGTTCCGGATGAGTATAAAGCACAAAATCAGATTGCAGCTGGATTTGAATCCCTTTTATGGGTAACTTTGATAAATAAAAATGTAGATTGGATAAATTATAGATATTATAACCAACAGCGGTTTATCAGCTATACCCAGGATGCAATAAAGGGGATCGCAGAACAATTGGACGACACTAGCAGAATGGCCTGAGAGAACCGAATGATTTTAGATATGATGGCGGCTGAAAAAGGGGACGTGTGTGATATTTGGGGGGGGGGGGGGAAACTATGTTCATCCCCAATAACACAGCCCCTGATGGTACCATCACTAAAGCCCTGCGAGGACTAACTACCTTGGCAGAGGAATTGGCAGAAAATTCAGGTACGGATACCTCTCTCACTGGATGGTTGGGGTCATGGTTTGGGAAATGGAAAGGGGTGGTAGTATCTATATTTACTTCTGTATTTGTTGTAATTAGAGTATTAATTACGGTGGGGTGTTGCATAATACCGTGTATAGGAGGGTTAATTCAAAGACTGATAGAAATGGTAAGCACTAAACAAATGATAGTATCATTTCCAGTGCACAAAGGTGCAATGTTAATAATGGACGATAAAAGGGAAGAGAGAGTTAGGAAGGATGTTATCTAAGTTAGAGGCTTCTTATGGAACTGTGGAGTAAATGTAAAAAGTAACAAGAAATTTTTAAAAAGAAAGAGGGAGGGGTTTGATATAAACAAATGTGATATGTTATTTTTACAATGTAATATAATGCTTGTATTCCATTCATTTACCATTCTGTAATATAATTTTGTATGTCTGCATCCTGGGAAGAGAGACTACGTGGCTAATAATATGTAGCCTGTCACAGGTGCAGAGGTACAAAGCTGATTCACCTTTGCTGTATGTCTGTATCCTGGGAAGAGAGACTACGTGGCTAATACGTAGCCAGGACTGGAGTTGGGAACCTCTGCCATAGATAATCTAAATCTAAACACAGCCCAACACATAATCGTTCCTGCATCTTGGAAGCTGAAGTTTGGCTAAACTGTCCATCAACTTTAAAAAACCTGAAGTATTCTGTATATCAAGAAACCCAAACTTCTCTCCCTCTCAAACATTCAAAATATTTAACACAATCCTCCCTGTTAAAAAAAAAGTAAGGGAGCGTTTGTTCATCTTGCTGCTTGATTCCCGCGGAGGCTGAGGGCACCGGTGGTGAGATCTTCCGGTGTGGGTGGAGTGGTCCAGCTGACGTCATCCTCTGCCCAGATAAGAGAGCGTTGCAGAGCTGTTTAGTTGGGAGCGTTTGTTCATCTTGCTGCTTGATTCCCGCGGAGGCTGAGGGCACCGGTGGTGAGATCTTCCGGTGTGGGTGGAGCGGTCCAGCTGACATCATCCTCTGCCCGGATAAGAGAGCGTTGCAGTTCTACGGCGCTCTGCCGTCGGCGCTCTGGTGAGGCGCGTTATTAAGGGGCGCGTTTGAAGGGGCATGTCTGGCCCCTTGTGAGCCTCTTAGGAGCACAAAAGGAGCTGGGGAGTCGGGGCAGCAATAGCTATGCCTGGAGGCAAACGGAAGAAGAAGGCTCCGGTGGAAGTGTCTCAGGCAGGAGCCTTAGACAAACATGTGATCTCTACCCCACGGTCAGCGGATCCAGGTACTGTGCCTCTCAAGCCTGTGTCCGAGGGAGCTAGTCTGAGCTCTATTGAGCGTACTCCTCCACTTCCCCCTAGTTTTCTAGAAGTGTATTTTGGACCCCAAGACCCCTCGAGGGCGCAACTGGACTGTGCGCTTCCTAACGTGGTGGTATGGAAGGAGTTTTCTCCTCCATCTAAGGACACTAAGGGGTATGTTTACTAAACGTGAGTAACGCGCATAGTATGACGTTAACGACCGTAAGTGCAGTGTAACGCGCGTAAACACGCGCCAACGACCGGTAACGTCGTACTACGCGCGGAAACCGCGCTTAACGATCGTAAAGCCCCGCGGCGCGTTAAAACAGCGCAGAAGGTGGAGAGTGGGCGGAGAGAAGGGGTCAATGGGCGGAGAGGGGGCGTGGAGAGGCTCCCCCTCACTAACGCGCTGTAATTCAGAGCTCAATTCCAACGCGAATGAAAACCTGCCGTTAAAGGCTTTTAAAGGGAAGAGAAACCATTTCCGTCAGCAATGTACAGCAAAACCGGGGAAACACACAAAACGTGAGCAGTGTGATACATGTGCACTGAACAAAATAGCACATAAAACGTTAAAAATGACCACAGGAAACATTTTAAAAAGCATAATACAGCTTGGCAACAGTGATAGCAATGGGCAACAAGGAACAACACTGCCTGGAAAGCACCAAATAAAAAAGAAATGATGTGTGGAAGGGTCTACGCGTCACAGACCCTTTTAAATATCATTTCATTGTAATGGATTGTCCTGGGAGTGTTGTGTAATGTTTCCCAATGATATCATTGTTGCCCAGCTTGGTTATGGGTGTGTGCCCCTTTTGTGAGATATTCTCTGAGGTTTATGTGCACCGTTGTCTGCATACAAGGTAAATGAGGTCACAATAAACCTGTTGCAGAGCAGGGTTTCTGACTTGTCAGGCCGGTTTAACTAACTCCAGGGACAGCACTGTCTCTGTGGCTACAGTGTGGTGCAACAGACACAGCCAGTGTCTGTAAAACCAGAGGGTCACAGGTTCAAATCCCAGCTGGGGGTCCTGCCAACCCAGTCCCCATAGCTTTACCCACCACTAAACATTGATAGTAAAGACACACCTTTATTGCAGAGAACATACACATGGCCTATATTTTACCACACCAGAAACAGGCACATTACCGTAAAGCAGAGTTTCGCAAATGTAGTCCTGGAGGGCCCCACAACATTCCGGTTTCATGCTGCCTCCAATAAAGATGCCTGTGCTGCATAGCTATGCACCACCCCCATGTTATGCAGATGTAGCTCATGCATATTTATGAGGGACAGCATGAAAACCCGAACAGTGTTTGGAACACCAGGACTGGAGTTGGGGAACTCTGCCGTAAAGCAGCAGCCAACAGGGCCACACACCCACCCACAGGCCCCATTGGCCAGTGCCACCTGGAGAGGCAAGAAATTGGGTCCTGCCTGTATCTCCCAATACTAGCAGTTGCATACCTTAGCAATGCCACCCTACACCTGGGTATATGGTACACAGCTATCAAACGTTTGCTATGAGAACTGGCAGATATCAATTCCTCTGTTAAGCACATTTTGCTCATTGAGCTCCACCATAACAATCATTCTGATGTCTGCGGTGTGTGCTGCAGGTCTGGTCTCTGACAGTGTTCCCCACCCTGGGGAGTGACCCCCCAACAGTCTTGTGTACCATATCCATGCCTGTACTATGCCCAGGACTGGTGTGGTGTGTATGGCTGCTGACCACCTCTATAGTAGCACAATGCTGACATCGGTGTGGGGGTGGTTGTCTGTCTATCCAGTGTGTGGTGGCTGCAAACACCTTCCACAGGCCACAATGCCAGCAATGTTGCCAGAATTGGGCTGCCAATGTGCATAATGAGGAGCAAGGTACCATGGGTAGAGGCCGGACAGGTTGGCCTGGCCAGGGCGCATCTGCACAGGGCATAGGGCAGTGACAGGCACATTGTAGTGGCCGGCCACCACCTACACAGACAGGGTGACCTCAGTATGTGCTGCTGAGAGATCACTCTCACCCTGACTGTGCAGTGACCACAGCATGGCTAGGCACCCCCATAGTGCTATCTAGTATTTCTCTCATGTGATATATATGGGTTGCCTTTTGGGGCCCTGTCACTGATTTAACTGTGTATGCTGACATCCCAGTTCTGGGTGCAGGCATCTCCACTGGGCACTAGCAGACTATTTTCAGCTGGTATGTGTTGTGATGGAGTGGCTTGCAGGGTGCAGTGGCTGATGGCTTGCACCAGGGGAATATCAGATAGTGGTGGGGTGCAGCATGCCATATCTAGGCCTAATGTCTGTCTGCTATTGTGTTCTGGATGTGTACAGAGCTGCATTGACTGCTCTGTGGGGTGTGTGTCCCTCAGCAGGACCGGGGTTGATGTTCCCCCTCTACGTCCACCTTGCAGGGAGGTAGATGTTGTATCGTTTGATAGGAGACCCTGTTTGCTGCCCTGGGGGAGGGGGTGGTGGTGGTGGTGCATGGGTCCATGGGGGCTACACCTGACTGATACAGACAGAGATGTCCAAGGTGTTTCTGCAGAAACTACCTCTCACACTATAACACTGCTGTGGACCTGCACCATGGCCTCTTTCAGCCAGGGACGGTGCTGTGGACCTAGTGCTGGGCGCCTCACTGCACCCTCAGGGTGAGCACAGTACCCGCACAATGTGACGGTGTGTAGCTACTCTGTGCCAGTACAACACACGGTCGGTACCCCCTATCAGGCCGAGGTGCTGTGGGGGTGTATTCCCCATGGTGTGTATGTGTGGACAGCTGATTTGCATGTGCAGTGCATCATGGGTGTGACTGGCCCAATCCAACCCTGTGAAACACCAGCACCTGCTCACAGGCTCTGCTAAACCATAGGCTATCACACGTACATCTGTTAGCATACTGCATAGGTGCAGGACACCCTACAAAGTCTGTAATATAAGATGCCCACACTGGTAAAAACACACGTACCCACGCACGTAAACAAACACGTACCCACGCACGTAAACAAACACGTACCCACGCACGTAAACAAACACGTACCCACGCACGAATGTACGCGCGCGGCTACGCACTTACCAATGCACGCACCAACGTACGTGGCTAGGCACACTCCGAGGGTGTTTTTCTGACACCAATACTCAGCGTAACGAAAAACATGCCTCCTCTTTCCTTCTGTAATGTACAGGATGATGCCTGAGACAGCCTTTTGCGTTAGGCACACTGGGGGCTCGAACCCATGCTGCCTGTAACAGAGGTCAGTACCGTAACCATTGTGCTACAGCTCTGTTTCAGTGCTTTGTGTCTGTACGTCTTCTTACGATTAACGCGCAGTAACGCGGCACGGCGCCCGGTAACGCTCGTTAATTTTTCTAACGCGCAGTAGTGGTAACGATGTACCGCCCATGTCCTTATTTGGGGTTTCTTTCACTACCGCGGCTCCTAACGCGAACTGCACTAACGCGATTTAGTAAACAGACCCCTAAGGATCCTACTATTTCTCTCTTAGACGTTTGGAAAGTTGTATCACGTACTGAACAAGTTCTTGTTAACACTGTTCCTTTATTATGTCAATTTTCTAAAGATACGGTAGCAAAATTGCAGGCTCTAGATTCACAAGTAGGTGCTTTGAGCTCTGTGGTCTCTACAATTGATACTCAGGTTAAATCCTGTATGGAGTTTCAATTGGCCCATTTGAAGGATAGTAGTATTATGCACTAGAAACTTGAAAATCTAGAAAATCAATTATGCTCCAAAAATTTGTGAGTGCTTAATTTTCCCGTTTGTCCTTTGTTGTCCCCTATGATTATTTTTCGGAAATATTTAAAGGACACCCTCCTTCTACCACAGGCTGAATCTATTACACTTCTTAAATGTTATTATTTGTCTTTAAAAGTATCTGCTACTGTGGCGGAAGGGGGGAGATTCCTTTGCCTTCTGATAAATTTAATCTAACTGATTTCCTTGAAGATACGCAGGATGAAATTTCCTCTCGAGCAACGTTATTGGTAACTTTTGCTTCTGAGGAAGATGAAATTACTATTCTTAAGATATATTTTAAGAAGAAAGCAGTTAAATTTTGTGGGGACCGTGTTTCCATCTTTCCAGATGTATCTCGTTCAACTCAACTTTGTAGGAAAACATTTCTTGCATTTAAGTCTAGAGTTCTTGCCCTTGGGGCTACTTTCTTTCTAAAGTATCCATGCAAATGTTGTGTTACTTTGGGTCATGATAAATTTGTCTTTATGGTATCTTTAGATCTAGAGAGGTGGATTCTTGGGAGGGAAAAGATACAATGATCCTGTAATATATCGTTCTTAATTTATCTTTACAGGGGGTTATGAGGAGCAACTTTCAAGCAGCATAGTTGGCCAGGGTTATGTTTCTCTGGCTTTGTATTCCTTGCGTTTTGTTTCTATTTGTTTTTTTTTAACTGACTGTTTCCCCGAGATGTGGGCTGTAAATTTATTGATTTTCTTTATGGTATTTGCTTTGTTTATTAATTTTCTGTATTTTCTTTATACTGTAATGATATTTGTATAAAATGAAAATTTCATAAATAAATAATTAAAAAAAAAAAAAAAGAAGTAAGGTATTTAGGCATTATACTGGATCAAACTCTCACATTATCTGCACATATAAAACAACTGACCAAATCTGTTTACTTCAAACTAAGAACAATACAACACCTCAGACCCCTTCTGGTTGCACATGATTTCAGATCTCTAAATTCTCTAATTTCAGATCAGTAGTTCATTCTCTAATCACCCCCCGCTTTGATTTTTGTAACAGCCTCCTATACGGTATTCCAAAAAAGTACCTCAAACAACTTCAAACTGCACAAAATGTAACCGCAAGAATTGTATGCAAAGCCCGGCTCCCCAACCATATAACACCCCTACTATGCACCCTACACTGGTTACCAATAATTAGCAGAATTAAATATAAAACAATAATGACAACATTCAAAATTACTAATAATATTACTCCATCCTATCTTTCAACATTAATCACCCAATCCACTAACACTAGATCAAGAAGAGAACACTCTCAGAACACACTTGCAATCCCTCTCACCTATCGCAAATCAAAACAATTTACAAGTAACCAAGCCTTTTTGCTTGCTGCACATATGTTATGGAATGACCTCCCGGACTACCTACGTGCAACTGAAGATATAAAAATGTTAAGAAAAGAATTAAGAACCTTCCTGTTCACTCAACCTTTTGGAGAACTTATGCAAGGCAATGGTTCATCCCACGAATCACCCCAAGCCCAACCCTTACAATGACACTCACCTCTGCTCCAATTGTAAATAGTCTTACCTGCTATCACTTGTACGTAGTTTTAACTGTTGAATGACCTTAAAAGCACTCACCCTACCTTGTACATAGTTCTAACTGTTATAATTAAATTTGTTCTATGTAATAATGTTGTTCATTGTACACCGCTCCTGATTTCAGGAAGGCGCGGTATAAAAGTAACAATAAAATAAATAAATAAATAACCCAACTAGAAAGGAAGTTATTTTGGACTAGTCTGTTGTGGAACACAGGATCTGGTGCAAAAGATAAGGGTGTTGAGACCACTTGGCGATAGTGATCATAAGATGATTGCATTTGACTTAATAAATGGAGGAAGAATGGCAAGGAAATCCACAGTACTAAATTTTAACTAGTTAAAAGTTAAGAAAAAACTAAAAGTAGTAGCTAGCTGCAAAGATTAAAGATTTACATCAGGCATGGGCATTGTTTAAAAATACTATCTTTGAAGCCCAGACCAGATGATTTCCATGCTTTTAGAAAAGTGGAAGGAAGACCAAAAAACTACCGGCATGGTTTAAAGAAAACTTTTCTTGCTTTGTTTTTTGTATCATGCCACGAGGGCTTGTGTACATCAGTGATGTTAAGAGCTATGTTATATTTAAATTAACTACTGACAGGGTCCCCAAGATGGACAGGTCAGAATAAGACAACCACCCACTTGCGCAGTAGCAGTATGTTGGCTGTGGTGGATCACATTTCTGTGACAACAACAACAACACCACTAGCATTGTCTGTGAGGAAGAAAGGCCAGGCATTATATTTCCTTATTTTGCCATGGATAGTCACAATAAAACAAATTACAGTATAGTGCTGAAAGATGAGCCCTTTAGGTCAGAAGACACTAAAAGAGCTACTGAGGAAGAGCTAAAGATTCTTCAGAATAAAACCGGTGTTTATTTTGTGGTTGGAAGAAGCCCTCAGGAATGTATGAAGCATGAACCAATGGATGCCTAAGGGGATCAAGAATGACATGAAACAGGCACAACTTGATCTATTGGGTGTGAGTGAATTGAAATGGACTGGTACAATGCACTTTAAATCTGATGATCACATGAAATACTATGTCTGAAATGAAAGACAAAGAAGAAATAGTGTTGCACTTAGAATTAAGAAAAGGTTTGCAAGAACTGTAATGAAATATAATGCAGTCAGTGAGTACTTAATTTTTATTTGTCTTCGAGGAGTGCTCATCAACACAATGATTATTCAAGTATATGCACCAACAACAGATTCAGAAGAGGACCCAGCTGATCAGACACAGACAAGATTTACTGATAATCATGGATGACTAGAATGCAAATGTTGGGAACAAAGAAGAAGGCAAAATGGTTGGAAAATATGTTGTTTACAAAAGAAATAAAGCTGGAGAAAGACTGATAGAATTCTGCAAGACCAACAATCTGTTCATCTCAAACACCTTCTCCCAGCAACACCAGCTGTGACTGTACACATGGACTTTACCCAGTCAATTGTACAAAAATTAAACTGACTACGTCTATGGACGTCAATGATTGAAAAGTTCAATAACATCAACAAAGACAATATCTGGAGCTGACTGTGATACCAATCACAAGCTACTGGTATGCAGGCTCAAGCTAAACTTTAAAAAGAGCAAGCCACTCACAAATGTAGCAAAGTATGATCTTGAAAATATACCACCAGAATTTAAAGACTGCCTGCAAAGCTGATTCACTGCTATAGATTCAAATGAGAGAGTGCCTGAAAAACTATGGGATGGGATGGAGAAAGCTATGCTCGATGAAAGTAAAAAGTCTCTGCAAAAGGTGAAAAAGCAAAAATGACCAAAATAGATGACTGAAGAAACTCTGAAAACTGGTCAGAAACACAAAGAAGCTAAAAGCCAGAGAAGAAAAAGACATAGGGGTATGTTTATTAAATGGTGATAACATAGCAGCAGCTACGTTATCGTGCGTTAAGTGACGTTAACGCCACCCGATGCAATGTTAGCGTGTGTTAACGTCGCTGGTTGTGGTAAGTCCTGCAGAGAGTGGAGAGAGGACGGAGAGAAGGGGTCAATGGGTGTCATGGCTGTTTGGCAAAAAAAAAGAACAAAAAAGCAAACAAAAGGGAATTGAACCCATGACCCTTAGCTTGGAAAGTATCAGTACTAACCAGTAGGCTACACATCCACAGCTCTTTGATATGTTATCTGCTGGATACAGAAGGATGATGTGTTGGGACAGCAGCTTAGATGGGCTTCCCCATGGCTGATGTGCAGTCCTCTTAATCTGAGACCTATTCTCTCTCTCAGATTCTGTTTCTGTTTTGTGCTTCAGTATTTTCTACCATATGCATATTGATGTTAGGATGAAGTGATCATTTCTTATCTTCGGATATAGAAAGACTGCAGGTCACCGCACAGCATGTCTTCTGTGGTTACCAGGATAGGGTTAACCCACCAGTACCCATGATGCAATGCACATGCAGATTAGCAGTCTATAGCAGGTCACCAGGTGGGGTATACACCTCTACAGCACCGCACCGTGGTAGGGGGTACTGACTGTGTGTGTTACCGGCACGGAGTAGTGTGTGTTACTGGCACAGAGTAGCTACAGACCATACCATTGTGTGGGTTCTGCGCTCACCCTGAGGGTGAGGTGGTGCGCCCAGCACCAGGTCTGCGGAACCCCGATTGGATGAGATAGGCATTGCTATGTGTTGGGTATTCCTTGCAGACATACCTAGGATATTTCTGGGTTCACCTGCATTCCCCAGTCATATCTGGCCCTTGTAGTCCATGATGCACCCAGACTGGTGCCTATCCAGTGTGGTTTCCATGGTTGCTAGTTACAGGGGGAGTCTGGATCTGCATGCAGATTATGTAGCACCACCTACCAGACCATCCTCACTTGGTCAGGGTGGTGGACAGGATCTGGCCTCCAACAGACTCACACTTCATATCTTTGCAAAGGAGGCACATGATGTTGGGCTGTGGGACCAGCAACCACCGTTGTTAATGTAGATCTGTACTTGTCACAAGGGCACTGGCCTGGAAGGGCACAGCTGCCCCACAGCACAAACTGATATCCACCAGCCGAGGGCATACTCAGTCTGCACCCTGCAAGGTGTTCCAGACATACACATGTCAAATGCAGACAGTCTGCTAGCCAGTCCACAGTGCATCTTCCCAAGGGAACTCCGTGCACCCAGATGTGGGATGTACCCAAAGACACCAAGCAAATATCTCAGTGATTGGGCCCCAGAGCAGCGACCACACAGATATCATGTGAGAGAAATGTTGTATAGCACTATGTGGGAACCTAGACATGCCATGGTCACTGCTCAGTCAGAGTGAGAGTGACCTCCCAGCATGACATGCTGTGGCCACCCTGTCCATGCAGGTGGTGGTCAGGCATTACAATCTCCCAGCCATTTCCCCACACTCTGTGCAAATGCCCAGTCCGCCCTGTCCACGCCATACCCACAATACCTTGCTCCTCATTATGCACATTGACAGGCTAATACTGGAATCAGTGTAAGCATTGTGGGCCCTGTGAGGAGTACACGGCCACAAAACAATGGATAGACATACGCACACTCCCACTCCTATGTTGGCGTTGTGCAAAGATAGGGGTTGTTGACAGCCCTGCCCATCACATTGGTCCTGGGCACAGTGCAGGCATTGCTAAGGTATGCAGGTGCTAGTAGTGCTGCTTTGTTGGAAACTGCTGCTCCATGCTAGGCCCAACAACCTGACAATCCATGGAGCTTTGGATAGTGGAGCCTGTGGGTGTGGGCGTTTGTGCTCCTGTTGGCCGATGCTTTGGGGAGTGCACATGACGATGTTGTATCTGCAACATAGGGTAAAATGTAAGGACATGGTCTGCATGAGCCACAGCTGGGACCTGAACCTGTGACCTTTTGTTCCAAGACACACTGTCTGTGTGTACTACACCACACTGTTGCCACAGAAGCATTGTAGTCTCTGGGGCTACCTTTGCTGTTCATCCAACAGACCTTTGCTGCACTGCACACCATGCACTGGTACAGGGTACGGCTTTGGTCCACTGTGGGCAGGTGTCACGGCCCCCTCCACCACCAATGCCCCCTCCCCCACCATGCTGATGTGCCCATATGCTGTTGGTGCTGGTGGTGCGCAGTCTCAGGCCATCCACTGTGCAGGTAGGCGGGTGCCTAGGGTGGAGGGTCTGGGTGGAGGGGCATACATGGACATCCACATGTCCCCCCATCACCGCCTGCCACTATTATGGCCCTTCCACATGGGGGGGGGAGATGTTTGGGGGTGGCAGGTCGGTGATGTAGCAACTATTGGCTAGGGTGGGCCTGGTAGCTAGATTGTGTTCTGCCAGCAGACTGTGGACAGGCTAGGGTATGCAATGCGGGTACAATGTATCCACTTTATTCATTTTATTTATTTAAAAGGATTTATATACCGCCTTCTCCTGTAATCAAGGCGGTTACTTTGGACTGCTGGGTGTATACATGTGTCAGGCAACGCGTGGCTGCTCCCTCCCTGCACTGTCCTTCCCAGGGGCTGGTGTGACGGGTGTTCGTATAGCTGGGTGTTCGGACAGTTTGGGATGTATCATGGGGTGAGTACATAGACCCCTATTAGAGTGGTTCCCAGATGTGCACTGCTTGACCCATTACAGGCATTGCATTTCCTGTGTGACGTTTGGAGTACCTGCAGGGTACGTCTCCCCTGGGTGGGACACTGTGGAGCACAGACTACTGGGCAAGTTTGACCTTGGTCAGCCGCTGTCTTGCTGTTTTCCATTTTCTGTGTTCCTCTGTGCTACCTAGGTGGCTGCCTGGTCTGCCCTGTACCCCACCTGCAGCCCCCTTTGTAGCATCACCATAGTACCCTTTCATACTTGGGCACTATGCTGTTACTGCACAGGTAGCACTATATCACTGTTTTTGGGCTCTTTGCCTGTGATATACATTGCTGACAGGAAATAGTTTCTCTCTCCTACAAATGTGCATTTACCGACAGGTTTTCACTCGCGGTACTGTTCCAGCGTTAATGTGACAGCGTTAGTGCAGCAGGGACCTCTTTCTGCCCACTCCCCGCCCATTGACCCTCTCTCTCCGCCTTCTCTCCGCCCTCCAGTACAGTTACAGCCAAGAGGCATACCCCATCTGGTGACCTGCTATAGACATGTGCATTGCATCATGGGTACTAGTGGGTTAACCCTATCTTGCTAACCACAGCAGACATGTCGTGCGGTGACCTGCAGTCTTTCTATATCCGGAGATAAGAAACAATCACTCCATCCTAACATCAACATGCATATGGTAGAAAATACTGGAGCACAAAACAGAAATAGAATCTGAGAGGGAGAATTGTCTCAGATTAATATAGGACTGCACATCAGCCATGGGGAAGCTCGTCTAAGCTGCTGTCCCAACACATCATCCTTCTGTATCCAGCAGATTGCAGATCAAAAAGTTGTGGAGGTGTAGTCTACTGGTTAGTACTGATACCTCCCATGCCAAGAGTCATGGGTTCAAGTCCCTTTTGTTCTATTTTTTAATGTCAAACAGCCATGACGCCCATTACTCCCTTTTCGACGGAACGCCTTCTTCCTGCACATTGCCTTTTATGGCTTCAGGTACCTTAATGCTGCACTTAACACTGGTGACATTACCGCAGTTTAGTAATTATGGAACGTAACAGAAATTTTCAACATGCAGCAAGACAAAACAAAGAGAATTACTACAATGATGCAGGCAAGAAAATAGAATGTCTATGTTTATGCTTATTTGGTTATTGATATACCACACCTTCATTACACCAAGGCGGTTTACAATTGCATAAAAATATACAGTAATGGGGACAGAGCCTGGCTTTGGACAAGATGGATGTGTAAGAGCTGTGCTCTGGAGGGTAATAGTCAAGAATCCTGACTTCTGCAGACTTTAAGTAGATCCTACCTACTTCGACATCCAGGGTCGGCCCATCCATTGAGCAAGAATGTTGTTTGCACAGGACCCCACGTTTTAGGGGGCCCCACGCAAACAACATTCTGTATTAAAAGACCGCCACGTGGCAGCGGCAGAATCAAGTGTCCCGCGACCGTGGCCCCCTTGCCCGCCCCGGCAGAGCCTTCCCTGAATCAGCTCCCTCAGCGCAGGCTTTGAGCGTCTGATCAGTGTTTCTAAACAGACACAACACAAAAAAGTTAAAAAGTGGGCAGACTGGGGGGCGGAGCCTGATGTCCAGCGGGATGGTCGCATAACGCTGAGGCTCCCGAGAGGCCTACTCAGAATCCTGAATTAACACCTCACATTTTTGGAACTCTACTCTGATCTTGCCGGGGCACATTGGTGAGATGGCGGGGACCAAACCAACGCGCCTTGAATTTGGGTCTCCAGCGGCTTCTCACGGCAAATGTTCCAAAACCGAACCTCCGTCCCCGCAGAAGGGGCCGGCCTTGTGCGAGGGCCCCGAAATGCAGCAGGAAATCCTCGTAGAGATTAGAGGGGTCAAAAACCTTGTGCAGGCAAACGGTGAAGCACTCCGAGCGCTGCGGGACGATTTTGGTGTGCTGCAAAGCAAGCTAGAAGGGCTTTCTTCGCGTCAGGACAAAATGGAGGGCATATTGGACTCCCATGCGGCCCGGTTGTCCAAACTCGACAAAGTTGAACGACAGGTGCGGGCCTTGCAGAAAGAGGTGGAAGATGGTAATAATAGAGCGCGCCGCAACAACATACGACTCGTAGGCATACCGGAGGGAGCGGAATCGGGAGACATGAAAGAGTTTTTATGCAAAATCCTCCCTTCCTTGCTCCAAATCACCTTTACCAAAGATTTGGAGATTGATCGCGCTCATCGTGTACCCACAAGCATAACGCTCAACAGGAAGACCCCGCGGCCCATCATTTTTCGACTATTGAGATATCAACACGTGGAGCAAATTCTAAGTGCCTCTCGGGCAAAGGGCCATATGGAGTTTGAGAGCCACAAGATCTCCTTCTATCCCGACTTGTCTAAACCCACAGTCGACCGCCGAAAGCGCTTTCTGGAATTCCGGCCGAGGCTTCAACAGCTACAAGCACGCTATGGCCTGATGTACCCGGCCAAGCTCCGAGTCACACTTCACAATCAGACAAGAACATTCGAGGACCCTGATCTACTAGCGGAGTTTTTGGATTCCAAAGAAGCCGACTTGATGCGCTGACTTCCAGAATATTCCTGCAAGTCTCCTTCTATCCGCTGTACCTGCCATATTGGATCTGCCGCAGCCTAGCAAAGAGTCTGGCGTTGGCAGTCTGTTGCCTTACTCTTGATGTATCGGTGACCCGACTCCATCTACCCACAGTAGCCTCGATGAGTATCAGAGACAGTGTTATTATGGACTCTGGTGTTTCTTTTTTTTTCTACATGTCTTCTATTTCCTCTCTAGGGCCTCCTCCCGCAGACATATGGTCGCCATATTCTTTGGGGGTTTTGCTTCTTCTCTAAGATACGTTGGTACATACTTTTCAATATGGGGTGTATTAGCCAGAATACCCGGTGATTATGACATTGTTGTACAGATTTTGCTTATGTCCTATGTTATCAAGCGCCCTTACCTAAAATGTCTACTACCGATTTATGGCACCATGTAAGATTTTTTCATTGAACGTAAAAGGCATCAATAATCCGATAAAACGGAAGAAAATCCTAAGCTACCTCAGTCAGGAAGCAGCGAATCTGATTTTTCTCCAAGAAACGCATTTAAATTCGAAGGAAACTCTTAAACTCAATATTAAACCTTACATGGTGGCCGCTTATTCCCCAGCCGTTTCTAAGAAATGTGGGGTTGCCATACTGGTTAGGAAATCTTTGCATGCTATTGTTATTGCGACTAGCTCAGATACAGAAGGTAGATGGGCTAGAGTTCACCTCAAGATAGGTAGCCTAGAAGTTACATGTATATGCCTTTATGCTCCTAATGTTGATGATCCTGCCTTTTTTGCTACCATTGCTCAGGTTGCGCAGGCCTCTGCTAATACTTCATTGATCATTGGGGGGGATTTCAATCTAGTCCTTGATCCCCTGATTGACAAACAGCCGCCTAGGACGAGTGGTCCCCCCAAGAGTCACGCTACGCTTACCTCCCTGATCAAGGATCTTGCTTTAGTTGTCGGATTTACAAAAGGAATTCGCGTTACCAGTGAAACACTACTTTCAATTGATGCAGCTTCAACACTGCCTCAAAAGTGCTCGAATCATGCCGCCCTCTGCCCCTACTGAGGATGGGCTATTAGAGATAGTTCACTCCATTAGTAGTACACATGGGGTAGCCTCTAATTTCTATAAACTACTTTGTCAGGGTACAGATACGGACACTTTTAGAGCCCAACAAGCCTGGGAGCGCGAACTGCAAACCACTATAACCCCTGTGCAATGGAGCGTTTTTTGGAGTAAGGTAGTGCGGGTTTCCCGGTCTGCCTCTGTTACCCAAACTCTCTTCTTCTTTGCACACAGATGCTTTTATACCCCAGAAAAAATGGCCAAATGGAACCCAAATGCTAGGGACCTGTGTTGGTCTTGCCATACTGCTGTGGGATCCTTTGCTCATGTTATTTATGAATGTCCTCAACTGCAGGTCTATTGGGGGCGGGTCTGGGGTCGTATTCAATCTATCTTACACTTTCAGGAACCTCTTTCTTGGAAGGTCGTGGGACTCCGCTCTGCGGCGGAGGTCCCCTCTCTTCCTAAGAAGGGTCGCTTTCTCCTTGATTTCATGCTAGGTATAGCCATATGCTTAATCACGAGGAATTGGAAGGATAGCTCTCGACTTACTGTCAATGAATGGTGGAACCTTGTCTGCTTATATAGTAAATATGAGCAGATACCTCGGAGAGCTATCCCCCATGTCCAAACTCACTCTTGCTTGTCTAAATGGCAGATGCTTAACGATTATGTACAATTTGCTCATTGCTCCAACATGCCTGTATAATGTACACTCATCATGTTTTAGATCACCGTTAGGTTTTGTAATACAATAATATAAGTACACGCCCGCTTCGGGAATGCTTAGTTTCTAGAGAAGAAGCAGGGGGGAGGGGGGTGGTAGGGGTTTACTTTGGTGTATGTCTTACACGTTCTGTATTTGTCTTTTAGCTGTATGTCTTCCTTTCCTTTGTTGTTATAAAACGAAAATAAAGAATTTAAAAAAAAAAAAAAAGTGGGCAGACTGGTTCAGGGCCGGGCTCTTCCTTGAGGCGGGTTGTGGTTTATTAAGTCTAGCCTGGAAGTGCCGGACCTCCGCAGGAAGAGGTCAAGGCCAGAGAGGAGGAAAAGAAGCAAAGGGGAAGTGCGGCGAGGGAGATGGAGTCCAGGCAGTACTACTTACTACAGTGGTGAGTGCAACGCGAGGCAGGTTGGCGCCCCGCCAGCAGCCAGTCGGGGTTCTGCTTCCTGCACCTGGGGCAGCACGGACTGGTGGCAGGCTAAGGAGTGCTGACCTGGTCAGAGCCCCTTGATGAGAAGCCTGTAGCAGTGCACATTAGTGATGGATAGATAATTCTGTACTTGATCTTTTTATTTTTTGAACTCGCAATTTGTGATTTAAATCGCAGGAAGTGTTTGCAACTGTGCTGGGCAGGCTGAGGACGTGCTGCTCTTCCATGATCAGGAGTAGGCAGGGAAGCCAGAGGCAGGCAGAAGGGCGTGTAGCGCACAGGTTAGGCAACACCAAGCAAAAGGGAGGGCTTGGCAGCATGTGCATGCGCCCTGCGAGAGCTCCGAGGATTCTGATCTGCTTTCTGTCCCTTCAGGGCTTCCTGTCTGCCGCATACTGTAATGAGGGGGGAGCTGCTGCTGCTGCTTATCATTTGTATAGAGCTATACCTCTTATGGTCCAGAGAATTGTGCTTTAGTTTCTTGAGGCTTTTTTCCTTTTGTACCTGCACGGGAGGAACTGGTGTGCTCTGAAAATTGCATGCGCCTCAACTTTTTTCCTCTCCCTTTTTTGAAAGGTGTTCTAAGTTACCGGAGAAAGGTATTTCAGTACTTCCTGGACCTGTGCAAACCTTCAGCCTTGCAATTCATCGCAACTAGCTTTTTAGACCCCTTAGCCACACCCCCCACCAATTTTTTAGATAATTTAAACTCAACTCGTACTCATGTTGTCACCATTCCTCCCAGAAAATCCCATAAAACACACCTTTGGGCTTATACTTTTAAAGATTTAAACTTTGTTGTGTAAACATATACCTACTGAGAGAAATTTCAAAGTGCTTTTTCTTCCTGTGGGTAAAAGTAAGCAACACCGCATGTTTGGTAAACCACTGTGGCCTTTTGCAACTATTGCAATACAATAGCTGCAAAAGGTCCACAGCAAAGGCCCAAACTTCTGTGGTGTGTGCAGGGGGCTGTTCCAGCTTTCTTCTGCAGAGATTTAGGATTTATCATGGAGACCTGCAATACCTGCATCAATAGGTAGCATGGGAAGTCCTGTGGTACCTGCTAATAAAGGTATTGCAGGCCTCTGTGGTAAATCAATAGGGATAAAAGGTGCACAGAGCTCTATGCCCTAATTCCTGCTGATCCCCCCCCCCCCCGATCATTGTCTGTGTCTAAAGATCCATAGCACGACAATAAAATAAGTAGCTGTCTGCCCCTGTCTCTGCCCCACAGCCATCTTTATGAGGACCATTGAGGAGAGTAGGAGCAAAGGACAGCTTCTGTCTCTCAATGGTCCTTTCAATGGCTGCTGAAAACTGGCATGCCTACTTCTCACCCCAATCCCCCACCCTCCCCAGTCCACCACGTGAAATGCAGCTATCACAGCACTTTTCTGCAGTATCTGCATGGTTTGTCCCCCCTCCCCTGGTTTTAGTTTTATCAATGTTCCACAAATAGGGCATATGGGAGGAGGTCTGTTGATAGTGCATTAATTTTCTTTTACCATCTGAAATGGTTAGATACCGTAATTTCTCCTGATTTAGAAGCGTTATGTTGTGAAGTCACCACTAGGGACTTTGGGGGAAAATGTGTGTTCATTTTGGTTTATCTTCCCCCAGGTTCATGGAGTAAAGTACGAGATTTATACAAAGATTTTTTGGCATCATGGGTCTCGGTGTTTCCTAATTGTTTCTAGGAGATGTTAATCTTCATTTAGAGGATTAATAGGATTGCAATGTCAGAATTATATTGCTTCTTTGCATGCTTTAGATTTTAAGGTGACCCCTCTGGCTTCTAGTCACAATTCAGGACATTATTTACATCAGTATGTGTACTATTTTTCCCCTTCATCCTGTAGTTTTATTTCGGATGTTGTTTCTTCCCCAGTGATATGGCAGACCATTATTTAATGGAGATTTTTTTTTTCATTTTCCCTTGATTTAGCGGGCAACTCAACCTAAGTTTCAAAACATTTATCTGTGTAAGAATCTCTCTCCTGATAAGTGGTGGAAAAGGGTGCAAGCTACTAGTTGTTTAGGAACTGATTTATCCTCTGTCTTTGGCCAATTGGATTAAGACGTCATGTGAAATTGTGGAGGAGATTGCCCCATTAGAAGGTTGGAGATGATCTGTGGCTCCTCAAAAGCTTCCTTGGTATACTCATGAATTGGCTACAATGAAAAAAGGATTGTAGAACTCCTGAAATCATTTGGAGGAAATCCCAAAATATTAAGGATAAAACAAAATGGAGGGTTAAATATCAAAAATATAAGGCCTAGATCTGGCAGGCTAGGAAAAAATATTATGAGAGGGTGATTTCCTCTGCTGCTTCACAATCCCGGTCGCTATTTTGTTTGGCATTGTCAGTGTTGCGGGAGAAAGTTAAATTGTGTCCTGAGCCTTCTTTGTCGGCATGACTTTGCTAATTTGTTTTCTCAAAGTAAAATAGAAGATATTCCTAATAGTTTAAATCTGTTATAGAGCTAGATGTAGCCAAGTGGTCCAGATTCCTATCCAGCAGACGGTTCTTGGTCCTACCTTTTTTATATAGTCATGCACCTTTAGATTTTAAGGTTTGTTTTTATGAGATTATTGTAGATTCACTGGAACAGGTTTTATATCCTTATGAAGTGGGTAATATTACTCTTATCCCAATTCCTATGGACAAGACCTCTGTCAAGGATGTGGCAAATTTTCATCCCTTTGCCAATTTTCCCTTGATGGCTAAAGTTTTGGAAATACTTGTTGTTAGTCAATTGGTACAGTATTTGGAAAACTTTAAATGATTCACAATTTGGTTTCCGTAGGCTCATAATACAGACATGCTTTTAGGTCTTTTAATTTTGGATATTAATGCTAGTCTTGCAAACGGTTATTTAGCTATTGTACTTCAATTTCATTTTAACTATGGCTTTTGATTTAACCAATCACAGTATTCTTTTGGCTATTTTAGAATATCTGTGGATTTTGAGACCAGTTTATAACTGTTTTTTTGGGATTTTAAAACATAGGTCATACCAAGTATGGATTGGTGTGGAACACCACAGATTACTTTCTGTATCTGAGAGCTTCTCAAGGGTCTCCATTTTCCCCTATTCTTTTTACTGTACTGATGGCTTCTGTAGGGTGGCTTTTAGACAAGGCAGAGCTCAAATATTATACCTATGCAGATGATATTTCAATATTGTTAACACTGTCCCCACAGGCTAGTGATGTTTATTTAGTTTTAAGTAGTATCCAACATTTTGTTTGGAAAGATGGGCGAATATTGTGCATGTACAATTAAATTATTAAAACACAAAACCTTTGTATAACTTTGATAGAAGCATTAGGTTGGCTAAATATTCATGCTGAATCAGTTTTGTGGGTGTTTGGGGGGTTGTTAAATGCAAATTTATCATTCGAGACACAGGTTAGGCTGGTGTCAAAATCATTTTTTCAAATGCGTCAGTTACGCCACCTTCAACCTTACTTTTCCTTTGAACATGTTAGTGCAAAGTACTGTGTTGGCATATCTGGATTATGGAAATCTGCTTTCTAGAAACTGTTTAAAACACCAGGAGCAACAGCTTCAATGATTTCAAAATACTGCAGTTTGTTTAATATATGGAGTCCTAGATACACCACAGTGACTCCTTTATGGTGTGAGCATCATTGGTTTAAGATATCTAATTTGTTTTTTTTTTTAAGTTTTATTTGATTTTGCATAAAATTATTTTATGATTTTGTGCCGGTTCGTTTTTCATCGCTGTTATTTCCATTTATAGCTATGAAGTTGAAATGATTGCAATCATTTTGTACTTTCTTTTCCTTCATGTAGGAGTGTTAGTTCAAAAACAATATTTATTCTGACTTTTTCATACAAAGCTGCTGAATTGTGGGCTAAGTTGCCATTGAAGATTAAAGGTTCCCACTGTGTTCTGGTTTTTCGAAAAAAGATTTGAAATCTTGTCTTCTCGATTTCCTAATTTATAATCTTGTTTTAATTTTATAATGGTTTCTATCTGCTGTAAACCACACTGAACCAATTAGTTTGGGATCGTTGCAGTATAAAAGTATATATTAGTATTATAGAAAGCCATGTCTCTGGGTGTTTTCCACCAAGGTCTAGTGGTTGGAGAGCAGTGAGCCGAGAGCTAGGGCAATAGGGGTTCAAACCCCACTGATGCTCCTTGTGACCTTGGACAACTCACTTTTAAGGGCTCTGTACTATTCTGGTTCTCCTATTTCCTCTACCATTGCTTTTTCAGTGTTAGTTCTGGTGGCTCCTCCTCTTCTGCTATCCTGCTCTCAGTTGGTGTACCCCAGGGGGTTTGTATTGGGTCCACTCCTTTTCTTTCTCTATACCCAGTCTCTTGGTGCACTCATTTCTTCCCATGGCTTTCAGTACCATCTTTATGCCGATGACTCCCAGATCTACCTCTCTACGCTTGAAATCTCTCCATCAATCCAGACCTGGATCTCTGCCTGCCTTTCTGACATTGCTTCTTGGATGTCTCACCGCCACTTGAAATTGAACATGGCCAAAATTGAGCTGCTTATTTTTCCCCCTAAAACCTCCTCTCCTCTTCCTACTTTCTCAGTCTCTGTGGATAACTCTCTACTCCTCCCTGTTTCCTCGGCTTGCGACCTTGGGACTCCTCACTCTCCTCCACACACATCCATCTGATAGCTAAGACCTGCCGTTTCTTTCTCTATAACATCAACAAAATTCACCCATTCCTTTCTGAACACACTACTAAGACACTTATCCACTCCTTAATCACCTCCTGTCTTGACTACTGTAACCTACTCCTTGCTGGTCTCCCTTTGAATCATCTCTCTCTCGCCTTTAATCTGTTCAACACTGCTGTGCGGCTAATCTTCCGCTAGCCTCGTCATGCCCATATTACCCCCCTTCTCAAATCACTTTGCTGGCTCCCTATCTGGTCAAACCTCTCCTGCTGACCTATAAGTGCATTCACTCTGCAGCTCCTCAGTACCTTTCTTCTCTTATCTCTCCCTACACCCCCCCCCCCCTCGGGAACTCTGCTCTTCTGGCAAATTGCTTCTATCTGTGCCCTTCTCTTCTATTGCTAACTCCAGACTTCACTCCTTTCACCTTGTTGCACCTTAAGCCTAGAACAAACTACCTGTGTCTGTACGCCAGGCACGTTCTCTGACTCTTTTCAAATCCAAGCTGAAAACTCACCTCTTCGCTGCTACTTTTGGACCTTAACTCACCTGATCTCCTTTTCTTTTCCTTTCCCCCTTGTTTTATCCCTGTCTATCCCTTCTGTGTTGTCTGTCTTGACTAGAATGTAAGCTCTGATGAGCAGGGACTGTCTCTTACATGTCTGTGCAGCGCCGCGTATGTCTTGTAGCGCTATACAAATGCTCAGTAGTAGTAGTAGTAGAAAGGAGAGTTTCCCTTTCTCGCAGCTGTTAAGCCCACCGGCACTGATGGGAAGCAGGCTGTTTCCAATCAGCCCTGGCGGGCTTTACAGAGCCACGAGAAAGGAAAACTCTCCCTTCGCAGCTCTGAAAAGCCCATGCTGAGGGAGCTGATTCAGGGAGGGCTCTGCCGGGCAGGTGGGGGGGGGGAGGGGGCGCGGCCGCAGGACACTTGATTCTGCTGCTGCCACAGCAGCAGCAGCCAGGTTTCTTTTTGTTTTTAAATTTCCCAGGGCTGATGGGGAGGAGGGGGGTTAGGACTGGCAATGGGCTATGGGGGGGGGGGGGTTAGATTGAAAATGGGGTGAGGGGGGGGTTAGGCCTGGAAGTGGGCTGATGGGGGGATTAGGACTGGTAATGGGCGATGGAGGGGCTAGGACTGGAAATGGGCTGGGTGGAAGGGGGGCTTGAACTTCAAATTGCTGATGGGGAGGGGGCTTGGAAAGGAAATGGACTGAATAGAAGGGGGCTTGATCTGCAAATAGCATATGGGGAGGGGGTTTGGAATGGAAATGGGCTGTGAGGGGAGGGAGCTAGGACTGGAAATGGGCTGAGTGGGGGGATCTAGGACAGGAAATGGGCTGATGGAGGTGCTAGGATAGGACTGGAAATGGGCTGTTGGGGGGGGTGCTAAGATTAGAAATGGGCTGTGGTGAGGGCTTGGAATGAAATGGAATCATGGAGGGGCTAGAACTGGAAGTAGACTCATGGGGGCTTGGATTGGAAATGGGCTGAGTGGAGGGGAGCTAGGATTTGACATGGGCTGATGGTGGGGCTAGGAAAGGACTGGAAATGGGCTGATGGGGGGCTGGGATTGGAAATGAGCTGATGGAGGGACTCAGATAGGACTGGAAATGGATGGGGGAGCTAGGACTGGAAATGGGCTGATGGGGGGCTAGGACTGGAAATGGGCTGATGCGGGGTGGGGCTGGAACTAGAAGGGAGATGATGTTGGGGGAGGATTAGAATGGGATGGGGCTTGGAGAGTGAAATGGAGAGGGGAAAATATTTTGTGTGGGAGGAAAGAAAAATCTACAATTGGCCGGGTATTGGTAGAGTAAGTGGGGATTGAGGATGGAGGGGTAAAATATGAGTGGATGAAATAGGAATGAGGAAAGAGCAAAAGGAGAAAGATTAGTATGTTAAAGCAGATGTAGAGAGAGAGAATGGAAAAAACTAGAAGAGAGAAGAAAGGACAAATGGACAGGAGACGATGGAGAGTTAGCAGAAGACACGGAGAAACCAGCAGAAAGTGACTGGAACAATTGCAGCTGAAAAAAAATGCACAAAAGGTAGAAAAATATCTCTTTATTTTGAATTTATTAACTGGAATATGTCAGCTCTGGGAAATGTGCATTATTAACATCTGTGCTTTGTTTAGTACAAGAGGAAATAAATTTATAGTTTTATTTCTACAGTGTTGTTGTGCATTCCAAGTTTGGCTTTTGGGGTTCCCAGTTTGTCTTCCTGTTTCTAATTTGTGATTCCTTCTTTCGTGATGGTCTATGTTCTGCATGTGTAACTGAGCTGAGGTATTCTGTTTATGTAATTCCTATTTGACATTGCCACTTCTTCTCTTTCCCCAGTAGGTCATGTATTGTTATTCTCTGAAATGCATTGGTTTAATATTTGCAATGTTGACTTTTGATAGGTAGAGTATGGTGCTTTGTGAGTCCTGGTAGTGCTGTTACGATACGGCGGGTTTGCTATGGGTTCTAAATGGGCATTGTTTGTAATAGTTCCTAATGTGCCTGGCGGTTGGCACTGGATTATAGTAATGTGAAATCTTTTTGTCTTTCTTTATCCAGACACTCATTAAGAGGCATGTTTACTAAAAGTTAGTGTATGGTAACATTATGCAAATATTTATACAAATGAGGTCCTGCACCGAGTCTCCGCACATGGCTCCGCACCCCCCTTGGGCCGCCCCTTTTGACATCATTTGATCTTGGATATGTCAAAATGCCAGTGCAAAGAGAACCAAAATGGAGCCTCTCTCACCTCACAAGATGGCTGTCATCCGAGATTGTCCTGAGGCCTTGCAGGAACTTCTTGCTGAGATTCGCGCAGTTAAGGACTTGGTCAAATCTAATGGAGACTCGCTGTGCAAAATGCAAGAGGATATCAGCGCCTTGAAAAATACTTTGGAGTCAATTACGGTGCATTTGGAGAAGGTGGAGAGCATGGTGGCAACACATGGGGAGCGGCTCAGTGCTGTTGATAAGCAGGCAAAGTTGATACGATCAATGCAAAGAGAGTTGGAGTATGGTAACAATCACGCTCGAAGGAATAACACATGAATTTTGGGAGATCCTGAGGGAGCCGAGGGTTCTGATATGGTGACTTTTTTGCAGTCAATGATCCCGGGTGTGTTGAAAATGAACTTCGCCATGCCTTTTGAGATCGAGCATGCCTACCGAGTGCCTACTCAGTCCGTGATTGCAGGCAAGCATCCACGCCCAATAATCCTAAACGTTTTACGCTTTCAACAAGTCACGCAAATAATTCACAGGTCTGCAAAAAAAATTTTTTCGACAGCTGTTTTGGTTATTCCACATAATCTTTATGTTTTTTGGTGCGCTGAATCCGAAAATGACCTCCATTTTGTCATAGGACATCACGTTTCCTGACAATTTAGGTAACTATGTTAAATAAGGCAATACCTAAATATAAATGGAAATAGACTTATAAAATTAAAGTTTTATTAAAATATTTTCATGAAAATCCTTTTTTGAACTGAAATGAGCTCACCTACACACACTAAACTCCATTCTTCTTCCTTGTGAGGCTCCTCTTGGTGCATTTACGCTGGAATGTCTCTCTGAAGCATCCAACAGTAGTCTGCCATCATTGTAATGCTCCATTTTCCTTGGTATCTCCTTTCCATCTCTTTAATGTCTTGGTGGAATCATTCACCTTGTTCCTCACTCACAGCTCTCAAATTTTCAGGAAAGTAGTCAAGGTGGGACTGGAGGAAATGCACTTTCAAACTCATCAGGCAACCTAAAGCTTGAAATGCTTTCAGCATTTGTCCGACGATCTTTTTGTAGTGAGGATCTTTGTTATTGCCTAAAAATTTCTGTACAACTTCTTTAAATGCAATCCACCCTTCTTTTTGAGGATCTGTCATGGTATTGACAAACTCTTCATCAACTATAAGCCTTCTAATGTCTGGTACGATGAACACACCTTCCTTCAATTTTTCCTCCGACAGGCCTGGAAACTTGGTGACCAAGTATTTGAAGCATTCTCCATCTCTTGGAAGTGATTTTACGAATTGCTTCATCAATCCCAATTTTATGTGGAGAGGTGGTAGAAGAACTTTATGGGAAGGTACTAAAGTTTCTCGGAGGGCATTTTTTTCACCGACTGTTAGCGCCCTCGGCTGCCAACTCTTCTTGGTCCAGTGATTTTGTCGGTCTCGACTGTCCCACAGAAAACAAGGATATTTGGTATACCCAGCTTGTTGCCCGAGCAGCATGCACAAGACCTTCAAGTCCCCACACACTTGCCAACCATGGTCTTCATATTTAAGTTTACGAAGAACCAATTCCAAGTTCTCATAGGTTTCCTTGAAGTGTACGGAATGACCTACAGGTATGGAAGCGTAAAAACCATTGTGGAGTAAAACTGCTTTGAGACTTCTTTTTTGAAGATTCTATAAAAAGATGCCATTGCTCTGAATCATATTGGATTTTAAATTGACCCATCAGACCTTCGACATTGATGCAATAAAACAACTTGTCTTCCTGGGCGAAGTAAGGAACAAACTCCTTTTCACAATGTCTGAACCATGAAGATGACACTCCTGGCAACAATAAATTCCTGCTTTTCAGCCTTGATCCAAGTAACTCAGCGGCATCTTTGGGAAGATTCAAGTCTCTTACCAAATCATTCACCTCCTCCTGAGAAAACAATTTTGGTCTTGAATCATCTTCAAAGTCAGAACTTGATTCGTCATCTGGTTAAGGTATGACTTCACCTTCATCGGAGCTAGGTATCTCTTCCAAGGTAGCAGGAGTCTTGGGTACTGGTATATCTGTGCCATGGGGGATGGGACAAATTGCCGAGTGAAGATTGGGGTATGAAATGGAATGTTTCCATTTGGAATTAAACCCTTTCACATCGCATGAACAAAAGTAACAGTCGTCACTATGGTTCTTTTGCTCTCGCCATACCATAGGAATCCCATAATGGAAAGATTTTTTCTTACCCTTGAACCAGTTTCGGAGGTCCTCAACACACCGTTTGCACACTTTATGAGGTCATATCAAGTACATTTGGGCAGCAAGGCCATAATGCACTCTCATCTGCCCCATCCATCCTTCAGTCCATCCATCAGCATATACCTGTTATGTACAGTCATGTATTCTCCTGCCAGTTGCTACGCCATGGTCCACACAGGAAAGGTTTAATCATTTGGATGTATCATTCACACCTCTCCTGTGAATGATATGCCTGTCTCCACCCCAATTCGATCATTCTTTTGATGCCCATATTGTGGGGGTGCTGGTTTTACCAGGGGACACTTCTTCCCAATCCTATGCCACACACAGACAAATATACAAAAGGAAGAAAAATAGCTAATACAGTACAACATGGGGACAAGACATTTTAGGAATATTAGTGATAATAGGAAGTACAAAGGTGACATTTTGAGATTCAGGGGTGAAGGGGAGGAATATGTGGAGGTTGGTGAAGATAAAGTGGAATTGCTTAACAAACATTTCTGTTCTGTGTTTGCAGATAAAGGATCAGGGATGGGACCTCAAAACAAAGACTGTGTTCATGAGGAGCTAGCTAAACTAAAAATAGGCAAAATGGGGGGGGGGGGGCAGGCAGGATTCATATGAGGGTATTGAAAAAAAAGCCCTTAAATACTAGGAACCCTCCAATCAAAAACATATACCCTACCTCTTAGCCAATCAAAACACCCTTCCCACAATGCAAACCCTTGATATAGTTGATATAGTGTATCTGAATTTTCAGAAAACCTTTGACAAGGTCCCTCATGAGAGACTCTTGGCGAAATTAAAAAGTCATGGGATTGGAGGCAGTGTAATATTGTGGATCAGAAACTGGTTAAAAGATAGAAAGCAGAGAGTAGGGCTAAATGGCCAATTTTCTCTTTGGAGAAAAGAAAATACTGGAGTACCCCAGGGATCTGTGCTGGGTCCTCTGCTTTTTAACATATTCATAAATGACCTGGAAATGGGAATAATGAGTGAGGTGATAAAATTTGCAGATGACATAAAATTATTCAAAGTTGTTGAAACCCAAGAGGATTGTGAAAAATTGCAAGAGGTCCTTGCTAAACTGGAAGACTGGGCTTCCAAATGGCAGATGAAATTTAATGTGGACAAGTGCAAAGTTATGCACCTAGGAAAGATCAACCCAAACTTTGGTACCACCATAGAAACCACCACCCAGGAAAAAGATTTAAGTGGCAATGTGGATAATACATTGAAACCCTCCACCCAGTGTGCAGTGGCGGCCAAAAAAGCTATTGAAAAGTTCTTTTAGAAGTTTGGTGAAGACATTTTTGGGTTTGAAGTATTCCGGGTGTTCTAGGTAAAGTGAAGTGGATTTGTGTGAGTGGCCTTTTAAGAGGTATATGTGTTAGTTGGCCCGTAGTTAGGGGCTATTAGTTTTGTCAGTTTTTTTATGAATGGATCTTGCTGTAGTAAGGCTTTGCATTGTGAGAATGGTGTTTTGATTGGTTAAGAGGTAGGGTATATGTCTTTGATTGGAGGGTTCCTAGTATTTAAGGGCTCTGTTTTGTAGGGCGTGAGTACCTGCATTTTCTGGAAGGAGTCAGCTGTGGTTTCATTGTTTTGTTTCAAACGAAAAAAAGGTAAATGTTTTTTTTTTTATGTTGGTATTTTTTATGTTGGTAGTAGTGTTTGTATTTTTGATGTTGGTAGTAGTGTTGTAAGTTTTCATGGCTTTGATTTTGTGGTTTCTTGTTTTGCAGTGGCATAAGTTGTTGCAAGTGGTACCATCATTTGTGCAGGAACTAATTGGGGTCCATACTGCAATGTTTGTGGAGTGTTTTGAATTACCTTTGAAAAAGTCGCAGTAACAATGAAACCATTGGCTGTGGTCAGCGAAATCTGAGTAGCAGTAGTAAACAGCAGGGACAGCAGTGATAAAGCTGTGACAGCAGTGATGAAGCTGTTGGAAAAACTGTTGGAGTGAACCTGCAGATTGGAATCTGTGCAATATATTATGGAGTCATAGTTTGGGCTTTTGTATTCCTCTAGCTATATTGGAGTCCTTTGAATGTTTAGCACTTAATTACTTAATGGTTTTTAAGAATATATTGTGTTTGATTCTAACTATTTATTGTATTGTGAATTTTATTAATGTTGGTCAGTTTTTTAAGGCTGTGGGAATGATGATGAAGGTGGCCATGTGGTTTGATTACACTGTTGTACTAGTAAATTCCATGGTTTGAGTTCCCGCCTGCCAATAAATATGTTTAACTAGATATGGTTAAAAATTGTGAAGAGCTAAAAACTCCTTGTAAAAAAAGAAAAATTTGTTTGGTAGAAATTTGTTAGTAATATTTGTATATGTATTTTGAGAATTTTTTAGAAGTTGCAGTTATATAGAGAACTATAAGTCTCGCTATTTATCTTGACTAGTTTTAGTGGCACTTTTTTTGGATGTATTTTTGAGATACACATTCACTTCAGATCACTGTATATAATGGCAGAACTCTAGATGGATATTTAAGCTCCATAAAGTTATCCCTGGAGTGGAGTAGCCTAGTGGTTAGAGAACTATCTAGTTCCCAGAAAATCAAGGGTTCAGTTCCCACTGGCACTACTTGTGATCTTGAGCAAGTCACTTTACCCTCCATTGCCTTGGAAGAAAAGGCTGGCAATCTACTTCTGGTGATGCATTGCCAAGAAAACCCAGAGGCAACTGGGTCACCAGGAGTCAGCACTTACTTAACAGTACTAAAAAAAAAAAAAGTTATCCCTGCCATTTGTGTGTTCTGACTTGGACAGCTGTTCATCTGAAAGCATATTTTAGAAATAATGTTCAAGTGTAATCTAGAATGTCCGAATCAGAAAAAAGGCAGGCACAACTAAGTTCAAGCACCTATGCAAGGCCATATTTATAGATATCCTTTGAATAGTATTCAATTCCACGGACATCTAAGAGGCATTCAGCGGTAGTTCAAACACAAAACAAGTTTCTGAATTACCAAAAAAATTTCTTGGTACTGGGGATGATGGAATGCCACCTTCTCTACACCATCAAGATGTTTAACAGCCTATTCATGCCTGGCACAGGTCTAAACTTAAGATGAGGTCACAGACATCCCTGACATTTCTGAAATCGAGTGATGATGTCTATGTCTATCGCCCTGCCCCCAAATACACATCCACCACAACCCCTGCCTACTTGAATGTCCTCATGCTGGGGACATCTTTAGACATCATTTCTAAAATGGCTCCAGGGACGTCTTCATGCTTTGGATGTCTGTGTATCCATTTTTGGATGCCCAAATTGTGTATAAGGCTTCTAAAATGATCACCATAACTTCTGGTCCCATTCCTGGAACACTTCTGGCTCCTCTTCAGGTTATCCAAATAAACATTGGCCATATATTGACATATGATCAAAATGTATCCAAATATTGGTCAGCATTTAAAAAACACACACATACTTATGCTGACTGCACAAGTGTTTTTGGACATCATCCTCTATATTCCTAAAAACAGAACTGTTCGTTACCTAGAATATGATTTCCTTTGAGTATTGTAGGGCAATAATCAAAATTTTATTAGATGGTTGAACATGTATTTGCCTATATGATTACTGCTGTCACCCCTGACCCCACCCCCTTAGTGTGGCTTGAAGTAAATGCCTTGTTTCACAGCACATATACTTTTGCCCGTGTGAAAAATGTTGTGGGGTTAGGTTGGGAGAGAATAAATATGCAAGCTGATTCTATTTTCAAATTATTTTGCATACTTTTCGGCACCTATATTGCATTTTAGCCTGAGCAGGTACAAAGTACAGGGGTAAAAGTATTCAGAGTATGCGCACTGTCCAAATTTTCAAAAGAAAATTTGCATGGAGTTACCCTTTGAAAATTTGCTTGCATACTCCTGAAGTTTCAAATTGTCCTCCCCATCCTTATTTCTCTTGCTTTATTCTGAATAGAGGAACAATTAACTCAAGATAACAATGCATAATGTTCTTGAAATGACTTGAAATGGATTTTATGATAGCAAACTGAGTAAGGTAGCTAATCAGATATCTGAGATCTGTTACATAGTGCTAAATATATTTCAATAATGAAACAACCAGAAAGAGATCATGAATGTCATTATGATGACTTTAATCTTTTGTACATACAGTCTTGATCTGAGGAAGGAACCTTTGGCTTCCAAAAGCTAGTAAAACACATGTTTGTTTAACATTCTAAGTTTAACTTGGAAATGTACATTAAACAGAGACATTGACAACTTAGAATTTTCTGAGGCAATGGAGGAATCGAACTCTAGTCCCCAAACCAGTGCTCTATTAGACTACTCTTCCACTCCTTTAGTCTAATAAAGAGGTATTATCTTATTTTATTTCTTGTTTTAGTCACTGAATCCACATATCTACCACGTATCAACGTGTACCTGATTACACATGCTTGAATGGAGTTTGCAGTCAGGTACAAGAAAGAAGATACAGTGGACTTCAACTTTAATGCCTGACTGCTTTGCACTATATCCTGCCAAGCAGATCACAATTAGATTCCTGGCTCAGGTAGCTGTTTACCAGGCTACATAAGAACATAAGATATGCAATACTGGGTCAGACCTTGGTCCATCAAGCACAGTATCCTGTTTCCAACAGTGCTCAATTCAGGTCACAAGTACCTGCCAGGTTCCCAAAAGCAATCCAGATTCCATACTGCTTGTCCAATGGTAAACAGTGGATTTCCCCGGTCCTGGACTTATTCCTCCAGGAACTTGTCCAAATCTCTTTTAAATCCAGCTACACTAACAGCCTTTACTACATCCTCTGGTAATGAATTCCAGAGTTTGATCGTGCATTGAGTGAACAAATATTTTCCCCGATTAGTCTTAAATGTGTTACATTGTAGTTTCATTATGTGCCCCCTATTCTTTCTACTTTTTGAAGGAGTAAACAACTGATGGACATTTACCTGTTCCAATCCATTCATTATCTTATAGACCTCTATCATATCTCCCCTCAGAGGTCTCTTTTCCAAGCTGAAGAATCCTAACCTTTCAAGCCTTTCCTTTCTTCCCAGTTAAGGATGGTCTGTGTAGAACAACAGGTAAATGTCTTATAGAATGGAAGTATCAAGTGAGGCTTTCATATGAATTTGCACTAATTGGGGAGGAGGTCATTTACTAATGCTTAGCACATGCTAACACCATTAGCATGTTCTATCTGTTTCAAGGCTCACTTTATTCCCGAGTCCTATAGCAGATAGCGCATACTATCCATTGGTTAATTGACCTCTTAGATGAAGAACTAAATAAAAAAAAAAACAGTAATAAAGTAGGAAAACATATATGGTAATTGAGATATCTATATCACATTTTCTAGTCTTTGTGGCCCTTTTGAAATATTCAAGCCAATATTCAAAACACTTATAGGGTCAGCACTGATGTTCACCTCATAAGATCTTTTTCTTTTTAAAATTCAGTGTCAGCTAATGGATACATTTTTGCCAGAAAAGATGATGTACTGCCAAAAGTTATTTGGTCATTATTCAAATGTGATTATATGTGTAGTGGCCGCTGCTAAACATTTAATTTACCTAGCCATGAATTAGAAATGGTACTAGCAACACAGAGGGAGCTTGACCCTTGCAAAGGGGAACAGGAAAACACAGCAAGCGAGGGATGTGTGAGGTCATAGGTGCTAGTTTCAGCGGCACGTCTTCTTCAGGGGGTATGCATCTTAAAAACAAACACATACATAAATAATAAAAGTATAAATAGATATATAAAAAAAATATAATATAGAATTTAAGCATGAATGGTGCAAACAAGAAATTTTTTATATAAAGCAATAATTAAATAAGTAAATAAATAATATAATGTTTATTCAATCTTTAAAAAATGGAATAAAAATGAATAAGTAAAGAAATAATAAATAATAATATATATGTGTTAGGTAAACAATAAATCCAAGGACCACAATTAGACCATGTATAAAGCTCAAATTAATATTCATAAAAGGCCATTATGTTTAGAAACACATAGCATTCATGTTGATGGAAAGATCCCAGGAGATGAGGAAGATGTACCTACAAAGGCACCTTGTGAGTAGGTAGTCTTTAGAAAGACTCCAGTCAGTCTGATGCTTGAAAGCTAAAAATATATAGAACATAACATGGTGATTGTGCCCCAGAGCCAGAACAAAGTAATAGCTAATGAAATATAATTATGGTGAAAATTTATAGTAAAAAATATAAAAATATAAAAATATATTAACTGCAAACACTTATAAAACATTCGGGAGGATAAAACAGAATTGCAACATTCATAACATAATTGAGCTGCCGTGTGGCATCTTAAAAGAAATGGTACTATCCAGAGAGAGCTGGTCAAACACTGTAAGCACTTTGGAACCGTCCAGAGAGTGGCAGAGCAGAGTTTGTGCAGCCTGAGAATGCAACGATTAGGTATAAAATTGCAGACGTATTCAGCCATTATTCAAATAGTTAAGGGGTTTAATTTGGGCCTGCAAAAAGCAGTCCTAGATTAAAACACTTAACTATACATGTTGAGGGTAACTTTATAAACAATATTCACTTATAAGACACTTTATGGGGGTTATTTTATAAGCCCTATTTGTGCTTTGGATGTCTGAAAATGGGCATAGAGACATACAAAGCACAAAGACCTCCCTGTAGCCATTTTGAAGCTGGTCCTTGGATGTTCCCAGTGAGAGGATGTCCAAGTCAGAACAGGGGCATAATGTAGGTGTGGCCAGTGTGTTCCCAAGAACTTGGACGTTCTCACCTGGTTTCAGAAACATCCTGCATATCCAGAGCCGTATGAAAGATTATATTTGCTCCAGGCACAAATAGGCATCTGAAAAGTGCTTGTTTTTTCAGGCAAACATCTGGAGGGTATAGAGAAGGCGGTGCTTGCAATTTTACAATTTGACAATGAACACTGACGGGACGTGGAAGCACATGTTTTTGTTTTGCTATGCTGCTGGATGTCCCTGTATGCGACTTTATTTGAGATGGATGTCCTTACCCCATGATTTCATAGCGGGGATATCTATATGGATACCAGCATGTGCATCCACACCAAGGACATCTATGTTTCTGAAATCAGCCTGAAACACATGCCCCTGGAGGGACAAAAATCTATTAGGATAGCAGTAATTTTCGGTTGCTATTGGGTAAATTTATCTGCTTAGGGGATCAAAGAAATAACAGCCCTAACTTAAACAAATAAGTTATGGAGGTCATTCCCGACAGCAAATAGTGCCTGTGTATGTGTGGGCCGTACATGTAAGAAGCAATCAACACCCCAAGCGTATTCCGCACCCATTGCGCCCTGCACATTCTCAGTGTTTGTGCAGGGAGTGCTGTAGATATGTGGCGAGGGGGCAGAGTGGGGGCGTAGCAAGAGAGTGGCCAAGTGCCGAGACATACACAGTATATTCAGGAACAGCCTGTGTATGTTCCCTGACACCCCCACGAACATGCAGCCTATTCCTCCCCGACACTGGTATAAGGGCAGGGCACAGCTCAATTTGCGAGCTGCACCCCCCCTTGCTCCTATGGCATTGGTTTATTGCAGCACCTGCCACCATGATCCTGCCCATAGGGACCTCAAGTGACACTTGGACAGTGGTTTGCAGGGAGCCGCTGTGGGTCATGCCATTCTGAGCCACCAGGTAGACGGGTCATTGCCATGGTGTTTGGACACCACTACACACTCGCACCAGCAGTGGTGTGGCGTGGTGATGGGCAGGTTTGGGTCCATGTTCCACTTTGGAATCCGATGAGTGCCGGGCTGTCTATCTCCCTGATTCCACCATCGCAGGTGTGTCTAGGCCTTGTGGCAGCAGAATTATGTCTATCGTAGCAATATCTAGGATTTCAATGAGCCCACGGCCCAGGCATGCAGGGCATAGAATTGGCCTCCACCTGTTTAAATTTAAGACTGCATTATCAGTGGTCCTACCTAAATGGATAGGTCTGTTGAATATCAGGCAGAAAGATAAAAAAATAAATCATAATGGCTGTGCCTTTGAATATTGATCCCTATTGTATTCTTTTCCTGTGTGGGCATTTAATTATAAACCTTTTAAAGTATATTTAAGTGGTTTAAAAACATTAATGCAGGTTTCTTTTATATTATATTTTATTATTGTTAAACTGGAGAGAAATCTCACTTTATTTCCTTACTATCATTAATTAAAGGTATGTGGAGGAAAGGTAGTTTTATAGCTTTGAGATTATAACTCGGGTGATTATGGCATGAGTTCAACATTCCTTCTGCCATTGATTCTCTGTGTCAACTTATCTTTCTGTACATCCAATGCCAAGCTGAAAAAAGACAGTTGTTCTAATTTGGCTTCATCAATAAATTAAAATAAAAATCCATTAAATCTTTCAACAGTTTGCAATCAGCAAAGTTCTAGATGAACATGACACAAGAAAATCCACATGTTCTACTAAGGTTTTATTCTGTGACTGTTTTCGAAGGTTATCTAAGAGGCATGGTTTAAATCAGTAATCAAGGCCTTAAGTGCTATAAAGCCTTAGCCTTCAGAGCATATTCTCCACACTGCAGTTATAACCCAACCACTATCAACACACAAACATGTAAATAAATTAAATACACCCAGTCTGGAATTAGCAAGTTCATTTGGTACTCTTTACTTAAAGGAAGAAAACAATTACGCAAAACCTTGGAGCAATCTCATTCTGCCTACTTAGCCTCTTCATCCCTCAATGTGTGGTTAGTAAGTGTTGTAATCAGGGCTAAGGCCTGCTATCATTCGAACTTAATTAAAAAAGACACAAGCAGTGGAGCTGTGAATTAGAAATGAAACAACACACTACCCTGATTAATTCGAAGCTCATGTTAGATTAATAATGGCAAACAAAGAACAAAAGGAAATTGTTATGCGAATTGCAGCCCTCCCAGGCCAGACAAAGGTCAAATCATAGGATTTCAATTTCATCCGGAGTCGCTTAATCAACTCCCTTGGAAGGAAGACCATATGTAGTTATGAAAGCTGTCCATTGTAGCATTCTCACTGGCCCTGAGAGACGACACAGCCATAATCCTTAGCATTCTCAATCTTTTTTGCCAATATAACAAAACCTCATTATCATTAATGACAAAGGAATAACACTAGGGATACTCCCTGCAGATGGTTTTACCTTCTCTGAACCATTGCTCTTAAAGATGTAATTTTGTGCCAGTATTAGTGACAGGGTTTTGTTTTGTTTTCTTAGAATATTTTGATCAAATACATCACTGTAAGAGAAATTTGTTGATTTCCTCTGTTAGACGTAATGTCTAATATCATTTATACCCCAAAAAATATTCTACTAAAACTACAAATATGTTCTGGTTTCTATAAGATAAATAATTCGGGCTCTGAAACAGGCCTCAGGCATAATTTCCAGGATAATACAAATTTTTTAAGGGAATATTCTCTTCTATTAGTTGAGTAGACAAAGTAAAAATTGAATCTGGTGGAACCTGGCCTGAAAGAGAAGTTTTGAAATCAATTGTGTTATATATGAGGTAAGAGGACACCTATGGAAACTAGTTAAAAATACCTATTTTATGCTCATTTGACAAAGGAACCATTAGGTGCCTATGTGACTTTATAACATAGGCTCCCAAAACTGTCCACAGCAGGAAACAAATTAACACCTGTTCTGTGGTAGGTACAGATATGTGCATGTACTATATGGGGATAATTCTATAAAGAATTTTCTGCTTGTAAAACAAGTTTTGCATGTGCAAAAAAGCTCTTATAAAACTGCTTGGCCTAATACACATGCATAAGTATACACGCTGACAAGGTGGCATTTATTTATATGCACACTACAAGTTGGCATTCCTGGGGATGTAATTTGGAGGAGCCGGGCAATCATACTTTATAAACTGTGCGGAGGTTGTACTGAGTCAGAATTGCTCCCTGTGCGAGCCCCCCTCCTCCCCATACCCCCGTCCAGCTGCTGCCTGCTCTTGCCCTGCTGCCGCCGCCCTCTGTCTTCTCCACAGCAGCGCCAGCATCAGGGCAAGAGCAGGCAGCAGCTGGAAGGAGGCGGGGGCGCGCCCGATGTGCAAGTCACTGGCACTTGAAGTAGATCTGTCACTCCCTGCTCTGACGTTACGTCAGAGGAGGGAGGGACCAGACCTGCTTAAAGTGCCATGAAAAGGCTTAGGGGGTGCATTTAGGCTGCCTGCTGTTGCCCTGCTGCTGCTAAGAGAAGTAAAAGTGGCGGCGGCAGGGCAACAGCAGGCAGCTGAGATGCGCCTTTTTAGCCTTTGCTCTATGCGACTGCACCGCTCGCACAGGGCTAGGTATGGCACTGACTGTGCGAAGGTACATGCATGTTTTATAAAATACATGAATAGAGACATAGGCATTTTGTTATAAAATCAAGCCCTATGTGAGAAGTCCAAAAAGAGTCCTATGTTTCATAATGCAACATTGGCACCTATGGGCCTTTATAAAATAGGCACTCAGACCCAGAATTACCCATGTAGCATGCAAATACTAACACACACATTTAAATCTGCTTTGTAATTGATGTAAATGCGTGTGTGTTTGCTATGGTGATATCCAGGGTATTGCTGGAGGTGTTTTTGGAAACAGTGAAGCAGAGGTGTTCCTTGACTCTAATCATGATCCCGCATTCTCTTTGTTTGTCTTGGACAAGTGAAGAGTTTGTAGTTTGAGGGTGTGAGTTGATTTAGCAGGACAGTGTCTGTTGGTGTAATCCAGGATTCTGTGATACATAGGAGGTCTAGATCATTGTCATTGAGGTCTAGTATGGTATACGTTTATTTCATGCAGACCGAGCATTTATGAGTGCACCGCTGAGGGGGGAGATGGGGACTGTGGGGTGGGTTTTGAGGTATGCGTTGGCATGAGGTTTATTTATATCAGTCTGGATTGTCCTCTGAAGGGAAGTTTTCTCCAGTGGGCCCAGGTGGTGAGTTGTCTGTTGCCGTGCATTATTGGTATTAGATCACTGATGGATGGTGTTGTATCCACAAGGAGAGGGTGTGAGGATTGGGATGAGGAGTGCATGTCTGAGAGTAATGGCACTCATGTTGTCAGCTGAGGTGCTTGGTTAAGTGTGTTCAGTTGCATTTATTTGAGATATTGTGGAGTTTGGGTAGAGGTGGGGAGAAGGATCTTATCTTCTGTGCTGGGGTGTCTCCGGGGTATCTTCTCAATAAGGTCGGCTTCCTAGGAGGTGTTGCGTCGGGCTTAAGTGATGATCATTTAGTATGAACTGTAGATGTAACTGGCTATGTTTTGAATGGGGGATGTGTAGAGGGCAGTGTTCCGGAGACATACTGTGGACCACACTCAAGGGCCCTTTTCTGGGGCCTTTTGTGGTGCCCTGCCAGGTGCGGGTGTGCCTGAAGCGCAGCAGTTTTAAGGCTTTCTGTGGTCACTGGTTAATGATGAGGGCTTGTGGGTGGTGCAGGGAGTTGCATCTAGCTTGCAGGAGAGTTCCGTACCTGCAAAGGGCATTCCACTGAAGCCCACATTAGCATGCTGGTCCTGGGCCTTAGTGCTTCTACGGGGGATCCCCTTGATCTGTCCGGCAGAGTGGAGGAGTCGATGGCATGCTCTCATTTACCTTTCTCAATAAAAAGAGACCAAGCCAGACTAAGGGTTTACTTAAAATTAGAGTAATTGATAAACAGCTTTATATGAACTAACACAATGGGTTAGTTTCTTCTTGTAATGTATGCATACTAGTTTACTCCATTCCTTCACAAATCTGCACTCTTATATTAAAAGTTTACTTCTGTTACAGCCTCCTTTTCTTAAATTACCAACTAGTGACTTAGTTTTCTGTCCTCCCTTTTCCTCTATCACCAATGCACTTGGGTTTAGGGTTGGCATCTTTTTCCGATCTGTAAAGACTCACTTCCCTTCACTTAGGTACCTTGGTGTTCTTATTTGATGATTTTTAATGATGGTGTTCAAAGCATCCCCCCCTACCTGCATATATGCAGTAGCTCCAAACCTCTTGTTACATTTCTTAGCTGGTTAGGATGCAGATCCTTCTTTTCTGTATTCTGGATGGGAGCCAGAGGAACTTGCCTCCCTAGGGGCATACACCCACCTACATCATTCTGATATGAAGGCTAGGGGCCAAAGATACCCTTTCCCACCAGAGTGAGGTTTTTATAGTGAGTGGGCTTTTCCTTCTCAAGGGGGACCTCTTCCATCCTAAAGTGAATTGCAGGAATGACATCTCAGGATTCTGGAAAGCACTAGTCCTAGTTTATACAATTCTGGCAATTATTTGTAGGAATGCTGGATGGTGCTGCTGATCCCAGTTGCAAAATCCAAATAGGCTCTACACCCTTGCCCCCCTGGGAAAAAAATAGTGAATCTTAATGAAACCATTTTTTCAATACCCCTGTATTGCTTCATTACCTGGGAATTGCTAAGGAGTTCTCTTATTGGATCTCTATACAGCGCAGAAGCTGTTCCCATGGAAGGAACCAAATTTCTTACACCTTCTCTCCAACATATATTCAGAGGCTTCTTCTGTCATAGAACAGAAACAATAAATTCAGGGGGGATATTCCAAAGCATATATGTGATTTGCACACCAGCAAACTGTGTAAATGCCACCGAGTTAATGCCACTGAATATCCCCAGTTTGGGCAGCTAAAAGCCCCCACACTAACCAGTTAGCATTAGGGGTCTCTAGGAGCAGAATGTGGGCAGCACCATTCGATAACCAGACAATGGTGATATTCAGCCACTGCCCGGATAATCCTAAAGTTAGGACAGCTGAATGGCTATCCTAAATTTAGCCAGTTTTGCAATCTGGGCAACCCAGATATTCAATGCCAGGGCTAGGATATGACCCCAGCATTGAATATCCGAGCCAAAGTTAAAGTGGTGACAGCCAGCCACTTTAAGTGTGCTGGCTGCCACTGCTGAAAATCTCCCCCTCAAAGTATTGTAACTGTGGTGAGCAAGTTACAGGTCTAAGGTGCCATGGTCACCAAAATGGCAAAAATATCCAAGTGCATGGACAAGACGGAGACACAGTCTCTCAGATGAACAATGGAGTGATCACACTTTTGTGGGTCTGTGGTTTGCAGTTAAACACAGCAGACTCTCAAAAATCATCTTCTTTGGCTTCCAGTCATATCATCTAACCTAATCCCAGAATCCACCTCTGATACAAACAAGTACCTCCTTCTTTCTCCTAGAATGAAATACCAATTGTAAACATTCTTTTGTTCAATCTATTCCCAGGTAAGTGTTTCTTTGGATTAGATAAATCTTATCATTATCTCCACAATATTTATGCCAGCGTGTAATATCCAATTAAGATATTTTTCCCTGAATAAATTTAGAATGGGAATAGAGGAGTAGCCTCATACCCTAGAAATCAGGGTTCATTTCCCACTGGCATTCTTTGTGGCCTTGGACAAATCACTTTACTCTTCATTGCCTTGGAAGAAAAGGCCTGGCAATCTACTTCTGGTCATAACTTGTCAAGAAATCCCAGGGGCTGCTGGGTCACCAGGAATCAGCATTGACTGGACAGCACAAAACAAATAGAATGAGGTAGTATTGTACATTTATTTATTTAAGAGGATTTACATACCGCTTTATCGTGGAATCAAACAAATCAAGTGGGAGAGTGCATGGGAGTGGGCATGCAGTGAAAGAATCAATAGCTTATGTATGTGCATAGTGTATAATTGATTTCTTAGTGAGCTACATACATTGTGTACTATTTACAAAGGACTATATACAAGTTGAAAGGAGGTTGGGGGGTACTGGGGTCTAGGAGGAAGGGGATCGGACTGAGTGGCCGTAAATGGTTTATTCACTTACTCCTTATATTTAGTGTGGATGGGAAACCTTTTAACAGATGGCAACCAATACTTAATAATGTTTTTCTCTCTTCCCTAATGATGATGGGGCACTTTGGGCTAGGTGGCATCTCACGTTCAATACATATTTTGCAATGGGGCAGTCAATAAGAGGTGGCAACCCATATTGTTAATACGTGTATTCACTCTTCAGAATTTGGAACGTAATGTTAATGAGCACTTAGCCTCCTACCTTTACCTCCACTAAGGTATCCTTCCCCTTATTTATACCTATTAAATTATCTTTTTTTTTTCATATAATTTTTATTAAACACAAACTGCCAAAACCAATCAAATTTACGTAATGCAATCAATTAACAGTCCTTCCCATCCCTCCCAACCCCCTGAACCAGAACTTAAGATACAGATCCATTCCCTTGTAATCCCTTCCATTCCAAATACTTCCCCATGCCTTTATGAAACTGTGTAGTCTATAGTATTTCAGCGCAGTTAAATTACACATTAAATACATATGTCTCACACGCCCTTCCACCTTCTTCCACTCTGTGGGTTCCACTTGCTTCCAACTCTGTGCTATCCCTAAATGGTCAGCTGTACAAACCGACCTAATAAAGGGCACTAAATCCCAAGGGAGATGAGAAGGAGCTCTATTTAACAAGGTCACCTCCAGCATACTGGGCGATTTCATCCCCAATACCTTCCTCATCTATTCAAAACCCTCCTCCAGAATGACCTAATTTTAAGACAGCCCCATCAAACATGATAAAAAGTCCCCAGTTCCCCACACTGTATCCAACACAAACTGGACCATCTTCCAAACAAATGCACCAGTTTTGTGGGGGTAAGGCACCACTGGTAACGCATTTTCTACTTATGCTTCAGTAAATTTGATGCCATAACCACCTTGAAGGACTAGAAAAAGGGACTGTTACTTCTGGAGAGAGATCTGCAATTGTGAGTATATACTTCTGGGAATTTTCTGAAAGGAATTGTTTGTATTAAAGCTAATTAATCTGTGAACCCACTATTTTTTGTTAAATCAGTCAGGGCCTAGTAGCAGCAGTTTAAGTTTAAATTTAAAACACAGAAGAGAACTTTCTGGTTACATTTCATACCCAGTAGAGAGCTTGTAGTTTAAATTTAATAGTCACTCAGGGCCTAGCATCAGCAAAGTACTTAGTTTAAATTTAAAACACAGAAGAGAGCTTTCTGGTTAAATTTGGAACCCAGCAGAGAGCTTGTAGTTTAAATTTCATAATAAGTTAGAGCCTAGCAGCAGCAAAGAGCTATAATTTAAATCAAATCAGAATATAGCTTACCTCAGCAGCACAAGACAGGGTACTGTGTAGCAGCCCTCTTTTAATAAGTGTTATTTCCCTCCCTCCCCAACACCCACCCACCCCTGGGATAATCGTAGCTTTATAGGTACTTAAAAGACAGGAGGTGCTCTCAGGTGAAGCTCGTTACCCAAATCAGTTATACACTAAAGACCTGAGATTAATTAAGCTTCAGGTGAACAAGGTATATTAAACGTATTAGGTACAGTTTTATTAGTATAAATATCCATAGCAACCCTTAGTAAGTAAAGAACTTAAAGATCTAAACACAAACTTAAAACTAAGATGCAGACAGCAGTCCAGCAGCAAGATGGGGGCTTTCCAGTCTTTTGCATTGAGTGTCACATGTATGATTTTCTCCCAGTTGGTGAGAGGTCTTACGTATGCACTAGGTGCAAGGAGCTATTTGCTCTCAGGGAATGAGTCCGTTCTCTAGAGGCTAGAGTAGTGGACTTGGAAAACATAATAAAGACAGAGAGGTACATAGACGAGACCTATAGGGATATAGTCCTGAAGTCCCGCCTCCAGTCTGGCAGCATCCCTGTTGCCATGGAGGAGAGAGGTCACGTGAAAGGAGAGCATCACCCTGGTCTGGCAGGAAGTAATCCTGTAACTAGGACCTGTCCTCCAGGTGATGTAAAACCCTCTTGCACTGAGGAAGTTTCTCCAGGGCCATGTGCCCATGAGGGAAGCATTAGGACAGCCATTATAGTTGGTGATTCAATCATTAGGCATGTAGATAGCTGGGTGGCTGGTGGACGTGAGGATCGCCTGGTAACATGCCTGCCTGGTGTGAAGGTAGTGGACCTCACGCGCCACCTAGATAAGGCCTTAGATAGTGCTGGGGAGGAGTCTGCTGTCTTGGTACATGTCAGTACCAATGACATAGGAAAATGTGGTAGGGAGGTTCTGGAGGCTAAATTTAGGCTTTTAGGTAGGAAGTTGAAATCCAGAACTTCCAGGGTAGCGTTCTCCGAAATGCTTCCTGTTCCACGCGCAGGACCCAAAAGGCAGGAAGAGCTCCGGAGTCTCAATGCGTGGATGTGACAATGGTGCAGAGATGAGGGGTTTGGATTTGATAGGAACTGGGGAACCTTCTGGGGAAAGGAGGGGCTCTTCCGAAGGGATGGGCTTCACCTTAACTGGGATGGAACCAGGCTGCTGGCATTAACTTTTAAAAATGAGATAGAGCAGCTTTTAAACTAGATAATAGGGGAAAGCCGACAGTTGCCCAAGAGCGGTTGACTCGGAAGAATGTATCCTTGAAGGATACTACCAAAAGCAGAGAGGTTCCAAAAAAGAGTAAAGTAGCCCAAATGCCTTCGAGTATGGAGCAGACAGAGCTTAAAGATCCAAAATTACCCATGTCTACCAATAGCCAAATTAATATGAATAAAATACAGTCTCTAAAATGCTTGTATGCAAATGCTAGAAGTCTAAAATTAAGATGGAAGAGTTAGAATATATAGCACTAAATGACAGGTTAGATTTGAATGGAATATCAGAGACATGGTGGAAGAAGGACAACCAGTGGGACACTGTGATACCTGGGTACAAACAATATCAGAATGATAGAGCTGATCAAATTGGTGGAGTGGTTGTGCTCTATGTTAGAGAGGGCATTGAGTCAGAAAGGATTAAAGTTTTGCAGGAAACAAAATTTGCTGTAGAATCTCTATGGATTGAAATTCCATGTAAAAAGGAGAAGGTGATGGCAGTGGGGGTGTACTGTCGACTGCCTGGCCAGAATGAACAAATGGATGATGAAATGCTCAAAGAAATCAAGGAAGCTAACAAAAGTTACAGCGAAGTAATAATAATGGGTGATTTCAATTACCCTGGTATCGACTGGGTCAGTGTCACGTCAGGACATGCTAGGGAGATAAAGTTCCTAGATGAAATAAATGACTGCTTCTTGGAGCAGCTGGTTCATGAATCGACCAGAGGGGAAGCCATATTAGACCTAGTCCTTAGTGGAACACCAGATCTAGTTCAAGAGATAAGGGTGTTGGGGCCACTTGGCAATAGTGATCATAGCATGATCGACTGTTTTATTTAGTGGAGGAGGGATAGTAAGGAAATCCACAGTACTGCCTTTTAACTTTCGAAAGGGAGACTATGATAAAATGAGGAAAACAGTTAAGAAAAAACTAAAAGGAGCAGTTTCAAAGGTTAAAGACTTACATCAAGCTTGGGTGTTGTTGAAAAATACTATTTTGGAAGCCCAGACCAGTTGTATTCCACGCTTTAAGAAACGTGGAAGGAAGTCCAAAAAAACTGCCAGCATGCTTTAAACGTGAGGTCAGAGAGGCTGTTGTTGTCAAAAAAGCATCTTTCAGGAAATGGAAAAAAGAGCCAAACGACGAAACCTGGAAACAGCACAAGCCCTGGCAAGTCAAATGCAAGACATTGATAAGGCAGGCAAAGGGAGAATTTGAGAAGAAGCTTGCTGCAGAAGCAAAAATGCGAAATAAAGACTTTTTCAAGTACATTCGTAGCAAAAAACCTGTGAGAGAGTCAGTTGGTCCATTAGATGATAGAGGGGTTAAAGGGGCACTAAGAGGTGACAAGGCGATAGTGGAGAGACTGAATGAATTCTTTGCTTCGGTCTTTATTGAGGAAGATGTAGAGATGTTACCCATGACTGAAGTGGTATTTAAAGGTCCGGAAGAATTGAAGGAAATATCAATACATCGGGAAGATGTATTACAACTATTAGATGAACTGAAGAGCAGCAAATCACCTGGGCCGGATACATCCTAGGGTGTTGAAAGAACTGAAATATAAGATTGCAGACCTGCTATTAGTAATCTGTGAACTATCATTAAAATCATCTCTAATACCTGAAGATTGGAGGATCGCCAATGTAACACCAATTTTTAAAAAGGGTTCCAGGGGTGATCCGGGAAACTACAGACCGGTGAGCCTGACGTCAGTACCCGGAAAAATGGTAGGAACCATCATAAAAAATAAAATTACTCAGCATGTAGATAGTCATGGCCTAATTGGAGACAGCCAACATGGCTTTAGACGAGGAAGATCTTGTCTTACTAATCTGTTATGTTTTTTTGAAGGTGTGAATAAACAGGTGGACAAAGGTGAGTCGGTTAATATAGTATATCTGGACTTTCAGAAAGCCTTTGACAAGGTCCCTAAACAGAGACTAAAGAGTCATGGGATAGGAGGCAGTGTACTACTGTGGATCATGAACTGGTTAAAAGATAGAAAGCAGAGGGTAGGGCTAAATGGCCAATTTTCCCAATGGAGAAAGGTGAATAGTGGCGTACACCAGGGATCTGTGCTGGGTCCGCTGCTTTTTGACATCTTCTTAAATGTCCTGGAAAGTGGAATAACGAGTGAGGTTATCAAATTTGCAAATGACACAAAACTATTTAAAGTTGTTAAAACCCAAGAGGATAGTGGAAAATTGCAAGAGGATCTTGACAAATTGGAAGACTGGGCATCAAAATGGAAGATGAAATTTAATGTGGACAAGTGCAAAGTTATGCACCTAGAGAAGAACAACCCAAACTATGGGTGCACGATGCAAGGTTCCACATTAGGAACCACCACCCAGGAAAAAGATTTAGGCGTCATTGTGGATAACATGTTAAAACCCTCGGCCCAGTGTGCAGCGGCAGCAAAGAGAGCAAATAGAATGCTAGGTATCATAAGGAAAGGAATGGAAAGTAAAACAAAAGATATTATAATGCCTCTATATTGTTCCATGGTGCGACCGCACCTTGAATACTGTGTGCAATTCTGGTCGCCGTATCTTAAAAAGGATATAGCGATATTAGAAAAGGTTCAGAGAAGAGCCACCAAAATGGTAAAGGGGATGGAAGGATACTCCTATGAAGAAAGGCTAAAAAGGTTAAGGCTCTTTAACCTGGAAAATAGACGGCTGGGGGGGAGATATGATAGAAGTCTATAAATTAATGAACGGAGTGGAACGGGTAAATGTAGATCGATTGTTTACGTTGTCAGAATATAGAAAGACTAGGGGACATGCAATGAAGCTACAAGGTAAACTATTTAAGACTAATAAAAGAAAATATTTTTTCACTCAACATGTAATCAAACTCTGGAATTTGTTACCGGAGGATGTAGTAAATGCTGTTAGTGTAGCTGGGTTTAAAAAAGGTTTGGACAAGTTCCTGGAGGAAAGGTCCATAAACCATTATTAAGAAGGGACCCAGGATATCAATGCTTGACCCAGTACAAGCATTGTGGAACCTGTGTCTTTTGGGGAAACTTCTGGGTACGTATGACCTAGACTGGCCACTGTTGGAAACAGGATACTGGGCTTGATGGACCTTGGTCTGACCCAGTATGGCATATCTTATGTTCTTATGTTATGTAAGCCCAATTTGACAGGCTCCCAGTGGTCCCTATCACAAACCCTCCCCAAGTCCTCCTCCAATAGTAACTTGTATTTACTTTTCCCTTCACTGCCCTCCTCCATCATGAGGTTCAATTTAAAGACCGCGCCTTTAAGATCTCCCTGCTTAAACAAGACCTCCACCCCTGTGGATGAAAACTGCCAAAATTTACCCATACTGGTCTTAATATAATGCATTACCTGGATATAGGGAAAATAGTTAGCCTCCGATAAATCATACTCCTCTCTCAGGGCCTTAAACTTTATTATATCTCCCTCCTCCCAAAATTCCCCTACCCACTTTAATCCCATTTTTAAAAGCACCTCCCCCCCCCCCGAATGCAATGGGGGCAAACTCTGTATTCCCTCTCAGAGGGATAAACTGGGAGTAACCATGTTGTCTCAACCATAATGTCGTCCACTTTTGCCAAATCTTCATAATAATGGCTACAAATGGATTTTGTTCCTGCCCACCCTCCTCTTACCCCTGCCCCATAGTCCCATAACTGATTCCCCAGGGTCCCCTCCCTATCGCATTAACTACCTGCAAAAATAAATACATTACAATAAAATATAAAGCATAGCAAAACTGGAGAATAAAGAAAAATAGTTCAGAATTCTTTTTTGAAGTATTTTGCAATTTCTATGGCAAAACTGTTTTTTACAATATTTTTTAGATTTGTATTACAATTTTTAAATCTTTTAATTTTTATAGAACATTTTATACTTTTCCTTTCTCCATTAAACATACCAAATAACTATTTAAAGGTTACTGCATCATGCAGGCAATTCAATGTTAACTTTATTATCATGTCAATCCATTAGCCAATTTGTAATAACTTTTATGCATGAAGTCCTCAGTGCTGCCATTTTCTGTTTCTAGGCTCTCCTGGAATAAAGAACAGACTTACAATACAGAGAAAAATGTGAAAACAACACTGCCATTTAAGCAATGGATATAGACAGTACTGTAAATGTCTTCCTTGAAACATGTCAGGTATGGTAACATCTAGAATATGGTTTGTACATAGTTGCTCTTCTAGGCATTATTTTGCTGACTGAGTAGTATCGTGGTCTCAAGTCATCTCCAATGACTATTATCACATGCTTATGGATGGGACGTCCCTTCTGTCATTGTTGGATTGTCCATTAATGGTTGCTTTTAAGACAGGATTTTCCCTGCTATATGAAGTGAAATTTGCATCAGGTCTCATCTTGTAAAAGATCTTGTCTCTTACCAACTCATGTTTTTTTAGTTTGACCACACACATTATTTGGAGGTTTACATAGGGATAGGCTGTTTTCTAGAATTCCCATACTCTTCTTCTCAAGAGTTTTAAAGATCTGGACCAGTTAGTTAGATGGCAGCCTCCAGGACATCTGGGCCTAACCTACAGGTCCCTATTCAGGTGCTCCGGTAAAGGCACGGTAGCTAGGTCCAGTTCCTCACTGCTTCCAGTCTCATAACTTTGAAATCGCTAGCTCATCTTTCCATGTTCACCAGAGCTATAGCTGCTCTTGGACACAGATTCTGTATAGCAATGGGCTGGAGAGTGGTCATAAGTCTGATACTACAGTGTTAGAATCTTCTATGACATTTCCTAAAGCTAAACTCAAATAATCCATAAGAGTTTACAGAACTGGTAGTCCAGTATCAAACTCTCTTTTTTTTTTAAACCTGGCGATAGCCCTCACTTATTAACGAGAGACTTTCAGAGATGCCAAAATTCCTTGACTCCCATACTTTTACCTTCTCCTCCCATGGTGCCATCTGCTCTAGTAAGTTCTTAAGGATCAGGGCCTGCAAGTGCATTGCTTTAATTGCTTCCACATGTATCTGGTGAATGCAACCTCTCCCCCATCCATCAGGCTTGGGGGACTCCTATGGCTCACTGGAAACTCAAACAGTAGACTTCATCTAAGCACCAGATGCGGCACAAGCCTTGCTGTTCTCTGACATAGGGGCTATATTCTCGTGTGGTGCTGGTTTTTGAATTTCACTAGTGGAGCTTTCTGGAAAATGCAGTTTCCCTTCCCTGGTACTCACCCCACTGACCTGGTCTTGGTGGCTCATATTTTCAGCACTGCTGCTACTCTGGCTCCTTTCATGGCTTAGGGTACAACCTCCGGTGGCTCCTGGCAGGCATACGTTCTCTTCAGCTTCCAACATCACAGTTTTCAAACAGAAATCTAGATGCTAATGGAGGGTTGCTTAACTCTTTCATGCTGCAAGTTGGATGACTTATCCAAACTAAAACAGCTCATAGTAATAGTGACATTGCAGTATGATTGGTATGGGGCATGCTCATGCTTGCATTTCAGGCATAAAGCATGGCCTGCAGGTCTTCGGTGGATGGTTTTCCGATGGTTCCACTCCTTCCTCTATTCTTGCTCCTTCTCTGTGGTTTCTAATGCCCACACCTTCTCTCCTTTACCACTTAGTTGTGGGGTTCCCCAGGGCTCTGTTCTGGTCCCACTTCTATTTAACATTTTCCTGGTTCCCCTCACCTTCCTGGTGCAACAATCTGGGATCTTGGCTTACTACTATGCTGATGATATTATTCTCCTACACCACACTTCCCCTGAGAATCCGTATCTCTCTCCCCTTAATGCCTGTCTCTCACTTGTCACCACCTGACTATCTTCTAATTTACTCCACCTCAACCCAGTCAAAACATCTGCAATGTGGTTCTCCCAAGGAAGTCACCAACCGGCCCTCTCCCCTCTTCTTTTGGATGCCCCAATCCCTCTTGTAACCTCACTCTGGTACGTGGGGTTTATCCTGGGTCCTGACCTCTCCTTCCACATTCTCATCACCTCCCTTGTGCGCCGCTCCCACTTTTTTCTTCGTCAGATTCACGCCATCAGTCCTGTGCTCTCCCCAGCAACCCTCACAACGCTTCTTCTCTCTCTAGTAATTTCACATCTCCATTCTTGTAATGTGGTTTTTGCTGGTATCCCCCACCACCAAATTCACCGTCTACAGTTAATTCAGAACACAGCAGCTTATCTCCTCACTCATACTCCTCGCTTCCATCACATCCTTAATCCACCTGCACTGACTCCCCTTCCCCTACCATATTACCTTTAAACTCCTAATCCTAATACACATTGCCCTGCATCAGCACACCCCTCAGTATCTCGCAGACTTAATACACTTTCGTACAGTACCTTGCAGCCTCCAGTCCCTGCACACCAACCACCTTGACTTCCCTTCTCCTGCCCGTGCCCACCTGGAGCAAACCCGGCATTCTGCTTTCTTTTTTCTAGTCCCATTCCCGTCTTCCCCTAATCCGTTAAGAAGAATCATTTCCCAAATTCAAGTCTCTCCTGAAAAACCACCTCTTTTATTCTGCCTATGACCTCCCTTTCCCTGACTCCCCTGTTTCTTCTTATCCTTCCACTTAGGCTCTTTTCTCTTTAGTCCTGTATGGGTGTGCACTTTCCTGTCTGGCATTGTAGTTCCTTTTCTGTTTCTGGCTTTTTAAATATATATTATTGTTATTGTAAACCACCCAGATGGCCCCCAATGGGCGATCTATCAATTGTTTTAATAAAGATAAAGATAAAGGTGCTCCTCTTTCAATGGATAGAATGAATCTTTGCTTCCAATGAGGATACATCGTTTCAACTTCTGTGGCCCTTTTTCTTTCTGGTTAAAGACACTCAGTTTCGGTTCAGTGTTCCGGTTCATTGCTTCTAAGTCAATTTTTCTATCTGGGACTAGTTGCTTGTTCTAATAACTTTCAGGGTCTTCACTATATTGGCTCAGGTGCTCCAGCAATGGTGCTGATCTTCCTGGGTGCATTTTAATAACTTGGCCATCGTGCATGTGTGCTGTTGCTTCTTGATTCGGTGAGCTGGCACACCTGACCACAGTTGTCCCTTGATGTGCTTTGCAAAACACATTTCTTCCAGCTGAAAGCACTGCAAATGCACTCAAATGTCCAGAAACACAGTGATTTAGGTATCCACAGTTTTTATTGTTGGCTGTATGTTTCTTGCAGAGTTCACCAACTCTCTACCAGAACTTTGCAGTGAAACAATAAAAAACAGTCTAGAAACAGTTTTACTCTTACTTGCAACTTTTTCTTTCATGCCATTTGCAAATTTGGTGTCTTTAACCAAGAGTCCAAAAATTATTTTCAAAGCCCTTTTAAGTGTCAAGATTTGTGCCACTCAAGGTTTTTCAGTTCAAGCACTAACTTCATAGCTCAATGCAAGTCTCAGTTCAAATGCCACTTAATTAATCTCTCCTATAAGTTTGGGTGCCATTTATGTATCCCCCTTTCTGTGTGGTCTAGGCAGCTGTCATAAAATACTAGACAGACAAGGAAGTACACTAGTCCAGGAGCTGCTCTCCAGAATTTCTCTGAGCTCCTGGACTGTTAAAAATAAGGGGTCAGAATTGTGAGGAGATTAGATACCGTGTTGCAATAATTATTTAAGGCTTTGGCACAAGACAAACTCCCACTCACCCTTCTCAATAAACAAAGTCCAGGCCAGAAGTTCTGAACCAAGAGTTTACTTAAAATTAGGGTCGCTAAAGAACAACTTTAACTTTTAGCATCTTAATTTGAATATGAACTATTATTCAATAGGCTAGTTTCTTCTTATTATGTAGTTTACCCCATTCCTTCCCTAATCAGCACTCCTATATTAAATGTTTATCTCTGTTCCAAACTTTTCACAAACTAACAACCAGCTTATAATACTGTAGTTAGTGACTTAGGGGAAAAGAGAGAACAGAGTACTATCAAGCAATTGTGATTATGGCCGCTATCTTTCAGTTCCCAGGTACTTAAGGTTGCTATATTTCACGTCCCTTCACTTACGTACCTTAGTGTTCCTATTTGGTGTTGGCTTTTCTTTCTAAAGGTGTTCAAAGCACCCTCCCTGCATATACGCAGTTGCTCCAAGTCTCTTGTTATACTTCTTTAGTGGTTAGGATATTGGTGTGGATGCTGTACTCTGTCTGGGTGCCAGAGGCACTTGCCCTCTAGATGCATACACCCTTTTCCATCATTCTGATACAATGGCTAGGGGCCAAATATACTCCCACCCTCTGAGGTGAAGTTTTAATAGTGAGTAGACTGTCCCTTCTCTAGGGAGTCCCCTCCCATCATAAAGTGAATGGCAAGAGGAACCTCTCAAGATTCTGGAAAGTACTATTCTATACAATTCTGGCAATTAGTAGAAGCGATGCTGGATGGTGCTGCTGAACTCAGCTGCAAAATCCAAATGGTCTCTACCTATAATAATCAATAAAAAAAACCCCTTAGATAATTGGCAAACTTATCCCATATATCCGCTCAATCTCAAGTGGAAAAAAATCAAACTATATACCAACAAAGGCTAGTGGACCTTATATGCACTAAATGCTTTCAATTTGTAGGGGAGAAAAAAAGACTTCAGTACAACCAGTACATCCTCTATGTGGCAAAATGAATTACTATAGGGGAAATCTCATCTCACACATCACTGGTCTTCCAAAAAAAACCTCTTAAGTTCAGTCAAAATATCAATAACATATCTTAGTTCAATGTATCAAAAAAAGTACTTTTTTCTATCTATAATAAATCTCTAATTATATAAAGCCTTCGGATCACACGTATCTGGCTATCTCATGTAAATTATTGCACTCCTTTACTGGTACGGATAAACACTGCTCTCATGGGATCAGCCGACCTCCATGCATAACAGCCCCCTGAAACAAAACAAAGCAACAGGGTGACTATCTGAAACTCTGAACTAGTTATTAGGCAAGTATATCACACTTATCTGCTTTAATGTCCACCATCTGCCTAAACAGCCATTCAGCCTTGATCGCCCAACAAAGATCTTTGTTTCTCCCATGCAGGGCATCATCCCAAGTAGCAGTCCTTCTGTGCTGCCCCTCCCCCAAGCATCTGTCCTTCTATGTCTTCCCCACCCCAAACATCAGTCCTGTGCTCCCCCCCAAGCAGCAGTCCTTCCATGCCTTCATCCCCCCAAGCAGCAGTCCTTCCATTCCTTCCCCCCAAGCAGCTGTCCTTCCATTCCTTCCCCCCAAGCACCTGTCCTTCCATGCCTTCATCCCCCCAAGCAGCAGTCCTTCCATTCCTTCCCCCCAAGCAGCTGTCCTTCCATGCCTTCATCCCCCCAAGCAGCAGTCCTTCCATTCCTTCCCCCCAAGCAGCTGTCCTTCCATGCCTTCATCCCCCCAAGCAGCAGTCCTTCCATTCTATTGGAGTGGAGGAGTGGCCTAATGGTTGGGGCAAGGTACTTCAGGCTGGAAGGTTGGGGGTTCAAATCCCACTAGAGGACAGCAACCTTGGGCTGGAAGGACTGGGGTTTCTAGTCCCACAGGTGATCCTTGTGGTCTTGGGCCAGCCACTTAACCCTCCAAAGCCCATGTTCCCTGTAAAATAGTTATCTCCAAGTTATAATGCCCTGTTCAATGTAATTTCAGTTTGTTCAATGTAAACCGCACTGATGCAGAATAGCGTGGTATATAAGAGAATGTAAATAAATAAATTCCTTCCCCCCAAGCAGCAGTCCTTCAGTGCCTCCCTCCCCCCTCAAACAGCAGTCCTTTGATGCTTACCTCACCACAGCAGCAGTCCTTCCCCCCTCAGTAACACACTGTCACCACTTATCCTACTGCCTTATGGTGGACTGGACCTCTCCATGGCACCCACACAGCCATGGGAATGTTCTTCTTTGGTTCCGTGGCTGTACTAAACTGCAGCTGTTGGCACGATCACATTGCCCACACTGTTAAAAGTGAAACAGGAAACTTCCCTCTTCTTCTCCACCATCTCCACTAGGAGGCTATTCCATGCATCCACCATCTTCTCCATAAAGAAATATTTCCTTAGATTACTCATGAATTTATCTCCTTTCACCTTCATCTGCCTCATTTCAGAGCTTTTTTTCAATTGAAAGAGGTCTCATTTGCATAAGTATTTGCATAACGTCAACTAGGTTTATTTGGTTAGTGCTACTTTTTTAACAATAAAGAGGGAACCTATGAAATGAGAAATATCCTGATACTATGAATTCAAATATTCAAAAGGATATAGCAGAATTGGAAAAGATACAGAGAAGAGCGACCAAGGGAGATGGAAAGATATTCCTATGAGGAAAGGCTTAGAAGGTTAGGACTGGTCAAACTGGAAAAGAGACGGCTGAGGGGAGATATGATAGAGGTCTATAAAATAATGAATGTAGTGGAAAAGGTAAACATAAATTGGTAGTTTACTCCTTCAAAAAGTAGAAAGACTAAGGGACATGCAATGAAACTACAATGTAGCACATTTAAAACAAATTTTTATTCTCAACACGTAATTAAACTCAAATTCATTACTAGAGGATGTAGTAAAAGCTGTTAGTGTAGCTGGATTTACAAGAGGTTTGGATGAGTTCCTGGAGGAAAAGTCCATAAGCTATGATTGAAGTGAACGGGGTAAATCCACTGCTTACTCCTGGGACAAGCAGCATAGAATCTGTATACCTTTTGGGAACCTGACTGGTACTAGTGACCTGGACTGGCCACTGCTGGAAACAGAATACTGGGCTTGATGAATCCTTGATCTGACTCAGTATGGCATATCTTATGTTCTTATGTTCCTATTCTCTTAATCACCTCTCTCCTCACATGTGCTCTTGAGGGAATGAAGGGTTGGTTGCTTTAAGTACTGAATTTTAAAATTCTACAGCTCTTATAAAATAAAGCTCTCATAAAATAAAACAGAACATTCACGCTTTATGCTCTGCACTTATGAAATGCTCTACCACCTGACATCTGCTCCATAAGAGACCTGCAAGACTTCAGAAAGAAACTGAAGACACATCTATTTAATGAACACTTCAGCGAAGGCCCTACCTAACATCAGTCCCACACTTCCTATCCTCCCCAACCTCACTTACCCCTCCCTCCCCCACCCTCCCAATAGAGGGTTTGTCATTTAACATTAATCTGCTTTCCATTTCTGTTACCAGGGCCGGATTTACCTATACGCCAGTTACGCCGTGGTGTAGGGCCCACAGCTGGCAAGGGCCCACAAAAACTGAATACTGGCGTATAGGTAAATTGAATAGTTAAAAAAAAACGCTGGCTGCTGCCACGGCAGCATGGACTGTCCCGCGGGGCCCCCTCTGAATCCCTCCCTCCCTCCGCGACGGCTGAGCCCCTCCCTCCCTCCGCGATGGCTGAGCCCCTCCGTGCCGGCTTTGAGAGGCACGAAGGGAGAGTGTCTCCCTCGCGTCTCTGTTAAGCCCGCAGGGGCTGATGGGAAATTTCCCATCTGCCCCTGCAGGCTTAACAGAGACGCGAGGGAGACACTCTCCCTTCGCCCCTCTCAAAGCCATCACGCAGGGGCTCAGCCGTCGCGGAGGGAGGGAGGGAGGGAGGGATTCAGAGGGGGCCCCGCGGGACAGTCCATTCTGCCGCTGCCACGACAGCAGCAGCAGCAGCCAGCGTTTAATTTTATTAAATTTTACTTGAGCCGATGGGGGGTAGGACTGGTAATGGGCTGGGGGGGTTAAGACTGGAGGTGGGATGGGGGGGGGGTTAGAACTGGTAATGGGCTAGGGGGGGTGGTTAAGACTGGTAATGGGCTGTGGGCTTATGGGGGCTGTCTGGTAATGGGCTATGGGGGGGCTAGAACTGGTAATGGGCTATGGGGGGTGGTTAAAACTGGTAATGGGCTGTGGGCTGATGGGGGCTGTCTGGTAATGGGAAATGGGGGGGCTAGGACTGGAAATGGGCTGGGGGGGTTAAGACTGGAGGTGGGCTGATGGGGGTGGACTGGTAATGGGCTGTGGGCTGTTGGGAGGGGGTTTGGACTGGTAATGGGCTATGGGGGGGGCTAGGACCGGAAATGGGCTGATGGGGGGGCTAACACTGGAGGTGGGCTGATGGGGTTAGGACTGGTAATGGGCTGTGGGGTGATGGGCTGATGGGGTTAGGACTGGTAATGGGCTATGGGGGGGGTTAGGACTGATAATGGGCTATGGGGGGGGGCTAGGACAGGAAATGAGCTGATGGGGAGGGGTTGGGACTTGAGGTGGGCTGATGGGGTTAGGACTGGTAATGGGCTGTGGGCTGATGGGGGGGGGTTAGGACTTGCAATGGGCTATGCGGGGCTGACTGGAAATGGGTTGCTGGGGTTAGGACTGGAAGTGGGCTGATGGGGGGTTAGTACTGGTAATGGGATATAGGGGGGGGGCTTAAACTGAAAATGGGGTGATGGGGGGTTAGGACTGGAAGTGGGTTGATGGGGGGCTAGGACTGGTATTGGGTTGGGGGGTTGCTAGGACTGGAAATGGGCTGATGGATGGCTAGGACTGGAAATGGGCTGATGCAGGGACTAGAAGGGAATGGATGCTGGGTGAGGCTGAAACTAGAAGGGAGCTGATGTTGGGGGAGGATTAGAATGGGATGGGGCTGGAAGAGTAAAATGGAGAAGGGAAAAATATTTTGTGTGGGAGGGATAAAAAATCTATAATTGGCCGGGTATTGGGAGAGTAAGTGGGGATTGAGGATGGAGGGGTAAAATTTGAGTGGATGAAATAGGAATGAGGAAAGAGCAAAAGGAGAAAGATTAGTATGTTAAAGCAGATGTAGAGAGAGAATGGAAAAAAACTAGAAGAGAGAAGAAAGGACAAATGGACAGCAGACGATGGAGAGTTAGCAGAAGACACGAAGAAACCAGAAGAAAGTGGCTGGAGCAATTGCAGCTGAAAAAAAATGCACAAAAGGTAGAAAAATATCTCTTTATTTTGAATTTATTAATTGGAATATGTCAGCTCTGGTAAATGTGCATCATTAACGTCTGCGCTTTGTTTAGTACAAGAGCAAATTAATGTATAGTTTTATTTCTACAGTGTTGTACATTCCAAGTTTGGCTTTTGGGATTTCCAGTTTAATTATGACGTCAGGGCCAACAGCACGCAGCTGATCCAGCGTGCTCGTTTTTATCTTTTCTGGGGGCCCACAATTTTTGTTGGCGTAGGGCCTCACTCAAGGTAAATCCGGCCCTGTCTGTTACTATATACTACTGTTCTAATAATAACATGGCTGTTCCATGTATACTAGCTTAAAATTATTTCAGTTCAGTTCAGTTAAACTTCTTCAGTTAAATTAAGTTAATTAACCTAAATTATTTCAGTTAAATCATGTTAATTCCATACCGTTCTATGTAACATTGGGTTCTAACTGTTCCATGTAAATCACCTTGACACCTTTGATAAGGCGGTATATAAAACCAGTTAAATAAATCAATAAATATTATGGCAAACAAGGAGCATCAGGCCCATCTAGTCTTTTCACTTTACTCCCAATGCAATGTCACATATCCCAATTCCCTCACCTTCCCCCTCATTTCCTTACCACTAGGAATCCTCTGTGCTTATCCTATGATTTTTTGAATTCCTTTACTTGGCTTTCTCCATCATCTCCTGTAGGTTACAGTTCTATGCATCTACCATTCTTTCCAAATGTTGCTTAAGAGTCTACCCAGCTGAAGCATCATACCGTGACCTCCTCTTCTAGAGCAGTGCTTTTCAAACATTTATCCTGTATGACCCTATTTTAACAACTGAAAATTCATGTGACCCCAGATGATGATGAAATCAAGCTGGCAGATCTCCAGCTTCCTTCCCCTCCCTCCACTCATCTAAAGCAGAAAGCAGCAGAAACAGTGACAACAGCAGTATTCAGCATGGGGTCCCTTGTGTCAGTGTGTAGTGAGTGGTTACAGACCCCAGCATGGATTTCTAGTCTAACAGGAAGCTTTCCCAGGTGGGGGAAAAGACCTATGAATGTTCACTGGCTCAAAGGCCACATGTTGACTGGTGATGGAATAGGTCAAAGTGAAAGTCCAGAGAGATGGGGAAATGGCCAGGAACTACCAAAAGGGACTGCTACAAGGAAATAATCTACACCTGTGATTATTAATCTTCAGAAATAAAGTTTAAATCTTGGGGGGGAAAAGGGGGAATTTTTGGGTTAAAACTGATAGATCTGTGTGTCTTAGAATTCAGTGTTTTTACAGAGTCAGTCAGGACTTAGTACCACCAGAAAGCTTTGTATTTAAGACAAAGCAGAGTATAGCTTAGAATAGAAAGTAAATTAAGAGTAAATAGACTCTGAAATTTGTTTCTAGAGCTTTTCATTTCAATCAAATCAGAGTATAGCTTAAACACAGAAAGTTAAATAGCATAAATAGTTACTGAAATAAAGTTGTTTCTAGAGAGCTTTTTATCTAAATCAAATCAGAGCATAGCTTAGCATACAGGTAGAATAGTCTTGAGTAGGAAGAAATGAATTTGTTTCTAGTGACCTTTTCAGAGTCCTTCCAGTTAGGAGGCAAAAGATCTGTGAAGTTGTCTTGAATAGGTGTTAAAAGCTATTTAAAAGGCTCCTTCTATCAAACTAACGGCTGTGTGAGTCACCCAGGAAACTGGTAAGCCTTTACCTTAGAAGCAAGCCTTTACCTTCTAGCTCTCTAGTATTTTGCCTAAAAATGGCAAATTGGAGATAAGTCTGTAACAAGTTACCTTAGTTGGATTTCCTGCAATGCCTTACAATATTGGGGTCAATACTGAATACTTCAGAGAACTTGGAAAAACACCTTCCTCAAAAAATGTATTTAACGTATCCTAACCTATGTGTAGTCTCTACAGTCTGACACCCTAGGTGAAGAAATGATGACCGGGAAAGGATCAAACTGGCATGTGGATAAGTCAACCAACCATAACATCTTATGATCCTTACCTATTGAAACCTCCACAAAATTATCCCAGCCTGCTCTACTTTTACATTTTAGAGGGTCACAGAAAAGTGATTTTATTGGCTTAAAGAGCTCACAGGGCCCAATATTCAAAAGGAAGTTACACAGTTTACAGCCCTTGTAAGCCATGTAACTGCCCTAGACAGGAATGTCCCCTATGTGTCCTGATGCTATCCAGTTAGTATTGGGGCATGTCAGGGTGGTCTGGGGTTGGAGAGGAGGCAGAGAATGGCGCTAATTGTGCAGCAGCAATATTGGAAGCTGCATGATTAGCGATCAGCACCTCAAAGATAGGTGAGGAAATCCCTTGCCTATCTTTAAGGCGCTGAAGCTAACTGGGCAGCATCCAATATCACTGCCGCATGGTTAGCTTTGGCAGCTTCTGGCATCAGCGGTGATCACTGGATATACAATGCTATTGCCGTGGCATTAAATATTCAGTTTAGGGGTTGGCAGGGAGGACTATGCACCCATCAGTGCATAGCCTTTCCAAACTACTGACAACTGAATATCGGACCCACAATGACTAGTTCTGATTACAATACTGGAAAAATAACTGGTAGCAAATACAGCATGCAAAAACAAATTCAATTCTAATCACAGCGAAAAGCGACAGAGCAGTTTGAAAAAGACTACTCACTGGATTCCTAAGGTTCAAAATGGTGCCCTTGACCCCAAGTGGTAATCTCTACCTTATTATTTATTGTTTATTTTGTAAGATTTGTTATATCACTAGAGGCACAGCATTTGGCATCACAATGGTTTACAATAAAAATCTATTAAATGGACATAATATCAGATATAAGACAAAGAAGGAAAGACAAAAAATCAATAATGTTCAGTGAATAGCACAACATAATCAATCCTGTGGAAACAAATAAACCTGTAGACATTAGGTAAAAAAAAAAAAGTCAGACCTGCATTAAAGGTAGGCAGTATAAGTTCTTTCAAAGAGCCAGGTTTTCTTAAATTTTTTATTGGAACTTTCATGGCTAGCTTTTTGCCACCACTTTTAGAAATACTGCTGCTGCCCGCCTCTCCTTCCTGAGATGGAATCAGTGGCATCTGGGGAGGAGCAGCGGTGGCAGCTAGGGGGGGTAGTGGCAGTGGTGGCTGGGGGGCGGGGGGGGGGGGTGGCAGCTGGGGAGGGCGATGTGGCCGGGGTTTCTGCCTAGGATGGCAGAAAACCTCGGGCCAGCCCTGGGACCATCAGAAGATGGGCTTGTGATTAACAAAGAAAACAAATGGAGTTATAAGAGGTTAGGACCACTGTTATATAACGAGGAAAACTCATTAAAAAAGCCATTCAACATTAAAATCTTGAATTTACTATGACTAGAAATGGGTAACCAATGTTCTTTACTTAACAGGAATGTGGTTGAAATAACTTTACAGCAATATTTTGTATTAATCAGATATTGAGGAGTTCTAAATAAAAGAGAAATACAATAATCTAGGTGATATATGACTAAAGAATGAATAAACTATAAAGAGTGAGTATCAACTATAGGCTTTAAAGATCTGACCAATCTGAGAGCATAAAAAGATGTTTTTTTTAACCAAAGAGTGGATATATGGATGAAAAGACAGATCCTTATCTAGGATAACCCCCAGAGAAGTGATAGAATTCTTTATTAGCCATCATGGGGAGATAGTCAACAGTAAGAATTGTCCTTAGTAAACCAAATAGCAGAGGCCATTCAGAAGTGTTAGGAAACAAGAAACAAAATAATAATAGTTGTAATCCCAATGTTCATGACTATAATAATCTATATATTGTCAATGTAAATGTGTAACCCAAAATTAAATTCTTGAATCAGAGTCACTAATGGAACAGTGAAACTATTAAAAAGAATAGGAGATAAAATCAAATCCCGAGGAATACTACAATGAAGAGTAAAGACAGAAGATGTACCAACTGAAATCATGACTTTAAAAGTGTGCTGTGATAACCAGTCCAGCACTGATTCAGTAAGACCAATGTCATACTGTCTTTGTAACATGAGAGGGTGATCCACCAAATCAAAAGTGGTGGAGAGGTCCAGTTGGATTAAAAGGACCTTTTTCACAACATCAAGACAGCTTAAAATGTCATTATATAAAGCAACCATCAGTGTTTCTGAACTGTGAAATGGCCTAAAGTTTGACTACTTAGGATGTAGGGTATTAACAGCCAAAGGAGAATAGGTGTAAATGGATGATTGGAAATAGGACAAAAACTAAATGGATCAGTGTTAGAATTTAAGTAGCGATTTAATGGAAGCACATTTCGAGAAGGAGGAAGTGTGCCGGGTGGATAGTCTGGCATTATCTAAGTCCAAGATCCCACTTGAAAGGTGATAAAGAAGTTCTTTCAAAAGAGGGGGAAGAAAAGAGTCTGAGGGAGATAACATCACATTCATAGAGGTAATAAACTTCTCAAGAGCTACATTGGTAAGAGGGGCGAAAGCACTCAGTGTGCTATGAGGGTCATGCTGTGAATGAGATAAGAGTTCATACTGAGTTGAATGGTGATCTAAAAGGCTATAAGAGCCATTTAAAGACTGTGGCCTACAAACCTGGACATCAGGGAATAGAGGACATGGAGGGAGGGAATCTGAAAGATTCTCCACCTTCTCTACAAAAAAACAGCCAAATTGATCAGCAATGATATTTATGGTAAAGCCTTTGACTTTGGGGAGTGGAGCTAGCCTTTGGGTGAGTTGGAATAATTGGCTAGAAGAGGAGCCATTCTTTTGAATAAAACTAGAATAATAATCCATTCTGATTTCCCTTAACAAAGTATAGTGCCGGTAAAATAGAAGCATCTAATCCTGGCGATTAAGGATGGATTTATCCGTAGGGCAGCTTGACCCCTAGTGGTAGTACCATAGGGTCATGGATGCCATTTTAAACTCAGAGCTCAAACTACTCCTTCTCCAAATCCTAACCACATCTCTCTGCAATCTCTACATGGTGTGGATCCCATATGCAAAGGGAGGCTTTCTAAAATCGCTATATGGACAACCAAAAACCATTAATGTAAAACAGCCCAGTATCCCACAGAAAAGAGAAAAAAAGTCCAATAAAGAACTTATGAGGAGTTATTATCAATAAAAAATAAAGAGCAGCCCCCATTGCCCGAAAAGCACTGACGCACAACATGCATAATCCCCCTAGTCTCCTATTCACCTCCTATGTGTTTCCTTACCATTCCCCTAGATACATCATAGTCCCCAATTGGTTTTTTTTGTCTGTCTTGACTAGACTGTAAGCTCTTATGAGAAGGGACTGTCTCTTACATGTCTCATGTACATGTACAGTGCTGTGTATGTCTTGTAGTGCTATACAAATGATTAGTTGTAATAGTAGTAGCAATAATAGCTCAAAATAAATAATTCCATAATAACTATTTCACAGCCCAAGGTCCTAGATGTTAACTACTGCTGAACTGGAAGATGCTTTATTTCTTAGGAAAAAAATTCATAACTAATTTAAACCTAAGAAGATGTGTTCCTGTACAGTACAAAGAGCTTCTGTTTGAAATGGGTAAATGGGTAAAATGGGCAACATCTGGAAAACAATGAGCATAAGTGTTTGTAGTATGGGAAATAAGATCCCAGATGTGGAGGCTGTAATGGTAGAGGCTGACCTGGATTTAGTAGTGGTTATGGAGATATGGTTCACGACAATCATGACTGGGTTGTAATTATACCAGGCTATACTTTATTCAGGAAAGACAGGGGAGGAAGAAGGGGAGGAGGAGTGACACTATATGTAAAAAAAATAATATTAAAGCTATAGAATTACAGAGCTTACAAGGGAGCAAGGAAGCACTGTGGGTTAAACTAGAAAGAGGGAACTGGATATTCATTTGCATTGGTGTGATATACAGATCTCACAGGCAGAAGTGGACAGATTTAATAGAAGACATACACAGTATTGCCATGATTGGAGAAATGTTACTGATAGGTGATTTCAGTATGCTGGATGTTGATTGGCACATTCCTACTGTGGTGTCATCTAGAAGTAAGGAGATTCTAGGTTCTCTACAGGGAGAACTATTCTGGCAACTGGTAACAGGACCTATGCGTGAAGGGGCCATACTGTACCTGGTGCTTACCAATGGGGAAAGTGTTTCTGATGTTATAGTGGGAGATCATCTTTCATACAGTGATCACCGATGGTGTGGTTCAGTATTAGGACTAGGGCAGTAAACTCCATTCAAAAACAAGGGTCTTAGACTTTAAGAAAACTAACTTTGCCAAGATGGGACAATACCTCAAGGAGTTGTTAGTGGAATGGAAACAGCTGGGGGATGTAGAAAAGCAATGGGCAAAACTGAAAGTGTTTTCTTTTCAAGACTTTATTAATTAATAATAAATAAGGACAATTTTCCAAACAAGTCCCCATCAATGGGGGAAAAAACAATGCAAAATAGACACAGATAAAAATATAAAGAGACAAACGATTGAAACAAATAAAGGAAATTTGCGAAACTACTGACAATTGAATTCTATTCATACCCTCTTTAACTAAACCCAAAGAGAGAAACATAATAATTAGAATTCCAGGACTCAGAAGTGCTGGGGACGCACTCGTGGAAAGTGACATTGAAAAAGCGTAATTGCTAAACGAATACTTCTGCTCTGTTTTTACTAAAGAAAGTCCTAGAGAAGGACCACCTGTGACTCCCAAATATAAAAATGGGAATAGATACCACACCATTCACAGAAGTTGAAGTGTTAGAACAACTTGCAAAACTGAAAGTGGACAAGGCCATGGGACCGGATGAGAAACATCCCAGGATTCCAAAAGAGAGGTTCTTGCAGGGCCATTAAAGGATGTTTTCAACAGATCCTTGGAAACAGAAGAGGTTCCTCAAGACTGGAGAATGGCTGATGTCGTATCTCTACACAAAAGTGGTGACAGGGAAGAAGTGTCAAACTACAGGCCTGTGAGCCTTACCTCAGTGGCAGGAAAAGTAATGGAGGCGCTCCTGAAAGAGCGAATAGTGAACTTTCTCAAAGCCAACAGGTTGAAAGATCCGAGGCAGCATGGTTTTACTGAAGGATGATCTTGCCAATCAAATCTGATTGAGTTCTTTGACTGGGTGACCAGGGAAATGGATCAGGGACATGCGATAGATGTCATCTACCTGGATTTCAGCAAAGCCTTTGATACTGTTCCTCATAGGAGGCTTATCAATAAAATCAGTAGCTTGAGGATAGATCCCAAGATGGTAAATTGGATCAGAAATTGGTTGACTGACAGATGACAGAAGGTGATGGTACATGGAGCTCACTTGGATGAAAGGAAGGTGATTAGCGGGGTGCCCCAGGGGTCGGTCCTGGGCCCAGCACTGTTCAATGTATTTGTGAGTGATATTGCTGAAAGACTGCATGGAAAAGTCTGTCTTTTTGCAGATGACACAAACATTTGCAACAGAGTGGACTCCCCTGAGGGAGTGGTTAACATGAGGAATGATCTACAAAAGCTGGAAGAATGGTCTAATGCTTGGCAATTAAGATTTAATGCGAAGAAGTGCAGAGTCATGCACTTGGGTAGCAGAAATCCAAGGGAAATGCACGTGATAGGGGGCGAGAGATTGGTGTGCACAGATCAGGAGAAAGATCTTGGAGTGATTATTTCTGAAGATCTCAAGGTGGCAAAACAATGTGACAAGGCAGTGGCAAAAGCCAGGAGGATGATGGGCTGCATACAAATAGGAATTACCAGCAGAAAGGAAGAGGTACTTATGCCACTGTAGAAGTCACTGGTGAAGCCTCACTTGGAATACTGTGTTCAGTTTTGGAGACCATATTTTGCAAAGGATGTAAAAAGACTGGAAACTGTTCAGAGGAAGGCGACCAAAATGATTTGGAGCCTGCATCAGAAGCCTTATGAGAAGAGACTTAAAGACCTAAACATGTCCACTTTGGAGGAGAGGAGGGTCAGGGGAGATATGATTCAGACCTTTAAATACTTAAAGAGAAATAATGAACAAACAAACCTCTTCCAAAGACGGAGAAGCTGCAAAACTAGAAGGCATAACATAAAGCTACAAAGTGGTAAATTGAAAGGCAATGTCAGGAAATACTTTTTCACTGAAAGGGTGGTGGATGCTTGGAATGCCCTCCTGATGGAAGTAGTGGGGGCAAACACGGTGACGGAGTTCAAAAGGGCATGGGGCAGACACAGTGGATCCCTGTACAGCAAGAAGAAAATATCAAAATAAACTGAACCAACTAATTCCTCAACAAATAGGGGTGTCCTACATGGAGTGGTGGGTTCATCCCTAAACAAAGACATGGGGGGGGGGGTCTGCACAGAGTGGCAGGTGTACCTACTCTTGACATCGTACTGGGCAGACTAGATGGACCATGCTGGTCTTTATCTGCCGTCATTTACTATGTTACTATGTTACTATATATAATAATATCAACAAAGTACCAAAATTACTACCCAGCCAGAAAAGCCTCTAACTAAATTGGATCTGATAACACATATTTATCATTAGAATATATTTCGAGGCATTTGCACTGATATATTTTAAAAATGAAGCCCCAAGAGACAAGACCTGAGGTTTAAAACTTGAAAAGCCTTCCGGTACTTCTGGGTAGCCTTACAAACATCTGGGAACACCTAGATTGCCTTTCCACAATAAAGTTCTCTTTTCTTAGTAAAATAAAACTTCATCACTAAATTCTTATCAAGGTACGAAAGAAAAGACACAACTAATGTGGTGCGAGTTGGAATAACATCCTCTATGGACTCAATAAATGCTGAGATATCCAGGGTCCCAGAAGCAGTAAGCAAATAAGAACATAAGAACATAAGATATGCCATACTGGGTCAGACCGAGGTCCATCAAGCCCAGTATCCTGTTTCCAACAGTGGTCAATCTAGGTCATACGTACCTAGCAGTATCCCCAAAAGACACAGGTTCCACAATGCTTGTACTGGGTCAAGCATTGATTATCCTGGGTCCCTTTTTAATAGTGGTTTATGGACCTTTCCTCCAGGAACTTGTCCAAATCTTTTTTAAACCCAGCTACACTAACAGCCCTTACCACATCCTGCGGTAACAAATTCCAGAGTTTGATTACACGTTGAGTGAAAAAATATTTTCTCTTATCTAATCTAATCTAATCTAAATCTAATTCACTGTCTGCCAGTTCCTCGGTCTTAACTCCTTGGGGTATGTGGTACAAATTAGAAATGTGGATCGATTTAACATCCTCAATCAACAAGACATCCTGCAAATACTTTTTAAACAAAATTAAAGGTGAAAGATAATGTGTAAAGAGAAAATTAAGAAACCTTAAATTGTTTGCCTGAGCCACATTTTCAAGAATCTCATGTTGATAATGAACAGATAAATGATCCTGAAGAGTAGATGAAAGAGCGGCCTAGGCAACAGATATCTGACCTTCCAATTTTGAAACCGCAAAATTAACATAAGCCAAACATGCATCTTTTTCCTTTATCTTAGCAGCAACATCAACAGTAAATTGGGATACTTGAGTTAAAGAGGAACACAACGAAAGTCCTGTATGAGCTACAATCTCCAAATGTCCCGCAATGATATGTCCTGAGGAGCCACACAAGGCTCCACAGAAACTGAAAACTGTAAAAATTTAAGCGACTCAGTCAAAGTTGCAACCTCATATTGGGCATTATTTGATATAGGCCAGGTAATAAGAGGGAGAGAAACTTCCCCACTAGGCACAGCAGGGGAGGAACTCTAGTAGGGCTCTCTGGGTCAGGTGGCGTAAGACCCATAGCAATCAGGGGAGTCTCACCTGAGACGGTACTTACTGATCTCAAAGAAAGATCCATTCCTAGAGTAGAAGGAATCATGGAAGAGGGCTGAAAATGATGAACAAGAGGGCCAATAACTTTAATGGGCTTAGCCACTGCCACCGACTGGATCCTCTTCTTCTGTTTCCCCATTCACACACCAGCTAGATGCAATACTCCTCTGAACTTGGAAGGGGCTCCAAAGGGGCAGAACGTGCCCCTTTGGCTACGCCCCTTCAGGCTCGCACCCGCAGCCGCATCCCGCGGCTTGCAGTTCTTAAATGCCGGGTAGGTGTGATGTCTGCAGCAAAAGCTCCACCTCCTCCAGCCATGGGGATATTTTAAGGGCAACAAACGTTTTTGTTAGAAAGGTAAATAAATATAAAAGGAAAAGGAGGCCACTATCATTCTCAAAAGAAGTAGCTGAAAAGGTGAAAAAAAGGAGGGTGGCCTTCATAAAATATAAGAGATCACAGAAAGAGGAAGACAAACATCAATATTTGGAAAAACTTAAAGAAGCTAGGAAGATAGCAAAGCAAAGATACAAAAGGCAATAAAATGAGGGGACAAGGCATTTTTCATATGTTAGCGAGAGGAGGAAGTGCAAAGGTGGTATTGTTAAGATTCAAGGCTGAAGGGGAGGAATATGTAGAAGCTGATGAAGATAAAGCAGAATTGCTTAACAAATATTTTTGTTCTATATTTACAGATGAAGGGCCAGGAGCAGGACATCAGAAAAAAACCACGAATAGGAACAGAAGTGAAGGGAACCTTGAACGATTTTCAGAAGAGGAACTAGCTAAACTAAAAGTAGACAAAGCGATGGGGTTGGATGGGATACATCCAAGAATACTGAAGGGGACATTCTAGCGGCTCCAATGACTAACCTTTTCAATGCTCCTTGATGCAAGGGCACTGATATCATCACCGAGCTTCTAGGAGACTCAAAAAGAGTGAGTTACTGAACATGGCTGGGGTGGAGGGGTCACCAGATGTATTAGTTGCAAAGGGTGCATTTCTAGCTTGGAAAGAAGAAGAGGAGGAAGGGGAAAAAGGGAAATAAATTCAGGGAGGTGAGGAGAGAAGTGGGGGGCTTAGATATGATGGCTGCAAGGGACAATGGGGATAAGTGAGGGTTCAGGCTAGTAAATTTTTAAACAATGCGTTCATCGTTGAAGGAGAAGAAATTGAAATCATGAACAACTTTAACCTACTTGGATCAACTATCAATAAAGAAGCAAGAAATCCGATGATGCATTGCTCTTGGCAGAATGGGTATGAAAGACCTAGACAAGATTCTCAAGTGCAAAGATGTCTCTCTCTATACAAAGATTCGACTCGTTCAAGCCATGGTATTTTCAATAACATCATATGGATGCGAAAGCTGGACAGTGATAAAGATAGGAAGAAAATTGATGCCTTTGAATTATGGTGCTGGCGGTGATTACTGCATATACCATGGACTGCCCGAAGAACAAACCAGTCAGTACTAGAGGAGATCAAACCTAAGCTTTCTTTAGAAGCTCAGATGACAAGACCTCGACTTTCATACTTTGGGCACATATGCAAAGAGAGAGATCATTAGAGAAAGACATCAGGCTTGGCAAGATAGAAGGTCAGCGCAAAAGAGGAAGGCCAGCAATGAGATGGATCGATACTATAACAGCAGCTATGTGTACCAGCCTGTTAACAATAAGCCGCCTGACTGAAGACCGAATGCAATTTAGGACAACTATCCAGAGGGTCGCCATGAGTCAACACCGACTCAACAGCACTTAACAACAAGAACTCTCAAAATTAGGAGCTTAAACTCTTTGAAAACTGATCCCAGTAAAATTTTCATCTGAAAACTTAGGAGTACCCAAAAATAGTAACTTCGAAGAACCTCCAAATTATTTGTAAAATAGACAGCTACATTTAGAACTTATCACCTTACCGATAGGCAGTCCATGCTATACTAACTTGACAGTAGAAAGAAGCCCTACTTATAGTTAATCCATGCTGTCCTGAGGTTTATGCTTTCCTCACAGGTGACTGATTTCTTTAATCAACATTAACTGGTCTTTCGTTTCATACTGTATGTACCCGTTCTTATTGCCCATTTGTTCTATCATCATGATGTTATTGAACTCAGTATGATTGTACTTTCTATCAGAATTTATCATAGTAAATGACTTGCAGATTGTAGGTAGGTAGGTTGTGAGATATCCCAGAAGATGCTAACAGTGATGACTCTCTCACCCAACCTCCCAATCTAAGAATCCCCGCTCTTTCTCTCTACCCAAACCGGGAATTCCTGCACTCTCCCTGCACACAAGCCTATGAGTTTCTGCTTTCTTCCCCTGTCAATCTGGGAGTCCCCACTTTTCATCCTATGCCCAAATTCCAACCAATAAGGTAATCTATGCTCTCTCAAATCTCCACACTCCCTTTCACTCTCACCAAGAGTTTGCAGTCAATATCTGCTCTCCCCCTTATATCCCTGTTGCATGTCCAGTCCTGGTGCTTTTAGCCTGCCTGTTCCTCCTGGTGTAGCACTGGCACCTCTTCCTCCTGAAGTTCATGCAATTCACACATCACTTGGTTGAATCACACAACAGTCTGCATCTATATATCTATTTCTTTTCACTCTTAGCTGCTTCTAAACTTAACCTATATCCTGAAAGTAATTAATTTTCTGTTCATATAAGAAAAGGATTGACATTCAAATATTCAACCCTCTTAACACAGGGATGGTAATTTTCAAAGTAATTTCCATAGGTAAAAGTGGGATAAACTTTTATAAAATTGCTTATTCTATATATAGATAAAAGTAGACACCTACTACATTTATCCACTAAATTTCCTGGGACAGGATTTGGATGGAGGTGGGTACAACATACACACTTAAGAAATTTCAAAAACATGCATGTAATTTAACTCAGATTTAGTAAATGTAATCATGCATGGATACTTTTCCTCAGATAATTTTCAAACTGAAAGTGTGTGTGTTCTTTTACTTTGAAAAGCCATCTAAGTCTGTGGCGTGAAAAGCACATGTGTATTTTTTACCTATGCGGGCAGTTATGAAATTGCCTTCTTAAAAAATTACCATGGCAGACATAATTTGATCCTCATACATTTTGGTGCAGATGGAACATTTTCTGCTTTCCTGTTTGGAACAAAATTTTGCAAAGGATCAAGCTACAGTAAACACAGACCTGCATACAGAGCAAGATTTTCTTCATAGGATCCAAAAATATGTTTGTTCGTGGAAAAAGGTTCTTGATTCAGAAACTGAGGACACAAGAGCCTTAAGACATACTATGCATGGCGTAATGTCAATATTTTAATTTCTAATGATGATCAACATTTTGTAACCACTTTGTAGAGAGAAGAAAATTCTCTGTTTTTAAATAAGAAATAAAGAAAAGCTCTTGGATAAGTGTATGTTTTTTTTTCCATTAGATTATCACAACTCAGGAGTACTTGACTTTTGAAATCTTATTGCTTAGTTAAAATTACTACTTCCATAACTTCCTCAGAATTCACTAGTTTATGACAAAAAATTAAAGCTACAGCTTTTTGAAACATAATATGCCCTGGACTGGTTCAGTGTCTAGGTGCAATACTGTATAGTGCAATGCAGGAAAAATGGGTTTGATTCTCAAATCTTGCTTCTGGCTCTCAGGCAATGCTTGACCTAAGGGTAAGGATGTTAAAATGGAGGGAAACCTAGGGCCATCTCTAGGCATGGGCCATCAGCTCCTCAGTGAGATGTCCATCCCTCTCCTCTTTCATCTTGCAGCTGTGCCTCTGAACAGAGCAGCTGATTACGTCTATCTGTTTTCTGACACTGCGATTCTCAGACAGTAAACCTTCTGTGTGGAAGTCCTGCAATGTTCTCCGTCTCACAGGGGGGCTCAGGCACCAAAGGTTCACATACTTTAAGAGCTGGGTGGTGTGAGAGAACAGACAGCTATTCTGTTCAGGTGTCACTGCAGTAACAGTGGTAAGGTGAGAAGAAAGTAAGTTCTAAATCCATTTGTATTTGGGTTGAACTGCAGGACAGACCTAGGGTGTGCAAGTAGTATTAAGCCCTGAATTCAGAAGAAGCAGGCTGAAGTCTATAAATAAACATTGGTCTCAGTTGAGCACCAGACCATTTCCTGCTTGCAATCATACCATCCCAGGCTGAAATTTGAAAAGAGAAGTGCCAGGCAGTAATCTGACTGAGAATCATTGTGATGGGGGTAAAGATCATTAGTGAGGTTGATGAGAGGGAATCTTTGTTGTAGGGAGAGGGAAAAGACAAAGACTTAAGAAAATTTAGTGGGAATGCAGGGTTTGAGTGGGAGAAAGTAATTATGGTTTGGAGGGAGGAATAGAAACTGGGAAACTGAGTGAGTTTTAGAGAGGCTCTAGATTAGGAGAAAAAACTAGGGATTCAGGATTTGGATGTGGGGGGTGGGGGGATAAATGGGGACTGAGTGGGTGAGCGGAGAATCTAGCAAATAAGGGAGCAAGGATTAGAAGATTTAGTGGAAGGAAGGAAAAGAGGCCCCAGGTGAGGAAGGGAGAATAAGACTGGGGAGTGGGGCAAACAGGAACTGTGGGAACAATTTGATACCCCCATGACCGGTTTTGAAAAATTCCTCAAGGCTAATATTACAGTCTGCTCTATTCGTTGCTGTTAACAAATGGTGCCAAAATTCTCCAGCCCCAAAGATCTGATCATTGGCAACAGTATAAGTAAATATAAAAACAGCTTGGGACGTGTCTATTGTGTGCATTTCCTGGGTAATGAAAGCCTACGAGGCCGATTCTATAATATGCACGTCTGGCCAGCAGAAATGTCTAACGTGAAAATGTGTAAGTAATATACCCAATACCGAAACATGGAGATAGACGCGTCTGCAGTTCCGGAATTGGGGAGATATATGTTCCCGGAACGGCACAAACAATATATCAGGGGTAATATGGGTCCATGCTGCTATACTGGGACATGGGTAAATGCAGCAAATAGCATGTACGTCCCCATGCCCACAGTATTTTGAAAAGATAGACATGTGCGATGCTGCCCATCTCTGTGCAGCCATGTCTCTGCAAGCAAAATGAACATTTCTGAAGCTGATGCTCACACTGACAGTGTAGTGCCTTGAAAACAAAACAGTAATATTGATGAAGCAGATTAGGTCATGCAACCCAGGCTATATATACAAGTCTGTTGCATGCCCACAACACTTGTCCTTAGTTCCTTGAGCCTGCTCGGCATTTCATGCAGATTTCATACAGATTAAAGTTGTTATACACAATTGGATTCATTGAACTAGTCTCCATACTACTCAGTTACCCCCTGACAAAGGTTCATGCTGAAACGCAACTGTGTCAGGGTCGCTGGATTATTTTTTTCCATTTACTTTTTATTGAAATTCAACCACAAAAATACACATCACCTAATACAGCCATGGTGTCTTCTTTCCCCATAAATACTTTTCCCCCCTCCCCCCCTTTCAGACTGACACACTACCATAGGGTGCGGCATTACCCATTACAAGCCTATCCTCTAATAAGCCTACATTATATCGGCCTTCCTTATACCATTAATTATCCAACAGTCATATATGCCCTTCTCTTCTGTACACATAATGCATACGCCTCAAACTGGAATCACATATACTCCAGACCTCCTTTTCCTGAGTGCCTCCACGTGACTTCCTTATTCCCAACCTCTTCACCTTCAAGTCATTCATGTCCTTCATGTCCGAGACCTCAACCCCACCACCCACCCTTAGTCTCTTAAACGGACACTTCACTGCCTGTCCTCTTCTGCTCCTTCCATTTGAGGTACGGCCCCCAGGTTGTCTGGAAACTCATCAATTTCTTCTGATGCAAGGCCGTAAGGCGATACATCAGCCCTAGATGCTCAACTCTTCCCTTAACCTCCGCTAGAGTAGGCACCGATAGGGACCTCCAGTTACGCACTATCAATTGCCTCATTGCAGTACACACGATGCCCCACCAACCATGGCCCTTCATTTTCCCTTCTTCGTTCTCTACATTAAGCAACGCCAGACAGGGCCCCAACCTGACCTCCTCCCCAAAGATCTCTCTTAGCCATTCTGCTACCCCTAGCCAAAGGGGACCTAACCGAGGACACTCCCACCAGATATAAAGAAAGGATCGCACCCCTCCACATCCTCTCCAACACTCTGCCTTACCACCCTGCCATTTTTGCAGTCTTTGAGGGGTCATGTACCACCTATACAGCATTTTATAATTATGTTCCAAACTATTACTAGACACCACCCCTTTAACTAACCCTTTACATACCCCTTCCCTTTGGGTACCATCCCAATTTCTATTCAAATCCACCTCCCATGTCCGCCAATGGGCCCATTTATCCCCCCTCTCCCCCTCCATTGCCTTATATAGTTGGGAAATCAGGCCTTTGACCTCTCTCTTTTCAAAGAGCCCATCAATATCCTCCCCGGAAGGGCCATTCCCCCTACGTGCTCCCATCTTACAATAATGCAGGGCCTGAATAAATTGAAACCTATCTTTATCAGGTAATTGATACTCCTCCTGCATCTCCTCAAACTTCACCCACTCTCCATTCTCCTTAAACTGTCCCACCATTCGCAGCCCTAACTCAGCCCACTTCCTAAAAACTGTGTCTGTTACTCCTGGTTTAAACTCTGGGTTATCCACCAATGGTATAAATTTTGAAGCCCCTTGGGCCCCATACCATTTCCCTTGCCATTTACGCTATAACTGCAATGTGAGTATGGCAAAAGGGTTCCCCTGCCTTCTCAGAAGAGTCTCCCCGTCCCTAATCCAGATAACCTCCTTAAAATCCCTCACATGGTTCCGCCCTTGCCTCTCCAGTTTCACCCATTCCACTGACCCCTCTATTCCCATTCAAACACTGCCCACACTCGTGAAGCCTCATAATTCCGAGCTAACATAGGGACCCCTAGCCCCCCCCCCCACCTTTTCTTATTGGTGCTCAAGATATTTTCTGCTACTCGCGGTCTTGTACTCTTCCAAACGAACTTCATTACCCTTGACTGGAGTTGCCTAAGGTAGACTACTGGGACTTCTACCGGCAAGTTCATAAATAGATACAATAACCTGGGGAGCAAGATCATCTTGACCAAGTCTATCCTACCCAGCCACGATACCTCATATTTCCCCCAATCTTCTAACTCCCGGAATAATTTTTTCTTAGCCACCCTATAATTTTCTGGGAACAGCATATCCCGCTTAGAGGTAAGCTACACTCCCAAGTACCGAATACTATTTTCTGCCCACTTAAAGGGGAAGTCCTGCCGCAGCTGGACCTCATCCTCATTTTTGATAGTTAGATTTAATATTTCCGATTTGGTGGCATTCATCCCGAAACCCGATACCTCCCCATAATCTCTGAGCTCCTCTAGGATCACCTCTAGTGACTGTTTCGGATCTGAGACAAAGAACAGCATGTCGTCTGCAAACAATGAAATCTTATGTGCATGCTGGCCTACTCTTACACCCGGGAAATCATCCCGATCCCGAAGTCGTTGCGCCATCGGTTCCATTGATAAGATAAATAATAGAGGGGACAGTGGGCAATCCTGTCGGGTACCCCTGAAAAATTCAAACTCACTTGACACCGAACCATTTATTTTTCAGACAGGCCATAGGCTTTTGATATATAGTCCGGACCCACTTCAAAAACTTCCCCTTGATACCTATTTTTTCAAGCACTTTGAAGAAAAAACCCCAGTTGACCCTATCAAAAACTTTTTCAGAGTTGACCGCCAACAAAGCCATCTCTTTCCCTTCCGCTTCCCCCTCCCACACTACATTCAGGGCCCTCCGGATATTATCCGACATATACCATCCAGTAACAAACCCCGAATGATTTTGATGAATGAGTTTCCCCAGGTATGGCCCCAGCCTGTTTGCTAGAATTCTGGTAAAAATCTTTAAATCCTCCCTAACAGGGAGATGGGCCTATAGGAACCACATTCTGCCGAATCTTTCCCCTCTTTATGTAGGATGCTAATCCCCGCCATGCGCATGGATGGCAGCATCTCACCTACTTCACCAAAGGAGTTATACAGTCGTGCTAGTGGGCCAACCAGGGCTCCCGAAAATACTTTGTAAAATTTATTTGAGAAGCCATCTAATCCCGGAGCTTTGTGCCCCTGCTGTCCTTTTATCACTGTTAATATCTCATGCTCTCTAATCGGTGAGGAGCAGGAGAGGAACCCCACCCAAATATTCTTGTATCTTTTCTTCCTCCACTAATCTTTCCGGGGTGTATAAGTTTTGATAGAATTGGATGAATCTGTCCTCTATATACTTCTCCGCCCACAGGTCCTGCTCCTTAGTATCCCTAATTTTTATTATTGTATTTCGCGATTTCAATTTTCAGACTTTCTGTGCTAGCATCCTCCTTGCCTTATTATTAAATTCAAAACTCTTCTGCTGCAATATAGTGAGCTTATATCTAATATCTTGCATATTTATTTCACAGGGGTATGTTTACTAAACCGTCTTAATGTCGCAGCGGTGGTATTATCACACGATAAATGATGTTATCGCGCGATAATGTAACATTATCGTGTGATAACATCACTTATCGCGCGATAACGCGGTGGCAGCGTTAAGGCACACTAACGCTGTGAAATCCGGGTCTGAAGGGTGGAGTAAGGCTTCCCAGAGGGCGGACAGAAGGGGTCAATGGGCAGAGAGTAGGAGGGGAGAGGCTCCAGGCACACTAACGCTGTGAAATCTGGGTCTGAACACTAACGCCAGTGAAACCCTCGCGTTAAGACACATTTGCAGGAAAGAGAAACCATTTCAGTCAGCAATGTGCAGCAAAGGCAGGGAAACCCAGAAAAAATGATAGTTGTGATACATGTGCAGGAACCAAAAAGGCAAATAAACATATAAAATGACCAGAACCACAATTGAAATCCCAATAACCAAGCTGGCCAAAAGTGATATTAATGATAAACATAAAGCAACACCACTGACAAAGCCCAAAAAATAAGATATCATGTTTGGAAGGGTCTATTCTCTGTCCCCCTATAAAGTGAATGATCCCACATTGAAATAGCGCTGATCAGGGTTTCTATCATTTAGATTGGGCAGGTTTGTTATGGCATGCACATGTGCAGCAACAGCAGAGTGGGCATGTAGGAAAGGGCAACTGTATTGATGCTGTAAATGGGATACAGGGGGCTGCAGGCGGCACATGCTGTGGTCCAGCTGGGGCACAGTGCGGGCTAGGCAGATGCCTAGGTGGCACATAGGAATGCCGAAACTATAAAGCAGCAAGACAGCAACTGACGAGGGTCCAACATGGGCACGAGTGTGTGTCCCATAGTGTCATAGGGGATATTACCCAGCAGGGACCCCCAAGGGGACATAATATAGGCAGGCGGTGCCGGGGGAAAGCGCGCATGTCCATGTAGGCACCCCTACCTGAGAACCAACACCAAAGGCAGCTGCCTACCGGCACACTAGATGGCCTGGGACTGCGCACCACCAGCACCACTGGCATAATGGCATGGCAGCATGGTGGCGGAGGGGTGCTGCTGGCGGAGGGGGCAGTGGCATCTGCCCACAGCATACCATGGCCAAGCCCCGTTTAGGTGGGTGCCATGCACTGCAACAGACAGGGTTTGTCTGACGAACAGTCATGGTATCCCCAGGGAATGAACTGTCCCTTTGGCAACAGTGTGGTGCAGTGCACAGAGCCAGTGTGTTCAGGAGCAGAAGGTCACAAGTTCAAGTCTCAGCTGTGGCTCCTGTCAACCCTTTCCCCATATTTTACCCAGTACTAAACCGTGGTAATAAAGACGGAACCTTTATTGCAGATAAAATAAACATGCCTGAAACACCTATATTTTAACCTACAGACACCATAAACATCTGCAATCCCTAGAGCAGAGTTTCCCAACTGCAGTCCTGGAGGGCCAAACACCATTCAGGTTTCATGCTGTCCCTAATAAATATGCCTGTGCTGCATTAGTATGCGCCGCCCCCATTGTATGCAAATGTATCTCATGCATATTCATTAGGGACAGCATGAAAACCTGAACAGTGTTTGGCCTACCAGGACTGGAGTTGGGAACCTCTGCCCTAGAGCAGCGGCCAACAGGGGCATAAACACCCACACCCACAGGCTCCACTATCCAAATCCTCATGTAGAGTCAGGCTGTTGGGCCCTGGCACAGCAGCATCTCCCAATACCAGCACTTGCATACCTTAGCAATGCCGCCCTAAACTTGGGAATACGTTACACATGTATCAAAAGGTTGCTATGATTAATGGTAGATAACAAAGCCTAAGTTAAGCACAATTTGCTGATAGAGCTGCATTATAGCAACCTTTCTGATATCTGTGGAGTGTGTTTCAGTTTTGGTTTCTGACAGTGTTTACCACCCCGGGGAGTGACCCCAACAGTATTGCGTACCATAGCCATGCCTGCACTGTGCCCAGGACTGGTGAGGTGGCCAGGGCTGCCAAAAGCCTCAATATTTTCATAATGCTGGCATAGGTGTGAGAGTGTGTATCTGTCTATCCAGTGTGTTGTGGCTGCCTACACCTTACTTAGCCCACACTGCTTGCACTGTTTCCAGTATTAGCCTGCCAATGTGCATAATGAGGAGCAAGGTACTGTGGGTATGGCCCGCACAGGTTGGCCTGGGCAGGATGCATCTGCACAGGGCATAGGGCAATGGCTGGGACATAGTAGTGCCTGGCCACCACCTGCACAGACAGGGTGGCCACAGCATGTCCTGCTGGAAGGTCACTCTCACCCTGACTGAGCAGTGACCACGGCATGGCTAGGTTCCCCCATAGTGCTGTACAATATTTCTCTCAAGTCATATTTATGGGTTCTCCTTTCTGGGGCCCAATCACTGATTTATCTGCTTGGTGTGTGTGCTCACATCTTCTCCAGGAACATGCACTATAGACTAGCTAGCAGACTGTCTGCAGTTAGTATGTGTATGGTTGGAACACCTTGCAGGGTGCAGTGGCTGGAGACTGTCAGATAGTGGTGGGGGGCAGCTGAGCATTTCCAGGCCTACTGTCTGTCTGCCATTGCCTTATGGATGTGTACAGATCTGCAGTGACTGCGCTGTAGGGTGCCTGTTCCCCAGCAAGACTGGGGTTGATGGTCCTCTCTACTGCTACTATTGCAGGGATGTAGAATGTGGATCTGTTGGTGGGAGATCCTATCCCCCACCCTGATCCCCAGAGGGCGGGTTGGGTGGTGCTACATAATCCGCCTATGGGTTCTAACACACCCCCTTCACTTAAATCATATGATCATGGTACCCATGCACCCACACAGAATATGCACTATTCTGGGTACATCATAGTCCACAAGTGCTAGACATGACTGGGAAATACAGATGGACACAGGTGTATCCTAGATGCATCTGTAAGGACTACCTATTACATACTGGCACTGATGATGACCTGTAGCATAGCCTATCTCAGCTAAGCCAGGTGCTGCGGACCTGGTGCTGGGTGCTGCACCTCACCCTCAGGGTGAGCACAGTACCCCCACAATGTGACGGTCTGTAGCTACTCTGTGCCAGTAACACACACGGTCAGTTCCTCCTACCAGGCTGAGGTGCTGTGGGGGTGCATACCCCATCTTGTGATCATCTGTAGACTGCTGATCTGCATGTGCAGTGCATCATGGGTACGGGTGGGTTAACCCTATCCTGGTAACCACAGCAGACAGTTTGTGTGGTGACTTGCAGTCCTTCTGTAGCCAACCAGGGGTTTGTTAGCAGCTATAGAAATGTAGCCCACTGGTTACTTCACTGATTGTGGAGACAGAAGTCATGGGTTTGATCCCACAGTGGTGTAATTTGATAGGGCTGTCTGAGGTGTTTCCTTTTTTAATTTAAATTAGTGCTGCCAGCAAAAACAACCTCACAGTGCTGTAACCTTAAGGTGCCTCATAAAGCGCCCTATAAGGCGCCCTATAGGTGCCTTAGTGGACAGTGCACTTTCTAATGTGTCCTCTGGAGTGCCTAAAAAGGGGGCCTTATGCGGCACCTTAGGTTACGGCACTGTGAGGATGTGTTTGCTGGCAGCACTAATTTAAATTAAAAAAGAAAATGCCTCAGACAGCACTGATTTAAAGTAAAAGGTAATGCCTCAGACAGCCTTACTCTTTAAGCCCACTGGGGATTGAACTCATGACCCCTATTTCAGCAGTCATTGTATTAACCAGTGTACTACACTTCTATTGCTGTGTTTACAGGTCAGCTTGCGAAGTTAAAGTTAACGTGCGGTAACGTGCGCGGCTCCCTCTATCGCGCGATAATGGACACGGTGCACTTTATCACGTGATAACTTGTGATTGCTACCTTAAGACTGGAACTCCCACTCCTCATATGGCATCCTTCACATTATCGCTGCAACTAGCGCTGGGAACATTAAGATGGTTTAGTAAACATACCCCTTAGTTCCTCCCTTAATCCTCATAGTTCCCCTTCCAACTTAGCATCCATTGGGTCTCTTTTTGACTTTTTTTCCACTTCCCTTACTGCTGCAACCAGATGGTCTTGCCGCTGCCTTTTCATCGTATTCCGATGCGATCCCACTGCAATAAATTTACCCCATACCACCGCTTTCAAACAGTCCCAAACTATTCCCGGCGAACACACCCCAGTGTCGTTTAACACTATATTCTCTGCTATCTCTTTTGTAACTTGCCTCACCACCTCTTTATTCTCCAATAGGGATTCATTCAATTTCCACCACGTTCCACACATGTAATTGGCACATGATCAGACCAGGTTCGCTCCCTAATTTCACAATTCCCCATTGCAGCTACCAGGAAATGGTCTACCAATATCTTATCAATTCGGGAGTACACCCCATGCACTGCTGAGAAAAATGTGTAATCCCGCTGCCCTCTATTCCTCTCCCTCCAAATATCTATCAGATCCAATCCCTTAATCAACCTCTTCAGGCTGAGTCTATGTTGTTTAGGTGTCTACGACTCCCCTTTGGATGTATCCAGCTGAGGGTCGAGAGTCTCATTAAAATCTCCCCCCACTATCAAACTACCCTCCATTGTCCCAATTAACTTATTCTGGAGTTCCTGGAAGAACTGTGCCTGATTGGTGTTTGGGGCGTACACATTTACCAACGTATATATCTTCTTATCCCACTGCAATTTTACAATCACGTATCTCCCCATTTTGTCCTGGATTATATCCCCCACCTGCCCCAAAATCCATGCTGAGAACAATATCCCCATCCCACCTTTCTTTTTTTCCAACTTGTTTGAGGCAAAAATGTGCTGGGGGTATTGCGGGTGATCTACCCGCTTCTCATCTTTAGTCAATAGGTGTATTTCCTGTATTAAAACAATGTCCCCCTTTAATCTAGTACATTCTTTCATCAAGAGCTGCCTTTTCTTGAAAGAGTTGAGGCCCCGGACATTCATAGTCATAATATTTATCTCTGGCATTTAAACCATCCCGCTCCATCACCATTACAACCACCCCTAGCTATTTTGTATCCCCCTCCTTCCCCCTCTCTCTCCCCTCCCACCCAGCCCCCCACCCTCCCTCCCTTTCCCCTTTCCCCGAGCTCCCCGCGCCCCCACCCCCCCATCCTTCCCTGCCCCCAATGGCTCCAACTTTGGATCCACTTCAGGTGACATCGCCCGACATCCCATCCATTTACCTTCCACATTAACTAACCCCTCAGACCCCCCCCCCCAATAACTAACCACTTACCATCTCTCCCACACTCCATTCACCCTCCAGCCCAGCCACCCAGTCTCTCCCCACACTTAAATTCCCACAACACTCTCAACAGACAAAAGCAAATTGTTACCACTTTAAACTGGCAGTTCACAGTTAACTCCCCCCCCCATATCTATCATTTTCCCCAACACAACAGTATCACAACACAGATTCAATATAGGCCAGGTACTCATTTCATCAGTCTCTGACGTCTCAGACATTTTTCCCCTCCAGATATATGGCTCCATTGTTGTGTATCCTTTTCCAGTCCACCTTTATCTTGTTGGCCCTAACTGTCCAACTGCTTTCCAGGGATATCAGTCCATCCCACCTGCTGCATACCCCTTAGTGCCGCTTCCACCGAGTGGACTGTCAGCATCTTTGCATTTATAGTGAATTGCAAGCCAACTGGAAACAGCCATCTGTACCGCACATTTTCTTCTCTCAACTTCCTGGTCACCGCTTGATATTCTCTACATTTTTTAAAAGTAAGACTTGATATGTCAGCAAACACTTCCACTTCGGATCCCTGCCACTTAATTTTTCCCAATTTTCTAGATGCCTTCATCACCAGTTCTTTAGACCTGAATTTGTGTAAGCAGCCCACCACATCTCTTGCTTTGTTCTCCCTTCTCGGCCACAGTGCTCTGTGGGCTCTGTCTACTGTGAGGCACACTCCTTCCACCTCCATATCCGCAGCTTTGAGGGCCGCTCCACAAAACCCCTCCGCCAAGGACACATAATTCACTGTGCCTTCGCTGTCCGGCAGGCCCCTAATCCTAATGTTAGATCTTCTTGACCTGTTTTCTAGGTCCTCAATTTTCTGCCACAACTCATCTTGCATCTTACTTAAGGAGTCAACTCGTTGCTCATAAGGAGCCCACCTGCCCTCCTGTTCCTTGATTCTATTTTCCACTTCTTCAAGGCGGGTCCCCATTTCTGCCATATCCGTTTTTATCTGTTGGAGCCAACTATGCACCTCCTTTTTGAATGTTCCCAGTTCCTGCTTATTTGAGTCAAACCACTCCTTCAGGTCTGCCCTTAGTGCTTGTACTTCGCTTGGCCTACCCTTTACCGGTTCAACCTCCTCTGTGCCATTCTTCTCGCCGCTGCTGGTCGCCATCTTGGCCGCGTGGCTTTTAGTCCCCGCTGTACCCTTGAAAGAGGAGGACTTGAGATTTACAGCCAACTTCCTAGCTGCCATCCATAGTTCTCCAGCTCCTTGAAGCTCGTGCTTTATTCCTGCGCCAATGGGGGAGAACCTCTCCTGCTCTGCTTCACTCTTATGGAGCCTAAATGTTCTTTCCGCCAGAGACCCGATCTCCAGCGATCCTCCCAGCACCAGCGTCTCCGCTGCAGCCTCTGTACCTGCGGAAGCTGTTTCAATTCTGTTTACCAGCCCACGACGCTGCCCCCTCTGGTCCGCTCCGCTTCTCCTCTCCTCGCACTCTCCCCGGCCTTCACACCGTGTCACTGGTCCTTAGTCTCTCTCGCTTTTACCTCTCGCCTGGGGTTCCTCCGCTACCGCTTCGCTACTTTGCTGCACTCAGGCACTTGGTCTTGCCAGCCCTCCGTCCACATTCACTTCTATTAAAGCCGCCGCATTCACCAGACTGAGCCGGCCCAGTGTTCTTTCCCACACCTCTGCTCTCCGCCGAATCGGCTGCTTTACGGTGATTCTTGCTCCACTCAACCTTCTGTTTACTGTTGGGGTATTCCTTACTCATTCCCCACAAACGTTTTTGGAGGTTTTCCACTCGAGGGGTTGCTTTTTTCACATTAGATGGGGATTTTTTGGCGGAGCTCAATCAGCCATTCGGTCTATGATGTCACCGGAACCAGGGTCGCTGGATTTTAATAAAGGACTACTTTGTTCACATCTCGCTCCCTGTGTTTCTGCATGCCCACAACACTACATGCTTATCTACGTGCACCAAAGCTATTGAAAAGGCAGGTGGAAAGGGAGATGGTTGTCCTGGCAGACCCTGCAGCAAAACAGACATGGTATGTGATGAACACTGTAGTCATGCATTCAGTGGCCATTGCTGAAAAGAGTATATGCAATTTGAGGGATGGGCCAGAGAAAACTGAAACGGGTCTGTACAGCTATATGGCAGAACATATCCCTGGCAATCATAGGAAACCATCTGGATGCTAACATGCAACAGTGCAACCATCAGAAACACATGCCCAAAAGCACTATCCTCTGTCCTGAGAAATGTGCACAATTTTTGAGACCTCTGATGGTGCATTTGGATATTCATTAGTGCCGTCCCCACTGCAGCATACTCCCACTCCAAGGTTTGATAAAGGGAGCCTTTCAAATTGCTCCTTTGACCTTTTACTTGGCTTTAACACCTCTTTAAAACAAATTCCCAGATTTCTTGCCTCCTATGTGGAATGCCTCTTTGTAAAGGTAACTAGAAACAATTTATTTATTTCAACTCAAAGAATATGTTACCCCTATTCTTCCTTCTATGCTAAGCTATACTCTGATTTGATTTAAATTAAAAGCTCTCTGCTGATACTAGACCCAGACTGAATTTTAAATTTAAACTAAGAGTTCTCTGTTGGTTTCAAATTTAAACTAAAAGCTCTATGCTGGTTTTAAAAGTAAACTAAAAGCTTAAATTAAAAGCTCTCTGCTGGGTTTTAAATTTAAACTAAAAGCTATCTGCTAATACTAAACCCTGACTGAGTCTTAAATTTAAATTAACAGCTCTCTGCTGATACTAGGCCCTGACTGAGTTAACAATATACTGGATTCTAAAATACACAGATTTATCCATTTTAACCCAAAGTTTTAGAGAACTTCCCAGAAGTAAATATCTACAAGTGCAGATTTCTTTCCAGCAGTAGCAGTCCCTTTTGGTAGTCCTTCAAGACTAAGAACCACAGAGCCATTTATGCCTGTGCTTCTAAGGTAATCTGTTAACAATTTCCTTGGTTTGGTAGAGGGATCCTTTCAAATTACCCCTTTGACCTTTCACTTGGCTTTACACCTATTTAACCCATTTTAGACCAGCGTATGTTTTACATAGATAAGGTTTCCATATTTACTACTCATCTGTTTACTTACTAATGGTTATAAATTCAATGGAACTATGTTTAGCTATTATCGTTATGTCAAAAAGCGTTATATACAGATTTTTTTATCTGAGATCTAGTTAGTTTAATAGGTATTCAAAGTTTGCTGATTTTGACGGTACTGGTGACTCAACATAAAAAGATCACAAAAAATAGTAAGTAGCTTATAATGCTGTAATAGCTACTATTTTGCAAATAAAAGTATTTGTAGACTTTAGAAAATAGGCTTAGATAACTGTAAGTTACTTAGTGCCAGAGTTATTGGTGCGTATATCAGCCTTGTATGTTTTTCATATGCTGGGCTAATATGTTGTCGAAACTAATTGCTGTCAAGCATTCTATTGTAGGTGTTTCAATGGTGCAATATCGACACACTGCATCAGAAGTGTTTTCACGTGTATCATATTCCGCCGTCAGAATGGACTGTTGACAAACTATATTATATCATAATAAAGTGTTTTAAATGAAAACTGCAGTTTCAGTAGTATCATACAGTATGTTTATGTCAATGAATATTGGAACTGAATTATATCTTTTCTGAAGATGGACAATATACTATATTGGACCAGTGTATGAAAAACATACACTATGTGAAACTTCTATTTTCTGCAAAGTTTTAATATTTTTTATTATTGCCGGTATTTCAGAGTTGCTTGAGTGTAACAAATTTAATAAATCATCCAGAACAGAGAAAAAATATGCAAGCTGTCCAAAACGGGTTAAAACAAATTCCCAAATCTCTTGCCCCCTAGGTGGAAGGCCTTTTTGTAAAGGTATCTAGAAACAATTTCTTTCTTTCAACTCAAAAGAATATTTTACCCTATTCTTCCTTCTGTGCTAAGCTATACTATGATTTGATTTAAATTAAAAGCTCTCTGCTGATACTAGGCCCTGACAGTTAAATTTAAAGTAAAATGCCAGGCATTACATTGTTGCCATTAAATCCATTAGTTGAGCCCCTACATCATTTGTGAATTCAATGTTATTTGCAACAAAAAAGTGTTCAGAGTGGAATATGCCTACATTGAAGCACTGTTGGTGGGCCATTTTATATATTTTATTATTTTAATGATTTTGAAGAGGAAATGTCTTCATAGAAGACCTTGGCAGACTCTGTTCAACATGCCACACTCCCACAAGCTGAGAACAAAGAAATCAACCACTAGGAGTGGACGGCAGCAGTAGGAACTTAAAAAATGAAAATGAAAAATAGCTCCCTGCAAATACATCCTCCATATCCCTTGTGCTTTTACTTCTAAAGGAATAAGGGAACATCTGTGTATAGCACCGTATCTAGCCCTGTGTGAGCAGTGCAGCCACACAGGGCCAAAGACTTAAGAGCGCATTTCAGGCTGCTGGTCTTGGCTCCCCCCATGCTGTCTGCTGTTGCCCTATTTCCGCCACTTTTTGTTTTCTCAGTGGCGGCGGCACCAGCAGCAGCAGAGCAGACGTCTTAAAAAAAACCGCACTGGTCTTTCCAAAGGTTTGATCCCTCCCGCCCTTTTCTGATGTAGGTCACCTCAGAGAAGGGAGGGACCAGGCCAACCATTCAAGAACAGAGTTGCAAAGACCGCCGTTTGAGTGGCTGGTCTGGTCCCGCCCTCCTCTGATGTGAACATACATCAGAGCAGGGAGGTATCAGATTTGCCTAAAGTGTGGAGTCAAAAGACCATGTGTTTTTTGTTTTTTTTTAATTTGACCTGCTGCTGGCTGTGGAGACAACAAAATGTGCCAGCAGCAGGTCAAGAGCAGGCAGCTGACTGGACGGAGGTATGGGTGGGGGGGGGGGGGGGCACCTGATGTGCAATTATGGCTTGCTATGGCCCTATCTGTGTATAAAGATTTCTTTATCTTTATCTTTATTTGTGAGGTTTGATATACCGTCCATGCCGGAGCGTCAGGGTGGTGTAAAATAAAAAATATATAATTGGCTACTGAAAAATAAAGACAGAAAGGAACGCCGTCAGCAGATAGGACAGGGATAGATAAAGCAGAACGAAACAGATGACAGGGACAGAGCCAGAGGTTGAACTTTTTTAGACAAAAAGACAAAAAAAAAGAGGGGGAGCGGTGGAATGACCCAGTTGTGGGAGTACCATATTATGAAGGGTGCGAGGCACAGCTAGGGGAGGCGAGGCCATCGGCAGGAACAGGAAGATTTCCTAGCAATATGGTACACACGCAGTTGCAGAATTAGAACCACTCAGATTACCATTTCTAAGTTTCCCTGTAGTATTTTCTTTTTTATAAATTACAGCTACTGGCTGCAATTATGTTTTCTTAATGGTGAGCAGGCCCACTGCAACTGTACCAAACAGGCTAAATGGTCTATTCTGCCAAGTAAAGCTCTACGTCTGAATAAAACCTCTATTAAAATCCATGATCTTTTCTAGCTAAAGTACTAAAAAAAAAATATGGTGCGCTCTTTATTATTTATATTGCCATTCAATTGATATTTAATCCTTTCTGTGCACAGTTTTCAAAATGATTTCAGGGTTGTTTTCATACAATGCTAGAATTTTTCTTTTCATTGAATTAACTAGTGTGATTGCCTTGTTGGAAATAAATAATAAAATACATATTATAGTTGATAACTTTTTAATGGATTAACAAAATAAATATGGTACGAAAGCTATGCCTCCTTCATCCAATCAGTACAAAATTACAAAAAAAAGTAGCCTTTCTTAATGTTTGTTATTCAATCAGTGAACTGTTCATATTTATATTCTTGATTTCTACTTCACTCCCTCCCCACCCCCACCCCAATTTAGGGGCTCTAATGTTCTGTTTTGTTAGATATCAATTGGTGTAAAAGGGTTTATGTCATGAAAGCAAATAATCACTCAAAAGACCAAGAGGGTCTTTTACTAACAGAGCAAAGGTGTTGCATCCAATGCATCAATAGCTCCAAAACCATGATATGTTAGGTGCAACCCCACCGTGCTGTCAGGGGTGTGGCAAGCATGTTCCCAGCAGTTAATATGGAACCTTGTGCCCTACCGTGGCATAAAGATAGCTCGGGTGCACTTAACTCTACCTATTGACGGTCACCATTAGCATGCATTGTTTACCCCATGCTAACCGTGCAGTACTCACCACACCCACTCTCCGCCCCTAACCCACCCCCTTACCACTGCAATGCACCATTTACAAAACACAGACATTGGCCTGTGCTGTCAGCTAATTGTCATGGCCCCATGCTAGCTGTGAACGTGTGTCCCAGTGTGCCTTCAGCACATACCAGAAGACACGCTGAAAGCTAGCATCCTTAAATAAAAGACCCCCTAAGTAAAAGATATTTCAGGCACACTGAAGAAGGATCCAATATAAATGCTTAACTAAGATTCTCTGCTCTATTCTCTGCTGGTCCATTAAAGGTCAATCACCCAAAGAACAATTTTCCACATAGAAAATGACAACAGAAAAAGCCATGACATTTTTTGACGTTCTCCATCCAAACCAATAGTCCAGTTTCTATATCCCTTCTTCAAATGTTTTCTTAATTCTGATGCTGGCCTCATCTCCTCCATCTCCATTGAGGGCTGTGTCCACCACTCTTTGGTAAAGAAATATATCCTTACATTACTCTTCTCCCCAGTTCTAGTTTTATGGCAGATTGGATCAGGTTTTCCTCTAGGATCTGGCCATACTTTTAACCATCCAGTTTCCCTTGAACTTCATAAGCCTCCTTGTCCCTGCTACTAAAAAACAGCCCCCAGATATTATGCTGCTACCATCATGCTTTACTGTAGTGATGGTGTGAGCAGGCTGATGTGCTGTGTTTGTTTTATGTCACACATATTTTTTAGCCCTGAGACCAAAAGGTTCCAGTTCAGCCTCATCAGACCACAGTCCTTTACTCACACATATATAATGTATGTCCAGGAACAAGCAGGAATGTAGTCTTCACATATGGGTGACGTCGGTACAGATGGAGCCCGCGTGGGAACGGTCCCCAGCATCCAATAGGAAAGCCTTTTGGAGCATCTCACTGCGTCTGTATAGCTGCTTTCCTGCCTTTCCAGCTCTCCCTCCTCAGTTCTTTGTTTTCTGCGGAGCCAACAAGAAGCAATTCCTGGCACCGCAGAAAATTTATCTTTTTCATATTTTTTGTGATTGTGTCTGCCTTCCTATTGATGCTGGAACCGACTCCCGTCGGTGCTTTCTTTTTTTCTTTCTTTCTTTTAAAAAAAAAATTCTGCGAGGGAAAGAATTATTCTATCCTTCGGGCGTATTGACACCATCTTAGGTTTAGGTCTTCCTTTTTCTCACAGACAAAATGGAAAAACCATCCAGTGGTTTCAAAAAGTGTTCCAAATGTGGCGGTACCATTTCAGCCACAGACACCCATGATTGGTGTCTGAAATGCTTAGGGCTAGATCATCAGCTGTCAGAGTGTCCTCTCTGTAGGAAAATGACAAAGAGAGGTCTACAAAATCAAACTGCAAAGCTGGGCACTCTCTTTGCCTCTGATGCAGTATCTTTAGCATCAACGTCATTGAGAGCTTCATCTTCCTCACAAGGATCTCAGGTTTCGAAAACTAAGTTTCGAAGGCTGGACGGCACTCCAAGGGTAGATCTCCTTCTAAGTATCGAGATGCCTCGGGCATTGCCCTGGAGGGGGACACACCGGCCAAACAACCCCGGTGGGAGGACCTTCCCTCCAAAGCCTTAGTGGGGTCCCAGGATGCTCCCGAGGCCTCCACCTCCGGAGAACTCCTGGTGCCATGTTCAGGGATCATGGCCCACAATTCCGGTACCAATTCCCAAGCATCGGAAAGCTCCATGGATCAACGTATTGTGGCCATCGAGCTGAGCTTAGAGGTCTTACTGGCGGCCTTGGTACCAGTAAAACCCTTACAATCGATTCCGCAGGCGTCAGTACCGGCTCCAGTACCAATACCACCTGCATCGACTTTTGTGTAACTTACAACGCTACCGCCCATTCTGGCCCTCATATCCATTTCTGGTACCGAGGTTCCGGCACCGCAGACCTCAGCTACTGGTTTTGATCGGTGCTGAGTTCGTGCGGAGCGGGAACATCCAGCCCGTTGATACTTTCAGTCTTCGGATTCCGATTCATCGGATGATGAATCAGTCAATACCCGGGACATGAGAACTATCTCGGAAGACCCATCTCTGTCTCTGCAACGTTGCATGTCCCCTCCAGAGGACATGTCTTTTCAAGACTTTATTCGCAATGTTGCTAGGGGTCTGTCCATAACAGTGACATCTGAGAAAGAGCCTAGGACAAAGAACTCAAAATTCTTCAGTACTCCCTATCCATCGGATACGTCATGACCTTATGCTTCATATGTGGGAGACACCCCTTACCATCTCTCCCCATACCCGGCAACTCAATACCATGTACCGGGTACCAGAGTGTCCTGGTTTCCAAAAGACCCAATTGCTCGACTCAATCAGTTGGCATCTCAGGCATGCCTCAAAAACCTTCTTAGCACTCGAGAAATGCTACAGCTTCTAGGCCATATGGCATCAACGGTTTGTATATAGTATGTATATAGTTTCCCCTGTTATTTCCAAGTTACTGACCCTGTTATAATGTAAGCAAAGGATTGTTCCAATGCGAAAATTTGTTATCTGTAAACCGCGCTGATACCAAAGAGTGCGGTATATAAGAACTGTAAATAAATAAATAAATAAATAAATTTTGTTCCATATGCTCATCTACATATGTGCACAGTGCAATGGACACTGGCATCCCAGTGGTCTCAGGCTGTGGGTCGCCTGGGTGACAAAATAATAGTCTCTACCCTCCAAATCACTCACTTGGTTTGCAACTTGTCGTACTGTGAGGGCTTGTGTGCATCAGTGATGCTGAGAGCTAAACTATCATTAGTTTAACTACTGGCAGGGTCTCCCAAGATGGACAGGTCTCAGCTGAGGTGCCAGACCAAGACAAACCACCCATCTGGGCAGCAGCAGAATGGGATAGTGTTGACAGCAGAGGATCACATTTCTGTGACAAAACGGCAACAATACCAAACTTAAACTGCGCGGAGGAAAGGTCCGGCAATCTACTTCTATATCTTGCCATGAAAACCCAATGGATAGTTACAACAAAACAAATTGTGTTATAGTGCTGGAAGATGAGACCCCCAGGTCGGAAGGCACTCAACTAGCTACTGGGAAAGAGCTGAAGACTTTTCAGAGTAAAGCCAGCATTTATGATGTGGTGGATCAAAGCCCTTGGGACGTCTGACTGCTGATGTAGCTGCGCATGAAATGAGAGTCAGAAGCTGTAAAGATGTTTTACACATTGGAACATGGAATGTACGAAGCATGAACCAAAGGAAGTTGGAGGTGGTCAAGAATGAAATGGAACATGTACAACTTGATTTGTTGGGTGTCAGCGTACTGCAATGGACTGGCTTCGGGCACTTTGCATCAGATGATCACATGGTCTACTATGCTGGAAATGAAAGACACAGAAGAAATGGTGTTGCATGTATAATAAAGAAGAAACTTGCAAGAACTGTAATGAAATAAAATACAGTCAGCGAACGCTTAATCTCTATTCATCTACGAGGAATGCCTATCAACATCTATCACCTATCAATGCCTATTTTCAGAAGACTGTGTTTGTGAGAAACTAGCTCAACTTAAAGTAGACAAAGCGATGGGACCGGATGGGATACACTCTAGAATACTGAGGGAACTTGGGGACGTTCTAGCAACTCCACTGACTGACCTTTTCAATGCCTCGTTGGAGTCGGGAGTGGTGCCAAAGGACTGGAGAGAAGCTCATGTGGTGCCTTTACACAAAAGCGGAAGTAAGGATGTGGTTGAAAACTACAGGCCGGTTAGTTTAACTTCGGTGGTGAGTAAATTATTGGAAACGCTGCTGAAAGAGAAAATAGTGAGGTTTCTGGAGTCCAGCGGATTACAGGATCCGAAGCAGCATGGATTCGCCAGAGGCAGGTCTTGTCAGACAAATCTGATTGATTTCTTTGACTGGGTGACCAGGGAGTTGGACCGAGGGAGAGCTCTAGATGTGGTGTATTTAGATTTCAGAAAAGCCTTTGACACTGTTCCTCACAGGCGACTTATAAACAAACTGAGCACCCTAGGGATGGACCCTAAAGTTACTACTTGGGTTAGAAATTGGTTGGGTGGGAGGCGACAAAGAGTACAAGTAAATGGAGCTCACTCTGAGGAGAAGGATGTTACCAGTGGTGTGCCCCAGGGATCTGTCCTTGGTCCGATTCTTTTTAACATCTTTGTTAGTGATATAGTGGAAGGGCTGTCGGGTAAGGTTTGCCTCTTTGCGGATGATACCAAAATCTGCAATAGAGTAGACACCCACAAAGGTGTAGATAACATGAGGAGGGATCTAGCTAAGCTTGAAGAATGGTCTAGAATTTGGCAGCTGGGATTTAATGTTAAAAAATGTAAGGTCATGCATTTGGGCTGCAGCAATCCAAGGGAGCAATACAGTATAGGAGGTGAAGTACTTTTGTCCACTAAAGAAGAGCGGGACCTAGGCGTGGTTGTGTCTGATGATCTTAAAGTAGCTAAACAGGTAGAAAAGGCGACGGCAAAAGCTAGAAGGATGCTTGGGTGCATACGGAGAGGAATGGCTAGCAGAAAAAAGGAGGTGATAATGCCTCTGTATAAGTCTTTGGTGCGACCTCATTTGGAGTATGGTGTGCAATTCTGGAGACCGCACCTTCAAAAGGATGTGAACAGGATGGAGTCAGTGCAGAGGGTTGCTACTAAAATGATTAATGGGCTTCATTATAAAGCATATGAGGACAGACTTAAGGATCTTAATATGTACACCTTAGAGGAAAGGCGGGATAGAGGTGATATGATTGAGATGTTTAAGTACCTCCGTGGCATAAATGTTCAGGGAGAGAGCCTCTTTCAATTGAAAGCAAGTTCTGCTACGAGGGGACATGGGATGAGGGTGAAGGGAGATAGATTCAGGAGTGATATGCGGAAATATTTCTTTACAGAAAGAGTAGTGGATCCATGGAATAGTCTCCCAGTGGAGGTGGTAGAGATGAGGACAGTAACTGAATTCAAAAAAGCATGGGACCAACACAGAGGATCTCTAAAGGTAAAAAGTGGACTGTTGTAGTTGTTGTTATGGAAGGACAGACTAGATAGGCCATGTGGTCTTTTTCTGTCATGTTTCTATGTTTCTATGTAATACAACTATCATTCAAGTATATGTCCCAACAACAGCTACAGAAGAGAATGAAATTGAAGAGTTCTATGAACAATTATAAGCTGAAATTGACAGAACATGCAAACAGGATATCCTGATAGTCATGGTTGACTGGAACGCAAAGGTTGGCAACAAAGAAGAAGGCAAAGTAGTTGGAAAATATGGACTTCACAACAGAAATGAAGCTGGAGAAAGACTGATAGAATTCTGCAAGACCAACGATCTATTCATCTCAAACACCTCCTTCCAGCAACACAAGCGGCAACTTTTACACATGGACTTCACCCAATGGATTGTATAAAAATCAAATTGACTACATCTGTGGAAGTCAATGATAGAAAAGCTCTATAACATCAACAAAGACAAAACCTGGAGCTGACTGTGGTACAGATCATCAACTACTAGTATGCAAACTCAAGCTAAAGTTGAAAAAGAGCAAACCACTCATGAATGCAGCAAAATATGACCTTGAGAATATACCACTGGAATTTAAAGACTAACTGAAGTGCAAGCAGGGTTCAGGATAGGGCAAGGAACAAGAGACATTATTGCAGATGTGAGATAGATCCTTGAAAAGACTAAAGAATACCAAAAGGGTATCTATTTGTGCTTTATTGACTATAGCAAGGCTTTTGACTATGTAAACCATGAGAAACTCTGGGCCACATTAAGAAGCATGGGTATACCAGAACACCTGATCGTTCTCTTGCACAATCTGTACATTGATCAAGAAGCAACAGTTCGAACGGAACAAGGAGAAACAGAATGGTTTAAAATAAGCAGAGGTGTAAGACAAGGCTGAATACTTTCCCCCTACCTGTTTAATTTATATGCAGAACAAATCATCAGAGAAGCAGGATTGTATGAATACAACAGAGGTGTGAAGATTAGTGGAAGACTCATCAACAACCTTCGCTATGCTGATGATACTACATTACTGGCTGAAAGTGAAGATGATCTGAAACATTTGCTTCTCACAATCAAAGAACAAAATGGGCCTGCACCTTAATGTAAAGAAGACAAAGATCATGACAACTGGCATAATCAACACATTCATCGTTGAAGGAGAAGAAATTGAAATTGTGAACAACTTTAACCTACTTGGATCAACTATCAATAAAGAAGCAACAAGCAGTCAAGAAATCAGACGACGCATTGCTCTTGGCAGAATGGCTATGAAAGACCTAGATAAGATTCTCAAGAGCAGAGATGTCTTTCTCCATACAAAGATTTGACTCGTTCAAGCCATGGTATTTTCAATAACATCATATGGATGTGAAAGCTGGACAGTGAAAAAGATAGACAGGAAGAAAATTGATGTCTTTGAATTATGGTGCTGGCGGCGAATACTGTGTATGCCATGGACTGCCCGAAGAACAAACCAGTCGGTACTAGAGGAGATCAAACCTAAGCTTTCTTTAGAAGCTCAGATGACAAGTCTTCGACTTTCATACTTTGGACACATCATGCGAAGAGAGAGATCATTAGAGAAAGACATCATGCTTGGCAAGATAGAAGGTCAACACAAAAGAGGAAGGCCAGAAATGAGATGGATCGATACAATAACAGCAGCTACAGGTACCAGTCTGTCAACAATGAGCCGCCTGACTGCAGACCGAACACAATTTAGGATAGCTATCCAGAGGGTCGCCATGAGTCGACTCTGACTCGACAGCACTTAACAAGAACAACACCCTCCAAATGTCGTCTGTCTATTGGTGGCAATCTCCAGAAAACCTCCTGGTAAGGTTACCTTTTCAGATGCCAGCACATCAATGTACCCTGATGACAGATGCATCCAGATTGGGCTGGGGAGCTCATCTGGACACTCTCTCCTCTCAGGGACTCTGGTCTCATCAGGAATCACAACTCCACATAAATCTGCTGGAACTCAGAGCCATTCACAATGCTCTCACAAAGTGTTCCAGGACCATCTTCGAAACCGCACAGTTCTAGTCCAGAAGGACAATCAAGTAGCCATGTTCTACTTGAACAAGCAAGGCAGAACAGGCTCTTGGACCCTCTGCAGTGAGGCTCTACATCTGTGGTCCTTTGCCATAATCACATTCACCTGCATGCAGTGTATCTTCCGGGCAAGCACAATGTCTTAGTGGACAAACTAAGCCGAATCCTTCTCCCCCACGAGTGGTATCTTCATGCAGACAAAGTCTCTCACATTTTTAAATCTGGGGGACTCCAGAGATATACCTGTTCACAAGTCCTCAGAATGCCAAGCTCCCTCATTTCTGCACCAGGGCTCCTGCACTGCACAGCCAACAAGTGGATGCTTTTCACCTCCACTGCGGTCAGGGCTTCCTATATGCCTTCCCTCCCATTCCCCTAATTCCCAAGACTCTTTTCAAACTCCATAGAGACAATGGCTGCATGATACTCATAGCCCCATGCTGGCCACGTCAACCATGGTACCCTCTCCTTCTACGTCTGTCTTGGGCTCAACCCATCGATCTGGGGTCTGTTCCATATCTCCTCTCTCAGGAGGAGGGGATGCTGCTCCATCCCAATCTGCAGTCCCTCCATCTCACAGCATGGCTGCTGAGAGCATAGCTTTCCAGGATATTAACCTTTCCCAGAAGGTTAAGGATACCCTCTTAGCTTCTAGGAAGCCACCCACCAGGTGTTTCTATGCCTTCAAGTGGTGTAAATTTTCTCTCTGGTGTTCTCAGAGGGATCTTAACCCCTTCTCAGCTCAGGTGGCAGCATTACTTGAGTATCTCCTCCACCTTTCTTCTTTTGGACTCAAAACCAATTCAGTAAAGAGTACATTTAAGTGCAATTGTGGCCTCTCACATGCCCTTATATGGCCAGTCCTTCTCTTCTCAGCCGCTAGTAACATGCTTCATGAGGGGTCTTCTATTAACTAAACCTTCCATTAAGCCCCCTCCAGTGGCATGGGACCTTAATGTTGTTCTAGGACAGCTTCTAAAGCTGCCCTTTGAACCTCTAGCCACTATTTCACTGAAGTTTCTCACATGGAAGGTCATCTTCCTTATTGTCCTCACTTCAGCTAGACGCATTAGTGAGTTCTAGGCTTTGTTGGCTGACCCTCTTTATACACAGTTCCACCATGATAAGATTATCCTTAGAACTCATCCTCACTTTATGCTGAAGGTGGTCTCACCATTCCATTTAAACCAGTCAGTCTACCTTCCTATCTTTTTCCCTAGACCTCATTCCTCTAGGGAAAAGGCAACCCTTCACACTCTGGACTGCAAACGTGCCTTAGATTTTTATCTCCAGAGAAATTGAGAACACCGAAAAGCTTCCCAGCTTTTCATTCCCTTTGACTCAAGTCATCTTGGCTTGCCAGAATCCAAATTAACTCTCTCCAAGTGGATAGCTGACTGCATCATTTTTGCCTATGAAAAGGCAGGACTTTCACTCGAGGGTAACATCACTGCCCATAATGTTCGAGCCATGTCTGCCTCTATGGCAAATTTGCGCTCTGTTGTTATTGATGAGATATGAAAAGCAGCAACTTGGTCTTCGGTCCACAATTTTGCTGCTCACTATTGCCTGGACAAGGACTCCCGCCAGGATGCCTTCTTTGGCCAAGCTGTTCTCCAGCATCTCTTTCAGATTTAGAAAAACTACCCTCTGTCCTGGGTTTCGATACCAGACATCCTTGGAGGACACATGACCTCTCTAGTCATGCCTGTGTGATCCACAGATGACCCTGAGGTCATCTCTCTGACATCTCCTAGCTAGGGAGTACTATATGTGAAAACTACATTCCTGCTTGTTCCTGGAGATAGTGTAATTACTCACCTGTAGCAGATGATCTCCGGGAACAGCAGGAATTTAGTCTTCACAGCCCACCCTCCTCCCCTAGGATTTGTAGGTCTGTTCTCTTTCTCTCCTTTTATCTCAACTACAAACTCAACTGAAGAGTGAGAGCTGGAAAGGCGGGACGGCAGCTACGCAAGTGCAGTGGGATGCTCCCAAAGGCTTTCCTATTGGACACTGGGGAGCATTCCCAGGTGGGCTCCGTCGGTACCAATGCCACCCATGAATAAACAGGTAGACAAAGGAGAGTCAGTTGATATAGTGTATCTGGACTTTCAGAAAGCCTTTGACAAAGTCCCTCATCAGAGACTTTTGGCAAAACTAAAAAGTCATGGGATAGGAGGCAGTGTACAATAGTGGATCAGGAAGTGGTTAAAAGATAGAAAGCAGAGGGTAGGGCTAAATGACCAATTTTCCTAATGGAGAAAGGTGAATAGTGAAGTACCCCAGGGATCTGTGCTGGGTCCGCTACTTTTTGACATATTCATAAATGACCTGAAAATGGGAATAACGAGTGAGGTTATCAAATTTGCAGATGACAAAACTATTTAAAGTTGTTAAAACCCATGAGGATTGTGGAAAATTGCAAGAGGATCTTGATAAATTGGAAGACTGGGCATCGAAATGGCAGATGAAATTTAATATAGACAAGTGCAAAGTTATGCACCTAGGAAAGAACAACCCAAACTATGATTACACAATGCAAGGTTCCACATTAGGAACCACCACCCAGGAAAAAGATTTAGGCGTCATCGTGGATAACATGTTAAAACCCTCCGCCCAGTGTGGAGCGGTGGCCAAGAGAGCAAATAGAATGCTAGGTATCATAAGGAAAGGAATGGAAAATAAAACAAAGGATATTATAATGCCTCTGTATCGTTCCATGGTGCGACCGCAGCTTGAATATTGTGTGCAATTCTGTTCGCCGTATCTTAAAAAGGATATAGAATTATTAGAAAAGGTCCAGAGAAGAGCCACCAAAATGGTAAAGGGAATGAAAGGACACCCCTATGAAGAGAGGCTAAAAAGGTTAGGGCTCTTCAACCTGGAAAAGAGACGGCTGAGGGGAGATATGATGTTGTTGTTGTTGTTAAGTGCCGTTGAGTCGGAGTCGACTCATGGTGACCCTCTGGATAGCTATTCTAAATTGTGTTCGGTCTTGAGTCAGACGGCTCATTGTTGACAGACTGGTACCCGTAGCTGCTGTTATTGTATCGATCCATCTCATTGCTGGCCTTCCTCTTTTGCGCTGACCTTCTATCTTGCCAAGCATGATGTCTTTCTCTAATGATCTCTCTCTTCGCATGATGTGTCCAAAGTATGAAAGTCGAAGTCTTGTCATCTGAGCTTCTAAAGAAAGCTTAGGTTTGATCTCCTCTAGTACCGACTGGTTTATTCTTCGGGCAGTCCATGGTATACACAGTATTCGCCGCCAGCACCATAATTCAAAGACATCAATTTTCTTCCTGTCTATCTTTTTCACTGTCCAGTTTTCACATCCATATGATGTTATTGAAAATACCATGGCTTGAACAAGTCGAATCTTTGTATGGAGAGAGACATCTCTGCTCTTGAAAACCTTATCTAGGTCTTTCATAGCCATTCTGCAAAGAGCAATACGTCATCTGATTTCTTGACTGCTTGTTGCTTCTTTATTGATAGTTGATCCAAGTAGGTTAAAGTTGTTCACGATTTCAATTTCTTCTCCTTCAGCGATGAACCTGTTGATTATGCCAGTTGTCATGATCTTTGTCTTCTTTACATTAAGGTGCAGGCCCATTTTGAGACTATGTTCTTTGATTGTGAGTAGCAAATGTTTCAGATCATCTTCACTTTCAGCCAGTAATGTGGTATCATCAGCATAGCAAAGGTTGTTGATGAGTCTTCCATCAATCTTCACACCTCTGTTGTCTTCATACAATTCTGCTTCTCTGATTTGTTCTGTATAAAAATTAAACAGGTAGGGGGAAAGAATGCAGTCTTGTCTTACACCTTTGCTTATTTTAAACCATTCTGTTTCTCCTTGTTCCGTTTGAACTGCTGCTTCTTGATCAATTTACAGATTGTGCAAGAGTACAATCAGGTGTTCTGGTATACCCATGCTTCTTAATGTGGCCCAGAGTTTCTCATGGTTTACACAGTCAAAAGCCTTGCTATAGTCGAGAGGTCTATAAATTAATGAATGGAGTGGAACGGGTAAACGTAGATCAATTGTTTACATCATCAGAATATAGAAAGACTTGGGGACATGCAATGAAGCTACAGGGTAAACTATTTAAGACTAATAAGAGAAAATATTTTTTCACTCAACGTGTAATCAGACTCTGGAATTTGTAACCGGAGGATGTAGTAAAACTATTAGTGTAGCTGGGTTTAAAAAAAGGTTTGGACAAGTTCCTGGGGGAAAGGTCCATAAACCATTATTAAAAGGGACCCAGGATATCACTGTTTCACCCAATACAAGCATAGTGGAATCTGTGTCTTTTGGGGAAACTGCTAGGTACTTATGATCTAGATTGGCCACTGTTGGAAACAGGATACTGGGCTTGATGGACCTTGGTCTGACCCAGTATGGCATATCTTATGCTCTTATATGTGAAGACTAAATTCCTACTGTTCCCGGAGATCACCTGTTACAGGTGAGCAACTACGCTTTCTTTGCAAATACTATGTGATGCATCATATGACATTTCTTTAGCAGTGCCTTCCTTTTTGCTGTGTCAGTGGAGAAATCTTGGAAATGAACAGTCAACATTTTCCCCAGTTTCAGCCAGAGATTTCGATAGTTCTTTTAAAGTAATGTTAGATGGGGGGCGGAGCCTGATGTCCAGCGGGTAAGACGCTTCGCGCTGAAGCTCCCGAGAGGCCTACTCAGAATCCTGACTTAATATCTATACAAACTTACTATTTTGCTCCGAGCTTACCGGGGTACCTCGGGGGGAATGGCGGCCCATAAACCAGCGCGCTTGGACTTCGGGTCTCCTTCTTCTTCACACGGAAAACGCTCCAAAACAGAGGTGTCTTCCCCACAGAAGATGGTTCCACTTCGTGAAAACCCCGAAATGCACCTGGAGATTTTGGAGGAAATACGCGGCGTGAAGGAATTGGTGCAGTCCAATGGAGAAGCGCTTCGAGCCATGCGAGAAGATTTTGGAGTGCTCCAGGACCGACTTGAAAGTCTTTCATTACGGCAAGACAACATGGCGGGGGTCCTCGACTCGCACGCGGTGCGCTTGGGCAAACTGGACAAGGCTGAGCGCCAGATACAGAATCTTCAAAAGGAGTTAGAAGATAGCAATAATCGAGCCCGTCGCAACAATGTGAGGCTCATTGGAATACCGGAGGGGGTGGAAGCAGGCGATATAAGAGAATTCCTGCTCAAAACTCTTCCCTCTTTGCTGAAGATCACTTTTCATAGAGAACTGGAAATTGATCGAGCACACCGTGTTCCTACCCACATGGCGCTCAACCGAACGACCCCCCGGCCTATTATCTTTCGATTACTACGATATCAACAAGTGGAACAAATTTTAAATGCTGCCCGGGCGAATCATCATTTGGAATTTGAAGGTCATAAAGTCTCCTTCTTCCCTGATTTGGCAAAGCCTACCGTTGACCGTCGGAAGAAACTCCTCGCTTTTCGCCCTCGATTTCAACAGCTACAGGCTCGCTTTGGCCTGTTGTATCCAGCGAAGCTTCGAGTGACTCTCCACAACCAAACCAGGACATTCGAAGATCCTGATCTACTAACAACATTTTTAGACTCCAAAGAAGCAGAGCAGATGTGCTAATCCAACAACTTGGACTTATTATTTGCCGTCTCTATCCGCCATTTTGAAGGGCCCGAAGCGGCGGTCACAGCCAAGCACAGAGACTACCTGGACTTTCTTTCTTTTTCTATATGACTTTTTTTGTTTTTTGGTCTCCAATCCCTCCATGATGTGTGCCTCGGTCGGATTCGGAGCACGCACAGTTCTACAGGTTATATGTTTTTCAATTTCGGCCTTCTCTGGGGTTTCTCCCCGCAGACACATGGTCGCCAGTAATTTCTGGGGTTCTTCTTCTTCTCTACCGCACTGCGGTTTTTCTTTTTTAATGTGGGGCGCTTCATTGTATTATATTAGCTTATTTTCTTTCATGTCATGTGTACAGCCAGATACAGTTAATATGAGGGGCATAGTGAAATTATGTGCGCTATCATGCTCAGAATTTTTAACTTTTCTGAATGGCCTTATGTAAAATCTTATCGCTCAACGTAAAAGGCATCAATAGTCCAATCAAAAGAAAGAAAATCCTTAGCTATCTCAGCCATGAGCATGCTGATTTAGTGTTTCTTCAGGAAACGCATCTAAACTCTGCTGAAACACTGAAACTCAATGCTAAGCCTTACATGGTGGCTGCCTATTCTCCCGCCGTTTCCAAACGGTGTGGGGTAGCCATTCTGGTTAAGAAGTCTTTGCAAGCTACTGTAATGGATACTAGCTCTGACAAGGAGGGTAGATGGGCCCGTGTACACCTTAAGGTTGGAGATAGTGAATTCACGTGTATTTGTATTTATGCCCCGAATGTGGACAACCCAGCTTACTATGCAAGTATTGCGCAGTTGGCACAGGCCTCTGCCAATACTCCATTAATACTTGGTGGTGATTTTAATCAAGTGTTAGACCCGTTGATAGATAGACAACCGCCTAGAACGAGTAGTCCTCCCAAGAGTCTTGCTACCCTTACAGCTCTGATGCAAGATCTTGCGCTAGTAGATATATGGAGGCTGCTTCACCCCTCCGACTTAGAGTTCACCTTTTTTTCTGCCCCCCATCATTCACAGTCTAGAATAGATTTCTTTCTCATTTCCAAAGCACTGATTTCTCAAGTGGACACGGCTAGGACTCATCCTCTCCATATTTCAGATCATGCTGCCATATCTTTATCATTACATGTCACTGCGCGAGACGATTCTCCCCGAGCTTGGTTTTTTGATAGATCCCTACTGGCTCAAAAGGATTTTCAGGTTGATATAAAGGCCGCTATCCAAGATTATTTTCATTTTAACTCACCCCATGACACAGCGAGCTGGGCTTGGTGGGAGGGCTTTAAGGCATCTATCCGCGCAACTATCACTAGCTATCAAATTCGGCAGGGGAAACAAAGAAAGCAGCACTTACTGATTCTAGAGCAGCAGATACAAGCTGGGGAGCGTCTCCTCACGTCCCGTACTGACCCATGTATTTTACTCCGCTTACAGCGCTTGCGTTTCCAATACAATCAGCTTCTGTATACTGCTGCTGCTAAAAATATTGAATCACAACAAGGGATATATTACCGGGAAAATAACCGTGCTGGCAAATTGTTAGCAAATGCCCTAAAAGGTCAAAAAGAAGCCAAGCGTGTTACCGCCCTCCGTAATCTGTCGGGGGGGGGCTTGGTCACTAAAGATACAGAAATCTTGGAACTCTTTCGTGATTTTTATACTCGGCTTTATCAATCTGAATGTGATTTTGAGCCAGAAGTATTTGAACGCTTACTTTCAGCGGTACAAAGACCGACCCTATCTGACGAAGATAGAGTGGCCATGGACAAACCATTCACTTTATCAGAAATTCATTCTGCTATCAAGAAATGTGCCACTGGTCGAGCTGCTGGCCCAGACGGTCTCCCTGCTGAATTCTACAAAACATTTAACGCTGACTTAGCTCCAGTCTTGAAACTTTATTTTTCTGCTCTGGCCGAGGAGGGTTCTCCTTCTGGGTCCTTTTCAATGGCAAATGTAGTAGTTTTTGAGAAAGAGGGGAGAGACCCGCAACTAACAGCTAATTATCGTCCAATTTCCCTCCTAAACGCGGACTATAAAATATTTGCCACCATTCTCTCCACCCGGCTCTCTGATAGGATGGCTACCTTAATACACCCAGATCAATGCGGTTTCATTCCTGGTAGATCAACTGCTGACAATGCTCGGACTCTATGTCATGTACTGACTACCGCAGTTAATCTTGATCGCCCATTTGTTGGCCTCTCCCTTGATGCTGAGAAGGCCTTTGATCGCTTAGAATGGCCCTTCCTGTTTGCAGCCCTCCGCTGGTACGGATTCGGAGAAGGTTTTCTCCGTTGTCTCCGCACCATGTATGCACAGCCTACAGCCAGTATATGTGCTAATGCTTTAAAGTCTCAGCCATTTCCCCTTCAACGCGGTACTCGCCAGGGATGCCCACTGTCTCCACTTCTTTTCGATCTTGCACTCGAACCCTTAGCTTTACTAATCCGGCAATCGGAGGAGATTCATGGAGTCCCCTTCTCTCATAGGGAAATCAAAATTTCAGCATATGCTGATGACCTTATGCTCTTTGTCTCTATAGACTCAGTACCGGTTGTCCTGGAGCAAATTGGTAAATACTCACAACTCTCCGGTTATAAGATAAATTGGACCAAGTCGGTAGCCTTTCCATTAAATTCTTTGCTTCATCAGGCAGATATGCAACCCTTTCCCTTTTTATGGCAACCTCGCATGGTCAAATACCTTGGGGTTCACTATTGCTCTCCTTTGGAAGACACTATCTCTTTTAATGCCAAAGACTTAACCTCTAAAGTCCGGGCGCTTACTCACCGTTGGACTCCTTTAACACTTACCTGGTGGGGTCGCTTAGAAACCATAAAAATGATGATAGTTCCGAAAGTGAATTATATTTTAGAAATGTTGCCCTGTCTTTTACCTCGACGTACATATAAAGATATAGAGGGCCTTCTGACTAGATACCTATGGCAAAATAAGACACCTAGGATAGCGAAACATAAGCTGCAAGCAGATAAGGAAAATGGGGGTGTCAGATTCCCTGATTTCCTGAAATACCATCAATCTTTTCTCCTTAAACAAGGCGCTCGTTGGCTGGAAGATCTAGTACCGAGTAGACCCGTGTGGCTAGACATAGAGGAGGACCTTTGCAAACCGATTCCTCGTACTTTTCTCCCTGGTATGACTCTCCCATCAGACTCCCACTATCCACCAATGCTTTTAGACACTTTAGGTGCCTTTAATACTCTTATGCAATCTTTAGACTCCCGACTCTGCCCGTTAGACAGGCTCCCGCTTTGGTACAATACTCGATTTCGAATACAAAATAAACCGATGGCGTGGAGCCCCTGGTACACTAGGGGCATTTGGATTCCTAACCAGTTGTTCCATGATGGTCGATGGAAAACTTTTAGTGAATTGCAAATTGAATTTGGTCTCCCAGCAAAACACTACTTTCAGTTGGTGCAACTTCAGCATTGTCTTCGAAGTGCTAAGGTGCTCCCGCCATCGGCATCCCCCACACAAGGTTGGTCGGAGACTATCCGATCTATCGGTAGTTCATCGGGTGTAGCATCCAATTTTTACAAAACCTTATGTAATGCTATAATTAGAGATACCCCTATAGCGCAGAAAGCATGGGAGCGAGAATTGCATGTAACTTTGACCCCGGAGCAATGGAGCCTTGTCTGGAGTAGAGTGACACGGGTTTCTCGATCCGCCTCACTCACTCAGACACTCTTCTTTCTAGCCCACCGGTGTTTTTACACTCCTGACAGATTGGCCAAATGGAACACCACTCTGGGCAATAGCTGTTGGACATGCCATGCGGCCATTGGTACACTACCTCATGTCATGTATGAATGTCCCGCACTACAGTATTACTGGCGTCGGGTCTGGGGTCGTATCCAGTCTATTTTGCACTTTCAAGAGCCCCTTTCTTGGAGGATTGTGGGACTTCGCTCAGCTGCGGGGATCCCCTCTCTTCCAGAAACGGCTTACTTCCTCTTGGACTTTATGCTTGGCATAGCTATTTCCCTAATTACGAAATACTGGAAAAATAGCTCCCATCTGAGCCCCAATGAATGGTGGAATCATGTCTGTCTCTACAGTAAATATGAACAAATACCTCGTATGTTTGCTACTTCCGTTCAGACTCCTCACCATCTGTCTAAATGGAAGATGCTCAATGACTATGTTCGTTCTGCTAAATGCTCTCATCTGACTGTTTAAATTTGTATATATCTCTGTCCCATGATTATACTGTATCGTAGATACTCTTTTGTTCGTTTTGATGTACAATCACTGTTGTTTGGAAGCGCTCACATGCTGACATAATCGGCTAGAGAAGAAGCATGGGGGTGGGGGGTAATTGGGTTTGCTTTTCCTTATTGTATACTTGTTTTGTCTCCTTTAGTGTGTTGTTTCTTTTGTTTGTTGCAAAATGAAAATAAAAGTTTAAAAAAAAAAATAAAGTAATGTTAGACTATGCAGTGATCTTCCCAAGTATTTTCCTTAATCCACAGCTTCTGACCTTGAAGGGATGGCGTGATCAAGGCAGTGCCTGGGTGGTGCCAAATTGTTCCACTTTACAGTGTTGAACCTATTAGTGCTCAAGGGATATTCAAACATTTTAAAATTTTCTTAAAACCTTTCCCAATCTGTACCTTTGAATAACTTTATCCCAGAGTTCTTTTGAAAGCTGATGTTCAGCATATTTATCTAAAAAAATAGGGGTGTGCATAAGGCATACATTTTTGATTTGTTTTTTCAAATTTTGAACATTTTTTCGTTTTGTTTCACATGTTTGTTTTTAATGAAATATTGTAAATTGTAAACTTTTTGATGTATGCTAATTGACTTAACACACATTAATTCAAAGATTATCATGTGTTAAACTGATTTAGCATCCTCTAAACCTTTTTAAAGCACACTAATAAACCTAATGTGTACTAACAAATGTACATCCTTCAAAAAGTCTTTCCACATTTTTTACTGTAATAGCTATTTTTTCTTCCATTTGCATCTTCACTTTCTTGACTACTTTCCCAGCTTCTGCTAGCTTTTCCATTCAATGATAGCATAACATAGTAACAGAGTATATGATGGCAGATAAAGACCAGTATGGTCCATCTAGTCAGCCTAGCAAGGCGGCAAGAGTAGGTTCAGCTGCCACTCTATGCAGGTCACCTCTACCCATGCCTTTGTTTAGTAGTATAAAAATATTCAATGTTTTTGTCATATTTTTTCAGCTACTTCTTTAGAAAACCATAGTGACATTATTTTCTTCTTATCTTTAGTTACTTTCTTGACAAAATGTTTTGCTGCACTTAGAATATCCCCTTTGAGTTTTGCCCATTGCTTTTCTATTTCCCCTTGATTTTTATACTCAACTATTGATTCAAAGAGATTCTATCCCATTTTAACAAAGTTAGTTTTTCTGAAGTCTAGGATCCTTGTTTGAATAAATCATCACCACCTTTGCTATAATATCGAATCATGCCATCTGCAGATCACCGGATCCCAGATGATCATCCACTATGAAATCATAAGCACCTCTTCTATGTGTAAATGCCATCTCCAATGTTGCCTTCTGTTATGTTGGTTCTGTTACTAGTTTACAGAGAATCCAGGATCTTCTTTGATATGGAAGGACAGAATAGATAGGCCATATGGTCTTTCTCTGCTGACACGTTTCTGTGTTTCCTGCTTCTAGATGACAATATATTTGGGATGTCACAATCATTAACTGAAAGACTTAATTTACGTTGTAATGGAATCTTCCCTTTGATAGTACAAATGTTTTGTGATTATGGGCTACGTTACATCACACACCACAGCAAACAATAATGGATGGGTAGTATCGTAAATATTTTAAATAAATAAATAGGAATGTGACTTGGAAAGTTGAGGAAATCAATGCTGCACTGTTTCTGCCATCCACACATTATCCCTGACCCACTAGAAACAGGATGGTGGCTTTTGGATCTAAGTGTAATCTTATTGACCATCATCACTTACTGATAAGACATGAACAATTGGTATAAATAAAACCACTCTAGTCCATTTTTGCTCAGCACTCATTTATGATTCTTTGGGACAAGTAACTCTTGGGGGGATGTATATTAAAGTGTGGTAGGCTTTCGCAGCTAACATCAGGCATTAGTGAAAAAGTGTCATAGTAGCTGAAAAGATCATGTGTTATCTGTTGGGGGCATGCTGGCATTTCCAACAGATAATGCAATGAAAATGCCAGAACCATGACGTGACAGCATCATGTATGCAGCTAACACCACCCATTGAGGTGGCAATAGTTGCATGTTAATACGAGATGTTAATGACTGCGGTAACCGCAAGGTACAGGCATGCCCATTCTCTGCCCACACCCTACCCACTCTTGCAGCTAACACATGGTATGCAGCCATCACAGAAAATTGCCTGCGGTCACTGCATTTGGCCCTTGTTAGCTATCACCCTGCTGCAATTTTCCTGGTTTAGCACCATGATAACAGCTAATACCCTTTAATAAACATCCCCTTTGGTGTCAGATCATTCGAATTATGAATCCCTCGGACAAGGTTGTTGGGGGAGGCAAGATGGCGGACACGCGTTAGTCGCTGCTTGGCGGTCTCCACGCTATACCTTCTATTTTCCTTTTTCTTCTTTTGGAAATGCCTCGCAAGTGGAAGGCTAAATGTTGGGACTTACCCAAGAGCACGGTAGCAGCTAAGGGTCCTCTCGATGTTTTCGTGAGGCCCGCTGGTGCAGAGTGTTCTCCGGAGCATAGCTTGCAGGGGGCGTCAGAAGTGGAAGGAGGCTTGCTACATCCCTCTGAGCTTCACGTCACGCTTAGCCTGGAAGCACGGACCCCTCCAGCTCAGCCCGCACTATACGGTATGGGAACAGCAGAGGCAGAATCTCGTAGTACAGAGAGATTCGTGACCGGCATGCCAGCGTTGGCAGGAAGTTCCGCGGCAGAGGTTCTCATGGTTGCAGAGCCAGCTGATTTGGTGGAGAGCTTGGCTGCAATTGGAGAGCCTTTGTCAGTTGTGGAATCTGAGGATGGGTTGGATGCTCGTTCATTGACTTCTACCGGCACTCAGGAGGTAAAGCCTGTCAAATCTGTACTTGTTCATTCAGTTGCTGTTACCCTGGATTCCCTTTGGGAAGGATTACAGGCTTTGGAGCTTTCCTTTTCATCTCAGTTTGTGGCCCTCTACAGGGCCCTAGCCTCTATGGTTCAGTCTGCAGAGCAGCAGAAGCAGGAAGTGGCTCATATATCCTCTAAGATAGCCCAGATGGAAGTTAAAGTGGAGGACACTGTAACATTTTCAGGTACTATTTCTAAAGATCTAACTGTTATCCATGGGAAGATTGAAATTTTAGAGAACTCTGTTAGGAAGAGAAAGCTGCGCTTGTTGAATTTTCCTAGTTTTCCAGCTGTTTCGCCGAAGGATTTGTTCAATTCTTATGTTACTTCTATTCTAAAATCTCCTCTGGAGTCAGTTCCTCCTTTGGCTAGGATTTTCTATTTGCCAACTGCCAAGCACAAAGACCATGGAGTTTCTTCACCTGCACATTCTCCACCAATGGACTATTTGGATTTAATTGGGTTTCTAAAGACCACAGATCTGGGTTTTATCCCGAGGGCTACTTTGCTGCTGACTTTAGCTCTTGAGCCTGATTGAGACTTACTTTTAAAACTATATTTCAAGGCTAGGAATGAGCCCTTTATGGGGGGTGGGGGGGGGGACAATTAGGATGTTTCCTGATGTTTCTAAAGCTACCCAGAAACATAGGCAACAGTTTATTTTGCTTCGTCCCCAGGTTTTGGAGTTGGGTGAGCTTTTCTTTCTGCGGTATCTGTAGATGTTTAATTAAATATCAGGGTGTTAGTTATACCTTTTCTGAGCCCTCACACCTAACCCTGTTTATCGCCAGTAAAGATGTTGCTCCATCCTAGCAGTTTGGGCTACTCCACTTACCCCCTCTATTGAGGCGGGGACTTTGGGTTTGGGAATAGTAAAATTCTGCATTAGCCTTGTGTCTTATTCCTGAAACTATTCCTTTGATTGTGTCTTGCCTTCTCCTTATTTTGTGGGCTGGTGAATGTTAGTTCTTCATGCAGAGTGTAAGAATAGGGACATTGGTCCTTTATTCTTTTTTTTCTTTTTTCTTTTATTTCATTCTTTTCTGTAACAAGTGTGTACCTTGTGTAAAATTGAAATTGCATAAATAAAAAATAAAAAAAAAGAATTATGAATCCCTCAAGGGCTCTATGCTTGTGTCAATCCTTTTTAAACTATTCATGTCTCCTTTATCCACAATAATCTAAGATATTGTGGCATTTGTTTATTTGCAGATGATATTCAGTTACTGATTTCTGTGTAGCTAAATGATACTGCAGCTCTGAACAACATGAATCGATGCCTATAGACCATCACAACCTGGATGTCTGTTAAATTAAAATGAAACTCGCTCAATCAAAAATCATTTGGTTTTCAAATGGAAAAAACCTCCCAGCCTCTGACTCCATCAATTGTTGGCCTAACAATTAAAATTTAAAACATGGTTGGTACCCTAGGGGCTCTCTTGGACAACCAGCTTACATTTGGCCAGCAGTTATCTGCTTTGATCAAAATATCCTTATACTGAATCGTCTGGGGAAGATTCACTTTGTAAAACCTTTTCTAGATCAAATCACAAAAAGGTAACATATACACCTAAAAAGGTAAAACATACATCAGAAATTTATTATATCACATAACGTCAAAATATTACAATAGAGATGTCTACAAACAGTATGACCACTATAAACAAACAATTTATATCTACCATACCCATTCATACACTAAAACATTCATACTCACTCACACAACACATTATCACCAATAACAATGGGATTCCCCAATCACAATTAAGCCTTGATAAATATCATAAATATTAACCCTTTCATCAATACATCAATACATCACTATCTTTATAAATAGAAATTAACTTACTCCTCACTATCATCTTTAATACATTCCATATGTCTCACATCTTTATAAATATACTGCACATTAACTGCTAAAATTCATTTAATACTTCTCAAGAATGCACCATTATTGCAATAGCAAACTGTTATATGGCATAACGTATTAATACACACATATTCACTATTCTCTGCCACATCTCAACACATGTATTACATATGTATCAAATCATATCACCTCACAAACATTAATCTAGTGTGCCAGTGATCACAATTCACTTTTGTGAAATTCACAAAATCCCCACTCAGCACCCATTCATTGTGGTATCATTATTTATCATTATTCTCCTCCACTGAATACTGTATACGCATCCGACATTATTAAGTTCTTGCTATAACATCTACTACTGATCACAGCGATGATATATTCACCAATCTTCTTTGGTGTTATCCGTTCACAGTTGTCATAACTTCACATACTACAATAGAATGTCACACAAACTCTTCATAAAGACTGTCTTCCTTCATATACTCGTTCTACTTCCACTGTCATGCACAGCCTGCACCTTCTCCACCTCAATGATCTTGCTACATCCACTATCATGCACACTCTGTGCCTTCTCCACTTCTGCACCTCGATAGTATTTACTCCACACACTCCAATCACATTTACTCCACACACTCGTCTATGGACCGTAGTGCCACCAAATAACTTCTTCAAAGAACATTTAGGTGCCGCTCACTACTACCACCACAGCTGGAACACGGCACATTATGGACCATAGTTTTGCCTAGAGGCTTCTTCAGGAGAACTAAAATAAAACACCAAACACATACTAAAACATCTTATAACAACACACATATTATTTTATACCAGACATCTCAAGTCCACCAACCCTCAATGCTGCTCGATGTTATCCCCACAACAAGAACACTCCAACAAAAAACGCCAGCACATGAGCACTTCAAAGCACTTCAAAAGTGGAGGAGTAGCCTAGTGGTTAGAGTACTGGCTTGGGAACCAAGAGGCCAGGGTTCAGTTCCCACTAGCATTCCTTGTGGCCTTGGGCAAGTCACTTAATCTTCCATTGCTCAGAAAAATCCAAGTTATCAATGTCCCTGTTTAATGTATGTTTACCAAGTTTAAGTTACAATGTAAACTGCTTTGATTGAAATGATAAAGCGGTATAAAAAAACTGATACATAAATAAAATTTAAATATCCCAACATTCAACACTCAATAAAACCAGTGCCACTCCTCCCGTCCATTTAACCCTTGCAGAGATTCCGTGTCCCATCGAAAAATTAACTGCTATTCCCGACAGTATAAAGAACGTTGGAAATCTCCTCCTCCCTCCCCATATACCTTTTCCAAAACAAAACAATGAAATTCCTGAATCATATGCCCCATTTCTTGCCAGTGTGAAACTAGAGGGGCCGACAATAAACCCCATCTAATAGCTGATAAATGCTCTATAATCCGTACTTTAAATGGATGGGATGTCTGACCAATATAGAGCAAATACAAGGACATATAACTACATAAATCACTCCACTCGTAGAACAAGTAGTGGAGTCACATAAAACATAAACAATATTTCTTTCCGGATAGTCAAAGGACTGCAATTCAATCGTTACTACCCATACTACACACCTATCGCATTTCTTATGTCCACATACCTCCCCTATTTTCACACGACGATCCCTAGAATGGATTAACAAATCTCGCAAATTTCTCCCCCGACGCAAAATTGGGGGGGGGGGGGGGGGGGGCCTTAAATATCGGATGGACCTGTAAAATGCTCCAATGGGTCAAAATGAGATTTTTACCAAATTGAGTTTGAGTAGAATAAGGCAGGACACAAGTCAATCGTGATGTCTCCTTTTCACGAGTATGTAAAAATAACCAATCTCGATGCACATTACATGCACGTTTCTTAGCCCAATAGATGACCTTATCCGGACATCCTTGATCTTTAAATTTTTGTACCATGCCCTGAGCTTGTTGTTTATAATTTTTCTGTGTCGAACACAACTTATGAAGTCATAAAAACTGACCAGTAGGAATATTATCACAGATATGGCAGGGGTGAAAGCTATCATAATCCAATAAACTATTACGATCTGTAGGTTTTGAATAAATAAAAGTAGACAGTCCAATATCTCCCAATTTGATACTAATATCTAAAAAGTGAACTTCTCTTTGAGACACCTCCAGGAAAAATTGCAAATGAGGGTCCTGTAAATTTAACCATGCCAAAAACAACCTGAGATTCCATTTCAATCCATGCCAAATAAAGAAGATATCATCTATACAATGGACCCACTTCTCTATAAAGCACCAATACTGAGAAGTATAAACACATCGTTCCTCAAACTTTCAAACATAAAGACCTGCAACGGATGGAGTGACTGTTGCTCTCATAGACACTCCCTCTAATTGATGAAAAAAATTACCCTGAAATTCAAAATAATTCCTACACAAGCCCAATTCCAAAAAAGATATCTGGGCCTCTGAGTACTGTGGATCCTTTAAATAATCCTTTTTCCTGCTGACCATTCCTCTTCTTATGCACTGAAGCATCCTTCTTACTTTTGCTGTCACATTTTCTACCTGTTTAGCTTGACAAGATTGAAGGTCAACGTAAAAGAGAAAGGCCAGCAATGAGATGGATCGATACTATAACTGCAGCTATGGATGCCACTTTTTCAACAATGAGTAACCTAACTTGCTAGAGGGTCGCCATGAGTTGACACTGACTCGATGGCACTTAACAACAACAACAGCCACCTTAAGATCATCAGAAACAATCACCTACAGGTCTCGCTCTTCTTTTTGTGGATATAAGTGCTTCACCCCCTATACTGTACCACTCTTGTGGATATTTGCAGCCCAAATGCATGATCTTGCATTTTTTAGTGTTAAATCTCAGTTGTCAAATTGTTGGATATTCTTCAAGCTTAGTGAGCTCCCTACTCATGTTATCTACTCCTTTGTGGGTGTCTACTCTATTGCAGATTTTGGTATCTGCAAAGAGGCAAACCTTACCTGTCAGCCCTTCCACAATATCACTAACAAAAATGTTAAACAGAATTGGATCAAGGACAGATCCCTGTGGCACACCACTGGTTACATCCTTATTCTCATAGTGAGCTCCATTTATCTGTACCATTTGTCGCCTTTCACTCAACTAATTTCTAATCCAATCTGTCACTTTAGGATCTATTCCTAGGATGCTCAATTTATATACAAGACATCTGTGCAGAACAGTGTCAAAGGCTTTACTAAAAGCTAAGTACACCACATCTAGGGCTCTCCCTCAGTCCAACTCTCTGGTCACCAGGTCAAAGAAATTAGATTTGTCTGACAAGACCTGCCTCTGATCCATTAATTTACTCACCACAGAGGTCAGACTAACTGGCTTGTAGTTCTCAACCTCATCCTTAATTCCACTTTTACGTAAAGGGACCACATGCACCTTTCTCTAGTCCTCTGGGACCACTCCTGACTCTAAAGAGGCACTGAAAAAGTTAGACAGTGGAACCACTAGAACTTCCCCCAAGTTTCTTCAATAGTCTGGGATGTATCCCATCTAGCCTCATTGTTTTTTCTACTTTTAGTTTAGCTAGTTCCTCATGAACACATTCTTCTGAAAATCATTCAAGTTCTCATTCACTACTGTTTCTGATTGTAGATATTTTCTGAGATCCTGCTCCTGGCCTTTCATCTGTGAACACAGAACAATAATATTTGTTAAGCAATTCTGCTTTATCCTCATTAGCTTCTACATATTCCTCCCCTTCACCTTTCAGTCTGATAAAACCACTTTTGTACTTCCTCTTCCTATCACTAACTTATACATTGGCTATTTTGACTTCTATTTGTATTTTTGCTTTCCTGACTACTTTCCTAGCTTCTCTAAGTCTTTCTAAATATTAATGTTTGTCTTCCTCTGTGATGTATTTTATGAAAGTCACCCTCTTTTTTTTCACCTTTTCAGCTACTTCTTTCAAGCATCATAGTGATCTCCTTTTCCTTTTTGTGTATTTTCTAACAAAAAGGTTTGTTGCTCTTAAAATAGCCCCCTTAAGTTTTTCCATTGCTTTTCTACATTCCCCAGTTGTTCCCATCCCGCATATGATTCTTTAAGCTATTGCCCCATCTTGACAAAGTTAGTTTTCCTAAAGTCTAGGACCCTCACTTTTGAATGGACTTTATCATCCTTAGTCCTAATACTGAGCCACACCATCTTGTGATCACTGGATTTGAGATGATCTCCCATTATGACATCAGTAGTCCAGTATGGCCCCTTCACATGTGAGTTCTCTTACCAGCTGCTGGAATAATTCTCCCTGTAGAGAATCCAGGATCTCCTTACTTCCAGATGACACAACAGCAGGGATGCTCCAGTCAATATCCCGCATGTTGAAATCACCATTCAGTAGCACTTCTTTTAAGACAATGTCTTCAATTACATTTCTGTCCACTTCTGCCTGTGAGAGAGATCTGTATATCACACCAATGCAAATGGATTCCCTATTCTATATTTCTAGTTTAGCACACAGTGCCTCCCCTTCCCTTGTAAGCCCTGTAATTCAGTAGCTCTAGTTTGATTTTATTATATATAGTGCCATCACTCCTCCCCTTCTTCCTACCCTATCCTTCTTGAATAAAGTATAACCTGGTATAATAAAGTATAACCTGGTATAATCATGCCTGTCCTTATTTTAACTTTCTGGAACTTGCACACCAATATTCCATAATATTTAATGATTCTTTTCATTCCCTGTTGTTGTTGTTAAGTGCCATCAAGTTGGTGTCGACTCATGGTGACCTTCCGGATAGTTGTCCTAAATTGTGTTCGGTCTTCAGTCAGGTGGCTCATTATTGACAGACTGGCACCTGTAGCTGCTGTTATTGTTGATCCATCTCATTGCTGGCCTTCCTCTTTTGTGTTGACCTTATATCTTGCCAAGCATGATGTCTTTCTCTAATGATCTCTCTCTTTGCATGATGTGTATAAAGTATGAAAGTCAAAGTCTTGTCATCTGAATTTCTAAAGAAAGCTTAGGTTTGATTTCCTCTAGTACTGACTGGTTTGTTCTTCAGGTATACACAGTATTTGTCACCAGCACCATAATTCAAAGGTATTAATTTTCTTCCTGTCTATCCTTTTCACTGTCCAACTTTCGCATCCATATGACGTTATTGAAAATGCCATGGCTTGAACAAGTCAAATCTTTGTATAGAGAGAGACATCTCTGCTCTTGAGAATCTTGTCTAGGTCCTTCATAGCCATTCTGCCAAGAGCAATTCGTCGTCTGATTTCTTGACTGCTTGTTGCTTTAGTTGATCTGAGTAGGTTAAAGTTGTCCACTATTTCAATTTCTTTTCCATCAACGATGAACTTATTCATTTTGCCAGTTGTCAGGCTCTTAACGTTAAGGTGCAGACCCATTTTAAAACTATATTTCTTGATCTTGAGAAGCAAATTTTTCAAATCGTCTTCACTTTCAGCCAGTAATGTGGTATCATCAGCATAGCGAAAGTTGTTGATGAGTCTTCCATCAATTTTCACACCTCAGTTGTCTTCATACAGTCCTGCTTCTCTAATGATTTGTTCTGCATATAAATCAAAGAGGTAGGGGGAAGGTATGCAGCCTTGTCGTATACCTTTGCTGATTTTAAACCATTCTATTTCTCCTAGTTCCATTTGAACTGTTGCTTCTTGATCAATGTAAAGATTGTGCAAGAGAACGATCAAGTGTTCTGGTATACCCATGTTTCTTAATGTGGCCAAGAGTTTCTCATGGCTTCCAAAGTCAAAAGCCTTGCTATAGTCAATAAAGCACATATGGATATCCTTTTGGTATTTTTTTGTCTTTTCAAGAATCCATCTCATATCCGCAATAATGTCTCTCATTCCTCGCCCTTTCCTGAACCCTGCTTGCACTTCAGGCAGTTCTCGTTCCAGGTATGGTTGTAGTCTTTGCTGAATGATCTTGAGTAGAATCTTGCTGGCAGGTGGGATCAGAGCGAAAACATCTATGACTGTATTCTGAAACCCCTGTGGCCCTACACGTACATAGCACTAGAACAAGGATCTCAGAACTTGGGCTGGAGGGGGTGGAATGGGGGCATGGTCAGCAGCAGAAACATACAATGCATATTCAGGAAAGGCCTATGTATGTGCTGCATGTTTCCCATAGACGTCCACGTTATACTAGTGGAAATGTGGAACAAAGCCAGGACTTGGAAACTTTTTTGCTCTGCTCTGCAATGCGTCCCATAGAGATGAATGGCTGTGACAACAATGTTTTGAACTGGTGTGTCTGCATTATGAAAGACCACAAGATGCAGCTGTAAAAAGCAGAACACAGAGGTGAGGGAAGGTTGTATGGTAAAGACACATTAATAAATACCCCTACAGAAATATTCTGAGGTGCAATGGTGATTATTCTAGCTATGCTGACAATTTCTGTGTGAGCTAGAGGAGATAATCTAGGGCACCCTAACAATTTCTGTCTTCCAAGAAGTGAGACTGTTGATGTAGGGATTGTATGTGGGTGAGTATAGGATGAATGCATGTGTGGGTGAGAAATGCAAAGCAGATTAGTAGTCCTGGGACTCCATGCCAGAATGTTATACCAGCTGTTTTCCAGAGGTGCAGGACATCTGTACTGCAGATGTATGTTTTGTGTGACTGCAAGTGATAGAATGTGTGTGTGTGTGGTTAGAAGGATGCAAGGGGGGACCTGGTGTGCGCAGCTACAATTTTGGGGGGGACATCAGTGCCTGGACAGTACCTGGTCTGCAGAGATGACCGCAGCATGACCGGTGCCAGTTTGATCAGGCAGGATCCATCAGAAAGGAGTCTCTACGGCTAAATGTCAAAGAATATCCTGCACCAAACCTGTTCTATTTACTCTGATTGTTCATATGATTGTTCCATGTAAGTTAATATGTTAATATATTATCAACTTGTTCTATGTAAGATCTGTTCTGCTCTCTGTAAACCACACTGAATGTGAAATAGCACGATATATAAAAACCAATAAAAAAATAAATCCCTGTCAACGATAAGGGACCCTCAGAATGAACGCATGCAGCAGGGCACAAAGCACCGGCAGTGCACATTTATATAGACAGTTGCTAGTACCCCTTGGGCATCTAGTGGTGCTGTTTGCGCTGGTGCATGCGCTCAATCTGAGAGTCATTGTCAGAGATACACTATGCTCTGACATTTAGCTGTAGAGGACCATTTCTGATTTCTTGTGGTCCATACATAGCATTGTATAGATTGTTGTTAAAAATGACCAATGCAAGCACAGCTAAAATGTTCTCCTACTGTAATGTATGTTTTGCTGCAAGGTATGTCAGGACACTCATATCGCTGTTGTAACATCTCTGAGTGCACAGAGATCACTTTGCAGTGTTCTGGTCATGCAAAGGACTAGCTTATATGTTCTGTTTTGCATCAACACATCTGTATCATCCATTTTCATGGGTAATTTGTATGAGCAGCACACTGTGAGTGTGAGGAGCAGCTTCGGGAATGCACATTTTAACTGCAGAGGCATGGCCACATGGAGACAGGCAACAGCGGATTTCCTACATCTCCACACACTCCAATCACATTTACTCCACACACAGCGGATTTCCTACATCTTTTCAGAATTCGCTGAGGGCAGGGACATCCAGGCTGCTTGCTGCATATACCCATGTCCTGAGTGGGATTTGTGCGTGCCATGCCGAACATGTCTATGTCCCCCATCCTGGACCGACTGGCATGGCTGGACTCGCACTTGTGGAATTAGGGTCAAACAGGGCCCATTTTTGATTTAGACATGTCTGGGGGCCAGACGTGCACGTTATAGAATCACGCTCCACCTGAATAGCAGTAATGTGCATGCTGACAGGCAATACGCATATCAGTTAGGGCAGATAGCTTTTCTGTCCTAAGTTATGTAGATTGTATATGGATGGTGGGGCAGAAAAGCACTGCTATCTGCATAAAGTACCCGGGCACTATTCAGACAGTGCTGAGGGAGTCAGTCTGGATAATGCCACTGACTATTCTTCTCAGCAGAACTTATTCAGTTAGCAGGACCTGCTAACCAGATAAGTCCTTTTGAATATTGACTTCAGAGTTAATAGCCTTTGGCACTAAATACATGACATGAGGCATATACAGCAAAAGAACACCTGGGGGGGGGGGGCGGATTCTGCGGCAGCAGTTAGGGCTTCTACAATGGCTAGTCATCACCACTGAACGTTAAACCCAGATAGTCAATATCCAAGTCAGTTGGATAGTAGTGATGCTTACTGGGAAACCCGTGATATCAGCTGCTGCCTCATTAGCCTTTCAGGTGCCTAACGTTTGCTACCTTGGGACAACCAGCTAACAGCTGAATATCACCGCTAGCTGGTTATCCTCGGGTGCTGCCTCCATTCTGCCCCCTGGAATTCCCCAATGCTAGCCAACTAGCACTAAGGCATTCTGGGGTGGCACCCGCGGATATTCAGCGGCACGAATCACGTTAGTGCTGCTGAATATCCCACTCAATGTGATTGACACAGTTAGCAGGTCCGCTAACCATGTTAATTGATTTAAATGCCCCCTTCTTGTTTAAAAACAGCTTACACCTAATTAGCAGGGGTACCATGCACCATTTTGGATGCATTGGGTCAGTAAATTGAGTAAGCAAGATTGGCTCGATGTGGTGTAAACTGATGAGATGCCAAGATAAAGCTGTTGTGTCCTCAGCTGGCAACTCATATCTTTCCCTTTCTTTTTTTTGATATTTGAGTTGGATATTTTTAACTTATTAGCTGTTGGTAACAATTCCACTGCTGCACATCACTGAATAAGTAATGTTACAGCATAATTAAATGAGGTTAATTAGGGATATTGTATCAAACTATTATGACAAAAAAAATTCTCTCTACCTTTTTATGGATGATGGGACATGGAGAATTCACATCAGAGGACACATAATGAATTATAATTTGGGTCTTCAATAAGTAATAGATGATTGAATCAAATTTTAACCTGACCATTGGAAAATCCCTTTGGATGACATAATTAGAATTCATCGTGTACTTTAATTAGCTCTACATATCTGTTTCATAACATTTAGCAGTTCTGAAACATGATTTTATTGTTTATCCAACTAGTACTCCTTGCTGAATAAAAATTATTAAAATTATATAGCTTGTCTCAAATCACAATGAAGCTGCTGTATAGTTCCGTTAAATTGTGTAGGGTATTTGAACCCACTTATCTTTATGATACATTTGTGATACATTCCTTTTTATGTTTTTCACTTTTCATTTTTTTGAAATATTATTTAATTTTATTTGAATAAACACATTTGCCTTAAAGAAGATATTTAGCAAAAGCACTTATGGTAACACAAACAAAAGAACAAATAAATTTCCAAATTGCCACATGTGGAAGATCATTTTATAACAGGACACTTAAGTGGAAAGTTCAAAAAGGCGTGTATTTTGAGCCTATTTTATAAAAGTGACAGGCACTTTTGTGCCTTTATAAAGTAGACTCCCAGAAGCAGACCCAATAACGTGAAAATGCTCTTGCACAAATGTACATCTGCTCTGAAAAAGGTATCTTTATGGGTGCACATACATTGTGGCTCTGCTTTTGCTCTGTCATAACTACGAATGCCTACATGTAGACAGGATTGGTGCAAGGATTAGAGGCGCCCTAGGCGAGCCCTACATTGCCATCCACAGTGGCACTGGCTGTGAAACTGCAATGCAATGCTTACCTATAGATTCCAGCACTGCTTCATGGTTTTTGCTTTGTATGAACTATTGTTTCAGCCCTCCTCCGATGCAGACGTCCAGTTTATTCAAACCAGAATTCTGCATTGTAGGGGGGGGGGGGGGGGCGGAACAGCAGGTTGTAGAAGGCAGGAATCATGATGCTGCATTGGAAATTTTAGGTAAGCACAGCATCACTGTTTCAAAGCCATTGCTGCCACTGCAGGCCCCAGAGAGAGGTAGCAGTAGCAGCAGTGGGCACTCCTGGGATGCCATCGCTCTAAGCGACCACCTATTTTGAATAATGGTGGCACCGGCCTTGCATGTAGATTGAGTGAGTAAAAGTAAGCGCACACAGTTTGTGTGCCTATATATTACATGCAATTCTATAAAACAGGAAAACATTTTATAAAATATCCATAATGAAGAGAATAATCTAATACTGCTATGTCAAAGAGAAAAAATAAAATAATTGCCCAAAGGCTGCGGGACCAGGGTCCCCAGTGGCCCTGAGTAACTAGGCATCCAGCCCAGGGGTGAGGGCCCTAAATCTCATGGCCATGGGCCTGAATGGTGGGGGGAGGGGGGGGAGGGGGATCAGGTAGTGGCCATTAGCGTTTGGAGGGGGCGGAGGATTTGAAATCCCTGCTTGTGTACAAAGGGGGATTTCATTGGTTGTGGCTGGTGGAGGAAGGGTTGAGCAATGGTAGCAATGCTTAACTGACCAGGGGTTATTATGCCGCCTTGACACCGAAGCCACGCAGCTGGTCCTGCTGTGCCATCTATGCTACCAATGATAGAGCCCCCAGTGAGTCAGGAAGGGGAGGATTAGGGTGGTGCTGCAATTGGGCCAGCTGGAGAGACCCCAGCTGGGGGACATAAAGCCAGTGAGGCCGAAGCACTCCAGAGAATGTCACTGGGGCACGTACCACCGGGAGTCATGTCAGTGGCTTCTGTGCCATCAGAGGTGGCTTCAGCTTCTCCCACGGCACCTTTCCCAGTCGTATGACATCGGGGGAGGGGTTGAGTGGGCCTGAGGGGGTGGTAGCTCTTTTTATGGCTGCTGCTTCTTCATCAGGGTCTGCTGCTCCAAAGCGTTGCATAGAAGGGGAAGGAGAGGAACTCTGCATGGGAGTGAAAAAGATATGCTTATGGGAGGCATGGTGGGGTGGGGTGGGCCTGCAGAATGCTGGAAGGGCCTCAGGGTTGCGCAGGGGAGCTGGTCAGACTAACCCAGCGGTTCAGGGGTCCCGAGATAGGGCTAGAGGGAGGGGTGGTGGACAGCCCATTGCACACCCCCTGGAGGTTCCCTTGGGGGGCACTGGGTTAGATGGGGAAAGGGCTTCCCAAATGGAAGTCCTGAAGCTCCCTGGGCTGCTTTCCCTCCAGGGTTCAGTGGTAGAGAGGGGGGAGGGAGGTTTCCTGGAGCTGGCCAGTGGTTTGGGCCACTCCTCATACTGCAACCCGGAGGTTCAGTGGGTGAGGGGTATGGTAGTCAGGGCATAGGGGCCTCAACGGAGAGTAGGGGATTAAGGGAGCACCTGCCTGATTTGCCTGAAGATCAATGGGTACAGGGGCACCCCTGCATTCAGAGTGGCATTAGTGTTCTGGGGGGGCCAAGGGTTGGGGGGAGGGAATCATGTCATGGAGACTGGGTGGCATCAGCCAGTGGCAGGCCATCAGGTGGCTGGCTTATGGGCAGCAGGAGGGCAAGATAACTCCGGGGCTTGGTTGGGTTGGCTAGTTGATTCCGCTGTCCCTTGGCCTGACCCAGCAGCTTCGAGCTCTGTTTTCTCAACAGGCTGATGGTGGCATCCTCAGTTGATGGATAAGTTCAGGGTAAGGTAACAGCTAGTGTGGGTGTTAGCCATGGGGCTGGACCCCTGGAGTGGCACCCCTAAAAAGAGTATGAAGAAGCGTAAGCACTTGAATCGGCATAGGAGGGTGGATCATTCATCTTCTTTCTCCTCAAGTAATGAAGCCTTGTCTTTCCTTGATTCAGATGGGCATGTTGAACCAGCAGTTCCATCAGGGCCTAGCACTGGGTCAGAGGGTGATAGGGCCCCTGCGTTCAGGTGGCTTTCATGGAGTTGTGGGAAGGGGTGCTCTGGTATTATGGCATAAAATTAGGAAGCACAAGTATAATTATTTATTTAACTATATTTTTATACCGCCTTATCTTTCAGTCAGTGTGGTTTACAATGCAAGTCAACAGTATATATGGAACATTTAACCAGTGTACAACAAATGTTTAAACAAGGGAGGGAGAGGGATAGGTTAGTAACATGATTAACAGTGTCATGTGTGTATGACATAAACTATGTACAGTTCAATGTGTAGTGTTAAGGATGAATGACTGGTCCATGATCGGGGGTCAATAGGTGGTGGTTTGGGTCTTAACGTCGGTCAGGTGGTTAGGTGATGTGCCCCAGTTGGTTTGTGTAGAGCAGAGTTTTCAACTTCTTCCTGAAGTTTTTGATGTCAGTGGTTGCTCGCATGTTGTCTGGGGGCAAGTTCCATAGTGGCGGAATATATAGTGAAAGCGGTCTTCCAGATATGGATTGGTTGGACCTTTGATATCCATGGGGTGTAACAATTATATACTTATTAATTCTTCTGGGTTGGGTGCTTGTGTCACTTATTATGAAGTCTTGCTGATGACTGGTGGATGATTTTGAAAATGTTTAAAGTTGATTTGTATCTGATGCGGGAGTGTATTGGGAGCCAGTGTAGCTAGTCAAGTATGGGGGTGATGTGCTCTTGTTTGGGTGTTCCTGTGATGAGTCGTGCTGCTGTAGTTTGTGCTATTTGGAGTGGCATGATGGTTTGTTTTGGGAGCCCCTGGTAGAGTGAGTTGCAGTAATCAAATGCTGGGGTGATAACTGCCTGGCAGATGGTGCAGAAGTGATCTTGGTCCAGAAACGGTTTTAGTCTCCTGATTACTTTCATTTTGTAGAAGGCATTAGCGATGGTCTTTTTTCATATGAGGCTGCATGATGAGGTGTTGATCCACGGTGATTCCTAGGTATTTGATTTCTTTCTTTACTGTTAATATTTTTTGGCTGTTGGAGGGTAGAAAGTGGTCGGGAGATAGCAAAAAAAAAAGCGCAAGGAGGACGAAAAGGCTGGACGCCTCAAGAAAGTGTCATGTAATGTGGTTAACTGGACGGGTTCTTTTTGCATTTGTCAAGTGTCTGGGAACACCATATGCCTGGGCAGTTTGATTTGCTCCTTGCTTATGCTGACTCCATTTTAGAGGCCTTACAGATGCATGAGGGTTGGGCTTGGCTCAACTACGATGAGAAATTTTGTGATAAGATGGAGGAGAACAGGCATATATCCTGGGAGACTCAAGACATCAATTTGTGGCTGACACGGATGTTGGTGAGGCCTGGTGGAGGTGGGAACGCACTGGCCAAAGGGGATGCCATGGTGGCATCTGGGGGGACACATTCCCAGTCCCTACCACATACTCTCCCACCACTCCTTGAACCTAACCCAAAAGATTTAATGTTCCACTGTATAATACTACTGTTGTTCACCCAAGTTCATATGTTATATGTATACCTATCCAAGTTAATTCATCTATCCATTGTAAAAAAAAGTTCAAATTGTAATGCAAAACACCCTGAATGGAAGATAGGATGGTACAAAAAGCCTGTTAAATAAATAATAAATAAATGTCAAGTTGATGTTGATTAAGCTGTTGCTATTTTTTGTCTGTTAAGAATAAAGCTGCGAAAAGTTGTTCATCCATAAGATGTGTTAGTTTATTTGTCTCAGAAAGGCAGGGAGAGGGGAGTAGGGGAGCTGGAGGCGAGGGGTGGGAGCCCCTGGGTCCGAGTTGTCTCATTTATTGCCCATAGGTTGCAGGGTCAGAGTCCCCAGCTGCCATGAGTAACTGAACAACGGCCCAGGGGTGGGGCCCCAAACCTCGCAGCCTTGGGCCTGAAAGGGAGGGGGATTGGGTGGCAGCCATTAGAATTCGGGGGAAGGGGGAGGATGGAACAGTCTGGATTTGAAATCCCTGCCTGTGACCCGGTGTGGGGGGGGGGGGGTTCACTGATTGGGGCTGGAGGAGGAGGGAGAGGTGTTGGAAGCAGTATTGTAATAAACTCAACTTTTTACACAATAACAGACTCATCAGTGACCTCTCTCCTCCATGGCAACAGGGATGCTGCCAGACTGGAGGTGGGACTTCAGGATTATATCCCTGTAGGTCTCGTCTATGTACCTCTCTGTCTTTCTTATGTTTTCAAAGTCTGCTACTCTAGCCTCTAGAGAACGGACTCGTTCCCTGAGAGCAAAGAGATCCTTGCACCTAGTACACACGTAAGACCTCTCACCAACTGGGAGAAAATCACACATGTGACAATGCAAAAGACTGGAAAGCCCCCCTCTCACTGCTAGATTGCTGTCTGCATCTCAGTTTCAAACTTGTGTTTAAATCTTTAAGTTCTTTACTTACTAAGGGTTGCTATGGATATTTATACTAATAAAACTGTACCTAATACTTTTAATATACCTTGTTTACCTGAAGCTTAATTAATCTCAGGTCCTTAGTGTATGACTGATTTGGGTAACGAGTTTCACCTGAGAGCACCTCCTGTCTTTTAAGTACCTATAAAGCTACGATTATCCCAGGGGTGGGTGGGTGTTGGGGAGGGAGGCAGGGAAATAACACTTATTAAAAGAGGGCCGCTACACAGTACCCTGCCCTGTGCTGCTGAGGTAAGCTATATTCCGATTTGATTTAAATTATAGCTCTTTGCTGCTGCTAGGCTCTAACTTATTATGAAATTTAAACTACAAGCTCTCTGCTGGGTTCTAAATTTAACCAGAAAGCTCTCTTCTGTGTTTTAAATTTAAATTAAAAGTACTTTGCTGATACTAGGCCCTGAGTGACTATTAAATTTAAACTACAAGCTCTCTGCTGGGTATGAAATGTAACCAGAAAGTTCTTTTCTGTGTTTTAAATTTTAAACTTAAACTGCTGCTACTAGGCCCTGACTGATTTAACAAAAAACAGTGGGTTCACAGATTAATTAGCTTTAATACAAAGAATTCCTTTCTTTGGAAGAATTCCGTCTTTGGAAGAGGTTTGTTTGTTCATCATTTCTCTTTAAGTATTTAAAGGTCTGAATCATATCTCCCCTGTGCCTCCTTTCCTCCAAGGTATACATATTTAGGTCTTCAAGTCTCTTCTCATAAGGCTTCTGACGCAGGCTCCAAATCATTTTGGTCGCCTTCCTCTGAACAGTCTCCAGTCTTTTTACATCCTTTGCAAGATATGGTCTCCAAAACTGAACGCAGTATTCCAAGTGAGGCCTCACCAGTGACCTATACAGTGGCATAAGTACCTCTTCTTTTCTGCTGGTAATCCCTCTTTGTATGCAGCCCAACATCCTCCTGGCTTTTGCCACCGCCTTGTCGCACTGTTTTGCCACCTTGAGATCAGCAGAGATAATCACACCAAGGTCTTTTTCCTGAACTGTGCATACCAACCTTTCTCCCTATCTTGTACATTTCTCTTGGATTTCTGCTACCCAAGTGCATGACACTGCACTTTTTTGCATTAAATCGTAGTTGCCAAGCTTTAGACCAGTCTTCCAGCTTTTGTAGATCTTTCTTCATGTTAACCACTCCCTCAGGGGAGTCCACTCTGTTGCAAATTTTTGTGTCGTCTGCAAAAAGACAGACTTTTCCATTCCAGTCCTTCAGCAATATCACTCACAAATACATTGAACAGTGCCGGGCCCAGGACCGAACCCTGGGGCACCCCGCTAATCACCTTCCTCTCATCCGAGTGAGCTCCATGTAACAATCACCTTCTGTCGTCTGTCAGTCAGCCAATTTCTAATCCAGTTTACCATCTTGGGACCCATCCCCAAGCTACTGAGTTTGTTGATAAGCCTCCTATGAGGAACAGTATCAAAGGCTTTGCTGAAATCCAGGTAGATGACATCCATTGCATGCCCCTGATCTAGTTCCCTCGACACGCAGTCAAAGAACTCGATCAGATTTGTCTGGCAAGATCGTCCTTCGGTAAAACCATGTTGCCTCGGGTCTTGCAAGCTGTTGGTTTTCAGAAAGTTCACTATTCGCTCTTTCAGGAGCGCCTCCATTACTTTTCCTGCCACCGAGGTAAGGCTCACGGGTCTGTAGTTTGACACTTCTTCCCTGTCACCACTTTTGTGTAGAGGTACGACATCAGCCATTCTCCAGTCCTGAGGAACCTCTCCTGTTTCCAAGGATCTGTTGAAGACATCCTTTAACGGTCCTGCAAGAACCTCTCTGAGCTCTTTCAGTATCCTGGGATGTATCCCATCCGGTCCCATGGCTTTGTCCACTTTCAGTTTAGCAAGTTGTTCTAACACCTCTTCTGCTGTGAATGGTGTGGTATCTACTTCATTCCCATTTTTATATTTGGGAGTCACAGCTGGTCCATCCCCAGGATCTTCTTTAGTAAACGCAGAGCAGAAGTAATTGTTTAGCAATTTTGCTTTTTCAGTGTCACTTTCCACGAGTCCTTTCCCAGCACTTCTGAGTCCTGCAATTCCAACTCTGATCTTTTTCCTTTCCCGAATATACCTGAAGAAATTTTTGTTGCCACCCTTAACATCTTTAGCCATCTTTTCCTCTGCCTTTGATTTTGCTATCCTTATTTCTCGTTTTGTCTCTTTGAGTTTGATCCTGTATTCATTTCTGTGTTCTTCTGTCTGCAAGCTTTTGAATTTTGCAAAAGTTGTGTTTTTTGCCTTTATATGAGCAGCCACCTCTTTGGAAAACCAAATAGGTTTCCTTCTCCTCTTGCTTTTATTTACTCTTCTTACATATTTATCTGTTGCTCCTTTCAATGCCTCCTTTAGTTTAGCCAATTGCAATTCCACTTCCTTTATCTCTTCCCACCCCGTCATCTCCTCCTTTACATACTCTGCCATTTGATTGAAGTTAGTGTATTTGAAGTTTAGGACTCTGAGCTTGCTATGATTGGCCTGTGCCATGGCTTTTATTTCAAACCACACCGTGTGATGGTCGCTGTTGCTCACAGGGGCACTCACGCAGACATTTGACACACTATCACCGTTGGTGAGCACTACATCCAGCGTTGAGCTTTCCCTGGTTGGTTCCATCACCATTTGTCTAAATAATGCATCTTGGAGAGCATCCACAATTCTTTTGCTTCTTTCCAGATGTGCAGAAGGAGTAATCCAATCCACATCAGGTAGATTAAAGTCACCCAATATGATTGCTTCCCCCTTTGATGCTATCTTGGCAATATCTCTAATCAATTCATTGTCTCTCTCTTCAATTTGAGTTGGAGGTCTATAGACTACAGCAATATGGATGACAGTGCCATCTCCTCTCTCCAACGCAATCCAGAGCGCTTCTTCTTTTCCCCATGTCCCCTGCATTTCAGTAGCTTTAATAAATACTTAAAGAGAAATGATGAACAAACAAACCTCTTCCAAAGACGGGGAACCTGTAAAACTAGAGGGCATAACATGAAATTGCAAGGGGGTAAATTGAAAGGCAATGTCAGGAAATATTTTTTCACTGAAAGGGTGGTGGATGCTTGGAATGCCCTCCCGATGGAAGTGGTAGGGGCGAACACGGTGACGGAATTCAAGAAGGCATGGGACAAACACAGAGGATCCCTTTACAGAAATAGGAAAAAAAACAAAATAAACGGTACCATCTAACTTCCGAATGGAGTGGTGGGTTTACCCCTGAACAAGGATATGGAGAGGGGTGGCCTGCGCGGAGCGACAGGTGCACCTACTCTTGCCATCTCGCTGGGCAGACTGGATGGACCATGCTGGTCTTTATCTGCCGTCAACTACTATGTTACTATGTTACTATGAAAATTCCCAAAAGTATATACTCACAATTGCAGATCTCTCTCCAGAAGTGACAATCCCCTTTTCTAGTCCTTCAAGACAGGGAAGCATCACCCTGGTGTGGCAGGAAGTGATCCTGTAACTAGGACCTGTCCTCCAGGTGATGTAAAACCCTCTCACACCGAGGAAGTTTCTCCAGGGCCATGTGCCCATGAGGGAAGGGTTAGGACAGCCGTCATAGTTGGTGATTCGATCACTGGGCATGTAGATAGCTGGGTGGCTGGTGGACGTGAGGAGCACCTGGTAACATGCCTGCCTGGTGCGAAGGTAGCGGACCTCACGCGCCACCTAGATAAGGTCTTAGATAGTGCTGGGGAGGAGTCTGCTGTCTTGGTACATGTCGGTACCAATGACATAGGAAAATGTGGTAGGGAGGTTCTGGAGGCTAAATTTAGGCTTTTAGGTAGGAGGTTGAAATCCAGAACTTCAAGGGTAGCGTTCTCTGAAATGCTTCCCGTTCCAAGTGCAGGACCCAAAAGGCAGGCAGAGCTCCGGAGTCTCAATGCGTGGATGAGACAATGGTGCATAGATGAGGGGTTTGGATTTGTTAGGAACTGGGGTACATTCTGGGGAAAGGAGGGGCTCTTCTGAAGGGATGGGCTTCACCTTAACCGGGATGGAACCAGGCTGCTGGCATTAACCTTTAAAAAGGAGATAGAGCAGCTTTTAAACTAATTAATAGGGGAAAGCCGACAGTCGCCCAAGAGCGGATGGTTCGGAAGAATGTATCCTTGAAGGATACTACCAAAAGCAGAGAGATTCCAAAGAAGAGTAAAGTAGCCCAAATGTCCTCGAGTATGGAGCAGACAGAGCATAAAGATCCCAAATTACCCATGTCAACCAATCGCCAAATTAATATGAATAAAATACAGTCTCTAAAATGGTTGTATGCAAATGCTAGAAGTCTAAAAAATAAGATGGGAGAGTTAGAATATATAGCACTAAATGAGAGGTTAGATGTGATTGGAATATCAGAGACATGGTGGAAGGAGGACAACCAGTGGGACACTGTGATACATGGGTACAAACTATATCGTAATGAAAGAGCTGATCAAATTGGTGGAGGGGTTGCTCTCTATGTTAGAGAGGGCATTGAGTCAGAAAGGATTAAAGTTTTGCAGGAAACAAAATTTGCTGTAGAATCACTATGGATTGAAATTCCATGTAAAAAGGGGAAGACGATGGCAGTGGGGGTGTACTATCGACCGCCTGGCCAGAATGAACAAATGGATGATGAAATGCTCAAAGAAATCAAGGAAGCTAACAAAAGTTACAGCGCGGTAATAATAATGGGTGATTTCAATTACCCCGGTATGGACTGGGTCAGTGTCACGGCAGGACATGCTAGGGAGATAAAGTTCCTAGATGACATAAATGACTGCTTCTTGGAGCAGCTGGTTCATGAACCGACCAGAGGGGAAGCCATATTAGACCTAGTCCTTAGTGGAACACCAGATCTAGTGCAAGAGATAAGGGTGTTGGGGCCACTTGGCAACAGTGATCATGATCGCCTTTGATTTAATAAGTGGAGGAGGGATAGTAAGGAAATCCACAGTACTACCTTTTAACTTTCGAAAGGGAGACTATGATAAAATGAGGAAAATAGTTAAGAAAAACTGAAAGGAGCAGTTGCAAAGGTTAAAGACTTACATCAAGCTTGGGTGTTGTTGAAAAATACTATCTTGGAAGCCCAGACCAGCTGTATTCCACGCTTTAAGAAACGTGGAAGGAAGTCCAAAAAACTGCCAGCATGGTTTAAAGGTGAGGTCAGAGAGGCTGTTGTTGCCAAGAAAGCATCTTCCAGGAAATGGAAAAAAGAGCCAAACGATGAAACCTGGAAACAGCACAAGCATTGGCAGGTCAAATGCAAGGCATTGATAAAGAAGGCAACGAGAGAATTTGAGAAGAAGCTTGCTGCGGAAGCAAAAACGCGAAATAAAGATTTTTTCAAGTACATTCATAGCAAAAAACCTGTGAGAGAGTCAGTTGGACCATTAGATGATAGAGGAGTTAAAGGGGCACTAAGAGGCGACAAGGTGATAGCGGAGAGACTGAATGAATTCTTTGCTTCGGTCTTTACTGAGGAAAATGTAGTTATGTTACCCATGACTGAAGTGGTATTTAAAGGTGCGGAAGAATTGAAGGAAATATCGATACATCGGGAAGATGTATTACAACTATTAGATAAAGTGAAGAGTAGCAAAGCACCTGGGCCAGATGGTATACATCCAAGGGTGTTGAAAGAACTGAAATATGAGATTGCAGACCTGCTATTAGTAATCTGTGAACTATCATTAAAATCATCTCTAATACCTGATGATTGGCGGATCGCCAATGTAACACCAATTTTTAAAAAGGGTTCGAGGGGTGATCCGGGAAACTACAGACCGGTGAGCCTCACGTCAGTACCGGGAAAAATGTAGAAACCATCATAAAGAATAAAATTGCTCAGCATGTAGATAGTCATGGCCTAATGGGAGACAGCCAACATGGCTTTAGGCAAAGAAGATCTTGTGGACAAAGGTGAGTCAGTTGATATAGTGTATCTGGACTTTCAGAAAGCCTTTGACAAGGTTCCTCATCAGAGACTTTTGGCAAAACTAAAGAGTCATGGGATAGCAGGCAGTGTACTACTGTGGATCGGGAACTGGTTAAAAGATAGAAAGCAGAGGGTAGGGCTAAATAGCCAATTTTCCCAATGAAGAAAGGTGAATAGTGGTGTACCCCAGGGATCTCTGCTGGGTCCGCTACTTTTTGACATATTCATAAATGACCTGGAAAGTGGAATAACGAGTGAGGTTATCAAATTTGCAGATGACACAAAACTATTTAAAGTTTGTGATAAGGAAGCTTATCATAGCTCAGGTAGGAGCTATAGAAAAGATGATGTGACTCTGAACAAGCAACCTGTCAGTTCTGGTAGAAGCAAGAAAACAGAGTTTTCACATAAAAGACTACCAGTCCCAGAATGCACCAGGTTTCCAGCAGCCATGAGAGGGGCTGAAGTGAGAGAATGTGTGTGCAATCAAGAGAGCTATGAGGTAATCCCTAAGCACTCATCTCAAAGGGCAGGGCCTGATTCAACACAGCTGCGCTGTGTTAGGGAGCAGCACACATTAGAACAGGATAAGAATAGAGCTTATTCTTCAGATAACAGCTACAGAGGGAGGAAGAGATACAGAGACAGCAACGGCTACAAGCACCAGTATCACCTGGAGAAACAGAAGCCAAGCCAAGCAGATAGAGAGAGAAGGAAACTCTCTGGAAGGAAGAGAAGAAAGGCCATTGGAAGGTCTGGGAGATTCCAAGGCAATACTCATACTGGGAGGTATTCCAAAAGCCAGCAGAGTCCATTGGAATGGATTCAGCCAGAGGAATGGAGTGGCAGAGATAGGAATCACCAGTGGCTACCTGGAAGAGAGAAGACTGCATGTGGAAGGGACTTTCAGACCAAGGCCAGAAGGTATGTGAGAGAAGATCCAGCGTCCAGGGATCAAGATTGGAAGGCTGGACATCAGAATTGGATTACATATTGGCCAGGCTATACAGAGAGGAATAATGATAGCAGGAGAGGCTCAGGTATGAACACTGATCCAGACCCTATCTATAATAGAGAATGGCAGCAAGGGAATAAGCATTCTCATGATAGTGCCTTAATGAAAGACTCATCTGTGCCAATGTATGATTTTGACCCTATGATTGTTGATGCAGGGGGAAATACAGCAGATGATGAAACTATTTACATGGACTGTTCTTTATCTAAATGCTATTGCTAGTTTTTCTGTGAGCAAACACATCAGCCATCACAAAGAAACCTAACTTTGTTCTTTATTTCCACTGCAAACAGCTCTTAAAGCAGGATTTGGGCTCACACAGTAGCAGCCAGCCAGCTAAAGGCTTTCAGCTGGTCCATTGAGAGTAATTAGGGCTGCACCTGATTGTGTGTGTGAGCAAGGGAGAATCACTGCTGAGATCTGCATGGAAAATAAGCAGAAGTTAACCTAACCAGCAAAGTTTATTCTTTACTTTGTGCCTTTGTATTTGGTAATTATTAGCTAAGAAAACATTAGCTAATTGCCTGACAAGCTGAAGGTTGTTTTCTGGTTTACTTTGTGACTTTTTGTTATCCATTTTAAACACTGCAAGCAAGTAACCTCATTTATAGTGCTATCAAGCATACATGTGCTGGGTAAATTAAACCCCATCAATAAAAGAAGTATTTTATTGATCTTACCACTTGGTTTCACAACTCAAATTATTGTCATCAGCTGTGTTTGGGAGTGAATGAACTACAATACCCACAATACCTTGCAAGAATCATATGAATATATGCATCGTCAAGATTGTGTAAGTTCTCACCCTAGGCAGCCGTCTGACAAGTTGTTAAAACCCAAGAGGATTGTGGAAAATTGCAAGAGGATCTTGATAAATTGGAAGACTGGGCATCAAAATGGCAGATGAAATTTAATGTGGACAAGTGCAAAGTTATGCACCTAGGGAAGAACATCCCAAACTATGGTTGCACGATGCAAGGTTCCACATTAGGAACCACCACCCAGGAAAAAGATTTAGGTCTCATTGTGGATAACATGTTAAAACCCTCGGTCCAGTGTGCAGCGGCAGCCAAGAGAGCAAATAGAATGCTAGGTATCATAAGGAATGGAATGGAAAATAAAACAAAAGATATTATAATGCCTCTATACCGTTCCATGTTGAGACCGCACCTTGAATATTGTGTGCAGTTCTGGTCGCCATATCTTAAAAAGGATATAGCGTTATTAGAAAAGGTTCAGAGAAGAGCCACCAAAATGGTAAAGGGGATGGAAGGATACTCCTATGAAGAAAGGCTAAAAAGGTTAGGGCTCTTTAACCTGGAAAAGAGACGGCTGAGAGGAGATATGATAGAAGTCTATAAATTAATGAACGGAGTGGAACGGGTAAACGTAGATCGACTGTTTACATTATCAGAATATAGAAAGACTAGGAGACATGCAATGAAGCTACAGGGTAAACTATTTAAGACTAATAAAAGAAAATATTTTTTTCACTCAACGTGTAATCAAACTCTGGAATTTGTTACCGGAGAATGTAGTAAAGGCTGTTAGTGTAGCTGGGTTTAAAAAAGGTTTGGACAAGTTCCTGGAGGAAAGTTCCATAAACCATATTAAGAAGGGACCCAGTACAAGCATTGCAGAACCTGTGCCTTTTGGGGAAACTGCTAGGTGCGTATGACCTAGATTGGCCAGTATTGGAAACAGGATACTGGGCTTGATGGACCTTGGTCTGACCCAGTATGGCATATCTTATGTTCTTATGTTCTTATATTTTTCTATCACAGCCTGAATAGATGGATAATTTACATTTAGGGGTATGTTTACTAAACTGAGGTAACGTAACAGCATCTACGGTAACACACGTTAAGTAACGTTAACGCACGTTAACGTGCGTTAACGTTACATAACGTGCGTAAACCTTAACGGCTGCGTTAAGGACCGGTGAGGGGTGGAGAGAGGGTTGAGAGAATGGGTCAATGGGCGGGGAGAGGCCCCTTCAACACTAACACATTGATCTTAAAGCCAGAACATTACCGCGAGTGAAAACCTCGCGTTAGAGGTACATTTGCAGGAGAGAGAAACCATTTCAATCAGCAATGTACAGCCTAGGCAGGGAGCCCAAGAAAGGTGATAGTAGTGTTACCTGTGCAGCAACAGCATAGTGGCCAGGTATGAAAGGCCACTATGGTGATGCCGCAAATGGGACATATGGGGCTGCATGCAGGACACGCAGTGGGTGCAGCTGGGTTGCAGAGGGGACTAAGCAGCTGCCTATGTGGCACATAGGAACACAGAAACAAACCAGCAGCAAGACAGCATATGACCTTGGCCAAACATGCACATCAGTCTGTGCTCTACAGTGTCGCATCCAGGGGACACATGGCCAGTAGGTACCTCAAACGTCACACAGGAAGCACAATGCCTGTAATTGGGCAAGCAATGTACATCTGTGGATCACGCCTACAAGGGTCCCTGCACCTTTCACAGGCTACTTTCAAAATAGACCAGACACCCAACTAAACGAACACCCGTTACTACAGCTCCTGGAAGGCAGTGCAGAGTGTGACCACACATCATCTGAAAACAGATGTACACCCAGGAGTCCAAACTGGGTATACCGTACCCGCACTGCATGCCCTAGCCAGTCCATAGTCTGCTGGCATAACACCAGCTATCTACCAGGTCCACCCTAGCCAATAGCTGCGGGATCAACAACCTGACACCCAAAGCCAGCATCAGTCCATGTGGAAGGGACATAACAGTGGCAGGCAGAGATGGGGGGGGGGGATGTGGGGATGTACAAGTAGGCCCCACCACCCCAGAAGCCAGACGCTAGGCACCCGCCTACCTGTACAGTGGATGGCCTGGGACAGCGCAACACCATCACAAACAGCATATGGGCATGTCAGCATGGTGTGGGAGAGGGTGTTGGTGGTGATGGGGCAGTGACACCTGCCCTCAGGGGACCAAGGCCATGCCCTCCTCCAGGGCGTCGTGGACAGTGCAACAGACAAGGTCTGGAAGATGAAAGGCAAAGGTAGCTACTAGGACCACAGCCCTTCTGTGGCAGCAGGGTATTGCAGTACACACAGACAGTGTGCCCTGGAACAGAACGTCACAGGTTCATGTCCCAGCTGTGGCTTTCACACAGCACACCCTCATGTTTTACCCTACAATGCAGATAAACCATCAGAATGTGCAATCCCCAAAGCAGCAGCGAACAGGGCAACAAACACCCACTCACACAGCCTCCACTCTCCAAAGCGTCATGTTGGCTCATGCTGTTGGCTACAGCACAGAGCTGTAGTTAGCACCAGTGCACAACTACTACCTCCTGCACAGTTGAGCAAAGTTGACACTGTGATCAGGACCAGTGTGCCTGGCAGCCTTGCCAACCACAATGATGCATTAGGAGAGTGTGTATGTCCAGACATTGTTTTGTGGCTGGCCACACCTCACGGGGCCCGCAATGTCCCGCTGTTACCAGCGCTAGGCTGCAAATGCACATAATAAGGAGCAAGGCATTGTGGGTACGGCATGGACAGGGCGGATTGGGCAGGATGCATCTGCATAGGGTGTAGTTCAATGGCTGGGACACTGTAGAGGCCGACCACTACTGCATGGACAGTGAGGCCATAGCATGTCATGCTGTGAGGTAACTCTCACCCTGACTGAGCAGTGACCATGGGATGTCTATGTTCCCACATAGTGCTATACATCATGTGTCTTATGTCACACCTGGGTGTTCCCAGTACTGTTAGCAAGCACAGTGCTATCTGCTTGGTGCACATTGTTCCTCTGTGATCATGCACTATGGATTGGCTAGTGGACTATCTGCAGCTAGTCTGTGCATGGTTGGAATTCCCTGAGGGTGCTGCAGGTGCAGTCTGACTATGCAGTCTGCTGGTGAATGGCAGACCACTGGGGAGGCTTTGCAGGCATACACACAGCAGTACTGCTGGGGTGTCACAGTCATGCTGTGGGCCACAAACACTGGGGTGCTGTCCATTAACAGCAGGATCAGGTTTGCTGGTCATACAGCCATTGCTCCACTCCCTCAGCTACCAAAAGGGTGTTTAGGGTGCCATGGGCTATGTACTGTATACTACATCAACCTGTAGAGGCATGGGCACCCAAACATGGTGTGGGTCTAGGACACCCTTCCACCCAAATAACAGGTGTCAATGACAGCCATACCCTAACACTGGGTACACAATAATCTGAGTGGTGACTTGACCCAGAGGGCCACATGTGAGTGTATAATGCAGATGGACACCAAATAACCTTCAGATACACTGCAGGGAACACCTGGCACACAATGGTAGTGATGGGAACATACAGCAGGACATGTGCTGCCGACCTAGTGCTGTGTGGCCATCCTGTCACTCAGGGTGAACTCTGAATATGTACAATGCCCTGGTCTGTAGCTGCTCTGTGGCAGCATCACACAGTGTCTGGTCTTTTTTTCAGGCTGAGGTACCGGAGAGATGCAGATCCCATTGGGTCATCAGCTGTATACAGCTAATCAGCATGTGCATTGCATCATGGGTACTGTTGGGGGTTGCCCTTACCTGGCAGACAACAGGCTTCTTGTGTGGTGCTCTGCAGTGTTCCTGTATGCAGCCTTTGCTGTGGTGCTTATGTTGGTGGTGTAGCCTACAGGTTTGTACACTGACATTTGTGCTACTGGTCATGGGTTCAATTCCTCTCTATTCTCTTTTAATTTTATGCCTGTCGTACACAACTACGTTTCATTCCTGTGACAGTCATATCTGTGCAGATCTGTGCTGTTGCCACATTATACCCTCATCACAGTTGCCAACCATGCTTCTGTCTGTTTATATGTGTCTGCCAGCTGTGTGGCATCCTGCCCTAATGTGCAGGCTGCTACCCCATGACCTTTTCTGCATTGCAGCTCATGATGCTTGCCTCTCCCGTGTCTGCTCTGCATGGCACTGCTACTCTTCTGTCCTCCTGTCATTGCACTTATCTGGCCACCTCTACCTCCTCTGGTGGACACGTATTCACATCTTCTGCCACACACTGTCATTGTTGCACTTTCCAGTACCATCATCCTGTGCATCGGTACAGCTGCCCCCGTTATATTTGTCCCACTTTACCACTTTATTACATGGCCCTTTACCACTTTACCACTTTACCACTTTACATGGCCCTCACGCAGATTTGGCAGGTCCTTCACCTCTGTCATTTACTTCCTTACATCACTTGTTAATTAGCTTTCCTTGCAGTGTAGTGTTAGAGTTACATCTGTGTTGACCCATACATTTCATGCTTGTGACCTTGGTCCACCTTACTGCCCTTAGCCAACATTTCTTGGTTCACCTTAACATCCTTGGGCCATCTTTAGCATCACCTTCAGTTCGGCCAGCTTATGGGGCATGTTATATGCTGACTTGGGGGTGCCACCCTTTCCTGCCACCCTCTGGGGCACATTATGACCCACGTTGGATGACATGGTGCTCTATGATGTGCCTTATGGAGCGCCCTAAAAAGTGCATTATATTACGGAACTGGGGTGAGGGTTTTTTTTGGCTGGCAGTACAGGTTGTTGAGATGTGTCCTGACTGTTACAGGCGGGAAAATTAATTGCCTCTGATAGCCTGATGAAATTAGCCCTCTGAGAGATTGAACTCATGACTGCTGTATCAGCAGTCATTGTATTAACCAGTGTGGTACACCTCTATTTCTTTGATCTTATGCCACGGTGTGAAATTAAGGTTAACGCGCAATAACGCACCACTGCGCCCTCTATAGCGTGATAACAGCGAGGCACCCTCTATTGTGCAATGAGCCGCCATTGCTACCTTACCGCAGAAATGCCCGCTACCTTATATGGCATTCCTCACGTTATTGCTGCAACTAACGCAGGTAACATTAAGACGGTTTAGTAAACATACCCCTATGTATCATTACCACTGAACCCACACATATCTTACTTCTACCAAGGGCAAAAGATCGGAAAGAATATTATCCATAAAGAAATTTGTTATCTGTGGAATACTGGCCTTTTATAAAAACAAACCAGAATGACTCTTCTGGGTTAGGAAGTAGCTAGTGTTTAGAGCATTAGGTAAGAACAAGGGAAGTCATGATTCATTTCCTGCTTCTGCTAAGGACACTCTTTGTGACCTTGGGCAAGTCACTTTATCTCTCATTGCCTCAAGTACCCATTTAGATTGTAAGCTCTTTAGTGACATGTCGTACTTGAATACATATCACCACTATACATCACTGTGTACATCCAGAAGCACTATAAAAATTGATAATATTATGGATTAACCAATACATGATTTTGCAACACTTTTACAAAGCTTTTACAGTGATATCAATCAACCCAGGTAGGAAACTATCTTTAAACTAGATCCAAAATCTTCCTACCAATTACAACTTTTTTTGTTGGACTTACCATGCCAAACATAGACCAGTTACATCTATATGACTTTATCAGTCCATTTTGCTTTTTATTATCATCATATGAAACCTTTTTCAAAAATGCTCTATATCACCAACCCAATGTTCTGTTTCGAAATTTCAGTTCGCTTCAGGGGAAAAGTGAAAAATGCAATGTATCTGTTGGTGTTCCTTATTTAAAATGGAGCTGTTGTGGCTGACACCTTCCTCCTCATCAACATGGTTTCTGTCAACTAGCTGTAACTAGGCTATGTTTGGCGTGGTGAGCTCAACAAAAAAAAAGTTATAATTGGGAGGAAGATTTTGGATCAACATTTTACAGTGGACATTAGTTAATGTTAGGCTCAGAACCTTGTTTTTATATAAGTCCCAGTTGCACCAGAATAAAGATCCCTTCCAGATTGGGAATTATGATAGAATGCTCTGCCTCTGTTTTGAAGCCTGCTCAGGTGACGATATGGAAAATAGCCAGAAAAAGATAAGACAACTGAAGTAGTAGTGGGTCTGATCTAGGTCAGATATATAGTGACAAATCAGAAAGAAGAAAGAAAACCACTATAGTCTGAGATTAATGTGGAAGCAGTGACCAAGTTCCATAGGTTTAACCTTCAAATTGCTGGACATGTTTCCTTGTCCTTAGTAACCACTTTGTAAGAGCTTGAAAGTCAGTTTGGTTCCTCTGGGGCCTCATTACTTGTCCTAGTTTCAGTTTGTTTTCCTCTAGCAGCTAATAGGACAACCCTTCATAAATTATAAGAGATTGTTTAATAATGAAGATAAACAATATCTAGAAAAGCTAACAGAGCTGTAAACATAATCAGGACAGCAAAGATACAAAGGGAGCAAGAATAGTATATATCAGCAAATGGGGATGAGATTTTTTAAATATGTTAATGACAGGAGAGATTGCAAAATTGGCATTGTAAGACTCAAGGATGAAGAGGAGAGATAAGCAGAGGCTGATAAAGATAAAGCAGAATTGCTCAACCAATATTTCTGTTCTGTATTTATAAATGAAAGGAAAGAAGAGGAGCAACAACCCTCCACAGAAATCACAGAAGTCACTAGAACAGCGCAGGGAGTACATGGCCACACCTCTTTAAAACAAAGAAACCTTTTATTTCATAAAACCTTCAAAGGTATAGACCCGACTTGGCCATGTTTCGGCAGTCAGCAAATTAAAATGCAATTGCATATATATTCCAATGGCAGTCAGGACATTGTAACAAGAGCCAGTAGTTGAAAACTCAAAAAGCGCTTCTCAGTAATGCCTTTGGCATCTACTGAGAAAGTGAAAAGCATTTTTATTTTTAATTGTATGCGTTTTTAATGTTATTTTTGTCTGTATCTATTTTTTTTATATATGGTTTTTATTTAACTAACCTTCTTTTTGGTTTTGTTTGTTTTATTATTTTAGGGAACTGCATTTTTGTGTTCATATCATTTTATGATTGTTTTTTTATGACCCTACTATTTATATATTTTATTGATACCTGTTTTGACCATATTATTCATGTATTATTGTTTTTACCCCTGATGCAGAACTGCAGCCAAAAAATGTTGGGTTTGTATTATACTGTTTTTAAATTGTCATTGTTATTATTTCTGTGTGGTTTGGGTCTTCTATATGAAGTTTTTGATATAATAAATTTGTGTGTTCCTTTACGTGATATTATCACCACTATTGTATTATTGTTTGTGTGGGGGATATACCTCTTTTTTGTATTTTGTTTCATTGCTACAACACTTCCAGAGGGAAGAGTAAAACGCAATTTCATCGCCACAGTTAATATTTCCTGTCCAAAGAAACCTGCATATAAATAGATACTCCAAACATATTAGTGGCCCACTGCTGCACATCTGATTATTATTTAACAGGGTTTTTTATACCACTTATCATTTAGTCAAAGCGGTTTGCATTGTAACTTAAACTTGGTCATGTACCATTAAACAGGGACAATGATAACTTGGATTATACATGAACTTTCTTCTGAGGCAATGGAGGGTTACATGACTTGCCAAAAGCCAGAAGGAATACCAGTGGTAATTGAACTCTGGTTTCTTGATTACTAAGGTCAGTGCTGTAACCATTAGGCTACTCCTCCATTCTATCATGGCTGGCTATGACATGCAAAACTCATAACATAGTACCCCACCCCCCCCTTTGAACTACCCCGGCTAGCACATTCCCAAGTATCCACTTCTGATGCTGTGCAATTAAATTTGGGTATGTCCAGATTTGTGAAATGGCCTACATCCATGCACATACCTGGCCCTTGCTAATCCTGTGCTGGGGCCATCACCAGAACTGGTTATTGGGATATTCATCCTTTTGAGGTTGGAGATGGAGCAATTTCAGAAGGCCAAACTGCCTAAATGGTTTTGAATATCCCCTCTTAACATGTAAGTGTAAAACACACGACTCCCCAAGCTGATTGGAGCATCTAGAAGGGGATCTGTAGGACTTGTGCCTACGACCTCCTCAGAACCAAAAGCCTGAACCAAACAAAATGACTCTGACCGTGTTCCAAGTTTCTTGATGCTTGTTATAAGCACAAGACACCTCTGGGGGCTATCCGAGATGTCCATCCCCGCTATTTCGTAGCCGGCTGCATGCCCTGACTAACTTCCCTGCGGGTTGTGCAGGGCAGTTAGTTTGGGAGTGGGAAAGAGGCAGCCCGGGGCGGAGATTGTGGTGGGCATTGAGTGGCCACCGGCCAGACATAATACAGGGCCCAATTCTGAGACTCCCATGGGGACCCCATCCTGTGTTCTTTGTTTTCCCCATGGCGGCTCGCTTTCGACAGCTCGAACCTGCATTACTAGCTTAGAATATACAGACTTATCTTCTCTCGTGGCTCATTGCCAGAAAGTCTCACTGGACCCCGCGGGAAGGGAACACAGCAGAAGGGATAACAGCAGATTTCCCTTGGACATAACTGAGCCATACCTTATTTTTGTTTGCCTGCTGATACTCCCTACATATCCTCCCTCAAACTCACACAGTCCTGGTTACAGGGCATACTCCCAGTATAAGCCTGACATGAAATTAGTTTGTTGACTCCCTGCTCTAAACATTCCCTCACCCACTTAACCCCATACCCTCAGCTAGCCCACCTAAGCCACGTCACTTACCATCTACCCCTCTATTCAATCCCTACTTACCTACCCCCACTCTTTATTATGATTCTCCAAATCTAGGCACTCTACAAGACCTCTTAAATTGTCCTGTAAAATGGCCTCCTTCCTTTCTTCCCTGCTGGCTATTTTTTACAATGGTACTGGTTCAATTTAAGTCAGGGTTCTCCTCAGCTGAACTAGCACAATTTTTAAACTGACCTGTAGGGAAGAAATAAGGAGTCCATTCTACAGGAGAGATAAATAGGGTGTCAATAGGGGTGCCTAGTTTGGGAAGCCATGGTAGGTTAGATAAGTGGGGATTAGGTGAGTGGGTGATAGATTATTTGGGGGATGAGAAGTAACGTGAGTATGGTGGTTAGTGGAAGATAAGTTTAGGCCCCGGGGTAAATGGACCATAGTAGGAGGTAATTTGTATGTGGGTCCTAATCTCAAGATCTCCTTGTCACCCAAGTCCTTGAGTTCATGTCCCGCCCTGAGATGGAAGCCCGGGATTCTTGAGTTGTTTTGGACTAAAGTAATTCCAAGTATTCTGGCATGGCTTCCTGGATGCAGAGATCCTGAATTCAAAAGTTTCCAGTCCCTGATTCAGGGTCCAGGGCCAATGTTCCCTCTAATTTTCTGTAGGCCTGTGTGCACATAAAATATCAGCTGTGTGCAGCTTTTGGAAGGAAGGTTAAATTTTTGTGTGCGCCACATAACGACACTCGGAGTTATATACTTTAAAATTTTACTACACATCAGAATACAGTAATGTAACACCACCATTGATTTTTAATCAAATTAAATAAAATAGACGATTACTAAATGAAAGCAGGAAATTTCTAATGTAATTACAATCATAAACTTTTAAATTTTAAGACATCTGTGTTTTCTATCAGAATCAGAGCTGTCAATTTTTGTGCCTCTGTTGTAAAGTATGTGCACTCACTCTCGGTGAAGTGTTGTGAAGTGTGTGCGCGCGCACACGCGCACAGCTTAAGAGGGAACAGTGTCCCAGGCCCATGGTCTTAGTTCATGGAATCCTGAATCTAAGAAATATCAATGCCTATGAGTCCTTCAATTTGAGGATCTCATATCTGATGGTGTGGTTTTGATTTTATTGCATTCTATGCACTTCCCATAATACAACTATGTAAGATAAAATGTCACATGCAAGGTGGTGAAGTAAAAAAATCAGCACTAAAAGTGTAAGTACAAATGTACCTAAATGTGAGTTAACTTTTGGCACACATTTGTGCTTCATTGGAAGTAATGCTCTATGCGGCCATGTCCCTATATATTTGCATATAAAAGGTGCTTCAAAATTACCTCACTGTTTTAACTTCCCATACAGTTAAGATTGCCAGATGTCCCTGATTTTTATGAATTGTCCGCGATTTTGAGGAAGTGTCCCCAGACTTCATGGATTATAACCACCCCTTATCAATCCCCGATTTCTTTCTGTGGGGACCCCAGGGGCAAAGGACATTGTTTTCCTCTGCAATCCCCTCTAATTGTAGTCCTTATCAGGCCTGGTAGGATGTAAAAATTTTACTTCTTTTCTGAAAAAAGCGAACAGAACTTTTTGAAATACATTAGGATATGTTTACTAAATGGCGCAGTGGTGGTATTATTTGCACGATAAGTGATGTTTATCTGCGCGATGGAATGTAACACTACTGCGTGGATAAACACGTCACTTAATCGCAGTGATAACGCGGCTTAGTGAGAACGGCGGTAAGGGCCACTAACAAACTGTGAAATCCAAGGTTTGTTTGTCCTGAAGGGTGGAGTAAGGCTTCCCAGATGGTGGGAGAGAAGGGGTCAATGGGCAGAGAGTAGGCGGAGAGTGGGCGTGGGAGCAGGCTCCCGTCACACTAACGCGTCGGAAAACTAACGCCAAATGAAAACCACCTTGCGTTAGAGCACATTTGCAGGAATCAAAAATAACCATTTCAGTCAAAATCAGCAATAGTGCCAGGCAAAGGCAGTGTTAGACCCAGAAAAGTGATATTAAGTGGGGGGGGCACATAAAACATGTGCAGAACCAAAAAGGCAAATAACATATAAACTGACCATAACTACATTTAATAATCCCAATAACCAAGCTGGCCCCATAACTCAAATGCTATTACATGATCACCATAAAGCAACACTACATAAAGAACCAGCATAAAAATTAAGATATCATGTTTAACTCTGGATAGGGGGTTAAGTTACTACAACACCCCCCCCACCCCCCCCACACACCTAATTGCCTCTGAAATACACACACTACAAAGTGAACTGATCCACACATAATGAAATAGCGCTGATCAAAAGGTTTCATGGCACGTGCTTTAAGAAATGAAGGCAGGTTTGGGAGTCTGGGCGTGCACATGTTCAGTAACAGCAGAGTGTGGCCCATAGGAAAGGACCAACTGTACTGATGCTGTAAATGGTATACAGGTATTCTTCAGGCGGCACATGCTGTGGTCACAGCTGAGGCACAGTAGCAAGACTAGGAACTGTTGCGCTAGTGGCACATAGGATCACCGAAACTGTAAGCAGCAGCCAAGAACAGCTTCTGACGAGGGTTCCAGACATGGGCCACGAGTGTGTGTCCCACAGTGTCCTAGGGGATTAGACTTACCGTGCGGCAGCAAGGTACCACCGATTGGGCACATTAACGATTGAGCAGCCGGTGCGTTGGGTGGGGGGGGGGGGGAAGTTTCACATGTCTCATGGTAGGCACCCCTACCGGATAACCCACACCATAGGCAGCCTGCCTATTGGGAACATCCTGGATGGCCTAGGACATGCGCCGACCACCCAGCACACACTGGCATAGAATTGGCATGGCAGCATGGTGGTGGAGGGGTACTGGTGGCGGAAGGGGCAGTGGGCATCTTGCCCACAGCAGAACCACGGCCAAGCCCCGTCTAAGCTTGTGTGCCATGCACTGCAAACAGAACAGGATCTGTCTGATGCACAGTCCAAGTAGCCCACGTTGAATAATCTGTCCCTGTGGCAACAAGTGTGGTGCAGGACACACAGTGCCAGTGGTGTTCAGGAGCATAAGGTCACAATTTTAAGTCCCCAGCTGTGGCTTCTGTCAACCCTGTCCCCAGATTTTATTACCCAGTACTAAACCGTGGTAATAAAGAACGGAACCGGATTGCAGATAAAATAAACATGCCTGAAACGCCTATATCTTATCCCTACAGAGCACAAACACCATAAACATGATGCAGTCCCTAGAGCAGAGTTTCCCAACTGCAGTCCTGGAGGGCCAAAACAACCATTCAAGTTTCATGCTCTCCCTAATACTATGCTGTGCTGTGCTGCATTTTTAATGCATTGCCATTGTATGCAGTATGTATCTCATGCATATTCATTAGGGACAAGCATGAAAACCTGAAATTAGTGTTTGGCCCACCAGGACCGGAGTTGGGAACCTCTGCCCTAGAGCCGCGGCCAACAGGGGCATAAACACCCACACCCACAGGCTCCTGTATCCCAAAGCCTCATGGAGAGTCAGGCTGTTGGGGCCCCTGCGCAGAGCAGCATCATCTCCCAATACTGGCACCTGCCTACCTTAGCAATG